>CM060887.1:74993652-76286152 GCA_030762935.1 Hymenopus coronatus | reverse complement strand
CAGAACCTGTCGGAAGTGGTGGTGAGAGGGCAGGCCCCACCCGATCGTCAGCCAGCGACTGCCATGCACCAGCGGTGGGGAACCAGGCCGCTGTGCAAGAAAATGCTACTGGAACTAATCCTAAATTTGGAAAGAGATATAGGAGTTAGAGGAGATGACTTTGATCCATTTAAAGGATGTTCATTAGTTGGGAGATCACCTCCGCACCGAAGACGCGGCTCAACTGGAAGTCTGAAAACAGATATTGTCATTGAGGACAAGATAAGTGACATTATAAGTAAAGCTAGCAGACCAAGTACATCTGAATCCGGTAAGGAAGAAATTAACAGGGAGATGGAAAGGAAGAGTATCAGCAGCCCTGAAAAAATGAAAAAGAGCAAAGAAGATCATGACTTGTATCTTCAAAAAACGGATAAAGCTCAAGAGGGTTACCCTAGTGTATCAATGAACGTAGAGACTGAGTATGGCGATCTGGAAGGTGAAGAGTTGATTCAGTTGAAGGAATTTCGTGATATTGTGGGAGAATTACTTAAACGCAGTGAAAACTTAGCCGCCTTGGTTAAAAAACTCCCAATACTAAATTGGAAATAAAAAAGGGCATCAGGAAATTAGGCAGTATTGCCGAGACGATATTGGATAGGTGGGAGGGATGGGATCTAGAGAGGAAAAAAGGAGATGTTAGTACTCTCAAAACTTCAGAAATAGCAGTTCAAGTGCAAGAAGATTTTATACAGAGAGATACTCAGGGAGATATCTCTGGTGCGTCAGGGTGTAATAACCAAAGTAAAAGAAGCATAGAGGAGGACATGTCCCAAGCTCATAATTTTGTAGACTTTGCGCAGTTGTTGGATGTAAAATGGTCGGAAAGTAATTCCCAGACTATATCTGTACTACCTGGAAGCTTATTTAAAGTTGAGGAAGGATATGATATTGCTGTGGTAACAAATCCGGGAGATAAAGGAGACGAAGGCATCTTGAAGAAATTGAAAGAGATTTATCCTGTGTTTGTAGGTATAACAGGTGAAAATCTAGAAGAAGGTAAAATAGAATATCTCCAAAGGAATGACAAAATTTACAGTAGTAGAGAGAAGGAAAAAGACACATCTCGATACTTTTATGTAATCCCGTTTAATGTGGATGTCGAAGGTGTAAATGACATAGAATGTTTCTTCAGTATGGTACGCCAATGGAAGCAAGTACTGGAAGGACATCATGTAAGGAAAATAGCAATTGCCACACCGGAAGGGATAAATAGAGAATACACGAGGAAAATACTGGAATGGTTATTTCGTGGATGTGGAATAGAAATAAGGTATATTGTACCAACAAAGGTATGGGAACCACAGAAGAACGGGAAACCAATGCAAAAGAAAATAGGTCAGCGCAAAAAGGAACAACCGGAAGAAACGGTAGTAATTAAGGGAAAAGGGAAAACATACGCGGAAACACTGAAGTCTGTGAAACAAGGTATTGATATAGGTAAACTAGATTTGAGAATAAAAACCATTAGGAAAATAGGTAAAGAGGACCTTTTCCTTGCAGTTGAGGGAACAAGGAAAGCAAATGCCCTCAAAGAGGAGATCCTGAAGAATGTTGAAGAAATTGAGGTGCGTACTGTGAGGAAGGAAATAAATGTTTTTATTTATGGAATAGATCCTACAACCAAGGAATATGATCTGAAAACTGCAATTTGCGAAGAAATAGAGTTACAGGAGACGGATATAATTAATGTTTCTATGAGACCAGGAAGATTTGGTAACCAAAACGCAACAGTAACGTTACCTCCTGAACCTGGTAAGACCCTACTAAGACGGAGACAGATTAGAGTTGGATGGGTCAGCTGATTAGAGAAAGAATAAAAGTCACTAGGTGTTTTAAGTGTTTTGGATTTGGACACATGGCGTATCAATGTAAGGAGGAAGATGATAGAACTGGATCTTGCTTGAATTGTGTGGAGAAGGGTCATATAGCCAGAGAATACACAAATGCATCTGTCTGTATAACGTGTAAAAAAGGAGGCCACAGAAGTGACCAAATGAGTTGCCCTCTATACCAAAAGATGATAGGGGACATAAGACGAAGAAGGTTGAAATAAAAAAGATAATGGGTTCAACAACCATAAGAATCCTACAAGATAATTTAATGAGGTCACTAGGTAGTCATGATATGGCATACGCAATGGAGAAGAAGGTTGATATAATGATAGTAAGTGAACCAAATTTAAAGTGTGTATCCAGCAATAATTGGATTAAGGATAATAGGATGGATGTCGCTGCCAACTTCCTAAACAAAAATATAGAGGTAATAGACTGGACGTTAAAAAATGGTTATGTCTGTATTTACTTCAAACAATTTAAGATTTATGGAGGTTATAGTTCACCAAACATACCCCTGGACGAATTTAAGAAAGAAGTAGATTCTATAATGCAAGACATTAGTACGCAAGGAGGAGAAAGCATTATAATGGGAGACTTAAATATTAAATCACCACAGTGGGGCGCACAGAACACGAACCAGAGAGGTGAATATTGGGTCGAGTGGATGGCGGAACTGGATTTAGTAGTACAAAACATAGGAAACAAACCGACTTTTGTGAGAGGAGCTTGTGAATCATTTATAGACATTACGTGTTCAACTCAGATGATATCACATAAAATCCTGAATTGGGAGGTGCTCGAAGAGGAATCACTTAGCGACCACAAGTTTATCTATTTTGAAATTAAAGAACCAACAAAGCGAAAGGGTCGGCAAAATGAGAAGACTAAAGTAGAGTATGATTGGGATATATATAAAGTTATCATGAAGTGGAAGGAAGAGAATAGAGAAGACGCTTCAGAAGAAGTCTCCCGGGAGGAGGTGGTAAACGCAATACAAGAAGCTACTTTAGCTAGCCAAATACATACCAGCAAGAAAGACAGCTCCCGAGTACCATACTGGTGGACCAATGACATTGAATGTCAAAGGAGGAGATGCAATCAGAGCAGGCGCAAAGTAACAAGAGCAAATAAGAGACGAATACAAGAGCAGGACCTAGACGCGTTAAGAGTAGTCTATAAAGAGAAGAAAAGAACATTGACAAACCTCATAAAGGAGTCCAAGAGAAAAACTGGCAAAAACTATGTGAAGAACTTGATCAGGATATTTGGGGATCAGGATATAAAATAGTAACAGGGCGTTTGACTAATAAAGCTCCCATAAAATTAACAGAGGAGAAGGAAATAAGTGTAGTAAAGGCGTTATTCCCTAGCAATGAAGATAAGATAGAAGCCAAAATAAGATGTAGCGTAGAGAAAGAATTCACCATGGATGAACTACATGAAGCAGGGCGAAACATGAAATCCGGCAAAGCGCCGGTTTTGGACGGTTTTCCACCCGAAGCAGTGAGGTTCGTCATTGAGGCAACCCCTAAATGGATTCTAGCAGCCTTAAATACGTTACTGAAACAACAGGAGTTTCCAGGAGAATGGAAGGTAGCTAAACTCATATTGTTGCTAAAAGGGGGTAAGTTACCTCAAGATCCATCAGCATATCGACCAATATGTTTACTCAATACCATGAGTAAACTATATGAGAGTCTAATAAGGACTAGAATCGACAAAGAAATTGAGGAAGGGGAAGGACTATCCTGCAACCAGTATGAGAGTCTAATAAGGAGAAGATTCGACAAAGAAATTGAGGAAGGGGAAGGACTATCCTGCAACCAGTATGAGAGTCGAATAAGGACAAGAATCACAAAGAAATTGAGGAAGGGGAAGGACTATCCTGCAACCAGTATGAGAGTCTAATAAGGAGAAGATTCGACAAAGAAATTGAGGAAGGGGAAGGACTATCCTGCAACCAGTATGAGAGTCGAATAAGCACAAGAATCGAAAGGAAATTGAGGAAGGGGAAGGACTATCCTGTAACCAGTATGGCTTCAGAAAAGGCAAAACTACAATCCAGGCCATTAAAGCTGTTCAAAAAATTAAAGATGACAGTAAAGAAAAGTGGGTAGCCGCAATCACACTGGATGTGAAAAATGCTTTCAACAGTGCAACTTGGAGTATTATCATTCAAGAGCTCCAAAGAAAAAAGATTTCAGCATATTTAGTAAATATAATACGAGAATACTTCAACCCAAGATACATAACGCTAAGTAATAAGAAACAAGTACAGGTTACTGCAGGAGTACCCCAAGGCTCGGTCCTGGGACCTACACTGTGGAATATTTTATACGTTGGTGTATTGCGGCTAAACTAGCGACAGGTGCTTATACGTTGGAATTTGCAGATGATTTAGTGTTAGTCACTACAGCTGCCGACGCAGAAGAATTAATGTTTAAGGCAGATGAATCCCTCATACGCATAGACAGGTGGATGAAAGCCAACAAATTAATTCTTGCGCCACAGAAAACGGAAGCTGTGATCCTAAAAGGGCCAAGAAAAGGGCTAGATGTGAGTTTCAGGATACGCAATACTGATGTTAAGCCAAAAAAGTCAGTGAGATATCTAGGTGTCATATTGGGTGATGGTGGAAATTTTGGTGAGCACGTTAGAACAATCACCAAGAAGGCCGAAGAAAGAACAGCGGCATTGAGTAGACTAATGCCGAATATTGGGGGCCCAAGAACTGTAAAAAGGCAAATTTTATGTAGCGCAATCTATTCTATGCTGTTATATGCCGCCTCAATATGGCACACTGCATTAAGAAAAGAAGTGTACCGAAACCACCTGGCCAGAGAACAGCGGAAATTATTATTAAGGGTGGTAAATGGGTATCGAACCATATCGACCAAAGCCCTACAGGTCATCTCAGGAGCAGTACCCATAGATATGTTAGTGAAAGAGAGAAATATCTTAGAAGAAAACATTGGTTCCACTAATGCAGACAAAAGAAATATAAGACAACAAATCATAGAAGAGTGGCAAGAGCGGTGGCATGAAACCATGGAAGTGGCACAATGGACGAAGAAAATTATCCCAGATATTAATATGTGGCTGTTATGCAAGCACAGATCATTAAATTATTTCATGACGCAGGTACTATCTGGTCATGGAGGATTTAGGTACTACGCAAAAAAAATGGGGAAAACGAATAGCGAGAAATGCAACTACTGCCCAGAAACTAATACCGCGGAGCACACGCTACTCCACTGTCCAAGATGGGAGACCTATAGGAATATAGCTCACACAAAACTGGGTAAAATTATAACAGTAGATAATATAGAGCAGACCATTACTGGGAGTACAAAAGCATGCAATATAGTAAAAGAACTATGTAAAGAAATTATGGAGACAAAGGAAAAAGAGGAAAGACAGTAACTGACAATACACATAAACAGCTGCCAATTTGATGAAATGCGACAAGCAGTTCCGAAATGGTAAGCGGATAAGACAGTGGTTTTTTCTAGTTGGTAAAAAACCAACTCGCCAGGAGGGCGTCTTAAAAAGATTTTTCCACTGCCGAAACAAAACAAAACAAAAAAACTACTGTTACTATTACTACTACCACTACCACTACTACCACTACCACTACTACCACTACCACTTCTACTACAACTACTACTACCACTACTAGCACTACCACTAATAGCACTACCACTACCACCGTTACCACTTCTACTACAACTACTACTACCACTACCACAACTACTACTATTACTATTACCACTACCACTACCACCACTACCACTATTACCACTACCACTACCACCACTACTACTATTACTATTACCACTACAACTACCACCACTACTACTATTACTATTACCACTACCACTACCACCACTACTACTATTACTATTACCACTACCACCACTACTACTATTACTATTACCACTACCACTACCACTACCACAACTACTACTATTACTATTACCACTACCACTACCACCACTACTAATATTACTATTACCACTACCACCACTACTACTATTACTATTACCACTACCACCACTACTACTATTACTATTACCACTACCACTACCACCACTACTACTATTACTATTACCACTACCACCACTACTAATATTACTATTACCACTACCACCACTACTACTATTACTATTACCACTACCACCACTACTACTATTACTATTACCACTACCACTACCACCACTACTACTATTACTATTACCACTAACACCACTACTACTATTACAATTACCACTACCACCACTACTACTATTACTATTACCACTACAACTACACTACTACTATTACTATTACCACTACCACCACTACTACTATTACTATTACCACTACAACTACCACTACTACTATTACTATTACCACTACCACCACTACTACTATTACTATTACCACTACAACTACCACTACTACTATTACTATTACCACTACCACCACTACTACTATTACTATTACCACTACAACTACCACTACTACTATTACAATTACCACTACCACCACTACTACTATTACTATTACCACTACAACTACCACTACTACTATTACTATTACCACTACCACTACCACCACTACTACTATTACTATTACCACTACCACCACTACTACTATTACTATTACCACTACAACTACCACCACTACTACTATTACTATTACCACTACAACTACCACCACTACTACTATTACTATTACCACTACCACTACCGACCACTACTACTATTACTATTACCACTACCACACTACTACTATTACTATTACCACTACCACTACCACCACTACTACTATTACTATTACCACTACCACCACTACTACTATTACTATTACCACTACAACTACCACCACTACTACTATTACTATTACCACTACCACTACCACCACTACTATTATTACTATTACCACTACCACCACTACTACTATTACTATTACCACTACCACCACTACTACTATTACTATTACCACTACCACCACTACTACTATTACTATTACCACTACAACTACCACCACTACTACTATTACTATTACCACTACCACTACCACCACTACTACTATTACTATTACCACTACCACTACCACCACTACTACTATTACTATTACCACTACAACTACCACCACTACTACTATTACTATTACCACTACCACTACCACCACTACTACTATTACTATTACCACTACCACCACTACTACTATTACTATTACCACTACCACTACCACCACTACTACTATTACTATTACCACTACAACTACCACCACTACTACTATTACTATTACCACTACCACTACCACCACTACTACTATTACTATTACCACTACCACTACCACCACTACTACTATTACTATTACCACTACCACTACCACCACTACTACTATTACTATTACCACTACCACTACCACCACTACTACTATTACTATTACCACTACCACTACCACCACTACTACTATTACTATTACCACTACCACTACCACCACTACTACTATTACTATTACCACTACCACTACCACTAACACCACTACTACTATTACTATTACCACTACCACTACCACCACTACTAGTATTACTATTACCACTACCACTACCATCACTACTACTATTACTATTACCACTACCACCACCACTACTACTATTACTATTACCACTACCACTACCACCACTACTACTATTACTATAACCACTACTACTACCACCACTACTACTATTACTATTACCATTACCACTACCACTACCGCCACTACTAATATTACTATTACCACTACCACTACCACTACCACCACTACTTCTATTACTATTACCACTACCACTACCGCTACTACTACCACTACTACTATTTATATTACCACTAAAACTACCACTTTCACTACTACTACTATTACTACCACCACTACCACTACCGCTACTACTACCACTACCACCACTACTACTACTATTACCACTACCACTACCGCTACTACCACTACCACTACTACTACCACTACCACTACTACTACCACCACCACTACTACTATTACTATTACCACTACCACTATCGCTACTACTACCACTACCACTACTACCACCACTACTACTACTATTACTATTACCACTACCACTACCACCACCACTACTACTACTATTACTATTACCACTACCACTACCGCTACTACTACCATTACCACCACTACCGCCACTACTACCACTACCACCACTACCACCACTACTTCTACTATTACTATTACCACTACCACCACTACTACTACTATTACTATTACCACTACCACTACCGCTACTACTACCATTACCACCACTACCGCCACTACTACCACTACAACCACTACCACCACTATTACTACTATTACTATTACCACTACTACCACTACTACTACTATTACTATTACCACTACCACCAACACTACTACTACTACTATTACTATTTACTATTACCACTACCACTGCCGCTACTACTACCATTACCACCACTACCACCACTCCTACTACTATTACTATTACCACTGCCGCTACTACTACCACTACCACCACTACTACTACTATTACTATTACCACTACCACTACCACCACCACTACTACTACTATTACTATTACCACTACCACTACCGCTACTACTACCATTACCACCACTACCGCCACTACTACCACTACCACCACTTCCACCAATACTACTACTATTACTATTACCACTACCACCACCACTACTACTATTACTATTCACTATTACCACTACCACTGCCGCTACTACTACCATTACCACCACTACCACCACTACTACTACTATTATTATTACCACTACCACTACCGCTACTACTACCATTACCACCACTACCACCACTACTACTACTATTACTATTACCACTACCGCTGCCGCTACTACTACCACTACCACCACTTCCACCACTACTACTACCATTACTATTACCACTACCACTGCCGCTACTACTACCATTACCACCACTACCACCACTACTACTACCATTACCACCACTACCACCACTACCACCACTACTACTACCATTACCACCACTACCACCACTACTACTACCATTACCACCACTACCACCACTACTACTACCATTACCACCACTACCACTACTACTACTACTATTACTATTACCACTACCACTGTCGCTACTACTACCATTACCACCACTACCACGACTACTACTACCATTACCACCACTACCACCGCTACTACTACCATTACCACCACTACCACCACTACTACTACCATTACCACCACTACCACCACTACTACTACTACTATTACTATTACCACTACCACTGCCGCTACTACTACCATTACCACCACTACCACCACTACTACTACCATTACCACCACTACCACTACTTTTACTACTATTACTATTACCACTACCACTGCCGCTACTACTACCATTACCACCACTACCACCACTACTACTACCATTACCACCACTACCACCACTACTACTACCATTACCACCACTACCACCACTACTACTACTACTATTACAATTACCACTACCACTGCCGCTACTACTACCATTACCACCACTACCACCACTACTACTACCATTACCACCACTACCACCACTACTACTACCATTACCACCACTACTACTACCATTACCACCACTACCACCACTACTACTACAATTACCACCACTACCACCACTACTATTACCATTACCACCACTACCACCACTACTACTACTATTACTATTACCACTACCACTGCCGCTACTACTACCATTACCACCACTACCACCACTACTACTACTTTTACCACCACTACCACCACTCCTACTACCATTACCACCACTACCACTACTACTACTATTACTATTACCACTACCACTGCCGCTACTACTACCACTACCACCACTACCACCACTACTACTACCATTACCACCACTACCACCGCTACTACTACCACTACCACCACTACCACCACTACTACTACCATTACCACCACTACCACCACTACTACTACCATTACCACCACTACTACCACTACTACTACCACTACCACCACTACCACCACTACTACTACCATTACCACCACTACCACCACTACTACTACCATTACCACCACTACCACCGCTACTACTACCACTACCACCACTACCACTACCATTACCACCACTACCACCACTACTACTACCATTACCACCACTACCACCACTACTACTACCATTACCACCACTACCACCACTACTACTACCACTACCACCACTACTACTACCATTACCACCACTACCACCACTACTACTACTACCATTACCACCACTACCACCGCTACTACTACCATTACCACCACTACCACCACCACTACTACTACTATTACTATTACCACTACTATTACTACTATTACATTACGACTACTACTGCTACTATTACTACTTCTACTTCTACTACTGCTACTACTACTACTTCTACTACTACTACTACTACTACTTCTACTACTACTACTACTACCACTACTACTACTACCACTACTACTACCATTACCACCACTACCACCACTACTACTACCATTACCACCACTACCACCACTACTACTACCATTACCACCACTACTACCGCTACTACTACCATTACCACCACTACCACCACTACTACTACCATTACCACCACTACCACCACTACTACTACCATTACCACCACTACCACCACTACTACTACCATTACCACCACTACCACCACTACTACCATTACCACCACTACTACCGCTACTACTACCATTACCACCACTACCACCACTACTACTACCATTACCACCACTACCACCACTACTACTACCATTACCACCACTACCACCACTACTACTACCATTACCACCACTACTACCGCTACTACTACCATTACCACCACTACTACCGCTACTACTACCATTACCACCACTACTACCGCTACTACTACCATTACCACCACTACCACCACTACTACTACCATTACCACCACTACTACCGCTACTACTACCATTACCACCACTACCACCACTACTACTACCATTACCACCACTACCACCACTACTACTACCATTACCACCACTACTACCGCTACTACTACCATTACCACCACTACTACCGCTACTACTACCATTACCACCACTACCACCACTACTACTACCATTACCACCACTACCACCACTACTACTACTATTACTATTACCACTACTATTACTACTATTACATTACGACTACTACTGCTACTATTACTACTTCTACTACTACTACTACTACTACTACTACTACTACTACTACTACTACTACTACTACCACTACTACTACTACTACTACTACTACTACTACTACTACTACTACTACTACTACTACTACTACTACCACTACCACCATTGTGTGTGTCTTTATGCAGCATAGCTCAAAAAAGAAAAGTCCGTTAGAAACCAATCTTGGTATTTAGATTTGCTATCTTGCAAGAATGCTACAAGAAGATTGTTAAGAAAATCCCCCCAACCCCAACTACCATTTACATGGAAGTGTTTTCGAAAAAATTGATTTTCTCAAAAAGGGCTCTAACGATTTTAATTAAAATATCGTCTATTGAAGTTTAGCTGACAAATAAACTATATATCTTGAATTTTCTGGGAATAGTCTCTGAAGACTACTTTCTTCGGATGAATTTTACGAAATTTTATATAACTCCTAAACCGTAAGTGATGGACAAAAACTTACTAATCAAAAGTGTAGAGCACGCTAAATCTCACAATTTATGTAATATACATTTTTTCGTGGAGTTGGTCGTTTTTTCAGCTTTGAAAAACTTATACTTTTCTCATACAGGAATTAGTCAACTTCTGTCCATACAAACAAAGGAACATCAGTCACATAGCAACCAGCTTTTGGCTTTCACTTTAACCTATCGTACTCCCTTATTTCGCTTCTTACAAGGAAGCAAGTAATAAGACTATTTCTGCTAATTTTTCTTCGATTAGTATGTAGTAAATAGAAGCATAAGTTTTTTAATATAATTTTTTTGCAGAGATGTAGAGAAAGTCACTTGACTCAATATGTTTGTGTGATGGTTATTTCGTGCAGGAAGGCAAATGCATGGCCCTCAGAATTATGATAAACTCGTTTTATTGTTGAGGTTGAGAGCGTTTGTGAAAACACAGTACCTACGTGCAAATTTCTTGCTTCGTGAATTCAGGAAAGGTTCTCATTCCGACAGAAGAAATCAAGGTAATACGAGCCGCTGGGATTCGAAACGCGAATACCTATCAAATATCAAGGTTTGGCGCCGTGCCAAACAGGTCATGTGGGTAACATTAACATTCAGGGTCCGTCTGCAGGTCTCTTTGGGATGCCCCCATGACTGCCACATAGTGACGTGTTGTACACAATACTGCTGCGCTACGCTCATCGTCAGATTGTTTCATCCTTCATGGGCAACGAAACAGATTCCGATAATTCCCAATCTCAGCATTGTTCTCCTATTAGCAACTATCATATTTCTGGCATTCTTACTTTCTCTACATGTTCTATTTACATAGTGTATAGAGAAGGTATTGTATTGCACCCAAAAATTCGATACCGATATTCCTCCGGAAATACATGGTTTGAGACCCACAAAATAGAAAAATGTCCATGAGTGTGTCTGTCTGTATGTGTGTGGGCAGCAAAGCTCAAAAGCGAACAGTCTGTTAAAAACCAAACTTGATATTTAGCTTTGGTTTCTTCCGGATGTGACACGAAGATTTTCAACAAAATCCCACTACCCCAAACTACCATTTAAATGGAACTTTTTTTCGAAAACTTTGATTTTCTTAAAAATGGCTCTAACGATTTAAAATATTCTATGTTATACCTGACAAATAAAATGTAAATCTTGAATTTTCTGGGAATAGCCCCTGAAGGCTACTTCATTCTGGATGAATTCTGCAAAACTGCTAAACCGTAAGAGATGGACAAAAACTAACCACACAAAAAATGTAGAGCACTTTAAAACACACAATTTATGTTATGTGGAGTTGATCGTTTTTTAGATATTCCTTGTTTATGGTTTCAGCTTGGAAAAACTTATACTTTTCTCATACGGGAATTTGTCAACTCATGTCCATACAAACAAAGGAATTTCAGTCACATAGCAACCAGGTTTTGACTGTCACTTTAACCTATGGTACTCCCTTATTTCTCTTCTACTTACAAGGAAGCAAGTAGTAAGACTATTTCTGCTATTTTTTTCTCGATTAGCATGAAGTAAATAGAAACATAATCTGTTTAACAATAATTTGTTTCAGAGATGTAGAGAAAGTCATGGAATTAGATTTTTTTTGTGCAGCTTTTCAGTAATTTTCCCGCCGCCTAAAATGTGCCGCCGTGGGCATTTGTCCGGTTTGCCCAGCAGTAAATACGGCCCTGAATACAGCAGTAATTGCACGTGCAAATGAAGTTGCTCATAACACCGTCTGGAATGCTCCACATGAGCTACATTTTCACCTAAACCATCGCTAATGTCATTACTGCCAGCTGATGTTGCTCAGGGAGTTGCCTTCTGTATGCAGGTTTTTAGTTCCACGGCGCTTTCTCTTCACAGAGGAATATCAAGTAATTAGGGTTGTGTTTGAATTCCCGCACACCCATATCTGGCCAGACGAAAATTCCAATGCCACACTTGTCCACGGATTCCAACACAGATTCGGTGTCATGTATGGTCAAGATACCCTGGATGATCACGTGATTGTGCCATATGTTCTTCCCTCCAAGTAAACAGACCCCATCTACTCAATCTTTCTAAAACAGTATTGGACGTGTTGGTGGGGGATGTGCCTTTGAACGTTCATCAAGAAATGTGGTTTTAGTACGACGGCGATGTTCGGGGTCATTTGGACCGATGATTTGGACAAAGATGGAAAGGCCGAAGTGGTCCATTCACAGGGCCTCCACGCTGGATTTACTCAATTGGATCTTTTGCTATAGGGTCATATGAAGAGTTTGGTCTATGAGATTGCTGTAGAGTCAGAGGAAGATCCGGTGGTAAGAAATGTGGAAGCTGAGCAACATATTGCCACCAGGTGTAATAGGGTGACACTACTAGAATATTATTCGTAGGTATGTACAAAGTGAGCAACTTTCGTACTCGCAACATTAAACTGAAATGTAGTGAATCAGAACACCAAGCAAAACGAAAGCAAAAGCAGATTGCTAAGTTTAACTGTAAACAAAAGTGTAGGTATACGAATATTAATTAAGTTTCTTGTTTGTTTTGGTAGGAAAGATAGGAATATTGATGTACTGAGTCACGCCTAGTAAAAGTACTAAGCAAATGAGGTCGCGATAAATATCGGTTTTCAAATGGTTGTAGCACTGTTTGTGAATATTTTCTGTTTCCTACTCACTCCCCTCCTCAAGAAGTTTGTAAGAGGAGTTTCCGAGATATTTTTTGTTTGTTTTAGGCGTTTTAATTTTCGAGATATTCTTTTGTTTTTGTTAGAATTTTGAAAATTTTGTATTTTTGTAAGTGGCTATTCGTTGTTTCTCGTGATCGAGCAAAGACATAGAATTTCAAAGCCATAATGAACGGTGTTTTAAAAAACTGAGTTATCTTTTAGCCTCCTGTATTCTTTTAATTCCAATTAAGTGTGTAAATGTTATCCAATGAAAATTAATCTCGAGTACAAAAATTAGATAGAAGAGTAAGCTTTTGTGAAAATAATTTTTGGAAGAGTAGAGAAAATTATTTTCCGAGTTTTTTTACTAACATGGGGTGCATCTGCTTAATATCCATATATAGTTGCATGCCAAACGGAGTGATTATACATTCGAAGTATACCAACCTGTAAAATGAGATTGTGTGTGTTCTAATTGTTGGTTTGCTAGGCTCTGGGTTTGTTTTCGGCCTGGAGAGTGGGATCTTTTATTCAGCCAGGACTATTCTCTAACTTCCTTAAAGTCTGGAAGTATGATTGTGAGTTGAATATTATGTAAAGGGCTTAAGAATCTAAAATAATAGCGCCAAATTAATGTCACAAATAATTGTAAATGAGCCAATAACCAATCTAAGCCAAAGCTATCTATATAGCTATATATATTAAATTCGGAATATAAATATATAAATAAATAGTTACGTCAAACTTAAAATACAAATACAATATGGATATAAGTGGGATATCTTTGTCTCTACCTAACGCATACATGGCATTAGCTTTCTGTTTTTCTACTCTCGCACGTGGCCAAGTTGCTAATAATATGGTATGGTGTAAATGTTCAATTGCAGGGTTGAGAACCATAGTGGGCCACGCACAATTTTTTAAAAATGGAGAAATAGAAGGTAAATGTTTTTTCAATATCATAATTTATGGAGCCAAGTTACACATAATATCTAAATGCCACAGCAATCTAGAATATATTTTCTATCTTATATAAGTACAACATTAATGTGGCTTCGTGCAAAATTAGGTTTTACAGTTATTTATTGGGAGCTATTTTCCTTTGCTGGGATTTGGCTCAGCCTAAAGAAATGTAACTGGGCCATTTCCATACATCTAATCAATGTGCTGCTGATCATCATTATTGACTTGCACACGCAAACTCTTGTAGAAATCATAATTCACTGGAGGAGTAAATGGTAGCATGGACATAAGATCATCATATGCGGTAGCGTGATTTGCTGCATGGATTTGGACCACTCTAACAGAATTTGTAGTTTCATTTAGACCGATATTTTGATGCTCTACTGTTTGTAAACGGGAAATGCTGGCCATGGCCCACTACAATATAAGATGTATAACCATAAACTATACCGACAGATGGCAACACCTCACATGGAGATGGCCCACTATGGTTCTCAGCCCTTCAATTGTTGGTTATTTTTCAGCTTTGAGCACATCTTATGCGGAAACACTTTTCTCTGTCAGATTACGCCACTTTTAGATTTCCGTGGTCCCAAATTTCTAAAAAAAAACAACATATTTTTAGTAAAGATCCGACATTTGCTGTTTCCAAGTTTTCACGCAGTAACTAATAGACTTAAGGTCAGAACGCAACAATATATTATCTTAGCTAGAGTAAACTAGAGTGTCGGCTAGTTTGAACTCTATATCTATAATAAGATGAGATATGATGTTTCAAATCAAAGAATTTCAGAAAATTCTATACCTATGAAGTAGAAAAGTAAAACAACGAGTGACGTTTTTGTTTTTGGATTTATAAAGGGGAGCAAGCGAGAAAAACTGCTGACAAGGGTTTGAGAAAGTTTTTAAAACAAGCCTGTAACTTTTTGAATTCATGATAGACAATAGTCATCCATCTCCAACATCAGGTGCGAGGCAGAAGGCAGACAGCATACTTTTGGAAATGGTTAACATAGCGTGTGGAACAGTGTGGAATATTAACATTTTTTTAAAAATTTATTTAGCCCCCTTTAAGTTCTATGGTTCTAAGCTTTACTTTAGAAACAAGTGCTGGTGTTTTGTTCGCTGAACTGTACCTAGGTATTCAGGGCTTTTCAGTTTTATACTATTAAACACACACATATTCACTCATATATTATACTTCCAGACCGTGGGTGATAGGAAATAATTCTAGTTAAAGAACAATTTTCCGCCCCAGCCGGGAATCAAACCCGGCACCTCATGGTGAGAAGTCAGAGCCCTGAACACTCGACCGCAGAGACAGTCAGATTATTTGGTTTGTATTTTACGAAAATATTTATAGTTATGGGGTTATAGGAGCTTTGAAGAGAGAAAATGTTGGTAAACTGAGAAGAAACGCAAAATAATGAATGCGTAAGGGCATAAATTAAAGAGCTAAAGCTACCAGGTGTTCAGAAACAGTTGTGTATCGGAATGAAAAGAGCTGTAAGGACGCCATTAATTAGAAAGCAAAAAGGGTGAGGGAAACAAACACTCGCTGGGTTAACGTAATCCAATGGAGTAGCAATGTATCTTGTTGTTTTAGAATATCCCACCCATCTGAATGTAATTTTGCCAAGAGTAAACAATGGTGATGTTCTATAAAATTGAAACCTTTTTAATTTTATATCTCCATATTTGATATATTTATATGCTTATAAAAATGTATTTAGAAGTACTAAAACTATAAAGAGGAGAGATAAAGTGCAGCTGAAAAATAAATGTCTTACAATAGCCTTATAGAGTAGTGAGCATGCTTTACCATTTGATGGTGTATAATTCACAAAATGAAATTAAATTCGTAACCCTAAAGCAGCTGAGCGCCAAAGTTCTACAAAGTTCTAACGCACTATGGTACATATGGCAATACTGCGTTCTGCAGTGACTTATATAGAACTGACACATTTCTTTCTTTAATTATTCCGTTGGAAATTCATTCAATGAGCCAATTTTAGCACCAAATTAAGCAGAATGTTCTGGAGCTTCGATTACTTATCACTAGATGCGCAGATGTTTATGTTTTATTCCTAATTGCATTGTTGGCAGCTGTTTCGACATTTTGTTCTTGTAGTCAACGTGAAAATGCAGTACACATTAAATCAACGACTCTTCCTTGAGAAGCAAAACTGGATTACGAATTCAATTACACCTACTCAAAGGGCATACCAGAGAGAATTTGGTGTTCGCAATCCTTCCATAAGAAACACAATACTGGGACTGGTAAACAAACTGGAAGCAACTGGATCTCTGGTGAGTGAAAAAGGCAAGCATCGTTCATCTAGGCTTCCCACGTTTGTTGATGACGTAAGAGCACGACTGGAGGAGTCACCCAAAAAATCATTAAGACGTTTGTCGCAGGAGACAGGGCACAACTACTCAATGTGTCAGAGAGCTGCGAAAAGTGCAGGTCTAAAGGCATATAAGGTTACGGTTCTTCAGGAACCAGATAAGGATAAAAGATTGAATTATTGTCGTTGGTTTCAGACGTTCATTGTACAAAATCCTGCCATATTGTCCATCACATGGTTCCATTCATCCGGTTATGTGAACTCACGCCATGGGCCATCGAAAATCCACATGTCATCCATGAAGCACTTATGCACCCGGTTAAAACCGGAGTTTGGTGCGCAATATCCGCACAGAGAATAGTGGGGCCAATTTTTTTTTTAACTAGACTGTAAACACTGCAGAGTACCCACTGATTTTCACGGAGTTTGTTGAGTAACTGGACGATGTAGAGCTGAGTCAAGGATATTTTCAGCAAGATGGCGCTATACGCCATACATCAAATGAATCCATGAACCTAATTGCAAGTTTCTTTGACGACCGGATAATTTCCAGGAAACTGTGGCAACCGAGGTTTCTGGATTTGACATCATCGGACTTCTTTCTAAGGGGTTATTTAAAAGATAAGGTTTACGCCACACGTCCCCAGACATTGGACGATCTGAAGCACATCACAAAGGAGATTCAAGCTATTGACAACAGAGTCCTCCAACGAGTGGCCAGTAACATGGAACGACGTGTTGAGTTGTGCCTTATGCAGGATGGAGGACATTTTCAACATTTGCTATAGAGGTAAAAAATCTCCCAAAATTCCTCTACAATTTAGATATAATAAGTTGTCGCTAGCAGAATTTGTTTTTAAACAATTAAAGAAAGAAATGTGTCAGCTGTATGTAAATCACTGTATTTAGCCTGTACTGTCTCTTAAGCTTGAGATGCTCTTGATATGTGTGCCAGAGACAGCGGTGCGTGTGTTTGTGTGTGTATGTAAAACATTTGCTGTTTCGTATATTTAATTTGCGCACTTCTCATCAGCTCTATTTATATAATGTATCAGCAAAATGAGTGTGAATGTAAGACAAAAGATCACGCACTGACAGTTTTTGTTTCTTTGTTTGTTTTTTTTTGTTTTTTTAATTGTTTCATTTATATAGCCCCCTTTAACATCCGAGGTCATATCGGGGGCTTTGCGTTATAAACAACTCGTCTGTAGATTCTTTATATTGGGTTTAAACCGTTTTATTTTCCTCAAACACACACACACATACACACACATTCACTCTCATATATACACATGTTAATGAACTAAACACCCTGTATATACTTCCAGACTCTATGAGGGATAGGGAGTAATTCTGGTTAAAGGAAAATGTACCGCCCCAGCCGGGAATCAAATCAGCTCGTTGACCACTGACCACGGATGCAGACATAAAATGCTTACGCACAATATTGAAAATTCTGAATTTTTATGATATGGTACAACTAAAAAAGAGACATCTTTGTGAGAATTATTATCGTAGCTCTGCTTTTTAATTCCGTATTTAATTTTATTTGTTTATTTTTATGTAGCTAAAAATATTTTAAACTGGTTGGTCATATCGGACGATGAATGAATGAAATTGGTGAAGTGATGCTCAAATGGTCTCGAGGTCCATGTAGTTTAAGGTTACTCGACATTCGTTTTCTCGGGATGAGGGAAAACCCCTAAAATCCCGGTATAACTCATCTTGAACGAGATTCGAACTCGCGACCTGTTGAATGTGAGGCCCTACACTACGTTGGCGGGCCATTTTATTTTGTTTGAAGTAGAGTCGGTTTCAAACGGACTTCTGATTATGACCTTGCTTGCACTGAGATAAGAGCTATCCTTTCCTTTGGCCCATGACAGTTCATTTTTCGGGTATGTTTTAATTATGCCACATGGACAATAGCAGTTTTGGGAGTCACAATAACGTACAAAAAAATCTGATGTATTCCATTCACATGACTTTCTCTCCTTCTCTGTAACAAATTATTGTTAATAAGCTTATTCTTCTATTTACTTCATGTTAATCGAGGAAAAAACAAAAAACAAAACAAATAGTCTTATTACTCACTTCCTTGTAAGTAGAAGCGAAATATGGGAGTACCATAGATTAAAGTGATAGTCAAATGCTGGTTACTAGGTGACTGAAGTTCTTTGTTTGTATGGACACCTGTTGACAAATTCCTCTATGAGAAAAGTACAAGTTTTTCAAAGCTGAAACCAAAAACAAGGAATATCTCAAAAACGATCAACACCTCGAAAAAATTTTATATAACATAAATTGTGTGTTTTAATGTGCTCTACATTTTTTGTGTGGTCAGGTTTTGACAATTTCTTACAGTTTAGCAGTTATGCAAAATTCATCCAGAATGAAGAAGTCTTCAGAGGCTATTTCCAGATAATTCAAGATATACATATTATTTGTCAGGTAAATATCTTTAATATATGATATTTTAATCAAAATCGTTACAGCCATTTTTGAGAAAATCAAAATTTTCGAAAAAAGTTCCATGTAAAGGGTAGTTGGGGGTGGAGAGGTTTTCTTGAAAATCTTCGTGTCGCATCCTTGGAAGATACCAAACCTAAATACCAAGTTTGGTTTTTAACGGACTTTTCGTTTTTGAACTATGCTGCCCACAGGCACACACACATACACACCAACACACAGACAGAAAGACAAACACACATACGGACATTTTTCTAAAAAATCTAATGTGTTCATTTCACATGACTTTCTCTATCTCTCTGTAACAAGTTATTGTTAATAAGCTTATCCTTTATTTATTTCATGTTAATCGAGGAAAATTAGCAGAAATAGTCTTATTCCTTGCTTTATTGTAAATACAAGCGAAATAAGGGAGTACCATAGGTTAAAGTGACTGCAAAAGCTGGTTGCTATGTGACTGATGTTCCTTTGCTTTTATGGACAGGAGTTGACAAATTCCTGTATGAGAAAAGTATAAGTTTTTCAAAGCTGAAACCAAGAAAAAGGAATGTCTCCAAAACGATCAACTCCACGAAAAAAATGCATATACAACAAATTGTGTGCTTTAACGTGCTACATTTTTTTTGTGTGTTAAGTTTTTGTCCATCTCTTACGGTTTAGTAGTTATGAAAAATTCATCCAGAATAAAGTAGTCTTCAGAGGCTATTCCCAGAAAATTCAAAATATACATTTCATTTGTCTGGTAAGTATCTTTAATATATGATATTTTAATCAAAATCGTTAGAGCCATTTTTTAGAAAATCAAAATTTACGATAAAAGTTCCATGTAAAGGGTAGTTTGGGGTGGGGGGATTTTTCTCAAAATCTTCGTGCCGCCTCCCTGGAAGATACTAAACTTAAATACCAAGTTTGGTATTTTACCGACTTTTCGTTTTTGAGTTATCGTGTTCACAGACACACGTACACACGGACACACTGACACACGGACACACACACACGGACCTTTTTCTGAAAACGCTTTTTTTTAGATAAACATAGTGAATAGAGAAAAATTCCATACCGAGATTTCACCGGAAATATATGTTTTAGGGTCCCCAATATCCAAAAAAAGCATTTTCACAAAAAGGTCCGCGTGTGTGTGTGTGTGTGTGTGTGTGTGTGTGTGTCCGTGTGTCCGTGTGTCTGTGAACACGATAACTCAAAAACGAAAAGTCGGTAAAATACCAAACCTGTGTATTTAAGTTTAGTATATTCCAGGGGTGCGACACGAAGATTTTGAGAAAAATCGCACCACCCCCAACTACCCTTTACATGGAACTTTTTTCGAAATTTTGATTTTCTCAAAAATGGCTCTAACGATTTTGATTAAAATTTCGTATATTAAACATTTACCTGACAAATAAAATGTATCTTGAATTTTCTGGGAATAGCCTCTGAAGAGTAGTTTATTCTGGATGAATTTTACTAAATTTTGGATAACTGCTAAACCGTAAGAGATGGACAAAAACTTACTGCACAAAAAATGTAGAGCACATTAAAACACACAATTTATGTTATATACATTTTTTTAGTGGAGTTCGTCGTTTTTGTGACATTCCTTATTTTTGGTTTCTGCTATGAAAAACGTTTACTTTTCTCATACAGGAACTTGTCAACTCCTATCCATATAAACAAAGGAACTTCATTGACATAGCAACCAGCTTTTGACTATCACTTTAACCTACAGTTGTCCCTTATTTCGGTTCTACTTACAAGGAAGCGAATAATTAGACTATTTCTGCTATTTTTTTCTGATTAGCATAAAGTAAATAGAAGTATAAGCTTTTTAAGAATTATTTGTTGCAGGGATATGGAGAAAGTCATGTGAATGGTACACATCAGATTTTTTTGAGTTCAGGTGGCCTCAAAACATGTATTTCCGGTGAAATCTCGGTATCGACTTTTTGGGTGCATTACAATACCTTCTCTATACACTATGTACAAAGCACGTAAAGAGAAGGTAATACAGGAGTACCTTGCATTGCTCTGCACTTCTCCTAGAAGGGTTTTGGCGGTAGCTGTCAATATAAACTTGGATAACTCAAGGGCGCTCTTCGTTTTTACTTTATCTACGCGTACTATGTACATGTATAGAGAAGGCATTGCACTCCACCCAAAAGTTCGATACCGAGATTTCACCGGAAATATATGTTTTCGGTAAAAGGTTCGCGTTTGTGTGTGTGTGTTTGATTTTCACAAAAATGGCTCTAATGATTTTTATTAAATGTTCCTATATTAAAGATATTTACCTGACAAATAAAATGTATATCTTGAATTTTCTGGGAATAGTCTCTGAAGACTACCTAGTTTTGGATGAATTTTACGGAATTTGGCATAACTGCTAAACCATAAGAGATGGACAAAAACTTACCATACAAAAAAATGTAGAGCACCCTAAAACACACAATTTATGTCATATACATTTTTTTTTTTCGTGCAGTTGTTGTTTTGAGACACTCCTTGTTTTTGGTTTCAGCTTTAAAAAAAACACACTTTTCTCATGCAGGAATTTAACAATTCACCAATAATTGTACATAATAATTTACATTTAATATCTATTGATATCAATTTAATAGACAATCCATCTTATATTTGAGTAGAAACTGGAAGAAAATTATTGCTTTGTCAACTTTAAGACAATTAGAATTAATAATAAAGGTTTTTGAAAGTATAGTTCTTATTTTTGCATATATTAATTAGTATTTAATTTGTATAGCAATATGTTAAATTGAATTTAAAAATCTGATGTGTTACACTCACATGACTTTCTCTAGCTGCTCTACAAAACTCTTACAAAATATCACTCTTCTTTGTACACAATGCTAATCAAGATAAATTTTAGCAGAATGTTATTACTAGTTCCTTATAAGTAGAAGAGAATAAGGGAATGCACTATGCTAAAATGATTGTCAAATGTTTTAAAAACTATCGCTATGCAAATCACTTCTTTGCTTGGCCAGGAGTAGAACAAAAGAAAAGCGGAATACTTCCTGTGTGAGAAAAGTTTAAGTACTTCACAATTGAAACCAATAACAAGGAATAGCTCGGAAACAGTTACCTCCACAACAAAAACGTAAAGAACAAAAACTGTGTTTTTGTCATGAGGTACATTTTTTGTGTAGTACGTTTTTTTCTATCTCTTACGGTTTAGCAGTTAAGCAAAATTCAGCAAAATTCATCCAAAATAAAGAGGTCTTCAGAGGCTATTCCCAAAAAATTCGAGATATACATTTTATTTCGGACATAAACAGCTTTAATATATGGGATTTTAATCAAAATCGTTAGAGCCATTTTTAAGAAATTAAAAAGAAGATACTAAACCTAAATACCAAGTTTGATATTTAACGGTCTTTTTTTGGGGGGGGTTATGCTGTCCACAGACACACACACACACACACTGACCTTTTTTTTTTTAAAAATGCTACAGTATGGGGCTTCAGTAAGCAAAAATGTAATGTCTTAGTTTCTTAGCAAATGTCTAATACAGATAAAGAAGTGTATATAGTCCTTGTTCACAGTGCATCTGTGGACGCTTAGCAGGACCGTCGCGATCCTTTTGCGCCACCGCATCGGGCAGAGTTCCCTTAAGTAGAATGGCATGGAGAAATGAGGTGAGAGACCCGAAAGGCGATCAAATCCGCATAACAATAGGCGCAAGCACGGACGGGATCCGTACGTTTCAAGTTATAATACATTCGACCCCACCGACCACATCCACGAACCCCTAATCCCTCGCACACCGCTCTCTGGTGGAAACACTCGATGGCAGGTTGCATCTTGGCAGTCCTAACCGAAGACAAGAAATAAAACTTCCACAAAGGTTGAATTACCATTCAGCCGCAACCAGTTCTTTTTTTATTTATTTATTTATTTATTAGTACTGCTCCGGATGCTTGTCAGGACTCCGGCGCTGTATTCCATTTTCCTCTCTTTTATCCAGTTTCTTATATTTCCTTAGTTGACCAATTAATTTTTAACGTTTACCTTTTACACACACATATATATATATATATATATATATATATATATATATATATATACACACACATACACACATCTACAAACACAGAAAAACGCATGCCCAAGGCAGGTCTCGAATGATCCCGTGCGCCACGAAGCACCAAAGCGATGCACTTTAGTGAGCGCGGCCACGGACCGGCATAAATAAGAATAAGCTTCAACTGTTTTTTTTTTACTTTCTCTACACGTACTATGTACATAGTGTATAGAGAAGGTATTGTATTGTACCCAAAAATTCGATACCGAGATTTTACCGGAAATACATGTTTTAGGTCCCCCTGAATCCAAAAAAAAACATTTTTGGAATGAGTGTGTGTGTGTCTGTGTGTGCCTGTGGACAGCATAGCTCAAAAACGAAAAGACCGTTTAATACCAAACTTAGTATTTAAGTTTGGTATCTTCCAAGGATGCGACACGAAGATTTTCAAGAAAATCCCCCACCCCAACTACCGTTTACATGGAACTTTTATAGAAAATTTTGATTTTCTCAAAAATGGCTCTAACGATTTTGATTAAAATATCGTATCTATATTAAAATTATTTACATGACAAATAATATGTATATCTTGAATTTTCTGGGAATAGCCTCTGAAGACTACTTTACTCTGGATGAATTGTGCATAACTGCTAAAACATAAGAAATGGACAAAAACTTAGCGCACAAAAAATGTAGAGCACATTAAAACACACAATTTATGTTATATACTTTTTTTTCGAGGAGTTGATCGTTTTTGAGATATTCCTTGTTTTTGGTTTCAGCTTTGAAAAACTTGTACTTTTCTCATACAGGAATTTGTCAACTCGTGTCCATACAAACAAAGGAACATTAGTCACATAGCAACCAGCTTTTGACTGTCACTTTAACCTATGGTACTCCCTTATTTCGCTTCTACTTACAAGGAAGTAAGTAATAAGACTACTTCTGCTAATTTTTTTCTCGATTAGCATGAAGTAAATAGAAGAATAAGATTATTAACAATAATTTGTTACACAGAAGTAGAATAAGTCATGTGAATGGAACACATCAGATTTTTTTTAAACAAAATCCGTGTGTAGGACAATAGCTGGAAAGGTAGAGTTAGACTGAAAAATCCAATGCCTTAGCTGAGATTTGAACCACGGATCTCCCGGTCTCTAGTCAGTTGCTCTACCACTGATCTACTATGGCAACACTCAGTTGAATACCATCGCCTGGCTCTACAAACTTGAAACACTCACAATGAAAGAAATGGATACAGGAAATAAAGGACAGAAAAGTCGTGGTAGGGGAGGAAGCTCCCAGCATTTGCCCTCCGACTCGGGAAGTCATGAAAATCCCATATATTCTACTGGGCTTCAAAAACTAGTATAGCTTCGAAAACAAATGATAGAAGACCTTAGCTTCTTCAAGTAAATCGATGTATTTTAGTTACTCAGTTTTTGCAGCAGTTTCTGTTTACGTATTTCATAACATAGATTTGCCTCACTTAAGAAACTATCAAGATCACTATTCAGCCTTTTTTTATTCTGTTTGTAACATCTAAAAATTCTATATCGTTATATGACAAGGATGAGGGGTCATAAAATGTCCAAGAAAACCTCTCATTAATATTATGTAACTGAGTTCAGATATAGAGCAACTCTCCAGGAGTCAGAAGTTTGACTTAGGAACCAGATAAACCTTACATTTGCATTTCAGTTTCAAATACTTCGCTGCAGCGTTTAATAGCGTCGTATATTGTGGTAAATGCATATTCAGCATCTTCTCTATGCTTTTTAAATAAAAAAAAAAGTTCCATAGCCCATGAGGGGCTATGCCGGTCTCACGCTCACATAGAGACAGCAGAGAGGATGATCCGACCCATACGGGGAGGCGGTGTGGAAAATTTCCACATTTAATATAAATAGAGTTTTATTTATCGACGTTCTGTAACTGCTGTGGTTCTCAGCGTCCATTCTGGGCGTGAAAGACCACTTAATTTTGCTCAGAAGCCTCTCTATCAGGCTTGAGGTTCTTTTACGTAGCGTAAATCTACGACACGGGACGCTTTACTTCCCTTCCGAAGGAAGCCATACTAAGGATATTCTAGACGTTCTCCCATCTCTCCCATCATCAGGAAACGTCGATGACTTCATCGCTACACCTGGCTTGAAGCCCGAGAACATCTAGAATATGTTTGTCGCCAGGAAAGCTTCAGATCCTATTTCATGCTAAGGACTTTTACACCCGGAAAAATCCATCGTCCTCCGCCGGGTTTGAACCCGTGTTAGTATGGTAGCCATTACACCACGGAGGGCGACAAGTTGGTGTGGACCACAGCTTCTAACTTTCCTCACGATGCTGAGGACATCGATGCTATACCGTAACTTAAAATTCGTTCTCCCATGGTTGGGTTCGAATTCTTTGGCCCGGAACCACAGTGCAAGATATGCTGTTTAAGTGTAGACAGAATCTTCGATTTATACAAAACTAACACATTCCTATTTACTGTCAAAAGAAGCACCACCATATTGTGATTCGTGTAAAAGTCCTCCTACAGTTAAACATGTTCTACTTCAGTGTCCTAAACTCAGTAATTTCAGAAAACAGCATATAGTTTAAAAAAACTGTGTATTAACACTTACAGACACAAAAAGTTTAGTTAATGTATTAATATACCTTAAAGAAAACAATCTATATAACTATATATAACTGTCAGAAGTATAATTACTATATGTTATACCTAATTCAATTGTCTCGGTTTGTTGTAATATAATTTTAATATTGTTATATTATTTATACTTAAAGCACTGTTTTCACATACCATAAACATTAGAGGGATATGTTAATCCCTGTGTACATAATTATTTACCTATAATGTTAAAAATTTTCATTGTATACTGAATGTAAAACTGTACATAAGACTTTTAATGTGGTCGCTAGTAGTTCTGCGACCTAAAATAAAGATTAACATAAAAATCTTCGATTAGTCTCGCATAGTTTGAAGTTTTAACGGCTGCTCTTGAAACTGATTAATAATTTCAGGCAGACGTGTATTCAAGAATAACACGCAAAAACTTAGCTTCAATGAAATTAGTTGCTGCTGCTGCTGTTTTACAGCGGGACTGGATTTGGTGGTTATTTGTGATGATATATTTTGTAATGCATTCAGAATTATAGTTATATTCTCAAAACATGTATATTTTCTTTTTTTTATTTCACAGAATTATGGTATTTTAGATATCAATGTTCTAGGAAGTGTGCTTTCTTTGAAAAAAGTAATAATTTATTTAGTTTTGCCAAATGCACTCAAACTCCAGTTATTTTATTCATGTCATTTATTACAGTGTCGCTGTGTACATTGGAGTCGGTCAGGATTAGCACTTAATAAACAGGCGTGTACATACCTCTTTGATGCGCCGGCTGTGCTCGTCCACATAGAACACAAGTTTGACTCTCACTGAGGGGGAGAAAGAATGCCTGGGGTCTGTAACACGGGGTAGACTCAAAAATAGAAGTACTTTACTTGAGATTCCACTGAATTAATACTTTTATTCACCTTTGTTACTTGCTGAGGCACTAATCCTATGAGCGGCTCCCGACGTAGTAATTATTGAAGACGTAGAAATGTTAATAACTACTGCTATTTTCTTCTGCTTACTAAGTTCCTGTTTTCGACGGCCACCAGTAATTACAGCGTATTTCCCTATTACGTGACAAATCAACTCATACGATAACTACAATGTATCGCGAAATAATATCACATCCTCAGGCTTTAACTCACGTACATACAACGTACAGCCTATAGCGTACCGTGTATAGCATCACAAGTATAACACGAAGAAGAAGCAACCCAATTTGTTGTAAGCGCATCGATTATATGCCTCCAATGTTGAGGATCATTCCTGATTGGTTGAAAAGAAGCGCGAAAATAACGTCACGTGATTAATTTTGTAAGTTCTTTGTGTCCGCTCTTTATAATGGAAAAGTCCCGAGCTGCTAACTTTTAGGGGAGAGACATTTCTCTAAACATTTCCCTGTTACTTATGTCTCTAATGCTCTTACAAAGGCAATTGTGATGCTAAGGTTAACAAAGAAAGTAACCTTGGAGTGCACAATAGCAACTGCTCACCCTAAGGTTTTGTGTTCTGCAATCTGCCCAGTCTAGCTGCTGAAGGAGATATATTTCCTCTATTAAACCTATGCAAAGATAATAATTAAAATAATAAAATACACAGTGGGTTAATTTACTGTTGCAACAGATTGAATTTGTGACTACTACAATGAAAGAATAATGTCTTAGAAAGCCATATATTAATAAACTTTTGAACACCTAATACTAAAGTGTCCGGCCATTGTTGCATAACCGACATAATTTGTCCTACTAGCCCATTGCTCATATCGAAATCAAAAGATTTTATGGTATTCAAATAAATTACTGAAACATTTTAATTTACAGTTGGTTCCTCTAGAGGGACATACCAGGTATTTTTCCTTTACGCTAGTTACCACTGTCACCGAATGTCCAAAGCTACTCCCAGTGGATAACTGTTCCGTGCCACGAATAAATAGGGAATAAAAACAACAACATATATAATATTTCCTGAAAAATATTTTGTTGCAAAACTTGACCACAGCTTCTGAAAATTTCATACTGTAGCCGATGGGATACATAAAATGCATTTCTAAGTTCTGATTCCAAGTGACTTTTGCAATATTTCTTCCCCTGTCTCTACACAAAAATTAAGCATTCATTCAAAATAAAATATTCATAGATTTATCGGGAAATGGAAATTCATGTCGCATACAGAAGAGAAGAAATTATAGACATTTATGTAAGATATAGGTCCTTTCCTTAGCGTTGCTGCTTGCCAAGCGGGAGACCTGGGTTCGATTCCCAGTACTGGCGTGGGGATTTTTCACCCGCAGGGAGACCTGGACCGGGGTGCACTCAGCCTCGTGAGGTTCCTGAGGGGGCCAATTGAGGAGCTATGTACTTGATAGAAAAGTAGCTGCTCCAGGATTAACCGGCTGACCACGTCTCATCCCCCAATACTGCACCCCATCCATGACGTCTGTCATGGACCGAGATGGGGGACGCAGCGGCCGGGCGGTAGGCTAAGGCACTTAGTGAGCTGTGCCACGGAGTCACATGTATAAGAGGAAAGGTGCTTAAACTTCTTAAATTATCATCATATAATGGATAAATAATGCCGTGATACCGCTTAAAATTCGACAAGAAAGCTTAAGGTTCCAAATGCTGATATAGCCCAAATTGTAATATAAATAGGTGCTTACTTTTTCTTCTTTTATTTGAAAAAACATAGATTTATCCCAAATCCTGAGAGTTTTTTTTTTGTTTTGATTTTTATTTTCTCTAGCCCCATATGTACAATGTACATAGGGATAGAGAAGTATTGCATTCCACCCAAAAATTGGATGCCGAGATTTCACCGGAAATACATGTTTTAGGACACCCTGTATAAAAAAAAAGGATTTTCAGAAAAAGGTCCGTGTGTCCGTGTGTCTGTGAACACGATAACTCAAAAACGAAAAGTAGCTAAAATACCAAACTTGGTATTTAGTACCTATCTTCCGGGGATGCAACACGAAGATTTTGAGAAAAATCCTCCCACACCAAACTACCCTTTACATGGAACTTTTTTCGAAAATTTTGATTTTCTTAAAAATGGCCCTAACGATTTTGATTAAAATATCATATATTAAAGATATTTACCTAACAAATAAAATGTATATCTTGAATTTTCTGGAAATATCTTCTGAAGACCTGTTTATTCCGGATTAATTTTCCTTAATTTGGCATAACTAGTAAACCGTAAGAGATAGACAAAAACTTCCTGTACAAAAAATTTAAGTCTTGTTAAAATACACAAGTTATGTTAGTTACATTTTTCTCGTGGAGCTTACCGTTTTCGAGGTATTCATTGTTATTAGTTTCAGTTGTGAAGGGTCCGTTTTTCTTTTGTTCTACTCCTGGCCAAGAAAATAAGCGATTTGTAATGACAATCGCATAACGACAGCTTTTAAAACATTTGACTATTGGTTTACCATAGTGTGTTCCCTTATTTTCTTCCTACTTATACGGAACTAAATAATATGAACATAGTGCTAATGAGTACCACGATTAGCAAGGTGCAGAAAGAAGCGTAACATCAGATGTTTTAAATAATGTACGCTGTTCTTAGCTTCCCAGTCTACATTGGGCGTATTAAACCACTTAATTTTGCTCAGAGGCCTCTTTTACGTGCCGTAAATCTACGACACGGGATCAACGGCCTTACTTCCCTTCCGAAGGAAGCCATGCTAAGGATTTTTATGCCCGAAAAGATCCATTACTCTCCACCGGGTTTGAACTCGGGACCTTGGAAACCAGAGGCTGGCATGTTATTCCTTGACCATGGAGGATTAAAATGTAGTCTTAGGGGGGAGGGTGACTAAAAAATCAGTATGTGTCGATAAAGAATTGGATCTTTCCTTAGCCCACATGGATCCCACTGCGTACCTACGTATTGCGCGTCTGTAAAATGCCTAAACCCGATAAAAATCGAAGACAATACTTAACTTTATTAATCCATTTAAAACCACACACATTCTACTTCTGTACGCTAATATATAAATAACTAACTCCATGGCACGACAGCTCACGGGGAGCCTTGGCCTACCGCCCGGCCGCTGCGTCCCCCATCTCGGTCCACTACAGACGTCATGGATGGGGTGCAGTATTGGAGGGTGAGACGTGGTCAGCGCCTCGAGCCCCTCCCGGCCGGTTTATGCGGTCCTCACGACCTGGAGCCGCTACTTCTCCATCAAGTAGCTCCTCAATTGGCCCCCCAGGGACCTCACGAGGCTGAGTGCACCCCGGTCCAGGTCTCCCAGCGGGGGAAAAATCCCCACGCCGGTACTGGGGATCGAACCCAGGTCTCACGTAATATATAAATAACAGGTAGACAAACAAAACTAAATGTAGATCCGTAAAAGGCGCGATTTATTTAAAATATCTGTTTTGTGGCATCAGCCACGACTAAGATGTGTTATCGGTTTCAATTTTTTACTTTCTCTATACCATCTATGTACATAGTGTATAGAGAAGGTATTGCACTCCACCTAAAATTTCGATACCGAGATGTCATCGGAAATATATGTTTCACGGTCCCCTGTATCCAAAAAAATCTTATGTGTACCATTCACATGACTTTCTCTATTACCCAGCAACAAATTATTCTTAAAAAGCTTATACTTCTATTTACTTTATGCTAATCAGAAAAAAATAACAGAAATAGGCTTATTACTTGCCTCCTTGTAAGAAGAAGCGAAACAAGGGACTACCATAGGTTAAAGCGATAGTCAAAAGCTGGTTGCCATGTCAATGAAGTTCCTTTGTTTATATGGATAGGAGTTGACAAGTTCCAGTATGAGAAAAGTATACGTTTTTCATAGCAGAAACCCAAAATACGGAATGTCACAAAAAGCGACGAACTCCACGAAAAAAATGTATATAACATAAATTGTGTGTTTTAATGTGCTCTACATTTTTTGTGTAGTAAGTTTTTGTCGATCTCTTACGGTTTAGTAGTTATTCAAAATTTAGTAAAAATCATCCAGAATAAACTACTCTTCAGAGGCTATTGCCAGAAAATTCAAGATATACATTTCATTTGTCAGGTAAAATATCTTTGTATACAAAATTTTAATCAAAATCGTTAGAGCCATTTTTGAGAAAATCAAAATTTTCGAAAAAAGTTCCATGTAAAGGATAGTTGGGGGTGGGTGGATTTTTCTCAAAATCTTCGTGTCACATCCCTGGAAGATACTAAACTTAAATATCAAGTTTGGTATTTTACCGACTTTTCGTTTTTGAGTTATTGTGTTCACAGATACACGGACACACACACACGGACCTTTTTGTGAAAATGCTTTTCATGGATATTGGGGACCCTAAAAGATATATTTCCGGTGAAATCTCGGTATCGAACTTTTGGGTGGAGTGCAATACCTTCTGTATACACTATGTACATAGTGCGTATAGAGAAAGTAAAACGTATTTTCAGAAAAAAGTCCGTGTGTGTGTGTGTATGTGTGTATGTCAGTATGTCCGTGTGTCTGTGAACAAGATAACTTAAAAACGAAAAGTCGGTAATACCAAACTTGGTATTTAAGTTTTGTATTTTTCATGGATGCGACACGAAGATTTTGAGAAAAATCCCCCCACTCCAAACTACCCTTTACATGGAACTTTTTTCGAAAATTTTGATTTTCTAAAAACTGGCTCTAACGATTTTGATTAAAATATCGTATATTAAATATATCTAGCTGACAAATAAAATGTATATTTTGAATTTTCTGAGAATAACATCTGAAGAATACCTTACGGAATTTTGCATAACTGCTAAACCGTAAGAGATGGACAAAAACTTACCACACAACAAATGTAGAGTACTTTAAAACACACAATTTAAGTTATAAAATTTTTTTTCGTGAAGATGATTGTTTTTGAGATATTCATTGTTTTTGTTTTCAGGTTCGAAAAACTTAACCTTTCTCATACAGGACTTTGTGAACTTGTGTCCATACAAACAAAGGAACTTCAGTCACATAGCAACCAGCTTTTGACTATCACTTTAACCTATGGTACACCCTTATTTTGCTTCTAATAACAAGGAAGCAAGTAATAAGACTATTTCTGCTAATTTTTTCTCGATTAGATGAAGTAAACAAAGTAATTTGTTGCAGAGTAGTGAAAGTTATGTGAATGTAACAGATCAGATTTTTCAACACTTTGTCAGCTATTTCTAACGCTACTATGGAAATAGATGAATCAGGGTCAGATATTAGGGTCTTGGCTTTAAACATTTGCTTCGGTTGTCTGTTAACCTCCTCCTCCCCCCCTGAATATACAACAAAATGTATGATTTTTGGTCTAGGTATCTATATATTTCGTATTGATTAACAATGAAATAAATGAAACTTTTGCAAAAATCTGATGTGTTACACTTACATGACTTCTCTAGCAGTTCTACAAACTTCTTACATAAGATTATTCTTCTTTCTGCACCTTGCTAATCGAGATATTCAGCACAATGTTCTTTTTACTTAGTTCCTTATAAGTAGGAAGAAAATAAGGGAATACACTAGGCTAAATCGATAATCAAATGTTTTAAAAGCTGTCGTTATGCGAATGACATTACAAATCGCTTCTTTTCTTGGCCAGGAGTAGAACAAAGAAAAACGGACACTCCCGTCTGAGAAAAGTATAAGTACTTCACACCTGAAACTAATAACAATGAATACCTCGAAAACGGTAAGCTCCACGAAAAAAATGTATATGACGTAAATTGTGTATTTTAACCAGACCTAATTTTTTTGCATAGCAGGTTTTTGTCTATCTCTTACGGTTTACTAGTTATGCTAAATTAAGCAAAATTCATCCAGAATAAACAGGTTTTCAGATGCTATTCCCAGAAAATTCAAGATATACATTTTATTTATTAGGTAAATATCTTTAATATATGATATTATAATAAAAATCGTTAGAGCCATTTTTAAGAAAAACAAAATTTTCAGAAAAAGTTCCATGTAAAGGGTAGTTTGGGGTGGGGGAATTTTTCTCAAAATCTTTGTGTCGCATCCCTGGAAGATACTAAACTTAAATACCAAGTTTGGTATTTTAGCTACTTTTCGTTTTTGAGTTATCGTGTTCACGTACACACACACACACACACACACACACACACACACACACACACACACACACACACACACGGACCTTTTTCTGGAAATGCTTTTTTTTTATTCAGTGGGTCCTAAAACATGTATTTCCGGTGAAATCTCGACATCGAATTTTTGGGTGGAATGCATTACTTCTCTATCTCTATGTACATTGTACATACGGGGCAAGAGAAAGTTGCAGAAAGTACACAAACATAAAACAAGCAAGCTGGCTTTGCCCGTGTTTGGACAGTACATCCTTAATGCCTGTAACTGCGCAGTTCTTTAGAACCATTTAGAAACTGTTACCAACATATTTAAACAATCATGCTTGGTAATGAGTTGGCGGAGGAATAGGGGTACATTATTGGCAACAATGGCGGAATGGTTGTGAATAGTTCGTCAGCTATTTTCTAGTTACCATGTTTTAATGTACCTATTTATTCCTTAGAATTTCATTTCCGTTTTTCCTGATGCGCAATGTACGCATATCTATCACTCCTTCTATCTAACCCGAGTCATCATAGACATATTGTTTTTCCTGTCCATGTTTGGCAAGCTTGGCGGGCCCTAAGCCGCGAAGCGTAGCTAACTGATGTTTTTAGGAGATGACAAGGCCTAACCGAGGAATCTGTGAGCATTAACCCCAATAAACAACGCCGTTCACATTTTCATTAGCATTTTCTTACACTGGCGTCGGTGCGCTTCAACATGGCGGTAATTTGCCGTATAAGTAGGTTCACCAAAAAAGGATACTACTACTTCGCTCGACCAACTTTTCGGCTTAATGCCTTCCTTATGACTTCAGGGTTACGTTGGATATACTATTTACCGGATTCCTTAGTAATTATCAAGTATAATATGACGACGTCAATGGGATGAAGCCGTTGTGCTATTTACCTGAAAACAAGAATAATACGTAGCTCTAGATATGTGGTAGTACCAGCAGATCCCGTTATGTTCTTTTTCTTTAGTACGAGGTACGTCCAGAAAGTAAGCTCCGTTTGGTAATAAAATTAAATTGTGTACAGATACAGAATAATTATTTATTGCACAAAATTCTACAACTCTTAAACTACTTTTCCACAAAACTGCCGAAATTTTGCAGCCATTTGTCATAGCATGGCACAAGTTTTTGTATACCTTCTTCATAGAAGTTTGCCGCCTGTTGCTCAGTAACAATCTTTGCAAAGTTTACGAAATTTCAATTTTTTGGTCACAATTTCATGAATTAGTGATGGTGAGCTTTGGGGAAATTCCATAGCGAGAGCACTAATTTTAAACTTGCTGTTTTCCTGGATCTTGTCATCAATCGCGTGAACCAGTTCTTCTGTAACCAAAGATGGACGCCCACTTCGTTCTTCATCGTGCACTTCACTACGTCCTTCATTGAACTGCCGGACCCATATTCTCACCATTGAATCACTCATCGCATTTTGTCCGTAAACTTCGCAAATTTGCCGATAAATTTCAATTGGTTTCACTATCCTAGCATTCAGAAAACGAATCACAGATCTGATTTCACAAGCGGCGGGATTTTCAATCAACACCGACATTGTAAACAAGCACATCAAAGCGTATGTGGCTGACAGCGCTCTCAAAATGCCGCACGTTTCTTCTCCTTGATATAGAGCGTCTACCGCGCATGTGCGGAACTGCATTCGCAGCGTTGCAGCGGAGATAAATTGAAATGGAACTTGCTTTCTGGACGTACCTCATATTTACATGAGCAGTATTAAGAGTAACTCTAGATATGTGGTAGTATTAGTAGATCCAGCTACGTGCCTTTTCTTCAGTATTCACCTGAGAAGCAGTATTAAGAGTAGCTCTGGATATGTGGTAGTACCAGTAGATCCAGCTACGTGCCTTTTCTTTATTATTAACTTGAGAAGCAGTATTAAGAGTAGCTCTAGATATGTGGTAGTACTAGTAGATCTAGCTACGTGCCTTTTCTTTATTATTTACTTGAGAAGCAGTATTAAGACTAGCTCTAGAAATGTGGTAGTACCAGTAGATCTAGCTACGTGCCTTTTCTTTAGTAAATACTTGAGAAGCAGTATTAAGAGTAGCTCTGGATATGTGGTAGTACTAGTAGATCCAGCTACGTACATTTTCTTTAGTATTTACTTGAGAAGCATTATTAAGAGTAGCTCTAAATATGTGGTAGAACTAGCAGATACAGTTACTTGCCTTCTCTTTAGTATTCACTTGAAATGCAGTATTAAGAGTAGCCCTAGATATGTGGTAGTACTAGTAGATCCAGCTACCTGCCTTTTCCTTAGGTTTTACTTGAGAAGCAGTATTAAGAGTAGCTCTAGATATGTGGTAGTACTAGTAGATCCAGCTACGTGTCTTTTATTTAGTATTCACCTGAGAAGCAGTATTAAGAGTAGCTCTAGATATGTGGTAGTACTAGCAGATCCAGCTACGTGCCTTTTCTTTAGTATTTACTTGAGAAGCAGTATTAAGAGTAGCTCTAGATATGTGGTAGTACTAGCAGATCCAGCTACGTGCCTTTTCTTTAGTATTTACTTGAGAAGCAGTATTAAGAGTAGCTCTATATATGTGGTATTACTAGTAGATCCAGCTACGTGCCTTTTCTTTAGTATTTACTTGAGAAGCAGTATTAAGAGTGGCTCTAGATATGTGGTAGTACTAGCAGATCCAGCTACGTGCCTTTTCTTTAGTATTTACTTGAGAAGCAGTATTAAGAATGGCTCTAGATATGTGGTAGTACTAGCAGATCCAGCTACGTGCCTTTTCTTTAGTATTTACTTGAGAAGCAGTATTAAGAGTAGCTCTAGATATGTGGTAGTACTAGCAGATCCAGCTACGTGCCTTTTCTTTAGTATTTACTTGAGAAGCAGTATTAAGAGTAGCTCTATATATGTGGTATTACTAGTAGATCCAGCTACGTGCCTTTTCTTTAGTATTTACTTGAGAAGCAGTATTAAGAGTGGCTCTAGATATGTGGTAGTACTAGCAGATCCAGCTACGTGCCTTTTCTTTAGTATTTACTTGAGAAGCAGTATTAAGAATGGCTCTAGATATGTGGTAGTACTAGCAGATCCAGCTACGTGCCTTTTCTTTAGTATTTACTTGAGAAGCAGTATTAAGAGTGGCTCTAGATATGTGGTAGTACTAGCAGATCCAGCTACGTGCCTTTTCTTTAGTATTTACTTGAGAAGCAGTATTAAGAATGGCTCTAGATATGTGGTAGTACTAGCAGATCCAGCTACGTGCCTTTTCTTTAGTATTTACTTGAGAAGCAGTATTAAGAGTGGCTCTAGATATGTGGTAGTACTAGCAGATCCAGCTACGTGCCTTTTCTTTAGTATTTACCTGGAAAGTAGGATTATGTGTAACTGTAGTTTTATAGAATTAGCAGATCCAGTTAGCTGTTTTATTTTTAGTTTGTGTATACGTACTATGTAAATAGTGTATACAGAAGGTATTGCACAGCACCCAAAAATTTGATACTGATATTTCACCGGAAATATGTTTTAGGGTCCTCTTTATCTAAAAAAAAAAAAAAAAAAAAAAAAAAAAAAAAAAAAAAAAAAAAAAAATTCACAAAAAGAACCATTTGGCGTGTGTGTGTGTCCGTGAGTCTATGATCATGATAACTCAAAAACGAAAAGTCGGTAATATATCAAACTTGGTATTTAATTTTAGTATCTTCCTAGGATGAGACACGAAAATTTTGAGAAAAATCCCCCCACCCCCAACTACCCTTTACATGTAACTTTTTTCGAAAATTTTGGTTTTCTCAAAAATGGCTCTAAAGATTTTAATTAAAATATCGTATATTAAGGACATTTACCTGACAAATAAAATGTATATCTTGAATTTTCTGGGAATAGCCTCTGAACTGTACTTTATTCTGGATGAATTTTACGGAATTTTTATTAACTGCTAAACCGTAAGAGGTGGACAAAAACAGAAAAAATATACAGCATATTAAGACACATAATTTATCTCCTATAAATTTTTTTCGCGGAGTATCTTTTTGACATATTCCTTGTTTTTGGTTTAAGCTTTGAAAAACTTATATTTTTCTCATACAGGAATTTGTCGACTTCTGTCCTTACAAACAAAGGAAATTCAGTCACATAGCAACCAGCTTTTGACTATCTTTTTAGCTTACGGTACTCCCTTATTTTATTTCTACTTACAAGGAAGCAAATAATAAATTTCTGCTATTTTTTTCTGATTAGCATGAAATAAGTAGAAGCATAAGCTTTTTAACAATAATTTGTTGCAGAGATGTAGAGAAAGTCATGTGAATGGAACACATCAGATATTTAGTATTCACCTGTAAAGCAGGATTATGCGTAGCTGTAGTAGTACTAGCAAACTCTGTTACGTGCCTTTTCTTTAGCGAAGCAGCAGGGTTTGGTTTGTGTCCACCATTGATGACATTACAAGGTATTCGTAGCCCAACTCGATTTCTATTACTTAATTTTTTAGGAACTTAAAGATAATATGTGGTTATTTGTATATTCATGGGCTCCTTCTGAATCCATTTGTGTTGTTTTTATTAATACGTAATAAATGATCATATGTGTATAGGTAAATAAGATATAATCAATATAAAACTATTTTAAATTTTGTTAATTTTTACTTTCTCTATACGCACTGTTGTCATAGTGTATACAGAATGTATTGCACTCCACCAAAAAATTTGATACCGAGATTTCACCGGAAACATATGTTTTAGGTTCCCCTGTATCCAAAAAAAGTATTTTCAGAAACAGGTCCGTGTGTGTGTGTGTATGTGTGTGTCCGTGTGTCCGTGTGTCAAAAACGAAAAGTCGGTAAAATACCAAACTTGGTATTTAAGTTTAGTATCTTCCAGGGTTGCAACACGAAGATTTTGAGAAAAATCCTCCACACTAAACTACCCTTTACATGGAGCTTTTTTCGAAAATATTGATTTTCTAAAAAATGGCTCTAACGATTTTGGTTAAAATATCGTATATTAAAGTTATTTACCTGACAAATAAAATGTATATTTTGAATTTTCTGGGAATAGCCTCTGAAGACTACTTTATTCTGGATGAATTGTTCATAACTACTAAACCGTAAGAGATGGGCAAAAACTTAACCCACAAAAAATGTAGAGCACGTTAAAACACACAATTTGTGTTATATACATTTTTTTCGTGGAGTTGATCGTTTTTGAGATATTTCTTTTTCTTGGTTTCAGCTTTGAAAAACTTACTCTTCTCATACAGGAATTTGTCAACTCCTGTCCATACAAACAAAGGAACATCAGTCACATAGCAACCAGCTTTTGGCTTTCACTTTAACCTATGGTACTCCCTTATTTCGCTTCTACTTATAATAAAGCAAGAAATAAGACTATTTCTGCTAGTTTTTCTCGATTAACATGAAATAAATAAAATATAAGCTTATTAACAATAATAAGTTACAGCGATATAGAGAAAATCATGTGAATGGAACACATCAGATTTTTCCACCATGCGGTTATAGAATTTTTGTTGTAGTTAAGCAATATAGCTGTACTAATTGTTTATTTAATATGCGATGTCAATGCAAGAAAGAAGAACAGCAAATAAGAGTTGACTTCGCTGTTGTTTTGCTATTTTGTGTAATTATTTTTATTATATTGGTAGTACTGGATCTATTACATAATCTTTCACAAATATCCAGGGTGCTAATGAACTACACCGAAATAATTTGCGAGATTGTGCACGTGACTGATATAAGTAATTTGAGATCGGCGATGCATGGCCCCCGGATAAACATAACGCAACTACATAGCGTTAAACGTGTGGGTATCAGGTGCTGTTAAGTTGGTGTTGCAAAGCAGGTTGAAAACATGGCTTAGAATGTCTTTAAAACTGATGCACGAGTATAGAAATATCGATTTTTAGCAGCTCGTTACTAGCGTTCTCAAGATTTAATGTCGCAAAACTCTGTAAAATCTCGAGCTAATCATTCGACAGTGCGACACTGAGCATTCATTAACTACGTTCTTGAAGTAGCCTACTCTGGAGGCCTTTTTTCAACTGATCTGGTGGCTTCGTAACGCGGGAAGCTGCTATCCCAAAGGTCACGAGTTTGATTCCTGTCAGAGATTAAATGTTGTTTATTATTATTATTATTATTATTATTATTATTATTATTATTATTATTATTATTATTTTCAATCCAGATGAAGTGCCGCGATACGTGAACGAGACCCGAACTCGGAAACTATATTTCACTTGAAAGCCAGTATCATAACCACTACGCTAGAGAGGTACGCTGTAATATGTCCCTTCGCTTTTCGTGTTATGCTCTCGAATGGTTGCCGTTACTTCGAAATTTCAATAAACAGGCCATAAATCTCCTATCTCAAATTACTTATTTAAGTAATCTACATATTCTGTGAAAATATTTCGGTATAGTTCTTGTATATATGTAGATAATCTTGCGAGAACTCTAGGCACCACATGAAATTGAATAATTAATCCTGCGTTTTTCGAATCATAATCTAGACAGCGTTTTCACCTTGTGTCAGAAGTAATGCGTGTCGAGCGCGGTAAAGTCGGAGAAATGATGTTGAAGTCCATAACATACAGACACGCATACAATGACTTATGTACTGAGAAAAACGATAGTTGGAAAACTGAGTTTGATCTGAACTTTCGACCACCATGGAATTTATATCTTGCTTAAGTGTTAGCATTGCCGAGCGAAATGGGCTTCGGGAGGACCCGGGTTCGATTCCCAGTGACCGGTCTCTCTCTGGCCATGGAGTTTCTCGTGGTTTTCCCTTGGTCACCAGGACGAATACCGGATTTATATTCCACCATGACTCTGTTTTACTTAATTTCCTCTCATTTAATTTCCCTCTCATATTTCAAGTGTGCTTTCAAGTCCTGCTGTGTCGGTAGTTCAGACAGATGAAGCAATTGTTTGCGCTATGGAAGGATTTCTTTCCGTGGACGTCAGAGCGAGCTGATTCACCAGCAAAAGTGGCTGCGACGTCCTCTCGGAATTACTCTTTAATGGTGCGCGGAATTGTTGGCGCCTGCAGCGGTCTACCTGCGAACCTGAAACCTCCTCCGGTTCCTTCCCCCACATCCCTGCCTCCTGGAGGTGCAGCAATTGTCGGTTAATGGTGTTGCAGTGAGCGAAGTGCCCCCCCTCCATTGCAAAATCCTACATTCTACATCATTAACTGATAACATTCGAATATATTGGACTTATAACAAATAATTTTGAGGAGCATTACAGTATAGGTTTTTTGTTTATTTAAGCTATGGGTAGCTATGGTGTTAATTCGTGTAATGTTTGTTGTCGCTGATTTTCTATGTTCTTTAGTTTTATTCATTAGATCATATTCGCACTTTCGTTCATACTTCCAGGTTCTGGAGAGGATAGGGAATAATCTTGGTTACAGAAAAACTCTCCCCAGCCGGGAATCGATCCCAGTTCCTCTATACAGCAGACAGGCACCATAAGCAGTTTGATAAGTGCTTTGTGTATAACTGTACATTATCGATGATTTCAAATAGTCCATTGATAATTTTAGAATAACATATAATCGCTGTTGTTACATACTCTTGAACCATAGACAAACTCGACGGTTGATTTTACTGGCAGTAATAACTCTTTGGTATGTGATTAATTAAACAATAATATGTGCTGCTCTTCTCTGCAGATTTTCTCTACTTTAGTGCTATTATAATACGAGGTACGTCCAGAAAGTAAGTTCCGTTTCAATTTATTACCGCTGCAGCGCTGCGGTCGCAGTTCCGCACATGCGCGGTAGACACTCTGTATCAAGGAGAAGATACGTGCGCCATTTTGAGATCCCTATCAGCCACGTTCGATTTGTTGTGCTTGTTTACAATGTCGGTGTTGATTGAAAATCCCGCCGCTTGTGAAATCAGATCTGTGATTCGTTTTCTGAATGCTAGAAAAGTGAAACCAATTGAAATTTATCGGCAAATTTGCAAAGTTTACGGACAAAATGCGATGAGTGATTCAATGGTGAGAAGATAGGTCCGACAGCTCAATGAAAGACGTAGTGAAGTGCACGATGAAGAACGAAGTGGGCGTCCATCTTTGGTTACAAAAGAACTGGTTTTGGCTGGGACGTGTTTGACCATCTTCCATACAGCCCTGACTTCGCTCCTAGCGACTGTTCATCTGTTCTTACATCTCAAGTCTTTCCTTGGCGGTCAACACTTCAACAATGGCGAAGAGCTGAAAGAAAATGTTTCCAACTTTTTGAAGACACAGGCGGCAAACTTCTATGAAAAAGGTATACAAAAACTTGTGTCACGCTATGACAAATGCCTGCAAAATTTCGGCAGTTATGTGGAAAAGTAGTTTAAGAGTTGTAGAATTTTGTGCAATAAATAATTATTCTGTATCTGTACACTATTTAACTTTATTACCAAACGGAACTTACTTTCTGGACGTACCTCGTAAATTAAACTCCTGCGCACCAGCCTACAAGGGGCTAAGGCCTACCGCACGGCCGCTGCGTCCCCCATCTCTACCCATGATAGGCGTAGAGGTGAGACGGTTCAGCGCCTCGAATCTCTCCCGACCGGTTAATGCGGTCCTCTCGACCTGGAGGCGCTATTTAGCCATCAAGTAGCTCCTCAATTGGCTCCCCAGGGACCTCACGATGCTGAGTGCACCCCGGACCAGGTCTTCCAACGGGGGAAAAATCCCCACGCCGGTACCGGAAATCGAACTAAGGTCTCCCGCTTGGTAAGCAGCCACGCTATCACCGAGCTAAGGAGACGACACGTTATTATAATAGCAAAACAAAATATATTATCTGGTAAATTATTTTACGTCTGCAAATTTAGAAATCTAAATAATGATACCGAGCAGAAGAGATGTTTAATCATATACCTGTCTTACCATAAATACTGCTACAAAAATGAACCTGAGCCATTTGCACAGTTTCAAAATAATTTAATATCCTTTTAATACTGGTCACTTACATGTATTCCAGACATAGAGCACCGATTATTTTTCAAAGTGGCCGCCTTTGGCCTTCACACAAGCCCTAAGTCTTTCTGTCCACGCATCAACAGAATTACGCAGTCTCTATATGAAAATTCGTCACTGCCTTCACCAGGGAGCACTTCAGGCTGTCGATACTCAGCTGCCTCTTCTTACAGACCACAACTTGTAGTCCAATGGATTGAGGTCAGGGCTACTGGAAGGCCAATCCTCTGGAGCAATGAAGTCCGGAACATTCCTCCGCAGCCAGTTTTGTGTAGACTTTGCCTTGTGAGCGGGTGCTGAATCCTGCTGGAAGCTCCATTGTTGATTCCTGAACAAAGTGTTGCCCAAATCCTTCACAACAGTCTCCACTTTGGCAGAGGTTTTCACAAAAATGGAGTTTAGTGGTGCCGTCATATGCCACGCCCCACCAAACCATGACTGAGGCAGGATGATGGCCTCTTTGTATCTTTGGAACCTTCTCACGAGCTTCTCGAGATGATTTGGCATGTACACGACCATTTTTTGTGGCCATTGTGTGCGTAACACTGATTGATTTTATCCTCTATGCTCTTTCAGACGCTGGGTTAGAAGGTGACCTGTACTCCGCCGGTAAGCTTTCAACCATCACTCACCAGGCGGGGCATCGACATTTTTTAAATATTCAGCTCTCGAGCCAGCACTGACTGTTTTCTCGCAGGATTCTGTCGAATTCGAGCCGCCACTGATAGAGCCGTCTTCTTGTCCCTAATACTTTGAATCTTTTTTTCATATTTTAAAAATAGCACAGCTTTGTTCATGTTGCCTAATCACCTGCTCATATTACTACAATTAGAATATATTATGATCAAGTTGTACCTCTATAACATATTAAATTATTCAATAACTCTATTCAAGTAAATCGAACTAAAATTAGAACTAATCACATGCAACACGTTGTACTACAGATGTTTATATTCTGTGAACAATGCATTATTATTAATTACTCCTTATTATTCTCCCCCCCCCACAAGCTACGTGTAGGTCAGCAGTTGGAAATATAGCATAAGACTGAAAAATGCAATGTCATAGCCAGGATTCAAACCTCGAAGCTCCCGGTCTCCGTCCGGTTGCTCTAACCAAATGAGCTGCCACGACAACATGCTACGACATTGAGCTTTTCAGTCTGAGTCAACATTTCAAGTATGTATTATGTTTAACTGCTTACTTTCTGCCTCCCTCTTCCCAAAATTATATAAACCCTTGGAATGCTTATGCCTTTTTGTCAAAATTACACTAGGGAATACGTTTCATTCTTAGAGAGAAGGAAATTCTCTAGGCTGTATCTGCAACACCGTTCATCTGCTTCGTTCCTGAATTTAAATCGACTGTTCTATAAGATGCATGACAAATTAGATATGTGCTCGCAAATAGGGGCTAACCATCAATTAAAAAAACCTGATGTGATCCATTCACATGTCTTTCTCTACATCTCTGTAACAAATTATTGTTAAAAAGCTTAATCTTCTATTTACTCCATGTTATCGAGAAATAATTAGCAGAAAGTGTCTTATTACTTGCTTCCTTGTAAGTAGAAGCGGGATAAGGGAGTACCATAGGTTAAAGTGAAAGCCAAAAGCTGGTTGCTATGTGACTGATGTTCCTTCGTTTGAATGGACACGAGTTGACGAATTCCTGTATGAGAAAAGTATAAGTTTTTTAAAGCTGAACCTAATAACAAGGAATACCTAAAAAATGATCAACTCCACGAAAAAAATGTATATGACAGAAATTCTGTGTTTTATCGCGATCTACAATTTTTGTGTAGTAAGTTTTTGTCTATCTTTTACGATTTACCAGTTATGCATAATTCAATGAACATCATCCAGAATAGAGAGGTATTTAGATGCTATTCCCATAAAATTCAAGACATACATTTTATCTGTCATGTAAATATCTTAAATATAAGAGATTTTAATCAAAATCGTTAGAGCCATTTTCAAGAATATCAAAATTTTCGAATTTTTTTCCAAGTAAAGGGTAGTTTGGGGCGGGGAATTTTCTTGAAAACCTTCGTGTCGCATCCTTGGAAGATACCACACACACACACACACACACACACACACACACACACACACACACACACATCAACACACACACTCAAATTCGCGCGCGCGCACACACAGACGAACTTTTTTCAAAAATACTTGTTTTTTGGATCAGAGGGACCCAAAACATGTATTTCAGGTGAAATCTCGGTATCTTCTCTATACAGTATGTGCATAGTGAGAGAAAGTAAAAATAAACAAATAAAATGAGTTAGGTACATGCTTGATCTACTATAGAGACGAATATATTTTCTTTAAGTTAGGCCACCCTCAAGAACCTCTGTGTAATGGGCTACAAAACGTTTTATTTTATGGTATTTTTTTTTTCCTTTACATAGCAGGCCACGCAAATAAAGTAAATGTATAAGATGGTTGTGTTGTTGGTATTTTGTTCCTATGAATGCTAGAACCTAAGGGGGTGTACTTTATTGACATTTGCAAAGCTAGCTTTTCTCCGTTCAGATAAAATTATGGTTAGTACTTTTCTCCAAGCACACATTCAATCATATTCGAATTAACAGTCTGCGCTTTAGGATATATATATTCGAATAACAATATCTATAGAGCAGGAATATGAAAAGCTTCTTCTTAAACACTGGTTACTCTGAATACGTGCTGGTCCTCTAGGCCGCGCTCGCCAAGGCGTCTCGCTTTGGTGCTTCGTAGCGCAGGGGATCGTGAGTTCGAGTCCCACCTTGGGCATGGGTGTTATTTGAGTGTGTGTAAAAAGAAGAAAAACAGAAATTCAGTAATCATACAGTAAACAAAGTAAAACAATTAGGTAAATAAAAAGTAGGGTATACAGTGCCGGAGTCCCGACCAGACTCCGGAACTGTATTTAAAAAAAATTAATGGTAATGACGCGTCGGATACTGTCCTGGTTTCTATGGTTTAACATTATAATGTGGGTACTAGCCCCACATACAAGAAAAACAGCTGGCTTGTTTCCATAGTGAAACACGATAAATAGAGCACATCAAAAATAAAAATAATAATAATAAAAATCTGATGTGTTACAGATGTTACATGTCTTTCTCTAGCTGCCCTACAAATAAACTTCTTACAAAAGATTCTTCTTCTTTCTACACAATGCTAATTGAGATAGATATTAGCAGAATATTCTTATTACTTAGTTCCTTATACTAGGCTAAAGTGATAGTCAAATGTTTTAAAAGCTATGGTCATGCGACTCTCATTGCAAATCGCTTCTTTGCTTGGCCAGGAGTAGAACAAAAGAAAAACGGACACTTCCTGCCTGAGAAAAGTTTAAGTACTTCACAATTGAAACCAGTAATAAGGAATATCTCGGAAAGGGTTACCTCCACAACAAAAACGTAAAGGACATAAATTGTGTGTTTGGACGAGATCTACATTTTTGTGTATTAGGTTTCTGTCTATCTCTTATGGTTTAGCAAAATTCGGCAGAATTCATCCTTGTTCATTTTATTTAATGTCTTTAATATACGGGAGTTTAATCGTTAGATCCATTGCGGACTCCAAAACAAATATTTCCGGTGAAATCTCGACACCGAAGTTTTGGGTGGAATACAATGCCTTCTCTATCCACTATGTACATGCGGGTTAGAGAAGGTAAAAATCGTGGGAAGAAGCAGAACCAGGAAATATTGTATTTTCCCTCGTCATCTAGTTCGCGTGAACTGAAAAACAGTCGCGTAATATTTTAGTTCGCGCGACACTCGCGACAGTCGCATGGCGTGAACGTATCTAATGGGTGTTATGCACGTAATGCCGCATCGTGAGTGAGACAGTGGAGTCAGTGCTGACTCTCTGGAAAACTCAGAGCTGTAGTGTTCACATGTCACGGTAGTTTGTAATTTCGCGTTTATGGAAGACACCTAATTTTCATCCTTCAGACTTATTAAGTGCAGATACGAAACATTTTATAGAAGAAATAAGTATTAGAATTCAGTTTTGAATGTCGCCTTAGAAAATTAAAATCTTCTCTCACTTTCCCATACAAGTTTCTACCGTTACGTTTTACCGTTCTCGGATGCACAATGCAACGGTTTTTTTTTTTTCTTTTTACTTTCTCTACTCGTACTATACACATAGTGTATAGAGAAAGTATTGCATTCCATTCAAAAATTCAATACTGAGATTTCACTGGAAAGACATGTTTTGGTCCCCCTGAATAAAAAAAAAAAATTTTTAGAAAAAGTCTGTGTGCGGTTCTGTGTGTATGTGTGTCTGTGGACAGCATAGCTCAAAAACGAAAAGACCGTTGAATACCAAAGTTTGATCTCTTCCAAGGATGCGACACGAAGATTTTCAAGAAAATCCCTCCACCCCCAACTACCCTTTGCATGGAACTTTTTTCGAAAATTTTGATTTTCTCAAAAATGGCTCTAACGATTTTGATTAAGATATCGTACATTAGAGATATTTACCTGACAAATAAAATGTATATCTTGATTAGCATTATGTAGATAAAAGAATAATCTGTTGTCAGGAAGTTTGTGTATCAGTTAGAGAAAGTCATGTGAATTGAACATATCAGATTTTTTTTAACTCAAGCGTTTGCAGCGTATAACTACGGGGTCCAGAAAAATATTAACTTTTTTTTTCTCCCTACTTTTTATTTACATTATTTGTTTGCTTTGATTACTGAATTTCTGTTTTACACACACACATACACAAACATATAACACCCATGCCCAAGGCGGGACACGAACCCACGATCCCCTGCGCTGCGAAACACCAAAGCGAGACGCTTTGGCGAGCGCGGCCACGGGGACCGGCGTTAACTAAACGGATTAAATGTGGAAAAGAGCTGGTAGATCTTACATATCCAAAAGTCTGGTCGCATGCGTTACACGCGATTATGAAGCATACGAATATAATATATTCATTTGTCGCTTTCTCCTTCGCAGACACGAAACCACTAGCACAGATGAGGGCTAAGGCTTGACGAGAATTCAAGGGACGCTAAATTATCAGGCCCCAAAAAATGAATAGCCTCCAGCGGATCACGAAAGCTCGTCTCGCTCAAAATGTAAACTCCACATTACGGGTCATTTGTCTTCAAGGAATCTGTAAACTTTGCAAAATCTGCTGCGCTCTCCATTTTCGAGATCTAAAACCTGTGCAAGGCATCTGAACACGGTGTTCAGCACGGAATCTATTTCTAATAATACTTCTGAACTAAAGGCAGCCAAATCCCTCTTGTATTTCACATGTGACAATACTTAACAAAGCTACGTGGCTAATATTAGTATACTTAGGCTGTCCCGGAAGTACCCGACCTGACGTATAGATAGCGGTACAACAATGGTAAAAAGTACCAACCTTAGAAAGCTTACTTTATTTTGCATTTGTTTGGCAGTCATCATTAGTAAATGCTCTCAGCGACTTTGTAAACATGGATAAAACTGGTCATCGTTATGTGAAACAATAATTTCATTTGAAAGGTCTTAGTCCAACTAATATTAAAGCTGAGCTAGATTCTGCTGAGTCTGCTCCTTCGTTTACAACTGTGAAATATTAGGTGGCAGAGTTTAAGTGCGGCCGTACGAGCTGCCAAGACGAACATTGCAGTGGTCAAGCAAATGAGGTTACCAGTATAACTCCATGGCACGACAGCTCACGGGGAACCTTGGCCTACCGCCCGCCGGCCACTGCGTCCCCCATCTCGGTCCACTACAGACGTCACGGATGGGGTGCAGTATTGGAGGGTGAGACGTGGTCTACGCCTCGAACCCCCCCGGCCGGTTAATGCGGTCCTCATGATCTGGAGCCGCTACTTTTCCATCAAGTAGCTCCTCAATTGGCCCCCCAGGGACCTTACGAGGCTGAGTGCACCCAGGGCCAGGTCTCCCAGTGGGAGAAAAATCCCCACGCCCGTACCGGGAATCGAACCAGGTCTCCCGCTTGTTACCAGTCCAGAAATTATAAAGAAAATCCACAAAATGTTATTGGATGACCGTCGAGTAAATGTGCGCGAGCTAGCAGACATTGCAAGCATTTCAAAAAGTTCTGTACATCGCATACTGATTGAACATTTGGATATAGAAAATTGTGTGCAAGGTGGGTGCCGCGTTTGCTCACAGTAGGAGAAAAACAGCGTCGTGAGGATGTTTGAGTCGAGTGTTTGGCAATGTTTCGCTGCAATAAACCTGAGTTTTTGCGTCGATTCATAACAATGGATGAAACCTGAGTCCATCACTTCACACCTGAGACGAAGGAACGATCAAAACAGTGGATTGGAAGGAGAGAATCGGCTCCAAAGTAGATAAAGACAGTTCCATCTGCAGGCAAGCACATGGCGTCGGTTTTCTGGGACGCACGCCGGATAATTTCATTGATTATGTCAAAAAAGGAAAAGAAATCAATGGCAAATATTATGCGAACTTGTCACAGCGTTTGAGTGATGAAATCGAACAAAAACGGCCGCATTTAGAAAAACAAATCTTTGTTTCATCAAGGCAATGCATTTCACACGTCATTATCGCCATGGCCAAAATCAATGAGCTGAAGTTCGAATTGCTTCCTCATGCACCCTATTCGCCAGAATTAGTCCCCCTCTGATTATTTTCTGTTTCCAAACTTGAAGAAATGGCTTGATGGTAGAAGATTTGTCAACAATGAAGAGGTGGAGTCTGCAGTTGATGGCTGTTTTGCAGACCTCGATAGTTCTCACTATAAACTGGGTATCGAAGCTATTGAATATCGCTGGGAAAATGTATCGAGCTGAAAGGAGACTTTGCAGGGAAATGAAGATGTTTTCCCCCTACATTTTTGTGCTTTCTTTGTTAGGTCGTGTACTTCTGGGACAACCCTACATCATTTATATCGACGAAACAAGTGAACACGATGAGTAACAACGTTTCTTAAAATGATGGGATTTTTAGCCTGCCGAGGAAATTCTCTCCCTTCTGAGTGTGCTCCTGCTACATGCGCATTTCATCTTTGGTATGGAACTAAATTAATTCATGCTGGCAGTTCTTTCGACTACTGTAAAGGCAAACACAAAAGGAAGGAGAAACTAAAGGTACGAAGGAAAAATGTTTCATATTAAAACTGTGTCTACAAATTGAGAGATAAAACAATCTCATTCATTAAACAGAAATGTTCCTTTTCGTTGGAAATCCGCGTTACTCTCTTTCATTTTTACTTTCTCTATACATACTATATACATAGTGCATAGAGAAGGTATTGTATTCCACCCAAAAATTCGACACCGAGACTTCACCGGACATGTTTTAGGACCCTCTGAATTAAAAAAAAAAAAAGAATTTTCAGAAAAAGGCCCGTGTGTATGTGGGTGTTCGTAGACAGCATAGCTCAAAAACGAAAATACTGTTAAAAACCAAACTTGGTATTTAGGTTTGGTATCTTCTAAGGATGCGACACGAAGATTTTCAAGTAAATCTCCCCACCCCCAACTTCCCTTTAAATGGAACTGTTTTCGAAATTTTTGATTTTCTAAAAAATGGCTCTAACGATTTTGATTAAAATCCCATAGATTAAAGATATTTACTTGTCAAATAAAATACATATCTTGAATTTTCTGGGAATAGCCTCTGAAGGCCTGTTTATTCTCGATGAATTTTGTCGAATTTTGCTTGAGTGCTAAACCGTAAGAAATACACAAAAACTTATAACACAGAAAATGTAGAGTACGTTAAAACCTACAATTTATGTAATATACTTTTTTTTTTCGTGCAGTTGATCGTTTTTGAGATATTATTGATATATTGTTTCAGCTTTGAAAAATTATACGGGAATTTGTCAACTCTTGTCCATACAAACAGAGGAACTTCAGTCACTTAGCAACCAGCTTTTGACTATCACTTGAACCTATGGTAGTGCCTTATTTCAGTTCTACTTACATAGAAGCAAGTAATAAGACTATTTCTGCCATTTTTTCTCGATTATCATGAACTAAATAGAAGAATGAGTTTTTAACAATAATTTGTTGCAGGGATGTAGAGAAAGTTATGCGAATGTAGCACATCAGATTTTTGTTACAGCAATAATAATAATAATAATAATAATAATAATAATAATAATAAATATAGCGGATATTATGGTTTTATTTGAGGTAGTTGATGTAAGTACGTTTTCCCCTTGCAGATCAATGCACGTAATTTACGATTTGCCTTTGCAAACTGGTTCTGCCTTGTTTAGGTTGCTATGAGCGAAACTGGGAATCTGCCGGCACAGTTTAAAGATTCCTAGTTTTAAGATATGCATCTGATGTCAACTCTGCCATTTGTCTTCATTACGCTCCAATCTTGGTTGCTTCAAGAGAAACAATAGCAACACAAAACATGTTCTGAAAGTACTCTTCTTGTGTAGTATACCTAAAAGGGCTTTAGCTAGGACATTTGAACTATTACTTTGTGTCAAGAAATTGTAAAACGAATTTTTACTTTCGCTACTACGTGTAGTAAGTAGAGGAAGCATTTAACCCAATGTTCAAAAGTAAAGGAAGTATTTAACCCAATGTTCAAAAGTAAAGGAAGCATTTAACCCCAATGTTCAAAAGTAAAGGAAGCATTTAATCCAATGTTCAAAAGTAGAGAAAGCATTTAACCCAATGTTCAAAAGTAAAGGAAGCATTTAACCCAATGTTCAAATGTAAAGAAAGCATTTAACCCAATGTTCAAAAGTAAAGGAAGCATTTAACCCAATGTTCAAAAGTAAAGGAAGCATTTAACCCAATGTTCAAAAGTAAAGGAAGCATTTAACCCAATGTTCAAAAGTAAAGGAAGCATTTAACCCAATGTTCAAATGTAAAGGAAGCATTTAATCCAATGTTCAAAAGTAGAGAAAGCATTTAACCCAATGATCAACAGTAGAGAAAGCATTTAACCCAATGTTCAAAAGTAAAGTAAGCATTTAACCCAATGTTCAAATGTAAAGGAAGCATTTAACCCAATGTTCAAATGTAAAGGAAGCATTTAACCCAATGTTAAAATGTAAAGGAAGCATTTAACCCAATGTTCAAAAGTAAAGGAAGCATTTAACCCAATGTTCAAAAGTAAAGGAAGCATTTAACCCAATGTTCAAAAGTAAAGGAAGCATTTAACCCAATGTTCAAAAGTAGAGGAAGCATTTAACCCAATGTTCAAAAGTAAAGGAAGCATTTAACCCAATGTTCAAAAGTAAAGGAAGCATTTAACCCAATGTTCAAATGTAAAGGAAGAATTTAACCCAATGTTCGACCAGAAGGAAGTAGAAGGAAACATTTTTGTCCTGTGTTTTGTAGCCTTCGAGAGCGAATTTTCACAAACTTGTCTGGAAGGGGTATAAATCCTACCCTTCCTTAAATCAAATAAAGGATTTGCCTTTCTTTTCTTCTTTTTTAGCCTTTGATTTTGTTATAAACAATGACACAATAAAATTAATTATAAATTTATCTTTGGCACCTTTAACCTGGTAGGTCATATCAGATGATGAATGAAATTGGTAGCATGTTGCTCAACTGTGACCGGGGTCCTTACAGCTGAGAGTTACTAGATATTCGTCTTTTCTGGATAAGGAACAACCCCGGAAAAATCCGCCGAAGAGATTCGAACTCGGGACCTCTTGAATGTCCGGCAGACATGCTACGACCAACTTTGCCATTAATTTTGTGTATACAAAAGCGTAGTGTTAACCAATTGTATTCTACCACTAGCGTTAGGCTTGACCTACTGAAGAAATGATGCATCGAGTTGAAGCATACAAATTCATAATCGAGGCAGCTTGAACTCAGAGAAGCGTTTTCTGATGTAGCAACACAATAAGAAATAAAAATCTGATGTGTACCATTCACACGACTTTCTCTACATCTCTGCAACAAATTATTCTTAAAAAACTTATGCTCCTATTTACTTCATGCTAAACAGAAAAAAAAAAAAATAGCAGAAATAGTCTTATTACTTGCTTCCTTGTAAGTAGAAGCGAAATAAGGGAGTACCATAGGTTGAAGTGATAGTCAAAAACTGGTTGCTATATCACTGAAGTTCCTTTGTTTGTATTGACAGCAGTTGACAAATTCCTGTTTGAGAAAAATATGTTTTTCAAAGAAGAAACCAAAAACAAGAATGTCTCAAAAACGGTGAACTCCACGAAAAAAAATGTTTGTAATATAAATTGTGTGTTTTAACGTGCTCTACATTTTTTGTGTAGTAAGTTTTTGTCCATCTCTTATGGTTTAGAAGTTATTCAAAATTCCGTAAAATTCATCCAGAATAAAGTACTCTTCAGAGGCTATTCCCAGAAAATTCAAGATATACATTTTATTTGTCATATAAATAAAATTTCTTTAATATACGAAATTTTAATCAAAATCGTTAGAGCTATTTTTGAGAAAAGTGTAGTAAAGGGTAATTTGGGGTGGGAAGATTTTTCTTAAAATCTTCGTGTCATATCCCTGGAAGATACTAAACTTAAATATCAAGTTTGGTATTATACCGACTTTTCGTTTTTGAGTTATCGTGTTCACACACACACACACACACACACACACACATGGACCTTTTTCCGAAGATGCTTTTTTTTTTAGAAAAGGGGACCCTAAAACATACATTTCCGGTGAAATCTCGGTATCGAATTTTTGGATGGAGTGCAATACCTTCTCTATACACTATGTAAATAGTGCGTATAGAGAAAGTAAAAATTAATATTTTGTTTGTTAACGATGCTATCAATTGTCAGGATCATATCAACACCCCCGATGTGCCGGAATTTCGTCCCACAGGAGTTTTTTTTTACATACCAGTAAATCCACAGACTTTGAAATTGCCATCATAAATACAAAGTCAATCAATCACATTTAGTTTCATTCGATTTTAGAGTGGCCCAAGTTCTGCATAATAAAATTCACTGAACAGCTGTATCTGCGTGAAACATACTTGTCATGCATCAGCACAGCGTCTAGCGACATATGCCGGTGTTGCATTCCACAACACTTCGCCTGCCGCCAACAATGAAACTCAGGTTTTAGGCACTTTAGCGTGTAGTATTATTATATATTTACATTGCAAAAGTACTACAAGACTTCTTTATTTATATCCTACTCCTTCTAGGCAGCATACTTCATAAATATTCACAAAAAAGGATCGCTACGCGCACGTAATAAATTAGCGTCTAACTTAATTACGGATCTGATGTGTTCCATTCACATGACTTTCTCTATATCTCTGTAAATTTTTATTGTTAATAAGATTATCCTTTATTTATTTCATGCTAATCGAGAAAAATTAGCAGAAATAGTCTTATTTCTTGCTTTATTGTAAATACAAGCGAAATAAACGAGTACTATAGGTTAAAGTGAAAGCCAAAAGCTGGTTGCTATGTGACTGATGTTCCTTTGTTTGTATGGACAGGAGTTGACAAATTCCTGTATGAGAAAAGTATAAGTTTTTCAAAGCTGAAACCAAGTAAAAGGAATATCTCAAAAGCGATCAACCCCACGAAAAAAATGTATGTAACATAAATTGTGTGTTTTAACGTGCTCTACATTTTTTGTGTGCTAAGTTTTTGTCCATCTCTTACGGTTTTATAGTTATGAAAAATTCATCCAAAATAAAGTAGTCTTCAGAGGCTATTCCCAGAAAATTCAAAATATACAGTTTATTTGTCAGGTAAATAACTTTAATATACAATATTTTAATCAAAAGCGTTAGAGCCATTTTTGAGAAAATCAAAATTTTCGAAAAAAGTTCCATGTAAAGGGTAGTTTGGGGTGGGGGATTTTTCTCAAAATCTTCGTGTCACATCCCTGGAAGATACTAAACTTAAATACCAAGTTTGGTATTTTACCGACTGGACACACTGACACACGGACACACGGACACACACGGACCTTTTTCTGAAAATACTTTTTTTTGGATACAGGGGGCCCTAAAACATATTTCCGGTGAAATCTCGGTATCGAATTTTTTGGTGGAGTGCAATACATTCTCTATTCACTATGTACGTAGTGAGTTTAGAGAAAGTAAAAATTGGTGAAAACGTAACAAGTATAAACCAAACTTACAGTCAAACCACAATTTGTTTAATTTCTAGAGGGGCCCAAGTTCTCTATAATAACCGCATTGAATTTTTCAGTCTAACTCTATCTATCCAACTTCTGGCTACACACGGTTTCTGTAAGAAAACAATTACAATTATCATAAGAGTATGTTGAATGTTTTATCCAGGTGTTGTGGTATGTGAACATAAACCGGAGCAAATTCCGCCCTTATATCTTCATTCTTTTAATCATTCTATTTTGTATAACCTCAGCGAATGAAAATATTTCCTCGCAAAACTTCTTGCCCTAAAGCAGCAACAGTGCATTCTGATATTTCCTTTAAAAACTCAGTTTTCTATTCACATGACTTTCTCTGATATGAAAAAACTTCTTAAAAGAAAGTGCAAATGACGCAGAGAGAATAACAAAGAGCATATTGTCAGATGTAGCTAAAGCTGGTAGTGTGGACATTGACGCACATAAAATGGCGTATTCCCCTAGATAGCAGTCTTTTCCTTACTAAGGTTTCCACACTCTAGTAACCAACTTTTCATTTTACCCAGTTAGTATTAGTTCTCTGTGTAACTGGGCTGAAAAAGGATCTTAAAAGTAAAGCTCGGTTTTGGGTTCCGATGCGCACATAGTACGAACTCACAGAGCAGTCAGCGGTATAAAGAGATGGTAGTGGGGAGAGGCTTTTAGCGTAAATACACACGCATTGAGGTATAATCTGTTCCAAAAGTAGCTCATTACATGTATTGCCTTTATATGCATCCTTCTAATTCAAAAAGTAACACAATAAAACAATTATTTCATAATATGATTAGTAAATAAAAACGCCTTGTTGGTACTTTTACAAATAACAGTATAAAGTTTAATACCAAAAAAATCTGATGTTGTTAAAAAGCTGAGGCTTCTATTTACTTCATGATAATTGAGAAAAAAATAGCAGAAATAGTCTTATTACTTGCTTCCTTGTAAGTAGAAACGAAATAAGGGAGTACCATAGGTTAAAGTGAAAGTCAAAAGCTGGTTGCTATGTGACTGGAGTTCCTTTGTATGGGCAAGAGTTCACAAATTCCTGTATGAGAATAGTAAAAGCTTTTCAAAGCCTGAAACCAATAACAATGAATATCTCAGAAACGATCAACTCCACGAAAAAATGATATTAAATAAATTGCGTGTTTTAACGTGCTCTATATTTTTTGTCTGTCAAGTTTTTGTCCATTTCTTACGGTTTAGCAGTTATGCAAAATTCCATAAAATCCATCCAGAATAAAGTAGTCTTCAGAAGCTATTCCCAAAAAAGTTAAAGATATACATTTTATTTGTCAGGTAAATATCTTTAATATGCGATATTTTAATCAAAATCGTTAGTCATTTTTGAGAAAATCAAAATTTTCGAAAAAAGTTCCATATAAGGGGTAGTTGGGAGTGGGGGCTTTTCTTGAAAATCTTTGTGTCGCATCCTTGGATGATCCCAAACCTAAATGCAAAGTTTGGTTTTTAACGGACTTTTCGTTTTTGAGCTATGCTGCCCACAGACACACACATACACACAGACAGACACACACACGGAGATTTTTCTAAAAATGCTTTTTTTTTTATTCAGGGGGTCTCAAAACATGTATTTCCGGTGAAATCTCGGTGTCGAATTTTTGGGTCTATTACAATACGTTCTCTATACACTATGTACATGGTACGTGTAGAGAAAGTAAAAATCCAGGATAATATTATGAAGCGCTTTGAAAACACAATGAACATAAATCAATCAAACTCACTCACAAGAATTACAAGATACATCTTTACTGTATCGCACGAAAAGGCTCCCCTTCTGTCATGAAATTCATTCTGTGTCGCTTCCATATTTTCGATATTTTTTAATCTGCGCTGTCTTTCAGTGTTCACCGGTTAATCTACTAGCAGGAACTGAACGAGGTCAGGCAGTGAGCAATGCTAGATGGTGCAACACGTTTCGAAACGGGCTGTACACACCACGCTTACGTCATAGTTATACTGTATGTGCACCGAACCTCAATCCGGCAATTTCGTGACCATGGACCGAGCTCTACTTATAAGGAATGTAAAATGGAAGGGTGGTTGGAATTCCATCTCTGAAGAAAATTTACTATGATTGGAAGGTGCGCATGGAAAGGTCTAACCAATTTCAGCAAAATTCGTCCCTCGCAGTGAAGAATATTTGCATGCGAGGTTAAAGTGGACGACACTAAGATATCTATGTATCAGCGAGATGGAGACGAAGGTTAAAGTTACTGGTGGCTGTCCAACGGCAATAACGGTAGAGTAGCATGAAGTCACGTGGTTTATGTTGTAATGCTACCCTCAAAATTGTAACATTTTGGGGGAGGTAAAGCATCTTGCCAATCCAATGGTTAGAATACAATCGAAAAACAGAGAAAATCATGCTGGCAGGGTGGGAGTGCGTTTGTCAGCACCAACATAACAGCTACCTTCTATTTGGATCATATTCTACATACCAAGGCAGCAGAACAGACTTGGCAAGCAGAACTTTCAGCCAAAAGATAGCAACAATAACCTAAAATGAGAAAGAGAAATTATAAATAAAGCAGGACAGAAGAAAAAATACAATGCTGCATAGCAAACTTTCTCAAACAACTATGCTTTGTTTTATATATTATCTGTTCTGCACACTAACTTTACAAATGCTTTTTACTTTCTCTAGCCCCGTACAATGTATAATGTACATAGGGATAGAGAAGTATTGTATTCCACCTAAATAATCGATGTCGAGATTTCACCGGAAATACATGTTTTAGGACCACCTGAATCCAAAAAAAGCATTTTTAGAAAAATGTCCGTGTGTGTCTGTGGTCAGCATAGCTCAAAAACGAAAAGACCGTTAAATACCAAGCTTGGTGTTTATGTTCAGTATCTTCTAAGGATGGGACACGAAGATTTTCAAGAAAATCCCCCCATCCCCAACTACCCTTCACATGGAAAAATTTTCGAAAATTTTGGTTTTCTAAAAAATGGCTCTAACAGTTTTGATTAAAATATCATATATTAAAGATATATACTTGACAAATAAAATGTATATCTTGAATTTTCTGGGAACAGCCTCTGAAGACTACTTTATTCTGGATGAATTTTAAGGAATTTTGTGTAACTGGTAAACCGCAAAACTTACCACACAAAAAATGTAGAATACATTAAAACACCCAATTTATGTTATATACATTTTTTACGTGGAGTTGATCGTTTTTTTTTTAGATATTCCTTGTTTTTTGTTTCAGCCTTAAAAAACTTATACTTTTCTCAAACAGGAATTTGTCAACTCCTGTCCATACAAACAAAGGAATTTCAGTCACATAGCAACCAGCTTTTGCTATCACTTTAACCTATGGTACTCCCTTATTTCTACTTACAGGGAAGCAAGTAATAAGACTATTTCTGCTAATTTTTTCTCACTTAGCATGAAGTAAATAGAAGCATAAACTTTTTAACAAAAAATTGTTGCAGAGATATAGAGAAAGTCATGGGAATGCAACACATCAGATTATTATTTAAATTATTCATATTACTCCATGATTTGACCTCTGTTCTATTTGAAATATTTCAAAATAATAGTATTATATTCAAGTTGTAAAATCTTACCTATGTTTCTATGTGACCCTCGAACCCTTACAAGTTGGAGACCCCTAATCAGATATACTAATATATGCTTGTTTGCACACGGCCAAGTACTTTTGGCAGAAACAGAAGATATTCTACAGAGCAGCATTCTGGTATTGAAAAATATCTTACAAGAATATATTATCCCAAAATGTATTTCTTACTAAAACTAAAATTATAGAAATGAAAGGAAAATAAAGGACCCAAAAAGTTTATAAAATGATATTATAACAGGAAAAGTTAATAGCTTTAAATATTTGGTAACTGACATTATGATGTGTAATACAAATCAAGTAATGGAAAGTAATATTAAGTAATACTTTGCAATCAAAGACCATATTAAAACACATTTTGATGAAACAACGAGAAAATATGTAAAATTACAGCTGTATAACGTGAATCAAAACCAAGCTGCTTTATGGAAGCGAAAGCTGGTTTTTAAAGAAGCAGATGTAGGAACATGCGGTAACACTTTTCTAACGCTCCCCATTTAATCTCTGACCTTCGTCGCTTAGGTCACTCACTCCACCAAATGATGAAAAACCCATTTCGTTCTTAAACTAATTATTTCAATTCCATGAAATTGAAATGGTAAGCAGAGGAAATAAAAATGACTTGTTGACAAATTCAAGCTCATAATAAATACATCGAAAATGACTGAAGGCATAAAAGAGTTATTTGTAATAAGTATTCTGCTTCGAAGAGAATTATATTTTACGTAGTAGCCTTTGTCTATCTCTTCTTGTGTATCAGTTAGGTGCACAAGTTTAACCAAAATTCCTTTCTATACTATGCAGATTGTATAAACATACATTATGTGTACATGGTGGATAGAGAAGGCAGTGCATTCCATCCAAAAATTCGATACCGAGATTTCATTGGAAATGCATGTTTTGAGACCCCCTATATCAGAATATGTTTAGACACACACAGACACATACACACGGACACACACAGACACACACATAGACACACACAGACACACACATAGACACACACAGACACACACAGACACACACAGACACATACACACGGACACACACAGACACACACAGACACACACAGACTCACACACAGACACACACATAGACACACACAGACTCACACACAGACACAGACTCACACACAGACACACACATAGACACACACAGACACACACATAGACACACACAGACACACACATAGACACACACATTGACACACACAGACACACACAGACACACACATAGACACACACACAGACACACATAGACTCACACACAGACACACACATAGACACACACAGACACACACAGACTCACACACAGACACACACATAGACACACACACAGACACACATAGACACACACAGACACACACATAGACACACACAGACACACACATAGACACACACATTGACACACACAGACACACACATAGACACACACAGACACACACAGACACACACACAGACAGACACATAGACACACACATAGACAGACACATAGACACACACATAGACACACACATAGACACACACACAGACACACACACAGACAGACACATAGACACACACATAGACACACACATAGACACACACATAGACACACACATAGACACACACATAGACACACTTACAGACGTACACACAGACACACACACAGACACACACATAGACACACACACAGACACACACAGACTCACACACAGACACACACATAGACACACACAGACACACACAGACACACACATAGACACACACACAGACACACTTACAGACGTACACACAGACACACACACAGACACACACACAGACACACACATAGACACACACAGACACACACATAGACACACACATAGACACACACATAGACACACACATAGACACACTTACAGACGTACACACAGACACACACATAGACACACACACAGACACACACACAGACACACACACAGACACACACACAGACACACACATAGACACACACATAGACACACACACAGACACACTTACAGACGTACACACAGACACACACACAGACACACACATAGACACACACATAGACACACACAGACACACACAGACTCACACACAGACACACACACAGACTCACACATAGACACACACATAGACACACACATAGACACACACATAGACACACTTACAGACGTACACACAGACACACACATAGACACACACAGACACACACAGACTCACACACAGACACACACATAGACACACACATAGACACACACATAGACACACACAGACACACACATAGACACACACATAGACACACACACAGACACACACAGACACACACATAGACACACACATAGACACACACACAGACACACACAGACACACACATAGACACACACATAGACACACACACAGACACACACAGACACACACATAGACACACACATAGACACACACAGACACACACAGACTCACACACAGACACACACATAGACACACACATAGACACACACATAGACACACACATAGACACACACACAGACACACACACAGACAGACACATAGACACACACATAGACACACACATAGACACACACATAGACACACACATAGACACACACATAGACACACTTACAGACGTACACACAGACACACACACAGACACACACACAGACAGACACATAGACACACACATAGACACACACATAGACACACACATAGACACACACACATACACACTTACAGACGTACACACACAGACACACACATAGACACACACACAGACACACACATAGACACACACACAGACACACTTACAGACGTACACACACAGACACACACACAGACACACACATAGACACACACACAGACACACTTACAGACGTACACACACATAGACACACACACAGACACACACATAGACACACACACAGACACACTTACAGACGTACACACACAGACACACACATAGACACACACACAGACACACACATAGACACACACACAGACACACTTACAGACGTACACACACAGACACACACATAGACACACACACAGACACACACATAGACACACACATAGACACACACATAGACACACACACAGACACACACATAGACACACACACAGACACACACATAGACACACACACAGACACACTTACAGACGTACACACACATAGACACACACACAGACACACACATAGACACACACACAGACACACTTACAGACGTACACACACAGACACACACACAGACACACACATAGACACACACATAGACACACACACAGACACACTTACAGACGTACACACAGACACACACACAGACACACACACAGACACACACATAGACACACACACAGACACACACACAGACACACACACAGACACACACACAGACACACACACAGACACACACACAGACACACACACAGACACACACATAGACACACACATAGACACACACAGACACACACACAGACACACACACAGACACACACATAGACACACACACAGACACACACACATAGACACACACACAGACACACACATAGACACACACACATAGACACACACATAGACACACACATAGACACACACATAGACACACACACAGACACACACACAGACACACACACAGACACACACATAGACACACACACAGACACACACACAGACACACACACAGACACACACATAGACACACACACATAGACACACACACATAGACACACACACAGACACACACACAGACACACACATAGACACACACACAGACACACACATAGACACACACACAGACACACACACAGACACACACACAGACACACACACAGACACACACACAGACACACACACAGACACACACACAGACACACAGACACACTTACAGACGTACACACAGACACACACATAGACACACACATAGACACACACACAGACACACTTACAGACACACACACAGACACACACACAGACACACACACAGACACACACACAGACACACACACAGACACACACACAGACACACACACAGACACACAGACACACTTACAGACGTACACACAGACACACACACAGACACACACACAGACACACTTACAGACACACACATAGACACACACATAGACACACACACAGACACACTTACAGACGTACACACAGACACACACACAGACACACACACAGACACACTTACAGACACACACATAGACACACACACAGACACACTTACAGACGTACACACAGACACACACACAGACACACACACAGACACACACACAGACACACACATAGACACACACACAGACACACTTACAGACGTACACACAGACACACACACAGACACACACATAGACACACACACAGACACACTTACAGACGTACACACAGACACACACACAGACACACACATAGACACACACATAGACACACACATAGACACACACATAGACACACACACAGACACACTTACAGACGTACACACAGACACACACACAGACACACACACAGACACACACACAGACACACACACAGACACACACATAGACACACACATAGACACACACACAGACACACACACAGACACACACACAGACACACACATAGACACACACACAGACACACACACAGACACACACACAGACACACACACAGACACACACACAGACACACACATAGACACACACACAGACACACACACAGACACACACACAGACACACACACAGACACACACACAGACACACACATAGACACACACACAGACACACACACAGACACACACACAGACACACACACAGACACACACACAGACACACACATAGACACACACACAGACACACACACAGACACACACACAGACACACACACAGACACACACACAGACACACACACAGACACACACATAGACACACACATAGACACACACACAGACACACACATAGACACACACACAGACACACACACAGACACACACACAGACACACACACAGACACACACATAGACACACACACAGACACACACACAGACACACACACAGACACACACACAGACACACACACAGACACACACACAGACACACACACAGACACACACAGACACACACACAGACACACACACAGACACACACACAGACACACACATAGACACACACATAGACACACACATAGACACACTTACAGACGTACACACAGACACACACACAGACACACACACAGACACACACACAGACACACACACAGACACACACACAGACACACACACAGACACACACACAGACACACACATAGACACACACACAGACACACACACAGACACACACACAGACACACACACAGACACACACATAGACACACACACAGACACACACACAGACACACACACAGACACACACACAGACACACACACAGACACACACATAGACACACACACAGACACACACACAGACACACACACAGACACACACACAGACACACACACAGACACACACACAGACACACACACAGACACACACACAGACACACACACAGACACACACACAGACACACACACAGACACACACATAGACACACACATAGACACACACATAGACACACTTACAGACGTACACACAGACACACACACAGACACACACACAGACACACACACAGACACACACATAGACACACTTACAGACGTACACACAGACACACACACAGACACACACACAGACAGACACATAGACACACACATAGACACACACATAGACACACACATAGACACACACATAGACACACACAGACACACACACAGACACACTTACAGACGTACACACAGACACACACACAGACACACACATAGACACACACATAGACACACACACAGACACACACACAGACACACACATAGACACACACACAGACACACACATAGACACACACAGACACACACACAGACACACACATAGACACACACATAGACACACACACAGACACACTTACAGACGTACACACAGACACACACATAGACACACACAGACACACACACAGACACACACATAGACACACACATAGACACACACATAGACACACACATAGACACACTTACAGACACACACATAGACACACACATAGACACACACAGACACACACATAGACACACACACAGACACACACATAGACACACACATAGACACACACATAGACACACTTACAGACGTACACACAGACACACACATAGACACACACAGACACACACACAGACACACACATAGACACACACAGACACACACACAGACACACACACAGACACACACATAGACACACACAGACACACACACAGACACACACATAGACACACACATAGACACACACACATAGACACACACACAGACACACACACAGACACACACACAGACATACACACAGACACACACATAGACACACACACAGACACACTTACAGACGTACACACAGACACACACATAGACACACACATAGACACACACACAGACACACACATAGACACACTTACAGACGTACACACAGACACACACATAGACACACACACAGACACACACATAGACACACACATAGACACACTTACAGACGTACACACAGACACACACATAGACACACACACAGACACACACATAGACACACACATAGACACACTTACAGACGTACACACAGACACACACATAGACACACACACAGACGTACACACAGACACACACACAGACACACACACAGACACACACACAGACACACACACAGACACACACATAGACACACTTACAGACGTACACACAGACACACACACAGACACACACACAGACACACACATAGACACACACATAGACACACACATAGACACACTTACAGACGTACACACAGACACACACACAGACACACACACAGACACACTTACAGACACACACACAGACACACACACAGACACACACACAGACACACACACAGACACACACACACAGACACACACATAGACACACACACAGACACACACATAGACACACTTACAGACGTACACACAGACACACACACAGACACACACACAGACACACACACAGACACACACATAGACACACACATAGACACACTTACAGACGTACACACAGACACACACACAGACACACACACAGACACACACATAGACACACACATAGACACACACACAGACACACTTACAGACACACACACAGACACACACATAGACACACACATAGACACACTTACAGACGTACACACAGACACACACACAGACACACACACAGACACACACACACAGACACACACATAGACACACACACAGACACACTTACAGACGTACACACAGACACACACACAGACACACACACAGACACACACATAGACACACACACAGACACACTTACAGACGTACACACAGACACACACATAGACACACACACAGACACACACACAGACACACACATAGACACACTTACAGACGTACACACAGACACACACACAGACACACACACAGACACACACACAGACACACACATAGACACACTTACAGACGTACACACAGACACACACACAGACACACACACAGACACACACACAGACACACACACAGACACACTTACAGACGTACACACAGACACACACACAGACACACACACAGACACACTTACAGACGTACACACAGACACACACATAGACACACACACAGACACACTTACAGACGTACACACAGACACACACACAGACACACACACAGACACACTTACAGACGTACACACAGACACACACACAGACACACACACAGACACACTTACAGACGTACACACAGACACACACATAGACACACACACAGACACACTTACAGACGTACACACAGACACACACACAGACACACACACAGACACACACACAGACACACACATAGACACACTTACAGACGTACACACAGACACACACACAGACACACACACAGACACACACACAGACACACTTACAGACGTACACACAGACACACACACAGACACACACACAGACACACTTACAGACGTACACACAGACACACACATAGACACACACACAGACACACACACAGACACACACATAGACACACTTACAGACGTACACACAGACACACACACAGACACACACATAGACACACACATAGACACACTTACAGACGTACACACAGACACACACACAGACACACACACAGACACACACACAGACACACACACAGACACACACACAGACACACACACAGACACACACACAGACACACACACAGACACACACACAGACACACACACAGACACACACATAGACACACACACAGACACACACATAGACACACACAGACGTACACACAGACGTACACACAGACACACACATAGACACACACACAGACGTACACACAGACACACACATAGACACACACACAGACACACACACAGACACACACACAGACACACACACAGACACACACATAGACACACACACAGACACACACACAGACACACACAGACACACACACAGACACACACACAGACACACACACAGACACACACACAGACACACACACAGACACACACACAGACACACACACAGACACACACACAGACACACACACAGACACACACACAGACACACACACAGACACACACATAGACACACACATAGACACACACACAGACACACACACAGACACACACAGACACACACACAGACACACACACAGACACACACACAGACACACACACAGACACACACACAGACACACACACAGACACACACACAGACACACACACAGACACACACACAGACACACACACAGACACACACACAGACACACACACAGACACACACAGACACACACACAGACACACACACAGACACACACACAGACACACACACAGACACACACACAGACACACACACAGACACACACACAGACACACACACAGACACACACACAGACACACACACAGACACACACACAGACACACACACAGACACACACAGACACACACACAGACACACACACAGACACACACACAGACACACACACAGACACACACATAGACACACACACAGACACACACATAGACACACACACAGACACACACACAGACACACACACAGACACACACACAGACACACACACAGACACACACACAGACACACACACAGACACACTTACAGACGTACACACAGACACACACATAGACACACACATAGACACACACATAGACACACACAGACGTACACACAGACGTACACACAGACACACACATAGACACACACACAGACGTACACACAGACACACACACAGACACACACATAGACACACACACAGACACACACATAGACACACTTACAGACGTACACACAGACACACACACAGACACACACACAGACACACACACAGACACACACACAGACACACACATAGACACACACACAGACACACACACAGACACACACACAGACACACACACAGACACACACACAGACACACACACAGACACACACACAGACACACACACAGACACACACATAGACACACACACAGACACACACATAGACACACACAGACGTACACACAGACGTACACACAGACACACACATAGACACACACACAGACGTACACACAGACACACACATAGACACACACACAGACACACACACAGACACACACACAGACACACACACAGACACACACACAGACACACACACAGACACACACACAGACACACACACAGACACACTTACAGACGTACACACAGACACACACACAGACACACACACAGACACACTTACAGACGTACACACAGACACACACATAGACACACACATAGACACACACACAGACACACTTACAGACGTACACACAGACACACACACAGACACACACACATAGACACACACATAGACACACACACAGACACACACACAGACACACTTACAGACGTACACACAGACACACACACAGACACACACACAGACACACACACAGACACACTTACAGACGTACACACAGACACACACACAGACACACTTACAGACGTACACACAGACACACACACATAGACACACACACAGACACACACAGACACACTTACAGACGTACACACAGACACACACACAGACACACACACATAGACACACACATAGACACACACACAGACACACTTACAGACGTACACACAGACACACACACAGACACACACACATAGACACACACATAGACACACACACAGACACACTTACAGACGTACACACAGACACACACATAGACACACACACATAGACACACACATAGACACACTTACAGACGTACACACAGACACACACATAGACACACACATAGACACACACACAGACACACTTACAGACGTACACACAGACACACACACAGACACACACACAGACACACTTACAGACGTACACACAGACACACTTACAGACGTACACACAGACACACTTACAGACGTACACACAGACACACACATAGACACACACATAGACACACACACAGACACACTTACAGACGTACACACAGACACACACATAGACACACACATAGACACACACACAGACACACTTACAGACGTACACACAGACACACACATAGACACACACATAGAAACACACACAGACACACACACAGACACACACACAGACACACACATAGACACACTTACAGACGTACACACAGACACACTTACAGACGTACACACAGACACACTTACAGACGTACACACAGACACACTTACAGACGTACACACATAGACACACTTACAGACGTACACACAGACACACTTACAGACGTACACACAGACACACTTACAGACGTACACACAGACACACTTACAGACGTACACACACAGACACACTTACAGACGTACACACAGACACACTTACAGACGTACACACAGACACACTTACAGACGTACACACAGACACACTTACAGACGTACACACATAGACACACTTACAGACGTACACACAGACACACTTACAGACGTACACACATAGACACACTTACAGACGTACACACAGACACACACATAGACACACTTACAGACGTACACACAGACACACACAGACACACACATAGACACACACATAGACACACACACAGACACACACATAGACACACACACAGACACACTTACAGACGTACACACAGACACACACACAGACACACACACAGACACACACACAGACACACACACAGACACACACACAGACACACACACAGACACACACACAGACACACACAGACACACACATAGACACACACACAGACACACTTACAGACGTACACACAGACACACACACAGACACACACACAGACACACACACAGACACACTTACAGACGTACACACAGACGTACACACAGACACACTTACAGACACACACATAGACACACACACAGACACACACATAGACACACACACAGACACACTTACAGACGTACACACAGACACACTTACAGACGTACACACAGACACACACATAGACACACACATAGACACACACATAGACACACACATAGACACACTTACAGACGTACACACAGACACACACACAGACACACACACAGACACACACACAGACACACTTACAGACGTACACACAGACGTACACATAGACACACTTACAGACGTACACACAGACACACACACAGACACACACACAGACACACACATAGACACACACATAGACACACTTACAGACGTACACACAGACGTACACACAGACACACTTACAGACGTACACACAGACACACTTACAGACGTACACACAGACGTACACACAGACACACTTACAGACGTACACACAGACACACACACAGACACACTTACAGACGTACACACAGACACACACATAGACACACACATAGACACACACATAGACACACTTACAGACGTACACATAGACACACCTGCAGACGTACACATAGACACACACACAGACACACACATAGACACACTTACAGACGTACACACAGACACACACATAGACACACACATAGACACACACATAGACACACTTACAGACACACACATAGACACACTTACAGACGTACACATAGACACACTTACAGACGTACACATAGACACACTTACAGACGTACACACAGACACACACACAGACACACACATAGACACACACATAGACACACTTACAGACACACACATAGACACACTTACAGACGTACACATAGACACACTTACAGACGTACACATAGACACACTTACAGACACACACATAGACACACTTACAGACGTACACATAGACACACTTACAGACGTACACATAGACACACTTACAGACGTACACATAGACACACTTACAGACACACACATAGACACACTTACAGACACACACATAGACACACTTACAGACGTACACATAGACACACTTACAGACACACACATAGACACACTTACAGACGTACACATAGACACACTTACAGACGTACACACAGACACACTTACAGACGTACACACAGACACACACATAGACACACACACAGACACACACATAGACACACACACAGACACACACATAGACACACACATAGACACACACACAGACACACACACAGACACACACACAGACACACACATAGACACACACACAGACACACACATAGACACACACATAGACACACACACAGACACACACATAGACACACACATAGACACACACACAGACACACACATAGACACACACATAGACACACACACAGACACACACACAGACACACACACAGACACACACATAGACACACACACAGACACACACACAGACACACACATAGACACACTTACAGACACACACATAGACACACTTACAGACACACACATAGACACACTTACAGACACACACATAGACACACTTACAGACGTACACATAGACACACTTACAGACGTACACATAGACACACTTACAGACGTACACATAGACACACTTACAGACGTACACATAGACACACTTACAGACGTACACATAGACACACTTACAGACGTACACATAGACACACTTACAGACACACACATAGACACACTTACAGACGTACACACAGACACACTTACAGACGTACACACAGACACACACATAGACACACACACAGACACACACATAGACACACACACAGACACACACATAGACACACACACAGACACACACATAGACACACACATAGACACACACACAGACACACACATAGACACACACATAGACACACACACAGACACACACACAGACACACACACAGACACACACATAGACACACACACAGACACACACACAGACACACACATAGACACACACACAGACACACACACAGACACACACACAGACACACACACAGACACACACACAGACACACACACAGACACACACACAGACACACACATAGACACACACATAGACACACACACAGACACACACACAGACACACACATAGACACACACACAGACACACACACAGACACACTTACAGACGTACACACAGACACACTTACAGACGTACACACAGACACACACACAGACACACTTACAGACACACTTACAGACGTACACACAGACACACACACAGACACACACACAGACACACTTACAGACGTACACACAGACACACACATAGACACACACACAGACACACACATAGACACACACATAGACACACACATAGACACACTTACAGACGTACACACAGACACACTTACAGACGTACACACAGACACACACATAGACACACTTACAGACGTACACATAGACACACACACAGACACACTTACAGACGTACACACAGACACACACATAGACACACTTACAGACGTACACACAGACACACACACAGACACACTTACAGACGTACACACAGACACACACATAGACACACTTACAGACGTACACACAGACACACACATAGACACACTTACAGACGTACACACAGACACACACATAGACACACTTACAGACGTACACACAGACACACACACAGACACACTTACAGACGTACACACAGACACACACACAGACACACTTACAGACGTACACACAGACACACACACAGACACACTTACAGACGTACACACAGACACACACACAGACACACTTACAGACGTACACACAGACACACACACAGACACACTTACAGACGTACACACAGACACACACACAGACACACTTACAGACGTACACACAGACACACACATAGACACACTTACAGACGTACACACAGACACACACATAGACACACTTACAGACGTACACACAGACACACACACAGACACACTTACAGACGTACACACAGACACACACATAGACACACACATAGACACACTTACAGACGTACACACAGACACACACACAGACACACTTACAGACGTACACACAGACACACACATAGACACACTTACAGACGTACACACAGACACACACATAGACACACACATAGACACACTTACAGACGTACACACAGACACACTTACAGACGTACACACAGACACACACATAGACACACACACAGACACACACATAGACACACACACAGACACACACATAGACACACACACAGACACACACATAGACACACACACAGACACACACATAGACACACACATAGACACACACATAGACACACTTACAGACGTACACACAGACACACACATAGACACACACACAGACACACTTACAGACACACACACAGACACACTTACAGACGTACACACAGACACACACATAGACACACACATAGACACACACACAGACACACACATAGACACACACACAGACACACACATAGACACACTTACAGACGTACACACAGACACACACATAGACACACACACAGACACACACATAGACACACACACAGACACACACATAGACACACACACAGACACACACATAGACACACACATAGACACACACATAGACACACTTACAGACGTACACACAGACACACACATAGACACACACATAGACACACTTACAGACGTACACACAGACACACACAGACACACACACAGACACACTTACAGACGTACACACAGACACACTTACAGACGTACACACAGACACACACACAGACACACACACAGACACACACACAGACGTACACACAGACACACACACAGACACACACACAGACGTACACACAGACACACACACAGACGTACACACAGACACACACAGACACACACACAGACACACACACAGACGTACACACACAGACACACTTACAGACACACACACAGACACACACACAGACGTACACACAGACACACACACAGACACACACACAGACACACACATAGACACACACACAGACGTACACACAGACGTACACACAGACACACACACAGACACACACACAGACACACACACAGACACACACACAGACACACACACAGACGTACACACAGACACACACACAGACACACACACAGACACACACACAGATACACACATAGACACACACACAGACACACACACAGACACACACACAGACGTACACACAGACACACACACAGACACACACACAGACACACACACAGACACACACATAGACACACACACAGACACACACACAGACGTACACACAGACACACACACAGACACACACACAGACACACACACAGACACACACATAGACACACACACAGACGTACACACAGACGTACACACAGACACACACACAGACACACACATAGACACACACACAGACACACACACAGACGTACACACAGACACACACACAGACACACACACAGACACACACATAGACACACACACAGACACACACACACAGACGTACACACAGACACACTTACAGACGTACACACAGACACACACACAGACACACACATAGACACACACATAGACACACACACAGACGTACACACAGACACACACACAGACACACACACAGACACACACACATAGACACACACACAGACGTACACACAGACGTACACACAGACACACACACAGACACACACATAGACACACACATAGACACACACACAGACACACACACAGACACACACAGACACACACACATAGACACACTTACAGACGTACACACAGACGTACACACAGACACACACACAGACACACACATAGACACACACACAGACACACACACAGACACACACAGACGTACACACAGACACACACACAGACGTACACACAGACACACACACAGACACACACAGACACACACACAGACACACTTACAGACGTACACATAGACACACACACAGACGTACACACAGACGTACACACAGACACACACACAGACACACACATAGACACACACACAGACACACACACAGACGTACACACAGACGTACACACAGACACACTTACAGACGTACACATAGACACACACACAGACGTACACACAGACACACACACAGACACACACACATAGACACACACACAGACGTACACACAGACGTACACACAGACACACACACAAGACACACACACAGACACACACACATAGACACACACACAGACGTACACACAGACACACACACATAGACACACACACAGACACACACACATAGACACACACACAGACGTACACACAGACGTACACACAGACACACTTACAGACGTACACACAGACACACACACAGACGTACACACAGACGTACACACAGACGTACACACAGACACACTTACAGACGTACACACAGACGTACACACAGACACACACACAGACACACACATAGACACACACACAGACACACACACAGACGTACACACAGACGTACACACAGACACACACACAGACACACACATAGACACACACACATAGACACACACACAGACGTACACACAGACGTACACACAGACACACACACAGACACACACATAGACACACACACATAGACACACACACAGACGTACACACAGACACACACACAGACACACACATAGACACACACACACAGACGTACACACAGACGTACACACAGACACACACACAGACACACACATAGACACACACACATAGACACACTTACAGACGTACACACAGACGTACACACAGACACACACACAGACACACACACAGACACACACACATAGACACACACACAGACGTACACACAGACGTACACACAGACACACACATAGACACACACATAGACACACACACATAGACACACACACAGACACACACAGACACACACACATAGACACACACACAGACGTACACACAGACGTACACACAGACACACACACAGACACACACATAGACACACACACATAGACACACACACAGACGTACACACAGACACACACACAGACACACACATAGACACACACACACAGACGTACACACAGACGTACACACAGACACACACACAGACACACACATAGACACACACACATAGACACACTTACAGACGTACACACAGACGTACACACAGACACACACACAGACACACACACAGACACACACACATAGACACACACACAGACGTACACACAGACGTACACACAGACACACACACAGACACACACATAGACACACACACAGACACACACAGACACACACAGACACACACACAGACACACACACATAGACACACACATAGACACACTACAGACGTACACACAGACACACACACAGACACACACATAGACACACACATAGACACACACACAGACACACACAGACACACACACAGACACACACATAGACACACACACAGACACACACACAGACACACACACAGACACACACATAGACACACACATAGACACACACATAGACACACACATAGACACACACACAGACACACACATAGACACACACACAGACACACACACAGACACACACACAGACACACACACAGACACACACATAGACACACACATAGACACACACACAGACACACACACAGACACACACACAGACACACACATAGACACACACACAGACACACACACAGACACACACACAGACACACACATAGACACACACATAGACACACACATAGACACACACACAGACACACACACAGACACACACACAGACACACACATAGACACACACACAGACACACACACAGACACACACATAGACACACACATAGACACACTACAGACGTACACACAGACACACACATAGACACACACACAGACACACTTACAGACGTACACACAGACACACACATAGACACACACACAGACACACTACAGACGTACACACAGACACACACATAGACACACACATAGACACACACATAGACACACACACAGACACACACACAGACACACACACAGACACACACATAGACACACACATAGACACACACATAGACACACACATAGACACACACATAGACACACACACACAGACACACACACAGACACACACACAGACACACTTACAGACGTACACACAGACACACACACAGACACACACACAGACACACACATAGACACACACATAGACACACTTACAGACGTACACACAGACACACACATAGACACACACACAGACACACTTACAGACGTACACACAGACACACACATAGACACACACACAGACACACTTACAGACGTACACACAGACACACACATAGACACACACATAGACACACTTACAGACGTACACACAGACACACACATAGACACACACAGACACACTTACAGACGTACACACAGACACACACACAGACACACACACAGACACACACATAGACACACACATAGACACACTTACAGACGTACACACAGACACACACATAGACACACACACAGACACACTTACAGACGTACACACAGACACACACATAGACACACACAGACACACTTACAGACGTACACACAGACACACAACATAGACACACACATAGACACACTTACAGACGTACACACAGACACACACACAGACACACACACAGACACACACATAGACACACACATAGACACACTTACAGACGTACACATAGACACACACATAGACACACACATAGACACACACATAGACACACACATAGACACACACACAGACACACACATAGACACACACATAGACACACACATAGACACACACATAGACACACACATAGACACACACATAGACACACACATAGACACACACACAGACACACTTACAGACACACACATAGACACACACATAGACACACACATAGACACACTTACAGACGTACACACAGACACACTTACAGACGTACACACAGACACACACATAGACACACACATAGACACACTTACAGACGTACACACAGACACACACACAGACACACACACAGACACACACATAGACACACACATAGACACACTTACAGACGTACACACAGACACACACACAGACACACACACAGACACACTTACAGACGTACACACAGACACACACATAGACACACACACAGACACACACACAGACACACACATAGACACACACACAGACACACTTACAGACGTACACACAGACACACACATAGACACACACATAGACACACTTACAGACGTACACACAGACACACACATAGACACACACACAGACACACTTACAGACGTACACACAGACACACACACAGACACACACACAGACACACTTACAGACGTACACACAGACACACACACAGACACACACACAGACACACTTACAGACGTACACACAGACACACACATAGACACACACACAGACACACTTACAGACGTACACACAGACGTACACACAGACACACACACAGACACACTTACAGACGTACACACAGACACACACATAGACACACACACAGACACACTTACAGACGTACACACAGACACACACACAGACACACTTACAGACGTACACACAGACACACACACAGACACACTTACAGACGTACACACAGACACACACACAGACACACTTACAGACGTACACACAGACACACTTACAGACGTACACACAGACGTACACACAGACACACTTACAGACGTACACACAGACACACACACAGACACACTTACAGACGTACACACAGACACACTTACAGACGTACACACAGACACACACACAGACACACTTACAGACGTACACACAGACACACTTACAGACGTACACACAGACGTACACACAGACACACTTACAGACGTACACACAGACGTACACACAGACACACTTACAGACGTACACACAGACGTACACACAGACACACACACAGACACACTTACAGACGTACACACAGACACACTTACAGACGTACACACAGACACACACACAGACGTACACACAGACACACTTACAGACGTACACACAGACACACTTACAGACGTACACACAGACACACTTACAGACGTACACACAGACACACACACAGACACACTTACAGACGTACACACAGACACACTTACAGACGTACACACAGACACACTTACAGACACACACACAGACACACACACAGACACACACACAGACACACACACAGACACACTTACAGACGTACACACAGACACACTTACAGACGTACACACAGACGTACACACAGACACACTTACAGACGTACACACAGACACACACACAGACACACACACAGACACACTTACAGACGTACACACAGACACACACACAGACACACACACAGACACACTTACAGACGTACACACAGACACACTTACAGACGTACACACAGACACACACACAGACACACTTACAGACGTACACACAGACACACTTACAGACGTACACACAGACGTACACACAGACACACTTACAGACGTACACACAGACGTACACACAGACACACTTACAGACGTACACACAGACGTACACACAGACACACACACAGACACACTTACAGACGTACACACAGACACACACATAGACACACACACAGACACACTTACAGACGTACACACAGACACACACACAGACACACTTACAGACGTACACACAGACACACACACAGACACACTTACAGACGTACACACAGACACACACACAGACACACTTACAGACGTACACACAGACACACACACAGACACACTTACAGACGTACACACAGACACACACATAGACACACACATAGACACACTTACAGACGTACACACAGACACACACACAGACACACACACAGACACACACATAGACACACACATAGACACACTTACAGACGTACACACAGACACACACACAGACACACACACAGACACACTTACAGACGTACACACAGACACACACATAGACACACACACAGACACACTTACAGACGTACACACAGACACACACATAGACACACACACAGACACACTTACAGACGTACACACAGACACACACACAGACACACACACAGACACACTTACAGACGTACACACAGACACACACACAGACACACACACAGACACACTTACAGACGTACACACAGACACACACATAGACACACACACAGACACACTTACAGACGTACACACAGACGTACACACAGACACACACACAGACACACTTACAGACGTACACACAGACACACACATAGACACACACACAGACACACTTACAGACGTACACACAGACACACACATAGACACACACACAGACACACTTACAGACGTACACACAGACACACACATAGACACACACACAGACACACTTACAGACGTACACACAGACACACACACAGACACACACACAGACGTACACACAGACGTACACACAGACACACACACAGACACACTTACAGACGTACACACAGACACACACACAGACACACACACAGACGTACACACAGACGTACACACAGACACACTTACAGACACACACATAGACACACACACAGACACACTTACAGACGTACACACAGACACACACACAGACACACACACAGACGTACACACAGACGTACACACAGACACACACACAGACACACTTACAGACGTACACACAGACGTACACACAGACACACACACAGACACACACACAGACACACACACAGACACACACACAGACACACACACAGACGTACACACAGACACACACACAGACACACACACAGACACACACACAGACACACACACAGACGTACACACAGACACACACACAGACGTACACACAGACACACACACAGACACACACACAGACACACACACAGACACACACAGACACACACACAGACACACACACAGACGTACACACAGACACACACACAGACGTACACACAGACACACACACAGACACACACACAGACGTACACACAGACACACACACAGACACACACACAGACGTACACACAGACACACACACAGACGTACACACAGACACACACACAGACGTACACACAGACACACACACAGACACACACACAGACGTACACACAGACACACACACAGACACACACACAGACACACACACAGACGTACACACAGACACACACACAGACACACACACAGACGTACACACAGACACACACACAGACGTACACACAGACACACACACAGACGTACACACAGACACACACACAGACGTACACACAGACACACACACAGACGTACACACAGACACACACACAGACACACACACAGACACACACACAGACGTACACACAGACACACACACAGACACACACACAGACACACACACAGACGTACACACAGACACACACACAGACACACACACAGACGTACACACAGACACACACACAGACACACACACAGACACACACACAGACGTACACACAGACACACACACAGACACACACACAGACACACACACAGACACACACACAGACGTACACACAGACACACACACAGACACACACACAGACGTACACACAGACACACACACAGACGTACACACAGACACACACACAGACGTACACACAGACACACACACAGACACACACACAGACACACACACAGACACACACACAGACACACACACAGACACACACACAGACACACACACAGACACACACACAGACGTACACACAGACACACACACAGACACACACACAGACACACTTACAGACGTACACACAGACACACACACAGACACACACACAGACACACACACAGACACACACACAGACACACACACAGACACACACACAGACGTACACACAGACACACACACAGACGTACACACAGACGTACACACAGACACACACACAGACGTACACACAGACACACACACAGACACACACAGACGTACACACAGACACACACACAGACACACACACAGACGTACACACAGACACACACACAGACGTACACATAGACGTACACACAGACACACACACAGACGTACACACAGACACACACACAGACGTACACACAGACACACACATAGACGTACACACAGACACACACACAGACGTACACACAGACACACACACAGACGTACACACAGACACACACACAGACACACACACAGACACACACACAGACGTACACACAGACACACACATAGACGTACACACAGACACACACATAGACGTACACACAGACGTACACACAGACGTACACACAGACACACACACAGACGTACACACAGACACACACACAGACACACACACAGACACACACACAGACGTACACACAGACACACACACAGACGTACACACAGACACACACACAGACGTACACACAGACACACACATAGACGTACACACAGACACACACACAGACGTACACACAGACACACACACAGACGTACACATAGACGTACACACAGACACACACACAGACACACACACAGACGTACACACAGACACACACACAGACGTACACACAGACGTACACACAGACACACACACAGACGTACACACAGACGTACACACAGACACACACACAGACACACACACAGACGTACACATAGACACACACACAGACGTACACACAGACACACACACAGACGTACACATAGACACACACACAGACACACACACAGACACACACACAGACGTACACATAGACACACACACAGACGTACACATAGACACACACACAGACACACACACAGACACACACACAGACGTACACATAGACACACACACAGACGTACACATAGACACACACACAGACACACACACAGACGTACACATAGACACACACACAGACACACACACAGACACACACACAGACGTACACACAGACACACACACAGACGTACACATAGACACACACACAGACACACACACAGACGTACACATAGACACACACACAGACGTACACACAGACACACACACAGACGTACACATAGACACACACACAGACACACACACAGACACACACACAGACGTACACATAGACACACACACAGACGTACACATAGACACACACACAGACGTACACACAGACACACACACAGACGTACACACAGACGTACACACAGACACACACACAGACGTACACACAGACACACACACAGACACACACAGACGTACACACAGACACACACACAGACACACACACAGACGTACACACAGACACACACACAGACGTACACATAGACACACACACAGACGTACACACAGACACACACACAGACGTACACACAGACACACACACAGACGTACACACAGACACACACACAGACACACACAGACGTACACACAGACACACACACAGACACACACACAGACGTACACACAGACACACACACAGACGTACACACAGACGTACACACAGACACACACACAGACACACACACAGACGTACACACAGACACACACACAGACACACACACAGACGTACACACAGACGTACACACAGACACACACACAGACGTACACACAGACACACACACAGACACACACACAGACGTACACACAGACACACACAGACACACACACAGACGTACACACAGACGTACACACAGACACACACAGACGTACACACAGACACACACAGACACACACACAGACACACACACAGACACACACAGACACACACACAGACACACACACAGACGTACACACAGACACACACAGACGTACACACAGACACACACACAGACACACACAGACGTACACACAGACGTACACACAGACACACACACAGACGTACACACAGACGTACACACAGACACACACACAGACGTACACACAGACACACACACAGACACACACACAGACGTACACACAGACACACACACAGACACACACACAGACGTACACACAGACACACACACAGACGTACACACAGACACACACACAGACACACACAGACGTACACACAGACGTACACACAGACACACACACAGACGTACACACAGACACACACACAGACGTACACACAGACACACACACAGACGTACACACAGACACACACACAGACGTACACACAGACACACACACAGACACACACACAGACGTACACACAGACACACACACAGACGTACACACAGACACACACACAGACGTACACACAGACACACACACAGACACACACACAGACGTACACACAGACACACACACAGACACACACACAGACGTACACACAGACACACACACAGACGTACACACAGACACACACACAGACGTACACACAGACACACACACAGACACACACACAGACGTACACACAGACACACACACAGACGTACACACAGACACACACACAGACGTACACACAGACACACACACAGACGTACACACAGACACACACACAGACACACACACAGACGTACACACAGACACACACACAGACACACACACAGACGTACACACAGACGTACACACAGACACACACACAGACGTACACACAGACACACACACAGACGTACACACAGACACACACACAGACACACACACAGACACACACAGACACACACACAGACGTACACACAGACACACACACAGACACACACACAGACGTACACACAGACACACACACAGACACACACACAGACGTACACACAGACACACACACAGACACACACACAGACACACACACAGACGTACACACAGACACACACACAGACGTACACACAGACACACACACAGACGTACACACAGACGTACACACAGACACACACACAGACGTACACACAGACACACACATAGACACACACATAGACACACACACAGACACACACACATAGACACACACACAGACACACACACAGACACACACACATAGACACACACACAGACACACACACAGACGTACACACAGACACACACATAGACACACACATAGACACACACACAGACACACACACATAGACACACACACAGACACACACACAGACACACACACATAGACACACACATAGACACACACACAGACGTACACACAGACACACACACAGACGTACACACAGACGTACACACAGACACACACAGACACACACACAGACGTACACACAGACACACACATAGACACACACACAGACACACACATAGACACACACACAGACACACACATAGACACACACAGACACACACATAGACACACACACAGACGTACACATAGACACACACACAGACGTACACACAGACACACACACAGACGTACACACAGACGTACACACAGACACACACAGACACACACACAGACGTACACACAGACACACACATAGACACACACACAGACACACACATAGACACACACACAGACACACACACAGACACACACACAGACGTACACACAGACACACACACAGACACACACACAGACACACACATAGACACACACACAGACACACACACAGACGTACACACAGACGTACACACAGACACACACACAGACGTACACACAGACACACACATAGACACACACACAGACGTACACATAGACACACACACATAGACACACACACAGACGTACACATAGACACACACACAGACGTACACACAGACACACACAGACACACACACAGACGTACACACAGACACACACATAGACACACACACAGACACACACATAGACACACACACAGACACACACACAGACACACACACAGACACACACATAGACACACACATAGACACACACACAGACACACACATAGACACACACACAGACGTACACACAGACACACACACAGACACACACACAGACGTACACACAGACACACACATAGACACACACACAGACACACACATAGACACACACACAGACGTACACACAGACACACACACAGACACACACATAGACACACACACAGACGTACACACAGACACACACACAGACACACACATAGACACACACACAGACGTACACACAGACACACACACAGACACACACACAGACACACACACAGACACACACACAGACGTACACACAGACGTACACACAGACGTACACACAGACGTACACACAGACACACACACAGACGTACACACAGACGTACACACAGACGTACACACAGACACACACACAGACACACACACAGACGTACACACAGACGTACACATAGACACACACACAGACACACACATAGACACACACACAGACACACACACAGACGTACACACAGACACACACACAGACGTACACACAGACACACACACAGACACACACACAGACACACACATAGACACACACACAGACGTACACACAGACGTACACACAGACACACACACAGACGTACACACAGACGTACACACAGACGTACACACAGACGTACACACAGACACACACACAGACGTACACACAGACGTACACACAGACGTACACACAGACACACACACAGACGTACACACAGACGTACACACAGACACACACACAGACGTACACACAGACGTACACACAGACACACACACAGACGTACACACAGACACACACACAGACACACACACAGACGTACACACAGACACACACACAGACACACACACAGACGTACACACAGACACACACACAGACACACACAGACACACACACAGACACACACACAGACGTACACACAGACGTACACACAGACACACACACAGACACACACACAGACGTACACACAGACGTACACACAGACACACACACAGACGTACACACAGACGTACACACAGACGTACACACAGACGTACACACAGACACACACACAGACACACACACAGACGTACACACAGACGTACACACAGACACACACACAGACACACACACAGACGTACACACAGACACACACACAGACACACACACAGACACACACACAGACGTACACACAGACACACACACAGACACACACACAGACGTACACACAGACGTACACACAGACACACACACAGACACACACACAGACGTACACACAGACACACACACAGACGTACACACAGACACACACACATAGACACACACACAGACGTACACACAGACACACACACAGACACACACACAGACGTACACACAGACACACACACAGACGTACACACAGACGTACACACAGACGTACACACAGACGTACACACAGACACACACACAGACGTACACACAGACGTACACACAGACGTACACACAGACACACACACAGACGTACACACAGACGTACACACAGACACACACACAGACGTACACACAGACACACACACAGACACACACACAGACGTACACACAGACACACACACAGACACACACACAGACACACACACAGACACACACACAGACACACACACAGACGTACACACAGACGTACACACAGACGTACACACAGACACACACACAGACGTACACACAGACGTACACACAGACGTACACACAGACACACACACAGACGTACACACAGACGTACACACAGACACACACACAGACGTACACACAGACACACACACAGACACACACACAGACGTACACACAGACACACACACAGACACACACACAGACGTACACACAGACACACACACAGACACACACATAGACACACACACAGACACACACAGACGTACACACAGACGTACACACAGACGTACACACAGACACACACACAGACGTACACACAGACGTACACACAGACACACACACAGACACACACACAGACACACACACAGACACACACACAGACACACTTACAGACGTACACACAGACGTACACACAGACGTACACACAGACGTACACACAGACACACACACAGACGTACACACAGACACACACACAGACACACACAGACGTACACACAGACGTACACACAGACGTACACACAGACGTACACACAGACACACACACAGACACACACACAGACACACACATAGACACACACACAGACACACACAGACGTACACACAGACGTACACACAGACGTACACACAGACACACACACAGACGTACACACAGACGTACACACAGACACACACATAGACACACACACAGACACACACAGACGTACACACAGACGTACACACAGACGTACACAGAGACGTACACACAGACACACACACAGACGTACACACAGACGTACACACAGACACACACACAGACACACACACAGACGTACACACAGACGTACACACAGACACACACACAGACACACACACAGACACACACATAGACGTACACACAGACACACACACAGACACACACACAGACACACACACAGACGTACACACAGACACACACACAGACACACACACAGACGTACACACAGACACACACACAGACACACACACAGACACACACACAGACGTACACACAGACACACACATAGACACACACACAGACACACACATAGACACACACACAGACGTACACACAGACACACACACAGACACACACACAGACGTACACACAGACGTACACACAGACACACACACAGACACACACACAGACACACACACAGACGTACACACACAGACGTACACACAGACGTACACACAGACACACACACAGACACACACACAGACACACACACAGACACACACACAGACGTACACACAGACACACACACAGACACACACACAGACACACACACAGACACACACACAGACACACACACAGACGTACACACAGACACACACACAGACACACACACAGACACACACACAGACACACACACAGACGTACACACAGACACACACACAGACACACACACAGACACACACACAGACGTACACACAGACACACACACAGACACACACACAGACACACACACAGACACACACACAGACACACACACAGACACACACACAGACACACACACAGACGTACACACAGACGTACACACAGACACACACATAGACACACACACAGACACACACACAGACACACACACAGACGTACACACAGACACACACACAGACACACACACAGACACACACACAGACGTACACACAGACACACACACAGACACACACACAGACACACACACAGACACACACACAGACGTACACACAGACACACACACAGACACACACACAGACACACACACAGACGTACACACAGACACACACACAGACACACACACAGACACACACACAGACACACACACAGACACACACACAGACACACACACAGACACACACACAGACGTACACACAGACACACACACAGACACACACACAGACACACACACAGACACACACACAGACACACACACAGACACACACACAGACACACACACAGACGTACACACAGACGTACACACAGACGTACACACAGACACACACACAGACACACACACAGACGTACACACAGACACACACACAGACACACACATAGACACACACACAGACGTACACACAGACACACACACAGACACACACACAGACGTACACACAGACGTACACACAGACACACACACAGACACACACACAGACACACACACAGACGTACACACAAACACACACACAGACACACACACAGACGTACACACAGACACACACATAGACACACACACAGACACACACATAGACACACACACAGACGTACACACAGACACACACACAGACGTACACACAGACACACACATAGACACACACACAGACACACACATAGACACACACACAGACGTACACACAGACACACACACAGACGTACACACAGACACACACACAGACACACACATAGACACACACATAGACACACACACAGACACACACACAGACACACACACAGACGTACACACAGACACACACACAGACGTACACACAGACGTACACACAGACACACACACAGACACACACACAGACGTACACACAGACACACACACAGACGTACACACAGACGTACACACAGACACACACACAGACACACACACAGACGTACACATAGACACACACACAGACACACACACAGACACACACACAGACACACACACATAGACACACACATAGACACACACACAGACGTACACACAGACACACACACAGACACACACACAGACACACACACATAGACACACACACATAGACACACACACATAGACACACACACACAGACACACACACAGACACACACACAGACACACACACAGACACACACACATAGACACACACACACAGACACACACACATAGACACACACACAGACGTACACACAGACACACACACAGACACACACACAGACACACACACATAGACACACACATAGACACACACACAGACGTACACACAGACACACACACAGACGTACACACAGACACACACACAGACACACACACAGACGTACACACAGACACACACACAGACACACACACAGACACACACACAGACACACACACATAGACACACACATAGACACACACACAGACGTACACACAGACACACACACAGACACACACACAGACGTACACACAGACACACACACAGACACACACACAGACACACACACAGACGTACACACAGACACACACACAGACACACACACAGACGTACACACAGACACACACACAGACACACACACAGACACACACACAGACACACACACAGACACACACACAGACACACACACAGACGTACACACAGACGTACACACAGACACACACACAGACGTACACACAGACACACACACAGACACACACACAGACGTACACACAGACGTACACACAGACGTACACACAGACACACACACAGACGTACACACAGACACACACACAGACACACACACAGACACACACACAGACACACACACAGACGTACACACAGACACACACACAGACACACACACAGACACACACACAGACACACACACAGACGTACACACAGACACACACACAGACACACACACAGACGTACACACAGACGTACACACAGACACACACACAGACACACACACAGACACACACATAGACGTACACACAGACACACACACAGACACACACACAGACACACACACAGACGTACACACAGACACACACACAGACACACACACAGACACACACACAGACGTACACACAGACACACACACAGACACACACACAGACACACACACAGACACACACACAGACGTACACACAGACACACACACAGACACACACACAGACACACACACAGACACACACACAGACACACACACAGACACACACACAGACACACACACAGACACACACACAGACACACACACAGACACACACACAGACGTACACACAGACACACACACAGACACACACACAGACACACACAGACACACACACAGACACACACACAGACACACACACAGACACACACACAGACGTACACACAGACACACACACAGACACACACACAGACACACACACAGACACACACACAGACACACACACAGACACACACACAGACACACACACAGACGTACACACAGACACACACACAGACACACACACAGACACACACACAGACACACACACAGACACACATACAGACACACACAGACACACACACAGACACACACACAGACACACACACAGACGTACACACAGACACACACACAGACACACACACAGACACACACACAGACACACACACAGACACACACACAGACACACACACAGACACACACACAGACACACACACAGACACACACACAGACACACACACAGACACACACACAGACACACACACAGACGTACACACAGACACACACACAGACACACACACAGACGTACACACAGACACACACACAGACACACACACAGACACACACACAGACACACACACAGACACACACACAGACACACTTACAGACGTACACACAGACACACTTACAGACGTACACACAGACACACACACAGACACACACACAGACACACACACAGACACACTTACAGACGTACACACAGACACACTTACAGACGTACACACAGACACACACACAGACACACACACAGACGTACACACAGACACACACATAGACACACTTACAGACGTACACACAGACACACACAGACACACACAGACACACACATAGACACACACACAGACACACACACAGACACACACACAGACACACACACAGACACACACACAGACACACACACAGACACACTTACAGACACACACACAGACACACACACAGACACACACACAGACACACTTACAGACGTACACACAGACACACACATAGACACACTTACAGACGTACACACAGACACACACACAGACACACTTACAGACGTACACACAGACACACACATAGACACACTTACAGACGTACACACAGACACACACACAGACACACACACAGACACACACACAGACACACTTACAGACGTACACACAGACACACACACAGACACACACACAGACGTACACACAGACACACACATAGACACACTTACAGACGTACACACAGACACACACACAGACACACACAGACACACACATAGACACACACACAGACACACACACAGACACACACACAGACACACACACAGACACACACACAGACACACACACAGACACACACAGACACACACACAGACACACACACAGACACACACACAGACACACTTACAGACGTACACACAGACACACACATAGACACACTTACAGACACACTTACAGACGTACACACAGACACACACACAGACACACTTACAGACGTACACACAGACACACACACAGACACACACACAGACACACACACAGACACACACACAGACACACACACAGACACACACACAGACACACACACAGACACACACACAGACGTACACATAGACACACACACAGACGTACACACAGACACACACACAGACACACACACAGACACACACACAGACACACACACAGACGTACACACAGACACACACACAGACACACTTACAGACGTACACACAGACACACTTACAGACGTACACACAGACACACACACAGACACACACACAGACGTACACACAGACACACACATAGACACACTTACAGACGTACACACAGACACACACACAGACACACACACAGACACACACATAGACACACACATAGACACACTTACAGACGTACACACAGACACACACACAGACACACACACAGACACACTTACAGACGTACACACAGACACACACAGACACACACATAGACACACTTACAGACGTACACACATAGACACACACACAGACACACACACAGACACACTTACAGACGTACACACAGACACACACATAGACACACACATAGACACACTTACAGACGTACACACAGACACACACACAGACACACACACAGACACACACATAGACACACTTACAGACGTACACACAGACACACACACAGACACACACATAGACACACACATAGACACACTTACAGACGTACACACAGACACACACATAGACACACACACAGACACACACATAGACACACTTACAGACGTACACACAGACACACACACAGACACACACATAGACACACACATAGACACACTTACAGACGTACACACAGACACACACATAGACACACACATAGACACACACACAGACACACTTACAGACGTACACACAGACACACACATAGACACACACACAGACACACACATAGACACACACATAGACACACACACAGACACACTTACAGACGTACACACAGACACACTTACAGACGTACACACAGACACACACACAGACACACACATAGACACACACATAGACACACTTACAGACGTACACACAGACACACACATAGACACACACACAGACACACACACAGACACACTTACAGACGTACACACAGACACACTTACAGACGTACACACAGACACACACACAGACACACACATAGACACACACATAGACACACACATAGACACACTTACAGACGTACACACAGACACACACACAGACACACACATAGACACACACACAGACACACACATAGACACACTTACAGACGTACACACAGACACACTTACAGACGTACACACAGACACACACACAGACACACTTACAGACGTACACACAGACACACACATAGACACACTTACAGACGTACACACAGACACACACACAGACACACACACAGACACACACTTACAGACGTACACACAGACACACACACAGACACACTTACAGACGTACACACAGACACACACATAGACACACACACAGACGTACACACAGACACACACACAGACACACTTACAGACGTACACACAGACACACACATAGACACACTTACAGACGTACACACAGACACACACACAGACACACTTACAGACGTACACACAGACACACACATAGACACACACACAGACGTACACACAGACACACACACAGACACACTTACAGACGTACACACAGACACACACATAGACACACTTACAGACGTACACACAGACACACACACAGACACACACACAGACACACACTTACAGACGTACACACAGACACACACACAGACACACTTACAGACGTACACACAGACACACACATAGACACACACACAGACGTACACACAGACACACACACATAGACACACACACAGACGTACACACAGACACACACACAGACACACACACAGACGTACACACAGACACACACACAGACACACACATAGACACACTTACAGACGTACACACAGACACACACATAGACACACTTACAGACGTACACACAGACACACACACAGACACACACATAGACACACACATAGACACACTTACAGACGTACACACAGACACACACACAGACACACACATAGACACACTTACAGACGTACACACAGACACACACATAGACACACACAGACACACACACAGACACACTTACAGACGTACACACAGACACACACACAGACACACTTACAGACGTACACACAGACACACACATAGACACACACATAGACACACACACAGACACACACATAGACACACACATAGACACACACACAGACACACACATAGACACACTTACAGACGTACACACAGACACACACACAGACACACACAGACACACACACAGACACACTTACAGACGTACACACAGACACACACATAGACACACATAGACACACACATAGACACACTTACAGACGTACACACAGACACACACACAGACACACACACAGACACACACATAGACACACTTACAGACGTACACACAGACACACACATAGACACACACACAGACACACTTACAGACGTACACACAGACACACACACAGACACACACATAGACACACTTACAGACGTACACACAGACACACACATAGACACACACAGACACACACACAGACACACTTACAGACGTACACACAGACACACACATAGACACACACACAGACACACTTACAGACGTACACACAGACACACACACAGACACACACATAGACACACTTACAGACGTACACACAGACACACACATAGACACACATAGACACACACACAGACACACTTACAGACGTACACACAGACACACACACAGACACACACACAGACACACACACAGACACACACATAGACACACTTACAGACGTACACACAGACACACACATAGACACACACAGACACACACACAGACACACTTACAGACGTACACACAGACACACACACAGACACACACACAGACACACTTACAGACGTACACACAGACACACACATAGACACACACAGACACACACACAGACACACTTACAGACGTACACACAGACACACACATAGACACACACAGACAGACACACATAGACACACTTACAGACGTACACACAGACACACACATAGACACACACAGACAGACACACAGACACACTTACAGACGTACACACAGACACACACATAGACACACACATAGACACACTTACAGACGTACACACAGACACACACACAGACACACACATAGACACACTTACAGACGTACACACAGACACACACACAGACACACTTACAGACGTACACACAGACACACACACAGACACACACACAGACACACACATAGACACACACATAGACACACTTACAGACGTACACACAGACACACACATAGACACACACAGACAGACACACAGACACACTTACAGACGTACACACAGACACACACACAGACACACACACAGACACACACACAGACACACACACAGACACACTTACAGACGTACACACAGACACACACATAGACACACACAGACACACACAGACTCACACACAGACGTACACACAGACAGACACACACAGACACACACAGACTCACACACAGACGTACACACACAGACACACACACAGACACACACACAGACACACACAGACACACACAGACTCACACACAGACGTACACACACAGACACACACACAGACACACACACATAGACACACACAGACACACACAGACTCACACACAGACGTACACACAGACAGACACACACAGACACACACAGACTCACACACAGACGTACACACACAGACACACACAGACACACACAGACGTACACACAGACAGACACACAGACACACTTACAGACGTACACACAGACACACACATAGACACACACATAGACACACTTACAGACACACACACAGACTCACACACAGACACACACATAGACACACACAGACACACTTACAGACACACACACAGACTCACACACAGACACACACATAGACACACACAGACAGACACATAGACACACTTACAGACGTACACACAGACACATACAGACTCACACACAGACACACACAGACTCACACACACAGACACACTCATAGACTCACACTCACATACACACAGACGCACACACAGACACACACACAGACACACACATAGACACACACAGACAGACACACAGACACACTTACAGACTCACACACAGACACACACAGACACACACACAGACACACACAGACTCACACACACAGACACACTCATACATACGCGCGAACCTCTTTCTGGATTCGTGTAGGTATTTCCGGTGAAATCTCGGTATCGAATTTTTGGGTGGAATTTTTGTCCTTCTATGTAGACACATAGTACTTGGTAGAGAAAATAATAAGTTTTTGCATTAATAGCCTGTTGTAAAGGTGAGGAAAGTCATGTGAATGTGACACATCAGAAACACATGCCTCTTCCTCCAAATGTAAGGACTGGCTTCTTGTAACCCGTTCCAACATCAAAAGATTTTAACGAGATTGTTGCACCCATCCATTCTTTGGCCATTCAACGTCCGTCTCCCCTCAGGAGAATAAATTAATGCTTGGTACGGTAGACGGTCATTAGACATCCTTCTAACAAGGCTGTACCATTTCTCCTGATGTGTTTTAATTCCTTCAACCACAGCTTTATAAGTTGTAGGTAACTGTCGTCTTATACCTGCTTAGTCCGACAACCAGACTCAACCCCAATAGTTATCTCTTTGTTTTCTAACGTTTCCATGGGGAATTGAAAGCGATTTGAGTACGCTTACCGTAATAAATACTGCATGGAAACGCGGATTCAAATCGTATTAGATTTTGGATCCGATCCTCTTAGAGAGTGGGATCGGAATGAGATCGGATCGAAATCGTTTTGAATACGGTAACGAAACTTTTTCTGCTAGGCTCGTTACACGCGGCAGTATTATGTTAATGAATTTTATTTATTGCTGTGTGATAGATTATAACAGAACCAGTTCTATGTTTTCTCTAGTTTGCTGTGTTTCAAAATACATTTATTTAACTTCTAACCTTTCTTAATATGTACAAAATAACAAATATATGTTTAACAGGTTCGCCAACGCAATTCCAAGTTGATCAGTATAAATGGCTGAATAAATCTATTCTCGAAGCTTGCGTATTCAAAACGGTATTAATTTGTATCGAATTTAACATATGAAAGAAGGATTGTATTGACTACCTCCGTTGTCGAGTGGTCACGAGCTGACATCACTCCCGACGGTTTCGGGTTGGATTCCCGGCTGGGGTGAGAATTGTTTTGTTAACCAGAATTATTCCCTATCCCCGTCATAGTCTGTAAGTGTGTGTGTGTGTGTGTGTGTGTGTGTGTTTTTCTTTTTTTTTTTTTTTTTGGAGGAAAACAAAACGATTTAAACCCAACGTAAAGAACATGTTATTTCTATTGCAAAACCCCCGATATGACCTTAAATGTTAAAGGGGCTATATATATATATATAGAGGTAGCTTTTTAGAATTATAAGTAAACCTCGAATTTTGGGTTAAATGCTTATTTTTATGTGTACGAATAAACTGAACTAGTTAATATGTTTTATATCAAATGTAACTGTGAGGATATGGTTTTTGTGCCTAAAATGCACTGACGCATATTTTAAGGTTTTAGAGCCTAATGTGTCTATTTTGCCTTTTTTTTCATGCAGAAAATAAATATAAAGAATTTATGCCATAGGCTTGTTTTATTCAAAATCTTTCTAATAGTCAGGTACTAGGAATGAGAAGAGCAGTTTTAACGATTTAGAAAGTAGATTCATTTGTTTTGTAGAAAGAGAAACAGAATATTTGCATCCTTTAGGTCTCTTTGCCACCCTTTGACATTGGTCGGTGATGTAGTACGGCAGAAATCCCTTCAAATGACGTATTTCCCATATTTTGTGACTCATATACCACTTCCACTTAATGAACGGTTGTTTTGCACCATTCTAAAGACTTCTCTATGTTTTCTCTTTTGCTTTTCATATTTTAAACAGTTATTTTACATGGCTGCTCTTTTATGTATTTTGAAAATAGCACGTTGGTGGAGGTACGCAGGTTACACTAATATACTTCGTTTTGAAATACCTTAATTCAACTTTATAAATACACATTATCTGTTTGTAACACAATAAAATACTTCTAGGCATAATAATGTATGAATTTCTTGTTTCTACTGTTGAGTAATTTTAATGCTCATTATTTAATTGCGTTTTTGAACTTTTAGAATTTAGAAATAGATTTTAGATCACAAAATATGCTTAGCTTGTATGTTTATTGAGGTTAAAATAAACTTTTATCTTAGTGCGTTTTGTTTACCTAACTTTTATTTATCTATCTTCTCTTCAAATTCTTTATTTAATTGATGAAAACTCCCAAGCTCATTTTATGTAGCATTAAAAACAGTTGGACATCAAAAATATTGTAGATGTGTATATGCAGACTTCTTATATATTGAATTTGATTCATATATAGTTCCTTAAAATGAGCTGGAGCCTTACAATATACATTTGAATTAATTGTTATATAATAATACCTTTAATTTCCATAGCCCCTTTTCGAAGTAACATTTTAACTTTCTCTATACGCACTATGTACGTAGTGTATAGAGAAGGTATTGCACTCCACCCAAAAATTCGATACCGAGATTTCACCGGAAATATATGTTTTAGGGTCCCCTTAATCTAAAAAAAGCATTTTCGGAAAAAGGTCCGTGTGTGTGTGTGTGTCCGTGTGTCTGTGAACACGATAACTCAAAAACGAAAAATCGGTAAAATACCAAATTTGGTATTTAAGCTTAGTATCTTCCAGGGATGCGACAAGAAGATTTTGAGAAAAATCCCCCCACCCCAACTACCCTTTACATGGAACTTTTTTCGAGAATTTTGATTTTCTAAAAAATGGCTCTAACGATTTTGATTAAAAGTTCTTATATTAAAGATATTTACCTCACAAATAAAATGTATATCTTGAATTTTCTGGGAATAGCCTCTGAAGAGTACTTTATTCTGGATGAATATTACGGAATTTAGAATAACTACTAAACCGTGAGAGATGGAAAAAAACTTATCACACAAAAAATGTAGAGCATGTTAAAACACACAATTTATGTTATATACATTTTTTTCGTGGAGTTCATCGTTTTAGAGACATTCCTTGTTTTTGATTTCTGCTTTGAAAAACATACTTTTCTCATATAGGAATTTGTCATCTACTGTCTATACAAACAAAGGAACTTCTATCACATAGCAACCAGCTTTTAACCATCACTTTAACCTATGGTACTCTCTTATTTCGCTTCTACTTACAAGGAAACAAGTAATAATAATTTTTTATGATTAGCATGAAGTCAATAGAAGTAAAAGCTTTTTAAGAATAATTTGTTGCAGAGTTGTAGAGAAAGTCATGTGAATGGAACACATCAGATTTTTAAGAACACAATCCATGTTTGTGGGTTTTAAAGTTTGTGTCATACAGATAAAAAATCTCACTTCCGTTTGTTTCCAGAAAATAGAAATTCCAATCTTAAAGCTAGTCATCATTTTCCCCATCTTATTTTATTGTAGCTAAAAGGTACAATTTGTTTTAATTACACATTTATGATTTTGCTTGCTTATGGAAGGCCGTCTTTGTTGGCCATTACGACTTATAGACTCATTGGGCATAGTTAATTTTTTTGCAGTTAAACAGCTACTTTGTTCTTTAGCGGCACTTTACAAATTAGCTATTTGCTGTGAGTAAAGAAAGAATTATCCAGGTGGCCAGTTTAAGTTACATTCTTTCACTGTATGGTTATACAGGTTCTACAGATTTATTCAGCATTCAGCGCCACAGGGTTTTAATGTATGGCGTAATTATTAGTTCAGTAAGGGAAGGTGCGGAATTGAATGTTGACTGCATGCATTGCCGACATTGTTAACGGGTTGATGAACTAGGCAGTGCAAAACTATTTTTACAAGAACATTATGTGTCTTCTTTTTACTTTCTCTACACGTACTATGTACATAGTGTATAGAGAAGGTATTCCATATCACCCAAAAATTTCATACCGAGATTTCACCGGAAATACATGTTTTTGGGTCCCCCTGAATCCAAAAAAAGTATTTTCGGAAAAAAGGCCAGTGTGTGTGCGTGTGTGTGTTTGTTGACAGCATAGCTCAAAAACGAAAAGACCGTTAAATACCAAACTTGGTATTTAAGATTGGCATCTTCCAAGGATGCGACTCGAAGATTTTCAAGAAATCTTCCCACCCCCAACTACCCTTTACATAGAACTTTATCGAAGGTTTTGATTTACTTAAAAATGGCTCTAACGATTTTGATTAAAATGTCGTATATTAAAGATATTTACCTGACAAATAAAATGTATATCCTGAATTTTCTGGGAATAGCCTCTGAAGACTACTTTATTCTGGGTCAATTTTACCGAATGTTGCATAACTGCTAAACCACACAAAAAATGTAGAGCACATTAAAACACCCAATTTATGTTGTTTTTTTTTTTTACGTTTTTTTTTTTTCGTGGAGTTGATCGTTTATTAGATATTCGTTGTTTTTGGTTTCAGCTTTAAAAAACTTATACTTTTCTCATACAGCAATTTATCAACTCCTGTCCATACAAAGGAACTTCAGTCACATAGCAACCAGCCTTTGACTATCACTTTAACCTATGGTACTCCCTTATTTCGCTTTTACTTACAAGGCAGCAAGTAGTAAGACTATTGCTGCTTATTCTTTTTCTATTAGCATGAGGTAAATAGAAGCACAAGCTTTTTAATAATATTTTTTTCAGGGATGCAGAGAAAGTCATGTGAATGGAACACATCATATTTTTTCTTTGTTCTTTCTTAATTTAATCTGTGTAGGTCAGTTTTCATTGCTGCTGTAAAGAGTATGAACACGCGTTTATTGTAACGGGTAAGTTGTGCCATGAAAGAAGCCCTCTACGATCATAACGGTCCAATTATTTGAGTTACCTATAAATAGTGTAATTGCGTGGTTCTGAGCCACAAACAAATGTTCCAAATGTAAATAATGGATATACTATACAAGTCTCATTTCACTAAGATCACCTCGAAATGTTGACATCCACCTCTTCTATTCATCGTTCGCTAGTCCTCTATATAAGACATGAGCGATAAACTCGCTACTTAAACTCTCTGACGTCACGCGCAGGGAAATTACTGGCGGCAAAGGCCAAATAGATCAAAAGACCGCATTTAACACAGTGTGTAACTGTGTTGTTGTAGATTGTGTGGCTGAATAAGCGTAGGTTGCTTCGCCTTTATATCAACTTTAATCATATTGTTTGCTTGTGGCTTAGGAAGGCTTACTTTGCTGGCCTTAAATTAATTTTAATGTCCATAGCTACATTTTTACTTTCTCTACACGCACTATGTGCATAGTGTATAGAGAAGATATTGCACTCCACCCAAAAATTCGATATCGAGATTTCACCGGAAATATATGTTTTAGGGTACCCTGTAACCAAAAAAAAAAAGGCATTTTCAGAAAAAGGTCCGTGTGCCTGTGAACACGATAACTCAAAAACGAAAAGTAGCAAAAGTACCAAACTTCGTATTTAAGTTTAGTATCTTCCAGGGATGCGACACGAAGATTTTAAGAAAAATCCCCCCACCCCAAACTACCCTTTACATGGAACTTTTTTCGAAAATGTTGATTTTCTTAAAAATGCCTCTAACGATTTTGATTAAAATATCGTATATTAAAGATATTTACCTGACAAATAAAATGTATATCTTGAATTTTCTGGGAATAGCCTCTGAAGACCTGATGTGTCTTCTTACCTTCCGGAGAAGGCCGCGTTATTTTGCATGGGAATGCCAACGTTTCGCTCATCTTGCCGGGAGCTTCTTCTGGGCATGTGGAGGCCTTCTCCGGAAGCTAAGAAGACACATCAAGAGACAGGTCGTGGAAGCCTAGGCATCCATTTCTAAAGACCTGTTTATTCTGGATGGATTTTGCTTAATTTGGCATAACCAGTAAACCGTAAGAGATAGACAAAACTTACTATACAACAATTGTAGGCCTTGTTAAAATACACAAGTTATGTCAATTACATTTTTTTCGAGCTTACTATGTTCGAGGTATTCCTTGTTATTAGTGTCGGTTGTGAAGTACTCACACTTTTCTCAGACGGGAGTGTCTGTTTTTCTTTTGTTCTACTCCTGGCCAAGAGAAGAAGCGATTTGTTGTGACAATCGCATAACGACAGCCTTTAAAACATTCGACTATTGGTTTAGCCTAGTGTATTCCCTTATTTTCTTCCTGCTTATAAGGAACTATGTAATAAGAACATTGTGCTAATGAATACCTTGATTAGTAAGGTGCAGAAAGAGGAATAATCTTGTGTAAGAAGTTTGTAGAACAGCTAGAGAAAGTCATGTGAGTGTAAGACATCAGATTTGCATTAATTGAGAACGGTTTAGTGCAGTGATATTATTGTCACTGTCTTAAATTATAGGACAGAGTTGGTCACTTGATGAAAGACCTGGGTCAATATATTAGAAACCCTTTTCGATGTGCGTACTTATAGTTGGCAGTTCAGTAACCACACACAGACATTTTGTTGAATAATTATCTAGTGCACTATTATAATGTTAGATGCTTCAGCCCAATCGGGATCTTCATATTGCTGGGTTTGAATCATTGGGGAAAACATGCTGTTGGAACTGCACCGCTGTGTTTAAGCAACATTGTGTTTGATTTGCGAGTTTGGGAGAGGCACTCATTACTACATTTTATTGGTCGTTTATCTTTGGTATTTGTGAATGGTTGTTGTTGCCCAAGTCTAGCTTTTCATGCATTGTGTCCCCCCCCCCAACGAAATAAAGTATGTATGAGCCAGTATCTCGTGCTCCCCTGTGTCCTGATCACGAGAGTTGAGAAACACCTTTGGGCCATGTGATCTTCTGCAACTTAAGCATTCTATGTGTGTGCGCGCGCGCAGCAGAACTGTCGTATTTTATTGAGGTACGAACTACATTTCTAGTTATGAAAATACACCAGTGAAAATTATATTTTCTAAAGTATCTATCGAGTTTGGTTGAAATCTTAACATTTGTTATTGAGAATGGCGTGCTATTTATGGACGCTCTTTAACTACTGTGGTTCTCAGCGTCTCATTCTATATTGGGTGTGAAAGACCGCTTAATCAGAGGCCTCTCTATCAGGCTTGAGGTTCTTTTACGTGCCGTAAATCTACGACACTGGACCAACGGCTTTACTTCCCTTCAGAAGGAAGCCATGCTAAGGATTTTCTCGCCCGAAAAAATCGATCGTCCTTGGGTATATGAAGTTAGCATGGTAACTATTACACCACGGAGTATGTGTCATTGAATAAAAAGAGTAATACGAAATCCAGTGCTCTAAATTTAGTACTAAATGGTAGAGGTTGGTAGTCTTCATAGGCGGGGAGCTTTGTGCTAGCTACTTGCAACTGTAGCTAGTCGCGCAACTCTGGAGCGCTTTCACGCTCGTCACCGTCAAGTGTTTCTTGGAACTACCTTTTAATTTTATCTGAAGTACGTGCTCACGGCCAAGCAACAAACATGCGTACACACGGAACTGCCAGTGACCTTTCGCTGCCTATTTCATTTAGGACTTAATAAAGGTCTGCCTTTCTCCGCTGCGCTGACCGATCTTTTATGACGAAACATTCCTACATACGAATAATGATACGAACACACTTCTCACCCGGAGGTCCCGGGTTCGATTCCCGGCTGTGGCTGGTGCTCGTGGCCGCGCTCGCTAAAATGTCTCGCTTTGGCGCTTCGTGGCGCACAGGATCGTGAGTTTGAGTCCCGCCTTGGGCACGAGTGTTTCTGTGTTTGTATATGTCTGTGTATGTATATGTAAAAGGAAAGCCTTAAACATTAATAGGTCAACTAAGGAAATATAGGAAACTGGAAAAAAAATCTGATGTGTACCATTCAAATGACCTTCTCTACATCTCTGCAATAAATTATTTTTAAAAAGCTTATGCTTCTGTTTACTTCCATAATCGAGAAAAAGATTAGCAGAAATAGTCTTATTACTTGCTTAGTTGTAAGTAGCAGCGAAATATGCGAGTACAATAGGTTAAAGTGATACTCAAAAGCTGGCTACTATATGACTGAAGTTCCTATGCTCGTATGGACAGGAGTTGAAAAATTCCTGTTTGATGAAAGTTAAGTTTTTCAAAGCTGAAACCAAAAACAAGGAATATCTAAAAAAACGATCACCTCCACGAAAAAAAATGTGTATATATATATATATATATATATATATATATATATATATATATATATATAACATAAATTGTGTGTTTTAATGTGCTCTACGTTTTTTGTGTGGTAAGTTTTTGAACATTTACGGTTTAGCAGTTATGCAAAATTCACTCAGAATACAGCAGTTTTCAGAGGCTATTCTCGGAAAATTCAAAATATAGATTTTATTTGTCTGGTAAATATCTTTAATATACGACATTTTAATCAAAATCGTGGGAGTATTTTTCAGAAAATCAAAATTTTCAAAAAAAGTTCCATGTGAAGGAACTGACTTATCGTGTTCACAGACACATGGACACACACGGACCTTTTTCTGAAAATACTTTTTTTTGGATACAGGGGACCCTAAAACATATATTTCCGGTGAAATTTCTGTATAGAATTTTTGTGGAGTGCAATACCTTCTCTATACACCATGTACATAGTACGTATAGAGAAAGTTCGAAGAGGAAAAATGAAGAAAAAAAGAAAAAGAAGGAAATTAAAAATAATAATAAAAAAAAAACACAGACTGGAAGGCTACAGTATATCTTGCTCTCAATGATGTTATACCCACAGACTGGAAGGCTACAGTATATCTTGCTCTCAGTGATGTTATACCCACAGACTGGAAGGCTACAGTATATCTTGCTCTCAATGATGTTATACCCACAAACTGGAAGGCTACAGTATATCTTGCTCTCAGTGATGTTATGCCCACAGACTGCAAGGTTACAGTATATCTTGCTCTCAATGATGTTATACCCACAGACTGGAAGGCCAGAGTATATCTTACTCTCGATGAAGTTATACCCACAGCCTGGAAGGCTACAGTATATGTTGTTCTCAATGATGTTGATGATATACCCACAGACTGGAAGGCTAGAGTATATCTTGCTCTCAAAGAAGTTGATGTTATACCCACAGACTGGAAGGCTACAGTATATCTTGCTCTCAGTGATGTTATACCCACAGACTGGAAGGCTACAGTATATCTTGCTCTCAATGATGTTATACCCACAAACTGGAAGGCTACAGTATATCTTGCTCTCAATGATGTTATACCCACAGACTGGAAGGCTACAGTATATCTTGCTCTCAATGATGTTATACCCACAGACTGGAAGGCTAGAGTATATCTTGCTCTCAATGATGTTATACCCACAAGCAGGAAGGCTACAGTATATCTTGCTCTCAATGATGTTATACCCACAGACTGGAAGGCTACAGTATATCTTGCTCTCAATGATGTTATACCCACAGACTGGAAGGCTACAGTATATCTTGCTCTCAATGATGTTATACCCACAGACTGGAAGGCTACAGTATATCTTGCTCTCAGTGATGTTATACCCACAGACTGGAAGGCTACAGTATATCTTGCTCTCAAAGATGTTATACCCACAAACTGGAAGGCTACAGTATATCTTGCTCTCAGTGATGTTATACCCACAAACTGGAAGGCTACAGTATATCTTGCTCTCAATGATGTTATACCCACAGACTGGAAGGCTACAGTATATCTTGCTCTCAGTGATGTTATACCCACAGACTGGAAGGCTACAGTATATCTTGCTCTCAATGATGTTATACCCACAGACTGGAAGGCTAGAGTATACCTTGCTCTCAATGATGTTATACCCACAGACTGGAAGGCTAGAGTATATCTTGCTCTCGATGAAGTTATACCCACAGACTGGAAGGCTAGAGTATATCTTGCTCTCAATGATGTTATGCCCACAGACTGCAAGGTTACAGTATATCTTGCTCTCAATGATGTTATACCCACAGACTGGAAGGCTAGAGTATATCTTGCTCTCAATGATGTTATGCCCACAGACTGCAAGGTTACAGTATATCTTGCTCTCAATGATGTTATACCCACAGACTGGAAGGCCAGAGTATATCTTACTCTCGATGAAGTTATACCCACAGTCTGGAAGGCTACAGTATATGTTGTTCTCAATGATGTTGATGATATACCCACAGACTGGAAGGCTAGAGTATATCTTGCTCTCAAAGAAGTTGATGTTATACCCACAGACTGGAAGGCTAGAGTATATCTTGCTCTCAATGATGTTGATGTTATACCCACAGACTGGAAGGCTAGAGTATATCTTGCTCTCAATGAAGTTGATGTTATACCCACAGACTGGAAGGCTAGAGTATATCTTGCTCTCAATGATGTTGATGTTATACCCACAGACTGGAAGGCTAGAGTACATCTTGCTCTCAATGATGTTGATGTTATACCCACGGACTGGAAGGCTAGAGTATATCTTGCTTTCAATGATGTTGATGTTATACCCACAGACTGGAAGGCTAGAGTATATCTTGCTCTCAATGATGTTGATGTTATACCCACAGACTGGAAGGCTAGAGTATATCTTGCTTTCAATGATGTTGATCTTATACCCATAGTCTGGAAGGCTAGAGTATATCTTGCTTTCAATGATGTTGATGTTATACCCACAAACTGGAAGGCTAGAGTATATCTTACTCTCAATGAAGTTATACCCACAGCCTGGAAGGCTACAGTATATCTTGCTCTCAATGATGTTATACCCACAGACTGGAAGGCTAGAGTATATCTTGCTCTCAATGTTGTTATACCCACAGACTGAAAGGCCACAGTATATCTTGCTCTCAATGATGTTGGTGTTATACCCACAGCCTGGAAGGCTAGAGTATATCTTACTCTCAATGATGTTATACCCACAGCCTGGAAGGCTAGAGTATATCTTACTCTCAATGATGTTATACCCACAGCCTGGAAGGCTAGAGTATATCTTACTCTCAATGATGTTATACCCACAGCCTGGAAGGCTAGAGTATATCTTACTCTCAATGATGTTATACCCACAGCCTGGAAGGCTAGAGTATATCTTGCTCTCAATGATGTTATACCCACAGACTGGAAGACTAGAGTATATCTTGCTCTCAATGATGTTATACCCACAGACTGGAAGGCTACAGTATATCTTACTCTCAATGAAGTTATACCCACATACTGGAAGGCCAGAGTATATCTTGCTCTCAATGATGTTATACCCACAGCCTGGAAGGCTACAGTATATCTTGCTCTCAATGATGTTATACCCTCAGCCTGGAAGGCTACAGTATATCTTGCTCTCAATGATGTTATACCCACAGACTGGAAGGCTAGAGTATATCTTGCTCTCAATGATGTTATCCCCACAGCAGACAAATTGTGGCGGCATGGCTGATCAACTTCTAATCTCTGCCCCCGCTGTAATGAGGTAGAGACACTGCACCATAAACTAGTGGACTGCGCCATCATTAGCTCTATTTGGGACTGGGTATATGGCAGAATCTGTGTCATCTGCGGTGGGGCACAGGAAAAACGTCACTTTATTTAACCTTGGAATTGCAACAGGCAGCTGTCAGATACCCTGACCTGCCACATACTATTGGGTTCTGCTGGTTGGAGATGCGCCACAGTTACCAGACTTCCAGGTCTTCATCCGGAAAGAACGCTGGAAACTGGAAAAACAGACCCCTCTGTCATTCATTGGATATTCGGTAATTTACACAGACACTAGGTTTTGAACAGTAACAGAGTCAAGGCGACACATCCACCTTAGTTATTCTGAACTACATGCTACAATTACCATATTGATTAATGTAACTATTTCATATGTATTATTATGTATAATACGAAATATTAATAAAAAAAAATCTGATGTATTCCATTCACATAACTTTCTCTACAGCTCTTCTATTTACTTTATGCTAATCGAGAAAAAATTAGCAGAAATAGTCTTATTCCTTGCTTCCTTGTAAGTAGAAGCGAAATAAGGGAGTACCATAGGTTAAAGTGATAATCAAAAGCTGGTTGCTATGTGGCTGAAGTTCCTTTGTTTCTATGGACACTAGTTTACAATTTCCTGTATGAGAAAAGTAAGTTTTTCAAAGCTGAAACCAAAAACAAGGAACATCTTAAAAAAGATCAACTCCAGGAAAAGAATTTATAAGATAAAGTGTGTGTTTTAACGTGCTCTACATTTTTGTGTGATACGTTTTTGTCCATCTCTTACGGTTTACCAGTTATGCAAAATTCCGTAAAATTCATCCAGAATAAAGTAGTTACAGAGGCTATTCCTAGAAAATGCAAGATATACGTTTTATTTGTCAAGTAAATATATTTAATAAATATTTGTAAATTAAATATTTAACAAAAATCGTTAGAGCCATTGTTAAGAAAATAAAAAATTTCGAAAAATGTTCCATGTAAAGGGTAGTTGGGGTGGGGGATTTTTTTTTTTTTAAATCTTCGTGTCGCATCCTTAGAAGTTTGACCAAGTTTGGTATTCAACGGTCTTTTCGTTTTTGAGCTATGCTGTCCACGGACACACACACACATACGGACCTTTTTGTAAAAATGCTTTTTTTATATTTAGGGGATCCTAAAACATGTATTTCCGATGAAATCTCGGTATCGAATTTTTGGGTGGAATATAATAATTCCTCTATACACTATGTGTATAGTTAGTATGTGTAGAGAAAGTAAAAATGCAACTAAAAAACATGATGCAGGAAACATCGAGAGAGACTTGTATTAGGTTAGGATTCTTGTTTATACATTTTATCACGTAGCGTTGTTGACAGAGCAAGGCAATGGGAACAGCAGAGCTTTGAGAACCACACATGCTTTCCGTAGAATTTTCTCAACATGTCAACTCCAAGAATAATTGTAAACATATTTTCTTCTTAGAAATGGTGTTCCAATTACACTGCTTTATGTATTTATTATCACGTTTCATAGCTATTACCACACTAGAATTATTGTACATTAGGCTATACTTAATTAAAAACATGTGTGCCATTCATATGACTTTCTCTACCTAATCTGTAACAAACTATTCTTACAAAAACTTATATTTCATGCTAATCAAGATAAGTATTTTTACTTTATCTATATGCACTATGTACATAGTGTTTCGGTAAAAGGTCAGCGCGCGCGCGCGCGCGCGTGTGTGTATGTGTCTATGAACCCCATAACTCAAAAACGAAAATTAGGTAAAATACCAAATTTGGTATTTGAGTTTAGTATCTTCCAGGGATGCGACACGAAGATTTTGAGAAAAATCCCCCACCCCCGCTATCCTTAACATGGAACTTTTTTCGAAAATTTTGGTTTTCTCAAAAATGACTCTAACGATTTTGATTACAATTTCGTAGATTAAAGATATTTACCTTACAAATAAAATGTATATCTTGAATTTTCTGGGAATAGCCTCAGAAGAATAGTTTATTCTGGATGAATTTTATTGAATTTTGAATAACTGCTAAACCGTAAGAGATGGACAAAAACTTACTCCACAAAAAATGTAGAGTACGTTAAAAGACACAATTTATGTTATATACATTTTTTTCGTGGAGTTCGTCGTTTTTGAGACATTCCTTATTTTTTGCTTTCTGCTATGAAAAACTTACTTTTCTCATACAGGAATTTGTCAACTGCTGTCTATACAAACAAAGGAACTTCAGTGACATAGCAACCAGCTTTTGACTATCACTTTAACCTATGGTACTCCCTTATTTCGCTTCTACTTACAAGGAAGCAAGTAATATGGTTATTTCTGCTAATTTTTTACTGATTAGCATGAAGTAAATAGTAGTGTAAGCTTTTTAAGAATAATTTGTTGCAGAGATGTAGAAAAAGTCATGTGAATGGTACACATAAGATTTTTAATGAAAATACCGTTCGGGAGTCTTGTTCTGGACTCTGGCGCTGTATTCCCTTTTCCTCTTTTTTCATTTTCCTAATATTTACTTTGTTTTCTTTTTGATCATCGTTTGCTTTTTGTTTCTAATACACACATATATACACAGTTTTACAAACACGTAAGGCGGGACTGGAACCCACAATCCCCTGCGCCACGAAGTACCAAAGCGAAGCACTTAGGCGACCGGGCAGTATGGGCAGAACTTTCTTATCATTTAGTTCCTTCTAACTTAGAAGGAAAATAAGGGAATGCATAGGCTAAAGTGAAATCAAATCCTTCAAAATTTGTTTTCTATGTCACATTTTTGTTTATCTCTTACGGTTTGCCAGGTGTGCAAATGTTATTGAGAATTAAGAGGGCTTCTCCAGAAATCCAATATATGCAAACAACTTAAATGTGCTGTATTTCAATTAAAATGTTTTCCACGTGGAAGGGTGGTTTGAAGTGATGGGATTTTATTGAAAATGTTTGTGTTAATTCTTGGAAGAAGCTGAACGGAATTATCAATTATCTAACCGACCTTCATTTTCGAGTTATCCAGTTATTCACAGACACACATGCAGAGACCTTTTTCTAATATTTTTGTTATACAGGGAACTAAAAAGGTATTTCCAGTGAAATCCCAGTATCAAATCTGTACGAAGTAGAGAAAATAAAATGCTATATCAAGTTTCACCTAAAATTTCAGGTGAATTTCTTCTTCTTCTTTCAATTTCTTTATTAAAGTGTCATTAGAGTCCTCAAAATATTCTGGTGATTTTTGGATACCGACTTTATAGAGATGGCATCGGTTTGTAAGGGGTGAACAGAGTAGAAAAAGTAAGAGCGTGAGGAAGTGAATGATATGAAATGAAACCGAAATGGATCATAGGAAAGGTGAAGATGGAGAAATTGGTACAATTAGTGGCGGGGGAAACCAGAGGACCCGGAGAACAGCCGTCCTGACGCCGCGTCTGTCGCCCTCCGTGGTACCATGCTAACTTCATATATCCAAGGTCGCGGGTGCAAAGCCGGCGGAGGATGATGGATTTTTTCGGGTGTAAAAACCCTTAGCATGGCTTCCTTCGGAAGGGAAGTAAAGCAGCTGGTCCCGTGTCGTAGATTTACGGCACGTAAAAGAACCTCGTGCCTAATAGAGAGGCCTCTGAGCAAAATTAAGCGGTCTTTCACGCCCAGTATAGAATGGAACGCTGAGAACCACAGTATTTAAAGAGCGTCCATAAATAAAACTCTATTTCCATTTTTTTGACGCCGCGCCGTTTCGTTCACCACAATCCCTCAGGCGGGTGCTTGGGATCGAACCCGGGTCTCCTAGGTCTAACTACTCGCTCATGGCGCCGCCTGTAATCAAACTTAATAAATAAAATTAAAACAATAGATTCTAATCTTAATAAAGTTATAAATAGGTGCTTGGAACACAAAGATTCCTCTACATACAGGGCAAGCTGTAGAGAAGTAGTACACAGTGCAATAAAAATTGAAAGGAAAATATCGATCATTGAAAGGTTACAGGACTTTTGCACATTTTTCTGCAACTCCAAAAGAAAAATGTAGTACTTATACGTTTCCTAAATGTTACTCGTTTCACTGAATGCATTGGTTATGGGTAACGGGGAGGGGGGAGAGGGAACTGTACTTAAAATGCATTGACGTTTTGTGTTTCTTTAAATCCCAATTTAAAAATAAAAAATCTGATGTGTATCATTCACATGACTTTCTCTACATCTCTGTAACAAATTATTGTTAAAAAGCTTATACTTCTATTTACTTCATGCTAATCGACAAAAAACTAGCAGAAACAGTCTTATTAGCTTGCTTCCTTGTAAGTAGAAGCAAAATAAGGGAGTACCATAGGTTAAAGTGAAAGCCAAAAGCTGGTTGCTATGTCACTGGAGTTCCTTTGTTTGTATGGACAGGAGTTCACAAATTCCCATATGAGAAAAATATCACTTTTTCAAAGCTGAAACCAAAAACAAGGAATATCTAAAAAACGATTAACTCCACGAAAAAAAAATGTATATAATATAAATTGTGTTTTAAGCACTACGTTTTTTATGTGGTGTTTGTCCATCTCTTACGATTTAGCAGTTTTGCAAAGTGCCGTAAAATTCATCCAGAATAAAGTAGTCTTCAGAGGCTATTACCAGAAAATTTAAGATATACATTTTATATCTGATAGAAATGGCTTTAATATGTGGTATTTTAATCAAAATCGTTAGAGCCATTTTTAAGAAAAACAACATTTTCGAAAATTGTTCCATGTAAAGGATAATTTGGGGTGGGTAGATTTTCTTGAAAATCTTCGTGTCGCATCCTTTGGAAGATACCAAACTTAAATACCAAGTTTGTTATTTAACGGTCTTTTCGTTTTTGGGCTATGCTGCACACACACACACACACACACACACACACACACACACACATATATATACACACACGGGCATTTTTCTGAAAAAAAAATTTTGCATTAGGGGGTCTCAAAACATATATTTCCTGTGAAATCTCGGTATGAAATTTTTGGATGGAGTGCAATACCTTCTCTATACGCTATGTATATAGTACTTGTAGAGAAAGTAATAAATATTTGTGGAAAGAGGCTGAATAATATTTTTACATTCTTGGGAATATTAATCATATTACTTTCTCTATCACGTATGTACAATGTACATAGTAGATAGAGAACATATGTTCCATCCAAAATTTGATAACGAGATTTCACCGAAAATATATGTTTGAGACTCCCTGAATCCGAAACAAAAAAATTAAAAATATGTGTGTCTGTGGGCAGCATAGCTCAAAAACGAAAAGTCGGTTAAATAATAAACTTGGTATTTAATTTATATCTTACAAATATGCGACACGAAGATTTGGAAGAAAATCTCCACCCCAACTACCCTTTACATGCAACATTTTTCTAACACTTTTATTTTTGAAAAATATCTCTATTAAGTTGGCATTGTTTAATATATTTTCACGACAAATGAAGTGTGTCTCTTGAATTTTCTGAGAATAGTCTTTGAAGACCTCTTCATTCTGGATGTCTTTAATGTAACTACACACAATTTATGCCATATGCATTTTTGTTATTGTTTGTAGAGTTAACAGTTTTCGAGATATTCTTTATTATTGGTTTCAATTTTAGACTACTTAAACTTTTCTCAAGCGGGAAATCAACTTTTGTTTCATCTCTTTTGTTTTACTCCCGGGAACGCAAAAGAGAACCGAATATCAATTGTTTCACATAGCGACAGCCTTTAAAAGATTTCACTGCAAGCAACCAGACCATCTCTGCTAATGGTTATCTGAGCACATGATAAAAGAGTAATCTCTAGTAAAGATTAGGAAAGACAGAGAAAGTTAAACACATCAACATTTTTGTTGCTGTAATTTAACAGTCGAAATCGAAATCGATTCATGTATCGAAGGATTTTATTTATAGTTTTATTGCATGATAAAATATGACGAGACATCTGAAAAGCATTTTCCTTCTTACATTTGAGTAACATATTCCTGTGAATCTCAAGGCGAACAGTTACTCCGAGATATTAGATCCTAAAGGTGACTTGCAGCATTGTAGGTAGCTTATTTAAGTTTAAATAACGATCAACATTTAACTTCATTGTTACACAAAAACAAAAACACCGAATTTCATCTGCAAACAAATGTACAATGCTCTACGAGATAGTCATAGAGATGTTATGGAAATCTTCACAGATGGATCAGCAACAAATGATGGACGTCGTGGTTGTGCAGTTATATATCCTATACACACCATGCTCTACGCACTACCGAAATATTTTTCCATTTTCTCCTGTGAAGCTTTTGCATTTAAGGAAGCATTGCAGTATCATTCAAAATGCCAATCACACAGAATATGTATTCACTAAGCACAATTCTTGCCTCTCAGAATCGAACTCCTACCATCCTTTAATAAATGACATACGAGGTGCGTCCAGAAAGTAAGTTCCGTTGGTAATAAAATTAAATTGTGTACAGATACAGAATAATTATTTATTGCACAAAATTCTACAACTCTTAAACTACTTTTCCACATAACTGTCGAAATTTTGCAGGCATTTGTCATAACGTGGCACAAGTTTTTGTATAGTTTCTTCATAGAAGTTTGTCGCCTGTTGCTCAGTAAGAATCTTTGGTACCCAACGTGAGCAAAGTTTACGAAATTTCAGTTTTTCGGTAAAAATTTCATGAATTAGTGATCGTGAGCTTTGGGGAAATTCCATAGCGAGAGCACTAATTGTAAACTTGCGGTTTTCCTGGATCTTGTCATCAATGGCGTGAACCAGTTCTTCTGTAACCAAAGATAGACGCCCACTTCATTCTTCATCGTGCACTTCGCTACGTCCTTCATTGAACTGTCGGACCCATCTTCTCACCATTGAATCACTCATCGCATTTTGTCCGTAAACTTCACAAATTTGCCGATAAATTTCAATTGGTTTCACTTTCCTAGCATTCAGAAAACGAATCACAGATCTGATTTCACAAGCGGCGGGATTTTCAGTCAAACCGACATTGTAAACAAGCACAACAAAGCGTATGTGGCTGACAGCGATCTCAAAATGGCGCACGTTTCTTCTCCTTGATACAGAGCATCTATCGCGCATGTGCTGAACTGCGATCGCAGCGCTGCAGCGGAGATAAATAGAAACGGAACGTACTTTCTGGACGTACCTCGTACTTCACCTATATTCTATCATTCAGCGCTCTGGAAAACAAGTAATCCTCACTTGGGTACCGTCACATGCAAAAATCGATGGAAATGAAAACGCCGATAAAGCTGCATAGGAAGCCACCGACATCCTATCAGTGACCACGGAATAACTTGTACACATCAAGACGTCATTAGATACACCAAACAGCTGTTTATAGAAACCTGGAAAACAACATGGTCAGCATCCCACAGCAAACAGCTTGATGCCCGAGCCGGATCTACCAACTTCTTCGAACACCTCCGAAAATTAGAACGTCGTGAGCAAACAATAATTACCCGCCTCAGAATTGGACACTGCAAACTGACACATTCCTTCATCATTAATAAAGATCCAAAATGTGAGACCTACAACACACCACTTACTGTCCTACATATCCTGCTGCAGTGTCCGAGAGACTTCAGGCCGGCTTCAGTGACGTACCAAGTGCTCTACTTAACCACCAGACAATCAAAAAGACAATAATATTTATAAGACAGTGTAAACCTTTTGAATTATTGTAAAGTATAAATGTAATCATATTTTACCAATGTGTAAATAACTATTTTATGTGCAATTTGTAAGGTCGCGATATGACCATGCTGTTAAAGCGACCCAAAATAAATTATATTGCAAAAAAAAAGTTATAAGGGTGAATCTCTGATTAATGATTGTTCTCTAACACTTAACGTGCATGAGCTAAGTTGGAAAGCATTTTAAGGAATAACTTTTCTAACACTTGGTGTTTAATGTTTTATTAAGTTACCTGAGAAATTTAAATCCAAATAAGAAAAGGAAGAATAACATTCATAGGATATTTATTAAAACTATAAAGTAATTTGAAAATTTTAATTGAAGGTACAATAATTGAAGGCAATAATAGCAAATGGTATAAATTAAGATCGACGTGAACTATAGAACATGTGAACAGTTAAAAGGAAGACCCAGAGATCAGAATGGAGAATCGTGAAAACAAATCTAAATATTGATGACTAATGATGGAGAAGTCTCTTCAGAAGAAATTACTATTAACTTATTGTTGGTTTCAGTACGAGTATTACTGTTGGAAACGTATTCAAGGTTATTACTTTTACAGTTGCAATATATGGTATATGCATTTTTACTTTCTCTATACGAACTATGTATAGAGAATGCATTGAACTCCACCAAAGAATTCGATGCCGAGATTTCATCGGAAATATATGTTTTAGGATCCCCTGTGTCCAAAAAAACGTATTATCAGAAAAAGGTCTGTGTGTGTCAGTGTGTCCGTCTGTCCGTGTGTCTGTGAACACGATTATTCAAAAACGAAAAGTCGGTAAAATACCAAACTTGGTATTTAAGTTTAGTATCTTCCGGGGATGCGACACGAAGATTTTGAGAAAAATCCCCCCACACCAAACTACCCTTTACATGGAACTTTTTTGGAAAATTTTTATTTTCTAAAAAATGGATATAACGATTTTGATTAAAATATCGTATATTAAAGCTCGTATATGTATATGTATGTATATTTTGAATTTTCTGGGAATAGCCTCTGAAGACTACTTTATTCTGAGTGGATTTTACGGAATTTTGCATATGTGCTAAACCGTAAGAGAGAGACAAAACTTACCACACACAAAACGTAGAGCACATTAAAACACACATTTTATGTTGTGTACATTTTTTTCGTGGAGTTGATTGTTTTTGAGATATTCCTTGTTTTTGGTTTAAGCTATAAAAACTTGTATTTTTCTCATACAGGACTTTGTAAACTCGTGTCCATACAAACAAAGGAACTTCAGACACATAGCAACCAGCTTTTGACTATCACTTTAACCTATGGTACTCACTTATTTCGCTTCTACTTACAAGGAAGCAAGAAATAAGACTGTTTCTGCTAACTTTTTCTCGATTAGCAGGAAACAAATAGAAGCACAAGCTTTTTAAAAATAATTTATTGCAGAGATATAGAGAAAGTCATGTGAATGCAACACATCAGATTTTTTGTTTTAAAAATCTGATGTGTCGGTTTTAGAAACCATACTTTATTAGTCCTTCACTAGAAACCTTACAAAATAATTAAAATTCTCCATTTTAATCGATATACAATTTTTCAGAAATACTTGCATTACACTCTTCGTTATAGATGTAAGTAATAACGATAGTCAAATGTTTACAAAATGGACGTTATATGCTGGCTTCAAAAGTTCATATTCTTACCACAGGATCACGACAGGACTTGAAATGAATGTCAAAGTATTCAACAATAATACAAACAATTGATAACCGCTATCTCGAAAACGTCTGTTGCCACAAAAAAAAAAAAAAAAAAAAAAGTTATTTGGAATAAATTGTGTGTTATAAATCCACGTTTTTTGTGTCGTACGTTTTCGTTTCTCACTTAACTTATAGCAATCTCACAAGATCATATAAAATGCCATTCGAATGAAGCGTACTCTACAGGTTATTTCCAGAAAATTCAAATATATATTTTATATTTCTTGTAAATATTTTTAACAAATAATTATTTAATAAAAATCGTAAAACCATTTCAGGAAATAAGATGTTTTTGAAAATGGTATATGTAGAGTGTAGTTGGAGGTGGGTTTATATATATGTTTTTTTTTTTTTTTTTTTTTTAAAAAAATCTTCCTGTGCCATTTTTGGAAGATACTGAAATAACTATCAAGTTTGTTATTTATTCGGCACCGTTTTTTGAGTTATGCTGTTCACAAGCAGACTCGCACACACGGACCCTCGTCTAAATTTTTTTTTTATTTATTTTTTGTTTTTTAAATTCGTGGACTTAAAAGCATGTATTTCCGGTGAAATATCGATGTCGAAATTTTGTGTGGAATGTATACTTTTTACCTACTATGTACATGGTAGAGAAAGTAAAAATACAAATATGTGTATGATACGATGAAATGTAGGCACTTGAAAGTGGAATGCTGCAATAGCAGTTGCATTAGAAGCAGGTCCCAACATGCTAGCAACTTTCAGCTCCAAGTTGGGCGGCAGTGTTCATCGCGTCACCTCACCGGAAATCATTCTTCTCGATGATAACGCCCTTCTTCCGGCCTTGCTCGAGACAGCTTCACGTTCCATAAAATATCTGATGTTCCATTCATGATTTCTCTACCTATTTTGTAATAAGTTTGTTACAAACGCTTACTCTTACATCCAGTACTCGAAATGGAACTATTTCAGTATCGGTATACCTTCTTACGATAAAATTAGTATACCTTTTGCATCATGTTGTTTGTAGTTTGCAGAAAATCGCAAAAGGTGATACTTTGGCGGCCGCATCCACCGCTAGAATGCTCTGCAACCTAGTTTCTCATTGTGAATCATAAGCCAAGCATTTTCTATAGCCACTGCACTCGGTTCCAATATGTAGGAAACTTTTTTGAATTTAAAACACTTGTTTCAGAAACACAAACTGTCCACACTATCACTAACTACTACAATATCAGTTATACCTGTCTAATGTATTCATATTCCATAGGAGTTAAGTTTTAAACTATCTTCTGGTGATCAGATTATAAACTTTAGCGTGTAACAGATCCACTTGAGATGATTTTCTATTCTTTAAGGTTGAATGTCGCTTGGCTAAGCCACACAACTTTGAGACATATTTACCAACTGATTAAGACGGTTTGTTGATATTACTGCATTGTTGATGGAGTAGCTTCCGTCTGCAAACGCAAGTACCGTCTGATCCAAAACTTGAGAAAATTGAACATTTCGAAAAATCTTCCGTGAGCAATTTTTCTAAAAATATTTGCGTTACTTCCTTGGAAGATACTAAATTTGAATATCTGCAAAGCTGACATTTAAGCGACTTTTTGTTTTTGTTTTATGCTGTCCCCCTTTTTTTTTTTTTTTTTTTAATATGTTTTAATTCAGGAGTTCTCAAACATTTCCGGTGAAATATTGATATCAACATTTTGGGTGAAATGCAATACCTACCCTTTCCTTACTAAATATGTATACACAGTGTTCGGTAGAGAAAGTAATAAACTCAGCTCAGATGGAGAGCAGCAAAACTTTATATAAAACATAATATTAGAAAATAATAACTTTTGTATTCTGCATAATATTCAACTTTACTTTTTTTCTCGTACAGCTTCAGAAATAATATTTGATTGAGTTTACCATTGTCAAAGTATTCTCGTATAGCTCAAGTATAGCAGGATATTTGAAGTTACATTTCTTTCGGGCTTTTCGACCAAGACTTCTAAACACAGAAGAAATCTTACTTCCAATGGACGCTGTCCGTAAAAATCTTTAAATTAATACATACGTAGCAGGATATGTCAACCAATCTAGAATTTTTTAGTGGTACTTCTTTTAACAATAATCGAAATAAATGAAGCTCGAATTCAATACCGTTCCTATAGCTCACAGCTAAAAACGATTTAAAAGCGAGTACTGTTCCTAAAGCTTGACGAAATTTATAACATTTTTGAAGTCTCAAAAAATATAACTAAGAGCTTTAAGCAAAACCTTATGAAGAGATGCAACAATTACAATGCGCTATATGACAGTATTGTTAGATCCTACGGTGCTGTGACAACCACTGCTGAGAACAACAGTGTTCTCGAAATTTTGGGGCGAAATTCCTAAACAGCCTGCTTAAAGTCTAAAATGACCCAAAATGCAGGAATTTGAACAAATACCTAGTTACAGCTTTATTTTTACTTTCTCTACACGTACTAAGTACATAGTGTATAGAGAAGGTATCGCACTCCACCAAAAAATTCGATACCGAGATTTCACCGGAAGTATATGTTTTAGGGTCCCCTGTATCCAAAAAAAGTATTTTCAGAAAACAGATCCGCGTGTGTGTGTCCGTGAGTCTGTGAACAGGATATCTGAAAAACGAAAAGTCAGTAAAATACCAAAGTTGGTATTTAAGTTTAGTATCTTCCAGGGATGCGATTTTGGGAAAAATCCTCCCACCCCAAACTACCCTTTACAAGGAACTTTTTTCGAAAATGTTGATTTTCTTAAAAATGGCTCTAACGATTTTGATTAAAATTTCGTATATAAAAGATATTTACCTCACAAATAAAATGTATATTTTGAATTTTCTGGGAGGAGCCTCTGAAGACCACTTTATTCTGGGTGAATTTTGCGTAACTGCTAAACCGCAAGAGATAGACAAAAGCTTACCACACAAAAAATGCAGAGCACACTAAAACACACAATTTATGTTGTATACATGTTTTCGTGGAGTTGATCGTTCTTGAGATATTCCTTGATGTTGGTTTCAGCGTTGAAAAACTTAATTTTTCTCATGCAGGAATTTGTCAACTCCTGTCCATACAAACAAAGGAACTTCAGTCACATAGCAACCAGCTTTTGACTATCTCTTTAACCTATGGTACTCCCTTATTTCGCTTCTATTTACAAGGAGGCAAGTAATAAGACTAGTTCTGCTAAGTTGTTCTCGATTAGCATGAAGTAAATAGAAGCATGAGCTTTTTAACAACAATTTGTTGCAGAGATGTAGAGAAAGTCATGTGAATGGAACACATCAGATTTTTTGTGTCAGTTTCTTTAACATGAAAAGGAAATTTTAGACAAATTGACGCAGAAATTAGACACAGGTTATTAAAACAATTGTTTTCGATTGAATTATCATTATGTCATCGTTCAAACTTGATACAGAAGTTTCTGTGTTTAACCTATAATAATTATAGATTTAATAGTTTAGAATTGAACAATTCAGTTTTGGTTCACTGAAGTAGGAGAGGTTTTAAGTGCCAGTAAACCCTGCACATTCGCTTGATTTGTTGCCTTCTACATTTAAAAATCAGCTAGTAATTACTCACTTTCACTCTAGAGCTGATGATGCCATACGTCAGCATTTCAACAGCCACACAAGGACTTCCATTGTAGTGCAATCAAGGCTTTAGAATTACGCAGGGAAAAGTGAACGGATAGCTGAAGTGACTAGGTTAGGTTACTAATACAAACTTGAGGTTCTGCAATAGCATTGATGATCTTGCAGCTGAAGAATAACTTGATAATAACTCAATTATGATTGTAGTTAATGATGAGATCATCATGATGACATATGTGGTAGTAAAATGATTAAAGTGATGATTAATGACAATTTAACCATCGATCAAACATCGGGGTTTCGCCTGAGAAAGGAGGACAGAATTATAATTAATTTGCAATATAGCTTACTTTGCTGAGCCCTGCTTTCTGAAGCCATTCCATAGCTACAGCTTGGAAATATAAATTTCAACTTGTTATAAACGCAATTATTAAGTGCGTACAACAATACCACTCATAAGCAATTCCTAATAGACGAATAACGAAAAGGCAAAGACAATTAATTCAAACGATTAAGAGCTTATACTACGACATATGTGGAAGAACATTCTCTAAAAAAAATATGATGTGTTACACTCACATGACTTTCCCTACATCTCTGTTATTAAATTATTATTAGAAAGCTTATTCTTTTATCTAATTCATGTTAATCGAGATAAACATTAGCAGAAATGCTTTCTTGTAAGTAGAAAGGGAATAATGGATTACACTAGACTTAAACTATTGTCAAATATTTTAAAAGCTGGTTGCTATGTGGATGCAATCCGTTTCTTTGCATTCCCAGAGGGTCACAAACTCCCGTAATGTGAACATTTGTTTTTAAAACTGAAACAAATAACAAGAAATACCTCTACGAAAAAAATGTGTATGACATAAATTGCGTGTTTCAACGAGATGTATACATTTTGTGTAGGAGATAAGTGCTTTGCGGTTAACTGGCTATGCAAAATCCAGCAAAATTCATCCAGAATAAAGAGGTCTTCAGCTATTTTAAAAAAAATTCAAGATATATATTATATTTGTCGTGTAAATATCATTAATATACGGTATTTTAATCAAAATCGTTACAGCCATTTTTGAGAAAATCAAAATTTTCGAAAATTTTCCCATGAAAAGGCTAATTTGGGATGGGGGATTTTTCTCAAAATCTTAGTGTTGCAACCTTGGAAGATACTAACATTGTATACCAAGTTTGGTATTTTACCGACTTTTTGTTTTTGAGAAATTGTGTTCACAGACTCACGGACACACATGGACCTTTTTCTAAAAATGTTTTTTTTTATAGGTCTATTTTCGGTGAAATCTCGGTATGGAATTTTTTAGTGGAATGCAATACTTTCTGTATACACTATGTACAAGATACCTGTAGAGAAAGTAAAAAAGCTAATAGAGAGGCAATCGAACAGAAAGAGATCAAAGAAAAAACAAAAGTGGCTAAGTTCATATTGGATGTATCAATAAGGCTGCTTTTATGAGCGTATTTAATACGTTATAAGAAAGTAAATGCGCACCTTTTACGGATAAGCATCATCAAGGCATGCTTCTACGGAAGGTATGGAATTTAAATAAATGGCGTGAAGCTATGTATCACATTTCCCACTTCGAGGATTTGCGCGTCTTCATTACTTTCTTTATACGCACTATATACATAGTGTACAGAGAAGGTATTGTATTGCACCCAAAAATTCGATACCGAGATTTCATCGGAAATACATGTTTTAAAACTCCCTGAATCCAAAAAAAGCATTTTTAGAAAAATGTCCGTATGTGTCTGTCTGTCTTTGTGTGTGTATGTGTGTGTCTGTGGGCAGCATAGCTCAAAAACGAAAAGTCCGTTAAAAACCAAACTTGGTATTTAGGTTTGGTGTCTTCCAAGAATGGGACACGAAGATTTTCAAAAAAATCCCTCCACTCCCATCTAACCTTTACATGGAACATTTTTTTCGAAAATTTTGATTTTCTCAAAAATGACTAACGATTTTGATTAAAATATCGTATATTAAAATGTATATCTTGTATTTTCTGGAAATAGCCTCTGAAGTCTACTTTATTCTGGATGAATTTTACGGAATTTTGCATAACTGCTAAACCGCAAGAAATGGACAAAAACTTGTCATACAAAAAATATAGAGCACGTTAAAACACACAATTTATGTTATATACATTTTTTTCTTGGAGTTGATCGTTTTTAACATTTTTTTTTAGTTTCAGCTTTGAAAACCATACAGGAATTTGTCAACTGCTGTCCATACAAACAAAGGAACACCAGTCACATAGCAACCAGCTTTTGACTATCACTTTAACCTATGGTACTCCCTTATTTCGCTTCTACTTACAAGGAAGCAAGTAATAAGACTATTTCTGCCAATTTTTTCTCCATTAGCATGAAGTAAATAAAAGCATAAGCTTTTTAAAAATAATTTGGTGCGGAGATATAGAGAAAGTAATGTGAATGGAACATAAGATTTTTCACTCACAGACTTAAAATGTAATGACTCAATTCTATTCAAATCGCCGTCGCCGTCAACGCAAGGCATATTAATTACCAATGGATCACACTCGCTAATGATTCCGTCTATTTCTTGTGATTCTCGTATTAGTTTATGGACATCATTTACTTTCTTCTTTCCATGAAGCCACGTTCACCGTCGCCAAACCTTACCGTACAAATCTTTCCACCTCAGTAATAGTGAGCAGCTAATATTCTCCCTCACATAAGTCTTCATGTGTGCTGAATTCAAGAGGGTTGAAGTGGCAGTGAGGAGGTAATAACCTAATCACTTCAGATAAAGTTCATTGGTTGTCTTGTCTGCGACTAGACCCAGAGTAGATGGCAGGCTCGGAGAGAACTTAACCACGTTCTGACGGGATTGTGGGGTTTGCAGGGTGGCGGGTGAGAGTTGGGGTTGTGGAGTGACAGGAGGAGGCAAGTATTGCTCCTCGGCGGTTGCCAATTATGCTGCAACGACCCTTGTGCACCGCTGGTGTGAGTTTATTCAAAAAGTTTATTTTGGGTTTTTAATTTTGATATCCAAGCAACTCTTGAAGGATTGTAAGGAGCTTAGCCGTAGCAGCTGTTGGAGGTGCTCCTTCGTTACCGGGGATGCCCGCAAGCCATGCGGGGAAGCCGGTATCGCCTGAAGCGGCGGTTTGTGGGATTATAATCCCCAAGAGACCTAACGATGGCGTTCCGATGGAATCCTTCGTTGGATTTTGTTGCCCGACGCCTAATCTCGTCCTCAAGGTATGGTAGACCAGAGGCTTCGTGCAGGAGTCTCGTAGGAAAGCCACGAGACACAGAATAGATAGCCCGGAGACATCTATTCTGTACCTGCTGAAACAACAGCAGACTGGAGTCTGCCGCCATGCCCCAGATCTCACAGGCGTAGATTAGCAAGGGGACTATGAGAGCCCTCAAAAGCGCAACTTAAGGGGAACCGGCATCGTGGACTTCAGCATCGGGTACAAGGAGGCCGCAGCCCCTTGACCCCGACACCTCAGTCCCCTGATGTGCTCCCCAAAAGTGACGCCCCTGTCTAGCTTCACCCCCAAGTTGGTTATGGTGTTTGTCCATTATATCCTTCGGTTTAGGTACGTGAATGTAGGGAAGTTTGAGGGAAAGCGGCGCTTGGTGAAGAGAATAGCGGATTGATGGACAACCGCCAACGCTCGCACCACTCTTGGATGAGGCGGAGGTGTCTCTGAATGGGGTTGAAGGCTCTGCGTGGGTGTTTGTTTGTACAGAATAACAGCACGTCATCAGCACACTGGGCTATGTTGACTTGCTGCACTGTTGGTAGGTCGGCCATGTAGACGCTGAAGAGCGTGGGGGATAGTACAGAGCCTTCGGGGACTCCGCCTCTTATTGGCCTATTTGTAGATTTGTGTCCCGCAACTGAAACTACAAAAATTCAGTGTTTGAGATATGAGTGTAGCAGGTGTATGATATGTGTCGGGAGCTCCAGTCGGATCTGCGACTAGAGCCGGTCAAGTCTGCTTTCGATCTCGTTGTTCCTCGCTGCGCTAAACACGCCTCTCACAAACCAGTAGACTCAGCTGGCAGGAGAGAGCTTGACCAACGGGCGTACGAGATTCTCGATTACTCGCAAGACTCATATAGCTGTGTCACGTTAATAGCAAGACTGCGGTGAAATGCGCGGATACTCGCATAATCAGTTCTGTAAGTAATATTATTTTATCTGTTTAAGTGATTTAGGATTTAAATATCCTGCCAGGATAAGGACGACATTTAAGTAACTCACGCTAGGGAAAGGATTAAAAACGAAGTGTGGTATCCCAGAATCTGACGATAACCTATATGTACGTGGTCTCAACTTTTATTACAAATAAATGCGTAAATATATTTTATTACTCCTAAGACGTTTATGTTGCAAGAAGTAATTCTATTTTCAGTTGTAATCTGAACATGTTTATTTGAGTATAAACAAAGTTATATACATAGCAACACAAATTATAGGTACAACATTAACGTTTAACATCGCTGATTCAAACCATTTACTGTAAACGCCTTTGGGATATGTGTGCAACGGTGAGTCATCTTGAGTTATTACCAGGGCCCGGATTGTTAGCTTTTTATAAGTTAGTTTTAGCCTTTTATTATCTTATATTAGCCTCTTTAGGTTTTTAAACAATTTTCATATTTTTATAGGCTTTTAAACAATGTTCCTAGTCTTTTTTTTTTATTTTTTTTTTATTAAGGGTTTAAAACAATTTTCCTACCTATTTAAGGAAGTCGACGACAAACGCCTTTTATGACATATTGCAGATATAAATATTAAAACTATTTTAACTTCACGGGAACATGCTATTAATATCTCATGTAATTTAAAGCAATTTATTACACGGTACACTCGTACTAGAACATTTTAATTAAAAAGTCAGTATGTATTTTTACTTTCTCTACACTTACTATGTGCATAGTGTATAGAGAAGGTATTGCAATGCACCCAAAAATTCGATACCGAGATTTCACCTGAATACGTGTTTTGTGTCCCACTGAATCCAAAAAAAGCATTTTTGGAAAAAAAAACTTCGTGCGCGCGCGCGCGTGTGTGTGGGCAGCATAGCTCAAAAACGAAAAGTCCGTTAAATACCAAAGTGGTATTTAAGTTTGGTATCTTCCAAGGTTGCTACATGAAGATTTTCAAGAAAATTCCCCACCCCAATTACCCTTTACGTGGAAAAAATTTCGAACATTTTGATTTTTACAAAAATGGCTGAAACGATTTTGATTTAAGTATGGTATGTTAAAGATATTTATCTCACAAATAAAACTTATATCTTGACGTTTCTGGGAATAGCCTCTGAAGACCTCTTTATTCTGGATGAATTCTGCATAACTGATAAACCACAAGAGATAGGCCAAACCTTACGTCACAAAAATGTATAGCTCGTAAAAATACATGCGTTTTTCTTGTAGAGTTGACCGTTTTTCATATATTATTAACGGTTTTAATTTTAAACTACGTAAATTCTAAAACAGCAATCCTCCTTTCGTTTCGTCTCTATAGTGTTACTGGTCATGCAAACCGAACCGAATTACCAATGTTTCGCATAGAGATTAGATTTTAAAATACATGACTATCGCTTTATCCTAGTGTATTCCCATATTAACCTTCTACTTAAATTCATTTCGATCAGTATGATGTAGATAAAAGTCGTACGAATAGAACACATCAAACTTGTTTTTTTTTTGTTCCTGGGGTCTCCCTTATCCTGAGAAGACGAATGTCGAGCAACTTCAAGGTCCTTGGACTCTGGGCTCATTTCACCGATTTCATTCATTGTCCGATATGACCTATCAGGTTAAATAAACAAATATATATGTAAAAGAAAGTCGTGTTAGTTACACTATTTATAACTCAAGAACGGCTGAACCGATTTGGCTGAAAATCGGTGGGGAGCTAGCTGAGAACCAGGAGACCGTTTCCGTGGGACGTGACATAAAACGGGGTATAACAAAACGCAACAGACAGCTAAACGCATTGTTGTCTATGGGGTTTGTTTCGAGTTTCTATTAGCTTATTGTGTCGATATTATCATTAACAATGCCGCGACCAAGACAATCGAATCTTTCCCGACAAAGGATTCGAAACATTGCGAATGAAATTGCACGTGAAGAGCAACTAACCAATTAAAGTTTTAAATTCCTTGGATGTGGCTGGCTTACCACCGCACAATTTACGACTAAAGGTTGGCTCCGTAGTAATCATGCTTCGAAACATAAACCAACCAAAACTGTGCAACGGAACGCGTTTGGTGGTACGTAAATTGATGAACAATGTGATTTACGCGACGATACTCAAAGGAAAATTCGAAGGTGAGGAAGTTCTCATTCCGAGGATCCCGATGATCCCAACCGATTTGCCGTTTGAGTTTAAACGACTTCAATTTCCGATCCGTCTTTCATTCGCCATGACCATTAACAAATCACAAGGCCAATCCTTGAAAGTTTGTGGTCTGAATCTAGAAAATCCATGTTTTTCCCATGGTCAATTATATGTGGCATGTTCACGGGTCGGAAGACCATCTGCGTTATTTGTTCTTGCGCCTGATAATAAAACAAGAAATGTCGTCTATCACAAGGTGCTTCACTGAAGAGTGCAACCGATGCACCAAAATACACGGTCAATAAATAATCATTAAAATACTTGATTTTTTACTTTCTCTATACTCACTATGTACATAGTGTATAGAGAAAGTATTGCACTCCACCAAAAAATTCGATACCGAGATTTCACCGGAAATATATGTTTTAGGGTCCCCTGTATCCAAAAAAATTTTTTCAGAAAAAGGTCCGTGTGTGTGTCCGTCTGTGTGTGTGTGAACACGATAACTCAAAAACGAAAAGTCGGTAAAATACCAAACTTGGTATTTAAGTTTAGTATCTTCCAGGGGTGCGATACGAAGATTTTGAGAAAAATCCCCCCACCCCAAACTACCCTTTACATGGAAATTTTTTCGAAAATTTTGATTTTCTAAAAAATGGCTCTAACGATTTTGATTAAAGATCGTATATTAAAGTTATTTACCTGACAAATTGGATATTTTGAATTTTCTGAGAATAGCCTCTGAAGACTACTTTAATCTGGATGAATTTTTCATACCTACTAAACCGTAAGAGATGGACAAAAACTTAACCCACAAAAAATATAGAGCACGTTAAAACACACAATTTATGTTATATACATTTTTTTCGTGGTTTTGATCGTTTTTGAGATATTCCTTTTTCTTGGTTTCACCTTTGAAAAACTTATACTTTTCTCATACAGGAATTTGTCAACTCCTGTCCATACAAACAAAGGAACATCAGTCACATAGCAACCAGCTTTAGACTTTCACTTTAACCTATGGTACTCCCTTATTTCGCTTCTACTTACAATAAGGCAAGAAATAAAACTATTTCTGCTAATTTTTCTCAATTAGCATGAAATAAATAAAAGATAAGCTTATTAACAATAATAATTTACAGAGATATAGAGAAAGTCATGTGAATGGAACACATCAGATTTTTGTATTTAGATTTATTATCCTAATAAAAAATTGAACTTAATAAAATCCAAAATCTGCTCATTTATTGCTTCTAAGGCGGAAGAAACTTCGCCGGGTCAGCTAGTTATATATAAAAGAAGGCTTTGGAAAGAAGAAACAAACACATGCTGGAAAAGAAAGAGGGTGAGAGAGACAGGGGGAGAGAGCAAGAGGGGATATGCCTAGTCAATTTACCACAAAGTCGGAAGAAGGGGGTGCTAAGCGAAGGCAGAGAGGTCCTGCGTCCATCCTTCTAGCGCTGGCTGTAATATTTTGATGATTACGTAACGAATGATAACTTGATACGTTTGAAGTCTAGGAATGAAAGTTCACGCTGGTAATTGCACAATGTGTCTGACATCTGGCTTAAGCAAACAATAAAGATCTGATATCAGCTCTTACTTCTCGTGTCCCTCCTTGTACTTACAGCAAAAGTAATAATAGTAAAAGCACACAAATGTGTTTGTCTTCAAAATATAATTAAAACAAAGAATTCTATTTTAACAAAATTCCAACATTACTCTAAGGATACTTTAGAAAGTATTGTATTCCACCCAAAAATTCGATACTGAGATTTCACCAGAAATATATGTTTCAGGGTCGTCTAAATAAAAAAAAAAGTAGTTTTAGAAAAAGGTTGGTGTGAGTATGTGTGTCTGTGGTCAGTATAACTCAACAACAGACTGTCCATACCACATACCTTCCAAGGATGCAACACGAAGATTTTCATGAGCATCCCCACATCCCCAATTACGCTTTACATGGAACATTTTCGAACATTTGGATTTTCTCAAAAATGGCTCTAACGATATTGAGATATTTTTATGACAAACAAAGTATATATCTTAAATGTTCTGGGAGTGCCTCTGAAGACATTCTGGATAAATTTTGTATAACTGGTAAACCGTAAGAGATAAACAAAAACTTACTATACAAAAAATGTAGATATCGTTAAAACACACAATTTATATAATACGTTTTTACTTTCTCTAGCCCCGTATGTACAATGTGCATAGGAATAGAGAAGCATTGTATTCCACCAAAAAATTCGATACCGAGATTTCACCGGAAATATATCTAAAAACAGCATTTTCGGAAAAAGGTCCGTGTGTGTGTCCGTGTGACTTTGAACACGATAACTCAAAAACGAAAAGTAGCCAAAATACCAAACTTGGTATTTGAGTTCAGTATCTTCCAGGGATGAGACACGAAGATTTTGAGAAAAATCCCCCCACTCCAAACTACCCTTTACATGGAACTTTTTTCGAAATTTTTTATTTTCTTGAAAATGGCTCTAACGATTTTGATTAAAATACCGCATGTTAAAGATATTTTACCTGACAAATAAAATATATATCTTGAATTTTCTGGGAATAGCTTCTAAAGACCTGTTTATTCTGGATGAATTTTGCTTAATTTGGCATAACTAGTAAACCGTAAGAGATAGACAAAAACTTAGTATGCAAAAACGTAGGCCTTGTTAAAATACACAATTTACGTCATATACATTTTTTTCGCGGATCTTACCGTTTTCGAGGTATTCATTGTTATTAGTTTCAGTTGTGAAGTACTTATACTTTTCTCAGATGTAAGTGTCCGTTTTTCTTTTGTTCTACTCCTGGCCAAGAAAAGAAGCGATTTGTAATGACAATCGCATAACGACAGCTTTTAAAACATTTGAGTATCGATTTAGCCTAGTGTATTCCCTTATTTTCTTCCTACTTATAAGGAACTAAGTAAAAAGAACATTGTGCTGAATACCTCGATTATCAAGGTGCAGAAAGAAGAATAATCTTATGTAAGAAGTTTGTAGAACTGCTAGAGAAAGTCATGCGAGTGTAACACATTAGCTTTTTGTTGTAGAGTTAACCTTTACCGAGATATTTAATGTTATTGGTTTCAAACTTTTCTCAAACTGGAAGAAGTATTTTCATTTGTCTTTCGTTTATTCATAACAAACAAAGAGATCCTAATTTCAATTGTTTCCTATAGTGACCGGCTTTTAAAATATATGACTGGCACTCTGGCCTAGTGTATTCCTTTATTTTCCTTCTACTTACAAGAAGCAGACAATATGACAAATTCTGTTAAGTTTATTTCAATTAGCATGATGTACAGGATACAAGAATGGTCCTGTGTAAGAAACGTTTGTTTGCGACGCAGCTAGAGAAAGTCATATGAATAGAACACATCAGAATTTTTCTAACACTTTTCCATTATCAAAATGCTCCACACTAAGCTTTTACTAATTTGTATGTCAAAGATGTCCATTAAAGAAAATGATCCTATACTTTTTCGAATAATGTTATACTTTTAAGAAATAAATTGATTAAATTTTGAAAAATTAAGAGTTTTGGAGAATAGAAAAAGTAATAGTATTTCTACAAAAATTAAAGTTTATATACAAATTATGGAGTAATTGAACCATTTGTAAACTAATTTACACAAAAACATGACTTTAAAAAGTATATCACGTGGCTCATTATTATTAGAAAAATGAATTTAATAGTAAAATTTTATTATTTAAATAATTACGTAAGTTACAAATTTGTTACCTGGCAAAAAATATTACTGTTATTATGTGAAATAGCTGGTATAGATTTCAATGAAATATCTTATCCTATACTTAAGGCATAAACTATTCTAACTTTGAGGAAAAAACCTTCCTTGTTTGTCTCAAGTGCTGATCGTACTTTAAGATTTTCCTGTTGCTTACTTTGTTTCGCTTATGGTTTTTCGTTTCTTTATCGCGAGGGTCTGTCAGATTCTCTGCGTACCTCTGGCGGCCACCTGCTGCGTTACGTTCGCGGGAGTTAGACATTGCCTGCATGTTGTTTTATAGTGTTTAACGCCTGTTTTTACCACTATGGCACCGCAGGCGATGACACTAATGATTAGGGATAGCAAACTGGGGACTGATAGCGGGACACACGCGGATATAACTGTGAAAATCTTAATGAGAGCTAGGAAGTGAGTTGTACTTTCAGATAAGCAGTTCACCAGTCGATTCATGTATGCTGGAAGAGTGCCTGTCACAGCCAATGTCAAATATCTGTCACCTTTTATACACCTGCACTGATAAACATGTGCTTTCATATGTATATTCATATCTACAAAACATCTATACAAATGGCCTACTATATAAACAATGTCAATCGTCTGCCTCCAATTCTTCCACACCTGACAGTCCTTCGTCTTCGCTCACGTCATTGTCATCAACGCTATCGCTACTTCCTGCACCATTATCCTGGATTAGAATTTTTTTTTTTTTATTTTCTACAATTCTTTCTAATGATTTTCAGTGTTCTCAACATGTGGACATATATTTTCCCATTGTGGCCTGTCAATTTCTGCAATTCGCTGGCGACACAACTTTGCACATCTTTTAATTTAAAAGTGATATATTAAGTTTTATTTTTCTTTCTTTCTTATCTTTGAGAATCCTGGAAACGAATTCAGTTAAATATCAGTTGCCTTGGCTACTCTTTCATTCACTTTCACGCTTTGAAGAACTCGGGAAACATACATTTTCTTCCTTCATCTCTGCATCTTGTTTCATGAAGTCAAAGACGTTTACAATTATTTCTCTACTCTGAATAAGTAATACTTTCCACTCAACTTTGAAAACGTAGGAGCCATGGCTAAAAAAATTAAATAAATAAAATGAACACTATTTATTGCCCACTTTGAATACAAACATATGCGGAACACTTCCGATACAGACTGTACAGCTTTTGCTCGCTGTGACTTTAAGTAAGCCAAGTATCATATCACAAACTCCGATAAGCTAGGCTCGATAGCTGGGTTGGCGGTCAGGGCCACGATTCCAGAAGTTTTGCGCCGGCAATACCAGTTGCATCCCACCGACCTGCATTGGCGACTGCGCGCGCCGCATTGACGCGTTGGGGAACATGGCTCCACGCAGCAGAATATTATATTGTACATTACAATACAGTTTTACAGGTAATTAGTGCCTTTGATGATACTGCATCAAGATAGAAAAATAGTTTGCTTCAAATGGATAGCATGAAGATTTACAATTAATACAGAAGAGCTTTGTAGATATATTTATGACATTAACACATATTTGGAAACATCGAACATTGAAATGCCTCGAGCCTGAAAGCTGTCAATAAACTTGTGCAAGCAATTAATCAGAAACCTGTGACACTGTTTTAGACCTTGTGAAAAAGAAAGCAAGACAGTGTTAGGAAAAAAATCTGATGTGTTACACTCACATGCCTTTATCTAGCTCTTCTACAAACTTCTCACATAAGAATATTTTTCTTTCTGCACGTTGCTAATGATATACTCATTAGCAGAATGTTTTTATTACTTAGTTCCTTATAAGTAGAAACAAAATAAGGGAATACACTATGTTAAACCGATAGTCAAATGTTTTAAAGGCGTCACTATTCGATTGTCATTGCAAATCGCTTCTTTGCTTGTCTAGGAGTAGATCAAAAGAACACTTTCTGTCCCAGAAAAGTATAAATACTCACAAGTGAAACCAAAAACAAGGAATATCTCGGAAACGGTTACCTCCACAACAAAAATGTAAAGGGCATGAATTGTGTGTTTTGATCAGATCTACATTTTATGTGTAGTAAGTTTTTGTTTATCTCTTACCGTTTAGCAGTTAAGCAAAATTTAGCAAAATTCATCCAGAATAAAAGATTCTTCAGAGGCTATTCACAGAGAATTTAATATATACAGTTTATACGTTACGGTTGTATGTTTTTGTGCATTGTACTTGGGCTTGAGTTATATATAACTTGGTTTTATGCTAACTATGGTAATAATAAAGTTTACAGCTCCTATAATTCTGGATATACCTGCAAGATGTAATGAAAAAATCTGATATGTTCCATTCACATGACTTTCTCTATATCTTTGCAACAAATTACTGTTGAAAAGCTTATGCTTCTATTTATTTCATAATAATCGAGAAAAAATCAGCAGGAATAGTCCTATTACTTGCTTCCTTGTAAGTAGAAGCAAAATAAGGAGTACTATTGGTTAAAGTGATAGTCAAAAGTTGGTTGCTATGTGACTTAAATTCCTTTGTTTGTATGGAATGGAATTGTTAAATTCCTGTATGACAAAAGTATGCTTTTAAAGCTGAAACCAAAAAGCAAGGAGTATCTAAAAAACGATCAATTCCACGACAAAAATGTATATAGGATAAATTATGTGTTTTAAGGTGCTCTACATTTTTTGTGTTGTAAGTTTTTGTCCATCTCTTACGGTTTTAGCAGTTGTGCAAAATTCCCTAAAATTCATCCAGAATAAGGTAGTCTTCAGAGGCTATTCCCAGAAAATTCAAGATATTCTTTTTATTTTTCAGGTAAATATCTTTAATATACGAAATTTTAATCAAAATCGTTACAGCCATTTTTGAGAGAATCAAAATTTTCGGTAAAAACGTTCCATGTAAAGGGTACTTTGAGTGGGGGGACTTTTATCAAAATCTTCGTCTCGCATCCCTGGAAGATGTCAATCTTAAATACTAACTTTGGTATTTTACCGACTTTTCGATTATGAGCTATCGTGTTCACACGGACACACGGACGCACACACGGACCTTTTTCTGAAAATGTATCGAATTTTTTGGTGGATTGCAATACCTTCTCTATACATTATGTACATAGTACATGTAGAGAGAGTGATAAAACTTTAACAATTTCCAGTGTTTTGTTTGTCTTTTAGCACTAATTGTTAGACTTAATTGTTAGATTGGTCTCTTATCAATTGCATAATCTGCATACGTACAATAAACTGCTTCACACAATTCATCTTGCGAACCGCAATTGCTTATATTCAATATATTTTAACATCTACATTTCTTTTAAAATGGTAATGTAAAAATTCTCACCCCCCCCCAAATTTAACGGTTTTGCACCATGATTCTAGTTAATTATTGTTAACTGATGAATTGATAAATATTTATGGGATGCTATTTTTACTTTCTCTAGCCCCATATGTACAATGTACATAGGGATAGAGAAGGTATTGTAATGCACCCAAAAATTCGATACCCAGATTTCACCGGAAATACATGTTTTGGGTCACCCTGAATCCCCCCCCCAAAAAAAAACATTTTTGAAAAAAGGTCCGTGTGTGTGCGTGTGTGTGTGTGTCTGTGGAAAGCATAGCTCAAAAACGAAAAGACCGTTAAATACCAAACTTGTTATCAAGTTTGATATCTTCCAAGGATGCGACACGAAGATTTTCAGGAAAATCCCCCACTCCCAACTACCCTTTACGTGGAACTTTTTCGAAAATATTGATTTTCTCAAAAATGGCTCTAACGATTTTGATTAAAGTATTGTATATTAAAGATATCTACCTGGCAAATAATATGTATATCTTGAATTTTCAGGGAATAACCTCTGAAGACTACTTTATTCTGGAAGAATTTTGCATAACAGCTAAACCGTAAGAGATGGACAAAAACTTAACAAACAAAAAATGTAGAGCACATTAAAACACACAATTTATGATACATAAATTTTTTTCGAGGAGTTGATCGTTTTTGAGATATTCCTTGCTTTTGGTTTCAGCTTTGAAAACCTTGTACTTTTCTCATACAGGAATTTGTCAACTCGTGTCCATACAAACAAAGGAACTTCAGTCACCTAGTAACCAGGTTTTGATTTCACTTTAATCTATAACACTCCCATATTTCGCTTCTACTTACAAGGAAGCAAGTAATAAGACTATGTCTGCTAATGTTTATCTCGATTAGCATGGTGTTGAAAGAAGAATTATCTTTCGTAAGAAGCTTGTAGAGTAGCTAGAGAAAGTCATGTGAGTGTAACACATCATAGAAGGAGATAATAGAAGATAGACAAGAGGTGATGAATTGTTGACCTGGTGGCAAGTACTGTGTCACAAAGGAAAGAATGTAAGGAATAGCATTAGTAAACAGAGTGTAAACAGAAGAGAATGAATTTGAGTTGTCTGCTGTTTGCGATTGTTGTTGTGGTTTGCGAGTTTGGGTGGGTTTTTTTTTGTTTTTGTTTTTGTTTTTTTTTGTTTGCAGCATTTGCATATGAATGAGAAGTTGAGGATTTATTGCAAAAGTATTTGTGTGCTGTTCTGCTTGATTTCTGCAACTTGCTAAATAAGATGGTGTTAGAGTTTCTCTTTTTTATTGAGCCTGATTATTGTGTGGTGCAGACAATAGATCTTTCATCTGTAAATAATTTCGACTTTGGTGCTGTGGTTTTGGACATTTGTAATAATGATGTGCTCCCATTCATCGCAAACAACGTAGCTCAAGTTGGTAATAATTGTATGTATGTCCAACATTTTACGTGTACATTGAGGTATGTCCTCCGTGGTTCTCATTTGACCACGCAATCAGTAAATGGTTTAGATTCAGAATTGATTTACCTTGCCCATTGCATTCCAGATCTACTGCACATGATGGAATTGGAATTATGTTCCTTCCTAAGAGGTGTATTACTTTTGGAACTGGAAAATGCAATTCTTGCAGTTCCTGCTTTACTTCTTGATTACTGATAGAGCATGGGAGATTCCAAATAATTACTGAGATTTTTTTATTTGTACCAAATGGGTTTCTATAAACACAATGCTCTGATGAATAGAGTCAAAATACGCAGTTCCCTAAAATCGTCAGGAGTCCATTTAAATAATTTTGTAGTAGAACCTTTCATATCAGAAAGAAAAATGGACTTTGTCTTGCTTTTTACAGCTTGTGTGAATAACTCACAATTCTTTATGTTAGGTAAGCATATGGGTGGTATTTAAGCGCAGAGTTTACAAAGGAGTTTTCTGGTTGACCTCGGTATATTCAGTTGCTAATATTTCAAATCTGTTCTTTGTAGGAATAGAGTTTGAGGGTTTTGTTTATTTTGCATTGCCACCAAATGACTTGTCAAAGAAAGTGCGATTATTCTTGGTATGGTATAGAAGGACGGATGGATGGATGGCCCGCTTTTATTACTCGTGGCACGGCTGGAGATGACACTGATGATACATGGAATGAAGATGGAGCACCGGTGGAAAGCGATGGCGCTCCTGCCCCTCTTTGTCAACCATAAATCTCGCATGCAGTCCCTTGGGAGAGAACCTGGGCCGCCTAAGTGAGAGGCGAGTGGTTTAATATATGGTGTCCCAGGATACAACCGCACAGGATTGTAGAGGGGTCCAAAATAAACACTTTGAGATAGGGAACCTATGGGCTAGATTCTAAATTCTTTGCTGCACCATAAAATATATTAAGATTTAGCACGCCACTGATCAAACCGCAGTGAACCGTGACGTGCGCACTTGGATTTCGGAGAGTGAAGATACAGTGGCATTATATAGCGCCATAGTTTAGCGTGTGGGTAGTGGTTTAAGATGTCGGGGGAGTTGAGGGTTTAAGCCTCCTCAGATATTTATATTTTGCTGCATTACTCAATACGATGTATTCGTACTGACAACTAAAATAGATGTAATGTACGATTAGTATGTATGTACAGCCGAGAATGTTTCAATAACAATTGCATTTAACACCTGAAGGGATGTAGTTACTTCTCCGTACCCCTCGGGCACAGTTTACAATTAACCAAACAATTGTGTCAAATGAACTTAATGAAATAAAAATTTGATGTGTTCCATTCGCATGACTTTCTCCACATCTCTGCAAGAAACCATTTTTAAAAAACTTATGCTTCTATTTACTTCATGCTAATAGAGAAAAAATTAGCAGAAAGATTATTATTACTTGCTTTCTTGTAAGTAGAAGCGAAATAAGGGAGTACCATAGGTTAAAGTGATAGTCAAAAGCTGAATGCTAGGTGATTGAGGGTCCTTTGTTTGTATGGATACGAGTTCACAAAGTCCTGTATGAGAAGAGTATAAGTTTTTATAGCTGATACCAAAAACAAGGAATATCTCAAAAACAATCAACTCCACGAAAAACATGTATATAACATAAATTGTGTTTTTTAAAGCGCTCTACATTTGTTGTGTGGTAAGTTTTTGTCCATCTCTTACGGTTTAGTAGTTATGGAAAATTCCGTAAAATTGACCCAGAATAAAGTAGTCTTCAGAGGCTATTCCCAGAAAATTCAAAATATACATTTTATTTGTCAGCTAAATATCTTTAATATACGATACTTTAATCAAAATCGTTAGTCATTTTTTAGAAAATAAACATTTTCGAAAAATGTTCCATGTAAAGGGTAGTTTGGAGTGGGGGGAATTTTCTCAAAATCTTCGTGTCGCATCCCTGGAAGATACTAAACTTAAATACCAAGTTTGGTATTTTAGCGACTTTTCGTTTTTGAGTTATCGTGTTCACAGACACACGTACACACACGGACCTTTTTCTGAAAATACTTTTTTTTATATACAGGGGACCCTAAAACATATATTTCCGGTGAAATCTCGGTATCGAATTTTTTGGTGAAGTGCAATACCTTCTATGTACACTATGTACATAGTTTGTATAGAGAAAGTAAAAATGATCAAGTATCTCTGTAGTAAAACAAGTACCTACATAAAACGAATGAAGAACTATGTACTAATCAGGAAAATGAATTCTACCTTTTCATTTCTGCATGAAAGGCAAACAGAAAGAGACTTCGAGAAATAATACGATATCCGAAGCACAAAATACCTCTGGTCATCAGAGGAACGTTTTGATGTGACGACCTGCAGAGATTGCACCTAAGAAGAAATGAGCCTCGCACGCCGTCAAAAATGTCAGGATTGTTGGGAACCTCGCAGCAAAAAACTAAATTCGTTTGGCAATTGTCCATCTCATTCAACGGAAATCTGTAAGTTGTGGTAGCTAAGAGCACATGAGCAGTGAAGTTCGCAGCTTAGATTTCCTTAGGATGTTGGTCTGTGTGCTCTCCATGTCGCACCCCATTGAAACAATCTACTTTCTTACACATAATATTACAATATTAGCAGCTTAGTAGTCACGTGTAAGCATTAAACAAGATTTTCAGAAGCAGTCTCGCCGGATCACAGTAGTTCAAATGGTTAAAACGGCATAATGCTTATATACGGATAAAGTCAAAGAACCGTTGTTTGAGTCATGACAATAGTCCAGATCTTTTATTCCACCACTTTTTACTTTCTCTAGCCCCGTATGTACAATGTACATAGGGATAGAGAAGTATTGTATTCCACCCAAAAATTCGATACCGAGATTTCACCGGAAATACATGTTTTAGGCCCCCCTGTATCCATAAAAAGCATTTTCAGAAAAAGGTCCGTGTGTGAGTGTTCGAGAGCCCGTGTGTCTGTGAACACGATAACTCAAAAACGAAAAGTAGCTAAAATACCAAACTTGCTGTTTAAATTTAGTATCTTCCAGGGATGCGACACGAAGATTTTGAGAAAAATCCTCCACCCCAAATTACCCTTTAGATGGAACTTTTTTCGAAATTTTTGATTTTCTTAAAATTCCTCTAACGATTTTGATTAAAATATCATATATCAAAGATATTTACCTGACAAATAAAATGTATATCTTGAATTTTCTGGGAATAGCTTCTGAAGACCGGTTTATTCCGGATGAATTTTGCTTAATTTGGCATAACTAGTAAACCGTAAGAGGTAGACAAAAACTTATTGCACAAAAAATGTAGGTCTTGTTAAAATACACAAGTTATGTCATATACATTTTTCTCGTGGAGCTTACCGTCTTGGAGGTATTTATTGTTATTAATTTCAGTTGTGAAGTACTTACACTTTTGTCAGACGGGAGTTTACGTTTTTGTTTTGTTCTACTCCTGGCCAAGAAAAGAAGTGATTTGTAATGACAATCGCATAACGACAGCTTTTAAAACATATGGCTATCGGTTTAGCCTAGTGAATTCCCTTATTTTCTTTCTACTTATAAGGAACGAAGTAGTAAGAACATTCTGATAATGATTATCTCGATTAGCAAGGTGCAGAAAGAAGAATAATCTTATGTAAGAAGTTTAGAACAGCTAGAGAAAGTCATGTGAGTGTAACACATCAGATTTTTAAAGCACACATTACATAAATGTTTTAACAAACCAAATTGTTTTATTGTATTAGTCTGCGCAAGTCCCTTTACAATGGCTGGTTTTAACATTGAACGCTACATAGATATCGTTCACAGTCTTTTGAAAGTAAATTGTATTGTAACGTTTATTGTTTTGGCTTCAGAAATATAAACTAAGTGAAATAGTGCTGCTCTAATATTGTAGTCTTTGATAAAAACAAGAAAATTAAAAAACTGAAAAATGGAAATTTCAGAGAACAGTGCCATCTTTGTTGTGTTGGATTCGAAGACCAGCGCTTTACCGATTCACTCACCAGTGTTTTGGCGGCTAACTAAATATGATCTGAAGCCAAGCAAGCACTTATCAGAGGCGTGCACACCCTCAAAGAACTGGAAATTTTGCCAAAGTTATCTACAAGTCCAATAGTTTTAAATATCGTATTGATATGCAATCCAGAAAAGATGCCATAACTTTGACAATTGGGAAAAAGGACAGTAGATTCCCTATCTTAAACTGTTTACCTAGAACCTCTTTACAGTCCTGACAATTTCTGCGGTCGAATTCTGGGACACTTGTATACGAGGTACGTCCAGAAAGTAAGTTCCGTTTCAATTTATCTCCGCAGCAGTGCTGCGATCGCAGTTCCGCACATGCGCGGTAGACGCTCTCTATCAAGGAGAAGAAACGCGCGCCGTTTTGAGATCGCTGTCAGCCACATACGCTTTGTTGTGCTTGTTTACAATGTCGGTGTTGTTGAAAATCCCGCCGCTTGTGAAATCAGATCTGTGATTCGTTTTCTGAATGCTAGGAAAGTGAAACCAATTGAAATTTATCGGCAAATTTGCGAAGTTTACGGACAAAATGCGATGAGTGATTCAATGGTGAGAAGATGGGTCCGACAGTTCAATGAAGGAGTAGTGAAGTGCACGATGAAGAACGAAGTGGGCGTCCATCTTTGGTTACAGAAAAACTGGTTCACGCGATTGATGACAAGATCCAGGAAAACCACAAGTTTACAATTAGTGCTCTCGCTATGGAATTTCCCCAAAGCTTACGATCACTAATTCATGAAATTGTTACCGAAAAACTGAAATTTCGTAAACTTTGCTCACGTTGGGTACCAAAGATTCTTACTGAGCAACAGGCGGCAAACTTCTATGAAGAAGGTATACAAAAACTTGTGCCACGCTATGACAAATGCCTGCAAAATTTCGGCGGTTATGTGGAAAAGTAGTTTAAGAGTTGTAGAATTTTGTGCAATAAATAATTATTCTGTATCTGTATACAATTTAATGTTATTACCAAACGGAACTTACTTTCTGGACGTACCTCGTATATAGTTATTCTTGGTGTCCTTTAACCTGGTTGGTCATATCGGACGATGAATGAAATTGGTGAAATGATGCTCAAATGGTCTGGAGGTCCATGGAGCTTAAAGTTACTCGACATTCGTCTTCTCAGGATAACTCACCCTAGGCGAGATTTCTTAATAAAGTTACCCACTTGTTTCTTTTCTTGCTTTTATTTGTTTAATTTTGCTATAAACATTATTCATAACTGTGAAATTAGGATCAAATTGTACATTCCACGTAAGCGAAGCCGTTCCTTAATAATCAAATGTTCATTATTGTTAGCACTGATGAAATTTCGTTAACATCTCTCTCTTAGCACTCACACTTAGAACTGAGGTTAGTATTATGACAAAGAAATACTGGTTAAAAATTAAACGCTAATGTAAGCACACATAAGAACTGGTTATTTAAAATATAAAAGTTGCTTCAAAATCTTCTTGAAACTTGAATTACAACTATATTGTATAATAGAGCCAACGTTCACTATTATTATTTGCCAACCGTAACCTACTCCGAATCAACGTGGATTTCTGACTGGCATGTTGTGTTTATTATTATTATTATTATTATTAAAGACGCCAGATCGTGGCAGCACCGCTGGTGTGCCGGAATTTTATCATGCAGGAGTTCTTTAGAATGCCAATAAATCTACTGACATGGGACTGTCGCTTTTAAGCTCATTTAAAAACCATCGGTTTTGGTCGGGTTTGAACCCGCGACCTTGAGTTCTTATCCAGCTGAGCTACCCATGTTTGGATTTTCCTGTTGCAAGATGATTCTTTGATAGTTATGTAATTTGTCCGCGGAGCGTTTTATCATTTTTAACCAATTTATGATTTGTGATGATTTATTCAAAATTGTCGTCGTTGTGAGGACTAAATTTATATTATGTTTGTAGTTTGTTTCAGATTTATAATACTACAATACTAGTACTAAATATTTATACTTATTTCCTGTTTTGCTCTAATGCTTCCAAAATGTTTCACAATTCGATTTTCCGTGGGAGAATTCCAGATGTACTCATGTACTATCGGGCGTGGTTTAATCCTGTGTCCGTCTACCCAGGCACGTTCACTTGTAATAAAATTCTAAAGAAAGTTCCCTGAACGGATTGGCACCGACACATGTTTTGGACACTTGGGTCTGTATTTATTAGCGGCAGGCATTTGGGAACTTTTGCCTGGCCTTACCAAACACAAGGTGGATTCCCATCTTGAGGACCCTGAAAGGAATGCATACACAACACCAGATGTGCTGACACTAGCAGATAGAAACGCTATTTAAGAATAATAGATTAGTGCCCGTGCCAATTCTGAACACGACGCTGTTTCGTTTTCTGTGTGTGTGTGTGTGCGTGTGTGAGTGTGTGTGTGTGTGTGTGTGTGGGCTTTTAAGTGGTATTTAAGTTCAAAATCTTCCAAGGATGCCCCACAAAGATTTTCAACAAAATCCCCTCATTACACTGTACATGAGGCACTTTTTCGAGAATTTTTAGTTAACAAAATTAGCTTTAACGATTTTTATTAAAATACCATATGTTAAAAATATTTTCTGGCAAATGTAATGTATACCTTGGATTTTTTGGGTATAGCCTTTAAAGACTTCTTCATTCTAGAGAGTTTTGCAAGTAATAGAAACACGTAGAATCACTTCACAAAACACGTAGAATTCATTAAAACACATACTTTACGACATAGACCTTTTTACTTTCTCTATACGTACTATGTACATAGTGTATAGAGAAGGTATTGCATTCCACCCAAAAATTCCATACCGAGATTTCACCGGAAATACATATTTTGAGACCACCTGAATCCAAAAAAAATCTGATGTGTACCATTCACATGACTTTCTCCATATCCCTGCAACAAATTATTCTTAAAAACCCTATACTTTTATTTACTTTCTGCTAATCAGAAAAAAATAGCAGAAATAGTCTAATTACTCGCTTCCTTGTAAGTAGAAGCGAAATAACGGACAACTGTAGGTTAAAGTGATAATCAAAAGCTGGTTGCTATGTCAATGAAGTTCCTTTGTCTATATGGATAGGAGTTGACAAGTTCCTGTATGAGAAAAGTACACGTTTTTCATAGCAGAAACCAAAAATAAGGAATGTCACAAAAACGACGAACTCCACGAAAAAATGCATATAACATAAATTGTGTGCTTTAAAGGGCTGTACATTTTTTGTGCAGTAAGTTTTTGTCCATCTGTTACGGTTTAGCAGTTATTCAAAATTTAATAAAATTCATCCAGAATAAACTACTCTTCAGAGTCTATTCCCAGAAAATTCAAGATATACATTTCATTTTTCAGGTAAATATGTTTAATATCCAAAATTTTAATCAAAATCGTTAGAGCTATTTTTTAGAAAATCAAAAATTTCGAAAAAAGTTCCATGTAAAGGGTATTTGGGGTTGGGGGGATTTTTCTCAAAATCTTCGTGTCGCATCCCTGAAAGATACTAAACTTAAATATCAAGTTTGGTATTTTAGCTACTTTTCGTTTTTGAGTTATCGTGTTCACAGGCACACGGACACTCGGACACACACAAACACACACACACACACGGACCTTTTTGTGAAAATGCTTTTTTTTGGATATTGGGGACCCTAAAACATATATTTCCGGTGAAATCTCGGTATCGAATTTTTGGGTGGGGGGGCAATACATTCTCTATACACTATGTACATAGTGCGTATAGAGAAAGTAAAAAGCTCTACTAACGGAGAAAACAAAAGAAACATATAATTTGCATTTTATATGTTATGATTATCTTGGAAAATCGCTCAAATACTGATCTTTACAATTACTCTAGTTGTTATTCTGAAAATGTATTCCAATTGTAATTTTAAGCGAGGAGCAATAAACTTGCAGTTGACCCGTAGCTCAGTCCAAGAGGACAACTTGACCCGGCAAAGGCCCATTCAATTCCCTTTCCTCCCAGAGTATGGAAGTATAAATGTTAGCAAACGTATGTCAGCTAATTTTCAAATCGCCGCATATAAGTACATTGAAATAGTGGAATTTTCCAAAAATTATAAAAATGTTAAAAGTTAAATTACTGAAAGTCGTCAGAATAATTGCGTTATCACTTTCTCTACACGTACTATGTACGTAGTGTGTAGAGAAGGTATTGCACTCCACCCAAAAATTCGATACCGAGATTTCACCCGAAATATATGTTTTAGGGTCCCCTGTATGCAAAAAAAAGCATTTTCAGAATGTGTGTGTGTGTGTGTGTGTGTGTGTGTGTGTGTCCGTGTGTCTGTGAACACGATAACTCAAAAACAAAAAGTCGGTAAAATACCAAACTTGGTATTTAAGTTTAGTATCTTCCAGGGATACGACACGAAGATTTTGAGAAAAGTCCCCCACCCCAAACTACCCTTTACATGGAACGTTTTTAAAAAATGTTGATTTTATTAAAAATTGCTCTAGCGATTTTGTTTAAAATATCGTATATTAAAGATACTTACCTGACAAACAAAATCTATATCTTGAATTTTCTGGGAATAGCCTCTGAAGACTGCTTTACTCTGGATGAATTTTACGGAATTTTGAATAACTGCTAAACCGTAAGAGATGGCCAAAAACTTACCACACAAAAAGTGTACAGCGCGTTAAAAGACACAATTTAAGTTATATACATTTTTTTCGTGGTGTTAATCGTTTTTGAGTCATACCTTGTTTTTGGTTTCAGCTTTAAAAAGCATACTTTTCTCAGACAGGAATTTGTCAACTCCTGTCCATACAAACAAAGGAACTTCATTGACATAGCAACCTGCTTTTGACTATCACTTTAACCTGTGGTACCCCCTTATTTCGCTTCTACTAACAAGGAAGCAAGTAATAAGACTATTTCTGCTTATTTTTTCTCGATTAGATGAACTAAATAGAATAATTTGTTGCAAAGATGTAGAGAAAGTAATGTGAATGGAACACATCAGATTTTTTTTCTTTGAAAGTACACATGAAAATAATTTGTCAATGAAAATGGTGAATGTATATTTTCCAATTCAGTGTAAGAATTAGTACCTACTAATATTATGGTTGTTGCTGAAATCGGCTTTTTTATTATTATTATTATTATTATTATTATTATTATTAACAGTAGTAATATCACAATCACTTTGTCTCTTTGTATTGCCAGTTATTTCATTGATGAAATTTACTCTTCCTTGCTTTTTCTCATGTGGCCATTTGTCAACAAACTTGATTAGTCAAAGTTTTAATATGTGTATGTGTGTTTTGTTGATATTTTCACGCTATACTGGCATTTAGCAATATAATGAAAGGCTTTGTAACTATTTATTTTGTAAATATTAGCTTGTAACAATATTACTGTGATAATTTTAGAACAGAAAGCAAAATCCGTGGATTGCTGTCAAATGTAACTCCGTCAGCATCCATGCGTGCCATCACACCGATTATTTTACGTGGGCCCTCCCCGTCATTTGATTACAGTCGCTAGGATTCGTACTCACGACATTAAGCGGATGGTCAGTCCATTATGTATCCTGTTCGAGCCGCTTATGCTAAGGTGCCTGTTGATACGGATTCATAATACGGTTGAAAATTAATAGAAGAGTGGCATATGTAGCAAAATGATTCATGCAGAAGAGGGTCAAACTAATGCATTTTCCAAGTATAGATTGTTAATTCTTTTAGGTTATATCCGACCTCGCTTACTCCACTGAGGCTTATAGAATGGTAGTAAGTAAAAGGTAAGGGGTTTCTCGGAGAAGATCGTAGGCACATGCACAAAATCTGTAGTAGGTACTTTACTGCAGGGAAAAGTGGCATGAAGGCAATCGCAGGACGACCAGATGCGTGCTAATCGAAGTCGGGGTCCCTAACGCGTATAAGATGTACCAATCGGATCTCTGGCGCCACCATGAAGAGAGCGACACTTTGGAGGGAACATAAAAAGCGATCACGAACACTAAAGCACCAAACTACATTGCTTGGTCCTAGGGACTTAAAGTAAAGAAATGAGGAAGGAAAATTCCTGCTCGGGGTAATCCGCCCCAGTCCGCACGAGAACATCAGAAATTGAACAGAGAACTTCCAAAACATGCAATCGATGATTTGTGAGAGGGACGATGGATCGATTGCTTAAGTAGAATGAAGCAAAAGCTTATCCTCACTGTTTAATCCAACTTCAGCCCAAAATTCGATTTAAAAATCTTTCGAAGCATTGGTTTACCTACAGTATTCTCTACAACTTCACCGAATGATTTCATCTGAGCTATACTGAGCCAGGTCTGATACTGGCATGTGGGAGGTCGTGGGAACGATTACCGCGGCCGATATCTCTGAACCTGGGCCGCGCCGGCGCCGAGTGGTTAGACTCTCCGAGTTCAATCCCAAGCGACCGCATGTCAGATTTGTGGTGGACAAAGTGGTGCAGGGGCGGGTTTTCTCCGGGCTCTCCCCCGCCATCACATTCCACCGGGGATCCATTTTCATGTACCTATCATCAATGTCATCGCCTGCAGTAAAAAGCATAAACCATGGGGTTTTCGGGTCACTAGGAAAATTCTGGGGAGGTTTCGAACTTCCTATTCCTTAATTTCATCTGTATTTCATCCAGCCGGTATCTTTCAGGGTTGTAAGAGTTCGAAGTCTGCGGTGGTGGCGCCCAACAGATATCAAACCCTTAATTATGGAATGAAGAGCCCAGAATGAAGGACGGCCTGTAGCCAGGCATGAGAAAGAAGTAGATGACATGAAATGTTGGCAAAATGGATGATAGAAAAGGTAATGAGCAATTGGTGAAATGAATGAAGGGGAGAAACCAGAGAAAACCTATCCAGATGCTTCTTTGTCCACCACAAATCCCACATGCAATCCCCTGGGTTTGAACCTGAGAGGCGAGTAGTCTAACCATTTGGCCACGATGCCACAAATTTAGAATATATCAAGGAGAAAATAAATTTCAGAATAAGGCTAGCATGAATACTAGTAAACAATGGGTGTTATATCACAATCATGAGATTTTGGAAATGATTGCAGATATGTGTAATTTCTCAATTGAAGAATTTTCTGATGTTAATGTTTGGGCCCATGAAAGACAACACACCGGGCAGGCAATGTAATAAATTGCTATAATTGCTGAGCTATGGCAATACAGCTTTAGGCGACGGGATGGCATCGGGAGTCGTTTGTAGACTCAGGGCGATCGGTCAGACCTGGGTGCATGCTTCTAGCGCTCAGGACAGTTTGGACACTGTTAAGGACCCTCCACTGTGGCTTCTTCCCCTCCGGCCGCCCATTGTAATTACTCTCATTTCATCCTATCCTCCTGTGGGTCTGACGTACAAAAGCCAACGGCTGCAGCGCGGAATCTCCTCCGGAATCACTCACTCACTCACTTCCTCACTCATTCACTCACCCACCCACTCACTCACCCACTCATTAACTCACTCACCCATTCAATCACTCACCCACTCACTCACCCACTCATTCACTCACTCACCCACTCAATCACTCACCCACTCACTCACTTCCTCACTCATTCACTCACTCACCCACTCAATCACTCACTCACTCACCCACTCATTCACCCACCTACCCACTCACTTCCTCACTCATTCACTCACTCACCCACCCACTCCCCCACTCAATCATTCACTCACCCACTCAATCGCTCACTCACCCACCCACTCACCCACTCACTCACACACCCACTCACTCACCCACTCACCCACACGCCCACTCACTCATTTCCTCACTCACTCACCCACTCAGTCACTTCCTCACTCATTCACTCAAGCACCCACCCACTCACTCACTTCCTCACTCATTCACTCACTCACCCACCCGCTCACTCAATCACTCACTCACCCACTCACTCACTCACTACCCTCCCATACACTCACTCACTAACCCACCCACTCACTCACTAACCCACCCACTCACTCACTAACCCACCCACTCACTCACTCACTCACCCACTCACTCACTCACTCACTACCCTCCCATACACTCACTCACTAACCCACCCACTCACTCACTAACCCACCCACTCACTCACTAACTCACCCACCCACTCACTCACTAACACACTCACCCATCCCCTCACTAACTCACTCACTCACTAACTCACTCACACTCACTCACTCACACTCATTCACTCACTCACTCACTCACCCATCCCCTCACTAACTCACTCACTAACTCACTCACACTCACTCACTCACACTAACTCACTCACTCACTAACTCACTCACACTCACTAACTCACTCACTCACACTCACTCACACTCACTCACTCACTCACTCACCCATCCCCTCACTAACTCACTCACTCACTAACTCACACTCACTCACTCACTCACTCACTCACTCACTCACTCACAGTCTGAGTCAGTCCGCTCGGTCAGAATTTGTAAGGGAGCAGGCTACAATTGTTTGTTTCCAGAGTAAATGATAATGACACACGTTCCTGTTACCAGAAGGGACAAAAAGCGCGTTGCGATGCCGCTCTTGCTGGTGATGGAAGGCCGTTGTTAATTGGCTGGCACACATCACGAGGACCCGGAAAGCTTGCAATGAGCTGACTTTGTGCAAGAGTGGTGCAAGGAGCAGGTGTAACACTTTCAATCTCTGCACAGCACAACAGGTTTCGGGCACGCCCACACTGCATTATTTTACACCGCTTCTGGATGACCTTTAGAGCTACTCCCAAACTGGAGCGCAGAAACCAACACTGGGAGGCGCACCGCTCTCATGTCGATGCGCGTATCGATTGCAGAATCGAGCTTTAATTGAATAAACAATGCTGCACACGCAACACTGGCGCGGCTAATAACAAAGACGAACACAAAGAAAAGCGTTGTAGCATGTTCAAATTCTTCTTCCCTGCAACATATGCTCTCTATAAATTAAACATACACAATCTCTATTTAATGTTTTAAGGACATTTTAGTTGTATGTACATGTAATCTGGAAAACTATTCAAATTTTACTTTCTCTAGCCCAGTATGTACAATGCGGATATTGTATTCCATCCAAAAATTCAATGTCGAGTTTTCACTGGAAATACATGTTTTTTTAGGACCCCCTGAATCCATAAAAAAGCATTTTCAGAAACAGGTCCGTGTGTGTATATGTATGTGTGACTTTGGATAGCATAGCTCAAAAACGAAAAGACGGTTAAATACCAATCTTGGTACTTCAGCTTGGTCTCTTCCGAAGATGCGATACGAAGATTGAAAAACGACCCACCCCTAACTACCCTTTACATGGAAAAAATTTCGAAATTTTTGTTTCTCTTAAAAATGGCTCTAACGATTTCAATTAAATTCTCACATATTAAAATCATTTCTATCCCAAATAAAATGTATATCTTGAATTTTCTGGGAATAACTTCTAAAGACCTGTTTATTCTGGATGAATTTTGCTTAATTTGGCATAACTAGTAAATCGTAAGAGATAGACAAAAACTTACTATACAAAAAATGTAGATCCTGTTAAAATATACAAGTTACGTCATATACATTTTCTTGTGGAGCTTACCGTTTTCCAGGTATTCCTTGTCATTAGTATCAATTGTGAAGTAGGTACTAAGTGTCCGTTTTTCTTTTGTTCTAATCCTGCCAAGCAAAGAAGCGATTTGCAATGACAATCGCATAACGGCAGCCTTTTAAAGCATTTGATTATCACTTTAACCTAGTGCATTCCCTTAGTTCCATTCCTCTTATGAGGAAATATGTAATAAAACTCTGCTAATGTTTGTCTCGATTAGGGTGGTGTTAAAAGAAGAATTATTTTTCTTAAGAAGTTTGTTTGTAGAGTAGCTAGAGAAAGTCATGTGAGTATAACACATCAGATTTTTATCATTAAAATAGCCCAATTCTTTCTGAAGGACATGGTCTATAAAACGCGTTCTAATTTCATTTCACACTTTTCTCAATTAGTAAAAAGAATTTATAAAGCTCTTATACATGAATACGAACACATTGGAGTAATAAAGAACTTGTTAGTGAAGAAGTCTGAGTTTTAGTTCAGAATATCACGCGGCAAGATAAACGGAAGATAGCAAAATTCTCCCATTAATTACATCTTTATAAGTAGGAGAGAAATGAGGGAGAACAATAGACTAAAGCGATGCTTTAAAAGCTATTGCAATTAATTTGAAATTTGTTTCTTTGCATGGCCTGGAGTTGACAAACTCCGTTATGAGAAACGTTTAAGTATTTTAAAACTGAAACAAATAAAAATGAATATTTCAGAGAGGGTCTCGAACACACACACACACACACACACACACACACACACACACACACACACACACACACACACACACACACAGAGGATGTTAATGAACTACACTGAAATAATTTGCAAGATTGTGCACGTGACTGATATAAGTAATTTGATATGGCGATGCATGGTCCCCGGATAAACATAACGCAACTACATAGCGTTAAACGTGTGGGTATCAGGTGCTGCTAAGTCTGTGTTAAAGCAAAGCAGGTTGAAAAAATGGCTTAGAATGTCTTTAAAACTGCTGCCCGAGTATACAAATATCGATTTTTAGCAGCTCGTTACTAGCGTTCTCAAGATTTAATGTCGCAAAAATCTGTAAAATCTCGAACTAACCACTTGACAGTGCGACATTGATCATTCATTAACCACGTTCATAAGTTATATAGCCTACTCTGGAGGCGTTCTTTTGACTGCTCGGGCGGCTTAATGCACAACGCGGGAAGTTGTTATCCCAAAGGTCACGAGTTCGATTTCTGTCATAAGAGAAAATGTTTTTTATTATTATTTTTTTAATTCCAGACAAAGTGCCGCGATATGTGGCATATTGGCATTTCAGAAACTTATAGCCGTTACTTCTAAATTTCAATAAACACGCCATAAGTCTCTTATCTCAAATTACTTATTTAAGTAATCTCCATATTCTGTGAAAATATTTCGGTATAGTTCATCAACATCCGGTGTATATTGTGTGTTTCAACGAGATCTACATTTTTGGGTACCCTGCATGTTTTAGACTAACTAGGGTTTACCAGTTATGCAAAAGTTAATCAGAACAAAGAGATTTTCAGAGGCTATTCAAAATATACATTTTATGTACCTTAAATATCTTTAGTATACAGGTACTTTAATAAAAAATCTTATGTGTTCCATTCACATGACTTTCTCTAAATCTTTGCAACAACTTTTAGTTAAAATGCTTATGCTTCTATTTACTTCATGCTAATCGAGAAAAAATTAGCAGAAATAGTCTTATTATTTGCTTCCTTGTAATTAGAAGCGAAATAAGGGGGTACCTTAGGTTAAAGTGAAGCCAAAAGCTGGTTGCTATGTGACTGAAGTTCGTTTGTTTGTATGGACACGAGTTAACAAATTCCTGTATGAGAAAAGTATGTTTTTCAAAGTAGAAGCGAAAAACCAAGAATATCTAAATATAACCAACTCCACAAAAAAAAAAAAAAATAAATAAAAATAAAAAAAAAAATATATATGACATAAATTGTGTGTTTTATCTCGAGCTACATTTTCTGTAGGTAAGTGTATGTCCATCTCTTAGGGTTTAGCAGTTAAGCACAGTTCCGTAAAATTCATCCAGAATAAAGCAGTCTTCAGGGTCTATTCCCAGAAAATTCAAGATATACATTTTATTTGTCAGGTAAATATCTTTAATATACGATATTTTAATCAAAATCGTCAGAGCGATTTTTAAGAAAATCAAACATTTCAAAATTTTTTCCAGTAAAGGGTAGTTTGGGGTGGGGGGATTTTCTTGAAAGTCTTCGTGTCGCATCCTTGGAAGATATCAAACTTAAATGCCAAGTTTGGGCTTTAACGGTCCTTTCGTTTTTGCCCTATGCTGCCCACGGACACACTCACACGCACACACACACACACACACACACAAACAGACACATACACGGACATTTTTCTAAAAAAGGCTTTTTTTGGATTCAGGGATTCTCAAAACATGTATATCCGGTGAAATCTCGGTAACGAATTTTTATACACAATACCTCCTCTATACACTATTCGTATAGAGAAAGTAAAAATCGTTAGAGCCAATTTTGAGAAAATAAAAATTTTAATTTTTTTCCATCTAAAGTGTAGTTTGGGGTGGGGGAAAACTTCCTCAAGTTTGATATTTTACTGTCTTTTTGTTTTTGAGTTATCGTGTTCACAGTTACACACACACAGATACATTTTTTTTTTCATGCAGAGGACCCTCAAACACCTATTTCAGGTAAAATCTCGGCATCAATTTTTGGGTGGCATACAATAACGCTTCTACATACTATATACATACGTGCTTAAGAAAGTAATGATGCCATTCTACTAACTATACCTACTGTGCATGTAACTTACCTATGACCCATTATTGGGGATGCAGTACCTGCCCAATAATACTCAAGAGTGTTGCTTTACATCTTTGATTGTTGTCACCAGGTTGATTGTTGTCACCAGCATCATCAGCAGGAAATGTTAAAAAAATAAGACACAATAATAAATGCTTAAAAGAAAATATTGAGTCCAGCTAACGTTAAATTAGTCAATAATCAATAAGTACGAAGATTATTTTTACTTTCTCTATACGCACTATCTACATAGTTTATAGAGAGGGTATTGCACTCCACCCAAAAATTCGAGAGGTTTTAGAGTTCCCTGTATCCAAAAATGCATTTTCAGAAAAAGGTCCGTGTGTGTGTGTCCGTGTGTCTGTCAACACGATAGTTCAAAAACGAAAAGTCGGTAAAATACCAAACTTGGTATTTAAGTTTAGTATCTTCCAGGTATGCGACACCGCCAGCTACCCTTTACATGGAACTTTTTTCGAATTTTTTTATTTTCTTAAAAATGGCTCTAACGATTTTGATTAAAATATCGATTATTAAAGATGTTTACCTGAAAAATAAAATGTATATCTTAAATTTTCTGGGAATGACCTCTGAAGACTACTTTATTCTGGATGAATTTTGCGAAACTTTGCATAAGTGCTAAACCTTAAGAGATAGACAAAAACTTACCACACAAGAAATGTAGAGCACGTTAAACACACAATTTATGTTATTTACATTTTTTTTTTTTTGTGGAGTTGATCGTTTTTTAGTTCTTCCTTGTTTTTGATTTCACCTTTAAGAAACTTATACATTTCTCATACAGGACTTTGTAAACTGTTAACCACACAAACAAAGGAACTTCAGTCACATAGCAACCAGCTTTTGACTATCACTTTAACCAATGGTACTCCCTTATTTCGCTTCTATTTATAAGGAATCAAGTAATAAGACAATTTCAGCTATTTTTTTTCTATTAGCGAGAAGTAAATAGAAGGAATTATTTGTTACAGAGATGTAGAGATGCATACAACAGCATCTACAATAGCATAAGCTACCAGGCGGGATACCTTCTCATCTAATTCAAGTGCTTCAAGGAAACTCCACATTCTCGCCCTCCGTGGTGTAATGGTTACCATGCTAACTTTATATACCCACAGTCGCTGGTTCAAACCCGGTGGAGGACGATGGATTTTTTCGGGCGTAAAAAGCCTTAGCATGGCTTCCTTTGGAAGGGAAGTAAAGCCGTGGGTCCCGTGTCGTAGATTAACGGCACGTAAAAGAACCTCAAGCCTGATAGAGAGGCCTCTGTGAAAATTAACCGGTCTTTCACGCCCAGTATAGAATGGGACGCTGAGAGCCACAGCAGTTAAGGAGTGTCCATAAATAAAACGCCATTTCATTTTTTTTTTTCGAGATACTTACCTATAGGAAACTTACAATATTGCAAGTCATTTTATTTTCCGGGTTTTGTTATGAAGAGTGGCCATTGGCCTCCATCATTGGCACGTAAGCTTTCAACGTCACCCTTGGGCCATCAGATCCGGCGATGATGCGCACTAACAAGGACTCCAGGTTGCCATCATTCCTGACAACACGATCCTTCAGCTTAGGGGCTCCAGAACGAAGGAAGGGGCCCCAGCTGACCAGCCAAGTGCCACTTCACACACACACAAATTCCACAGTTCCACCACACCGAATCCCCTGGCCTTAAAACTCTGTAACATACCAGATGAAACAGATTAAACCGAATCGTGGAAACCACGAAAAAAAAATCTTATGTATTACACTCACACTCTAGCTACTCTACAAACAAACTTCTTACAACAGATAATTCTTCTTTCAACACCACGCTAATCGAGATAAACATTAGCAGAAATTATTACTTAATTCCTCATAAGTATAATGGAACTAAGGGAATGCATTAGGCTAAAGCGATAGTCAAGTGTTTTAAAAGCTATCGTTATGCGATTGTCATTGCAAATCACTTCTTTTCTTGGTCAGGAGTAGAACAAAAGAAAAACGGACACTTCCTGTCTGAGAAAAGTATGTGCTTCACAACTGAAACCAAAAACAAGGAATACCTCAAAAACGGCAAGCCACACGAAAAAAAAAATGAATATGATATATTTGTTTATTTTAACATCTACATTTTTTGTACAGTAATTTTTTGTCTATCTCTTACGGTTTACTAGTTATGCTAAATTAAGCTAAATTCATCCAGAATAAACAGGTCTTTAGAAGCTATTCCCAGAAAATTCAAGATATACATTTTATTTGTAAGGTAAATATCTTTAACAAACGGTATTTTAATCAAAATTGTTAGAGCCATTTTTAAGAAACAATATTCCATGTAAAGGGTAGCTGCGGGTGGGGGGGATATTCTTGAAAATCTTCATGTTGCATCCTTGGAAGATACCAAACTTAAATACCAAGTTTGGTGTTTAACTGTCTTAAAAATTTTGAGCTATGCTGTCCACACACACACACACACACACACACACACACACACACACACACACACACACACACACACACCTGTTTCTGAAAATGCCTTTTTTTGGACTCAGAGGGTCCTAAAACATGTATTTCCGGTGAAATCTCGACATGGAATTTTTGGGTGGAATACAATACTTCTCTATCCCTATGTACGTTGTACATATGGGGCTAGAGAAAGTAAAAATGGGAATCTCCGGCTCGACGCGGAAAAACCCCGGACCTCATGAATGCCATTCTCACACGCTTCCACGGAGCTGTCTTACTCAGTGCTCTTGTAGTTAACCTTTTACTTTAATTGCTTTCTCTAGCACGTACACATCTAGAATGTAGAGAAACCAATGCTTTCCACCCAAAACGTAATCTGGATACCGAGATTTCACTGGAAATATATATTACATGACAAATAAAATGTATAATTTGAGTTTTCTGAAGACCTCTTCCTTTGGAGGACTTTTACAAGAAGAGATAGAAATGTAGGCATCTAAAACACAGAATTTATGTCCTGTGCATTTGTTGTTGTTTTTTGTTTTTGTAGACCAAACCTTTTCCAAGATATTCCAGGTTATTGTTTTCAATTTTAATTTCTCAAACGGGAAGTAATCATTCGTTTCATATCTTTTTTGTTTTACTCCTGGCCAGACAAGGAGAACCTTAGAATCAGCTTTTAAAAGGTTTGACTGTCACTTTAGTACAGAATATTCCTTTATACTACTTATCAGAAAATAAGTAATAAAACCGTTTCTGCTAATATTATCTCGACTTGCATGAAGGAGATAAAAGAATAAGTAATTAGTTGTCAAATAGGTACAGAAAGTCATGTAAATGGAACACATATCTTTTTTTTTTTATATAATAAGTTATTTTTCAGGCTCTTACAAGTTTTGAACAGACTTTGTTGTACCTAATTTATGCACATTGGCAAATAAATTATTTTACAATCGTTTTTCCCTTTGTCACTTAGTATAAATCTGGTTCAAGCTTAAGCTTCGAATCGGGCTAAGCGGAGACTTAAGCCAGTGAAGTTTTTTACAACACTGGTTCAAGCGATATGCTGAGGCTATTCGTGGCTGGGCCTAAAGCGCTCTAACTGCGGTTAAAACTAAGAATCGTCATGTTCTCTGAAGAAGACAATATTAATGATGAAGTACAATTTATTTTAATCCACATGCACCACAGAAGACTATCTGGAATGTATAGAATGCGAACCAATCTCGCGCTTGGAATGGCCGAGAAATCTACGACAAATTTCATTAAGTAAATGAAAGTACCATAAATTATTTATGATACCAATAAGCATAAATCCGAGTATCGGACAGCTTCATTACTTTATCGTATACTTTGTAGCGCTTATTGTCGTCCTACGGATAATGCATATCACAATACTTTATTTATTCAAAGGTTTTTGTCTTAGCATTGAGGTTATGTGCGAGGGTTGAATGAAAAGTAATTCCTCCACCTTCGTAACTCTTCAACAGATGGCAGCATTGGTATGCGGCAGGTACTGGCTTGTTCTGTAGCCTCTTCTCTACAGCCCCAGTTGGCGGGAAGCCTTAGCATTGAACGGTTGTGTGATACAGTGTAGAGTACGGAACCCTGCGCAGACGGTCGGTCAATGCGATTTGAGCAACGTGCAGTCATTGAATTCTTGACAGCAGAAGGTGTCACCCCAAAGGAGATTCATCAGAGAATGAAAGCAGTTTATGGTGATTGTGTTGATGTGAGTACTGTGCGTCGTTGGGCGAGTAAGTTTAAATAGTCCTGAATCAATCTGTCAACATTTTGCTTGTGAAACTCGGTGGTTGCTGTCACAGGAGGTACAAATCTTTGTTGTCACGCAAGTCAGATGTTCCCACCTCAACATCTTTACACTTACTCGCCCAACGACGCACAGTACTCACATCAACACAATCACCATAAACTGCTTCATTCTCTGATGAGTCTCCTTTGGGTGACACCTTCTGCTGCCAAGAATTCAAAGACTGCACGTTGCTCAAATCGCATTGACCGACCGTCTGCGCAGGGTTCCGTATCACACAACCGTTCAATGCTAAGGCTTCCCGCCAACTGGAGCTGTGGAGAAGAGGCTACGGAACAAGCCAGTACCTGCCGCATACCAATGCTGTCATCTGTTGAAGAGTTACGAAGGTGGAGATATTACTTTTTCATTCAAACTTCGTACAAGTGAAAGCATGCTAATTGCAGATAGGCATTTTTCTGGCATCACCAAAGCTACAGCATGTAGAGCTGTAAGAACGGTTCTAATCCACTCTTCGCATAGAAATTCTCTCCCACGTTTGGTTTTTCTTCTTCCACAGTAAATTGTCTTATTGTCACAATGTCTAGGAAATATAGACTGAATGAGAAGTAAAGTTCGCAGTACGTATATTTTAACTGTATGTTGTCGAATAATCTAAAAAAAGCTTATTTCAGGAATAGTGTCGCCATAAAAAGTGACAGGAATGTGCATGCGCAAGTGTTATCAACTTAACCATTCCGTAGGATTGTTCAGCCCAGCTAATCCGTGATTGCCTATTGTAAAACTCACAAAGCTTAAACCAAAGCAAACGCCTCGCTTAAGCTGCGTCAATAGCTTACTAAAAACTCCGATTTAAGCTTAAACCGGTCCTTAGTGGAAGAAAATATCACTATTGATTTTGTCAATAAATAGCAAATTTTCAAATTAAATACAGTAAAAATATTCCACTAAATAGGGTACTGATCATATATACTCAAGATGTCATTAAAAGTCCAGTTAAGTTATAATAAAATATTACATCATATAACAATATATTACAATATAGCAAAACAATAGAATGCTAGAATCCACAATTAAAACGTATCATTGCAATAAACACACTTAAAATATCAAATCATCCGTGTTTATACTTTTAAATTCTTCTATACTATAAAATACAATAAGACTTATTTAAATTTTGTATTACTGGCAGTTACAGCTGCTTATGGTAATTTGTTAACATTTTTATATTAGAATACCTAAAACTCTTTTGTGATTTACTTAATAGAATATTGTTATTATTTGTACAACACTTTTGTCTCGTATAGTAAGGGTGAATGTCGTTTCTCAAATTAAAATTCTGATAATTTTCTTTAGGTGATAATATTAAAATTTGTAAAATGTGGCCTGCACATTTGAGTTTCATAGTTCTTATAACTTTTTTGGCACATAAATACTTCTTTGGCACCAGCAGAATTTCCCCAAGTAATATACCGAACAAAATACATAACACGTCATATGGATTAAAATAAATTGTTTTACAGTTTCATCTTTCTAATAAGGTAAGTAAGAGCTTTTTACATAAATTAGTAGTATGATAATTCCAATTTAATGTACTATCCAAGTGTATACCTAGAAATTTAACTGGGGTCCATGGAGCTTAAAGTTATTCGACGCTCGTCTTCACAGGATAAGGGAAGTCCACGGGAGAAAAAAAAATTAAATAAAAAAAGTCTGATGTGTTCTATTCACATGGCTTTCTTCACATCCCTGCAACACATTATTGTTAAAACCCTTATGATTCCATTTACTTCATGCTAATCGAGATAAAAATAGCAGACAGTCTTATTACTTGCTTCCCTAAGTAGGAGGGAAATAAGGGAGTACCAAAGGTTAAAGTGATGAGCAAAAGTTGGTTGCTATGTAACTGAAGTTCCTTTGTATGGACAGGAGTTGACAATTTCTCGTATGAGTAAAGTAGAAGTATTTTTAAGCTGAAACCAATGACAATGAATATATAAAAAAACGATCACTCAACGAAAAAATGTATATTATATAAGTTGTGTATTTTAACGAGCTCTACATTTTCTGAAGTTAGATTTTGTCTCTCTCTTACGGTTGACCAGTTACGCAAAATTCCGTAAAATTCATTCAGAACAAAGTAGTCTACAGAGGTTATTCCCAGAAAATTCAAGATATACATGTTATTTGTCAAGCAAATGTCTTTAATATACGATATTTTAAACAAAATCTTTGGAGCCATTTGTGAAAAAATTAACATTTATGAAAAAAAAATCCATGTAAATGGTAGTCGGGGGCGGGGGGGATTTTCAGGAAAATCTTCGTGTCGCATCCTTGGAAGATACCGAACTTATGGTATTTTCGTTTTTGAGCTATGCTGTTCACAGACACACACATACACCTTTTTCTAAAAATCCTTTTTTTTTTTTTGGGAGGGGGGATTCAGGGGACACAAACATGTATTTCCAGTGAAGTCACGGTATCGAATTTTTTGAGTGCATTGCAATACCTTCTTTATACACTACGTACATAGTACGTGTAGAAAAAGTAGAAAGATAGAAAAAATAACCTTAACCGGATAACTCACCCTAAGCGGGATTCGAACTAGCGACCTCTTGAATGTAAGGCAGAAACGCTATCCGCCTCGGCTGTTCTGGTACATGTTGGGTACGTAGCATTTTCTACTGGACAATCTAAGAGTTGTGCATATTCATATACCTGTAATGTCCTTAATTGAAGAAAATGGTCTGAAACAACTCAGTAATTCTATTTGCTGTATAGCGATAACATGTTGGTCTCCAATTGGTGTGGTGATGTTTGTTCCGCGCAATGTTGTAACTAGTGTTTCCAAACTAAAAGCGGATCTTTATGCTTGAGTAGCAACTTTCTATACTGCGCGTTTACCAAAACACACAAGAGAAAATCCAATACTGGAGTATTTCTCACTACAACAGCTAAAGGCATTGATTAAGTTATTCATACGTTTGACTGTATCACAATTTCCAGCGATTAATTAGCGTAATGCAGTTGTTAAGAAATTACCCTCTTCTCACCTGTAGTTCGGTCCTGAACATCTCACTGGTAGTCATGAATAACCATTTCCACCGTATCAATAAAATGTACATTATTCCTATACCTAGTAAAGCTATAAACAGGGACAAATATGTGCGTTAGTGTATGACATAATGTAAAAAACCATTCCACCTATTATTATTATTTATTATTATAATTAATTATTAGTATTACCACTATTACTACTATTACTACTGTTAGTACTATTACTATTATTATTATATACTATTTTATTATTATTTATTTATTATCATTATTATTTATTAATTATTTTATTTATATTCATTATTATTTATTATTATTATTTATTAATTATTATTATTATCATCATATATACTACTACTATTGTTATTATTACATGTATTTTTATTATTACTACTATTACTATTATTCTTCTTATTATTACTGTTATTGTTATTATTATTTATTTATCATCATTATTATTTATTAATTATTTTATTTATATTTTTATTATTTATTAATTTTATTATAATTATTATTATTATCATATATACTACTACTATTATTATTATTATTATTACTATTAGTATTCTATTACTATTATTCTTTTTATTAATACTGTTATTATTATTATTATTATTATTATTATTATTATTATTCAGCATTGGAAAGCACTGTCCTTCCCAACAGATATACCTAATCTGTTACAAATAAAAATAAAAAATCGGATGTATTCCATTCAGATAACCTCTCTTATAAAAGATCACACTTTTATCAACATCACATATACGAGATAAACATTAGCGCAATTGGTCTTATTACTTGCTTCTCGGTAAGTAGAAGTTTAATAAAGATACACACTAGGAAGAAGCAATAGTCAACTCTTTTAAAAGCGGGTCGCTATGTGAAACAGTTGAAATTCGGTTCTCTTTACTTTCCTGCAGTAAAACAAAAGAGAGATGAAATGAAAGATGACTTCGCGTTTGAGAAGAGTGTAAGTAGTTTAAAATCGAAATCAATAACAAGGAATATCTGGGAAACGTTTTAATATATATTGTGTGTTCTAAAGAGATCTACATTTTTTACCTGTTGTAAGCCTTTGCCTGTCCTTACGGTTTATCATTTATACAAAAGCTATCCAGAATGAAAAAGTCTTCAGAGACTGGAACATTTTTCATAAAAATATCTTAATCATAAATTCGTTAGGACCATTTTTGAGAAAATAAAATGTTACGAAAAATATTTCATTTAAAGAGTAGTTGGGGGTGGGAGGATTTTCCTGAAAATCTTCGTGTCGCATCCTTTGAAGATAATAAATTTCAATACCAAGTTTGGTATTTAACCGACTTTTTGTTTTTAAACTATGCTACCCATAAACACTCACTCCACACAAACACACACAAGGTCATGTTCCTAAATTTTTTTTTTGGATTCAGGGGGTCTCAAAACATGTATTTCCTTTGAAATCTTCCTTTGAAATCTCCTTTCCTTTAATGTTTATCTATGTATACCTACATTGTACATACATGCTAGAAAAAGTAAAAAGGATATGTAATACTTGGTTATCCGAAAGTAGGAGTCATAGAGAACATACTTCAAAAGAAGCCTTTTACACTTTTTTATTCACATACAGTAATCAGCGGAAGTATTGCATTCCGCCCTAAGATTGTACACTGAAATGTAGAATATTATTGTTTTGAGATCTCAATCCAAAAAAAGGTATTTTTGCTTTCTCCAGCACGTATGTATAACTTACTGCACAAAAAATAGTACTTACTAAAACACACAATTTATATTATATACAAGTTTTTTGTTTGTTGTTTGCAGGGTTAACCGTTTCCAAGATTTTCCTTGTTTGCAGTTTTAAACTACTTGTCTCAAATGGGAAGTCATCTTTCGTTTCATACCTCTTTTAGTTTTATTCCTAGTCACGCAAAGAGAACGGAATTCCAATTGTTTCACTTAGCGGTAGCTTTTAAAATATTTGACTATCGCTTTAGCTAATGTACTACTCTCGGAGGCAAGTAATAAGACAATTTCTGCTAATGTTTATCTCGATAAGTATGAAGTAAATAAATTCATTATATTTTGCAAGGAACTGGAGATCACCTTCTGGTTTACTGGGAAACATGCAAGTCAGTTGGGAAATTTAATGCCTAGTCGGCAAGTTTCCATGATAGCTTGGTGGTTAGAACTGTCGTCGAGAGATCAAGAGAATCGTGGTTCAAATTCCAGCTATGGCATTGAATTTTTTGGTCCTACTCAACCTATCCAACATTCGGTGGAAGAAACAATTAATTGCATCCTTGTAAGTAGAAGGGAAATAAAGGAGTACCATAGGTTAAAGTGATGGTCAAAAGCTGGTTGCTATGGACTGGAGTTCCTTTGTTTGTATGAACAGGAGTTGACAAATTCCTGTATGAGAAAAGTTAAGTTTTTCAAACCTAAAACCAAAAACAAGGAATATCTCAAAAACGATCAGCTCCTCGAAAAACATGTATACAACATAAATTGTGTGTTTTAATGTGCTTTACATTTTTTGTGTGGTAAGTTTTTGTCCATTTCACGGTTTAGCAGTTAATGCAAAATTCCGTAAAATTCACTCAGAATGAAGTAGTCTTCAGAGGCTATTCCCAGAAAAATCAAGGTATACAATTTATTTGCCAGGTAAATATCTTTAATATACGATATTTTAATCAAAATCTTTAGAGCCTTTTTTTTAGAAAATCAAAATTTTCGAAAAAAGTTCAATATAAAGGGTAGTTTGGGGTGGGGGGATTTTTCTCGAAGTATTCGTGTCGCATCCCTGGAAGATACTAAACTTAAATACAAAGTTTGGTATTTTACCCACTTTTCGTTTTTGAGTTATCGTGTTCACACACACGGACACACACACACACAGAGACCTTTTTCTGAAAATACTTTTTTACTCTCTCTATAGTCACTATGTATATAGTGTATAGAGAAGGTATTGCACTCGATACCGAGATTTCACCGGAAATATATGTTTTAGGGTCCCCTTTATCTAAAAAAACCATTTTCGGAAAAAGGTCCGTGTGTGTGTGTCTCTGTGTGTCCGTGTGTCTGTGAACACGATAACTCAAAAACGAAAAGTAGGTAAAATACCAAACTTGGTATTTAAGTTTAGCATCTTCCAGGGATGCGATACGAAGATTTTGAGAAAAATCCCCCCACCCCAACTACCCTTTACATGGAACTTTTTTTCGAAAATTTTGATTTTCTCAAAAATGGCTTTAACGATTTTGATTATAATTTTGTATATTAAAGATATTTACCTGACAAATAACATTTATATATTGAATTTTCTAGGAATAGCCTCTGAAGAGTAGTTTATTCTGGATGAATTTTACTAAATTTTGAACAACTGCTAAACCGTAAGAGATGGACAAAATCTTACTTAACAAAAAATGTAGAGCACGTTAAAACACACAATTTATGTTATATGCAACTTTTTCATGGAGTTCGTCGTTTTTGTGATAGTCCTTATTTTTGGTTTCTGCTATGAAAAAGTTATACATTTCTCATATAGGAAATTGTCAACTGCTGTCCATACAAACAAAGGAACTTCAGTGACATAGCAACCAGCTTTTGATTATCACTTTAACCTATGGTACTCCCTTATTTCACCTCTACTTACAAGGAAGCAAGTAATATGGCTAATGTTTTACTGATTAGCATGATGTTAATAGAAGTATAAGCGTTTTAAGAATAATTTGGTGCAGGGATATAGAGAAAGTCATGTGAATGATACACATCAGATTTTTTTGGATTCAGGGAACCCTAAAACATATATTTCCGGTGAAATCTCGGTACGTATAGAGAATGTAAAAACGAATTGAATATATAGCAAGAGCCTAGCAGTGTCTAAATACGGTCCCTAGACTGGTGAACTTTCTTGCTCCCTCGAGAGAGCTTCTTGACGGAAGGAAAGTTTTATTGCTCTCCACGCCCAACTGCAAGAAGACACCAGGCGGGGGGTTAAGGAAGAGGGAGAACATCTGGATGGAATTTTACACAAGTGGGCCCATGATGAACCGGTCCTAGGAGCTTTGCCACTGGCGGTGCATGGCTACCATCACAGCATGTGCAGAAATCAGTGACCCTGAGGACAACAGCGTGTGACTATATTTACGTCAGATACCATGAACAAAATGAGGGATTAATGTTTTCACCTGTCACCCTCCGTACTGCAGTGATTACCATATACCCAAAGCTGCGGGTTCAAACCTGGAGGACGATGGTTTTTTTCCTGCGGAAGGAAAGTACGTGGTCCCGTGTCGTAGATTTACGGCATGTAAAAGAACCTCAAGTTTGATAAAGAGGCCTCTGAGGAGGTCTTACACGACTATTATAGAAAGGGACGCACAGTACCACAGTAGTTAAAGAGCGTCCATAAATAAAACCGCATTTCCATATATCGTTTTCGCAACTAACAAACAATTTTGCACAACGTGTGCGCATTTTCCACTGTTGCTGCCCGTGTTGTTATTATTGTTTTAATAGTGTTATATTAAGACTCTACCAAGGGTATGCGTCTTACTGATTAAATGAAGAGAAGCACAAAGGGCCATAGGTGATCACAATGCATAGGCCACCTATTGACCTCCCTTTCTTCGTAAAAGAAAAGAGGGAGAATCCGCAATGTTTGACATCCTATTACGCTAGTATTACATTTTGTGTATACGGGGATCGCTTAATATATTACAAACAAATGAAGCTCATATTATGAGGAACTTAAAGAATTAGGTTAGTTTGTTTTTCATCTACTTGTTGATTTTATACCAAAACAATGTCTTGATTTTGCATAATGTGAAATTAAGTTGCATCTAAACAACCGACAAAATTCAAATTATAATTTCCAGCTAGCATCTTTTGCCAAAAGATAGGAACATTAGAAAGGCAGAGTGAGCTGGCCGGACAGCTCTAAACGCTGGATAGATTTTAATCGTCACAAAAGTATAATTGAAAATGACTCCAGTAACGTCAATAAAATTAATCGAGCCTTCTATAATCAGACATTTCTAAAATTGTTACTTATATCCAAAGTTTGCTTATAAACTAATAGCTTTTCATGTACACGATGATTAGATATCAGCCAATCTGATTGTTGTTGATTTCACATATGATAAGAATTTCGTTTTTAACCTGATTTATTCCTTGCATCCAGAGTTTGCAATTTTTACAAACTCCTGTGTTTCTTATATAATTCTTTCATAAGAGACTCTGAATGGTCCCACATTGCAATTTGCTTTTGCATACATCTCTTTCACCTTATGCCCCCGTTAATGCTAGTCAAATTTGCAGGTTTTAATTAAGAAAAACGTTACTGCTCATCAGCAACAAAGCTCACTTGTTTATTGTTTGTATTGGTTATAATAACTCCATGGCACGACAGCTCACGAGGAACCTTGGCCGCTTAATGCGGTCCTCATGACCTGGAGTCGCTACTTCTCAATCAAGTAGCTCCTCAATTGGCCTCCCAGGGACCTTACAAGGCTGAGTGCATCCCGGGCCAGGTCTCCCAGCGGGGGAAATATCCCCACCCCGGTACTGTGAATCGAACCCAGGTATCCCGCTTGGTAAGCAGCAACGCTACCACCGCGCAAAGAAGACGGCCTTTGTATTGGTTAGTTGGTACAATTCACAGAGCAGCCTCCGTTGCCAGACCCCAGGAGGATAGGATGAAATGACAGTAATATTATAGGCGGCCCAAACTGGACAAGAAGAAAGAAGAACCCGCTCCCTAGGTCTCACGGACGACCCTAAAGTCATCCCAACACCGAGAGCTGTGTTTCCAAAGCACATACCGTTACTTACAACTCTGAAAGAGACCAGTTGGAATGGAATGGAGATGAAGAAACCTCCCCAGGCTTTCGGAAAAATCCCGAAAAGTCACGGATCAAAGAGGTTGGCCACGTGAATCCAACCCAGTGTCAGTCCCAAACGAAACGCCTTAATCACCAGGCTCGGTATTCTTTGTTAGTTCTTGTGTTACGTTCTGGGTTTTCATTTACATATTACACATCTCTGCCTCCCTCTCTCATGCACTCAAACTCTAAAGGGTAGCTAGCTACATATGATTTCCCAGCACTCAGGTAAGTATTCAGACATATTTACAGGCACGGATAACTTAAACCAACAATACTGGAAAACATTTATGTATAGTATTAATAATTGCCGTAGGATGCTACAATGTATAAAATACTCTACTCCTTTAATAAATATTACTTATAGAAACGTTGTATTAGATAGAATTTTCATTCAATATCACAGAACTCACTAAAATTCTGTATTACATTCACTGTCCATTATTGCTCATTTCCATCTCTTTTCTAAAAATTATTTTTACAAATTTTTTCCTTTTTCTTTCCTCATTTTAATTAAAAAAAAAAGTTTTGCAGAAATTATTTCATTACAAACTCCGTTGTGCCTACAAGGGGGTATGCAAATGTTTAAAAATCGGGTAATTGTATGCCTCTTTGAAATTCGATACTATTTAAACAAACAATATTTTATTTACATGACTTTCTCTATATCTCTGCAATAAATTATTTTTAAAAAGCTTATGCTTCTATTTACTTCCTGCTAATCTAGAACAAATTAGCAGAAATAGTCTTATTTCTTGCTTCCTTGTAAGTAGAAGAGAAATAAAGGAGTACCATAGGTTAAAGTGATAGCAAAAGATGGTTGCTATGTGACTGAAGTTCCTTTGTTTGTATGGACACGAGTTCACAAATTCCTGTATGAGAAGAGTATGTTTCATAGCTGAAACCAAAAACAAGGAATATCTCAAAAACAATCATCTCCACGGAAAAAATGTATGTAACATAAATTGTGTGTTTTAAAGTGTTCTACATTTGTTGTATGGTAAGTTTTTGTCCAACTCTTACGGTTTAGCAGTAATTTAAAATTCCGTAAAATCGACCCAGAATAAAGCAGTCTTCAGAGGCTATTCCCAGAAAATTCAAAATATACATTTTATTTGTCAGGCATTTTAATCAAAATCGTTAGAGCCATTTTTAGAAAATAAAACTTTTCGAAAAAAGTTCTATGTAAAGAGTAGTTTGGGGTGGGGGGATTTTTCTTAAAATCTTCGTGTCACATCCCTGGAAGATACTAAACTTAAATACCAAGTTTGGTATTCTACCGACTTTTCGTTTTTGAGTTATCGTGTTCACAGACACACGGACACACGGAAACACACGCACACGGACCTTTTTCTGAAAATACTTTTTTGGACATAGGAGACCCCAAAACATATATTTCCGGTGAAATCTTGGTATCGACTTTTTTGGTGGAGCGCCATTCCTTCTCTGTACACTATGTACATAGTATGTATAGAGAAGGTAAAAATATTACAGTATCTATATATTGGAAAATACATACTAAGAGCAAATGAATTTCTCGAAAATGGCTAATGCCTCAAAAAAGTGTTTTAACGAGTGAACAATTTTGTCAAGTCGTAATGTTTATTATAAATAAAATTGTTAAAAATGCTTTCATAATAAGAGAACTCCGCAGGCTAACACAAGAAATTCAAAATTTCTTACTCATACAAATATCTATGCTAGTTTAATGAAAATGGTTAGAGTCATTCTTTAATACATCAAACAATAATAAAAACTGTAAAGGACAGTTTGGGGAATTTGGATTTTAATAAAGGTTATAGGGGACTTCAAAAAACACGTTTTAGGGTGAAATCTTGATATATAATTTTTGCAGAGAATACAATAATTCCCCTATCAATATAGGCAGAGGCAAGAGTTTTTGTTTTAACTAAAAACGAGAAAGTTGTTAAATTACAAAAATGAAATGGTTAATGTGCATTTGAAATAATTTTGAACCAATGTAAAAACCTGTTCTTTTCGCGAAAGTTTGAGAAGTTTTTATATTTTCTGTGTGTGTGTGTATTTTTCGTTTATTGCTACAAAATATTATTCTCTAAAATATAAATAATTCTCAAACATTCGCTAAAAAAGTAAGTCTTTACATTAGTTCAAAATTATTTCAAATGCACGTTAACCATTTCATTTTTGTAATTCAAAAACATTCTCATTTTTATTTAAAACAAAAACTATTGCCTTTATCTATATTGATAGAAGAATTATTGTATTCTCTGTAAAAACTAGATATCAAGATTTCACCCTAAAGCATGTTTTGAAAACCCCTATAGCATGTTTTTAAAATCCCAATTCCCCATACTGCCGACAAGTTTTATTACTTTCTCTACACGTACTATGTACATAGTGTATAGAGAAGGTATTGCACTCCACCCAAATATTCGATACTGAGATTTCGCCGGAAATATATGTTTTAGGGTCCCCTGTATCCAAATAAAGCATTTTCAGAAAAAGGTCCGTGTGTGTGTCCGTGTGTCCGTGTGTCTGTAACACGATAACTCAAAAACGAAAAGTCGGTAAAATACCAAACTTAGTATTTAAGTTTAGTATCTTCCAGGGATGCGACACGAAGATTTTGAGAAAAATCCCCCACCCCCAACTACCCTTTACATGGAACATTTTTCGAAAATTTTGATTTTCTCAAAAATGGCTCTAATGATTTTGATTAAAATATCGAATATTAAAGATATTTACCTGACAAATAAAATGTATACTTTGAATTTTCTGGGAATAGCCTCTGAAGAATACTTTAATCTGGACGAATTTTACGGAATTTTGAATAAGTGCTAAGCCGTAAAAGATGGACAATAACTTACTACACAAAAAATGTAGAGCACGTTAAAACACACAATTTATGTTATAGACATTTTTTTCATGGAGTTCATCGTTTTTGAGACATTCCTTGTTTTTGGTTTCTGCTATGAAAAACTTATACTTTTCTCATACAGGAATTTGTCAACTGCTCTCCATACAAGCAAAGGAACTTAGTGACATAGCTTTTGACTATCACTATAACCTATGGTACTCCCTTACTTTGGTTCTACTTACAAGGAAGCAAGCAATAAGACTATTTCTGCTAATTTTTTTCTGATTAGCAGGAAGTAAATAGTTGTATAAGCTTTTTAAGAATAATTTCTTGCAGAGATACAGAGAAAGTCATGTGAATGGTACACATCAGATTTTTATTTTTTATTTTTTATGTACTAAATATGGCTATAACCATTTTCATATATATAATTTTGCATCACAAAAGGTGCGTTTATTTCAAGTTACAAAAAATAAAATTTTAATTTGACATTTACGTCTTTAGAACAAGCAAGCTAGAAGCTGTGAAGCAATTTCAGCATTTTAACGAAAAGAAGTTATAACAAGAAATGTAAAAACAGAACTGGAATGTCACATTCTCATCTCTCGGCAAAACTAAAAATACCTAAAACAGATATTGTGCAAATTTGGAGACTATTGTGGCTTTCAATAATGCTGCAACATACAAGAAGTGTAATAAAAATGTTGGTACGCCTGTCACAGTTGTGTTTTGGAGTGCTCTATCTACTAGTGCTAGTATCTGTGTTATGCTTAATTGCCCATTTATTGAAGATCATCGTTTGTTATACAAATTGTGTTACACTTCTTTGGTCTTGTGACTGCACAGTGTTTTGTTGTAACTTGAGATAACGCCACTGACTGTGCAAAGGTCGATTTACTCCTCTCCCTCCTTCCAAAATACATGTCATGTCATGCGAGAAGTATCCCAAGTCTGGCCCGCGTTTGGACATGGCAAAGTCACGCATATCCCAAGGTTTACAAACTCTGTATGCTTGCGTCGCTTGCACAGCATTGCCAACTTCTGAACAACACACGATTGCTATCAGAGATTTAACGCCATCACGGTGCTCTTCCCTTTATTTGATCGTACCTCACCATTTTAAATTCTCACGTCATTGATGATCGATGTTTGCTTGATACAGCAGTTTTGTGTACTATTTACTTATAAAGATTTAATGTAATTTCACACAATCCGTATTTAGGACAGGAATTCGGTAGGTAGAGTCAGACTGAAAAATGCAATGCCATAGCCTGGATTTGAACCAGGGTCTCCCTGTCTCTAGTCGGTTGCTCTACCAGTGAGCTACCATGGCAACATGCTGGCATAACATTGAATTTCTCAACTGACTCGCATGTTTCCCGGTAAACCACAAGGTGTTCTCAAATTATTTTGAGATGACAACCCCAATGGCGACTTACAATGTTGTAAGTACTTTAAGTCCCAGGATTCATAGTATAGCCAACTATTATGGTCAATTGGTATTGATTACATTGCTTTTTCACACAAGCCATGTGTAGGACAGGAGTTGGATAGGTAGCGTCAGACTGAAAAATCAATGTTCTGTGGTAGAGCAACCGGGTAGATACCGGGAGATCCGTGGTTCGAAGCCCGGCTATGGCATTGTATTTTTTATTGTTGATTATGTTATTCAATTTGGACTTTGCTCGGAAGATTTCCGCATATGATCTGCGATCTTGCATTACTCTACGACTGCATTGTGAATGGTCTGCCTTCGTACTTGCGTTTATGCTGAGTTAGCGATACATCTTTATTGTGAATGCGGTCTATGACACAGAGCAGCCAAATACAGACGACAAGCTTACTGTCCACCCAACACAAGAAGGCAAGCGGGGCCTAGGGGCGAGCGAGCGAGGGAGAGGCTTGAACTGTTATCTGGTCAGCTACTAGTGGATCTGTTTACGTTTACTACGTGTGTATATGAACCAACCTACTACTGCCAGATCTAATGCTCGTTTCAGTAACTGCAGTGATGTATTTGGCTCTCGCTGCTAACACGCGCTACGGCATATAGTACTACAGTTATATAATATTTTGTTACTTTTAAATTTGTTTTCATATGTAAATGCAGAGATGGACAGCAGCGAAGATGAGGACTTCTCCGACTCGGATCTTGCACGACAACTGGACTTCTAGCTAAGTGTGAGTTATGTGACAACACTGTGTATTTTAGATAAACCTAACGTCCTTGTCATATCCAGATGTCGAGCATAAACATCATGCGGACAGCAAAAGTGTTTACATAAGTGCTTACGTTACACATTCCTCTACCTAGCCTTCTTGTGATGGGTCATCAGTACAGGAGTTAGAAAGGGATGGAATACCAACTCCTTGATATAGAAACTTACATACTTTGAAGCTATGTGATGAGAAATGCAAATAAACAAAGATAGTGTGAATGCTGTACTGATTTTCACTCTAAAGTAGCGCGAAATTCTCAAGGTTATGAAGTTTGCTTATTCTGAAAAAAATGCTCGGTCAGAAATGTCCACTGCATTATGGATAATTCCATTTTCATAAGGATGATTATGAATATCAGAGAAACAAGCAGCAGTCATTGTGCACTCGCCTGATAAATTCTGTACAAGCGTTTGAAACACAGACGAATGGCGTATCTTTGGAATGATACGAATTTTGGCTGTGATTGATTGTAATGGATTACATCTCTCGTCAGGTACTGAGCAGACCGGTTTATAGCTTGCCTAAGCGTGATGGGAGCAACTGAAAGAGGAGAAAAAGGGAATATGTTGATTCATTCACACCCTCTCTCAGCACAGCGGAGGGCCAGGCTCAGTCATGATGGGTAGTTTTCATTTAATATACGTTAAAACATAAGTAGGCCATCAATAGTAACTACACTTGGAGAAATCCATAGTGATCCCTGACAGCCAGCGCAGTCTCAGCTGATAAGAGGTGTGAGTAGATTCAAGCTACGTAAGCAATGATGTCATCCTTGTTGCAAGATGTAACAAACATTCTTCAATGCAGTTTTAGTTGGCAATCCTATTATAATTGTACATATAAGCAATGATGCCAATGGCGATGACAGTGACTATGACTTTGGAAGCAACAATAAACATCAAGTTGAAGGATTTAGGAGAAGATCCCATGCCATGCGACTAAGAGGTTTGGTGCTGTAGCCATGGACGTGGCAACAGTGTAACGGAGCGGCCACGAGGTAAGGCAACTGTCAGGGATCACTATGTATCTCTCCGACTTTAACTTCAATCCTGCTGAAGAAGAAACATTTTATTACAGCATAAAGGCAATGGTGTAAAGTGCTTAATTTGTAATAAACACCTAAAGCGACATTATTACGAAATCCAATTAGCAAGAAGAAATATCGTCTTTGTTGGAACAATATACCTTTGTGGACGCAAGTACAGTACAATTTATCGCACTGTAATTTATTGATACTGCTGACTTTGTTCATGTTGCTCAGACTTACAATTTGTTTATGTTCCTTTTGACCAATCGAATTATTATCATACTTTTACTTTCCCTATACGTACTATGTACATAGTGTATAGAGAAGGTATTGTATTGCGCCCAAAAATTCGATACCAAGATTTCACCGGTAATATATGTTTTGAGATCCCCTGAATAAAAAAAAAGCATTTTTAGAAAAATGTCCGTGTCTGTGAGTGTCTGTGTATATGTGTGTCTCTATGGGCAGCATAACTTAAAATCGAAAAGACCGTTAAAAACAAAACTTGGTATTTAAGTTTGGTATCTTTCAAGGATGCAACACGAAGATTTTCAAGAAAATCCCCCCACCCCCAACTACCCTTTACATGGAACTTTTTCGAAATTTTTGATTTTCTAAAGAATTGCTCTAATGATTTTGATTAGATATTTACCTGCCAAATAAAATGTATATCATGAAATTTCTGGGAATAACCTCTGAAGACTACTTCATTCTGAATGAATTTTAAGGAATTTTGCATAACTGCTAAACCGTAAGAGATAAACAAAAACTTACCACACAAAAAATGTAGAGCACGCTTAAACACACAATATATGTCATATACATTCTTTTCGTGGAGTTGATCGTTTTTGGGATATTCCTTGTTTTCGGTTTCAGCTATGAAAAGCTTATATATTTCTCATACAGGAATCTGTCAACTCCTGTCCGTGCATACAAAGGAACTTCAGTCACATAGCAACCAGCTTTTGACTAACATTTTATTTCCCTTACTTCCCTCCTACTTACAAGAAAGCAAGTAATGAGACTATTTCTTTTAATTGTTCCTGATTAGCAGGAAGTAAATAGAAGCATAAGCTTTTTAACAATAATTTGTTGCAGAGATGTAGAGAAAGTCATGTGAATGGAACACATCAGATTTTTAATAACTAACTTGTATTCATTGCTTGTGCAATTCGCTCTATGATGCAATTCACAATTTAATCATGTCTTATCGTATTGACAAATTGCTATTTGTAAATAGTATTTAATAGCAAAATAATAATATGAATAATGTTGTATTCATGTGAGTAATATTGTTCCAAAATATAATATGGTTACACATTTCAAATCGATTTATATCCCAAGTTACTCCCCTGTAGTAAACGCTATTGTTCTTCTTTCCTTGTGACCGACTCAAACGGATGCACAGCAAGTAGAGGCATATGTCTGTTATATAGAAAATAACAACGAACTCAAAACCAACAAGTGACATATTAAAGTGTGCGACGGACACTCCTGTGTCAACCCTGGGAGTTTGTCGGTTGAATTCTGTAATACTCAACGTGTGTATATGTGTGTGTGTATTTTTTTTTTTATTTTATTTTTACTTTCTCTATTTTTCTGCTTACTGGTTAAAGAAGGTATTGTATTGCACCCAAAAATTTGATACCGAAATTTCACTTACAATATATGTTTTGGGTCCCCTGAGTCCGAAAAAACAAATTTTAGAAAAAGGTCCGTGTCAGTGTTTAGACAGCATAGCTCAAAAACGAAAAGACCGTTAAACACCAAAATCGTTATTTAGATTTAGTATCTTCCAAGGATGCGACACAAAGATTTTCAAGAAAATCCCCCCACCACAAACTACCCATTACTTGGCTCGATCCCAAGTGACCGCATGTGGGATTTGCGGTGGACAAAGCGGCGCTGCGGTGGGTTTTCTCCGGGTACTCCGGTTTCCCCCGCCATCACAAACCACCGGTGTTCCATTATCATTCATGTATCATCAGTGTCACCGCCTGCGGTGCCATAAGTAGTTAAAGCGGGCGTTAAAACTACAACAAAAAAACTACCCATTACATGGAAACATTTTCAATTTTTTTTTTTATTTTCTCAAAAGTGGCTTTAAATATTTGGATTAAAAACTCTTATACTTAAGATATATAATAACTCCGTGGCACGACAGCTCACAAGAAACCTTGGCCTACCGCCCGGCCGCTGCGTCCCCTATCTCGGTCCATGACAGAGGGAACTAAGATGGTGCAGTATTGGAGTGTGAGACGTGCTCAAGGTCTCGAATCCCTCCCGGCCGGTTAATGCGGTCCTCATGAACTGGAGCCGCTACTTCTCCATCAAGTAGCTCCTCAATTGGCCTCCCAGGGACCTTACGAGGCTGAGTGCACACCGGTCCAGGTCTCCCAGGGGGGGGGGAATCCCCACGCCGGTGCTGGGAATCGAACCGAAAGTTACATGAAAATTAAACTTTTATCTTGGATTTTCTGAGAATAGCCTCTGAAAACCTCTTCATTCTGGATGATTTTTATTGAAATTTGCATAACTGGTAAACCGTAACAGATAGACAAAACCTTACCACACAAAAAAAATGTGATGTGTTCCATTCACATGACTTTCTCTACATCTCTGCAACAAATTATTCTATTTACTTCATCTAATCGAGAACAAATTAGCAGAAATAGTCTTATTATTTGCTTCCTTGTTAGTAGAAGCGAAATAAGGGAGTAGCATAGATTAAAGTGATAGCCAAAAGCTGGTTGCTATGTGACTGAAGCTCCTTTGTTTGTATGGACAGGAGTTGACAAATTCCTGTATGAGAAAAGCATGTTTTTCAAAGCTGATACCAAAAATAAGGAATATCTCAAAAACGATCAACTCCACGAAAATATACATATATATATATATATATGTTTTAACGAGCTCTATATTTTTTGTGTGGTAAATTTTTGTCCACCTCTTACGGTTTAGCAGTTATGCATAATTACGTAAAATTCCTTTAGAATAAAGTAGTCTTCAGAGGCTATTCCTAGAAAATTCAAGATATACATTTTATTTGTTAGGTAAACATCTTTAATATAAGATATTTTAATCAAAATCGTTAGAGCCATTTTTAAGAAAATCAAGAATTTCAAAAAAAGTTACATGTAAGGGGTAGTTGGGGGTGGGGGAATTTTTTTTTTTTTAAATCTTCGCGTCGCATCCTTGGAAGATACGAAACTTAAATACCAAGTTTGGTATTCAACGGTCATTTCGTTGTTGAGCTATGCTGTCCACAGACACACACACACACACACACACACCTTTTTGTAAAAGGTTTCAGGGGGTCCTAAAACATGTATTTCCGGTGAAATCGCGGTATCGAATTTTTGGGTGGAATACAATACTTCCTCTATACACAGAATGTGTAGAGAAAGTAAAAATGTAGATTTCGTCAAAACACACAATTTATATCCTTTACGTTTTTATAGTGGAGGCAACGTTATCGAGATATTCCTTATTATTGGTTTAAATTGTTAAGTACTTACACTTTTCTCAGACAGCAAGTATCCGTTTTTCTTTTGTTCTACTCCTGACCAAGCAAAGAAGCGCTTTGCAATGACGATCGCATAGCGACAGCTTTTAAAACATTTGTTTCAGTTTAGCCTAGTACATTCCCTTTAGTTCCCTTCTACTTATAAGGAACTAAGTAATAAGAACATTTTGCTAATGTTTATCTCGATTAGCATTGTGTAGAAAGCAGAATCAACTTTTGTAAGAAGTTTGTTTGTAGAGCAGCTAGAGAAAGTCATGTGAGTGTAAGACATCAGATTTCTTCCTTCGAATTTCTTCGACCCCGTAGCACATCTGTGCTAAAGCGTTTGTTAGCAAGATAAATATCACGCGCATTCTTGGAGTATAGCATTAAAGTGTGCAAATAGGCACCGAAAGACAATCAAGGCGAATGTTTGACAGTCTTGCTTCAAGGACAAACTTGAGAAGGTTTTATTTTTTTTCCTTCGGAGCTTTCTAAAATGACAGAAAAATCTTATTCCTTAAGCCAATGAAATAGGTAAGGAAATTTCAATTTTTTTGTAAAGGAATAAGAAATAAATTAAGACGCCATTGAGGAAAAACACGTAAAAGCAGGAGTCAAATGTTATATGGAGTGTGTATCTATAGATTTCTTAGCGAAATCAACATCGAAAATACCTTAACACCGGTTGATGTGTAAAGCCGATATCCCACGGTCAAAATTTGGTCCAAAAATGTTTATACAACGTGAACGTTGTGTACAATTTCTCCCTACCATTCCCACGAGAGTGTGTATTGGTCCAAATATTTCTGGCATGCACATGAATAGCTGATAGAAAATGGTGGAAGTTCCTGATCCACAATTATTTGCGTTCGCTGTCGCAAGCTTAATTTATGTATCCATTGCAAGAGCATATTATAATAGAAAGAAAAAATCAATAAAGAGGCGTTGGTGGACTAGACCATGGCTGGAACGTAGGAATGCAGACCAAGGAAGAGATGTACTACATATTCTGCAAAATGAACTCGTTTCTGACCCTGTAAATTATTTTAACTTCCTTAGAATGGACGATATTTTTTTTTTTTTTTTTTTTTTTTTTTTTGTAAAGTTGCTATCCTTAGTTGAGGCAAAAATCACTCTCCAGGACACAAATATGAACCAGTCCATACCAGCAAATCAAAGGTAGCGTTTTTATATATTGTTGAGAAAAGAAGGTTAGGTACAAATGGATCCGATAAAATACCAGAGTCACTATTTCATAAATCTCTGACGCTCAAAAATATATGTATTTCAACCATTGCTCAGCTACAATAACCCTATTATTTAGGAAAAAATCTACCAGATACAGCCAAATTTCACACAATCACGTTGGCGGAAGGAAGACCCAGCGCTAGCTGCCATCTTATTACGTCATTACCACCAGGTCGTTCATTGGTTGATTTCATATGTTTGGACGAAAAATTAGAAACCGCTGCATCCTGTTGTAGCCAACTGGAATTGGACCAAAAAATAGGACGGAAATTGTATACAATGAAATATCCGATGTCTCACGATCCAATTTGTAGTTTGAAGAGTATTGGAGCAAAATATTTGACCGTGGGACATCGGCTTAATTGCAACGCCCAGTATAAGTCTGGAGGGGAACACAATTGTGACGTAAGGGATGTTTTTTGTTGTTGTAGTGTTTAACGCCCGCTTTTACTGCTTGTGGCACCGCAGGCGATGACACTGGTGATTACGGAATGAAGATGGAGCACCGGTGGAATGCGATGGCGTAGGAAACCGGAGAAAACCAGCCCCTGCGCGTCTTTGTCCTTCACAAATCTCGCGGCCCTAAGGAATGGTTGGCAATAAATAATAGAAATAAGCAGTAATGTTAGCCGATAAAGGGTTATACCTAACAACCCTACACGCGGCTCTTTAGTTACAAGAGAGGAGTCGCAGTTATTGTTAAGTTGCATCAATCAGCTATCTAACCTGCCTCGTCATCTATCCGACCAGGCACAATTTCTGATCAAACTTTCATATCGAATTTTTAGATGAAAAGAAAGCTTCTTCTACTTCATATAGATAATAGAGAAAGCAAAACTTGGCTTTGAATTACTATTCCGTGCATGATTTCATGAAAATAATGATTGCCTATTTAGCACTTCAAAAATTATATAAATTCAAAACATTACTGACTAATATCGCAGAAATAGTTAATTACATAAATAGTCTATATGTGTATTAAGACTAGTATACATCCTACTTTTCGTTTTCCACATACGCTGTTCAAACCCCCCCTCCCACACACTGAATTGTTCCATTGGCATGACTTTCTCTATATCAGATTATTTTTAAAAAAACTTATGATTATATTTACTTCATGCTAGCCGAGAAAAAATTAGCAGAAATAGTGTTATTACTTACCTACATGAAGGTAGAAGGGAAATAAGGAAATACAATAGGTTAAACTGTTAGTAAAAAGCTGGTTGCTGTTTGATTGAAGTTCCTTGTTAGTATGGACGTAAATTGTGTGTTTTAACGAGCTCTACATTTTCTATTAAGTAAGTTTTTTCTATCTCTTGGTTTACTAGTTATGCAAAATTCAATAAAAATCATCCAGAATAAAGAGGTCTTCAGAGGCTATTCCCGAAAATTCAAGATATACATTTTATTTGGCATGTAAATATTTTTTAATATGAGAGATTTTAATCAAAATCGTTAGTCATTTTTGAGAAAATCAAAATATGCGAAATTTTGTCCATGTAAAGGGTAATTTGGGGTGGGGGATTTTCTTGAAAATCTTCGGGTCGCATCCTTGGAAGATATCAAACTTAAATACCAAGTTTGGTATTTAACTATCTTTTCGTTTTTGAGCTATCCTGCACCACAGACACGCACACACGGAAATGTTTCTAAAAATGCTTTTTTTGGTTTCAGGGGGTCTCAAAATATATTTCTGGTGAAATCTTGGTATCAAAATTTTGGGTGCAATACAATACCTTCTCTACACACGATGCATAGTACGTGTAGAAAAGTAATAATTTATATGTATCATTTAAGAAAATCAAAATGTGTGTTTTCGGTGAAATCATCACGTTGAATTTTTAGCTGGGATACAATATTTGCCTGCTTACTATAAAATGCGGTAGGGAGGACTATGAGGAGCAGAGGAGACACTTCATACCCAAACGGTTGCGCATCTTTTGTGCTAGGAGAGAATGTAGGGAGAGAACCCCAGGAGGTTATAAGCCGCAGCCAGTCCCGCTGACAGAGACGCTCAGATGTACCTAAGATTCCAAGCTTAATGACTACTCAGACAAGGCTTCCCTCTGGTGGAATGAGGATAACTCGAAGGACCTGAGGTGGCTCAGAAAAGGCTGCGACCTGGCAAACCGATAAGAACTTTCCATCAAAGAAAGCATTTGTGACATAATTCAAAATAGACCGATACTACATAGTCTCTAAGCCCACCTGAAACTTGAAAGGGGAAGCTAAATGACAAAGTATGAGGGAAATTGAGGCAAAAGAGACACTCCAGAATTCCCCTTGCCAACTCGGGAAAACCACGAAAAACCCATTATCAGAGTGGGCATTCGCTTGGAGATGAGCCACGTTAACGTGGAACTATCTCGTTGGATAAAAAAAAAAAAAAATAAAAAAAAAAAAAGTTTTACTTTAAAACTTTCACTTAGAAAGCTCCTGAAATGCGCAATATCACCATGGGAGAAATCATTAATGTATTTCAGTGGGTGCTGCAAATGCATTCCTTAATGCACTCTTAAGAATTCACCTTTTAAAATTAATTGCAAAATTCTTTATAACTCGTATGTTCAATATACATAGTAACTAGATAAGGTATTGTATTCCTCCCACGTTTCGATTTAGTGGTTTCACTGGAAATTCATGTTTTGAGGACCCTGAATCCAAAAATACATTTTTAAAAACTCCGTGTGTGTGGATAGCATAACTCAAAAACGAAAAGTCGCTTAGATGCCAAACTTGACATTTTAATTTAGCATCTTCCAATGATATGATACGAAGATTTTCAAGAAAGTCCCCTCACCCCAAACTACACTTTACATGAAAAAGGTTTTAGAAATTGTTAATTTTTCCAAAAATAGTCCTAAACATTTTGATTGGATTACCGTATTATTAAAGATATTTACACGAGAGATAATTGCACATTTGAATTTTCTGGGAAAAGCCTCTGAAGACTTCTTCATTTTTGCATAATTGATAAACCGTAAGAGATACACAAAAACTTGCTATACAAAAATGTATATCTTATTAAAACACAATTTATATTATATAAATATTATATATATATAACAATATAGTAATATATATAAATATAATACAATTTTGTAAAGTTAACCGTTTCCGAGATATTGCTTGTTATTAACATTAATTTTAAACTACTTTAAATTTTCTCAAAAAGAAGGTGATATTTTATTTCATACCTCTTTTGTTTTTCTCCTGGAAAGAGAACCTAATTTCAATGTCAATCGCATAGCGACAGCTTTTAAAATATGTGACCATCGTTTTAGCCTGATGTTCCCTTATTTTCCTCCTATTTGTAAGGAATTAAATAATAAAACTATTTCTACTAATTTTTATCTTCTTGATTGCAATGACGTGGTAAGAAAAATAAGCCTTTGTAAGAATAGTGGGTTTGCAGAACAGGTAGTGAAAGTTATGTGAATGGAACACGTCATATTTTTTCACAGCGGCTTTCATTAGTACTGCCACATTGTCTTTTTCTTAGCCTCATGCATGTCTTAGAAGTACTTTTTGCGCCATTCATTCGTAGAAGCACTCACATAAATTTTATGTTTTCTCCATTAGTGCCTCTTAAACATTCAGATGGAAATATATGACGAAAATTACCACTGAGTTGCCATTTAATACGCTGCAGCGCAACTGTTTGCATCCGCCGTTAAGGAAATCTTTTGTTTTCTTTCTTTGTGCGTTAATTAACGCAACGCTGCTATGGGAAATGAAGTACTAACGTGCCTTATGTATAATCAAAACAACTTCCATGCGATAAGTAGTAGTTAATTGTCTTTGTAAACGCTTCTGTGCTAATTAAGCGTTGATTTAGATTTTTTTCTTCCCTTAATGTTTTCCTTGGCATTCTTTAAACAGTATATTTAATTGGGAAGGTAGAGTCAGACTGAAAAATTCAATGCTATAGCCGGGATTTCAACCACGAAGCTCACGGTTTCCGTCCAGTTCCTCTAAACTATCAAGGCAACATGCGGATTTATAATGAACTTCAGTCTTATTGTGAATCTGAAAGATGAAATGAGGAAAAGGAGAACCAGGGCAGAATATACTGCCCCAGCATTCGCCTTGGTGACTAGAGGAAAATCACGATAAGTCCTATGGCTAGTGTGGGTGACCGTGGGGATCGATCCAGGGACCTTCCAAAATTCGGGCACCAAACATTACCGCCTGAACCATTCTGCTCGGTATCCTAACATACAATGCTCAAACTCCTGCAACCTGTACTCCTATAATGGCAATAGTAGTGTAGTATTATGCCGTATTTTGAACCGTAATAAATACATTTTAGATTTGATAGACTGCTATATTCAATGCAATCTAAAATATTTGACGCAAACTGGATGGGAATAAATAAGATTTTAACAAATTCACACGCTAGTTTTTAAATACCTTATATGACTTTACTAGTCACTTTAAATTTATTTTTATCCCTTCCACAAACTACTCAAACAAAAGCTTATTACTTTCTCTAGCGCAAACGTAATATAGGTGTATATATATCCCCAAAAATAAGATACCGAGATTTCACCAATAATTTGCGTTTTGGGGATCCCTGAATAAAAAAAGAAAAAATTAGAAAAAAGTCAGTATGTATGTGTGTGTGTGTGTGTGTGTGTGAGAGAGAGAGAGAGAGAGAGAGAGAGAGAGAGTATGTGCGCGCTTGTGCTTGTGGACAGCATAACCCAAAAACGAAAAATCTGTTAAATATCACACTTGATATTTAAGTTTAGTATCTCCCTAGAGTATGATATGAAGATTTTAAAGAAAACTCCCCACACCAAAATACGCTTTATATAGAAAAATCTGATGTGTATCATTCACATGACTTTCTCAATATCCCTGCAACAAATTAATCTTAAAAAGCTTATACTTCTATTTACTTTATGCTAATCAGAAAAAAATTAGCAGAAATAGTCTTATTACTTGCTTCCTTGTAAGTAGAAGCGAAATAAGGGATTACCATAGGTTAAAGTGATAGTCAAAAGCTGGTTGCTATGTCAGTGAAGTTCCTTTGTTTATATGGATCGGAGTTGACAAATTCCTGTATGGGAAAAATATCAGTTTTTCAAAGCAGAAACCAAAAATAAGGAATTTCTTAAAAACGACGAACTCCACGAAAAAAATGTGTATAACATAAATTGTGTGTTTTAACGTGCTCTACATTGTTTGTGTAGTAAGTTTTTCTCCATCTCTTACGGTTTAGCAATTATTCAAAATTCTGTAAAATTCATCCAGAATAAACTACTCTTCAGAGGCTATTCCTAGAAAATTCAAGATATACATTTTATTTGTCAGGTAAACATGTTTAATATACGAAATTTTAATCAAAATCGTTAGAGCCATTTTTGAGAAAATCGAAATTTCCAAAAAAAGTTCCATGTACAGGGTAGTTGGGAGGGGGGATTTTTCTCAAAATCTTCGTGTCGCATCCCTGGAATATACTAAACTTAAATACCAAGTTTGTTATTTTACCGACTTTTCGTTTTTGAGTTATCATGTTCACAGACACACGGACACACACAAACACACACACACACACGGACCTTTTTGTGAAATTGCTTTTTTTGGATATTGGGGACCCTAAAACATATATTTCCGGTGAAATCTCGGTATCGAATTTTTGGTGGAGTGCAATACCTTCTCTATACACTATGTACATATTGCGTATAGAGAAAGTAAAAATGATCGAAAATTTTGATTTTCTCGAAAATGGCTCACACGATATTGATTAAAGTACTGCATATAAAAGATAATTACATGACAAATAAAATGTATGTCTTGGATTTCTTTGAAGTAGCCCTGAAGTCCTCTTAATTCGGAAAGACTTTTCCTTAATTGGTAAACCGTAAGAGATAGATTAAACGGTTCCTTAAAAATGTAGATCTCGTCAAAACACAATATAACTCCTATACTCTTTTGTTGTAGAAATAACCGTTTCCAAAATATTGCTTGTTATTGTTCCAATTTTAAATACCTATTACTTTTCTCAAACAGGAAGTCATCCGTGTTCCTTTACTTCACTCCGTGTCATACAAAGAAGCGAATTTCACTGACAATCGCATAACGACAGCTGTTAAAACAATTGACTATCGCTTTGGTGTCTACATTATGTATGCCCGTAGTTCCCTTCTGCTTAGTAAGGAATGAGTAATAAGACCATTCTGCTAAAGCTTATCTCGGTTACCTAGGAGTAGAAAGAAGAGTAATTTTCTGTAAGATGTTTATAGAACTAGTAGAGAAAGTCATGTGAATAGAACACATCAGTTTTTTTATTTCTCTACACGTATTATGTACATAGTGTATAGAGAAGGTATAGTAATGCACCCAAAAATTCGATACCGGGTTTTCACCGGAAATACATGTTTTGTGACCCCTGAATGAAAAAAAGCATTTTTAGAAAAATGTCCATGTGTGTGTCTGAGTGTTTGTGTGTGTCTATGTGTATGTGTGTGTGTTTGTGGCCAGCATAGCTCATAAACGAAAAGTATGTTGAAAACCAAAATTGATATTTAGGTTTGGTTTCTTCCAAAGATGCGACACGAAGATGTTAAGAAAATCCCCCCACCCCAACTACCCTTTACATGGAACTTTTATCGAAAATTTTGATTTTCTAAAAAATGGCTTTAACGATTTTGATTAAAATGTCGTATATTAAAGATATTTACCTGACAAATAAAATGCATATCTTGGATTTTCTGGGAATAGCCTCTGAAGGCTACTTTATTCTGGATGAATTTTACGGAATTTTGCATAACTGCTAAACCGTAACAGATGGACAAAACTTACCACACAAAAAGTGTAGATCACGTTAAAACATACAATTTATGTAATATACATCTTTTTTTCGTGCAGTTGATTCTTTTTGAGATATTCGTTGTTATTGGTTTCAGCTTTGAAAAACTCATACTTTTCTCAAACAGGAATTTGTTAACTCCTGTCCATATAAACAAAGGAATTTCAGTCACATAGTAACCAGCCTTGACTATTACTTTAACCTATGGTAGTCCCTTATTTCGCTTCTACTTATAAGGAAGCAAGTAATAAGACTATTTCTGCTAATTTTTTTCATGATTAGCATGATGTAAATAGAAGCATAAGATTTTTAACAATAATTTGTTACAGAGATGTAGAGAAAGTCATGTGAATGGAACACATCTATCTACTTGCTGTTAATTGACGTAAACATCCCTACAAGTACGTTTCGTTATAAATGGGGATCAATGAGACGGAGGGGCATCTAGTTTCAGCACTGCAATTAAGTTATTTGTGTTTCCATAGTGATCCCTGGGAGGAAGGGTGATTGGTAGGGCTCGGATTTGCGTCCCAATATGAACTTGAAACTGAGTTTAATGTTCTGGTTATGTACACTAGACCAAACATTTTAAGTTTTATTGCACATAAAAATACACATTTTCTGATTTTTTATGTAAATAAATATTTTTCGTATGTTCACATAAATTACATAAAAATCGCATAAAGGAAATATTTTTAAAATACATTTCACATAATTTCATAAAATCACAAAAGCAGCAGCAGAATTATTTTTAAGAAGCCATCACTTCTGTAATGCTCGATGATGCAATTTGCTGTGAATTATTGGAACTGATATGTTAGCTATAGTGCCTTCAGTTTGAAGAATGCATACCTTAGTTACATGAGCTCGCAAGATAAGAACGGGAATTCCTCCACTGCAATAAGCTTGAAATAAATAAACATCTGTTATCGTTTCACAGCCCGGCTAGTATATACACTGATACTTGTCCACCAAAATCTCACATGCGGTCGCTTGGGATCGAACCCCGACCGTCTAGGTAAGAGGGGAGTGCTCTAACCACTCGGCCACGTCGCGGCCCCTGATACTTGTTAAACTGTATAGTGAACTAGTCACTCATTTGTCATTTGTGAACCCGCAAAGTTTAGACAACCTTCTAGTTGTGTTGGGAAGTTACATATCGACAGTTTTAACTTCACAGTGGATTAAACATGCCCAGAGTGAAAATTATGCTGCGGAATTTAAGGATATTTTCGGTTCTGTTGGTAAAATCCTGAAATTATTTATATGAGTGTGAGTAACATTCCATGTTATAATTTACTACTTGTGACGTGGAGCGATCCTTTTCGAAATTCAAGGCACAGTCGTGAATCTTTTGGGAGGTAAATATGAGGAAGCACGTGGTCGTATACAGTATTTGGTGATCCCTCCCACGAATGATGACTGGTGAAGAGCAGCCATTCATATCTTTAAAAAAGTATTTTACTTGTTTTGACACATATGTTTTACATTTTAGCACATATTTTTAACATTTTTAGTGCACACAAAATAAATATTTCCAAACTTGTTAGCACATAAAAATCCGAGCCCTAGTGATTAGATTCGATGACGACGATGCCAAGCGAGATTGGGGCACCTAACGATTCAACGAGCCCCTCCCCAGGAAGCGGGCCCATTTCGACCAGTCAAGTGCTATAACAGGGAGAAACATTCGGTCCCACCACCGTCTGTCGGTTTTGGTTAACCTCTGGCCCTCTGATCCCAAACCCGTGTGTTAAAACTCGATCCAGAGCGTTGGTTTAAACTTAAAGTGTACTTAAAAAGTGTATTTATAGATGCTCTTTAATTGCTGAGGTTGTCAGCGATTAATTTAGCTCAGAGGCCTCCATTAGGCTTGAAGTTATTTTACGTGTCCAAAGTCTACGACACGGGACCAACGGATTATTTTCCTTTTTGAAGGAAGTCATGCTAAGGTTTTTTACGCCCGAAAAATTACATCGTCCTCCGCCGGGTTTGAACCCGCGAACTTGGGATATGAAGTTAGCATAGTAACAACACGGAAGGGGACAGAGCAATAGCCCCAGACCAGTACATTTACTGGCATGTGAAGGAACTCCTGCGGGATGAAATTCCGGCACATCGGCGCCATTGATATGTTGGTGACAATTAACAGCGTTGTTAAAAGCAATTATTATTATTATTATTATTATTATTATTATTCCGTTCCACTTTAACACATTAATCGCAATCACCTGAAGTAAACTTGTATGAGATTAAGCTAGTCGATGGAAAATGGTAACAGGAAATTCTAGGTAAAACAAGAAATACCGCCTACGGACTTGAAAAATTCATGAAAAAAACCTACATTCTGGATGGTTGGCCAGGCGGGAATGGAATTTGAGATCTCTTGAAAGCAAAGCTCGCGGTTTACCACCATCTCGATGCAGGGAGATGAAGCGATAGCCAATTGTTCACATTCTGGCGCTGAAATTCCATACCTACTCTTTCCATGACGTCGCAAGAGACAGCTAAGGTGACCGCTTAACAAGTGAGGTAAAGTTAGAAATACTTTACTATTATTAGAAACTAACTTCAGTGATTGTTAGTTTTGGTATCAATGTAATAAGGCGGCAAGTGGTGCCTATATCTAATTGATATCTTTCAAGGTATGAGAACTTTGAAAATGATTCTGTAACAAAATATTCTATTTTGAGCAGCTTGTTTCATTCTGAGCAAATCATATACATAAACTTTTAAAAAAATCTGATGTGTTCCATTCACATGACTTTTTCTACATCTCTGCAACAAATTATTGTCAAAAATCTTAGGCTTCTATTTGCTTCATGCTAAACGAGAAAAAATTAGCAGAAATAGACTTATTACTTGCTTCCTTGTAAGTAGAACCGAAATAAGGGAGTACCATAGGTTAAAGGTGTAGTCAAAGATGGTTGCTATGGACTGAAGTTCCTTTGTTTTTTTTGGACAGGAGTTGACAGATTCCTGTATGCGAAAAGTATAAGTTTTTCCATGCAGAAACCAAAAACAAGGAATGTCTCAAAAAGGATCAACTCCACGAAAATATGTATATAACATAGATTGTGTATTTTAACGTGCTCTACCTTTCTGTGTGGCAAGTTTTCGTCGATCTCTTACGGTTTAGCAGTTATGCAAAATTCCGTAAAATTCATTCAGAATAAAGTAATCTTCAGAGGCTATTCCCAGAAAATTCAAGATATACATTTTTATTGTCAGATAAATATCTTTAATATACGATATTTTAATCAAAATCGTTAGAATCATTTTTGAGAAAATCAAAACTTTCGAAAACATTTCCATGTAAAGGGTAGTTTGGGATGGGGGGGATTTTTTATAAATCTTCGTGTCGCATCTCTGGAAGATACTAAACTTAAATACCAAGTTTGGTATTTTGCCGACTTTTGGTTTTTGAGTTATCGTGTTCACAGGCTGTCAGTGTGTCTGTGAATTACGGGCACACGGACCTCTTTCTGAAAATGCTTTTTTTGGATACAGGGGACTTTATATCATATATTTCCGGTGAAATCTCGGTATCGAATTGTTGGGTGCAATACAACACCTTCTCTTTACAGTATGAACATAGTGCGTGTAGAAAAAGTAAAAATATACGAGTTTCAGATCCTTCTGCACAAACTGTTTGTTATCAGTGACGGCCCGGGGTTTGAGGCAGAAGCTCCATGGTCCTACACGATGTGCTTTTACAACGCAGGGCGTCATTGGTGGACTTGAGTCTCCAGATTGATAATAATGGTTCTGTCAATTCTTTCAGCAGAGGGAGGAGACTAGGGGGAAAGAAAGATTCACACCTGAGCACTTAGTATCAGGCCCCTATCGGTAAGTAGAAGAACAGGAGGCAGAGAACCATGGGCGTAGGCTCCTTTGGATTTTCGGAAGCAAGGGAAAACAATAGTACAAATTTGTTCATATGATCTGAATCATCCTAGGTAAATGGTTCTTCCCTGTTGATTTGAGTGGATCCATATTTGCCTATCGCTACCAAATTTAGATTCGTCAGTTTAGGTATGGTCGTTTCCTTAGCGCGGCCGCTTACCAAGCGGGAGATCTGGGTTCGATCCCCACTGGGAGATCTGGCCCGGGGTGCACTCAGCCTCGTAAGGTCAATTGAGTAGCTATTTGATGGAGAAGTAGCGGCTCGGATCGCATTAACCGGCCGGAGGGGCTCGAGGCGCTGACCATGTCTCACCCTCCAATTCTGCTCTCCATCCATGACGTCTGTAATGGACCGAGAAGGGGTACGCAGCGGCCGTAGTGCAATAGCTGGTCTAAGTCTATTAAGCAATACTGTGTTTTCAACAGGTATACTATTTAAAATGACAAATGTTTATTACTGTATTTACTTTTATTCCCGTAGATTAGAAAATTCTTTCGTCTCTTATGTTTGTGGTTAGACATGCTCTGCTTTTTCGTTCACTGTATTAACTTGCAATTGTCATGTGTCTTTAAACGTGAAGTGTACCTATATTTTAAAGGGAATTATAATAATAGCTGTCATTTATATATTTTAATTCATTTAATTCATCTGGATTCTGATTTTCTCAAAATAAATCTAATTGTAATGTGGTCTCTCGTAAATGTGATTAGTAAAATCAAAACTATGTCTATACTGAGAGTAGTAAGCGTATTTTCATATATTTAAGTTACGTTTCTGCTTCTTTATATTTTTGGGAGGTGTGCTAAAAAGTGTGAGGATATAAGTTGCATGGTGTTTATTATATAAGTTGTATTTACACAATCATTTACCCAGGTAAAGTGTAGAAATCTAAGCTAGAAACGTCTGCATCAAAATTCAGCAGTAACTTTATTTTAAATGTTCACTAAAAATATTTATCCATGCAGCTAAGATAAACGGACCAAAAAGTAAGGCATAAGATGAAGGAACGAATATGAAATACTTAAAGGAGCCAAAAACGGATAAAAGGCTTGTCTAACATTTAATGTTAGGTGTTTTTAGACATGGAAACAAACTCGAAACTAGAAGTCTTCTAACGTGTGTGTTTTGGTTCACATCGAATTCAGTATTGTTGACAATAATACAAAACGCGTATAAACAGCGACATACAGCGACGATAACGGAAATTACTTTCAAAACAAAGCAATATAGCACTTTAAAAAAGCTGATGTGTTGCATTCACATGACTTTGTTTACATCTCGGCAAAAAATATTATTAAAACACTTGTGCGTCTATTTACTTCAAGCTAATCGAGAAAAAAATAGCAGAAATAGTCGTATTACTTGCATCCTTTTAAGTAGTAGCGAGTTAAGGGAATACCATAGGTTAAAGTGATAGTCAAAAGCTGGTTGCTATGTGAATGAAGTTCCTTTCTTTGTATGGACAGTAGTTGGCAAATTCCTATATGAGAATAGTATAAGTTTTTTAAAGCTGAAACGATCAACTCCAAGGAAAAAATGTATATAGCATAAATTGTGTGTTTAATGTGCTCTACATTTTCTGTGGTAATTTTTTGTCCATCTCTTACGGTTTAGCAGTTATGCAAAATTCAGTAAAATTCATCCAGAATAAAGTAGTCTTCAGAGGCTATTCCCAGAAAATTCAAGGTACACATTTTATTTGTCGAAAATCACTAGAGCCATTTTTGAGAAAATCAAAATAATTGAAAAAGGTTCCATGTAAAGGTAGTTTGGGGTAGGGTGATTTTTCTCAAAACCTTCATGTCTCATCCTTGGAAGATACCAAATTTAAGTACCAAGATTGGTATTTAACTGTCTTTTCGTTTTTGAGCTATGCTCAACTCTCACGGACTGATCACACAAATTCCCCTGGAATATATAAAGCAAGTCATTTGGTGCGAGTCAAGCTGCACTCTGCCGCTAAACAGTCTCTATTTCACGGCCAGAAATATGCTGTTGGTGGGATGTGGGGAGGCCCGCCGGGTGCTCTATCTCGCCTGTGGTTTAGGATGGGGAGGGCCCAGGTTAAACAATCGGTGTGAGACCTGTTCTGTAAATTTTGAAATATATTACTATACTCACTTTTTTTTAGTTATTAGTGCATATTATTGTATTTTCAACTTGAAATACATACATTTAAGACCAAATGTTATTGGCCAAAACCAAATTTCGGATTTTTACTAATTTTTCATCACTGTGAAAAGGTTAAAGCACCACACCCACTTACAGTCATCCATTTAAATCGTCACGTGATACGGTTTAAAGTGCCGCATGGTAATAAAAATAACAGGAAATTGAACTACAAGCATTATATTATTTAATTAGGCAATTTTCTTTTTTCATTTTTTGCACTTTTTGATCAAATTTCCCAGATGCGTTACCTTAACTGTCTTTTCGTTTTTGAGCTATGCTGTCCAAAGACACACGGACCTTTTTCCAGAAATGTTTTTTTATTGGATTTAGCGGGACCCAAAACATGTATTTCAGGTGAAATCTCGGTATAGATTTTTTGGGTGCATTACAATACCTTCCCTATACACTATGTACATAGTACGTGTAGAGAGAGAGAGAGAGAGAGAGAGAGAGAGAGAGAGTAAAAATAAAAGTATATCTCAGAGTATGCCAAAAACGAATATTCACAAAAAGTAGATAAATTAAACTCAGACAGTGGTGTTTACTTGTGTTTTCTAATGCATTATGAATCTAGATTGTTGTTTTAAAAACGCAATCCATAATGCGTAATGTAGTCGCCGCAGCAGGGGCAGTAAAAGGGGCTCGAAACACATTAAGCGCTCCCCTTTTTCCGTCATTACAATTTAATCGCCTTCGCCCTCTTTAACTGCGTAATGGTCTGTTATTCTCTCCACTACTTGCAATTGTGTCTCCCATAATTACTTGTACATGGGATCTCCATTTGAATCTTTATTTTCTTTTCTTATTTCTCCTCTATAATGACTACTGGAGGATTCCCAACCATCTCTCTGAATGCGACATTTCCTGCATTTTTACTACTGCTGAAGTACTATTCATTTTCAACCATTCTTAAGTTATTGTCATATTTCACGAATTATGTATTATTGTACTTCCTCACGAATAATGGACCTTACCTTTATGTGTCTCAGAAATACCCGACTATGTGCTACGTGGCTGAAGTTCCTTTGTTTGTATGGACAGCAGTTGACAAATTCCAGTATGAGAAAAGCGTAAGTTTTTAAAGATGAAACAAAAAATAAGGAATATCTAAAAAATGATCAACTCCACGGAAAGAATGTATATAATATAAATTGTGAGTCTTAACGTGCTCCACATGTTTTGTATGGTAAGTTTTTGTCCAACTCTTACGGTTCAGCTGTTATGCAAAATTTCGTAAAATTCCTCCAGAATAAAGTAGTCTTCAGAAGCTATTCCCAGAAAATTCAAGATATACATTTTATTTGTCAGGTAAATATCTTTAATATGCGATACTTTAATCAAAATCATTAGAGCCGTTTTTAAGAAAATCAAAATTTTCGAAAAATGTTCCATGTAAAGGATAGTTTGGGGTGGGGTATTTTTCCCAAAATCATCGTGTCGCATTCCTAAACTTCAATACCAAGTTTGGTACTTTACAAATTTTCGTTTTTGAGTTATCGTGTTCACAGACATACATACACATGGACACACACACATACACACAGACCTTTTTTCTGAAAATGTTTTATTTGGATATAGGGGATCCTAAATTATAAATTTCCGGTGAAATCTCTGTATCGTATTTTTGGGTGGAGTGCAATACTTTCTCTATACACTTTGTACATAGTACGTGTAGAGAAAGTAAAAAGCACAAATATTTTCGGGAAAAACATCTTTATTTCTCTATATAGTTTCCTTTCAGCTCGTTACACATTTCCCAGCGATATTCAATAGCTTCGACACCCAGTTTATAGTGATCACTATCGAGGTCTGCAAAACAGCCATCAACTGCAGACTCCACCTCTTCGTTGTTGGCAAATCTTCTACCACCAAGCCATTTCTTCAAGTTTGGAATCAGAGAATAATCAGTTATTAAATAAATAATAAAATAAATACAACAAATTATGTGTTTTAACGAGAATTACATTTTGTTGTGGTAAGTTTTTTGTCATTTCTTATGGTTTATCATTCATGCAAAATTCAGCAAAATTAATTCAAAATGAAGAGGTGATAATTCAAAATATACACATTATTTTCGTGCAAATATCTTTAATATACGATATGTTAAACAAAACCGTTAGTACTATTTATGAGAAAATAAAAATGTTCGAACATTTTTCCATGTATGCAAAGGGTAGTTTAGGGTAGGGGAATTTTTTTGAAAATCTACTAAATATAAATACCAAGTTTGGTTTTAACGTACTTTTCATTTTTATGTTATACTGTTCACAGTAAGACAGTAAGTCTTTTTTAAAATGCTTTTTCTGGATTCAGAGGATCTCAAAACATGTACTTCCGGTGAAACCTCGATATTGTGGAATACAACTTTATATATTACGTACTGTAGAGAAAGTAAAAATAAAAAGAATGAATTTTATACTTAAATTAATGGAATACTTTTGAGTTAAAATATTTGTGCGTTATGCACATTTTGTCCAGTGCCGGGACGAGTGGGTTGGAGATAGATATCGTTCCGAATCACGTCTACGTATTTTTTTTTTGTAGTGTTTAACGCTAGCTTTTACTCCTCTGGCACCGCAGGCGATGACACTGATGATACATGAAGATGGAGCCCCGGTGGAATGTGATGCCGGGGAAAACCGGAGAACCTGGAGAAAACACGCCCCTGCGCCGCTTTGTCCACCACAAATCTACGTGCGGTCGCTTGGGATCGCTAGGTGAGAGGCGAGTGGTCTGAAAACTCGGCCACGGCGCAACCACGTTTACGGAATGGATTGGGCCCGAAGTCACGTATGGAAATTGGATTATTTGGCCTATGTGCATCATGATGGATTTATAGAGCATGGATAGAAAAGATCTTTAGTTCTAGAGAACCACATTCACACATGTGCTATCCAATCATCTTAGCTGGCTTATTTATTCATTTGTGTATTTATCCTGGTTGGAATTAAGGCCTTAAGGCCTTCTCTTCCATTCCACCAGGCAATATATTAAATTCAATACAGTCGTGATTCAATGAATAAAGAACAAATATACAATTCTATAACCTTAATGAAAGCAAATATAAAAGGTATCAGTATACTGAGGCCCGCCTGGGTAGTGTGGTGGTAGCGTGTCTGCTTCACATTCAAAAGGTCGTGATTTCGAATCTCGCTTAGGGCAGTTTCCCGGATAAGTTTTTTTTTTCTCGGGGTTTTCCCTTATCCTGAGAAGACGAATGTCGAGTAACTTTAAGCTCCATGGACCCCGAGATCATTTGAGCATCATTTCACCAATTTCAATCATCGTCCGATATGACCAATCAGGTTAAAGGACGTTAAACTTAATATATAAAAAGTATACTGAAATAAAAAGAAAAGAACTGTAAACAAAATTATTTAAAGTAAAATATTCATGAGGCTGAAATACATATTTGTAATATTTACAATTGAAATCTATATTACTTCCAGCCCATTAAATATTAGTAACAATAAATTAAAGTGATGTATTTATCATATTAGTACAGCAGGGGATTAGCTTTTTTTTTATAAATATTTATTTATAGTCTCTTTGACTCGTGAGAGTCTTATCACGACTGAAACACTGATACATTGTGATAACAATAATTATTACAGGATGGTTATAAAGATACATTGGAATACAATACAAGTTGTGCTAATTAACAGGTAACACTGAATACAAAATTACTTCTTATGAAGTTCATATAGAGTAACGTTAAACTGTACACATATATTTAATTTTAATGATCTATAATATATTTATTACATTTTTGTGAACGAAAGCAATAAAAGTTGTGTTAATGTATACTACACTTTTAGACTAAACTGTAGATATTGATAGCTTTTAGGAACATAACAACATTTTTATACATGGTTTCCTTATTTAGTACTTTTATATCACCAGTGATTTTGTACTTTTTCCTCTGGGGGTTATAACGGCGGCATTCTGAAAGTATGTGAGACACAGTCAGTGGAGTATTGCAAGTTGTACACTGAGGTTGGGCATCTCTGGTGATCAAGTAGGCATGAGTCATTGCTGTGTGGCCAATTCTCAGACGAGTGATAATGGTTTGATGTTTCCTATTTAGGTTTTTAAAAGAGCAAACAGCAGTGGAGGATCCTCTAACTGAGTGTAGTTTAGTTCCTTGATGTTGAGACCATTGAGTTTTCCAGGCATTGTTGGTTTTAGTACGGATGTAAATGGAGAAGTCTGAATGGTGCACTGGAATGTCAGGTTTCCGAAGAACAGTTTTGACTACCTCGTCTGCTTTCTCGTTGCCGGCAATTTGTTGATGAGAAGGAACCCAACAAAGGATCACTTGTTTTCCTTGTTCTAAGGCCTGATTATAGAAAATTTGAACATTTTGGGTAAGTTGGTTGTCTGTATAAATATTTTGAGTTGCCATTAGGGCCGATTTGGAATCTGAAAAGATTATGAATGACTCATTCTTAGACTCTGTTATATACGAGAAGGCTTCTTTTATAGCGTATAGTTCACTGGAAAATGTAGAGAAACAGTCAGGAAGTTTTACCGCCTGAACTTGATTTGGTAGGATTATTGCACATCCTACCCCATGAACTGATTTTGAACCATCTGTAAATATTTTTTCATAATCAGCGTGTGAACTAGACACTTCTGTAAAGAGTTGTTGATAAATAATTGCAGATGTTTGTCCTTTTCTGTAGGGTTCCATTTCTAGATTAAGTTTTGGTTTTTTTAAGCCTCCAGGGAGGAACATCGTGAAGTCCGGTTGTTGTTATCTTCGGAAGGCTGGTTTGTTGTTTCTTTAAGTAGTAATTAATCCTATCATAGAACGGCAATGATTTAAATGGACGTTGGAGTTTATCTCTTTTGGGTGTTTTGGGAAATGCATAGTTATAAGCATTTGGGTAGGATAATCCAGCTATTTTCATTGCATACTTTAAACTTAAGTGTTCTCGACGTACTTCAAGGGGAGATTCATCTAATTCCATACGTAAACTATCGATTGGACTAGTATGGTAAGCTCCCAGAACAGTCCTTAAGGTATACGGTCGAGATCTTCAAGTAGCGAGGGGCTGGTTGAATTATACACTATTGAAGCGTAATCTAGCTTGGATCTTATTAACGCTTTATATGTCGTGTGAAGGACTTTTATGTCGGATCCCCAGTTACTAGCGCAGAGAATTCTTAATATATTTTACCTTTTTTTGCAATCTGTTGCCAGTAATTTTATATGTGAAGACCAAGTTAGTCTTTTATCAAATGTTAGACCTAGTATTTTCACAGAACTGACAACTTCAATCGTTTTGCCATTTATAAATAACTTGAGTTTATTTCCATCGCGTCTTGCTCTTGAAAATTTGATACATTTAGTTTTATGTTCAGAGAATTTGAACCCTATTTCATTGGACCAGGTTTGATGTGAGTGCAATGATTTCTGTAAACTTTCTTGAGTTGTGGATACATTTCTTACTGAACAAAAAATAAAAACGTCATCTGCAAAGAGACATGCTTTAGCTGGTGGTAAAACATGATTCGCTATTTGTTCATTGCAATACTGAATAGTGTAACACTCAAGATTGAGCCTTGAGGAACGCCATTATTTATTAATACGCTCTGAGATAGACTGCCATTCACTCTGGCTCGGATCTGTCGGTTTTGAAGGAAATTAGAGATGAAGTTTAGCATGTGTCAATTTATATCTATATCTTGTAATACTTTTAAGATGTAGTTTTTGTTAAGTGTGTCATAGGCCTTTTCTATATCTAAGGTGAGACACAAAAGGTGCTGGGAATTACTAAATGCCTCTTTGATTTCAGTTTCAAGAACAATTAAATTATCAATCGTAGAGTGAAACTGACGAAACCCACTTTGAGATTGGCTGAAAAAGTGGTTCTTCTCCAGCATCCATCGTAAACGTTTATCTATTACTTTTTCCATGACTTTGCACATAGTAGATGTTAGTGCGATGGGCCTATAATTTTCTGGATGTAGAATAGCCTTGTTTGGTTTAAGGATAGGTATTACTATTGAGTGTTGCCATGATGAAGGAAATACATTATTGACCCATACATGATTGAATATTTTCGTGAGATATTCTACAACTGGAGGTAATTGCTGCAGAAATTCATAAGGAATATTATCTGGGCCAGGACTTGTGCTTTTAAAACCAAATAGAGGCTCTTGCACTTCTTCAATACTGATTGAATCGTTGTAAGCGTAGCTAGTATTTTTACTCATATTAACAATTTGTACTGAGTTTAATGGTGTATCATTCCGGTGTGGGTTCGACAGGTTTGCAAAAACATTCGCAAAGGTGTTGTCTATTTCTTTGGGATTAGTTTTGATACTGCGATCATCAGGATTACGGATAGCCGTTATCTGGGCAGCATAATTCCCTCCTTTTATCTTCTTTATTTTGTTCCATAAAATTGACTAGGGTGTCTTGTCAGTTAATGTAGAGAGGAAGGTCAGCCACGTTTCTTACTTTGTTTAACGGTCCTACGTGCATTTGCAGGATATTTTAGGAATTCCTTCTTATTACTTAAATTAGGGTGCCGTCTGAAGCGATTAAAAGCACGAGTTTTATTTGCTATAGCTTCCCTGCACTTTTCATTCCACCACGAACAGGGCATTTTCTAGGCGTAATAAATGTTTGTGGAATACTTAACGTTGCAGATCTAATAATACAGTCGGTGGATTCTTTTAGAATTGCGTCAATATTCTTCTTCTGAAAGGCAATTGGAGGTATTAAACTTTGGACATTTTCACTAAATAGCTTTCTGAATTTTAACCAATCAGCTTTTTTTAGGTTCCATTTGATTGTAGTAAATACCCGAGAAGCTGTATTAAATATAGTGTGGATGATAATGGGACGATGGTCATTATTTTGAATAGAGTTAGTTACTTCCCAGCTGAAGAAATGGCATATATCAGGTGTGCAGAATGTTAATTCAATGCTGGTGTTCGAATTATTGGCTAAATCATAGTGCGTGGGTTGTCTTCACTAAGTTTGCTGTATCTAATAGTTTTTCAATTATTGTGCCGCTTCGATTAGTATATTTTGAACCCCATAAAGTGTTGTGACTATTAAAGTCACCCACAACAATGTCTGGTTTGGGTAGTTGCCCCAATAAATGATGTAGTGTCGTTAGTTCTATTTCATTGCTGTTTGGAAGGTAAACGTTACACATTGTTATGGTTACTGATAGGTTTACTGTAACTGCTACAGCTTCTAGAGGAGTGTTTATCTCTACTTCTCTGTGTGGAATATTGTCTTTAATAAAAGTGACAACGCCACCACTAGCACGTAAAGCGCCTATGCGATTCTTGTAATATGAGGAGTATGTTTTCATGTGAGCTACGTAATTTTGCTTAAAATTGGCTTCTTGAAGGCAGATAACGTTGTGATTATTTTTGTTTAAAATAAGATGAACATATTCGTATTGTTTCCAGAAACCATTGAGGTTCCATTGTAATATTTTTAATGCCATTTGTAAGCTGATTGGTTAAGCGAAATTTAGGTCTCATTGGAATCCGTGACGTTGACATTTTGCTTAAGATTCTTTATTAGTCTAGTGCACCTGTTTTTGATGCCACGATCTGTGAAACAGGGAGAGAGCTTTTTTATTGTGTTTACTAGACCCTCAAGGTCACTGGTATAACTGAGTGCCAAAGATTGTACGTCTGAAATTCCAACAGAATTTTCTAGAAAACTAAGTAGTTGTAGGTATGTTATAGCATAATCGTCTGGGTTTGCTTCCATTAATTTCCGCACCGGTGACATTGCGTCGCTGATTCTTGTTTTCTTAGTATCTGTTTTTGGTTTTTTATTTGTGTGTTTGATGACTCTGTTGTTATTTGTTTCACAGTTATCAGGTGTGTCTTCCTGAGAAGATTCAGAGGAAGAGAACTCCTGTTCTCCTATTTGTGTTATAGATGTGCTACTTGTGGAGTGTACACGTTTTAGGGGAGTGAGTGGCATCTCTTGTCTGTTTTCAGCGTTTTCGTTCGGTGTATGCTTGTGTAATGATTCAGTTTTAAAGGAGTCCATAACATGCGGATGTTTAGTATGATTATAGGATTCCGCGTCTATTTTTTGCTTGGATATCATCTTTTGTTGGGATCAGAGATAGCTGTTTGTGTGATTTCGTTTGTGTTTTGTTTCATGTTCAGGTTAGGAGAGTTAGCAGCACACAAATCTAATTCGTTTGTGTTTTGTTTCTTGTTCAGGTTAGGAAAGTTAACATCACACAAATCTAATGCGGCAACTGTTGCCTCATTTTCATTGCTATCCTGAGTTGTTGCCATAGGTAAAGCTTCGGCATTAACGTTTGCCTGGCACTGCCTTGCAAGGTGCCCTTCCTGTTTACATGTAAAACAAATTACAGAGTCTGATGAAAAATAGATCCAGTAGTTTGTACCTTCATACTTAATCTGCATACTTTCAGGGAGCTTTTCTAGGTCATTAGGATTGACATACATTTGTCTCCTAAAACTTAGGATGTGTGTAAAACCTGATTCGTTCATTCCTGCACCAATATGAACTATAGATGAAGTGGGCTTAACCCCTAGTACTGCGAGTTGCTGTTCTATTAGTTGATTAGGAATTGTTGGACACACATTTGAAAGAATAACCCTTTGCGTTTTTGTGACGAGGGCTCTGATACTTAGCGACACATTCTTTACGTTTACTTTAGGATGATTACGTACTAAGTCTTGTACCATTGTCCTATTAGCCAAGTAAATGCAAATTCTTGCATTTGAAATGCGTGAAACAAATCTAATGCAACCTGGATCGATTAGTTTACCTATGGCTAAAACATATTCTTTTAGCGTGATTTCACTATGAGAATCTATAACATAGCCTGATCTTTAGATTGTGTCATTTGTGTTACTGAAGCATAACTTTGCGTATCTTTAGGTTCTGGATTCGTTTTAGCTAGAACTGTAGAAGCTACATCGTTGTCTTTTGTCGGTGAAATTCTTGAACTTGTAGGGCACTTGTTGCAGCTTTCCATACGGAAATAATGCCGCGTAACCTCTGGGAGGTTATTAACCTCCTCTAAACTTAGTTTTGCACTATTAGCTCTAGTTTAAATTAACTGATTTAAAAACCATAGTGTTTATTATTGTAGTCCAGACACAATAACAGGCTATAAAGCCTGAAAACACTCACAATTGGTATATTTATGGAGAGTAAATTACTCGTAAAACATTACCCAACCCGTTATTCTTTTGTCTCCAGATTAGCTTTGATTATAAATGTATGCCCTAATTTTCTGCTGGAACAGTATATTGGTATCGTCCACCTCTATCGTGTGCATCTTTTTTTAATTATTTATTTTGACCGACCAGCTGAAAGCTATACAGGCCATTTATAATAATTTAACATAAAATAACAAGTAAATAGCATTGATATGGGTCATATGACACTATTAACAAATGTACACTGTCTGAAAAGTATAGAGGTTAAAAGAAATTACAATGACTACCATGAAGTTTATAACAAGCTTAGAAATACAAATTTCAGGTAAATTCAAACATTAAAATAAAAATAATAATAACAAGTTTGTAAAATAGGAGTTGAAAACGGATCTGTATTATTAACAATATTAACTTGAAGAAAGAAGGTATAATTATTACAAGTTAGGTTGAATCAGTCTTGTTCAGTTTCTTAAGGTCACTTTCTCTTCAGTCTTCAGACGACTTCTTTCTCCCAATTTGTACCCCAGAGCTCCTAAAACGTTAGGTAACTAAGAGTAGATGTTTGAGAGAGATCTGATGTATTGTTTGATGGACAGGATGCCAAACTCTTGATGCAGTTTAATGCCGTGTGGATCTAGATCAAATATGTTGGTCCGGTGTGAGCGATATCTGGGTGGGGGGGGGGGCAGGAAGGAATTAGGAAAATGTCCTGGTGTTTTACCTCAGTGTTGCCAGATTGGGCGACCGATCAATTTTTTAATTGAGGCGACTTGCGAATTTTTGGACTACTGCTGAAATCAGGAAAATAATTTAAATGCATTCCTCCAGTGTATTGTACATTGTTTCACAAATTAAGTAATATATTAACGAGTAGAGTGATGGTATGTTCGTTAAGTCACTGCTGCAAAGTAAAATACCTGCTCTTAAAATGAAATCATTATTAAAAATAATATAACCAGTCATATTCAACCAATTATTCTATTCAATAAACCAATAAGCAGTATTCGTAGACGAGAAATTAGCTGCTATAGTCTTTTCATTGTTACGTCGCTATTAATGCTGTCGCACCGAGTTCAAGAGAACTATTTGAATAAAATGCACCAGTTGAATGCAAATATATATTAATATTGTATGCACGATATTAGTTTTTGAATAATATGTTGAATTCTGTATCTGCAGTTGAAATGCTATATATAGAGTAATTGTAGTAAATAAAGTATTAGTAATTGGTAAGTAGAGAAAATGTCATAAACCTTTAACAGAGTTGCCTTTCTGCTTTGCGAAGGGTTCCGGGTTCGATTCCCGACTGGGGAGGGGACATTTTCTCTAGTCAATTATTCCCTATCCCCCCCCCCCAAGTCTGGAAATGTTGATGAGAGTGTGTGTAATCTAATGAATAAAAGCCAAAGAGAAACAGAAACCAACTTCTATACGAGGTAACCCTTTGCCGATCAGCAGTTTGTTGCGGAGACAAATCCGGTAAATATGACTTTGCAGTTGTGAACCTGAAATAAATGAATGGCCTGAGTAGGTTTATTGCGATATAACTTTTGTTTTTTATTGTAAAGTTTGCAACTGAGAGTCCAGTGTTATGACAGTAAGAAAGACGCAGTAAAAACACACACACAAAAAAAAATTCTAAACCAAATCTTAGAGACGTTTCTAAACCCCCTTAAGAAAATGTGAATGTGAAATTGGGCGATTTTTAAAATAATTCTGGCGATATTTTGTGTAATAAATCTGGCAACCCTGTTTTACCTAATGATTTTTAGCTAATGGATGTTTGTGCTTTCTTAACAGAAATCTGTTGCAGGAAGGTAGCTCCCAAAATACTATTTTTGTTTTGTTTTAATTAGTATTGTGTATCAGAATGTTGTTTATAGCAGTGTTAAACAGATGAATGTTGTTCTTGTCGCAAGAGATGGGAAATGTTTGCTGCATGGAAGCGGTCCGCCCACACCGATGCTTTCAGAACAATACACAAATACATTTCTTGCCAGTAGCTCCTTAGACATGTAGCTATAGAGTTGTAGCAGATTGTGTAACCGATAAGCGCGCGCACACACACCACTTTCACGGCGGAAGTTTACGAAAGCGTTCCGCTCAGTTCGCGCGAGAACCAACAGCATTCTTCCTCGTTGTTGGGTACACACCCGCCCGCTCTCTGTCGAACATGTCTGTAAGAAAACTACTGTCTAGAATTCCATTGCACTGTAGCATCTTTCTTTACGCCTATATCACGGTTTTGAATTTGCAACTCAGTAATGAAGGCAAGTTTAATAGCATAATAAAGCCAGGGGACATTCAGGAGGTGTCCGGATTCGATTCCCGGCAACCATCGATCATCCATGGGTGTATTGGACACTTAGTAGGTAAATATTTGTGCTAATATAAATCAATTAGCATTCGGTGCTAGCAGGTATGAGTAATAATGACAATCATTCTATTAATTATCTAGATGTATATAAGTAAAGAAAGTTAACATTTATTAATTTGTATACATAGGAACCAAGAAGGCAGTTGTTGACTTGAAAGCTACACAGAATCCTGACGCCAGCCAGACTGCAGAGAGGGGTGAGAAGTTGCTTCTTTTGTGTAAGTCACGTACGAATTTCTTATACAGCGGCAGACCAGTTTAAAACCCACGAGGGGCTTCTGCTTTATATTCGTAATATCACGTGGTTATTATGACGTATTCTGGGAGATTCGCAATGGTTTTTGGATCACGATGGTGTTATTTTGGCGGACTTTCTAACCAATCAGGAAGAAACCACCATGGCACCGTTTTTAGTATAAAAGAAGTAGGGTTCGACACATCGTGGTCGTGTTTACTAAGAACTTGCCCGTGAGAGGCAACTTCGTTTGTGCTACTCTATCCGCGAAGTAAGACTGTTATGAGAAGAAACTGTTAGTGAATTAAAGTAACGTCGCTCACCTATTTAATTGTCGGCTCGTGATTGCTTGAGAGTGAATTGTGTCACGTACTTAACGTAGAAACAGTGTAACTGAGAGTACGTGTGAGTGAGTGGTAAGAGTACCAGTCAGCAGAATAAAGTGTACAGCAAGGTGCTTGTTTTGGAATCTCCTTATAGAATAAATAACAGTAAAAGTTTACAAGTGTTTTCTTCACAATTAAAAGATCACACAACTCCTCCCACTTGCCAAATCCACGCCAGAGAGAGTCAATGATCGTGCAAGACTGAGCAACGCCGTGGCAACCCATCCAAGAAGAGATTCAATACCAGGTACGTGAGTGTAGTGGAGATGATTTAGGTACGCCGCACATAAGCACCCACGTTGAGGCGTGAAACTTAACAACGTAAAATTCCTATTACATATGACTGTCCATCGTCCACACTGTCTGTCCAAGGGAAATTGCAAATATTATATTCAACTGTAACTAGCCATGGTAGTCAACGATGTCTCCCTCCGTGATGTAATGGTTACCATGGTAACTTCATATACCCAAGGTCGCGGGTTCATATGTCGGGCGTGAAACACCTTAGCGTGGCTTCCTTCGGAAGGGAAGTAAAGCCGTTGATCCCGTGTCATAGACTTATGGCACGTAAAAGAACCTCAAGCCTGAAAGAGAGGCCTCTGAGCAAAATTAAGCGGTCTTTCACGCCCAATTTAGAATGCGACTCCGAGAAGCACAGTAGTTAAAGAGCGTCCATAAATAACACGCTATTTAATTTAATTTAGTCAACGACATGCTCGTATCATGTACGCTGAAAGAGCAAAACTTAGCTAGGCTATTCCAGCGACTTGTAGAAACGGAATCGTTCTATTGCGACAGACCTCACACAGTTCGCACACCAGAAACGGGGAAGGGGTGTAGCAACATGTAGAACAGCATCATCACACACGCGTATAAAAAGTTGCACCTCATGAACATGTCAACCATGTTCTTGCCCGATTTATACACAAGGAGCATCACTCCATTTTGTTCGCATCATGCGACAGTACTTAACCCTAAATGAACGATTAATTTCTGGAGAACGTCCAGGAATACGACCTCCCCGTTCACCGGTCTTCAGTCTGTTGAATTTCTGACTATGGGGACATTTAAATGTATTCTTATGTGTCGAACCCATCGGCAATATGCATGTATTAAAACAGCAGTGACCAGCTCATGTGCCCAAATCTGAGAGCAAACGCGAGCGCAGAAGTCCATGATTCTTTGAGAAGAAGAGCTGATGCATGCGTAAGAATGCATGGTGTATATAACTGACGCAACATGTGAAAATCTTAATGAGAGCTAGGAAGCGAGTTGTACTTTCAGATAAGCAGTTCACCAGTCGATTCATGCATGCTGGAAGAGTGCCTGTCACAGTCAATGTCAAATATCTGTCACCTCTTATTCACCTGCACTGATAAACATGTGTTTTCATATGTATCTACAAAACATCTATACAAATGGCCTACTATATAAACAATGTCAATCGTCTGCCTGCAATTCTTCCACACCTGACAGTCCTTCGTCTTCGCTCACGTCATTGTCATCATCAACGCTATCACTACTTTCTGCACAATTATCCTGGATTAGAATTCTTTCTATTTGATTGTCTTCAATTCTTTCTAATGTTCTCAACATGTTGACGTACATTTTCCCATTCTGGCCTGCCAATTTCTGCAATTCGCTGCGACACAACTGTTCCACGTCTTTTAATTTAAAAGTGATATATTAAGTTTTATTTTTCTTTCTTTCTTATCTTTGAGAACCCTGGAAATGGAGTTCAGGGAAATATCAGTTGCCTTGGCTACTCTTTCATTCCCTTTCATCAGGCTTTTGAAGAACTCGGAGGACATACATTTTCTTCCTTCATCTCTGCCTCTTGTTTCATAAAGTCAAGGACATTTACAATTATTTCTCTGCTCTGACTAAGTAATACCTTGCCACTTAACTTTGAAAACATAGGAGCCATGGTTAAAAAAATAAAATAATAAAATGAACACTATTTACTGCAGACTTAGAATACAAACATATGCGGAACACTTTCGATACAGACAGTACAAAGTTTGCTCGCTGTGACTTTAAGTAAGCAAAGTATCATATCACAAACTCCGATAAGTTAGGCTCGGTAGCTGGGTTGGCGGTCAGGGTCACGATTCCAGAAGTTTTGCGCCCGCAATAACTACTATTTGAAGCATCTCTAATATTAGTATCAATATAGTTATGACAGAACTCCTGATTTTTATGAATGTTTAGCCAAAAAGAATTGCATTAAAGTTTGTGACGATAAAGTAATTTTGTTCACTAGATCAGCTGTTTAACGATATACATTTCCTGAAGTATCACTATTCACCACAAATAAAAAAGTCCATATCTTAACAGGTATTTATTTTCCGTCATATAAGTATAGAACATTTATTCTAATTTTTAGCAAACCCATTCCCTGTTAATCATACAATTTTATTATGTACACTCTTTTTAAAAAATTCAAAATTTTCATAACTGCAGAAAGTAGCTGAAATGTCACGTTGGCCTTTTGAAATATTTGCTGCTAGAACTGGCAGGATTTTGTTAAGCTGTACTGGCTAAGACCATTCAGAGAGCTGAGACCTAAAATAACCTAAATCCAACAGGGGTCCTTGCTGCAAGTTTGAGAACGGTGGAAGCAATGGAATATATACGAGTACAAGGAAAAATTAGGAGCCTGCCAAATTCACTACTAGGTATGCAATATAATTAAAGCGAAAAAAAAAAACAAAAAACAAAAACAAAACAGTAACTAATGATACTCGTGTGTTGCTCTCGTGCGTTGAAAATCGAGTGGTAGTTCTAACTTCAGATTTTCAAAGTAATAACATGTTATACCATGAAGTCCCGCATTTCCGTGTTCATTAACTTTGTAATTGATTAAATGTTTTCAAAAGATTGTAATGTGTATGATTTAACGCAGCAGTATTCTGTGAGGATCTCTCAGGAAAATTAGTAAATATCATTGCATTTCATAAGTCAGTTTATCTTTCCAAGGAACAACTCGAGCATTGCGATATATTGGCTGTGGTGAATATCTGGGCAGAGAGCAGACTTTTGTAATTCAAACGTTAAAGATACTTTTACTTTCTCTAGCCCCGTATGTAAATGTACACGGTGAATAGAGAAGGTATTGTATTTCACTCAAAAATTCGATATCGAAGTTTGAACGGAAATACGTGTTTCAGGACCTCCCTGAAAAAAAAAAAATATATATTTTCAGAAAAAGATCCGTGTGTGTGTCTGTGGACAGCATAGCTCAAAAACGAACTATCTTCCAAGGGTGCGACATGAATATTTTCAAAAAAATCCCCCCACCCCAACTACCCTTTACAAGGCAAAATTTTTATTTTCTCAAAAATGACTCTAACGATTTTGATTAAAATATTGTACATTAAAGATATTTATCTGGGAAAGAAAATATATATCTTGAATTTTCTGGGGATAGCCCCTTTATTCTGAATGAATTTTGCGGAATTTTGCATAGTTGGTAAAGCGTAAGAGACAGACAAAAACTTGCAACACAAAAAATGTAGAGCTCGTTGAAACACGCAATTTATATTCTATGCACTTTTTCCTGGAGTTGACCGTTTTTAAGATATTCCTTGTTACTAATTTCAGCTTTAAAATACTATACTTTTCTCATACGGGAACTTGTCAACACCTGACCACGCAAAAAATGGGATTTCAGTCCCATAGCAACTACATTTTAAAGCATTTAACTGTAGCTTTGTGTCTCTTTATTTTCCTTCTACCTATAAGGAACCAAGTAATAAAACCGTTTTCCATTAGCATAAAGTAGATAGAAGAATAAGCTTATTAACATAATTTGTTACAGAGAGGTGTCTTGTGAATGGATCACATTATATTTTTTTTTTACTACTTCTTCTGTTCCATATGTTTTCTGTTAGCTTATCTAGTTTCAGGTATGTTTAAAATAAAATTGATATCATTAAAATCGCAGAGGAATTGGGTGTTTTAAAGTTTAATGTTTTTGCATATCAGTTTTGCCAACATGTATATAATTAACAGTCACTTGGTTCTTGTGAGCTCGCCTCTGATATGTTTAAACATTGATTCGGTCCCTACCCAAGGTAAAAACGTATTTCTTGCTTATCATGTTAGAAGTCATATGACGCGAATATTAATACAATTTAATTGCTCTTCTTAATACAAAATGCATACTTCAAACAATCGCCTGCGGTGCCATATGTAGCGGGTGTTAAAACCTATAAAAAAAATCACCCAAAAATTTAATACATAAATTTCACTGGAAATACATATTTAAGAATCCACTGTACCAAAAGAGCATTTTACAAAAAGGCCCATGTGTATGTATGTCTGTGAACTCAAAACTTGATATTTAAGTTTAATATCTTCCAAGGATGCTATCCGAAGCTTTTGAGGAAAATTCCCCAATCCCAACACTACTCTTTACATGGAAAAATTTCGAAAATGTTGATTTTCTGAAAAATTGTTGTAACGAATTTGATTAAGGTACCGTATATTAAATATATTTACATTAGAAACAAAATGTATATCTTGAATTTCAGGAATAGCCTCTGAAGACCTCTTCATTGTGGATGAATGTTACATAATTAGTAAACCATAAGAGAATGGAGGGGGGGGCGGGAAGTAGATCTCGTTAAAACACACAATTTATGTCATACACATTTTTTCGTGGAGTTGACACTTTCCGAGGTATCCTTGTTATTGGTTCCAGTTTTTAAATACTTAAACTTTTCTCATGCAAAGAAAGGAATTTCAGTTACAAAGCAACCAGCTTTTAAAATATTTGACTACCACTTTAACCTATTTCCCTTCTGCTTACAAGGAAGCAAAATGTTTATCTCTATTAGCATAAAGTAGATACAAGAATATGTAATTTGTTACAGAGATGTATAGAAAGTCATGTGAATGGTACACAAAAGTTGTTTATACCGTACTATGTATGATTCCATGTAATTGATGTTTTATATGTTTTGGATGAATATTTTATGTTAATATTAGATATGTTATATTAAAATTAATACTACTACTGTGTTCATTGTTGAGATCCGTTAGTTTTTAAGTTTGCGTTAATTTTTCCCATTATTTACTATAATTTTCCTGTGTTAAGAAAATATACATTCTAAGGTTTTACTGTTACAGACGGTTAAAAAATTGAATGTGTCCGTTTCAATCACTTATCACAGACACACAGAATTATTTATAAGAGGAAAAAGCTATACTGTTTCTCGTTTTAAATAAGACTATTTCGTTCATGACACATGTATGCAGGAAGAGGCACATCCAGTACACATTGGCGCGCAAAATTCCAACCAATCGGAACTCACCTCTGCATTTTAATAGTTTTTTATCACACCCATATGTTTTTCTAAATTTATCGCACACATGCGCTTTTGTTTTCTCTCTGAACATCCCGTACATAATGGCGTAAGTTCCAATAGACATATTAATTGCAATCATCCTTTGCTAAATAATAGAGTGTAGCAATAAAAAGAGATCTCAAACTTATGATATGGGCATCAATTTGCAGTGATTTCGGTGGAAATATACGTCAATACAAATGCAACTTTAGGAATATTATTCTTCGTGTCCATATAGGCTAGTCATTGTTTCTTTTATTCACGAAATGGTCTTATTGAATACAACTCGAGCTTCAACTTTTCTCTAGATAAAAGTTAGAGTTCTCGTTACTTATTATAATGTATTCACATGGTTTTTTACCAAAAATCAAACTGTCTCGATTTCATTTTCGGAAAGATACTTCGCGTTATTGAAAACTAGCATCTTGCCTTGTAAAAGATAACGAAAGATTCGCGGAAATCTGAGAAGGTTATGCCGAAAAAATACCTGATGTGTTCCATTCACGTGACTTTCTCTACATCTCTGCAACAAATTATTGTTATAAAGCTTTATGCTTCATGATACTTGAGAAATGGTCTTATTTTTTGCCTCCTTGTAAGTAGAAGCGAAATAAGGGAGTGCCATAAGTTTAAGTGCTAGTCAAAAGCTGGTTTCTATGTGACTAAAGCTCCTTTGTTTCTATGGACAGGAGTTGACAAAGTCCTGTATGAGAAAAGTATAGTTTTTCACAGCTGAAACCAAAAACAAAAATATCTCAAAGCGACCAACTCCACGAAAAAAATGTATACAACATAAATTGAGTGTTTTAACGTGCTCTACATTTTTGTTGTTGTAAGTTTTTGTCCATCTCTTATGGTTCAGCAGTTATGCAAAATTCCGTAAAATTCATCCAGAATAAAGTAGTCTTCAGAGGCTATTACCAAAGAATTCACGATATTCCTACATTTTATTTGTCAGGTAAATATTTTTAATAAACGATATTTTAATCAAAATTGTTAGTCATTTTTGAGAAAATCAAAATTTTCGAAAAAAGTTCCATGTAAAGGGTAGTTAGGGGTGTGGGATTTTCTCAAAATCTTCGTGTCGCATCCCTGGAAGATACTGCAGCTAAATACTAAGTTTGGTATTTTACCGACTCTTTGTTTTTGAGTTATCGTGTTCACAGACACATGGACCTTTTTCTGAAAATGCTTTTTACTTTCTCTATTCGTACTATGTACATAGTGTACACAGAAGGTATTGCATTCCACCAAAAAAATTCAATACCGAGATTTCACCGGAAATGTATGTTTTAGGGTCCCCTGTATCTAAAACAAGTATTTTCAGAAAAAGGTCCGTGTGTGAGTCCATGTGTTCGTGTTTCTGTGAACACGAGAACTCAAAAACGAAAATCCGGTAAAATATCAAACTTGGTATTTCAGTTTAGTATCTTCCAGGGATGCGACACGAAGATTTTGAGAAAAATCACCCCAACGCAAACTACCTTTGACATGGAACTTTTTTTGAAAATGTTGATTTTCCAAAAAATGGTTCTAACGATTTTGATTAAAATATTTATATTAAAAATATTTACCTGGCATATAAAATGCATATTTTGAATTTTCTGGGAATAGTCTCTGAAGAGTACTTTATTCTGTGTCAATTTTACGGAATCTTGTATAACTGCTAAAGATGGACAAAAACTTACCACACAACAAATGTAGAGCACTTTGAAACACACAATTTATGTTATATATATATATATTTTTTTTTGTGGAGTTGATTGTTTTTGATATATTCCTTGTTTTTGGTTTCAGCTATAAAAAACTTACACATTTCTCATACAGGACTTTGTCAACTCCTGTCCATACAAACAAAGGAACTTCAGTCACATAGTAACCAGCTTTTGACTATCACTTTAACCTATGCTACGCCGTTATGTCGCTTCTACTACCAAGGAATCTAGTAATAAGACTAATTCTGCTAATTTTTTGTCGATTAGATGAATAAAATAGAATAATTTGTTGCAGTGATACAGAGAAAGTTATGTGAATGGAACACATCAGATTTTTTCGATACAGGAGACCCTAAAACATATATTTCTGACTCTGGTAGCCGTGTGTTGTTTGTTACCCATACTACCAACATTGGTATTTTAACTGAGGCACTTGAATCTAATAAACAACCACTTAATATAATAGCAAACTAACGAGCCAATTCATCATTGTCTGCAAGATATTTTAGTGACCTGAATTAGATAGCAATTAGGGGCGTGTGCACCAAAGTAAATTGGCGGTTTCTAAACTGAACACCAATTAGGGAAATAAAACGTGACCTTGTATGGATAGCAATGTGCTAGTTAGCAATAAGAAATTTCATTAAAAGCTGAACCTAATCCGGCTTTTAAGGGCAACATTTATTTCTAAAGCATATTTAAGGCAGAAAATCTGATGTTCCATTTACATCACTCTGTTTACCTATTATGTAACGAACTATTCTTACAAAAGCTTATTCTCCTCTGCGCTTCATAGATAAACATTACGCGAAATTCTCTTATTATTTAGTTCCTTATAAGTAGAGGGGAAATGAGAGAATACGTTAGGCTAAAGGGATAAACAAATCTTTTAAAAGCAAGGTGTTATCTGTTTGAATTTGGCTTTCTTTGTATGGCCAGGATTAAAGAGCACAATATAAAAGAATACATCGCAAATTGTTAATGCCACATAAAAAAAAATTTGATGTGTTCCATTCACATGACTTTCTCTACATCTCTGCAACAAATTATAGTTAAAAAGCTTATGCTTCTATTTACTTCATGCTAATTAGCAGGCATAGTCTTATTACTTGCTTCCTTGTAAGTAGAAGCGAAATGAGGGAGTACCATAGGTTAAAGTGAAAGTAAAAAGCTGGTTGCTATGTATCTGAAGTTCCTTTGTTTGTATGGACAGGAGTTAAGAAATTCATGTATGTTTTTCGAAGCTAAAACGAAAAATCAGGAATATCTTAAAAATGATCAGCTCCACGAAAAAAATGTAGATGACATAAATTGTGTATTTTATCGTGAGCTACATTTTTGTGTAGTAAGTTTTCCCCCATCTCTTACGGTTTAGCAAATAAGTACAATTTCGTAAAATTCATCCAAAATAAAGTAGTCTTCAGAGGTTATTCCCAGAAAATTCAAGATATACATTTTATTTGTCAGGTAAGTATCTTTAATATACGACATTTTAATCAAAATCGTTAGAGCCATTTTTAAGGAAATCAAAATTTTCAAACTTTTTTTCATGTAAAGGGTAGTTTGGGGTGGGGGGATTTTCTTGAAAATCCTCGTGTCGCATCCACGGAAGATACCAAACTTAAATATCAAGTTTGGGCTTTAACGATATTTTGGTTTTGGAGCTATGCTGCCCACAGACATAGACATACACACAGACAGATACACGGCCATTTTTCTAAAAATGCTTTTTATATATTCAGGGAGTCTCAAAACATATATTTCCGGTAAAATCTCGTTATCGAATTTTTGGGTGCAATGCAACACCTTCTCTATACACTTGTACATAGTTCGTATAGAGAAAGTAAAAAAAAAGTAAATGATACAAATTGTGTGTTTAAAGAAGATCTACATTTTTTTGTAGAGTAAACTTTTTTCTATCTCCTGGGTTTACCAGTTATGTATGGTCATTTAGAATCAAGAATTTTTTAGAGGTCACTCTCAGAAAAATCAAGATAAATAGGTTCATTTTATTTGTCATGTGCATATCTTGAAAATTTGGTGATTTAATCTAAATCAATAGAACCAATTTTCAAAAATAACAATTTCGAAAATATTTCTACGTAAAGTGTAGTTGGGACCGGGAGGATATTCCTACAAATCTACGTGTCATGCACATCCCTGGGAGATAGTGATCTTGTTGGTGTTTAACCGACTTTTTGTATCTGAGCGAGCGGAGACCTCACTTTTTGGATATTCCCACAAATCTACGTGTCATGCATATCCTTGGGAGATAGTGACCTTGTTGGTGTTTAACCGACTTTTTGTTTTTGAGCGAGCGGAGACCTCACTTTTTGGATATTCCTACAAATCTACATACCCTTGGGAGATAGTGAACTTGTTGGTGTTTAACCGACTTTTTGTTTTTGAGCGAGCGGAGACCTCACTTTTTGGATATTCCCACAAATCTACGTGTCATGCATATCCTTGGGAGATAGTGAACTTGTTGGTGTTTAACTGACTTTTTGTTTTTGAGCGAGCGGAGACCTCACTTTTTGGATATTCCTACAAATCTACATACCCTTGGGAGATAGTGAACTTGTTGGTGTTTAACCGACTTTTTGTTTTTGAGCGAGCGGAGACCTCACTTTTTGGATATTCCCACAAATCTACGTGTCATGCATATCCTTGGGAGATAGTGACCTTGTTGGTGTTTAACCGACTTTTTGTTTTTGAGCGAGCGGAGACCTCACATTTTGGATATTCCTACAAATCTACGTGTCATGCACATCCCTGGGAGATAGTGAACTTGTTGGTGTTTAAACGACTTTTTGTTTTTGAGCGAGCGGAGACCTCACATTTTGGATATTCGTACAAATCTACGTGTCATGCACATCCCTGGGAGATAGTGAACTTGTTGGTGTTTAAACGACTTTTTGTTTTTGAGCGAGCGGAGACCTCACATTTTGGATATTCGTACAAATCTACGTGTCATGCACATCCCTGGGAGATAGTGAACTTGTTGGTGTTTAAACGACTTTTTGTTTTTGAGCGAGCGGAGACCTCACATTTTGGATATTCCTACAAATCTACGTGTCATACATATCCTTTTTTTTTTTAAACAGTAACCGAGTCTGGTCAGGACTCCGGCACTGTATCCCTATTTACATTTCCCCCCGTTGGTTTTACTGATTACTGGTTTACTGGTTTTACTGTTTCTTTTACAAACATTTACACATTGCACAAACATATAACACCCATGCCCAAGGCGGGACTCGAACCCACGATCCCCTGCCCACGAAGCCTCCTTGGGAGATAGTGAACTTGTTGGTGTTTAACCGACTTTTTGTTTTTGAGCGAGCGGAGACCTCACTTTTTGGATTCAGGGTTCTTCCGGAAAAATTCCAATATCGAATTTTTGATTGGCATAGTATATAAACTGTATCTGTCTAGTATATAAACTGTACGTATGTGCTAGAGAAAGTAAAAATAAATTAATAGACATTGAGTCAATGTTCCACTGCAAACAATAGTGTGCTAGTATTTTGGAATTTGCTGTCTGCAGAACGCGAGATCGACGATAATGATGGTGTTTAGTAGAGATGGTAGAAGTGGTGATGATGCTGATGGTATGATGGTGGTGTTGGTATTGGTGTGGGAGGTGGTGTGGTGCTGTGTGAGGTGGTGGTGGTGTTGGTGGTTTGGTGATGGTGTGGTGGCGGTTGTGGTTGTGTGATGGTATGGTGTGACGGTGTGATGGTGGTGTGGTGGTGTAGTGATGTGGTGATGGTGTTGTGATGAAGGTTTAAGTGTGGTGATGGTGTGTTGCTTGGTGATGGTGATTGTGGTGGTGATGGTGTTGTGGTGAAGGTTTAAGTGTGGTGATGGTGGTAGTGTTGTGGTGCTGATGATGGGATGATGGTATAAGGATGGTGATGTTGATGATGGTATGGGTGGTGATAATGGTGACGGTGATTGTGGTAATGGAGATTAGTAAACTTAAGAATTGTTTTGGTAGAATAACGTCGCACTTGAAACGTGCAGTAGAATACTTCGACCTAACCGCTGCCACCGAAGACGTGTGCTGTAGTCTGGGAAGAAGAAGGAGGAAGACCACGGCTCACAAGCCCGGATTATACTATAGCTAGAATAAAATTATTGTTTTATTATTATCATTATTATTATTATTCCAGTCATCACTTTTAAAGGGCATGGACATGCACATATTAACGCATATGAACATATCGATATTTCCCTCAATGCAGTAATATTTTCGCGTTCACGCTGATGACGTACGAGCACTAATGGGAAATCAAGTGGCGGTGGGCTCGTGGAGCGACATGCGGTATGCGCATGACCTGCTTGTTAGTGCTTGACACGATTTAGAACTTGTTCACGTATAAACACGGCTACTACAGTTCTCAAGTGTGTGTGATTCTGTTCTCGCAATGTGGATTCACTTTGCCAGGAGGAAACTAAATAACAGTCCAACAAACGCGCTCCTCTTTCAAGCTCACCTTCACTAACATCATTTATTATTATTATTATTATTATTATTATTATTATTATTATTATTATTATTATTATTTTATAATTATACTTATTGTCATTATTATCATTAGTATTATTATTATCATTATTATAATTATTATTACTATCATTATTATTATGATTATTATTACTATCATTATTATTACTATCATTATTTTTATCATTATTATTATCATTATTATTATTGTCATTATTATTATTATCATTATTATTATTACTGTCATTATTATCATGATCATTATTATAATTATTATTATTATCATTATTATTATTCTCATTTATATTATCATCTTTATTATTATCATTATTATTATCATTATTATCATTATTATTGTCATTATTATTGTCATTATTATTATCATTATTATTGTCATTATTATTATTATTATTATTATTGTCATTATTATCATTATTATGATTATAATTATTATCATTATTATTATCATTATTATTATTATCATTATTTTATTATCATCATAATTATCATTATTATTATCATCATTATTATTCTCATTATTACTATCTTTATTATCATTATTGTTATTATTATCATTATTTTATTATTATCATTTATATTATTATCATCATCCTTCTTGACAGTATTTAACGCTCACTTTTACTACATATTGCACCAGGGTTGCCAGATTCGTTTCACAAAATATCGCCAGAATTATTTTAAAAATCGCCAATTTCACATTCACATTTTCTTAAGGGGGTTTAAAACGTCTCTAAGATTTGGTTTAGAATTTTGTCCGTGCTTTTTATTGCATGTTTCTTACTGTCAGATCATTGGACTCTCAGTTACAAACTTTACAGTAAAAAACAAAAGTTATATCACAAGAAACCTACTAAGGTCATTTATTTATTTCAAGTTCACAACTGCAAAATCATATCTGCAGGACTTCTCTTTGGAACAAACTACCTGCCGGCAATTGTGTTACCTCGTGTAATGTTAAAGTTGGTTTCTGTTTCTTTTTGGCTTTTATTCATTAGATTACACACTCCCGTCAAGATTTCTAGTCTATGGGGGAACGGGAAAATCGGCTAGAGAAAATGTCCCACCCGTCGGGAATCGAACCCGGGCTTATGACATTTCCCGACTTACCTATTACTAATACTCTATATGTATAGCATTTAAACTGCAGATACAGTATCAATGTATTATTCAAAAACTAATATCGTGCATATAATAATAAGACATGTTTGCATTCAACTGGTGCATTTTATTCAAACAGTTCTCTTGAACTCGGTGCGACTGCATTAGTACCAACTAACAAGGAAAATAATATAGCGACTAATTTCTCGTCTATGAATGCTGATTGCAGGTAGTTTACACTATTTTCATAGCACTAGTGACTTAACGAACATACCATCACTATACTCATCATATTTACTTAATTTGTGAAGCAAGTACAATATACCTTTTCAAGGAATACATTTAAATTAGTTTCGTGATTTCAGAAGAAGCCCAAAAATTCGCAAATCGCCTCAATTAAAAATCGGTCGGAAAATCGATCTTTTAGTAACCCAAACCGCGTGATTTCGCCCAATCTGGCAACACTGCATAGCACCGCAGAACGGTACATGGTTTGAAAATGGAGCTCCGGTGGAATGTGAAGGTAGGGAAACCGGAGAAAACCCGCCCTTGAGCCGCTTTTTCCACCACAAATCCCACATGGGTCAATTCACTCGGCTACGGCGCGATCCGCCAAGATGATGATGATAACCAAGGTGTTTTGGGATAAAAGGGTGTCGTGTTCATTTGTTCTCGCTAATGAAAGCTAGGTTGGGAACAAAAGACCATCGTGAACTGGTGAGTAATGTTAGAATTTGGCTGAGTTCCCATGCGGCAACGATGTTTGAAGAAGGCAGTGAAGAGCCTGTTCCACGCATAAGACGTTTCTTTCGTGCCAGGAAATAAAAGTATTAATTAAAAATCTGATGTGTTCCATTCACATGACTTTCTCTACATCTCTGCAACAAATTATTCTTAAAAAAACTTATGCTTCTATTTACTTCATGCTATTCGAGAAAAAATTAGCAGAATAGTCTTATCACTTGCTTCCTTATAAGTACAAGCGAAATAAGGCAGTACCATAGGTTAAAGTGATAGTCAAAAGCTGGTTGCTATGTGATTGAAGTCCTTTGTATGGATAGGAAGGAGTTAGTAAAGTCCTGTGTGAGAAAAAAGCTGAAACCAAAAACAAGGAATATCTAAAAAAAAAACGATCAACTCCACGAAAAAAATGCATATAACATAAATTGTGTATTTTAAAGTGCTCTACATTTCTTGTGTGGTAAGTTTTTCTCCATCTCTTACGGTTTAGCAGTTATGCAAAATTCCGTAAAATCCATCCAGAATAAAGTAGTCTTCAGAGACTATTCCCAGAAAATTCAAGATACACATTATATTTTTCAGGTAAATATCTTTAATATATGATTTTTTAATCAAAATCGTTAGAGCCATTTTTGAGAAAATAAACATTTTCGAAAAAAGTTCCATGTAAAGGGATAGCTTGGGATGGGGGGGATTTTTCTCAAAATCTTCGTGTCACATCCCTGGAAGATACTAAACTTAAATACCAAGTTTGGTATTGTACCGACTTTTCGTTTTTGAGTTATCGTGTTCACACACACGGACCTTTTTGTGAAAATGCTTTTCTTGGAAATAGGGGACCCTAAAACACATATTTCCGGTGAAATCTCAATTTCGAATTTTTGGGTGGAGTGCAATACCTTCTCTATACACTATGTACATAGAACGTGTAGAGAAAGTAAAAAGAGCTGTTTTTCAGCAATTAATTGCTAGGTGTACAACAAAAGCATTGCTATTTGAAGAAAATAAATGAAAGCATTCTATTCAGTTCATAACATCAGTTAGTATGTTGATGTGTTTGATTTCAAAATGTCAGACTCTTTCTCCAAAACGAGGTTGTATCCAACAGGCAGCAAGCATTTGTTTTAACACATCTACTCATTATCAATGAAGGATTGATTTTCGTAAACCCCCAATACGACGAAATTGTACGGTCTCTTGGCATGTTAATTACAATTGGAGAAAACTGCATCAGAGTCAAACCGTTGTAATTACAAACAATGACCTTATTTTCTCTACTGCGAGCATAGTACACAGATAGAACATATGCATTCTATCTAAAATTTCGATACTAGATTTCACTGGAAATACACTTTCTAGAGTCCCTGAATAAAACTTCTGATGTGTTCCATTCACATGACTTTCTCTAAATCTCTACAAAAAATTACTGGTAAAAGCTTATTATTCTATTTACTTAATGCTAATCGAAAAAAATTAGCTGAAATAGTCTTATTACTTGCTTCCCTGTAAGTAGAAGTGAAATAAGGCAGCACCATAGGTTAAAGTGATAGTCAAAAGCTGGTTGCTATGTGACTGAAGTTCCTTCTTTTGTATGTACAGGAGTTGACAAATTCCTGTATGAGAAAATTTAGTTTTTATAAAGCTGAATCCAAAAACAAGGAATATCTTTAAAACGATCAACTCTATGAAAAAAATGTATATAACATAAATTGTGTGTCTTAAGGTGCTCTACATTTGTTGTGTGGTAAGTTTTTGTCCATCTCTTACGGTTTATTAGTTATGCAACATTACGTAAAATTCGTTCAGAATAAAGTAGTCTTCAGAGGCTATTCCCAAAAAATTCAAGATATACATTTTATTTAGCAGGTAAATATCTTCAATATACGAAATTTTAATCAAAATCGTTAAAGTCATTTTTGCGAAAATCAATATTTTCGAAAAAGTTCCATGTAAAGGGTAGTTTGGGGTGGGGGGATTTTTCTCCAAACCTTCGTGAGGTATCCCTGGAAGCAACTAAACTTAAATACCAAGTTTGGTATTTTACCGACTTTTCGTTTTTGAGTTATCGTGTTTACAGACACACGGACACACATACACACACACACACACGGACCTTTTTGTGAAAATGCTTTTTTTTTTTGGATATTAGGGACCCTAAAACATATATTTCCGGTGAAATCTCGATATCGAATTTTTGGGTGGAGTGCAATACCTTCTCTATACACTATGAACATAGTACGTGTAGAGAAAGTAAAAAGTAAAAAATAAATGGAAATGGACTGTTAACAAATAAGATATATAGGTCTTGAGCATCTAGTAGTGGTATTATGTACTTTTTTTGTATAACTTAAACTGGATGCCTAATAAAAAAAGTGGCCTGGGCCAAATTCTAGTGGGCACACAAATATGTATTGTACAACGTATGTATTTATGCTTCAATAAACCTATTATAATTCTATTATTATTCATTTTCTGCAATAACTTCAAAAAATTAATGAGTACCAATCAATGGCTTTCTCTACCTTTTCTCTAAACTATTCTACAAAAGACTTTTCAATTATTTGCATCATACTAATCGAGATAAACATTATTACTTGCTTCCTTGTAAGTAGAACGAAATAAGATAGTATATCACTAGACTAAAGCGATTATCTAATGTTTTAAAAGTTGGTTGCTATGTGATTGAAATTCGTTTCTTTCCATTGACAAACACCCGTATGAGAAAGATGTAAGCATTTTAAAACTGAAACCAATAATATGGAATGTCTCGGAAATGGTCAACTCCAGAAAAAAATGTGTATGACACGAACTGTGTTTTAAAGAAATCTACATTTCTTGTGTAGTAAGTTTTCTGTGACCACTTGCCTCCCATCTCGCATGTAGGATTTGTGGTGCAGGAAACGGCGCGGCGTCTGGGGGTTTTCTCCGAGTCCTCCAGTTTCCCTCGCCAATTATTCCACTAATTGCTCCATCATCACCTTCCTATCATCCATGTCGCTTTCATTTTATATCATCCATTCATTTCCATCACTCATATCTATATGCTTGACTTGTATGTAGAGAATAGCCAAAATCTAACAAAATATTTTAGAAGGCTGCTAGAACGAATATAAAATTTGAATCTGTTCTTCTTCTTCGGTAAGGGGTAGACCTTCAAAAATGCAAAACTGGTCTTGCTATCTGAATCTTACCTACGTTTCAGTAACCTTGAATATAATTTTCTGGAATCACGATAGCATTCTGTTTATGTGTTCATACCAGTTTGATCTTAATTTGTTTATACGCTCACTAAGTCTACGGATTTATAGTTCCTCTCTTATTTCTATATTTCTCTTCTGAGCTATTAATCTATATCCAGACAGAAGTGCACTGAAGATCTCTCAGTTCTTCTTCTGTCCTTACTGCTTACGTTTTCAGCTTTCACTTCCGTAACAAAGCCATTATTATGCTCAGTTTTAATTGCGTAACCTTCTTGTTTTGTTCTTTAACATTTTTCCGACTCGCTTGGAATTTAACTTTGTGTCTATATCTTTCCTATATTCATATCAAATACTGAAGCTAGATAATTGCAAATGGTGACCTGTTCTATGATTTTATTGCTTTCTCTACACGTACAATGTACATGGTGTATAGAGAAGGTATTGTATTGCACCCAAACATCCGATACCGAGATTTCACTGGAAATATATGTTTTGGAACCTCCTCAATCCAAAAAAAGCACTTCTAGAAAAAGGTCTGTGTGTGTCTGTGGACTGTATAGTACAAAAATGAAAAGTCCTTTAAATACCAAACTTCATATTTAAGTTCAGTATCTTCCAAGGGTGCGACACGAAGATTTTCAAGAAAATCCCCTTTACATGGAAAACATTTCGAAATGTTTGATTTTCTGAAAAATAACACTAACGATTTTGATTAAAATATATCATATATTAAAGATATTTACTTGATAAGTAAAATGTATATCTTGAACTTTCTGAAAAGAGCCTCTGATGTCCTCTTCACTGTGGATGAATTTTGCATTACTGGTAAACCGTAACAGACAGACAAAACTTATTACAGAAACACACAATATACGCCATATGCTTATATTTGTAAGCCCGAGGTATGTCTTGTTGGTATCAACTTAACTTTTCTTAAACAGGTGGTCTCTTTCGTTTCGTCTCTGTTTTTGCTTTACTTCTAGCTGTGAAAAGCTAGCTGAATTTCAGTTGTTTCATACAGCGAACGGCGTTTTATAAAATTTGACTATCGCTTTATTTCCCCTCTGCATAGAAGGAAATAATGCAATCGTTTCTGCTAACGTTTATCTCGATTACCATGATGTAGATAAACGAATAATCCTTTGTAGTGAAAGTCGTGTGAATGGAACACATCAGTTTTTTATTGAAGTGATCTAAAGTAGGTATCAAATTTCTGGGTGGAGTTCCTATAGATGCACAGGAGAGGACTGCAGTGTGAATGACCTACTTACTTCTTTAGAATATTTAAAATGAGTTAACAATCCCTCCCCTACGTCAAATAAAAGCGTTTAATTAGTTTTAGCCTACATCGACAATTTACCCATACATTTCGACAAGTTTATCAAACTTTAGACCAAAAGGTTATTTATAAATATCTTTCGTTTTAAGAAATGGAAATGGAGTTTTATTTATGGACGCACTTTAACTGCTGTAGTTCTCAGCGTCCCATTCTATATTCGGCGTGAAAGACCGCTTAATTTTGTTCACAGGCTTCTCTATCAGGATTGAAGTTCTTTTACATGCCGCAAATCTACGATACGGGACCAACGGCTTACTTTCCTTCCGAAGGAAGCCATGATAAGAATTTTTACGCCCGAAAAAATCCATCATCCTCCGCCGGGTTTGAAACCCCGACCTTGGGTATATGAATCTAGTACGGAGAGTGACATTACGTTTCATTTTTTTCTTTTGGTAGTGTTTAACGCCCGCTTTAACTACTTATGGCACCGCAGGCGTTGACACTGATGATACATGAATGATGATGGAACACCGGTGGAATGAAATGGCGGGAGAAACCGGAGTACCCGGACAAAACCCGCCCCAGCGCCGCTTTGTCCACGTGCGGTCACTTGGGATCGAACCCAGGCTGTCTAGGTGAGAGGCGAGTGGTCTAACCACTCGCGGCCTTATTACGTTTCAACAATACCTCCCACCAAGAATACGGAAAATTACGTGGTGCAGTTATTGCCTTTTTCAGTAAGGTGTTTATAGGGGAGAATTAATTTAATAGCATCCATCCAAGTCCCTTCACTAACTGGGCTCATTTAGGATGGTAGGAACCGTGATAACTGTACGACTCGCATTCGGGAGGTCCCGGATTTGATCTGCTCTTTGGGTTCTGGTGGTTTCTCCGAGGTAGGTAGGCAAATGCAGGGGTGATTTCTTATCTATCACAATTTCCCTTTCCTTCTCATACTTCAATTGTGCTTCTAATTTGTACTGTATGGTGGTACCAGACATAAGGCGCAGATGCATGTCAATGGAAGCAATACTCCTCTTATACACTAGAGAGGTGCCAGGTCGATGGGGTCGCTTGATCGCCCTCTTGAAGCTCCTTGCAGTGGGACTGATAATCGGGCATGGAAATATTAGGACAGGCTGTTAAACTCATTGCCAACACTTTATTCAGCCGTGCCGATACACGTGTTGTATGTTGCAGGTGAATCGCCAGTTATTCGATGCTTTTTTGGTGCGCACCAAAGTTGGAAAAACTATGTAAAGGTCCATTGTTATTGATAATTAACCGTAGATGCACTGACATCGAATATAGACGCAGAATTAAATGCACCTTGAGTATTCTCAATGACAAACGTAAACGTAGACAATAACCCATCAGAAATTAAAACAAGAGAACTGCGCCTTGCGAGTGAATAGCAAACTAAAATGGTTGTCTGAGACGAGAGTGTGAAAGCACACGAAAACTAGGGTAGCCAATTTGTTTGGTGCTTTATATTTTAAAAAACGGCTGACTCGTCGTAGAAGATGGTAGATTCATCCCCTTAATGAAAGACTAATTAGCGGAGGAGAACTCAGAGAGAATCATCAAGCCACGCCATTTTAATAACACTTCGAGCATTGGTTGATTCCGGCGTTCATGTTAACTTTGACGCAAAAGCTTGGCGTTTGCAAGCCTATATGTTAACGTACTATGGTTACGTCAATGTCAATGTAACACGTGAATGAGTCTATACATATATTGGCTACAAGTTTCTGTGTTAACGTACTACAGTTATGTCAATGTCAATGTAACACGTGAATGAGTCTATACATATATTGGCTACTAGCTTCTGTGTTAACGTACTACTGTTATGTCAATGTCAATGTAACACGTGAATGAGTCTATACATATATTGGCTACAAGCTTCTGTGTTAACGTACTACTGTTATGTCAATGTCAATGTCAATGTAACACGTGAATGAGTCTATACATATAATGGCTAAAGGCTTCTGTGTTAACGTACTACAGTTATATCTGTCAATGTAACACGTGAATGAGTCTATACATATATTGGCTACAAGCTTCTGTGTTAACGTACTACTGTTATGTCAATGTCAATGTAACACGTGAATGTGTCTATACATATATTGGCTACAAGCTTCTGTGCTAACGTACTACAGTTATGTCAATGTCAATGTAACACGTGAATGAGCCTATACATATATTGACTACAAGCTTCTGTGTTAACGTACTGCAGTTATGTCAATGTCAATGTAACACGTGAATGAGCCTATACATATATTGACCACAAGCTTCTGTGTTAACGTACTAATGTTATTACAATGTAACAAGTGAATGAGTCTTTACATATATTGGCCACAAGCTTCTGTGTTAACTTACTACAGTTATGTCAATGTCAATGTAACACGTGAATGAGCCCATACATATATTGACTATAAACATCTGTGTTAACGTACTACAGTTATGTCAATATCAATGTAACACGTGAAAGAGTCAATACATATATTGGCTACAAGCTGTTATGTTAACGTACTACAGTTATGTCAATGTCAATGTAACACGTGAATGAGTCAATACATATATTAGCTACAAGCTTCTGTGTTAACGTACTACAGTTATGTCAATGTCAATGTAACACGTGAATGAGCCTATACATATATTGACTACAAGCTTCTGTGTAAACGTAGTACAGTTATGTCTGTCAATGTAACACGTGAATGAGTCTATACATATATTGGCTACAAGCTTATGTGTTTACGTACTAATGTTATTACAATGTAACACGTGAAAGAGTCTATACATATATTGGCTACAAGCTTCTGTGTTAACGTACTACTGTTATTAAAATGTCAATGTAACACGTGAATGAGTCTATACATATATTGGCTACAAGCTTCTGTGTTAACGTACTACAGTTATTACAATGTAACACGTGAATGAGTCTTTACATATATTGGCTACAAGCTTCTGTGTTAACGTACTACTGCTATGTCAATGTCAATGTAACAAGAAAATGAGCCTATACATAAATTGGCTACGAGCTTCTGTGTTAACGTACTACAGTTATGTCTATGTCAATATAACATGTGAATGAGTCTATACATATATTGGCTACAAGCTTCTGTGTTAACGTACTACAGTTATGTCAATGTCAATGTAACACGTGAATGTGTCTATACATATATTGACTACAAGCTTCTGTGTTAACGTACTACAGTTATGTCAATGACAATGTAACACGTGAATATGTCTATACATATATTGACTACAAGCTTCTGTGTTAACGTACTACAGTTATGTCAATGTAACACGTGAATAAGTCTATACATATATTGACTACAAACTTCTGTGCTAACGTACTACAGTTATGTCAATATCAATGTAACACGCGAATGAGCTAATATACATATATTGACTACAATCTTCTGTGTTAACGTACTACTGTTATGTCAATGGCAATGTAACACGTGAATGAGTCTATACATATATTGGCTACAAGCTTCTGTGTTAACGTACTACAGTTATGTCAATGTCAATGTAACACGTGAAAGAGACAATACATATATTGGCTACAAGCTGTTATGTTAACGTACTACAGTTATGTCAATGTCAATGTAACACGTGAATGAGTCAATACATATATTAGCTACAAGCTTCTGTGTTAACGTACTACAGTTATGTCAATGTCAATGTAACACGTGAATGAGCCTATACATATATTGACTACAAGCTTCTGTGTAAACGTAGTACAGTTATGTCTGTCAATGTAACACGTGAATGAGTCTATACATATATTGGCTACAAGCTTCTGTGTTTACGTACTAATGTTATTACAATGTAACACGTGAAAGAGTCTATACATATATTGGCTACAAGCTTCTGTGTTAACGTACTACTGTTATTAAAATGTCAATGTAACACGTGAATGAGTCTATACATATATTGGCTACAAGCTTCTGTGTTAACGTACTACAGTTATTACAATGTAACACGTGAATGAGTCTTTACATATATTGGCTACAAGCTTCTGTGTTAACGTACTACTGCTATGTCAATGTCAATGTAACAAGAAAATGAGCCTATACATAAATTGGCTACGAGCTTCTGTGTTAACGTACTACAGTTATGTCTATGTCAATATAACATGTGAATGAGTCTATACATATATTGGCTACAAGCTTCTGTGTTAACGTACTACAGTTATGTCAATGTCAATGTAACACGTGAATGTGTCTATACATATATTGACTACAAGCTTCTGTGTTAACGTACTACAGTTATGTCAATGACAATGTAACACGTGAATATGTCTATACATATATTGACTACAAGCTTCCGTGTTAACGTACTACAGTTATGTCAATGTAACACGTGAATAAGTCTATACATATATTGACTACAAACTTCTGTGCTAACGTACTACAGTTATGTCAATATCAATGTAACACGTGAATGAGCTAATATACATATATTGACTACAATCTTCTGTGTTAACGTACTACTGTTATGTCAATGGCAATGTAACACGTGAATGAGTCTATACATATATTGGCTACAAGCTTCTGTGTTAACGTACTACAGTTATGTCTGTCAATGTAACACCTGAATGAGTCTATACATATATTGGCTACAAGCTTCTGTGTTAACGTACTACAGTTATGTCAATGTCAATGTTACACGTGAGTGAGTCTATACATATATTGACTACAAGCTTCTGTGTTAACGTACTACACTTATGTCTGTCAATGTAACACGTGAATGAGTCTATACATATATTGGCTACAAGCTTCTGTGTTAACGTACTACAGTTATGTCCGTCAATGTAACACTTGAATGAGTCTATATATATATTGACTACAAGCTTCTGTGTTAACGTACTACAGTTATGTCAATGTCAATGTAACACGTGAATGAGTCTATACATATATTGACCACAAGTTTCCGTGTTAAAGTACTACAGTTATGTCTGTCAATGTAACACGTGAATGAGTCTATAATATATTGACTACAAGCTTCTGTGTTAAAGTACTACAGTTATGTCCGTCAATGTAACACGTGAATGAGTCTATACATATATTGGCTACAAGCTTCTGTGTTAACGTACTACAGTTATGTCAATGTCAATGTAACACGTGAATGAGTCTATACATATATTGACCACAAGCTTCTGTGTTAACTTACTACAGTTATGTCAATGTCAATGTAACACGTGAATGAGTCTATACATATATTGGCTACAAGCTTCTGTGTTAACGTATTACTGTTATGTCCGTCAATGTAACACGTGAATGAGTCTATCCTTATATTGGCTACAAGCTTCTGTGTTAACGTACTACTGTTATGTCAATGTCAATGTAACACGTGAATGAGCCTATACATATGTTGGCTACAAGCTTTTGTGTTAACGTACTACAGTTATGACAATGTCAATGGAACACGTGAATGAGTCTATCCATATATTGGCTACAAGCTTCTGTGTTAACGTACTACTGTTATGTCTGTCAATGTAACACGTGAATGAGTCTATCCATATATTGGCTACAAGCTTCTGTGTTAACGTACTACAGTTATGACAATGTCAATGTAACACGTGAATGAGTCTATCCATATATTGGCTACAAGCTTCTGTGTTAACGTACTACAGTTATGTCAATGTCAATGTAACACGTAAATGAGTCTATACATATATTGGCTACATGCTTCTGTTTTAACGTGCTACTGTTAATTCAATGTCAATGTAACACGTGAATGAGTATACACATACGAAAATTATTTTGTAAGGAACACATGAATCCTTTAGTATCTAATTATTTATTATATTATATTTGTCCTATTTTTTCTTTATTTTTATCTTTGATTTTATGAAGTTCGTATATTGGCTACAAGCTTCTGTTTTAACGAACTACTGTTACTTCAATGTCAATGTAACACGTGAATGAGTCAATACATATATTAGCTACAAGCTACTGTGTTAACGTACTACAGTTATTACAATGTAACACGTGTTGAGTCTATACAAATATTGGCTACAAGCTTCTGTGTTAACGTACTACAGTTATGTCAATGTCAAAGTAACACGTGAATGAGCCTATACGTATATTGACTACAAGCTTCTGTGTTAACGTGCTTCTGTTATTACAATGTAACACGTGAATGAGCCTATACAAATATTGACTACAAGCTTCTGTGTTAACGTACTACAGTTATTACAATGTAACACGTGTTGAGTCTATACATATATTCGCTACAAGCTTCTGTGTTAACGTACTACAGTTACGTCTATGTCAATGTAACACGTGAGTGAGCCTATACATATATTGCCTACAAGCTTCTGTGTTAACGTACTACAATTATTACAATGTAAAACATGAATAAGCCTATACATATATTGGCTACAAGCTTCTGTGTTAACGTACTACAGTTATGTCTGTCAATGTAACACGTGATTGAGCCTATACATATATATGACTACCTGCTTCTGTGTTAACGTACTACTGTTATGTCAATGTCAATGTAACACGTGAATGAGCCTATACATATATTGACTACAAGCTTCTGTGTTATCGTACTACAATTATGTCAATGTCAATGTAACACATGAATGAATCTATACATATATTGGGTAAAAGCTTCTGTGTTAACGTACTACAGTTATGTCAATGTCTATGTAACACGTGGATGAGTCTATACATATATTGAGTACAAGCTTCTGTGTTAACGTACTAAAGTAAAGTCAATGTCAATGTAACACGTGAATGAGCCTATACATATATTGGCTACAAGCTTCTGTGTTAACGTACTACAGTTATTACAATGTAACACGTGAATGAGTCTATACATATATTGGCTACAAGCTTCTGTGTTAACGTACTACTGTTATGTCTGTCAATGTAACATGTGAATGAGTCTATCCATTTATTGGCTACAAGCTTCTGTGTTAACGTACTACTGTTATGTCAATGTCAATGTAACACGTGAATGAGCCTATCCATAAATTGGCTACGAGTTTCTGTGTCAACGTAGTACAGTTATGTCAATGTCAATGTAAAATGCAAATGAGTCTATACATATATTGGCTACAAGCTTCTGTGTTAACGTACTACAGTTATGTCAATGTCAATGTAACACGTGAATGAGTCTATACATATATTGGGTACAAGCTTCTGTGTTAACGTACTACAGTTATGTCAATGTCTATGTAACACGTGGATGAGTCTATACACATATTGGGTATAAGCTTCTATGTTAACGTACTACAGTTATGTCAATGTCAATGTAACACGTGAATGAGTCTATACATATATTGACTACAAGCTTCTGTGTTAACGTACTACTGTTCTGTCAATGTCAATATAACACGTGAATGAGTCTATACATACATTGGCAACAAGCTTCTGTGTTAACTTACTACAGTTATGTCAATGTCAATGTAACACGTGAATGAGTCTATACATATATTGGCTACAAGCTTCTGTGTTAACTTACTACAGTTATGTCTACGTCAATGTAACATGTGAATGAGTCTATACATATATTGGCTGCAAGCCTCTGTGTTAACGTACTACAGTTACGTCAATGTCAATTTAACACGTGAATGAGCCTATACATATATTGATTACAAGCTTCCGTGTTAACTTACTACTGTTATATCAATGTCCATGTAACACGTGAATGAGTCTATACATATATTGGCTGCAAGCCTCTGTGTTAACGTACTACTGTTATTACAATGTCAATGTAACACGTGAATGAGTCTATCCATATATTGACTACAAGCTTCTGTGTTAACGTACTACTGTTGTTACAATGTCAATGTAACACGTGTATGAGTCTATACATATATTGACTACAAGCTTCTGTGTTACCGTACTACTTTTATTACAATGTCAATGTAACACGTGAATGAGCCTATACATATATTGTCTACAAGCTTCTGTGTTAACGTCCTACAGTTATGTCAATGTAACACGTGAGTGAGTCTATACTTATATTGGCTACAAGCTTCTGTGTTAACTTACGTTATGTCTACGTCAATGGAACACGTGAGTGGGCCCTTACATAGATGGACTACAAGCTTCTGTGTTAACGTACTACAGTTACGTCTATGTCCATGTCAATGTAACACGTGAATGAGCCTATACATATATTGACTACAAGCTTCTGTGTTAACGTACTACTGTTTCGTCAATGCCAATGTAACACGTGAATGAGTCTATACATATTTTGGATACAAGCTTCTGTGTTAACTTACTACAGTTATGTAAATGTCAATGTAACACGTGAATGAGCTAATATACTTATATTGACTACAAGCTTCTGTGTTAACGTACTACAGTTATGTCAATATCAATGTAACACGTGAATGAGTCTATACATTATTGGCTACAAACTTCTGTGTTAACGTACTACTGTTATGTCTGTCACTGTAACATGTGAATGAGTCTATACATATATTGGCTACAAGCTTCTGTTTTAACGTACTACTGTTATGCCTGTCAATGTAACACGTGAATGAGTCTATCCATATATTGGCTACAAGCTTCTGTGTTAACCCACTAGAGTTATGTCTGTCAATGTGACACGTGAATGAGTCTATCCATATATTGGCTACAAGTTTCTGTGTTAACGTACTACAGTTATGTAAATGTCAATGTAACACGTAAATGAGTCTATACATATATTGGCTACATGCTTCAATTTTAACGTGCTACAGTTACTTCAATGTCAATGTAACACGTGAATGCGTATACACATATATTGGCTACAAGCTTCTGTGTTAACGTACTACAGTTATGTCAATGTCAATGTAACACGTGAATGAGTCTATACATATATTGGCTACAAGCTTCTGTTTTAACGTACTACTGTTACCTCAATGTCAATGTAACACGGGAATGAGTCTATACGTATATTATCTACAAGCTTCTGTGTTAACGTACTACAGTTATTACAATGTAACACGTGAATGTGTCTTTGCATATATTGGCTACAAGCTTCTGTGTTAACTTACTACAGTTATGTCAATGTCAATGTAACACGCGAATGAGCCTATACATATATATGACTACAAGCTTCTGTGTTAACGTACTACAGTTATATCTGTCAATGTAACACGTGAATGAGTCTATACATATATTGGCTACAAGCTTCTGTGTTAACTTACTACAGTTATGTCAATGTCAATGTAACACGCGAATGAGCCTATACATATATATGACTACAAGCTTCTGTGTTAACGTACTACAGTTATGTCAATGTCAATGTAACACGCGAATGAGCCTATACATATATATGACTACAAGCTTCTGTGTTAATTACTACAGTTATATCAATGTCAATGTAACACGCGAATGAGCCTATACATATATATGACTACAAGCTTCTGTGTTAACCTACTACAGTTATGTCAATGTCAATGTAACATGCGAATGAGCCTATACATATATATGACTACAAGCTTCTGTGTTAACTTACTACAGTTATGTCAATGTCAATGTAACACGCGAATGAGCCTATACATATATATGACTACAAGCTTCTGTGTTAACGTACTACAGTTATGTCAATGTCAATGTAGCACGTGAATGAGCCAATACATATATATGAATACAAGCTTCTGTGTTAACGGACTACAGTTATGTCAATGTCAATGTAACACTTGAATGAGCCTATACATATATTGACTACATTATTCTGTGTTAACGTACTACTGTTATTACAATGTAAAACGTGAATGAGACTATACATATATTGGCTACAAGCTTCTGTGTTAACGTACTACTGTTATTACAATGTAGCACGTGAATGAGACTATTCATATATTGGCTACAAGCTTCTGTGTTAACGTACTACTGTTATTACAATGTAAAACGTGAATGAGCCTATACATATATTGGCTACAAGCTTCTGTGTTAACATACTGCAGTTATGTCAATGTCAATGTAACACTTGAATGAGCCTATACATATATTGACTACATTATTCTGTGTTAACGTACTACTGTTATTACAATGTAGCACGTGAATGAGACTATACATATATTGGCTACAAGCTTCTGTGTTAACGTACTACTGTTATTACAATGTAAAACGTGAATGAGCCTATACATATATTGGCTACAAGCTTCTGTGTTAACATACTGCAGTTATGTCAATGTCAATGTAACAGTGAGTGAGTCTATACATATATTGGCTACAAGCTTCTGTGTTGACTTACTACAGTTATGTCAATGTCAATGTAACACGTGAATGAGTCTATACATATATTGACTACAAGCTTCATTGTTAACGTACTACTGTTATTACAATGTAAAACGTGAATGAGCCTATACATATATTGGCTACAAGCTTCTGTGTTAACATACTGCAGTTATGTCAATGTCAATGTAACACTTGAATGAGCCTATACATATATTGACTACATTATTCTGTGTTAACGTACTACTGTTATTACAATGTAGCACGTGAATGAGACTATACATATATTGGCTACAAGCTTCTGTGTTAACGTACTACTGTTATTACAATGTAAAACGTGAATGAGCCTATACATATATTTGCTACAAGCTTCTGTGTTAACATACTGCAGTTATGTCAATGTCAATGTAACAGTGAGTGAGCCTATACATATATTGGCTACAAGCTTCTGTGTTAACATACTGCAGTTATGTCAATATATTGACTACATTATTCTGTGTTAACGTACTACTGTTATTACAATGTAGCACGTGAATGAGACTATACATATATTGGCTACAAGCTTCTGTGTTAACGTACTACTGTTATTACAATGTAAAACGTGAATGAGCCTATACATATATTGGCTTCAAGCTTCTGTGTTAACATACTGCAGTTATGTCAATGTCAATGTAACAGTGAGTGAGTCTATACATATATTGGCTACAAGCTTCTGTGTTAACTTACTACAGTTATGTCAATGTCAATGTAACACGTGAATGAGTCTATACATATATTGACTACAAGCTTCATTGTTAACGTACTTCAGTTATGTCTGTCGATGTAACACGTGAATGAGTCTATACATATATTGACTACAAGCTTCATTGTTAACGTACTTCAGTTATGTCTGTCGATGTAACACGTGAATGAGCCTATACATATATTGACTACAAGCTTCTGTGTTAACGTACTTCAGTTATGTCTGTCGATGTAACACGTGAATGAGTCTATACATATATTGGCTACAAGCTTCATTGTTAACGTACTTCAGTTATGTCTGTCGATGTAACACGTGAATGAGTCTATACATATATTGGCTAGAAGCTTCTGTGTTAACGTACTACAGTTATGTCTGTCAATGTAACACGTGAATGAGCCTATACATATATTGGCTACAAGCTTCTGTGTTAACTTACTACAGTTATGTCAATGTCAATGTAACACGTGAATGAGTCTATACATATATTGACTACAAGCTTCTGTGTTAACGTTCTAGTTATGTCTGTCAATGTAACACATGAATGAGTCTATACATATATTGGCTAGAAGCTTCTGTGTTAACGTACTACAGTTATGTCTGTCAATGTAACACGTGAATGAGTCTATACGTATATTGGCTACAAGCTTCTGTGTTAACGTACTACAGTTATGTCAATGTAACACGTGAATGAGCCTATACATATATTGGCTATTAGCTTCTGTGTTAACTTACTACAGTTATGTCAATGTCAATGTAACACGTGAATGAGCCTATACATATATTGCCTACAAGCTTCTGTGTTAACTTACTACAGTTATGTCAATGTCAATGTAACACGTGAATGAGCCTATACATATATTGGCTACAAGCTTCTGTGTTAACTTACTACTGTTATGTCAATGTCAATGTAACATGTGAATGAGCCTATACATATATTGGCTACAAGCTGCTGTGTTAACGTACTACAGTTATGTCAATGTAACACGTGAATGAGCCTATACAAATATTTGCTATAAGCTTATGTGTTAGCGTACTACAGTTATGTCAATGTCAATGTAACACGTGAATGAGCCTATACATATATTGGCTATGAGTTTCTGTGTTAACGTACTACAGTTATGTCTACTTCAATGTAACACGTGAATGAGTCTATACAAATATTGACCACAAGTTTCTGTGTTAACGTACTACAGTTATGTCAATGTCAATGTAACACGTGAATGAGTCTATACATATATTGTCTACAAGCTTCTGTGTTAACGTACTACAGTTATGTCAATGTAACACGTGAATGAGCGTATACATATATTGGCTAGAAAATTCTTTGTTGACGTACTACTGTTATGTCAATGTCAATGTAACACCTGAATGAGTCTATACATATATTGGCTACAAGCTTCTGTGTTAACGTACTACAGTTATGTCAATGTAACACGTGAATGAGTCTATGCATATATTGGCTACAAGCTTCTGTGTCTACGTTACGTCTATGGTTTATTTTCAATGTGAATGGCCCTTTAGGGAGTTCCGCTCGGTTCTGTGGCTTGTAGCCTTCCTCAGTTCACCCCTCCTCTTGGGGTTGACAGATCTGTGCAGAATTTTTTTTTGTTTAAATGCAGTCTGATCGGGACTCCGGCACTGTATACCCTACTTTTATCAACCTTTTTTTTTCTTGTTTTTCTGTATGATTTCTGAAATTTTGTTCTCTTACCTTTACAGCACACACATAAACGCATACATATAACACCCATGCCCAAGGCGGGACTCGAACCCACGATCCCCAGCGCTATGAAGCACTGGCGATCGCGGCCAAGGGGACCGGCAAAACAGGTCGCACTACGCGAGGCGATCTCCACATTGTCTATTGCTTAATATTTATCATTTAGTATGTTAGAAAATCATGAAATGAATGCACCTCATCCAAAGTACGGCAAAGTACTGTTCTGTTGAGTAATTTTTGTATGAATACAGTTGCAAGATATTACAACTTAGAAATAAGACCGAGTGGCCTCCTCTAATTGGAGCAAAGCAGCGTCGATCATTGTCGAGCTTTGCTCTTCCAATATGACCCCTGGAAGCAAGCGATGAAATGTGCGCTAACGATTCCAACATGACCGATTAACCCTGCCTAATGAGGTTCCAGGGTGCTGCCGAGACAGCTCTCAGGAACTGTAGGTCCCAGTAGTCCCGTTAAGTGCCAGGGTTTCCAAATCGCAAGTTCCACCGATCTGCTGAATATACCAACCGCCCGGTCTTACGACCTTGAAATAAATAAGACGAAACGGATGAAAGGAAATGATGGTCAGGAATTCTTAGAAGGGTAACCACTCCAGGAAGGGAAAACAGAAAAAAAAAAAAAAAAAAAAAAAATCACTCATAATCAGAGTGTCCCCACCTGAGAGGAATCGAACCTGATACTTACCGAAAGCGAGCCTCACACGATACCGGGAAACCATCTCTCTCTTACAAAATATCACTATTGTGCTGTGAGAATATTTGAGTATATTTACGTTAGCTATTTCACTTAATTATCAAGAGTACAGCTTTGGACACAGCTCTCTGTCTCTTATAGTTTTCGATTTACCATCTCAATATCCAATTATTTTGCAGCTGTGTAGTGTTGGTAGCACGCTCCCTAAAACGATCCACTGCTCTCCTCAAAAAATCCCAGTTCCCAGCCTATTTTCCCCCTAAATGCTTTTAATTTCGAACTTTATTTGTTCTACTGTTACAGCGGAAATTAAAATTCGGACTCGACATAACAAATGATATATTTTAGCAATTATAATCATTTATGAGCGAATTTTTGTCTTATTAGATTTAAAGTTGATTATCAACAGATTAATGCTCCTGTTATACCTACCACTACAGATAGTGTGTATGTATCTAGTAAATAGCATTCTACTGAGCACATTTAATTCACCGTGCTAGTTTAAACCGTCATTTACCTATTTACTTATTGAACTGGAACATGCCACACCGTAGCCGAGTGATTAGACCACTCGCCTCTCACCAAGGCGACCATATGTGGCATTGGTGGACAAAGCGGCTCAGGGTGGGTTTTCTCTGGGTTCTCGGTTACCCCAGACATCGCATTTCACGAGTGTTCCATCTTCATCCATATAACATCAGCGGTACCCTCTATAGTAAAAGGGGGCGTCAAATACTACCCTAAAATGAAGAAGAATATGTTTTCAGTGATATTCTTACTTATTTTTTTTTGAAATTTAATTTTATTAGTTTATTTAATAAGCAGTAGGTAAACCAGGGTAATAGTATACCATCAACAACCTTGAAGATAGTCCTGTTTCGGCTCAGAAAGGATCTTCCCAGCGCTAAGTGGTCTGCCATCATCTATTGGTACTAACTGGTTTGTATTGCAAGACCTGTTTTGTGAGTCTTTCCTCTGGCACTAGAGAGGTATGCTTTTTCCATTTCATTTTACATTCCCTAATTTTGTTAATGTAAACTACCCATTTTAATTGTTCTCTTATTGTTTCACATTTAATGGATCTTTAAGACTCTAGCCAGCTACTCATCTAAATCGGCTATTTAAATAATAATTATTTTGTAATTTCCATTCATGGCCCAGATCTCGACTCAATAAGATGGTTTCTGCCATAGATGTATAAAATTTTATCACAGCATTTATTTACAATATTCATTTTATATTGCCACATACATTTTGAAATTCTTATACTTTTTACTTTCTCTACACGTACTCCACCAAAAAATTCGATATCAAGATTTCATTGGAAATATATGTTTTAGGGTACCCTATATAAAAAAAGAAGTATTTTCAGAAAAAGGTCAGTGTGTCCATGTGTCTGTGAACACGATAACTCAAAAACGAAAAGCCAGTAAAATACCAAACTTGGTATTTAAGTTTAGTATCTTCCAGGAATGCGACACGAAGATTTTGAGAAAAATCCCCCCACCCCAAACTACCCTTTACATGGAACTTTTTTAGAACATTTTTATTTTCTAAAAAATGGCTCTAACAATTTTGATTAAAATATCGTATATTAAAGATATTTACGTGACAAATAAGATGTATATCTTGAATTTTCTGGGAATAGCCTCTGAAGACTACTTTATTCTGGGTGAATTTTCCGTAATTTTGCATAACTGCGAAACAGTAAGAGATGGACAAAAACTTACTACACAAAAAACGTAGAGCACATTAAAACACACAATTTATGTTATATACATTTTTTTCATGGAGTTGATCGTTTTTTTAGATATTCCTTGTTTTTGGTTTCAGCTTTGAAAAACTTAACTTTTCTCATACAGGGATTTGTCAACTCCTGTCCACACAAACAAAGGAACTTCAGTTACATAGCAACCAGCTTTGGCTATCACTTTAACCTATGGTTCTCCCTTATTTCGCTTCTACTTACAAGGAAGCAAGTAATAAGACTATTTCTGCTAATTTTTTGTTGATTAGCATGAAATAAATAGAAGCATAAGTTTTTTAACAATAATTTATTGCAGAGATGTAGAAAAAATCATGTGAATGGAACACATCAGACTTTTCCTTTAAATATCTTTCATATTCATGTGAAATATCACACCTGCGTTTGTGAAAATATATCACTTCTTTTTGATCGAGTTGGATATTTACCAATAAAGACCACCACTTCCCATGGTGAAATAATTATTGTGTTTTATCAAATTGATACAGAGCTAGCTGTAGTCTGCCTTCAATGTCTGGTAAAACAACTCCTTCTGCAAGTAGAATGTACTTAAAATGGGTTTACCAAATTTAAAATCTATTTTCAACTGTCTTGACTCATAGCAACTGCTGCAGCTATTGTTTATTACATTCGTTAGTCCTGTTTTGACCTAGGTTTATAGTGTCTGTCTTAAAACCATTATCCATACTACTAGAACCCCCTCATACATTTTATTCGTCATTAAAATATTATTAATTGATTTTCAACCAATATATCTAAAGCTTTTCTGGTATAGCTCTATTGAAGGTAGCTTTTTAGTAATTTTTTGTATAATCAGCAGTTAGTAAGTGGGTTCTTAATTAAATTTTCCTCGTTTTACTTTTTCTACAGCGTATTAAATCTACCCAAAAATTCAATAGTGTGATTTTGGGGTCCCTGAGTAAAAGCATTTTTGGAAAAAAATATTTTGTCTGTCAGTCTGTATATTTGGTTGTGTGTATCTGTGAGCATAGCACAAAAATGAAAAGTTGGTTAATTAACAAAATATCTTAAATATATCGTATTTTAATCAAAATAGCATTTTTGAGAAAATCAAAACTTTCAAAACATTTTCCATGTAAAAGGTAGTTAGTTTGACGTGAGGGATTTTCCTGAAAATTGTCGTGTCGCATACATGGAAGATACGTTTCGTTTTTGATTTACCGTGTACACAGTCCAACGGACATACTGACAAACACGCGCGTACGAACCTTTTTCTAAAAATGTTTTTTTCGATCCAGGGGACACCAAGACGTGTATTTCCAGTGAAATCTCGCTATTGAATTTTTAGGTGGAATGCAATACCTTCACTACCTATGAACTATTTAGTAAGTAGAGAAAGTAAGAAATCTGATGTGCTCCATTCACATGACCTTCTGTAGCTGTTCCACAGTCTCTTCTTACAAAAAATTATTCTTTTATCTCGTCGTGCTAAACGAGACGAAGATTAGCAGAAATTGTCTTATTATTTGTTTCCTTCTAAGCAGAGAGGAAATAAAGGAGTACACTAGACTAAAGCGTAATCAAATCTTTTAAAAGCTGGTCGACATATGAAGTTCGGTTCGTTTTGCATTGCCAGTAAAACAAATGAGAGACGAAAAGAAAGGTGACCCCGTTCGCGAAAAGCTACTTAAGTAGTTTAAAATTGAAACCAATAACATGGAAACGGTCAACTCTACAACAAATATGTATATGACATAAATTGTATTTTTTAACAAGATCTAAATTTTTGTGTACTAAGTTTTTGTCTATCGCTTACGGTTTACCAGTTATGCAAAAGTTATCCAGAATGAAGAGTTCTTAAGAGGCTATTGCCAGAAAATTCAACATATAATTATTTTTTTGTGATGTAAATATCTTTAATATGCGGTATATTGGTTCCAACTCTTTAGAGCCATTTCAAAATCTTCGTTTAGCATTTTTGAGAGATACTAAACTAAATCTTTCTTATGTTATCGACTTTACGTTTCTGAGGTATCGTTAGTGTTCACTCAAATATACCACATACTCGTGTTTTACACAGGGAACTCTAAAATGTGTTTTGCCATTGAAACCTCAGTATCGAAATTTTAGGTGGGATGCAATACCTTCTCTTGTACTAAGTGGAGAAAGTAAACAGAGATTTGTAAGGATGCTTGAGGTCCATTCTCAGAGATAAAGCAGAGAAGCCAAGTGGGCAGGCAACAGTTGAAGAAACTCTGTCGGAAGGGCGGCCCCTGGGTGGTCGGCCGAGGAGTGTATTCGGCTTCCCATGAACACAGGAGTCACTTCCTGTTTCTCCGGGGAGTCGATAGTAATGAAGCTAGAGTAAACAACAGCTACAGGAGGGAAGGAACAAGCAGTTCATTTTCATTGGTTGCTTTCTTCCTTCTGCGATATGGTTCTCTAAAACCTTTCAAAACGCTCGCCCGAGTAGCGTGGTGGTAGCGTGTCTACCTCACATTTAAAAGGTCGTGAGTTCGAATCTCGCTTAGGTAAGGTTTTTATTTTCGGGGTTTTCCCTTATACCGATCCCCGTAGCAGTGCTCGCTAAAGTGTCTCGCTTTGGTGCTATGCGGGGGTTCGAGTCCTGTATTGGGGATGGGTGTTTGTATGTTAGTAAAAGTGTATATGTCTGCGCAGCGTCGGAATCCTGACAGGCCTCCGGAACTGTATTTAAAAAAAAAACAACATAATGCTAATTGATTTAATCGTTGTCTTTTTTTTCTCTCTCTCTCTCTCTCTCACACAAGCACAGGAATTGGATAGGTAGAGTCTGAAAAGTTCAATGTCATAGCCGGGATTTGAACCATGAGTCTCCTGGTCTCTAGCCAAATCTTAACTCCTGTCCCACACACGGCTTGTGTGAAAAAACAATAAATCAATACTAATTGACCATAATAGTTGGCTATAACATGAATCCTGGGACTTAAAGTACTTACAACATTATAAGTCGCCATTGGGGTTGTCATCTCAAAATAATTTGAGATCACCTTGTGGTTTACCGGGTAGCTCAGTGGTAGAGCAACTGGCTAGAGACCGGGAGATCCATGGTTCAAATACCGTTTACGGCATTGAATTCTTCAGTCTGACTCTACCTATCCATGATGAGTATTGCATTTTGCTTATTACCATACAACGGAGCTTTATCAGTTTCTTGAGTTTATTTCTTTTTATTCTTCTTAACCAAATATGGTGCTTATAACATTATAATATCACAAAGAACAGGTGAAAAAACAAATAAACAAGTGCAAAAAAACTGATGTATTCCATTCACGTGACAGCACTTTTCTTAAAATAAATATTCTTGTATTTAAATCATTCTAAAGGAGATAAAAATCAGGAAAACTGGTCTGATTTACTTGCTTTCTTGTAAGTAGAAGGGAGATAAAGGAATATACTAGGCTAAAACCTTAGTCAAACCTTTTAAAACCTATTGCTTTGTTAACTAATAGAAAATCGGTTCTGTTTTGCATTCCCGAGAATAAAATAAAAGAGACGTAACGAAAATTGATTTTCCGCTTGAAAAAGGTTTAAATAGTTTAAAATTGAAAAATTACAAGGAATAGCTTGGAAACTTTAACGCGCGTTCTCTCACTCTCTCTCTCTTCTGGCATGTTCTTGAACTGGTAACTGCTCATTTTAGCTATTTTAGCCTCTCAGGGCTGGTGCCTGTTCTATTTATCGCATTTAGATTCTCTTTTACCAGTTTTTGGCTCTATGGTTTATGTAGCGGGCAGTTTTGTCTGCCATTTTATTTATTTTTACTGACTGATTTTAACTTTTTATTGCGCTTTTATTTTTGTTTTAGCACGACTTGTTTTTATTGGGCGCTCATAACCATGTAATTGTGCGCCCTTAAACTTATATCATAATCATCATCTCTCTCTCTCTCTCTCTCTCTCTCTCTCAGAGGTTATTCCCAGAAAATTCAAGACGTACATCTCATTTTCCATGAAAATATCTTTAAAATAGGCATTTTAATCAAAATCGTTAAAGCCCTTTTTGAGACAATCAACATTTTCTAAAAATGTTCCATATAAAGAATAGTTTGGGGTGAGCGATTTTCCTGAAAACCTCCGTGTCACATCCTTGCAAGATATTAAACTTAAACACCAAGTTTGGTATTTAACCGATTTTTGAGCTATGCTGCCCAAATTCAATCAAACACACACACACACGGACATTTTTCTAAAAAAAACTGTTTTATTATTTGGGGGTTTCAAAACATGTAGTTCCGGTGAAATCACGATATGAATTTTGAGTAGAATACAATACCTTCTCTATCTGCTAGACACATTGTACATACGTGCTAAAGAAAGTAATTATAAAATCTGATGTGGAGCAGTCACATAAGATTATATTGTATAATGTTTGGCTAATTTAGCCATACATTAGTAGGTGTATGTTTTTATCTTAAAATGATATCAAATTAAGCACTAAGTATTTAGAAATATACAAATAGAAATATAATTTAAGTACCTACACATGTGCATATAGTACCTATACATGGCAAGAATGAGGAATAAATTTAAAAGCAAAGAACAAAAGATGAATCATAAAACTGGCGAACTTAAACTTACAAAATGTAAACGTTAGATAAAATGCACACCTGAGTTTTTTTTCGGGGTTTTCCGTTATCCTGAGAAGACGAATGTCGAGTAACTTTAAGCTCCATGGATCCTGAGATCATTTGAGCATCATTTCACCAATTTCATTCATCGTCCGATATGACCAACCAGGCTAAAGGACCTTAGGCTAAAAAAAAAAAAAATAAAAAAAAAAATTAAATTTCTTGAAACATGTTTTAAGAAGCTCCCTCCTGCTATCACATATTATAGTTTCCGTTAAGTTGATTCATTTGCAAAATTTGTAAACCAGCGTAAAAACTAGAACACTTTTTACTTCCTCCAGCACATATGTACATAGCAGGAGTGCCGTTTCTTTTTCCAACCTCTGATAGGCTATAAATAAAAGACAAGTTCATAGAAAACAATTATTTTATTACTAAAAATGTGTACACTTATGGTTACTTGTCAACATAATCACCGAAAAGATTGAGACATTTATCGTACCTGTGCACAAGCTTTGCAATACCCGCTTCAAAAAATGTTGCCACCAATGATTTCAAATGAGCATTGACGTTGTTTTGAAGAAACAGTAAATAAGTGTGTGGAAAGTAACAACAGAAATAAACTAAGCTACTATAAGCTGTGCACGTGGTCAACAGTCGATAACAAAGGCTGATAGCTTGCCGACCGGCAGTCCATTTTCAGAAGCATCACTCCACAGCTGTGACAATGAGATCCATTGTTCATCTCTCCCGGAATTACCCTTTATCTCGATTAACATGAAGTAGATATAAAATAATCTTTTGAAAGGAAAGTTTGTTTGCGGAACAGCTATAGCAAGTCATATGAATGTAACACAAGATTTTTTCCTCTCTTTTGGAGCATTTTAACTACCAATAAAGTGAAGTCTCAAATTGGCAGTCACATGCTTATTAATAGGTCCCCTAAATTTATACCATGTTTAACTTTTTTTTCTATACTGAAAATTATCCCCCCCCCAATGCAATTTTTACTTTCTCTAGCCCCGTATGTACAATGCACATAGGGATAGAGAAGTATTGTATTCCACCCAAAAATTCGATACCGAGATTTCACCGGAAATACATATTTTAGGACCACCTGTATCTCAAAAAAGCATTTTGAGAAAAAGGTCCGTGTGTGTGTGTGTGTCCGTGTGTCCGTGAACATGATAACTCAAAAACGAAAAGTAGCTAAAATACCAAACTTGGTATTTAAGTTTAGTATCTTCCAGGGATGCGACACCAAGATTTTGAGAAAAATCCTCCCACCCCAAACTTCCCTTCACATGGAAATTTTTACTAAAATTTTGATTTTCTTAAAATTGGCTCTAACGATTTTGATTAAAATATCGTATATTAAAGACAGCTACCTGGCAAATAAAATGTATATCTTGAATTTTCTGGGAATAGCTTCTGAAGACCTGTTTATTCTGGATGAATTTTGCTTAATTTGGCATAACTAGTAAACCGTAAAAGATAGACAAAAACTTGCTATACAAAAAGTATATGCTTTGTTAAAATACACAACTTACGCCATACACATTTTTTTCGTGGAGATTACCGTTTTAGAGGTATTCATTGTTATTAGTTTCAGTTGTGAAGTACTTATACTTTTCTCAGACGGCAGTGTACGTTTTTCTTTTGTTCTACTCCTGGCCAAGAAAAGAAGCGATTTGTAATGACAATCGCATAACAACAGTTTTTAAAACATTTGAATATCGGTTTAGCATAGTTATTTTCTTCCTACTTATAAGGAACTAAGTATAAGAACATTGTGCTAATGAGTACCTCGATTAGTAAGGTGCACAAAGAAGAATAATCTTATGTAAGAAGTTTGTAGAAGAGCTAGAGAAAGTCATGTGAGTGTAACACATCAGATTTTTATTTCCTCTACTACTATAGCAAGTGAAGTGTCACCCAAAAATTCGAGATAGTGATTTCAACGGAAATCAAAAAATAGTTGTACAAAAGGGAGTATGTGTATGTGACCGAATAGGTTTTTTGTGTGTCCGCGTCTGTGAACAGCAGAATTAAAAAACGATCTTCCAAGGATGGGACACAAAATTTTTCCAGAAAATCTCGCACCCCGAACTATCCTTTATATGATTTTTTTCTTTTAATTTTTATTTTCTAAAACATGGCTCTAACAGTTTTAATTAAAATACCTTATGTTTAAGATAATATGTTCATGACAAACCAAATTTTTATTCAACTTTTTTTGGGAATAGCCTAAGAAGTCATCTTCATTTTCAAAAATGTTAAAACTTACAATGCTGGTATATTAACTGCTTTATCAAATCGAGTAGGGATGTTGCTTTATTAATAGTAAATATATGAATATTGAATTTTGGAAGATGAAATTATGTTTTTATTTGGATTGTTTATTAAATAAAAATGAGATATATCTAATTTCATTTTTGGCCAGTAGCTGGTAATCCATAAGAGACAATATCATCTTAAGTAGGTATTACACAAACATTTAAATCTTGCTAAAGCGCCCACCAATTAATATCAAGTACTTTTTTATTTCTTTCTTGGGGGGGGGGGGGTAATCATTCCCGAGATACTCCGTGTTATTGGTTTATATGTTCTAAATAGGAACTTCAGTTCTCACATAGCACGCAGCTCTTAAAATGTACTATGACCATCGCTTAAGCCTGCTTCATTCACTTATATACTCTATTTGTGCCTACAAGGAATTATGTAATAAAACGAGAAAGTAACACAAAAGGGGATGGTTACACGTGTGTTTCAAGTATTTGGTACGGATCTCAGAAGCACTAGACATTAAAGAAAATGAACAATTTGAATACGTTTAAATTTCTCTGTTACGTGTATACGCGGTAGATAAGTCCAGAAAGCTCTGTATTCCACTCATGTAATATTCGATGTAGAGATTTCGCGGGAAATGTATGCTTTGGCTTCTGAAGCAGGTGTACCAAAAGAGCTGTCACGCGGGGCGGTTCTGTGTTAAGTGTGCTTACCGCAACCAGTAGCCAACCACTGCTACCAACTTCGCCACAAGAGGTGCTACAACAGCAGCAGAACACCTCCATCATCGTCCGCCACCTTTTCTTAAAACCTGCTACTATGTTTGCCTGGGCAAACGCCGCAAAAACCTCCCTACAAAAACTACAAACTGTCCAGAAGCCTTCGCAAAATCCTGCGTTGCCCCCTACTAACACCGAACCTTCAAGTCCATACAGAACTCTCCATGCCCCCCATTACGGACGCTATTCAAAAAATCTGATGTGTTCCATTCACATGACTTTCTCTATATCTCTGCAATAAATTATTTTTAAAAAGCTTATGCTTCTATTTACTTCCTGCTAATCGAGAAAAAATTAGCAAAAATAGCCTTATTTCTTGCTTCCTTGTAAGTAGAAGCGAAATAAGGGAATACCATAGGTTAAAGTGATAGTCAAAAGCTATGTGGTTGCTATGTGACTGAAGTTCCTTTGTTTGTATGGACACAAGTTCACAAAGTCCAGTATGAGAAAAGTATGTGTTTTATAGCTGAAACAAAAAACAAGGAATATCTCAAAAACAATCAACTCCACGAAAAATATGTATATGACATAAACTGTGTGTTTTAAAGTGCTCTACATTTGTAATATGGTAAGTTTTTGTCCATCTCTTACGGTTTAGCAGTTACGCAAAATTCCGTAAAATTGACCCAGAATAAAGTAGTCTTCAGAGGCTATTTCCAGAAAATTCGAAATAAACATTTTATTTGTCAGGTAAATATCTTTAATATACGATATTTTAATCAAAATCGTTAGAGCCATTTTTTAGAAAATAAAAATTTTCGAAAAAAGTTCCATGTAAAGGGTAGTTTAGGGTGGGAGGATTTTTCTCAAAGTCTTCGTGTCTCATCCCTGGAATATTCTAAACTTAAATACCAAGTTTGGAATTTTATCGACTTTTCGTTTTTGAGCTATCCTGTTCAGAGACACACGGACACACATTTTCAGAAAATACTTTTTTTTGGGTACAGGGGACCCTAAACCGACCCTATTTTCGGTGAAATCTCGGTATCGAATTTTTGAGTGGAATGCAGTACTTTTCTATACACTGTACATAGTACGTGTAGAGAAAGTAAAAAATATATTTAAAATATAGTATTCACACTTGTATTATGCACATCAAATTACACTTGACAAGATTGCCCATGTATCGTTTTTGTGGGCTTAGTAGTGTATATATGTATGTATATATGAATGTATATATGTATGTATATATGAATGTATATATGTATGTATATATGTATGTATATATGTATGTATATATGTATGTATATATGTATGTATATATGAATGTATATATGTATGTATATATGAATGTATATATGTATGTATATATGTATGTATATATGTATGTATATATGTATGTATATATGTATATATATATGTATGTATATATGTATGTATATATGTATATATATATATGTATGTATATATGTATGTATATATGTATGTATATATGTATGTATATATGTATATATGAATGTATATATGTATGTATATATGAATGTATATATGTATGTATATACTTATGTATATATGTATATATGAATGTATATATGAATGTATATGTATGTATATATGAATGTATATATGTATGTATATATGTATATATGAATGTATATATGAATGTATATATGTATGTATATATGTATGTATATATGTATGTATATATGTATATATGAATGTATATATGAATGTATATATGTATGTATATATGTATATATGTATGTATATATGAATGTATATATGTATGTATATATGTATATATGAATGTATATATGAATGTATATATGTATGTATATATGAATGTATATATGTATGTATATATGTATGTATATATGTATGTATATATGTATATATGAATGTATATATGTATGTATATATGTATGTATATATGAATGTATATATGTATGTATATATGTATGTATATATGTATGTATATATGTATGTATATATGAATGTATATATGTATATATGTATGTATATATGTATGTATATAGGTATATATGTATATATGAATGTATATATGTATGTATATATGTATGTATATATGTATGTATATATGAATGTATATATGTATGTATATATGTATGTATATATGTATGATATATGTATATATGAATGTATATATGTATGTATATATGTATGTATATATGTATGTATATATGTATATATGTATGTATATATGTATATATATATGTATATATGAATGTATATGTGTATGTATATATGTATGTATATATGTATGTATATATGTATATATGAATGTATATGTGTATGTATATATGTATATATTTATGTATATATGTATATATTTATGTATATATGTATGTATATGTGTATGTATATGTGTATGTATATATGTATGTACGTTTATATGTATGTATATATGTACACACAGGTGTTAATGAACTACACCGAAATAATTTGCGAGATTGTGCACGTGACTGATATAAGTAATTTGAGATCGGCAATGCATGGTCCCCGGATAAACATAACGCAACTACATAGCGTTAAACGTGTGGGTATCAGGTGCTGATAAATCGGTGTTAAAGCAAATCAGGTTGAAAAAATGGCTTAGAATGTCCTTAAAACTGCTGCCCGAGTATAGAAATATCGATTTTTAGCAGCTCGTTACTAGCGTTCTAAGATCTAATGTCGCAAAAATCTGTAAAATCTCGAACTAATCACTTGACAGTGCGACACTGAGCATTCATTAACTACGTTCTTGAGTTATGTAGCCTACTCTGGTAGCGTTTTTTCAACTGATCTGGTGGCATAATGCGTAACGCAGGAAGCTGCTTATTATTTTTTTCATTCCAGACGAAGTGCCGCGATACGTGAACGAGACCCGAACTCGGAAACTATCTTTCACTTGAAAGCCAGTATCATAACCACTACGCTAGAGAGGTACGTTGTAATGCTACATTCACATTGAAATGCAAGCGCAGACGCAATGTAGGTGCAAGAGTTTGGACTCATTATTTAATGTAAGCATTCACATAGAAACATGCAATGCAATGCAACGCAAGAGTTTGCATCTCCAAACTTCATCCTTGCGTTGCATGCAAATAGGAAAAATTCTGCTTCTTTTCTCTATGCATTGTTTATGAATTCAATAACAAATGATCGCATCTCTAGTTTTTGCAGGGTCTGCTGTACATGCATGCTCTTCTTTTTGGCCGTGCCGCGCCTTCTCTAATCTGCTTCAAGAGGTTATGATAGTCTCCTTGCGAATCCTTCTTTGATTTAATGGATTTAAGTATCATCTGCGTATACATTTATTAGTTCTAATAAATCTAAGACTCAGAGAGATAATTCTTAGTTCATTAAATATGAAGCTTTAGCACTTTCTGCAGTCTCTATGTTCAAACTATTTTCAATAATTTTGAATGAGCAATTATTGTGACGTCACTGCCATGAGCGTCAGTTGTTAATATGTAATGTATTTATTTTGTAAAAGATTGAGTGAATATTCTAATGTGGTATTGTTGGTTATGTTATTCAATTTGTAACTTGCGGAGCGCTTGGAAGATATTCGCATGTAACTTGCGGATCTAGAAACCCGCTGAAACAGCTTCTTGCGTTGCGCTTACGATTGCATTTGTGAATGGTGTTTCCTTGCGCCTGCGCTTATGCTAACGTCTGCGCTTGCATCTCATTGTGAATGATGTTTCCTTGCGCCTGCGCTTATGCTATGTTACGTCTGCGCTTGCATCTCATTGTGAATGTAGCATAAGTCCCTTCGTTTTTCGTGTTATGCTCTCGAATGGTTGATAAATTAGCCAGTGGCGCACTGGCTCTTCAGAAACTTATAGCCGTTACTTCGAAATTTCAATAAACAGGCCATAAGTCTCCTATCTCAAATTGCTTATTTAAGTAATCCACATATTATGTGAAAATATTTCGGTATAGTTCATTAACGTGTGCATAAATGCAAAATGGAATGCGAAGCAACAACCAAGTTTCCTTATGCGTGTGTGCACTCTACATGCTGCTATGCAAGTTTGCAGGGAGATACCCACCTTTGTCCATTGTAACTGCCATATGTTGTAATTCTATTGACCACCTGCGGGGCATGGCACGAATCGCAAAACCTCTTTTTGAAATTCTTCAAGACCACAGGAGTGTCGCATATGCTAGCGGCATATGTTTTGGATATTCGGATGTTTTTATAAGCCCAGTTCCATTCTGTTTGTAAAAGTGGAGTTTATTTCAAGGTCAGCACATATAAGGAATGGTGCACAAGTTGCTGTGTCAGACTGCACGAGTGATGTTCTATCATCCAAGTGTGGATTCTTGGTCGACTCACAACATAGGTACGTGTCTTACTGACATTGAAATAAAATTAATTACGATGGAAACGCAAGTTTAATCAATACCTACTGTACTAATTTTAGCTGCCCATAGCGATAATTATACGTGTTTTATTACTTTCTCTACACGTACTATGTACATAGTGTAGAGAAGGTATTGTAATGCACCCAAAAATTCGATACCGAGATTTCACCGGAAATACGTGTTTGAGACCCCCTGAATCCCAAAACAAAAAATAAAAAAAAAACAAAAACAAAAAAATAGAAAAATGTCCGTGTGTGTGTGTTAAAAACCAAATTTGATATTTAGGTTCGGTGTTGTCCAAGGATGCGACACGAAGATTTTTCAAAAACATCCCCCCACACCCAACTACCCTTTACATGGAACTTTTTTCGAAAATTTTGATTTTCTCAAAAATGGCTCTAAAGATTTTCATTAAAATATCGTATATTAAAGATGTTTACCTGACAAATAAAATGTATATCTTGAATTTTCTGAGAATAACCTCTGAAGACTAGATACTTTATTCTGGATGAATTTTACGGAATTTTGCATAACTGCTAAGTCGTAAGAAATAGGCAAAAACTTATCACACAAAAAAGTAGAGCACATTAAAACACACAATTTATGTTATATACATTTTTTTTTCTTGGAGTTGATCGTTTTTGACATATTCCTTGTTTTTGGTTTCAGTTTTAAAAAAAACTTATACTTTTCTCATACTGGAAGTTGCCAACTCCTGTCCATACATACAAACAAAGGAACTTCAGTCACTTAGCAACCAGCTTTTGACTATCATTTTAACCTATGGTACTCCCTTAGTTCTCTTCTACTTACAAGGAAGCAAGTAATGACTATTTCTGCTAATTTTTTCTCGATTGGCATGAAGTAAATAGAAGAATAAGCTTTTTAACAATAGTTTGTTACAGAGATGAGAGAAAATCATGTGAATGGAACATATCAGATTACTTTTTTAAAGTTTCGGAGTTTGTTCAGAATTCCAGCGCTATATACCATTTTTCCTAACCTTCTCACTGTTTTTTTTTCGATATACACATGCACAATGAGCAAACATATAAACACCCATGCCCAAGGCGGGACTCGAACCCACGATCCTCTCCGCCACGAAGCACTTAAGCGAGCGCGACCATAGGGACCGATTATGTTGTTGAGCCTTACAAATAGTGGTGTAATAATGAATAGGGCAGAAATTATAGGAATATCATAATGAGTTTTAATAATAGGCACGTACAGATAAATGGAATACTCATTCCTGTATTTCCTGCCCTGTTCAGTATTACCCCACCATCTGGACTAGTGCAATTACCGCTTTGGGCAGCTAAAATTGGAGCACCTGACGTGTCCATTGTAATTCATTTTATTTCACACACTTCCGAATGTACTTTCAGATTATAGGTTAATAGCTTCTTCCGTTGGGTGAATGTATGTGACGTTGTCAAGAATTCACTACTGTCAACTGTTCCAGCACTCGTGCTCATGTGACTGCAGTGATTATTTTATTTTCAATGATAGCCAGAACTTGTAGAAAAAATCTGATGTGTTCCATTCACATGGCTTTCTCTACAACTCTGCAATAAATTATTGTCAAAAAGCTTATGCTTCTATTTACTTGTATCCTTGTAAGTAGAAGCGAAATAAGGGAGTACCATAAGTTAAAGTGACAGTCAAAAGCTGGTTGCTATGTGACTGAAGTTCCTTTGTTTGTATGGACACGAGTTCACAAAGTCGTGTATGAGAAAAGTATGTTTTTTTATAGCTGAAACCAAAAACAAGGAATATCTAAAAAACAATCGACTCCACAAAAAATGTATATAACATAAATTGTGTGTTTTAAAGTGCTCTACATTTGTTGTGTGGTAAGTTTTTGTCCATCTCTTACGGTTTAGCAGTTATGCAAACTTCCGTAAAATTGACCCAGAATAAAGCAGTCTTTAGAGGCTATTCCCAAAAATTCAAAATATACATTTTTATTTGTCAGGTAAATATCTTTAATATACGATATTTTAATCAAAATCGTTAAAGCCATTTTTTAGAAAATCAAAATTTTCGAAAAAAGTTCTATGTAAAAGATAGTTTGGGGTGGGGGGATTTTTCTCAAAATCTTCGTGTCGCATCCCTGGAAAATACTAAACTTAAATACCAAGTTTGGTATTTTAACGACTTTCCGTTTTTGAGTTATCGTGTTCACAGACACACGGACACAGACACACTGACACACGGACACACACATACACACATGGACCTTTTTCAGAAAATACTTTTTTTTGGATACAGGGGACCCTAAAACATATATTTCCGGTGAAATTTCGGTATCGATTTTTTTGGTGGAGTGCAATACTTTCTCTTTACACTATGTACATAGTGCGTATAGAGAAAGTAAAAATGGAAATGGCGTGTTATTTATGGATGCTCTTTCACTACAGTGGTTCTTAGCGTCCCATTCTCTATTGGGCGTGAAAGAGGCCTCTCTATCAGGCTTGAGGTTCTTTTATGTGCCGTAAATCTACGACACGGGACCAACGGCTTTACTTCCCTTCCGAAGGAAGCCATGCTTAGGATTTTTACATTCGAAAAAATCCATCGTCCTCCGCCGGGTTTGAACCCGCGACGTTGGGTAGCTAGCATGCATTACACCACGACGCACTTATTGTAGAGGAAACCGATATCTTAAAAGAGGGTATTTAGGGTTTAAAGTTTGTTTTACGCATTTATTTAGAACAAGCAGATTCTGCACATTTTTCCTTGGCCAGAATTATTCCCTATCCCCATAGAGTCTGGAAGTATGTATGTGAGAGTGTGTGTGCTTTAAGAAAACAAAAAATGATTTAAACCTACTGAGGCCCCCGATATGACTTAGATGTTAAAAATAAATAAATAAAAAAAAACTGGAACCTAATAAGAAAAATAAGAATAAAATTCATAGGCCATGTATTAAAACACCATAGTATCTTGAACAGTATATAGAATGTACAATTGACAGCAAGATTAGCAAAGGAAGAGCACGACTACAATAGGTATATAGAACGAATTAAGAACCGCGTGAACATACGAAGAATTAAAAAGGAAGGCAGAGAGATCATTATGAAAAACGCGGCGAACCAATCAAAGGATCACAATATAAAGAAGAACTCAACAGAGATTCAAACTCGGTACCTCCGGACGCAGGCATGCTATCCTATCTTCCCCTCTCAGTCTCTTCGCCATTTTAGGCCGAAGCTTTCAGTCTTTTGAAACTCCTTTATCTAAAAGTCATAGCTTTATTATTCTAAAAACTGCCGCAATGCATTAAAGGAAGGAAGGGTCCTCCAGACCTTAAACATTCCTTAGGTGTTGTGACTTCCCTTTGAATTCTGGAGGTTAAATTGCACAGCATTTACAGACGGTTAATTTTTTTTGTAAGCTGGCATGTTTCTGAATTCTTAAGGAAAATATAGTTCATGTTCTCAATGCAATATAGCTCATCTTCATGTTTGTTAAATAATAATAATAATAATAATAATAATAATACATATTCCAAATTAGTAATTTCATATAGCTTCTTACATTTTCTAGCACGTAGATACATAGTAGAGTCAGAAGGTATTGTATTCCATCCAAAAGCTATATACCGATATTTCACCGGAAATACATGTTTTGGGACCCCCAGAATAAGAATAGAAAAGTGGCCGTGTGTGTGATAACTCAAAAACAAAAAAAAATTTAAATACCAAGGTTGATATTTAAATCAGTAGCGTCCAATGATGTGACACGAACATTTTTAAGAAAATCTCCCCTCCAAAATATGCTTTACATAGAATATTTTAAAAAAAAAACGTTCATTTTCTCAAAAATGACAAATGATTTTTAATTAAAAGTATATATGTTTAAGATATTTTCATGACAAACGAAATGTACATCTTGAATTTTCTGGGAATAGCTTCTGAAGACCTCTTCATTCTGGATGAATTTCCTCTAACTGGTAAACCGTAAGAGATACACAAAAACAACAGCAGAAGAAATGTAGATCTCATTAAAACATACAATTTATGTCATATACATGTTTTGTAGAGTTATCCGTTTAAGAGTTGTTCCTGCTTCTTGGTTTCAATTTTAAACTGCTTAAACGTTTCTCAAGCGGAAAGGCAACTTTCGTTTCATCTCTTTTTACTTTCTCTACACGTACTATGTACATAGTGTATAGAGAAGGTATTACACTCCACCCAAAAATTCGATACCGAGATCACACCGGAAATATATGTTTTAGGATCCCCTGTATCCACAAAAGGCATTTTCAGAAAAAGGTCCGTGTGTGTCCATGTGTCCTTGAACGCGATACACAAAAACGAAAAGTCGCTAAAATATCAAACTTGGTATTTAAGTTTCGTATCTTCCAGGGATGTGACACGAATATTTTGAGAAAAATCCCCCCACCCCAAACTACCCTTTACATGGAACCTTTTTCGAAATTTTTTATTTTCTTCAAAATGACTGTAACGATTTTGATTAAAATACCATATATTGAATGTATTTAAGTGACAAATAAAAAGTTTATCTAGAATTCTCTAGGAATAGCCTACTATATTCTGGATTCATTTTGCATAAAAGCTAAACCGTAAGAGATGGATAAAAACTTACTTCACAAAAAATGTAGAGCAAGTTAAAACACACAATTTATGTTATATACACTATTTTCGAGGAGTTGATCGTTTTTAGTTATTCCTTGTTTTTGATTTCGGTTTAAAAAACTTATTTTTCTCACACAGGAATGTGTCAATTCCTTCAGTCACATAGCAATCAGTTTTTGACCCTCATTTTAACCTATGGTACTCCCTTATTTCACTTCTACTTACAAGGAAGCAAGAAATAAGACTATTTCTGCTAATTTTTTCTCGATTAGCATGAAGTAAATAGAAGCATAAGCTTTTTAGCAACATTTTGTTGCAGAGCTATAGAGAAAGTCATGTGAATGGAACACATCAGATTTTTTTGTACTCCCGGGAATGCAAGAAAGAATCACATTTCAGTTATTTCACATAGCGATAGCTTTTAAAAGATTAGACTATCGCTTTAGTGAATTTCCTTATTTCTCTCCTACTTACAAGGAAATGAGTAATAGATCATTTCTGCTAATGTTTATCTCGATTAACATGATGCACATAAAAGAATAATTTTTGGAAGGAAAGTTTGTTTGTGGAACAGCTAGAGGAAGTCAGGTAAATGGAACACATCAGATGTTAATTCAATAATTGAATAATTGAATTAACACGTCGCCAGGAAAGCTTCAGTTCTTATTTTACATCAGATGTTTTATTACAAACTCCCCGGCTTGCATCTCTGAACCGTGACTACTATAGTAGTGTTCATAGCTCAAGAAGCTACCTGACGCAGGAAGCACTGTATATTTACTTGGTCACCCACCGCGCCTAGGTCCGGAGAGGCTTCCTCAGCTTTACCTACTATAGCGCCGCTCCCTCTCTCACTCCATATTTCCCACTCTATCTCTCTCTCCTCTGCTTACCAAGCGGGAGACCTGGGTTCGATCCCCAGTACCGGCGTGGGGATTTTTCCCCCGCTGGGAGACCTGGCCCGGGGTGCACTCAGCCTCGTAAGGTGTTCGGCTTTTACACAGCGGCAACGCAGTGGGCTCTGACCCCCTAATAGCTTGCCGTTCCGCCGCCAGTGTGCGAGCGGCCCCGACAGCTTGCTGTCAATTTATAAAGAGCAGGAACTCCCCTACTTTCCTACTTCTCTTCTACTGTCATCTTTCTTTTCATTGACCTGACTAGACCGACAGACAACGCATACAGCGGGTCCGTAAGGCCAAAGCCAAGGGTGAAGGCCATTGGCCTGAAACCTCGAGCCGATATGGCTCGCACAGGCGCCTCCTCTAAGGAGGTCCGGTCCTCTGCGAACAGCCGTAGGGCAACCGCACCGACCCTAACTAACGATGACGGGCAACAGCCACGACCCAGCACAAGTATACCTACTCCCTCACCAGAGACGGCCGAACCTTCGCGCAAGCGAAGCAGGACGTCTATTGGCGGCAGCAACAGGCGCAAGCCATCCTCGCCTCAACGCCTCGTAGCGGTTGAGAGTGATCAAACCGGGCAGGACCCAACCAGTCCTTACGCCATTCCTATGCCCGACTCTGACACCGACGTCGAACCTGACGGGCCGTGGATAACTGTCCACGCAGGGGGCCGCAGAAGCGGTCGTTCCTCCCCCAACCCAGCTGCACCACCACAGGGAATAAACCAACCCCCAACCCAAGGGGGGAGAAAAATACCGCCTATAGTTGCCGACGCTTTCCGCAACCACGTTGTGGTTATGAGAAAGCTGGCAGCGAAGCTTAGGGGCCCCTTCGAGGCCCGGCGGAAGCAAAGGAAAGTCCACCTCCATACCTCCTCGGAAAGGGATTTCGAGGCAGCGAAGGCAGTACTACGGGATGAACAAATCCCGTTCTACAGCTACTCGCTGCAGCGTCCCTACGTGGAGCGTAGGATAATTCGGGGCCTTGACTCCGACTGCACCCCTGAGGATGTCAAGGCGGCTCTTCAGGACGAGTACAACATCACCCCTTCCACCGTGGCACGTCTCAGTAAGACGGTGGCAACAGACGACGGCACTCAGCGAGTGCCCATGCCCTTATTCCTGGTCGTGGTACCAAGGGAACGCGCCCAGTCAGTTCAGCCGATAGACGCCGTCCGTCGGCTTATCTTCACCGTCGTGCGTATCGAAAGATACCACGGCAAAGAGGGACCTGTGCAGTGCCATAGGTGCATGGGCTTCAACCACTCTAGCAGTGTGTGCGAGCGCAAGCTCGCATGCCTGCGGTGCGGTGAAGCCCATCTACTGAGGGACTGCACAAAGCCCCATGAAGCTCGCCACTGTGTGAACTGTGGTGAGGCGCACGTGGGCTCATATAAAGGATGTAAGGTGCGGAAGCGCCTTGTTGAGAGCCGCCGTGGAGGCCCCCAGGAGCCAGCTAAAGTGCGCCCTGGGGTGTCCTTCTCCTCGGCACTGAACCGCGCTGAGGGAACACTGCGCGCCGCTGAGGCAGCAGCAACTCCCAGCCCCGCAGTCACTGCAGAGACCGTGCCAGCTCCGTCCTTGACGGAGACCACAACGCCCCAACCTGGTCCGCCTACTTCAACGGAGGAAGCCGCCCCGACGCCCTCGACAGAGAGCCCACGCCGGACTTCTCCAAAAAAGAAGTCCAGGAGGAGAGGAAAAAAGAACCGTCGGGCGGCCGGCCAGTCGGGCCAAACAGAGGCTCCCACCTCTGTGAGACCCGAGGCCACGCCCCCAGCACTCCAGCAGCTACCAGTGGCGGAAGCTCCAGTAGCGGCCGCCACAGTACCTACTCCAGTAGCAGAGGCTCCTGCTGCACCTACCACCCCAGCGGCTTCCTCGGCCTTTACAGCGGCCATCCCACAGGCGGACCTGGATGAACTTCAGGACCTAGCCCTGTGGTTCGGTGACCTCTTAAGTAAGGTCCTACCTGTACTGCGAAACTTCAAGTTGCAGTACAGCAATCCCAGACTCTCCCCCCTCCAGAAACACACCCTGTTCCTCCAAACCTTGGAGCAGTTGTACCCGGGTTCCGCTAAGTAATGGCCTCTAGATTCGTTCGGAGACCATTGCGACTCGCGTACTGGAACGCGAACGGCATCCGGGGGCAACGCCCAGGCGTCATTGAGTTTGTACAATCGTACGGAATTGACATCCTGATGGTTTGCGAAACCCATCTGGATGCTGTTACTGACTTCTCGCTGCCTAGTTACGTCACCCATCGGTCCGATCGGGTCGGCCGACAGGGTGGCGGTACAGCTATCTTCATTAAGAACCACATAACCCATACTCCTGTCCAACTTCCAGCACTACAGCACGTGGAGGCCTGTGCAATCCGGCTTGCCGTTGCCGGGCTAGACGCGCTGCTGATAGCTGCATATGACCCACCAAACCACCGCTTCCATGAAGCGGACTACACCACCCTACTCAACCTTCATCCAGTGGTATGCATCGCAGGAGATCTCAACGCGAAACATGCCCTCTGGCACAGCCGCACCAACAACCCCCGAGGCCGCGGGCTCTACCGTCTCATCAGCGGCAACCCCGCCCTCGTCGCGCACGGACCGAGAGGACCTACGTGTCATCCGGCTCGCGGCAGACCGGATGTTCTTGACATCATAATCACCAAGAACACACCATTTCATCTAGACCTCTCGGCGGTCAACGAGTTGGACTCCGACCATGACCCTGTCGTGGTGGATACAACCGAGACCGTATCAGCTCTGGTAACACCAGACTGGATAAATGAGATCGACTGGGACGCAGCCGTCCTAGACCTAAACCAAACCGTGGACCCGCGACCGCGCATCGATTCCATCGAAGCGCTGGAAGCGGCAGCCACGGCCTTCTCCCGCCAACTCCTGAATGTGGTACGCGCGCATACCTACCGCATCCCATCTAACAAACCTAACCCGAGAACCATACCGAATGAACTCCGGCAGCTGCTAAAAGCCAAGGCAACCGTACGGAAGCTATGGCAGCGCTTCCGCCATCCCAGGATCCAAGCAGTGTACCAGCGGTTAAAATCCCTGGCAAGGCGCCTGCTTCGCGCGCACCGCAAAGCGGCCTGGGAACACACAATGGCACATATAAACCTGGAGGAGAAACAACCCTGGAGGATCATCCGATCCCTCAGGAAAGACAAAAGTCAGTTTCAGCATCCCATCCATGGCTCCCGTGGGAGACTCTCTTTTGAGCCCCAGGATAAAGCCACGGATTTCGCAGATTATCTGGAGTCCCAATTCGAACCCCGTGAAGACCCCCAGGATGAGGACTTTACTGAGCTCGTGGAAGCGACGGTAGACTACCTCTATGAGGAGCCCCCGCCGCCCCATGAGGAGATCCGCATTCCTTTAGTCACCCCGAAAGAGGTGGCTTCCCAACTCAACCATCTAAAACCTAACAAAGCCCCTGGACATGACGGCGTTACGGCGCCTATGCTCCAGCACCTACCCAGAAAGGCCGTAATCCACCTGACGCGGATTTACAATGCATGCCTTCACCTACGTCACTTTCCAACGTGTTGGAAGGAGGCGCGGGTGGTATGCATTTTGAAACCCGGCAAGGACCCGGTCTTCCCGTCAAGCTACAGATCTATTAGCTTACTTCCGATCGTCTCGAAAGTATTCGAGCGGTTACTCCTACCTCGCCTCACCCCTCTCTTCGAAGAGAGACTCCTACTCCCGGATCATCAGTTTGGTTTCCGTACTGGACATTCCACAACCCTGCAGTTGCTGCGACTGGCTGAGAAGGCTGCCCTGGGCTTCCAGGACAACTTCAAAACAGTCGCGGTGCTCTTGGACGTGGAAAAGGCCTTCGCCACCACGTGGCATCAGGGACTCTTGTACAAGCTCAAGAACGCAGAAATTCCTCCCCCCTACCTTCACCTGCTTAGTAGCTTCCTTCGGGACCGCACTTTCAGGGTGAGGGTGGAGGGGAGGCATTCCACAGTCAGACCCATAGCGGCGGGAGTGCCGGAAGGCAGCGTGCTGTCGCCGTTACTCTTTGCTGCCTACATGTCCGACTTCCCCACAGAACCCAGTACAGTTACGTGCCAGTATGCCGACGATGTCCTCATAATGGCGCGTAACAAGAACGACCGATATTGCTTCCCCCCGCTACAGAGACAGCTCCAGGCCATAGGCAGATGGAGTGAACAGTGGCGGATGGCCATCAGCCCGCAGAAGAGCTCAGCTCTACTGCTGGCTAAAGTCCGTGGCTGGCGACCGGAGAGGTCGCTGAGGTTGCGGCGGCGGCGGATCCCCTGGGTCCGCTCCGCCAAATACCTCGGAGTCCTCCTCGACCGCGGCCTTACTTTCACTCCACATGTCAGGGAGAAGGTCGGCTTGGGACACGCTGCCCTGCGGCAGTTGTTTCCCATCTTCCGCTCCACCATGCCCACACACCTTAAACTACGGCTGTACCGCGCAGTCATCCCGCCCCTGATGCTGTACGGCTGTGAGGTCTGGGGTTCGGTGGCTCGTTCCACCATCCGCAGGCTGCAGGCGGTGCAGAACAGGGCATTGAGGATGATATACGGCACAGACCGCAGATTCCCGTCCCACATTCTCCATTCCCACTCCGGAATCCCTTACATAGTGGACGTTGTGCGAGAAAGAGCTCGCACAATATACACTAAACTTGCTCCCCACCCAAATCCCCAGGTGAACACTCTCGGTCTTTACGACCACACGCTACCAAGGAGACGCGTAAGCTACCGCCTTCCCAAGGACGCCTTGGGATGGTAGTTTTCCGGCCGCCTCTCCCTTTATTGTTCTACCCGCCAAGTTAAGCAGCATCGGGCATGGTCACGACTCGGACGGGTGACCATCCAGTCGTACTCCGACCAGATCTGCAACACTGGCTTCCCCCACCCCGTACCTATATCCCTTCATGTCTCCCCGCTAGCCGGCACTGCTTTCCTTGACAGCCCGCAAGCGGCTGGCCTAGGTAAGCAGCATCGGGCCTGGTCCCTCTCTGGGTGGGTGGCCACTCAGATAGGTAAGCCAGCCCGCGCCGGCTGCACAGAGGGAACACCCTGCCCAATGACTTTGACATTGACAAAAACGCTTGCATAAGACTACATCTACTTTATCACACGGGTAAATCCGCAAGAAAAGCGGATAGGTACCGTGGTGATTTGCCCCCGCCCGAGTACACTCGGGCGACTAGTTCCTGCTCCTGGCTCCTCCTCCTGGCTCCTCGTAAGGTCCCTGGGGGGGGGCCAATTGAGGAGCTACTTGATGGAGAAGTAGCGGCTCCAGGTCATGAGGACCACATTAACCGGCCGGAAGACTCGAGGCGCTGACCACGTTTCACCCTCCAATACTGCACCCCATCCATGACGTCTGTAGTGGACCGAGATGGGGGAGGCAGGGTCCGGGCGGTAGGCCAAGGTTCCCCGTGAGCTGTCGTGCCATGGAGTTATCTCTCTCTCCTAACATCCACATTTATCCCCCTCTTCCGTTGCTTCATATTTCCCCATTACCTTTCTTACCGTTCAATTATATCCGCAATTTACTCACTCTCTAACTCTTATCTCCATCTCCGTGCAATGTGTGTGCTATGTAATATTTGACAAACCGGCAATAAAAATAAATCTGTTCTATTTTATAAAATTATAAGCAAACAGAGTAGCAGTAACAAATTGTGTTTCTCATGTTGATGTTATGTGATCATAACTACTGCAACTATAGTAGTAGCCTCCCCTCCCCAACAAAAGCAATTACAAATTCTTAAATAGACATCTTATTAAAAGTTTGTAAATAATAAATTATTTTAGAAAACCTTATAATCTTGTTTATTTTTTTTTCTTTACTTATACATAGTACGTATGTAGACGAAAGCCAAGCACCCATGAAAAGTTGAGCGCATATTATGTATCTGTGTTCGTGTATTTTACATAGTGCAAGTGGAAGTTTTATGACTGTGTTGTGTGATAGAATATTTTGTAAGTCTACGAGAATTCACTGGATTTTATTTATTTTTCACGATAGCATTACTTCGAGAAGATATCTTAGTTGATTTATAGGCCCTCCTGATATACCTACTGACGAGGTTTTATGTAATCATAGAAACCTGAAGCATTAAAATATGAAGCCTCTATAAGCGCTCGTCGGATTGCAAGTCTACTCGCGCTTATGTTCGGCTTTGTGTAGCGTTTGACTCTTCTCAGGGCGTTTCTTTATCGGGCTTGTTGGGCTTCACAGATCCAGACTACCTGGTGACTTCTGAAATAATAAGTTGCTAGGATTTTTGTCGAATCGCAGTTTATTTGTAGAGATTTTTTTTTTTAACAATTCCAAACATAAACAATTCTTTACTTTGTTGAACGCTGTGAATCCATAGGCGCGTATAATTCAACACGAATGCATTTTTACGCATTATCTCTAAACGACCTTTTCCATTACGCGTGAAGAAGCCTCCTTCTTCATGATAACTTGGCGTCACCAGCCAGAAAATCAACACGTAACTATAGATACTGTTGAAAAACAAAATCGCATCGAGAAAATCAAAACACTTAAATGCGACGAAAGCACAAGGAATAATAAAGATTTGCATCCAGCGATTTCAACTTCGGAAGCAAAGGAATAAAAACAATTGAACATCAAATATTATAAACATGACATAAAACTCATAAAATGTCGGCAGATTTTGTGAATACTATATAAATATTGCCTCAAAGCGTAATTATTTAGGAAATTTGCTGCAGCATTCAGCCAAGTCACAGATACAATTCATACTAATTGTTTTAAATTGCATAACATTTTACCTTAAAATGGGAAAGAGACATACTTACAGAAAATACCCAGTGACGCCATCAAAGGCATGACGTGACGTAAGATGTTTATTTGAAAATGTGTTATGGTACTATTCTACTGCAGTACTTATTGATTACACATGTATTCTTAAATAATGCATAAATTAACTAAGAAAAAGTCTGCTAAAAAGGCAAATTAACAAATAAAAGCATAATGTTCAAAGCCGGATGTTAGCTAGAGCTAGTTCTGCAACACCACGGGTTTAATAAATTCTAAATAAATTGATTTTTAAGAATTTAACTTTAAAAAAAATAATGATTGTGTAATTGCCATATAACTCATAACAGTCGTCGCATAGCAACACTGTTGTTGTTCCTATCTGGCAATTGCTCCAAAAAAGACAGCGTCTGAAGAAGCTTGAAAAGATATATGATTATAGAAAGTCGTGTTATTTATAACTCAAGAACGGCTGAACCAATTTGGCTGAAAATCGGTGGGGAGGTAGCTTAGAACCAGGAGACGGACATAGGATACTTTTTATCCAGTTTCCGTGGGACGTGGCATAGCAAAACGCAACAGACAGAAAAACGCGTTGTTGTCTATGGTGTTTGTTTCGAGTTTCTATTAGCTTATTGTGCCGATATTATCATTAACAATGCCGCGACCAAGACAATCGAATCTTTCCCGACAAAGGATTCCAAACATTGCGAATGAAATTGCACGTGAAGAGCAACTATCCAATTAAAATTTTAAACTCCTTGGATGTGCCTGGCATTTCCGTGTAAGTGTGTGTGTCCAGGGATGCGACACGAATATTTCGAGAAAAATCACCCCACCCCAAACTACCTTTTACATAGAACTTTTTTCGAAAATTTTGATTTTATCAAAAACGAATCAAACGATTTTGACTAAAATATCGTATATTAAAGATATTTACCTGACAAATAAAATGTATATCTTGAATTTTCTGGGAATAGCCTCTGAAGACTACTTTATTCTGAATGAAATTTACGGAATTTTGCAAAACTGTTAAACCGTAAGAGCTAGATAAAACAAAATTCACGTTATATATATATTTTTAGGAGGAGTTAATCGTTTTTTAGATATTTCATTTTTTTTCAGGTTTGAAAAACACACTTTTCTCATACAATAATTTGTCAACTCCTGTCCACACAAACAAAGGAACCAGCTTTTGACTATCACTTTAACCTACGGTACTCTCTTATTTCGCTTCTAATTTCAAGGAAGCTATTTCTGTTAATTAAATCTCGATTAGCATGAAGTAAATAGAAGCATAAGCTTTCTAACAATAATTTGTTGCAGAGTTATAGAAAAAGTCGTGTGAATGGAATACATCAGACTTTTCGTGATAGAACCTAAAAGTGCCTAATTCGGTTATTTAAGCAAATAAGAGTAGATTTAGAAATATGAAAGTATTTTTAAAACGATGGGAGACCGTTCGAATAAGGAAACAATTAAATAATTATATTATGAAATTTTGCGCAATACCTCACAATAATAAACTTTAATTAAACCGTCCGCCACCTTAAGTTAATTATTTAATTATGTGTTTTAAACATTTTGCAAAGTAGTGCTTGAAATTTGTTTGCTTTTCAGTGCCATACAATTCGTTGGTGTCTTGAATTTGGTACTTTCAAATACATACTAAAGTGACAGTTAATTTAACTTTTTACAATTTAAAGTTGGTGTTTTAAACAGTGATTTGCATGAATATATATTTCTTATAAATTCCTAAATTCAACATATAAGATGCTATAAAGTCCTAATACACTGATACACAGAACCTAATTTTAACTTTTTAGAACCTAAAAATCCGGGGCTTAATCATCATTGTTAAAAGGTAAAGTGTACAAGAACTAAAACATAATATTTGTGAGAACACTTCTGAGAAAAGGCTGTTTAATAGCAAGAAACAGAAGAATGAGAAAACAGACGCACCTCGATGACTGACGTAACAGAGCGTTTCAAAGTGTTTCATTAGTAGCAACTTCAAGCTGAAAACTGTTTTATAAGCTTACCCTGCATGTAAATAAACCTAAATGTATTCGTTCCGTTCCCTCTCGTTGTTTGCCTGAGGTTGTTCCCGCTACGAGAGGCACTATTTATATTTTGAGCCTAACAATAAAAAAAATCTTGTGTTCCTTTCTCTACATCTCTGCAGCAAATTATTGTTATAAAGCCTATGCTTCTATTTACTTCATGCTAATCGAGAAAAATTAACAGACATAGTCTAATTACTTGCTTCCTTGTAAGTAGAAGGTTAAAGTGATAGTCAAAAGCTGGTTGCTTTGTGACTGAAGTTCCTTTGTATGGATAGGAGTTGACAAATTCCTGTATGAGAACAAGTTTTTTTAACGCTGAGACCAAAAACAAGGAATATCGCAAAAACGATCAACTCTACGAGAAAAATGTATTCAACATGAATTGTGTGATTTAAAGTGCTCTACATTTGTTGTGCGATAAGTTTTTGTCCATCTCTTAAGGTTTAGCAGTTATTCAAAATTTAGTAAAATTGACCCAGCATAAAGTAGTCTTCAGAGGCTATTCCCAGAAAATTCAAAATATACATTTTATTTGTCAGGTAAATATCTTTAATATACGATATTTTAATCAAAATCGATAGAGCCATTTTTTAGAAAATCAAAATTTTCGAAAAAAGTTCCATGTAAAGGGTAGTTTGGGGTGGGGGATTTTTCTCAAAATCTTCGTGTCGCATCCCTGGAAGATATTAAACTTAAATACCAAGTTTGGTATTTTACCGACTTTTCGTTTTTGAGTTATCGTGTTCACAGACACACGGACACAGGGACGCACGGACACAAGGACACTCACACATATGGACCTTTTTGTGAAAATACTTTTTTTTAGATACAGGGGACCCTAAAACATATATTTCCGGTGAAATCTCGGTATCGTATTTTTTGGTGGAGTGCAATAGCTTCTCTATACACTATGTACATAGTGCGTGTAGAGAAAGTAAAAAACTGATGTGTTCCATTTACATGACAAAAAACAAGGAATATCGCAAACACGACCAACTCCACGAGAAAAATGTATATAACATAAGTTGTGAGATTTAATGTACTCTACATTTTTTGTGTGACAAGTTTTTGTCCGTCTCTTACATTTTGCAGTTATGCAAAATTCCATAAAATTCATCCAGAATAAAGTAGTCTTCTGAGGCTATTCCCAGAAAATTCAATATATAGATTTTATTTGTCAGGTAAATATCTTTAATATACGAAATTTTAATCAAAATTGTTAGAGCCATTTAAGGGTAGTTTGGGGTGGGGGGATTTTTCTCAAAATCTTCGAGTTGCATCCCTGGAAGATACTAAGCTTAAATACCAACTTTGGTATTTTACCGACTTTTGTTTTTGAGCTGTGTTCACAGACACACGGATAATGCTGAAAATGCTTTTTTTTTATACAGGGTACCTTAAAACATATATTTCCGGTGAAATCTCGGTATCGAATTTTTGGGTGGAGTGCAATACCGTCTCTATACACTATGTAGGTACATAGTACGTGTAGAGAAAGTAGAACAGTAATTTGTCATTGAACATTATTTTATTGTTTCTCGAAATATTGTCTGTTATGATCAATACACTTTTGTATGCGTTTGAACCATTTGTCATAGCATTTTCTCCAATCTGCTTGAAGCACCAACGGCATCTTATGTCGACGAAAATCTCTGTCCACACATTTATTCTTAATATTCGATTGCAAAAATAAGTCATTGGATGTCGATGTACTGTAAGACGCATAAGTTATCAATTCGATTTTTTTAGTGTTAACTAGTTGGTTGTTAGACGAGATGTGTGAGCTCTCATATTGTCTTGAAGAAAAATGATCCGACAGCACTTGTTTGTTTTCCTTGCTTCACCGAAGACTTCCGGCAAACAAATGGTTATATGAAATTCATAATTGAACGTTTTACGTTCCTCTAAAGGCATCATTGCCATATAACCAGTTTAAAAAAAAACAAAAAAAAAACGAACATTTGTAACTAAGAAATGTTTCCGGGCTGTTTTGCCGTGGTCTGCCGGTGTTAGAAGTCCCAGACATTTCGTCCACAACTACGGTGGACATCTTCAGTGCATCATCTGCGTCGCAGCGAAAACTTCGACCGCGCCACTGCAGATGTCCACCGTAGTTGTGGACGAAACGTCTGGGATTTCTAACACCAGCAGACCACGGCAAAACAGCCCGGAAACATTTCATCGTTACACTGTCTCCGGCCGTGAAAGCCTACGTTCTCTCAAGACGAATATTTGTTTCGAAGGGGAACAATTAACAAGAATTAGGTTAATTTTGAAACAACCATACTACTGTTTACGTTCCGGGTCATTTGCTTAGATCCATGATTCGTCATCTGTTATAATCTTATATGCATATTTTAAAATCCCACCATTGTATTTCAGAGCATTTGTGCTCACCAATTGACACAAGCATCATTTTGAGGTTATGTCAAATTATGTGGGATCTAAAGAGAGCAACTCTTTTTCACGACTAAATAATCATGCAATATTTTATTTATGTTGGTGGAACTAATTGCCTAGGGGTGTCTATATCACACAGTATGTGACCTGAGGATCTTTCAGTCGCCCTCCGTGGTGTAATGGTTACTTGCTAACTTTATATATCGGAAGACGATGAATTTTTTCGGGTGTAAAAATTTTTAGCATGGCTTCCTTTGGAAGGGAAGTAAAGCCGTTGGTCCCGTGTCATAGATTTACATAAATGAACCTCAAGCTTGATAGAGAGGCCTCTGAGCAAAATTAAGCGGTCTTTCACGCCCAATTTAGAATGTAATGCTGAGAAGCTCAGTAGTTAAAGAGCGTCCATAAATAACACGCCATTTACATTTATTTAGGATCTTTTACTATTAGTTTTTGTATAGTATCAGTGTTTTCTGGGGCAACAATTGGTTTTGAACGGCCTTCATGAGGGACGCCAGCCACGATTAAACTCGTTCCACCAGCTTTTCACAGTGGCAAAAGATGGCCAAAATATGTAGTAGTAAGTTGAACAATGCGCTCTTGTCTTTGTAATCCACATCGAAAATCATAATAAACCATCGCACGTGACTTAATTCCATCTTTTCGCTCAAACACAATTTTAAAGTCACTGTTAACTATCTAATAAAGGTCAACGTCAACAATGTCAAACTTTCCAGTGGAAACACCAGACGGAAATCAGTGTTGCCAAGGCGCAAAATATAATTAGTGGCTCTCGCATAACTAACTGTGGCTTGTATAGTCACGTGGATTGAACAGACGCCAATCAGTGTTGCCAAGGCTCAAAATATAATTAGTGGTATCGCATAACTAACTGTGGCTTGTATAGTCACGTGGATTGAACAGACGCCAATCAGTGTTGCCAAGGCTCAAAATATAATTAGTGGTATCGCATAACTAACTGTGGCTTGTATAGTCACGTGGATTGAACAGACGCCAATCAGTGTTGCCAAGGCTCAAAATATAATTAGTGGTCTCGTATAACTAACTGTGGCTTGTATAGTCACGTGGATTGAACAGACGCCAATCAGTGTTGCCAAGGCTCAAAATATAATTAGTGGTCTCGTATAACTAACTGTGGCTTGTATAGTCACGTGGATTGAACAGACGCCAATCAGTGTTGCCAAGGCTCAAAATATAATTAGTGGTATCGCATAACTAACTGTGGCTTGTATAGTCACGTGGATTGAACAGACGCCAATCAGTGTTGCCAAGGCTCAAAATATAATTAGTGGTATCGCATAACTAACTGTGGCTTGTATAGTCACGTGGATTGAACAGACGCCAATCAGTGTTGCCAAGGCTCAAAATATAATTAGTGGTCTCGTATAACTAACTGTGGCTTGTATAGTCACGTGGATTGAACAGACGCCATAACTTAAATGAAATCTCATGCAGATTAAATGTTGAAAATATGCAATAAATTATAGGAACACATACCACATGCTCACAAAATATATAAAAAGGGAAAATGTACATAATAATATTAGCTTATAGAAAGTCAGGGAAAAGAATTGTAAATATTCCAGAGTAGAAATATACATAAATGCAAGTTGTAACTGAGGTAATTAGGCGAGGCGAGCTAGCGGAATTCCAGGTTACAGTTCATCAACCACCACCTGCTATTGAGCACAGGGTTTAGGATAAAGAATGCATGATAGAAAAAAACAGACATATATAGAAGTGAGACAGGAATAGTGACTTGTCTTCCAGGTGGCACAAGGAGTTGGAAAACAGACAAAGCAAGCGTAATGTTAAAGTGAGAAGGAACCACTGAGTGGGTATTTCCAAACGCGTCATGTGCATGCTATGACGTCAAAACTTGACACAATTTATTCTCATAGCTTGTGAGGTGAAGCCTATCGCAGACCACAACTATAACTACATCTAGAGCTTAACAGAAACAACTCCTAGTTAATGTAATGACAGTGGCCACATACAACGGCCTACTAATCACTATTTAGTTTGTTTCAGAGTCGCAGCGCTCCGCGCAGATAGCACCATTAAAGAACAACCTAGCGGATACTAGGTAAGCACGATCTTCCTTCCCACTCATCCTAATAACCTACTCCAGTACTCCTCCTTAAAAGATCTCCTGGAATTCGCCTGGGTGCAGAGCCAAGCCTGCCTGCCGGCACTCAAAACACCCACGCACAGCGGGCCAGTCATTCCCACCACTACTACGCGGGTGCAATAGCGGTACCGCAGTAATCCTTCTCCAACCCACTCCCGTACCGGTGGAGGATTTTAATCGGTATGGCCACGAGGCTGAAGCCGACACTCCGGACGTGCCCGGTTAGTCCATAAGGTAGATTTCTCCTCCACTCGAAAAAAAATAAAAAAGGTGATGCTAACTAAGAACCAATAAAAGATACTGTTGCATTTTATGGCGCGAAAGTTAGCGTCACCCAGGATCAGTATTTAAGGCAAGGCAGATCTCTTATATGGTTACTCTCTCTTTCTATAATTATCTCGCTTGAGCTTGTGTTCACACCACGTTGAGTTGTGTGTACGTGGTGGGGGAGCCATGTGCAGAGGGATAGATTAGGCTCCTCATTAGTAATGTAAGTGGTGGGATAGTATTTATTTATAACACATTTGTAAGGAAACAAGCTAGCCACTCGTTTAAATCTGTAATACAAATAAATTCATGTCATAAGGGATTATTCAGTGTTTTTAATATATTTTCCTCATCCACAAACCCTGAGATAAGTTTCATTAGCAGATTAGGAGTGGAATCTTCATTATCGCCGGAGCTGAGGACACTGCAGGAACGAGACGCCGATCCCGCGACAAAATGTATAAAGAATATTTAACTCACAATAACGAAGTATCCGGTAAGAGAGCAATCCCTTTCATGTCGATCTGATTCCGTGACGTTTTCGCTGTCAGATGAACTTTTGGCAAAGTGATTGACGACGCTCTCAATTATATTGCCACCCAGGTCCCACGTTTTTCCCCCTTTGACCACCTGTAACTAATTGCTCCTTTCCAATCGATGTCGCTAACCTAGGACAATATTGTTTTAAGCAGCACATTAACCTGTGGCAGTTTGAATGTTATCTCTTGCTACGAAACAGTTTTCACAAACTCTTCAGATCACTCATTCAACCATTACACTTGCCGAGAACGGATTTTCCCCTCTTTTCCTTTTCCGTCTGCGCATAGCAACGACGATTAATAAACTGAAGCTCAACTCATCTTTTTTTTTTTTAAACAGTACCGGAGTCTGATCAGGACTCCGGCGCTGTATCCCCGTTTTACACCCCCTTCCCTAATTTTACTGTATGATTACTGGTTTTACTGTTCCTTTACACACACATATACACATGCTCAAGGCGGGACTTGAACCCACGATCCCCTGCCCATGAGGCACCAAAGCGAGACGCCTTAGCGAGCGCGGCCATGGGGACCGGCATCTTGGTCATTCAACTTGGTCACAGCGGTGTTATTCTAAACAGTGCAGTAACAAACGACGGAAACGTCTCTGATATCTTAGAATAATAACGTTTAGATGCGTCATTGTTTTAAAGAGAATTAATTTTACTGAAATATTGTGAATGCAAAGAATAAATTATTATTTTAACTAGGGACCAGTTTCTACGGCAATACTTAGTTATAATGCTATATTCATAATGAGATGTAAGCACAAGAATTTGCACCCACGTTATTCAATAAGCATACTTATAGACACACACAACAAAATGCAATGCAAGAGTATTATTATTATTATTATTTATATTAATTATCGATTATTTAATGCATTTAAAAGCGTATAAAGCTAGCTTCTAGCAAGCACAGCCCAAAGCTGTTTACCAAACTTGGCTGCCGAATAAGGGAAAGTTTTTTGTGAAGGAGAACGCAATTGTAAATCACGTACTCTTGTACATGTGCGTGCAACAGAGGAATAAGTGAAAAGTAATTTCGGAAAGCCCTGAATCGTAGAGAACTGAGCTTTTCTTCATTGTGTTGAGGCGGTCATGAGGTGTTTATGATGCATTTTGGGTAAGGAGAAATGCATTATGAGACACATAGACGCCAAGTTCGCGGTCTTTCTGACCAATGAGAATGAAGCAGACATGACAGCAGAATTTACTATATAAGTAAGAGATTGCAGGATGTTGAGCAATCACTACTAAGTTTAAGGCGTGTCAAGTTACTATACAGTGTGAAAAGTAATTGTTATAAATGTTACATACAAGCAAAGTGTTAAAGTAATAAGTTCTACGAGAGAAGTAAAGTTAAGATGTCGAATAGGGAAAGGTCTTAGAAATCATAATAACTCAATTAGCATGTAAAGCAAAATGCTTGTCTGTATACGTAACAATTCTAGTAAAGAATAAACGGATATATGAAAGTAAAAGTGTGTTAACCATTTCGTAGTACCACTCCTAACTACCCTCATTGTCATTACCACCCGAGAGAGTCAATTTCAGGCAGACTGAGTTACGCCGGAGCAGCTTCATAGAGGATCTCAAAATCAGGTACGTGGAGAGATCTGCCATCTTGGTAGGGGAGTACGTCCAGACACACTTAATAAATGTGGACAACAAAACCCCACATACTTGACTCTTCAACGTGGCGCCATACCGTCACATACTTGGCACCCACAAAGTGGGTCTACAAAATCAGCACAAGTTTGCAAACTCTAAACTTTATCATTGCATTACATACATAAAGAGAGAATTCTGTAATTCTTCCTCTATGCTTGCCTGCTGTCCAATATGCTGTGAATCGCAGTGCCAGATTTTACAGCGCCTACTATACATACATGCTCTTCTATTTGGCCGTGTCCCTCATTTCCCTCAAAAGGTTATGACAGTCTCCTTGAGAATACTCATTTGATTTAATAGATGTAACTACCATCTGCATCTAAATTTCTTGGCTCTTGTAAATCATAAGGCGCAAACAGATAAACTTCATTTCATTAAATGTAGTGAATTTGTTTGTGATACTGGTGGTTACGTTGAACTCTAAACCCGTGCCAACTTCTCGTGTTACGCACACGACTGCATTGTGTATGGTCTTCCCTCGCGCTTGCGCTTATGCTGCCTTACGTCTGCGCTTGCATGTCATTGTGAATGTAGCAAAGTCCAACAGCTAATAAGAGAGAACTATAAGTAGGTCATACTGTTGACGTGAGGGGTAAGGTAGGGGAAAACAGACTGATGCTACACTCACAATGAAATGCAAGCGCAGACGCAATGTAAGCGCAAGAGTTTGGACTTATACTATTTAACGTAAACATTCACATAGAAACACGCAAGACGCAACGCAATGCAATGCAACGCAAGAGTTTGCAAACTCCAAAATTTATCTTTGCGTTGCGTGCAAAGAGGAAGAATTCGGCTTCTTTTCTCTATGCACTGCCTATCAATTCAATAACAAACAATCGCACTGCAAGATTTTGCAGGGCCTGCTGTACATGCATGCTCTTCTATTTGGCCTTGCCGCGCCATCTCTAATCTCCCTTAAGAGGTTATGACAGTCTCCTTGCGAATCCTTCTTTGATTTAATGGATGTAACTATCATCTATGTCTAGATTTATTGGTTCTCATAAATCGAAGACGCAGAGTTATAATTTTTAGTTCATTAAATGTGAAGCTTTATCATTTTCTGCAATCTCTATGCTTGTACTATTTTCAATAATTTTGAATGAGTAATTATTGTGACGTCACTGCCGCGAGCGTCAGTTGTTAGTATGTAAAGTATTTATTTGCAAAAGATTGAGAGAATAATTTTCTTATGTGGTATTGTTGGTTATGTTATTCAGTTTGTATCTTGCGGATCTGGAAACCCGTGACAACTTCTTGCGTTGTGCTGACGATTACATTGTGAATGCAGCATTAGTTCTATTGCGTTCACCTGAATCTACCGCGAACGGATACGCCAAGCATACGATAGCATGAAGCATTTGCCTTGGAAGTGTCAGCTAATTGCTCATTCGAAATGCAACCCTTGATAGTATCCCAGTCGCAACCGGACTACATAATGATCTGTGTCACAGCATCCTAAAACCGAGGCTTGAAGTTGCAACCCGATGCAATAGTGCACGGGACCACCTCCCCAGTCGGCTTTTGGCTATAATAAAGCGGATACACCTTGTTACAACCGGCAATTTAAAAGTCATTAAAAGCCGGTTTCAGCGCTGATCCAATCAAGTGTTAGGCGGTTATTGTGTAACGTACATCTTTTGTGTTATTCCTCGTTAATACCTTGCCAAGCCTCCAGTATAATCGTTTATTGACACCTACAGCTTAAGAGCTCGTATTCCATTTGGCAAAACGTAACAAAATCATTTTATTTACTCTTACTGATTAATGGTTAGTGTTTGTTGTGTAATGGTTACTGCGGTGCATTAGTGCCTTCTCAGCTATGGAAAGGTTTACATTTATTATTATTTACAGTTATTATATTATTATCATCAAATATTTGCATATATATACAGGGTGTTAATGAACTATACCGAAATATTTTCACAGAATATGTACATTACTTAAATAAGTAATTTGAGATAGGAGACTTATGGCCTGTTTATTTCGAAGTAACGGCTGTAAGTTTCTGATGTACCAGTACGCCACGTATCGCGGCACTTCGTCTGGAATGAAAAAAATAATAATAAAACACACATTTACTCTATGACATGAATCGCACTCGTGACATTTGGGATAGCAGCTTCCCGCATTACGCATTAAGCCACCAGAGCAGTTGAAAAAACGCCTCCAGAGTAGGCTACATGACTCAAGAACGTAGTTAATGAATGCTCAGTGGCGCACCGTGAAGTGATTAGTTCGAGGTTTTAAAGATTTTTGCGACATTAAATCTTGAGAACGAGCTGCTAAAAATCGATATTTCTATACTCGGGCAGCAGTTTTAAAGACATTCTAAGCCATTTTTTCAACCTGCTTTGCTTTTGACACCGACTTATCAGCACCTGATACCCACACGTTTAACGCTATGTAGTTGCGTTTTATTTATCCGGGGACCATGCATCGCCGATCTCAAATTACTTATATCAGTCACGTGCACAATCTCACAAATTATTTCGGTGTAGTTCATTAACACCTGTATATATCGTCTATTCCTCATGCTATTGTTTCAAATATATGGGATTTTGAGCATATTTTTAGAGTCATTTTTAAGATAGTAAAAAAATTTAATGTGTTACACTCACATGACGTTCTCTAGCTGTTCTACAAACTTCATACATAAGATTCTTCTTCTTCTTTCTGCACCTTGCTAATCGAGGTACTCATTAGCACAATGTTCTTATTATTTAGTTCCGTATAAGTAGGAAGAAAATAAGGGAATACACTAGGCTAAACCAATACTCAAATGTTTTAAAAACTGTAGTTATGCAATTGTCATTACAAATCGATTCTTTTCTTGACCAGGAGTAGAACAAAAGAAAAACGGACACTCCCGTCCGAGAAAAGTATAAGTACTTCACAACTGCAACCAATAACAATTAATGCCTCTAAAAAGGTAGGCTCCACGAGAAAAATGTACATGAAATAACTTGTGTATTTTAACAAGACCTACATATTTTGTATAGTAAGGTTTTGTCTATCTCTTACGGTTTACTAGTTATGCCAAATTAAGCAAAATTCATCCATAATAAACAGGTCTTCAGAAGCTATTCCCAGAAAATTCTTATATACATTTTATTTGTCAGGTAAATATCTTTAATATATGATATTTTGATCAAAATCGCTAGAGCCATTTTTAAGAAAATCAAAATTTTCGAAAAAAAATTCCATGTAAAGGGTAGTTTGGGGTGGGGGGATTTTTCTCTAAATCTTCGTGTCGCATCCCTGGAAGATACTTAACTTAAATACCAAGTTTGGTATTTTAGCTACTTTTCGTTTTTGAGTTATCGTGTTCAAAGACACACGGACACACACACACACACACACACACACACACACACACAAGGACCTTTTTCTGAAAATGATTTTTTTTGGATACAGGGGGTCCTAAAACATGTATTTGCGGTGAAATCTCGGTATCGAATTTTTGGGTGGAATACAATACTTCTCTATCTCCATGTACATTGTACAAATGGGGCTAGAGAAAGTAAAAATCTGATGTGGTTCACTCACATGACTTTCTTTGCATCTATGTAACAAATTATCATTAATCATCTTATTCTTCTTCCTACTTCATACTAGTTAAGAATAAATATTAGAAGAAATGGTCTTCTTACTTGCTTTCTTGTGGGTAGAAGCGAAATAAGAGAATACACTAGACTAAAGCGATAGTTAAGCTGGTAAAAAGACTGATTGAAATTCATTACTTTGAATGGCTAGGAGTTGAAAAATTCCCGTTTGAAACCAATAATAAGGAATATCTCGGAAATGGTCAACTCCACGAAATATATTGTACATATTATATATTTGGCGTATAAAAAATTTGTTTTATTGTGTAGTAAGTTTTTGTCTATCTCTTAAATGTACGTATTCTTCCAACCTTGCACATTACTTAATTTAAATATGATTTTCGGTCTATTTTCTCTCCTTCTCTCTCTCTCTCTCTCTCTCTCTCTCTCTCTCTCACTCACACACACATAGTAGTAGCATCAGCTTTTACAGGAATATTTGGAATTGTTCACTGTTTATAGTGTGTAACACCCAATTTTAATACATATGGCACCACAGGAGACGACACTGATGATACAGGGAATGAAAATGGAGCACCGGTGGAATGTGATGGCGAGGGAAATCAGAGAACCTGAGAAAACCCGCCCCTACACAGCTTTATCCACCATACACCCCCTTACGGTCGCCTGGGATCGAAGCTCGGCTTGGTGAGAGGCGAATAGTCTGACCACTCGGCCACGGCGCGGTTTGTTTTTAATTTATTTATTTAAGGTCACTTATAACAACAAAGGTCATCAGCGACCACAATATTCTTACATATCAAGATCAATGTATACAAAATTTAACACATAAACTTAACTATTTGAACTTTGGTAACAATAAAACATAGTACATCTAAATTGGTGAACAATTATAATAGTATCAAACTGTGTTTATAACAATTAAATCGCATTGTATAAAAGACAACATTTGTGATACCTCCATTAACTTGGTAACTTTTCAGCATCCTTCGGTGGTGTTAAAGATGGAATATAGATCAGTCTTGAGGTTTAAGTTGCTTGTGTCGTTGAGTAAAGCAGAGCACTCGAGGATAAGGTGACATGTTGATAGATTTCTGGAGCTGACCATTGGGGATCTTTGGTTGTTTTCTTCATCAGATAGCCATGACTGAGGTTGAAGTGGCCGATGCGCAACCTGATAAGTAGGACTTTTTGTTTTCTTCGGAATTTAAAGTGTGATATTGCTGTTCTGTAACAGCTTTCCTAACCAGTTGCAGTTTTGAGGGCGTAGATTTCCACTGTTTGTCCCAGTGGTTCGAGATATAGCTTTTAAACATGTTTTACTTTCTCTATAGGCACTATGTACATAGTGTATAGAGAAGGTATTTCACTCCACCAAAAAATTCGATACCGAGATTTCACCGGAAATATATGTTTTAGGGTCCCCTGTATCTAAAAAGAGCATTTTCAGAAAAAGGTCCTGTGTGTCCGCGTGTCTGTGAACACGATAACTCAAAAACGAAAACTAGCTAAAATGCCAAACTTGGTACTTAAGTTTAGTATCTTCCAGGGATGCGACACGAAGATTTTGAGAAAAATCCCCCACCCCAAACTACCCTTTATATGGAACTTTTTTCGAAAATTTTGATTTTTTTAAAAGTGGCTCTAATGATTTTGATTAAAATACCGTATATAAATGATATTGACCTGACAAATTAAATGTATATCTTGAATTTTCAGGGAATAGCTTCTAAGAACCTGTATATTCTGGATGAAATTTGCTTAATTTGGCATAACTAGTAAACCGTAAGAGATTGAATAAAACTTACTATACAGAATATGCAGGTCTTGTTAAAATACACAAGTTATGTCATATACATTTTTTTCGTGGAGCTTACCGTTTTTGAGGTATTCATTGTTATTGGTTGTAGTTGTGAAGTACTCATACTTTTCTCAGACGATAGTGTCCGTTTTTCTTTTGTTCTACTCTTGGCCAAGAAAAGAAGCGATTTCTAATGACAATCGCATAACGACAGCTTTTAAAACATTTGACTATCGGTTTAGCCTAGTGTATTCCCTTATTTTCTTCCTACTTATAAGGAACTAAGTAATAATAACATTGTGCTAATGAGTACCTCGATTAGCAAGGTGCTGAAAGAAGAATAATCTTATGTAAGAAGTTTGTAGAACAGCTAGAGAAAGTCATGTGAGTGTAACACATAAGATTTTTTAACATCCTGAAGTGTACCACTTAATCCAGGTTCAATTTGTTGCAGTCTCGTAGCACATTTAACTGCCGCATCTGCCTTTTCATTTCCGGTAGTGCCTTTATGTGATGGAAGCCAAACCAATGAAATTCGGTAATATAACCGTTCTTATATACTTTGAATGAGTGGGATCTTAGAGAATGTGTTAGCAACAGGAGTAAGTGTTGACAAGTTCATGAATGAATCACAGCTGCTTATGTAATTACGATTCGTATTAATGTAAGGTTGTTCATTATCTAACTCGCGGCAAAGCTATGTATATAGGAACAAGGGTATTTTAAAATACTGCCCTTTTTAATTTCAGAGAACCTCAAAGCATTTATTTCCGGTGAAACCTTGACACGGATGAAATACTCTCTGTGCCTAATGTTGGTAAGTCGCAGAGAAGACCAAAAATGACGATTATAGCAAACAAACTTTTAGCTGAAATACAATTGCAACATGCCTTTATTAAGAAACCTAAGAGAAAATATTCCGGAAACGTTAAATACTTCTTTAAATCCCACAACACCACCCCAAATTTTACACTCTTCTTAAAAATCCTCTAACCGAACTAACTTTGGGTCCACCTTACATAAAAATCACTTCACTTTCTACAAAGTTGAATAAGGCATCATTTCGAAAAACGCAGACCACTGTGATTTATTCAACTATTGTCATTATTTTTTCAATTTCCTAAAACCTTGAATACCTATGAAGTGTGATTTAGCACGGCGTACTCTGTGTATTCCAAATGGCAGCCCTCTTAGTGTGTCTATTATACAGGTGTTAATGAACTATACCGAAATATTTGCACATCTCAAATAAGTAATTTGAGATAGGAGACTTATGGCCTGTTTATTGAAATTTCGAAGTAACGACTATACGTTTCTGAAGTGCCAGTACGCCACAGGCTAATTTATCAACCATTGGAGAGCATAACACGAAAAATGAAGGGATATATTACAGCGTACCTCTCTAGCGTAGTGGTTATGATACTGGCTTTCAAGTGAAAGATAGTTTCCGAGTTCGGGTCTCGTTCACGTATCGCGGCACTTCGTCTGGAATGAGAAAAATAATAATAATGATAAAAAAGTATTCTATGACAGGAATCGAACTCAGCAGCTTCCCGCATTACATATTAAGCCACCAGAGCAATTGTGAAAACGCCTCCAGAGTAGGCTACATAACACAAGAACGTAGTTAATGAATGCTCAGTGTCGCACTGTCAAGTGATTAGTTCGAGATTTTACAGATTTTTGCGACATTAAATCTTGAGAACGCTATTAACAAGCTGCTAAAAATCGATATTTCTATACTCGGGAGCAGTTTTAAAGACATTGGAAGCCATTTTTTTCAACCTGCTTTGCTTTAACATCGACTTATCAGCACCTGTTACCCACACGTTTAAGGCTATGTAGTTGCTTATGTTTAACCGGGGACCATGCATCGCCGATCTCAAATTACTTATATCAGTAACGTGCACAATCTCGCAAATTATTTCGGTGTAGTTCATTTACATCCTGTATACTGTGTATGTATTCTATGCGCACATATTGTCTATGCTGGGAGGGCGCATGTCTTTTTGCAGTGTTGTCATCCAATGAATTTATTTTTTTGAGTCCCTCAACCATTTTGATAAATAGATTGTCTAATACACCGGATCTAGTTGAATTACTAAACGAAACACAGCGCCCGTGCCTGTGCGTTAACTCTAGGATCTACGCATTAGCATTGAAGCATGGCAAATGTATAGTTTACTTCCTTTGTTAATGTTGTCGCTCTGCTCTTCATCCGAAACTGCGCGAAACCTACCGAATGAACACGAGACATGCGACCAAGAAAATGTGCACGCACAGTATGTTCAGTTTTCTCTTCCACTTTGTGGCCACAGCACGGTGACTTATGCGTCGCCCGCCAATGCTCCCCCACCTGCAGAAACAAGTGCCTCACGTTCTCATTTGAATTTCCCGCCAGTTGTTTTCCTTTAGTTCTTACAACAATAAAAAAGGTTATGCTAGTAGACGCTGTCAATTGCCAGGATTAAGGCTGCCGGGTGCCGGCATTTCGCCCCGCAGTTCTTTTACATAACAGTAAATCCGGGAGCTCATTGGTTCAAATCCCGGTTATGGCCTGGCAATAAATTTTTCCGTATGTGTCTCCTATTCAACACTGACTTGTAAGCTATAGAATGAGCCTAGAGGACTTTGCCATAAAAACGTACTCTAAGAAGGCTCCGCGAACAAAAAGAGTTTGGGAAAGTGAGTAGGTTTGTAGTTTTACGTCTTCCTTCTTTAGGGGACAGAGTTACAGTTTTTACTCTTTATTTTTTTTTTTGTTTATTGTTTTTTTTTTGCGCTCTTATTGCCCCTTTGCTTTTTGGCGTACGTCAAAATTGGAGGTTGTTCTGCAGTTCCCCTAGGTGAATCGATAGACTTAGTTCTTCTCGCTCGCTGCTTCTAATTCCCCAATGAAGTGAATGCAGGTTTGGCATTATTTATAATCCCTTTCGAATGCAAAGTATACTGTATAGCAGAATCAGCTCAACGCGTGAATCTTTATTTGTTCACAGCAGTGAATGAAGGCTGTATTACAGAATTTAAAACCTGCCAGACAGATTTAATGATTATTAAATTAAATTGTTGAAAATAATGGTTAGCCATAGTGTGTGGGTAGCATAACTGCCTCTTATTCCGTAGGTACGAGTTAGAAAGTGAATAAACAATATAGGCGGGGGCAGGAATGATATGACTAAAGATGAGAGGTTTGTGCAGTTTGACTTCATATTCCATACACGTAGACGTTATACAGCTGTATGTCGGGGTCTGTGTTGTCTTCCGACGTAAACAAACTATGCGAAGCTTACAGTCTCAAAAGGCAAAATGCAAAACACCGTTACGATCTAGCTCCAGCACATGGCGGCACAGAGGCAAATGGATATAGTGTGCCTTGCCAGTTGCATTTCTTTTGGGTGCACTGTCCTTACTTACCTGGCTTCGCACCCAGATTCGCTGTCGAGTCACGTGCAAACCTCTTATATATGCGTGTTATTACACAGTGACTTTTATCTCAGTTTTGGCTACGCTTTAATGCGATCTGATTAAGACAAACTATAGAGTTGAAATGTTTATTTAGGCACGTTTGGAGGTTAATAGTATTTCTGTGGCACACATGCTACACACATTCGTGTTATATTGCGGCGATCTCTCTGTGTTGTCGGTGTAGTTTGTAGTCTTGGGGTTGATTGGACTGCTGTACGTCTCGGGACCCTCTGTGTAGTAATTGTTTAAACGTTTTTTTATAATTTTGACGCAGGATTCAGAGTTAAGTAAACCAAGTCAAGAGAAAATGTTATAAAATATATTATATAAGGTTTCGCAATGTAAGACAAAGAATTGTATGTATAAAATGGCAGCGTGACGTCATCGCCTCACGATAGGCACGAAATTAGCCTGAAATGGAATGCTTTTAGGAAATTAACAAAGCCAAGGTCATGTAAAGTATACAACATATTATAATGTATAAGATATAGCGATAAAATGGTACTTAGAAAAGCATAATTATAATAAAATAGAATCAAAAGCAGTAATATGGGAGAAGGAGAATAATAATAAAAAGTAAACAGATACCGGATGCTATAAATTGTTTATGCCGGTAACAAAGCATAAGAATACAGTGAAACAAAATATTGTTTATGAAATATTAGCTATGTATAAGAACATTTTCATGCAAATTATATAAATGTATTAATTTTAAACCATTATGGATGTATAAAAATGCATTATAAATTAGTATTTTACGAAATGTAAATAAGGAAATCTGTTGTTCCCATGAGACGACAGATCACAATGTGTAAAACATTGACTTCAACTATTGTGTATATGTGTAAAATATTAATAAGCTTCCGGGACACAGTCAATGAGAGAGACGCCAGGGATAACAAGGAAGTAAAGAGTTAATCTCGCCAATCGAGACCTCTTATGTGCCGATTAAGTAAACATTTAGAATTGTATTATATAACAAGAAGAGATTGATTGTAAGTATACATTATACTGTATATATGTGACACAGTTATCTGAAAGGAGGACTCTGTTAAAATAGCGTGCCTTAACGCATCACATTGTTTCGGAACAGTTAACAAATAAAAGTTCAAATAAATCAATAAATACTTTCAATTAATTTATTATCACATCATACCATCCAATCATGGAGGTTAAGAATTTTGTACTCACCGATTGAAGCTAGCAGGAAAATATACAGAAAACGTGGCAAAGCAGTACACAATAAGTAATCCGCTGCCGATAAATAAACTTAACGGCTCTAACAATTAAGTCTGGCGCGACTAGCCAGTTACAGTTTCGCCAACAGTAAGAGCTACCAACTCCTTATACAACGGCAAATTCAAACATTTAAAAACAGATTTAAAATAACTCAGCACAGCAACCGTGCAGCTGCCCTGAGAACCACAGCTTACAGCACCACCCGAGGACCTTCCAATCCGCCCCAAGTTTAAATTTGCCGCTGACGTTGGTCACGCTTACAGTTGGCAATACTGGAATTTCTGTTTAGCGCCGAACCAATTGAGCTTACTCACCGCGGTGAAGTTGTTTGTATACCATTTTATAACCCGGTTGCATTACGCATCAAGTAATTTTGTATTTAAATCTCTTATTTGTATAGATTGTTGTAACAACACGGTGTACCAAGGCACACGACTGCAACTGATTTTTTTACAGAAAACTGTGCCCAATATCTGCTTTATGGTATGTACTTACATAAATTATTGATGATAATTAATACAATACATTATTTTATACACAATTACTATAATATTGATCTCGATATTGAAATGAACTCTTAGCGTCTTCACTATTCAGAGACTGTGTACCGGAACTTTATAAAATTTTCACTTCTAACAGAAAGTTGAAGATCGTTGTTTTTAGTATTGTAATCTGCACATCAGAATGGGGACGACACATTTCCTTGTTCCCACTTTTCGTGAAATAAATATACAATATACATTTTCATATGCTCCTAGTGATTAAAATTACAAATTACAGCATCCGGCATCTCGTTTTGTTCTCCTTCTTCTTCTTCTCCTCCTCCTCCTCCTCCCGTATTATAAGTTTATTTAAGTTTTATATACTTAATATATTTTCCTAAACACCAATCCTTAGCTATTTTATACATAATGAGTTATATTTATTATATAACCTTGGCTATGTTATTTTCATTAAACACGCCATTTTATTACTTTTTAATACTGTTTTAGGGCAGTATAGTTTTATTTTTAATTGCCTAGATTGCTTCAATGTTAATTCTACGTCAATATGCATTCCTACATAGGCAAGGTTCTCCATTCCTTAGCACAGACTTGGAACTGAACAATCTTATTACAAGCTAGTATGGTTAATAATTTCATCTTTGTTCATTGCTCAAAATCGTAATATTTTTAAACACTATGAAGTTCTAAATTAACATATTGATTAAAAGAAATATATTAAATTCTTGACACTTTCTTAACGTAACCAAAAATTGTGATTCACCTAAGTGATCATTCATACATCGACTCTTGTATAAATTTTGTACAATGCCTTTTTACTTTCTCTACATATTACATGGTTGTCTTCTTAGTGCGCTGGTGGCTTGACTCCTTGCCAAGCAGGAGACTTAGTGCTCTGGGAGACCTGGACCGGGGTGCACTCAGCCTCGTGAGGTCCCTGGGGGGTCAATTGAGGAGCAACTAGTTTGAGAAGTAGCGGCTCCAGATCGAGAAGACCGCATCAACCAGCCGGGAGGGACTCGAGACGCTGATCAAGTCTCACCCTCCGCCTTCGGGCCGAGATGGGGGATGCAGCGGCCGAGCGGTAGGACGGACTGTCATATCATGGAGTTACGTTACATAGTACATGGTACGTAGGCAGAGAATTCGATACCGAGATTTCATTGGAAATACACATTTTCGGGTCCCCTGTATCCAGAAAAGAGCAGTGTGACTCAGAACACGATACCAAATTGGCATTTAAGTTTAGTGTGCTCCAAGGATATACTACACTTTACTTTAATATATTACTTAATTTGTAAAACAACGTAAAATACACTTTTCAAGGAATACATTTAAATCGTTTTCGTGATTTCAGAAGTCCAAAAATTCGCAAATCGCCTCAATTAGAAATCTGATGTGTTCCATTCACACGACTTTCTCTACATCACTGCAAAAACTATGGTTAAAAAGCTTATGCTTCTATTTACTTCATGCTAATCGGAAAAAAAAAAAAAAAAAAAAAAACTAGCAGAAATATTTTTATTACTTACTTCCTTGTAAGTAGAAGCGAAATAAGGGAGTACCATAGGTTAAAAGGAAAGCCAAAAGCTGGTTGCTATGTGACTGATGTTCCTTTGGAGTTGACAAATTCCTGTATGAGAAAAGTACAAGTTTTTTATAGCTGAATCCAAAAATAAGGAATATCCCAAAAACAATCAACTCCACGAAAAAAATGTATATAACATAAATTGTGTGTTTTAACGTGTTCTACATTTGTTGTGTGGTAAGTTTTTGTCCATCTCTTACGGTTTAGCAGTTATGCAAAATTCCGTAAAATTGACCCAGAATAGACTTCAAAGGCCATTCCCAGAAAATTTAAAAAATACATTTTATTTGTCAGGTAAATATCTTTAATATACGATATTTTAGTCAAAATCGTTAGAGCCCCTTTTCAGAAAATCAAAATTTTCGAAAAAAGTTCCATGTAAAGGGTAGTTTGGAGTGGGGGGGATTTTCCTCAAAATCTTCGTGTCGCATCCACGGAAGATACTAAACTTAAATAGCAAGTTTAGTATTTTACCGACTTTTCGTTTTTGAGTTATCGTGTTCACAGACACACCGACACATGCAAGGACCTTTTTATGAAAATACTTTTTTTGGATACAGGGGACACTAAAACATATTTCTGGTGAAATCTTGGTATCGAATTTTTTGGTGGAGTTCAATACCTTCTCTATACACTATGTACATAGGTCGTATAAATATTTAAAAAGAAAGCGAAAAGGACACAAAATAACTAAAAGTAATAAAACTATTTATGTTAATTTTTTCTCGATTAGCATGAAGTAATTAGCAGCATAAACTTTTGAACAATAATTTGTTGCAGAGAGGTAGAGAAAGTCATGTAAATGGAACACATCAGATTTTTTGTTGAAATTCCTCACTGTTCTATGTTTTCATTAGCGCCTGCCTTTGTGCATGTCACAACCGAACCAGTGTTACGTAGTTAGTTATCGGCTCGTGACAGATTGGGATACCGCCCATCAGGTACGAGAGAATTCATGAAATATGACTGGTAGAAAGCTAACACCTCGGATACAAAAAAACCTGCGCTGAACGTGATGTGTTTGTTACGAGAGTTATGCAAGTGCGCACACAATATGCGGCCTTATTCATTACTTTCTCCGAGCTGAACACGTCTTGCAACACGGCCGGCACCATATGGGGAGAAGCAAGACTGCACATTAATTGTATATCTTTTAGCAGCGGCTAAACTCACCCAACCACCGTGTACAAATACCGCATGTTTGGAAAAACAAAACTTACCTCACTCTAATTATGGGCAACTTTCAATTGTTCAAGAAGAAATAGGTAATACCAGTTGCTTCCGTATGATCCGATCGTTTTTTTTTTTAATACAGTTCCGGGAGCTTGTCGCGACTCCGGCACTGTATTTCCTTTTGTTATTTTTCCTAACATTTCCATTGTTAGTTTCTCTCTATGTACTATGTACACAGTATATAGAGAAGATATTGTAATGCAACCAAAAATTCTATACCAGATTTCACCGGAAATACGTGTTTTGCGACCCCCTGAATCCAAAAAAAAAGCATTGTTAGAAAAATGTCCGCGTGTGTCTGTGGACAGCATAGCTCAAAAACGAAAAGACAGTTGAATACCAACTTGGTATTTGTTTGGTATCTTCCAAGGATGCGACACGAAGATTTTCAAGAAAATCCCCCACCCACAACTACCCTTTACATTGAACTTTTTTTCGAAAACTTTGATTTTCTTAAAATTGGCTCAAACTATTTTGATTAAAATGCGATATATTAAAGATATTTGCTTGAAAAATAAAACGTATATCTTGAATTTTCTGGGAATAACCTGTGAAGACTAGTTTATTCTGAATGGATTTTGCCGGATTTTGCTTAACTGCTAAACCGTAGAGATAGACAAAAACTCACTCCACAAAAAATGTACATCACGTCAAAATACACAATTTATGTCCTTTACGTTTTTGTTGTGGAGGTAACCATTTTAGAGATATTCCTTATTATTGGTTTCAATTGTGAAGTACTTATACTTCTCTCAGACAAGAAGTGTCCGTTTTTCTTTTGTTCTACTCCTGACCAAACAAAGAAGCTATTTGCAATGACAATCGCTTAAGGATAGCTTAAAATGTTTGACTATCACCTTAGCATAGCGCATTCCTTTAGTTCGTTTCTACTTATAAGGAACTAAGTAATAGGAATATTCTGCTAATGTTTATCTCGATTAGCAGTTGTGGAGAGAAGAATAATCTTTTGTATGAAGTTTTTAGAGCTGCTAGAGAAAGTCATGTGAGTGTATCGCATCATTTTTTGTTGTTGTTGTTTGTTTTGTTTGTTTGTTTAATAATACAGTTCCGGAGGCTTGTCGAGGCTCCGTCACTGTATTCCCTTTTTTTATTTTTCCTAACATTTTCATTTTTTTTTTTCTATTGGATTACCATTTTCCTTTTTGCTTCTAATACACATACGCACATAACCGTGCTACTGAAAAGGTTAACATGTCGGCTTCAAAGGCTGCGATAAGGCATTGTGTTTTACTCCACGTGTTTCTGTCATTTGTGATTTCTATTGGCTGAAGTGACGCGCTCATTGGTGCACTGCAAACTGTCGGCGACTTCCCACAATAATCAGTGCGTTATCTAAGAGGTTTGTATTAACAAAGCTAAAGTCCATGTTAACTTTTTGAGTAGCACGGTAATACACACTAACAAAACTCCCATACCCAAGGCGGGGCCCGATCCCCTGCGCCACAAAGCACCAAAGCGAGGCACTATAGCAAGCGCAGCCATGGGGAACGGCATCCTTAACTCTTACTTCTTCTTTTTCTTCTACTCCTCTTTCTACACTTGATATATAGGCAATCTCTGCTGGACCTCCATATTTGTTTCTGGCATTCTTGCTACATGTTCTACCACTCGCCTAAAATGTTTCAATTTGTAGTTCATATATTTTAAAAATCTGATATGTTCCATTCACATTGCTTTCTACTTCATGCTAATCGAGAAAAAATTAACAGAAATGCTTCCTTGTAAGTAGAAGCGAAATAAGGAAGTACCATAAGTTAAAGTGAAAGCCAAAAGCTGTTTGCTATGTGACTGAAGTTCCTTTGTTTGTATGGACAGGAGTTGTTGACATATTCCTGTATGAGAAAAGTATAAGTTTTTTCAAAGCTAAAACAAAAAATAAGGGATATCTAAAAAAAAAAAAAGATCAGCTCCACAAAAAAAAAATGTATATTACATTTTCAGATTTTCTTGCAAATCTTCGTGTCGCATCCTTGGAAGATACCAAACTTAGATACCAAATTTGGTATTTAACGATCTTTTCGTTTTTGAGCTATGCTGTCCACAAACACACACACACACGCACGCACACGCACCTTTTTCCATAAATGCTTTTTTTTTGGATTCAGGGGGACCCAAAAAGTGTATTTCCGGTGAAATATTGGTATCCAATTTTTGGGTGGAATACAATACTTTCTCTATACACTATGTACATAGTACGTGTAGAGAAAGTAAAAATAATGAAACGAATAACAAGCATAAATCAGAAGGAAGACGAAAAAAAGGACGGCCAAAGAAGAAATGGCTAGAGTGAAGATGGACCCTTGATAATGTCCAGTGGCAAACTTTTCTGTCGCCGGAATTCGATATGATGATGATTATTATCAGTGTTATTATTATTATTATTATTATTATTATTGTTCCTTACGCACATTAGGCCTATTAGCATGTTCTGGCCCCAGTTCCAACGCTTAACTGGTCGTCCTATGTCCTTCTTTCCTTTGAGCTTCCTGGAATCCTTGATTCTTCCACTCGTACCAAACGTTCCTTCCAATTTTTACTTTCTCTACACGTACTATGTACATAATGTATAGAGAAGGTATTGCACTCCACCCAAAAAGTCGATACCGTGATTTCACCCGAAATATATGTTTTAGGGTCCCTGTATCCAAAAAAAAGCATTTTCAGAAAAAGGTCCATGTATGTATGTATGTGTGTATGTCCAAGTGTCCGTGTGTCCGTATGTCTGTGAACACGATAACTCAAAAACGAAAAGTCGGTGAAATACCAAACTCGGTATTTAAGTTTAGTATCTTTCAGGGATGCGACACGAAGATTTTGAGAAAAATCCCCCCATCTCACACTACCCTTTACATGGAACTTTTTTCGAAAATTCTGATTTTTTCAAAAATGGCTCTAACGATCTTGATTAAAATGCCGTATATTAAAGACATTTAATGACAAATAAAATGCATATCTTTAATTTTCTGGGAATAGTCTCTGAGGACCATTTTATTCTGGATGAATTTTGCGGAATTTTACATAACTACTAAATTGTAAGAGATGGACAAAACCTTATCTCATAAAATATGCAGAACACTTTAAAACAAACAATTTATGTTATATATATATTTTTTCCTGGAGTGTGAGATATTCGTTGTTTTTGGTTTCAGCTTTAAAAAACTTATACTTATCTCAACACTTAAGCTTTGAAAACTTGTACTTTTCTCATACAGGAATTTGTCAACTCGTGTCCATACAAACAAAGGAACATCAGTCACATAGCAACCAACTATTAACTTTACTTTAACCTATGGTACTCCGTTATTTCGCTTCTACTTAAAGGAAGTAATAAGACTGTTTCTGCTATTTTTTTCTCCATTAGCATGAAATAAATAGAAACATAATCCTTTTAACAATAATTTGTTGCAGAGATGTTGAGGAAGTCAGGTGAATGGAACACATCAAATTTTTGTATATGCTCTTCTAGTGTGTCAACTTTCTAGATAATTGATGCTGAAGATATATATATATATATATATATATATATATATAAATAAATCTTCGTGTCATATCCTTGGAAGATACTAAATTTAATATCAAGTTTGGTATTTTACCGACTTTTCGTTTTTGAGTTATCGTGTTCACGGTCACACGGACCCTCACACACACGGACGTTTAGCCAAAAATGCTTTTATTGGATACAGAGGAGCCCAAAACTGAATTTCCGAAGAAATCTCGGTATCGAATTTTTGGGTAAAATACCTTCTCTATACACTATGTACAAAGTACGTGTAGCGAAATTTAAAAAAAACTTACCCCAAACTCTTAAGTTTATGTTAGTGGCGTGTAAAGTACAAGATCCAGTTTTCTTTTACGTATGCATTTCGAAGAATGCACATTGGGAACAAAACTGTGTAGATTATTTTCTCTTATTTTGAACAATTTTGGTAAAAACAGTGACATTTAAAGAGTTATAGTAGCCGTCAGGGGACTTTTTTTACTTTCTCTAGCCCCGTATGTACAATGTACATAGGGATAGAGAAGTATTGTATTCCACCCAAAAATTCGATACCGAGATTTCACCGGAAATACATGTTTTAGGACCCCCTGAATCCAAAAAATGTATTTCCAGAAAAAGGTCCATGTGTGTGTGTGTGTGTGTGTATCTGTGAACATGATAACTCAAAAACGAAAAGTAGCTAAAATACCAAACTTGGTATTTAAGTTCAGTATATTCCAGGGATGCGACACGAAGATTTTGGGAAAAATCCCCCCCACCACAAACTACCCTTTACATGAAAACTTTTTCGAAAATTTTGATTTTCTTAAAAATGGCTCTAACGATTTTGATTAAGATGTCGTATATTAAAGATATTTACCTGACAAATAAAATTTATATTTTGAATTTTCTGGGAATAGCTTCTAAAGACTTGTTTATTCTGGATGAATTTTGTTTAATTTGGCATAATTAGTAAACCGTAAGAGATAGACAAAAACTTACTATACAAAAAGTATAGGCCTTGTTAAAATACACAACTTACGTCATATACATTTTTTTCGTGGAGTTTACCGCTTTCGAGGTATTCATTGTGATTAGTTTCAGTTGTGAAGTACTTCTACTTTTCTCAGATGGGAGTGTCCGTTTTTCTTTTGTTCTAGTCCTGGTCAAGAAAAGAAGCGATTTGTAATGACAATCGCATAACGACAGCGTTTAAAACATTTGAATATCGATTTAGCCTAGTGTATTCCCTTATTTTCTTCCTACTTATAAGGAACTAAATAATAAGAATATTGTGCTGAATACCTCGATTAACAAGGTGCAGAAAGAAGAATAATCTTATGTAAGAAGTTTGTAGAACGGCTAGAGAAAGTCATGTGAATGTAACACATTAGAATTTTTTTTTCCTTTCAGTACCTACATATATAGAAGAAACTACCAGATCTGAATAAATAAAACGCTGAAAATCAAGTATAATTTAAATAACTAATCCCTTGGTGCTACCGCCTGCAAAGAGCCTAGGCGTGCCATCCTGACTGCCGGCCTCACACTCACATTAGCACAGCTTTCTTGCCTACGCCTGCCACCTATCGCAGCTCCCATTTTCCTCATCATACCGAGTGGATATTGGTCTTAAACTTAAAATGCAAATTCCCATTGGTGGGACCGAACGCAGGTACATTCTGTGGCCGGGAATCAGAGCAGCACGGTGCAGGACCAACTATTATTTTACATAAGTTGATCAAGCTTTATAAACAATTATGTTTTAAATATTAACATTTAAAGAATTATAATTATTGCAGCAATGAACTGCCCTAAGAGATTTTCACATACCTTTCTTGACTTTTGCGGCAGTAAGTAAAATTGTTATTTAACCCTTTGTTTGCTATATATGCTGTTTTTCTCAAATTCCCAAATCGGCTTTAATAACCCGCCGAAAACACCATCAACGAAGCAGCTTGAATGTCTGTCTGGCTATCCATTTAAGGCGCGATTTCGAATCCCAGCAACTACAGTAAAATGTGTATGTGGTGAAGGATGGGGAGGACCCAGTTAAAATAACCGCTGTAATGACACGCTCTGAACCTGACGGAGTTACATTTGTCTGTAGTTATATGTGCTTTCATCTTTTGTTTTTTCTTTTACAAAAAATGGTAATACAATTTTATTGCAAAAATGTAATATTTTACATCATAAAACAATCTTAATTAGTCATATTTGACACTGAAGGTTAATATAACATAAAATTAACCATAGATATTATTTGTTTTCAGCGACGCTATTAATCGTCAAGATTATCAGCGCCGGCGGTGTGCCGGAATTTCGTCCCGCAAGAGTTATTTTGCGGACCAGTAAATCTACTGACATGGGGCCGTCGCTTTTAATGACACTTAAAAACCATCGGTTAGGGCTATGAATGTTGTTTTTTTTTTTTTGTTTTTTTTTTTTTTTTTGCTACTGTGTTAACTGAAGAGTACAAGCGGGACTTATAAGTACCGACAGGCAACAAAGGGCTAAAATAGATCTAACTTTCGGCAATGTTTTTTACTTTCTCTACACGTACTATGTACATAGTGTATAGAGAAGGTATTGTATTCCACCTAAAAATTCGATACCGAGATTTCACCGGAAATACCCTTTGGGTCCCCCTGAATCCAAAAAAAACATTTTTGGAAAAAGTCCGTGTGTGTGTGTGTCTGTGTGTCTGTGAACAGCATAGCTCAAAAACGAAAAGACCTTTAAGTACCAAACTTGGTATTTAAGTTTCGCATCTTCCATGGATGCGACTCTAAGATTTTCATGAGAATTGCCCTACCCTTTACATGGAACTATTTTCGAAAATTTAGATTTTCTAAAAAATGGCTATAACGATTTTGATTAAAATATTCTATGTTACAGATATTTACCTAACAAATAAAATGTATATCTTGAATTTTCTGGGAATAGCCTCTGAAGACTACTGTATTCTGGGTGAATTTTACGGTATTTTGCATATCTGCTAAACCGTAAGAAATGGACAAAAACCTACCACAAAAAAATGTAGATCACATAAAAACACACAATTTATGTTATATAAATTTTTTTCGAGGAGTTGATCGTTTTTTAGGTGTTCCTTGTTTTTGGTTTAAGCTTTGAAAAACTTATACTATTCTCATACAGGAATTTGTCAACTCGTGTCCATACAAACAAAGGACTTCAGTCACCTAGTAACCAACTTTTGACTTCACTTTAACCTATGATACTCACATATTTCGCTTCTACTTACAAAGAAGCAAGTAATAAGACTATTTCTGCTAATTTTTCTCGATTAGCTTGCTTCAAGTAAATAGAAGAATAAGCTTATTAACAATAATTTGTTACACAAAAGTAGAAAAAGTCATATGAATGGAACACATCAATATTTTTTGTAGCTTTACGTCCTTTAACCTGGTTGGTCATATCGGACGATGAATGAAATTGGTGAAATGATGCTCAAATGATCTCGGGGTCTATAGAGCTTAAAGTTACTCGACATTCGTCTTTCAGGATAAGGGAAAACCCCGAAGAAAAACCTTATCCGGGTAACTCACCCTTAGCGAGATTCGAACTCAAGACCTATTGAATGTGAAGCAGACACGCTACCACCACTCTGCCTCGCGGGCTCGGCGATGTTAATGATTCAAAACCTAGCCACTTTGAATCTTGCGCCAGCCATTTTGCAGCTTTCATAAATGGTCCTATTATTGCGCATACAGATTAATCGCTATGCGTGTTATGTTTATTTGAAAACCGATTGTTGTAGCACTTTATTATTTTATTAATTTTTTGTAGTGGTTAACGCCCGCTTGTGGCACCGCAGGCAATACACTGATGATACATGAAATGAAGGTGGAGCACCGGTGGAATGCGATGGCGAGGGAAACCGGAGAAGTTCGAGAAAACCCGCCTCTGCGCAGCTTTGTACACCACAAAGCTCACATGCGGTCGCTTGGGATCTAGGTGACTGGCGAGTGGTCTAACCGCTCTGCCACGGCGCGGCCCAGTATTTTATTAAATGTACTTCATAAAGAATTATGTTACACCTAACGTTTTATACAATGGGGAAAAAGCAATTGTTCAAAATCTTTAACTTACATTTTAAAATCCCTTCACAGCCCAGTACCCTCAAATAAATATTTTTCGTTGCAATAATTCTCTCCAAAATTTGTTTGTGTGTTTTCTTCGGTATGGTAACTAGTATAGTTGAAAGTGTTGGATACGTTTTCTTCTTTTTATTCTCTTTGCTTTCTCAACTAACAAGAAAGTCGACTTCTTATATAAATATCTGTGTTTTGTTTTCGTAAATCAGCATAATTTAATAATTTGAAACCATTTCTGTGACTAACATGAAAGAATACACATTTACATAGAGGCCGGAATTTGAACATGGATCTGCCGCTTTCTGTGCGGTTGTTCTTAATCATCGAGCACTATATTGGCAGGCCATTAAATTTCCCAAATGACTCAAGTTTTTCCAGGAAAATGACTTCAGAAATGGCAATCCCAAGTATTTTATTTCCCGGGAGCAGAAATAGTTAACCCATTACTATAAGATATTAGGTTGTTGATTTTTACTGCTGAACTGTTGTTGTATTTCTTTAACTTGATTGGTCTTATCGGACGATGATTGAAATAGGTAAAATGATGCTCAAATGGTCTTAGGGTCTATACTACTTAAAGTTTCTCGACATTCGTCTTCTCAGGATAAGGGAAAACCCTGAGAAAAACATTTGCCGGGTAACTTATCATAAACGACTTTCGAACTCGTAATCTCTTGAGTGTGAGGCAGACTCGCTACCCCCACACTACCGAGGCGGGCAGTTAAATAATGCAACCGCACTGAAAGCGGGGATACGTTTTCAAATCCCGGCTATGGCATTTTCCAACTGAGAATAAAACAACTAAAACCTTCAGCAAAAAGAATGTTTTAAAAAAAAGCACACACAGTAAAACCTTTCTAATCTGGACACCTATGGTCGAATAAAAATTGTCCAACCTGTGGGGTAACAATCAAAGATTCTTTTTTTTTTTTTTTTTTTTTTTTGTGCTCAGTGGAAAGAAATTTATGTATAGTACATAATGCCAAGCGACTGTTGTATGAATCAAAAATACTATAAAAATATAAAAAATAATATCCTACTGTGTTACAGTTCACATAACATTCAGTTAAAATAAAGTATATATGTATTTGACTTTCCGATTGTCACTGCTTTTTACTTTCTCCATACGCACGTACATAGTGTATAGAGAAGTTATTGTACTCCACCCAAAAATTCGATACCGAGATTTCACCGGAAGTATATGTTTAGGGTCCCCTGTAACAAAAAAACATTTTCAGAAAAAGGTCCGTGTGTGTGTCCGTGTGTCTGTGAACACAACTCAAAAAGGAAAAGTCGGTAAAATACCAAACTTGGTATTTAAGTTCAGTATCTTCCAGGGATGCGACACGAACGTTTTGAGAAAAATAACGCCCATCCCAAAGTACCCTTTACATGGAACATTTTCGAAAATTTTGATTTTCTCCAAAAAGGCTCTAACGATTTTGATTAAAATATCGTTAATTAAAGATGTTTACCTGACAAATAAAATGTATATCTTGATTTTCTGGGAATAGTCTCTAGAGACCAGTTTATTCTGGATGAATTTTGCGGAAATTTCCATAACTGCTAAACCATAAGACATAGACAAAAACATACCACACAAAAAATGTAGAGCACGTTAAAACACACAATTTATGTTATGGAGTTGATCGTTTTAAGATATTCCTGGTTTTTCGTTTCAGCTTTGAAAAACTTATACTTTTCTCATACAGGACTTTGTCAACTGCTGTCCATACAAGCAAAGGAACTTCAGTCACATAGTAACCAGCTTTTGACTATCACTTTAACCTATGGTACTCTCTTATTTCGCTTCTACTTACAAGGAAGCAAGTAATAAGACTATTTCTGCTAAGTTTTCTGAATTAGCATGATGTAAATGGAAGCATAAACTTTTTAACAATAATTTGTTGCAGAGATGTAGAGAAAGTCATGTCAATGGAACGCATCAGATTTTTAAAAACTGCCATAAAAGACACTGCTTTGTTTTTGAATGTTGACAAAGTCCTCAATATCCCGTTTAAGTGCAGATAAAAGTTCAATCATTTGTGGCTGACCGTGTGCAGATATATAGTTCTCCAAATCCTTAATGCACTCGAGAGCTAGTTGATGGGCGGATGGATTTGCAGGAACAGAAATCGCATCATGCTCATCTGATGATGTTTCTTCAATCTTGTGTTCGGTTGATAAAACCTTCAACTTTAACCACACAAAGAAGAATCGGGTGCAAGCTCCAGGAATCAGAAAAACCTGTTCACAATTGCAAATGGGCACAACAACAGTCAATATGTACCTCACTCAAATTTAGCTACATTTCAGTTATAGAATAACCAATTGAAGTTATATGCCATCAAAAAAGAAGTACTGTACTTATTCGAGACAAACAAAACTGAAGCATACCTAATACACACTGATTCTAAATACAGTATACAGACTCTACAAGATATTTTATCTACAAATGCATTAGTCCATGAAATTCACAAATTATCTATATTTCTAAAACAAAGGAGGAAAATACAGGGTGATTTATATAGAGGCGACACATTTCTTTCATTAATTGTTTCAAAACATATTATGCTAGCTATAACTTATTATACTAAATTGTAGAGGAATTTTGGGAGATTGTTTATCTCTGTAGCAGATGTTGAAAATGTCCTCCATCCTGCATAAGGCACAACTCAACACGTCGTTGGAGGACTCTGTTGTCCACAGCTTGAATCTCCTTTGTGATGTTGTGCTTCAGATCGTCCAATGCCTGGGGACGTGTGACGTAAACCCTTACCGTTTAAGTAACATCATAGAAAGAAGTGCGGCGATGTCAAATCCGAAGATCTCGGTGGCCATATGTTCCTGGAAAATATCCGGTCGCAAAGAAACTTGCAATTAGATTGATGGATTCATTTGATGTATGGCATGTAGCACCATCTTGCTGAAAATATCCTTGACTCATCTCTGCATCGTACTGCATTTTCACGTTGACTACAATAACAAAATGTCGAAACAGCTGCCAGCAATGCAATTAGGAATAAAACGTAAACATCTGCGCAACTAGTGACAAGGAATCGAAACTCCAGAACATTCTGCTTAATTTGGTGCTAAAATTGGGTCATTGGATGAATTTCCAACGGAATATTTAAAGAAATAAATGTGTCAGTTCTACATAAATCACTCTATAACTCTAATGTGGATACCCTCACGTCAGAACTTGTTAGGTAATGAGCATGCAGACTGCAGCAAATGGAGCTACAGGACTCCCAATATATAAAAGATGTTGTTCCTCACAAAGATGTTGCAAAATATAAATCCAGAAGATTATACAACCTCTGGAAAACAACCTGGGCAAAATCACCTTCTAGCAAACCACACAAAATTAAAGAGAACTCCAGAACATCATATCCACTGCAGAAACTGAGCCTTCGTCACCACTACGTACTGACTCACCAAGTTAGCCCATTCCTATCTATTGAATGAAACAACTCACTCTGAATGCAACATGTCACACTACCACCATGTACGCCATTTACTCTCAGAGTGTCCTCAGTATCAACAGCAGCGAGCAGAATGCAAACTACAGACACCCAAGAAGCTCTCAACAAATCATTACACAACAAAATAATACACAAATAGGTAGAGTCATACTGAAAAATACAACGCCATAGCCGGGATTTGAACCACGGATATCTCGATCTCCAGCCGGTTGTTCTGCCACTCAACTACCATGGCAACATGCCAGCATAACATTGAATTTCTCAACTGACTCGCATGTTTCCTGATAAACCACAAGGTGATCTCAAATTATTTTGAAAAAAAATGAAATGGCGTTTTATTTATGGACGCTCTTTAACTGCTGTGGTTCTCAGCGTCCCATTCTATACAGAGCGTGAAATACCGCTTAATTTTGCTCAGAGGCCTCTCTATCAGGCTTGAGCTTCTTTTACGTGCCGTAAATCTACGACACGGGAACCACAGCTTTACTTCCCTTCCGAAGGAAACCATGCTAAGGAGTTTTACGCCCGAAAAAATCCATCGTCCTCCGCCGGGTTTGAACCCGCGACCTTGGGTATAAATTATTTTGAGATGACCTCAATGGCGACTTACAATGTTGTAAGTACTTAAGTCCCAGGATTCATAGCATAGCCAACTATTGTGGTCAATTTTCACACACTTGTGTGAATCCAATACCAATTGACCATAGTTTATAGTTATCTATGATTTCAATAGTAATTTCATTGCTGAGTTGTAAGTTTACGAGGTTAGAAGTGTTTTTCGGTAGTTGGCAGTTTCCTTATAATTTAGTCCAGAAAATCAAGACATCGTAAGTATATTTCATTGTTTTAAATTTGCTCAATCTTTTTATAAAACGAGTAGCGTATTTATTGCTGATTATTGGAATAGTTTTTGTTTTGAGAGGGAACACACTATTTGTTGGTTATGAAGCGTTCCTGTAACGTTGTTCGTGAAGGTAATGGCGGTCATTCCCTTCAAATTCAATTCAGCATTTATTATTATTATTATTATTATTATTATTATTATTATTATTATTATTATTATTATTATTATTATTATTATTATTATTATTTGTCGTAAGACAATTGAATCTTCTTACAATACTAATAACAGTGATTATGCTGATGAAAAATATCAGCTAAGGACCCTAAAAGTAATTCTGTCGGCTGCTGCAGTTGGTTAGCGCGCCTATACGGCAAACAGGAGATTCAATAATTTAATTTACAAGATTTAATTTTCCGTTTTCATAATTTTCATAGCTTGTAGAAGGCATTTTTTTATTTAACTTCATATCTTTAAGAAATGTTGTAATAAAAGAAGAACGAGAAGGTTTAAATGTTTAATTTCTCTATTTTTACTGCATCTTAGCGACCGTGATTACCTGCACATGCTGGGAATAACGGTCAGTGCAATTTATATTAATTTTGAATTATTAACACTCCTTGGTGCTGGGGTGGACTGCAACTCTTAAGCGACCGTCATTCCCTGCATCTCCCCTAAGCTATGTACATAGTACGTGTATAGCGAAAGTAAAAACTGTCTAAGATAGAACCATAGATGGTTTCCAGCTTCCAGGATTCAGATGCCCAACTTAGGTACAGAGAAAAACATAGGATGTTGTCTGGTTCAAAGAAAATATATGCAAAGTAATGAGGTGTCTCCAAATAAGCAGGTTCTACAGTATAAAAGGAATCTGTTCCATTCACACGACTTTCTCTACATCTTTGCAACAAACTATTGCTAAAAATCCAATGCTTCTATTTACTTCATGCTAATCGAGAAAAAAACTAGCAAAAATACCTTGCTTCCTTGAAGTACAAGCAAAATAAGGGAGTACTATAGATTAAAGTGACAGTCAAAGGCTGGTTGCTATGTGACAGTTTCTTTGTTTGTACGGACAGCAGTTGACAAATTACTGTATGAGAATAATATAAGTTTTTTAAAGCTGAAACCAAAAACAAGGAATATCTTAAAAACTATCAACCCCACGAAAAAAATGTATATAGGATAAATTGTGTGTTTTAATGCGCTCTACATTTTGTACGTTAAGTTTTTGCCCATATTTTAGCAGTTATGCAAAATTCCGTAAAATTCATCCAAAATAAAGCAATCTTCACAGGCTATTCCCAGAAAGTTCAAGATATACATTTTATTTGTCAGGTAACAATATTTAATATAAAACATTTTAATAAAAATCATTAGAGCCAATTTTCGAAAAAAATTCCATGAAAAGGGTAGTTGGGGGTGGGGGGGATTTGCTTGAAAATCTTCGTGTCGCATCCTTGGAAGATACTGAAATTAAATACCAAGTTTGGTATGTAACGGTGTTTTGGTTTTTGAGCTATGCTGCACACACACATACATATGTTTTTTTTTTGTTTTTTTTTTTTGTTTTAGGGGGACCCAAAACATATATTTCCGGTGAAATCTCGGTATCGAATTTTTGGGTACAATGCAATACCTTCTGTATACACTATGCACATAGTGGGTATAGAGAAAGTAATATAATGGTACGCGTGTTGAGCCGGAGAGGGAAGTTAATGCGGAAGACTGCAAGAGAATCAATTTGAAGCGGTACCTTGTGTGTAGAGCAGGATGGAGCGAGACTGGCTTCGGCCGCTTACACACAAAAAACAAGTTTTTCCGTGAGGCAGGTGAATACTGAACGCCAGGTAGGAAGATGTTTATTATTACGGTGCCATTTGTGGACACAATGCTGCAATCTGAAATAACACATCATATGGGAACCAGCACACGCAACTTCTGCTTCGTTTATTATGAATAGTTGTCCAGCCTGATGTGTGCTAGTTTATTATGAGAGCTTTAACAGAGTAAACTATGGGTCGCAATAAAACTAAAACCTAATATCTTCCATTCACATGACTTTCTCTTCATCTCTGTAACAAATTATTGACTTGCAGGAAGAAAGGGAATAGTAACACAAAAATTAAACTAAATGGACAACTATTAGAAGAAACCGAAATATTTCAATATCTAGGAAGCAAAATAACAGCTGATGGAAGGAGCAAAACAGAAATAACCAGTAGAATACAACACGCAAAACTTGCTTTTAATAAAACAATATTAGCCTAGAAACCAGGAAGAATTTATTACAAACATATGTATGGAGTATTATGTTATATGGATGTGAAACTTGGACAATTTTAAAAGCAGAAAGAAAGAGAATAGAAGCATTTGAAATATGGTGCTATAGGAAAATGCTAAAAATTAAATGGAGTGACAAAATTAAAAATGAAGAAGTATATAAAAGAGCAGAAGCGGAAAAACGAATTTGGAACCAAATTAAAAGAAGAAGAACAAAATTAATAGGCCATTTATTAAGACATCAGAGCACAGGTATAGAAGGTATGACAGAAGGAAGACGCGGCAAAGGAAGAGCAAGTTCACAATATATAAAACAAATTATGGAAGATATGAAATGCAGTAAATATGAAGAACTCAAACGGAAAGCAGAGAGAAGATCTGAATGGAGAGTCGCTGCAAACCAATCCAAGGATTGAAGACTCCTAACAAAAAAATATATATTTATAAATGATCACAACTATAGCCCGTTTAAAATTCAATCAAGGATGCTTCGCTAAACATCTCGATAGGATTAATATTAAGGATTCTGTGAGTATTGTGACGTGAGGAAGAAGAAGCGATCACAAGAAACTACAACATTTCCAGGATCAGATATGAAATTAGACATTCATCTTCCATGCAATGTTGCTCAAATACTTGCGACTCCAAATGTCCATGTATATACTGCTATGATAGCATATATTCACCGGAAATACATGTTTTGGGGTCCCCTGAGTCCGAAAAAAGCATTTTTAAAAAAGGTCCGTGTGTGTGTGTGTCTGTGGACAGCATAGCCCCAAAACGAAAAGACCGTTAAATATCAAAATTGGTATTTAGGTTTAGTATCTTCCAAGGATGCAACACGAAGATTTTCAAAAAAATTCCCGTACTAAAAACTACCCTTTACATGGAAACATTTTCAAAAATTTTAATTTTCTTAAAAATGGCACTAACGATTTTGATTAAAATCCCGTATATTAAAGATATTTACATAAACTGTACATATTGAATCTTCTGGTAATAACCTATGAAGATCCTTTTATTCTGGATGAATTTTGCTAAACTTTGTTTAACTGCTAAACGGTAAGAGATAGACAAAAACTTACTTCACATAAAATGTAGATCTGATCAAAACACACAATTTATCTCCTTTACATTTTTGTTGTGGAGGTAACCGTTTCCGAGATATTTCTTGTTTTTGGTTTCACTTGTGAGTACTTATACTTTTCTAGGACAGAAAGTGTTCTTTTGATCTACTCCTAGACAAGCAAAGAAGGTATTTGCAATGACACTCGAATAACGACAGCTTTTAAAACATTTGACTATCGGTTTAACATAGTATATTCCCTTATTTTCTTTCTACTTATAAGAAACTAAGCAATAAGAACATTCTGCTAATGATTATACCATTAGCAACGTGCAGAAAGAAGAATATTCTTAAAATAAGAACTGAAGCTTTCCTGGCGACGTGTTAATTCAAAATCTTCTCGGGCTTCTAGCCAGGTAAAAACTTGGCTTGACACCAACGTTTCGAAGAAGTGCATCTTCCTCGTCTTCAGGGTGAACTGATCCCTGAAGACGAGGAAGATGCACTTCTTCGAAACGTTGGTGTCAAGCCAAGTTTTTACCTGGCTAGAAGCCCGAGAAGATTTTGAATTAAGAATATTCTTATGTGATAAGTTTGTAGCAGAGCTAGAGAAAGTCATATGAGTGTAACAATCAGATTTTTAAGCCATGTAAATATTAACATTTAAATATAAATCTCCTGTGTAATGCACTGAAATATGTTTGTAGACTACATGTAAGTGTTATTTGTAAATTGATTCTCAATTGTTTATTGTTATTGTCTTTGGCTGTATGGATAATATCTAAATGCCAATAAATTAATTTAAAAACAAAAAAGCATATTCTTGTCTGCTTTAGGATAATCGAAATAAACATTAATGCCTTTGGTTCCATATCGTAGATTTTCGGCACGTAGAAGAACCTCAAGCCTGATAAAAGAGGCCTCTGAACAAAATTAAGCGGTCTTTCACGCCCAATACAGAATGGGACGCTGAGAACCACAGCAGTTAAAGAGCGTCCATAAATAAAACTCCATTTCGACCTTTTCCTTATAAGTACATACAAGAAAAATCTGTTGTGTTCCATTCACATGACTTTCTCTACATCTCTGCAACAAATAATTGCTAAAAAGCTTATGCTTCTATTTATTTCATGATAATCAACAAAAAATTAGCAGAAATAACCTTGTTACTTGCTTCCTTGTAAGTAGAAGCGAATTAAGGGAGTACCATAAGTTAAAGTGATAGCCAAAAGCTGGCTGCTATGTGATTGAAGTTCTTTTGTTTGTATGGACAGGGATTGTTAAATTCCTGTATGTGAAAAGTATATTTTTGAAAGCTGAAACAAAAAACAAGGAATATCTAAAAAACAATCAACTCCACGAAAAAAATGTATATAACATAAATTGTGTGTTTTAAAGTGCTCTGCATTTGTTGTGTGGTAAGTTTTTGTCCGTCTCTTAAGGTTTAGCAGTTACGCAAAATTCTGTAAAATTGATCCAGCATAAAGTAGTCTTCAGAGGCTATTCCCAGAAAATTCAAAATAAATATTTTATTTGTCAGGTAAATATCTTTAATATACGAAATTTTAATCGAAATCGTTAGGGCCATTTTTTTAGAAAATCAAAATTTTCGAAAAATGTTTCATGTAAAGGGTAGTTTTGGGTGGGGGGATTTTTCTCAAAATCTTCGCGTCGCGTCCCTGGAAGATGCTAAACTTAAATACCTAGTTTGGTATTTTACCGACTTTTCGTTTTTGAGTTTATCGTGTTCACAAACACACGGACACACACACACACATGGACCTTTTTCTGAAAAAACTTTTTTTGGATACAGGGGACCCTAAAGCATATATTACCGGTGAAATCTCGGTATCGAATCATTTGGTGGAGTGCAATACCTTCTCTATACACTATGTACATAGTACGTATAGAGAAAGTAAAAATAAGGGAATACACTAGGCTAAAACGATAGTCAAATCCTTTAAAAGCTGGTTGCCATGTGGTTAAAATCCGTTTATATGCAGGGCCAGCAGTTTAAAACTTTCCATGTGATAAAATAAGTGTTTTGAATCTGAAACAAATAACAATGAATATTTCAGAAGTGGTCAATTCTACGAAAAAACAAAACGTATATGATATATTTTTTTTTTGGTAGTGTTTAACGCCCGCTTTAACTACTAATGGCACCGCAGGCGGTGACACTGATGATACATGAATAATGATGGAGCACCGGTGGAACGCGATGGCGGGAGAAACCGGAGTACCCGGAGAAAACCCGCCCCAGCGCCGTTTTGTCCACCACAAATCTCACCTGCGGTCACTTGGGATCGAACCCCGACCGTCTAGGTGAGAATCGAGTGGTCTAACCACTCGGCCACGGCGCGGACACAAATGCGTGTGCGTGTATGTGTGCCCGTATATGATATAAATTATAAGTTTTAACGTGATCTACATTTTTTGTTAATAACTTTCTGTGTATCTCTTAGGTAAGTTTTTGTCCGTCTCTTACGGTTTAGCAGTTACGCAAAATTCAGCAAAATTCGTTCAGAATAAAGAGGCCTTTAGAGGCTATTCCCAGAAAATTCAATAGGTAAATACATTGTATTTGCTATATAAATAGCTTTAATATACGGCATTTTAATCGAAATAGTTTTGAGAAAATCAAAATTTTCGGAACATTTTCCATGTAAAGGGTAGTTTGGTGGGGGGATTTTTCTCAAACTCTTCGTATCGCACACTTTGTAGATACTAAACTGAAATACCAAGTTTGGCTTTTAACGGTATTTTCGTTTTTGAGCTATGTTGCCTACACACACATAGACATTTTTGTAAAAATGCTTTTTTTGGATTCAAGGGTCTCAAAACGTGTATTTCCGGTGAAATCTCATAGTACGTATAGAGGAAGTAAAAAAAAACTTAAATATAGGTTACCCATTCTAGCTTTCTTACGTTTTAACCTATTTATACTTTCTCTGCTGGTTACCCATACAGAGGTATTATGCAAAGGATGCATTTGTATTTCCCCAAAAATATTTCATCGGAAATACACGTTTTGATACTCAATGAATGAAAAATTGGTATTTTGTGAAAATAGGTGTGTGTGTGTTTTTTTGTAGTGTTTAACGCCCGCTTTAACTACTCATGGCACCGCAGGCGGTGACACTGATGATACATGAATGAAGATGGAGCACCGGTGGAATACAATGGCGGGGGAAACCGCAGAACACGGAGAAAGCCCGCCCCAGCGCCGCTTTGTCCACCACAAATCTCACATACTGTCGCTTGGGATGGAACCCGGGCCGTCTAGGTGAGAGACAAGTGGTCTCACCACTCAGCCACGGCGCGTCCACAAATGCGTGCGTGTGTGTGTGTGTGTGTATGCGCGCGCGCGCGCGAGTGAAACTAAATACAATATAAATAACACATATATTAAAAAATCTTATGTGTTCCATTCACATGACTTTCTCTACATCTCTGCAACAAATTATAGTTAAAAAGCTTATGCTTCTATTTATTTCATGCTAAAGCAGAAAACAATTAGCAGAAATAGTCTTATTACTTACTTCCTTGTAAGTAGAAGCAAAATAAGGAAGTACCATTGGTTAAAGTGATAGTCAAGAGCTGGTTGCTATGTGTCTAAAGTTCCTTTGTTTGTATGGACAGGGGTTGACAAATTCCTGTATGAGAAAAGTATAAGTTTTTAAAAACTGAAACAAATAACAAGGAATATCTCAAAAACTATCAACTCCACGAAAAAATGTATGTAACATAATTGTGTGTTTTAGCGTGCTCTTCGATTTTTGTGTGGAAAGTTTTTGTCCATCTCTTACGGTTTAGCAGTAATGCACAATTCCGTAAAATTCACCCAGAATAAAGTAGACTTCAGAGGCTATTACCAGAAAATTCAAGATATACATTTTAACTGTCAGAAGATTTTCAAGAAAATCCCCCACCCCGAACTACCCTTTGCATGGAAGTTTTTTCGAAACTTTTGGTTTTCTTAAAAATGGCTCTAACGATTTTGATTAAAATATCGTATACTAAATATATTTACCTGAAAAATAAAACGTATATCTTGAATTTGCTGGGAATAGCTTCTCAAGACTACTTTATTTGGACGAATTTTACGGAATTTTGCATAACTGCCAAACCCTAAGAGATGGACAAGAACTTACCACACAAAAATGTGCAGCAGGTTAAAGTACATAATTTATGTAATATACATTTTTTTCGTGGTGTTGATCGTTTTTTTTTTAGATATTCCTTGTTTGCGGTTTCAGCTATGAAAATCTTATAATTTTCTCATACAGAAATTTGCCAACTCCTGTCCATACAAACAAAGGAACCTAAATCACATAGCAACCAGTTTTTGACTACCAGTTTGACCTATGGTACTCCCTTATTTCGCTTCTGCTTACAAGGAAGCAGGTAATAAACTATTTCTGCCAATTTTTTCTCGATTAGGGTGAAGCAAATAGAAGCATAAGCTTTTTAACAATAATTTGCTGCAGAGAAGTAGAGAAAGGCATGTGAATGCAACACATTAGATTTCTTCCCTTGCCATTTAATGAATCACTTTCATGATATTATTATATTTGACATTTTCTGGAGCTAAATACATGAATACTTATCATTTTATAACCTTGTGTCCTCTTCCACCCAGAATTACGAGTCAGTGCATCTCTTTCTCAGTTCCCCAGGTTTCCCATCTGCTGGCAAATGGTCTCTTGCTGTGCGTATGATCCTGTCTGATGTCAAGCTAAATGTACGCTGGTTCCATTCCAATCTTTTTTTATCTACTCAAATGCATAATGCTTTGATATTAAGTTGCCTTCTACTTTTGCATCTATAATTTTATCTTTTCATGAATTATGAACAATTTTCCCCACAAATGTTCATTTTATTTGTTGTTTTAAACATTTATTTTAGCTGCTTTGACTTGTAAGAGTCTTATCGTGCCTGTAATGTTTATAAATTATGGTATCAATAATAATTTAAGGATACTTTTGAAGGACCTTTGAAATTGAACGAAAATTACATTATTAACCAATTTTTTGATAATTTCAATATTATGATAATAACATCATCCTTAGAAAATTAAATAGAGAATGCCAATAAGTTATTCAGAAATAGTTAATATTAAGTAATCTTTAAATAAACCTTACGTTTGAAAAAATGAAGACTAAGAAATCATTAATGTTTGTTACAGTTAGAGATTACACTAGAAATTAATATCTTTCACTTTCTGTACACGTATATGTTGTACATAGTGTATAGAGAAGGTTTTGTACTGCACCGTAAAAATTCTAGATATCACCGGAAATATATATTTTGAGACCCCTTAATCTTCCCTCGTGTGTGTGTCGTGGGCAGCATAGCTCAAAAACGAAAAGTTGGTATTTGATTTTAATATCTTCCAAGGATGCGACACAAAGAGTTTCAAGAAAATTCCCCCAATCCATCCACATGACACAAAAAAAAAAAAATCGAAAATTTTTATTTTCATCTAAAATAACTTTAACGATTTTGATTAAAAGATTGCATATTAAAGCTATTTACATGACAAATAAAAATATATATTGAATTTCTGGGAATACCTCTGAAGACATCTTTATTCTAGGTGAAACTTGCGGAATTTTGTATAACTGGTAAACAGTAACAGATACAAAGAAACTTAATTAACAAAAATGTATTTGTAATGTAAATGTTTTTTTTTTGTTGTGTGTATTTGAGGACAATAACACGCATGTGCTGCTTTCTGTGCACATACCAATATTGCCTGTCACTTAAGGAGGTCAAAGCTTGTGTGTGGCCTTGTGATATGCCTGAACAAAAAGAAAGTGGAGGGGAGAGAGAAGTTGTGAACGTGACTACGTGTAACTCCTTGTCATTAGACACATGTCGTAAATACCTTTAACGGCTGTTTTACCGACTTACTCAGCTCACATATTTCTGGCACATTAAAATACATAACATCTGGCACTTGTTCCAGAACATTCACTACAATACTTCAAGATTAAATGTATTTTTACATTCTCTACACGTACTATGTGCATAGTGTATAGAGAAGGTATTGTAATGCATCCAAAAATTCGATACCGAGATTTCGCTGGAAATACATGTTTTGAGACCCCCTGAACCTAAAAAAAAACATTTTTAGAAAAATGTTGGTGTTTGTGTCTGTGGGCAGCATAGCTGAAAAACGAAAAGTACATTAAAAACCAAACTTGGTATTTAAGTTTAGTATCTTCCAAGGATGCGACACAAAGATTTTCAAGAAAATCCCCCCAGCCCCAACTACCCTTTACATGGAACTTTTTTCGAAAATTTTGATTTTCTTAAAAATGGTTTTAACGATTTTGATTGAAATCTCGTATATTAAAGATATTTACCTGACAAATAAAATGTATATCTTGAATTTTTTGGGAATAGCCTCTGAAGACTACTTTATTCTGGATGAATTTTACGGAATTTTGCATAACTGCTAAACCGTAAGAAATGGACCAAGGCTTACCATACAAAAAATGTAGAGCACGTTAAAACATACAATTCATGTTATACACATTTTGAATCGTTTTTGAGGTATTTTCGAAAAACTTATATTTTTCTCATACAGGAACTTGTCAACTTCTGTCCATACATACAAACAAAGGAACTTCAAACATATAGCAACCAGCTTTTGACTATCACTTTAACCCATGGTACCTCCTTATTTCGCTTCTACTTACAAGGAAGCAAGTAACAAGACTATTTCGGCTATTTTATTCTCGATTTGCATGAAGTAAATAGAAGCATAATCTTTTTAACAACAATTTGTTACAGATATGTAGAGAAAGTCATGTGACTGGAACACATCAGATTTTTTTTTTCAATCTGTTTATAAATCTTTAATAAGCTTCCTTCGTTAATGTCACTTCAACATCTAGGTCATCTGCAAGTGTTTTAACATGATTTGGAGCAGGCGTCAGCACCAGTCATCAGTACTCTCGTAGGTAGCTATTGTGTTTCGTAACGTAAGGGATCGATAGACAAACAAAATGATGGTCGCGTAGTCTGCTGGATGCAGGTTTTTAATATTATTCATCTTATAGATTTTCTTTCTTGCTTTTTTTTTTTCGCAAATGCATGTGTTGGGATTACTTCTTTACGTGGGCACTTTTGTTATTTTGTCATTAGAGCCGCATTGTAGTTCCTTACTGGTCTGTTATAAACATTTAGGGCCCTAAGCCGCAAAGAGTAGCTGAGGGATATTTTTTGTAAGTTCAGGAGTGTAGCAGTTACGGCCGAAGGCTGCTACTGGGGAACGACGACAGGGTGTTGCCGAGGGATCTGTGGAGCTAAAACCCCAATGATCCCAAGAAGAAGTCAAAATTTCGGTAATCTGGCAACTTTCACATCTGGAGTCTTAAGATCATTTGTGTGTATGTATGTGTGGTGGATCTATCGTATAGCTTTATCATATTTTCATTGTATGTGATACAAATAATCGTAATTTGGAAAATGAATCCTTAGGCGACGTTTTAATTAACTCCCAACCTCTTTATTTCGACCGTTTTATGTTCTTACAATTTTGTAGTGCCCGTAGCTCAGTCGATATAGAGCTCCTGCTTACTGTGCTATGGGTTCCGGGTTCGACTCTCGGCTGGGGATGGAAAATGTTCTCTAGCCCAGATTATTCCCTATCGTTCCCAGAGTTTGGAAGAGAGAGAGAGAGAGAGAGAAAGAGAGAGATAGAGAGACAGAGAGAGAGAGAGTGTGTGTATGTGTATGATGTGACGAATAAAATTAAGAAAAATACAAATCTAAGTACAACAGACGGTACACAAGTTTACACTATTGCCAATTGGCAATATGTTCCACAGGGAAATGCCGCCATTAGAAACAAGCTGTTAAGGGTGAGGTATAAATAGAACATTTTTAATATATATTTTATATGTATTATTTTCTACTATATATGAACATATAGTAGAGAATTTCATTTGAAGTTCGTGTGGAGCCTCTGAAATTGATACAAAAATATACTTCCCGCGTTTCGTAGCTGCCATTCTGTTTATGTTTGCTTAAAACTGAAAGTTTATGCTGTACCCATATATGACAGTATGTGTGAGTCACCGACATTTCTCCACCTTAACTGGAGTCGGGGGGGGGGGAATGAGTTCTCACGACAGGACCGCGCAAGAGTTACCCATTGATTTAGAGTATGCCTGAGAGTTTATGTTATAACTGGCGCAACAGATCTGGATATGTGAAAATCTTAATGAGAGCTAGGAAGCGAGTTGTACTTTCAGATAAGCAGTTCACCAGTCGATTCATGCATGCTGGAAGAGTGCCTGTCACAGTCAGTGTCAAATATCTGTCGCCTCTTGTGCTCTGCACTGATAAACATGTGTTTTCTTATGTACATTCACATCTATACAAATGGCCTACTATATAAACAATGTCAATCGTCTGCCTCCAATTCTTCCACACCTGACAGTCCTTCGTCTTCGCTCAAGTCATTGTCATCATCAACGCTATCGCTACTTTCTGCACCATTATCCTGGATTAGAATTCTTTCTTTTTGATTTTCTACAATTCTTTCTAATGATTTTCAATATTCTCAACATGTCGACATACATTTTCCGATTGTGGCCTGCCAATTTCTGCAATTCACTGGCGACACAACTGTTCCACATCTTTTAATTTAAAACTGATATATTAAGTTTTATTTTTCTTTCTTTCTTATCTTTGAGAACCCTGAAAACGGAACTCAGTGAAATATCAGTTCAGTTGCCTTGGCTATTCACTTTCTACAGGCTTTTGAAGAACTCGGGGAACATACATTTTCTTCCTTCATCTTTGCCTCTTGTTTCATGAAGTCAATGACGTGTACAAATATTTATCTGATCTAAGTAATACCTTGCCAGTTAATTTGAAAAACGGAGGAGCCATTGTTAAAAAAATAAATAAATAAAATGAACAAACACTATTTACTGCCCACTTTGAATACAAACATTGCTCGCTGTGGGTTTAAGTAAGCAAAGTATCATATGACAAACTCCGATAAGCTAGGCACGGTAGCTGGGTTGGCAGCCAGAGTCACCATTCCACAAGTTTTGCGCCGGCAATAGCTCTGTAAGCGCCTCCCCGTACCATAAACTTGAGCAGCTCGCTACCAGATGTCTTCAATTGCGTAGGCGCTATCTGTAACATCTATATTTGGAAAATGAATCCTTATGTAATGACAAATAACTCCCAACTTAATTCTTTTGGGCATTTTGTGTTCGTACGATTTTTAGAGCAAGTAGTTCGTGTGGAACCTTTGAGAATAATAATACTTCCTGCGTTTCGGAGCTGACATTCTTTTTATTTGCTCATAACAGCAAACCAAACACGTACACATATATTATAGTATGTCTGACTCACAACATGTCCTCACCTTAACTGGTGACGACATGCCTGATATAGAATATCCAGAGAGATTACGTTAGTTTTTAGGCGCCTCCCCGTACCATAAACTTGAGCCGCTCGCTACCAGATATTTACAGTTGCGTGGTCGCTATCTGTGTTATTTATTTTTGTAGATATGCATTTAATAAGAAAGTGAACCTTTATTATTGTGGAGCTGATATATGTGAACATATGGATCCAGTCACAGTCATGTCAGAGAGATGCCTTTAATTGGTCAGTAGGAAAAGTCAAAAATAAATGAAAATGGACTGTTAGCACAGAAGATATAGGTCATGAGCATCTAGTAGTGATGGTAATGGAAAAAGTGGCCTGGGCCAAATTCTAGTGGGCAGCACAGGATATGTATTGTACGCTATATGTATTTCTTCAATAAACTTAAACCTAAATTATATTTTAATTTAAAATATATTCCCTTCTCATATCTTGCTGAAAGGGAAGTCGCGTTTGTTGATACACAGATTAACGGCTATATATACGTATCTCTGAAAAATGAAGGTTTGCATATTCTGAAGTTAAATAGAAAAGAAAGCATCTCGCAGCTTCACCAGGAATGTTATCTTGTGTCGTTCATAATGAGCGAAATGTATGCAAGAATACACAATTAGCAGTGTTAATAACTGCTCTGCCCAACCTCATTAACAAACACTGGGATGATTCTGTAAACGCCCTGGGAGCGCTTTAGAAGAATGAAGCTATGTAGGACTGTCGGCTGTCTACTTGCTGATTCATGTTACAAACATTTCAAGCAAAAAGAAATCTAATGTGTTACACTCACATGACTTTCTCTAGCTGCTCCACAAACCTCGTACAAAAGGTTATTCTTCTTTCTGCACAATGCTAATCGAGATAAACATTAGCGGAATGTTTTTATTACTTAGTTCCTTATAAGTAGAAGTGAACTAAAAGAATGCGCTATGCTAAAGTGATTGTCAAATGTTTTAAAAGCTATCGTTATGCGATTGTCATTGCAAATTGCTTCTTTGCTTGGACAGGAGTAGAACAAAAGAAAATGGGACACTTCCTGTCTGAGAAAAGTTTAAGTACTTCACAATTGAAAACAATAACAAGTAACTTGGAAACGGTTACTTCCACAACAAAAACGTAAAGAACATAAATTGTGTGCTTTGACGTGATCTCTTCCGGTTTAGCAGTTAAGCGAAATTCGGCAAAATTCATCCAGAATAAAGAGGTCTTCAGAGGCTATTCCCAAAAAATGCGAGTTATACATTTTATTTCGGATATAAATAACTTTAATATACGGGATTTTAATCAAAATCGTTAGAGCCATTTTTAAGAAAATCAAAATTTTCAAAAATGTTTCCATGTAAAGTGGTGGGGGGACTTTTTTGAAAAGCTTCGTGTCGATCCTTGGAAGATACTTAAATACTAAGTTTGATATTTAACGGTCTTTTCGTTTTGGGGCTATGCTGTCCGCAGACACACACACACACACATACACTAACCTTGTTCTAAAAATGTTTTTTTCGGACTCAGAGGACCCCAAAATATGTATTTCCGGTGAAATCTCGACATCGAATTTTTGGGTGGAATACAATACGTCTATCCATATGTACGGGACTAGAGAAAGTAATATGTGACTGGATGTTCAGGACATTAATTGTTCTTTTGCAGCATTTCCCTTAGTTTCACTCGCCTAAAGCTTCCTCTGTCAATCATATTGAATCACATTAGGAATCATTAGGAATTACATTACTATGGTTATTTTCAAAATACAAATTTCTGATGGGTCTGGGTTCAAACCCAGAGTGATGGCTTTTAAGTGTGCTTAACTCGACACACCGGCAGCGCTGATATGATCCTGGCGATTGACAGCGTCGTAAGAAACAAATAATTTAATTGAATACATCGCGTCCAGTAAAAGCACGTGAACATAATATTCACATCATCTTGATGCATGACACAGAAATCTGAAAACTGCAAACTGTCGTTATAACGCGCAATTGCGCTAAAAATTGAAATAGGCTCTACAAAATGTTCAAAATTAGAAATACTTACTAACATAAGCGTTTTAGTTAATTTTTATAAATCTATAAATTAAGTAAATTAAAGGTACTGGAAGATAAATGGAAGGTCGTCTCGTTAGCACGGTGGTAGCGCAGCTGCTTACCAAGCGGGAGACCTGGGTTCGATCCCCAGTACCGGCCTAGGGATTTTTCCCCCCCTGGGATACCTGACCGGGAGTGCATTCAGCCTCTGGGTCCCTGGGAGGCCAATTGAGGAGCTACTTGATGGAGAAGTAGCGACTCCAGGTCATGAGGACCGCATTAACCGGCTCGAGGTGGTGATCACGTCTCACCCTCCAATACTGTACCCCATCCATGACGTCTGTAGTGGACCGAGATGGGGGACGCAGCGGTAGTAGGCCAAGGTTCCCCGTGAGCTGTCGTGCCATGGAGTTATTATAAGATAAATGGAAGAAATTGTTTTTACTGTAGTATACAAGTACAGAATTGTTATAATTGGTTAAAGGTGATTTTATTGAATGTGTCTTGTGTATCAGAGTAACGCTACGTATTGAAATAGGCACAATCACACACATTTATTGATGATGATGAATGGGGTTTAAGGGCGCTCAACTGCTAGGTTATCAGCGCCCTTAACATAAAACTGGGGAGTTAAAACACCTTAGTTAAAAGTATGCTAAAGAGTATCTCAATCAAGAGCTGAAATATGGATAAATAACTAAAACTAAGATAAAATAACTATCCAGCCCTGAATCCAGAGCTGGTGTTAAAACTATGACACTAAAATTCCTAAAACAAAAGGGAACATAAAACAATGGTGATAAAAATTTCAAATACCTCACGTATCCCTCCAGTATCTCCACTAAATCGATAAAATCAAAATAAAACTAGATATGTACGGCAGATAAAAATTTAAAAACTGTCTCCACCGCTCCAGGATCATCGGCCAGGACCTGCGGAAGCCTCGCCGTCAATCGTAGAGTGGCTCGTACATACACATTTATTAAAACACACTTTGACAAGATAGAAGAGTATAGGAATAGGTAAATACTAGCTGAAATATATCTAGGTATTTCCCGTATTATTCTTACAGCAGTTAGCTTTAAGTTGTACTTGCCCAGGAGTATTGCTTGCTTTAGAGGCATTTAGATTTGTTACATAAGATAGTTAAACAAAGAGTTAATATAAAATCTCTGGGCACTATGAAGAAACAAATAAAGAAAAGCGGAAGAAAACATGAATACTGTCCATGCAAAAACACTGAAGGACACTTGGCAGTTTCAAAGTAACAATTTCCATGTAGAATTTCAATGTAATATATGTTAGTGTTTCTTGAAAGCTATGCAATCTATCTTAATGAAACTTTTACCATTTATACATCAGCCTTTTCTGATTCAGAAACCATAATCAAATCGTAAATAAAGTTAATAATTTTTGCTCTATTGTTATACCAATAGACACACAAAAATGTTCCCGCATTTACTTCTTTAGGTACACTTTTCTAGAAAACTATAATAGAGATTTTGTTAGAATATACTGCTCTAAACAGTCGGTAAAAGCTTTATATGTTACTCTTTCATGAAATTCCTCAAAGAAATATTTTCATATGTAAACAAATTAAAAAAATAAAGATTACATTATTATTTACTTTTTAAATGCTGTTATTGGTTAAAATGTCTTAATGCTATGTTAAATAGCATGTTTGTAAAGTGATTACAAAGTTTAAAATGTGTCACTTTAACTGTTTAGGAGAAAAGTGCACCTAAAGCAGAAAATGCATGAAAATGTTGTGTTTATTGGAATATCAATAGAGCAAAAATTATTAACGTTATTTATGATTTAATTATGGTTTCTGAATCAGAAGAGACGGATATATAAGTGGTAAAAGTTTCGTTATGATAGATTGTATAGCTTTCAAGAAGCAGTAACATATACTGCTTTGAAAATTGCTACTCTGACACTACCAAGTGTCCTGAAACCTCATTGCAATATTTCTCGTGTATGCAACTGTGACTTCCACGTTGAGGTACTCCTCGCTGCTTATAGAAAAAAAAAATCTCATATAATGCCAATTTAATTAACCTACATGAAAACACACGAAAGACAAAACAAAACAAAGGCCTAAAATAACGTACAAAAGAAAAGCAGAATAAGTAGTATTTAGTGTGAATTGTTGCTGCCATGACAGTCTAATAAATACATTTCAAAATGTTGTTCCTTTTCCAACCAATCACTGCAACACCTTTTCATTTGTGTAAGCATAATCACAGCTGCCATTGCTGCTACAATTACTCATTTATTTGGCTGTGGTATTAATCAATGTCAAAGAAGAAATTAATGAATATGTGAAATCGCTGTTCTCTTCTTTGAGGCCCTGAAGGTAGAGTCAGATTGGGGGAGCAGAAATAGTCTTATTACTTGCTTCCTTGTAAGTAGAAGAGAAATAAGGGACTACCATAGGTCAAAAGCTGGTTGCTATGTCAATGAAGTTCCTTTGTTTATATGGATCGGAGTTGACAAGTTCCTGTATGAGAAAAATAAAAGTTTTTCATAGCAGAAACCAAAAATAAGGAATGTCTCAAAAACGAAGACCTCCACGACAAAAATGTATATAACATAAATTGTGTGTTTTAACGTGCTCTACATTTTTTGTGTAGCAAGTTTTTGTCCATATCTTACGGTTTAGCAGTTACTCAAAATTCCGTAAAGTTCATCCAGAATAAACTACTCTTCAGAGGCTGTTCCTAGAAAATTCAAGATATACATTTTATTTGTCAAGTAAATATCTTTAATAAACGAAATTTAATCAAAATCGTTAGAGCCATTTTTGAGAAAATAAAAATTTTCGAAAAAAGTTCCATGTAAAGGGTAGTTGGGGGTGGGGGGATTTTTCTCAAAATCTTCGTGTCGCATCCCTGGGAGATACTAAACTTAAATACCAAATTTGGTATTTTACCTACTTTTCGTTTTTGAGTTATCGTGTTCACAGACACACGGACACACACACACACACACGTACCTTTTTATGAAAATGTTTTTTTTGGATACAGGGGACCCTAAAACATATATTTCCGGTGAAATCTCGGTATCGAATTTTTGGGTGGAGTGCAATACCTTCTCTATACACTATGTACATAGTGCGTATAGAGAAAATAATAACTGTGGCCGAGTGGTCTAACCACTCTCACCCAGACGGTCCGAATTCGTTTCCAGGCGATCGCATGTGGGATTTGTGGTGGACAAGACGGGGGTTTTCTCCGGCTTCCCCACTGTTGCTCCATCTTCATTCCATGTATTAGCAGTGTCATTGCCTGCTGTGCCAAAAGTAGTAAAAGCGGCGTTAAACACTATCAAATAATCTGATGTGTTACAGTCACCTGACTTTCTCTAACTGCTCCACAAACAAACCTCTTACACAGACCATGCTAATCGAGATAAAGTTCTTATTACTTGTTTCCTTATAAGTAGGAGGGAACTAAGGGAATACACTAGGCTAAATTGATGGTCAAATCTTTTAAAAGCTGTCGTTATGCGATTGTCATTGCTTAGCCAGAAGTAGAACAAAATAAAAACGAACACTTCCTGTCTGAGAAAAGTATAAGAAGTACTTTACGATTAAAAGGATATCTCCAAAATAAATTGTGTGTTTTGACGAGATCTACATTTTTTATGTAGTAAGTTTTTGTCTATTTCTTACGGTTTAACAGTTAGGCAAAATTCATCTAGAATAAAGAGGTCTTCAGAGGCTATTTCCAGAAAATTCAAAATTCAATTTAATCAGCCATTTTTGAGAAAAGCAAAAATGTTCCAAGTACAGAGTAGTTTGTGGTAGGGGGGATTTTCTTGAACATTTTCGTGTCGCATCCTTGGAAGATACTAAACCTAAATACCAAGTTTTAGTATTTATCAGTCTTTTCGTTTTTGAACTACACTGCCCACAGACACACACGGACCTTTTTCTAAAAATGTTTTTTCGGACCCAAAAAGATGTTATTTCCGGTGAAATCTCGACATAGAATACAATACCTTTTCTTTCCACTAAACATATTGTACATGCGGGTTACAGAAAGTAAAAAGACTGAAAAATCCATAGCCGGGGTTTCAACCACGGATCTCCTGGTCTCCTTCAATTGCTCTAACCATTGACCTGTTATGGCAACATGCCGATACAGCATTAAATTCTCCACCTGACTCCCATTTTTACTTTCTCTACACGTACTATGTACATAGTGTATAGAGAAGGTATTGTACTCCGCCCAAAAATGCAATACCGAGATTATACCATAAATATATGTATAAGGGTCCCCTGTATCCAAAAAAAAAAAAAATAATTTTCAGAAAAGGGTTCGTGTGTGTGTGTGTGTTCGTGTGTCTGTGAACACGATAACTCAAAAATGAAAAGTCGGTAAAATACCAAACTTGGTGTTTAAATTAAGTATATTCCAGGGATGTGATACAAACAAACCCCAAACTACCTTTTACATGGAAAAAATTTCGAAAATTTCGATTTTATAAAAAATGACTAACGATTTTGATTAAAATATCGTATATTAAAGATTATTTACCTGACAAATAAACTGTATATCTTGAATTTTCTGGCAATAGTCTCTGAAGACCACTTTACTCTGGATGAAATTTACGGAATTTTGAATAACTGCTAAACCGTAAGACTTAGATAAAAACTTGGAATACAAAAATGTAGAGCACGTTAAAACACAACATTTATGTTATATACATTTCTTTCGTGGAGGTGATCGTTTTATAGATATTCCTTGCTTTTGTTTTCAGCTATGAAAAACCTACTTTTCTCATACAGGAATTTGTCAACTCCTGTCCATACAAACAAAGAAACTTCAGTCACACAGCAACCAGCTTTTGACTATCACTTTAGCTTATGGTACTCCCTTATTTCGCTTCTACTTACAAGGAAGCACGTAATAAGACTATTTCTGCTATTTTTTTTCTCGGTAGCAGGAAGTAAATAGAAGCATAAGCTTTTTAACAATAATTTGTGGCAGAGAAGTAGAGAAAGTCATGTGAATGGAACTCATCAGATTTTTCCTGGTAGATCACACAGCCTTCAGTTATTTTGAGATGACTTACCAGAATTGCGGCTTACAATGTCGTTATTTCACATTGTAAGTCCCTTTAGTTTTAAAATACTGCGTCGACAGTCTTGCTTTAGTTTCAATATTATTGTCAGTAATGTGTCCAGATATTTAAAACTGTTTATACCTCTTCAAATCTTACCCCACACATTTGTGGTTTATACAGGATGTTTCAAAAATACGGGGCATAATTTCAGGTATGTATTTCCCACATGAAGACAATCAAAATAGTTCATCATAACATGTGTCCGGAAATGCTTCATTTCCGAGTTATGGCCTTTACAACATTGAAAGTCCCACCTGTAGACAATCAAAATAGTTTATGTCCGAAAATGCTTCATTTCCGAGTTATGGCCTTCACAACATTGGAATTCACTGGAACGTTTTTCCTTCCGCAGGTCTTTGCCGTCAAAGGAGACATTAGGAGGGCGCTCTGATAGTTCATTCTGAGGAAGGTTACATTCAGTGTTCTTTAGGCGTTAAGACTGTGCGACATATATTCAAATCAAGAGCTGGCAGAGATACACTTCATGTACGGTAAGGCGGACGGCAATGCTGCGCTGGCTCGTCGTTTGTACCAGGAGAGGTACCCACAGCGACAATGTCCAGATCGGAAGACATTTGTACGTCTCCATTCCCGTCTGTGCGAGTATGGAACATTCACCTCTCCTGTTTGGGAAGGGGACGACCAAGATCTACAACTCCAGAAGTGCAGGAGGAGATTCTGGAGGCTGTGGACAGGACTCCTATCAGCACACGACGGTTAGCGTTGCAAGTAAATGTTCCTCATACGACTGTCTGGAGACTGTTGAACGAGTATCAATTGTATCCTTATCATTTGCAACGTGTACAGGCCCTGTCACCAGCAGATTACCCTGCACGAGTTAGGTTCTGTCAGTGGTTCTTGCAGCAGTGTGGTGTAAATCCGAACTGTTCTGCCGTCGTATTATTTACAGATGAAGCACAGTTCACAAGAGATGGCATAACAAATTTCCACAATCAGCATGTATGGTCGCATGAAAACCCACGTGCAACTGTTGTATCTCATCACCAGGTGCGGTTCTCCCTCAACATGTGGGCCGGTATCATTGGTGATCGATTAGTTGGATCCCAGGTACTTGTAAACAGACTTAAGGGGCAGGCGTACACAAACTTCCTGGAAAACACCATACCTGACGTTTTCGAAGACACTCCACTGATCAATCATCAACACATTCACTTCTTGCATGATGGCGCTCCTGCACACTTCAGTCTTACGGCTCGCCGGTACTCGGATCGAAGGTTTCCTGATCGATGGATAGGTAGAGGTGGCCCAATTGCTTGGCCTCCACGCTCACCTGATCTGAACCCTCTCGATTTCTACTTGTGGGGCCATTTAAAATAATTGGTTTATTCTTCTCCGGTGCCGGATTTGGAATCCCTTCGGAATCGAATTGTGGCAAGTTGTGAGGACATACGCAATACTCCTGGAGTTTGGGATCGTGTTCGCAGGTCAATGAGACATCGATGTGAGGTCTGTATTCAAGCAGGAGGTGGACATTTTGAACATCTTCTGTAATGACAACAACCTGCGGAAAGAAAAACGTTCCAGTGAATTTCAATGTTGTGAAGGCCATAACTCGGAAATGAAGCATTTCCGGACACATGTTATAATGAACCAATTTGATTGTCTACATGTGGGAAATACATACCTGAAATTATGCCCCGTATTTTTGAAACACCCTGTATACCACTATACAGGGTGTTTCAAAAATAGTAGCATTGTCCCCCGGGATATTTTGTGTGTTGGACCCCAGGTGATTGTAGCACAATGTACTGACAGTCAGCAATTCAATTTTCTGACAATTGAAACAATTTTATGAGAGACCTCTATTACTTCCAAACTGTTGTAGGTAGAGTAGAGTGGGGTAAAAGTTTGCACTTAAACTTTGTCTTACCTTTTCTACATTTAAACATATTAGTAGGATAACTATTTTTTTACCTTGGCTACTATATATCTTTCTGTAATTATTGTCATATGAACTAGCATTGAAAAGTAATAAATTCTTTATGGAAATTGAATTTTATATTTAACTGCACTTTCGAAGTTTTACCCCACCGGTGGGGCAAAAGTTTGCATGAACTGATGAGCGACAAATAATGTACACTAATTATTATGATGGAAAATTTTAATATTTAATTCAAGAACATGTTTAACAGTAATCGTACACAAATGATCCAGCACCTTCATAACTGGTACTTGCTTCATGCCACCATTCCTTGCACATTTTACACATTATCCAGTCTTCATCTGGAGGATAAGCGTATTCAGTTTCACAAGCTGGACAAACTACGTCCTCTGCACTATTTTGCATTTTCTTCCTTCTTGATGAAGAGGTAGCCAGGGCACCACTTCCAAGAGCTTTAAAGAGGTATTTTGTGTCATTTTTTCCTTCTTTGCTTCATCCTTTTCTTTCAAAATTGCCTTGTATGGATAGCCTGTAATGATTTCAGACCTGTGACCCCTTTTCCTCCTTTGCATTGGTTCATTTCTCTTAGGCAGAGGCCTGATTTCAGCTGGAGATATTCCAGAAATGTTGTTTTTAGAGGAACTCTGGGGATTATTTCTTTCAGGTGTTAGGAAATCATTGCTGGTAGAAGCTGATAAGGGAAATTGAGGTGGCTCGTAGAGACCCGTGCTGCTAGAGGACAGTTGTGCAGCACCAGAGGAATCATCAAGGTCCTGGGCACAAGGCAAGGATATGTTGGAGGATGAACCATGGTTTTCAAAAGACGCCTGGTCACAGATTTCTGGTCTGTCACATTAGATGGAGCGAAATCTCCATCTGCCAATACTCCTGGATGCACAGGGAAAATACCGCACTCCTTGAAGGCACTGACTGCCTGGCCAACAGATGCACACCTTAGACAAGCAATACCAAACAACTCTGCTATCTGATATTGTGTGATGACTCTTCCAGGATTACTTATGAGCCAGTTGTTGCACGCTTGCGAAAAATAAGTCTTTAAAGAATTGAAGAAACACCTGCCCAGTGGCCGCATTTTGTGGCTGATATGAGGTGGGATGGAGAGCAAGTGAATGTAGTTCTGTCGACAAAATAGTACAGCATCTAATGATAAATGTTGTCCAAAATTAATAGAACTGGACTGCATTCTGTAGCCTGAGCATGGGTTTGAAAATGTTTGAGCCAATTGCAGAAAATGTCACAGTTTGCACATCCAGTATCGGGTGAACATGACTGAACTTGGAGGCGCACCATTCATGAGTTCTGCTTTCCCTCGTTTCCTTTTGAATATAAGGGCTGGAGGAATGTAATTTCCTGCAGCACTCATTGCACAGATTATTGTGCTTAGCTGTCCTCACTCTGCCGAACTAACCTTACCCACAGATTTCTTTCCAGTGCTGGACACCACTTTAGAAACATTGTTAAGCACCGTTGAAATTCCACTTTCATCCAAATTAAAGATTCTTTGAGAATTTGTACTGCTGTAGCAAGTCGCTCAGATCACTGAAAAATATTCCCAATTGAACTCTATTAAATCCCATTATTCTTGCAAGACTGGTTTTTTGCGAGGTTCTAAGAGACAGGTGATGTTTCTGCATAAAACTCAAGGCCCAATCTTTTCCTGCTAATTTCCTCTCCTTGTCAAATTTATGATTTACTGCATTTGCTTCAGCATACTGGAATGCCAATCTTCTAAGCTCTGTAAAGCTTATTCCATAAAATAATACATCCAAGTTTCTGCAGTGGGTGGCCAGTTCTTGTTCCTGGTGTGGCATAAATGTTGACTGGAATCTACCAAGTTGCTTAACACCAAAGGCCTAGAAAGAAGAAATATGTATTTTATCCTCATGATGTTTAGTGACATTTTAGAAATATGCTACGAAGATGTGTACCCATATATTAAATCACAGCGTTACCTTCTTTAATCTCTCGCGTAATGCAGTGTCTGTAATTCCTAGTTGCTGAGCTACTCCACGCTTCGAATATCCGTCTTTTAACATTCTCCTTGCTTCCTCCAACTTTTCTGGAGTACAAACTTTCTGGTTAGTCTTTATTGTATAGTTTATGAAAACAAAAGGAAATACAGTGTGAATTACAGATTAATAACTCGGGATACTCCAGAGTTAAAATAAAATTAACAGGTAACATGATAAGAACTCCAGTACACAAATTCCCGACGGTAAGATGTTCATTATGCAGCTGTGGAATTAACATTTATGCAACCACGCTTTAATGAATTTTGAAAACATATTCCTTGCTTTGATTTATAATTTATGTGTAACTATTGAAATAATTCATTAATTTTTATTTTTTTGGTGAGCCCACACTGTTTTAACGTTCACTGAAATTTAAAATTAACCGGGGTAAAAGTTCGCGTTGCAAAGTTTTACCCCACCACACTGTGCAAACTTTTACCCCAACTGACCAGTCTGCTCTTTATGGATAGTGGTGTCATCTAACGATAGAATTTCCACAATGTAATAGAATCAGAACGTACTTCATACACAAGAGTATCTAGTGCCATGCTTCACACTCTGTTCATCTTTGTATACAATAATGAAACTACGTTTGCAAAGAACCCCATTTTTTACATCAGAAGAGAGAAAAAAGAAACTTACCTCATGATGGACGCAATTTTAGTCGGACGCACTAACAACACAACATAGTCAGCAAGCCTCCATGACACCTTTGCGCCATATAGCGGTTACCAACATAACCCTCACCAAACAGAAAATACCTACATCGCGAACTTTTACCCCACTCTACTCTACATATCTTCGCCGTTACAGTGGGGGAGAATGATTGCTTGGACACGCCAGAGAGAGAATCCCATAAACATCATTGGAGGCAACTAACTGCGTCGCGGGTTCAGACTCGGCCCAAAGCGATGCCCCCATGTCAGTAGATTTACTGGCATGTTAAAAAAAAAAAAAAACTCCTGAGGGACAAAATTCCAGCACACTGGCTGCACGGATTTGTTTCTGATTCAGAAACCATAATCAAATCGTAAATAAAGTTAATAATTTTTGCTCTATTGATATACCAATAGACACACAATTTTCAAAAATGTTCACGCATTTACTTCTTTAGGTACACTTTTCTAGAAAACTATAATAGAGATTTTGTAGTTCATATGTAGAATATACTGCTCTAAACAGTCGGTAAAAGCTTTATATGTTACTCTTTCATGAAATTCCTCAAAGAAATATTTTCATATATAAAATCATTAACAAATAAACAAAATGAAACTAGGTAAAGTATCACGAAAGACGACTACATTTCATCGTCCAACTACATGAGATGTTACGAGAACAAAAATGTAAATGAAGTGTTATTTATGGACGCTCTTTAACTACTGTTTCTCAGCGTCCCATTCTATATTGGGTGTGAAAGACCGCTTCATTTTGCTCAGAGGCCTCTCCATCAGGCTTGAGGTTCTTGTACGTGCCGTAAATCTACGACACGGGACCAACGGCTTTACTTTCCTTCCGAAGGAAGCCATACTAAGGAGTTTTACACCCGAAAAAATCCATCGTCCTCCGCCGGGTTTGAACCCGCGACCTTGGGTAAATGAAGTCCATTACAGCGACTTACAAGAGCATACGTACCCTATATTGCAGCTATTTATTAAGACATTGAAGGATAAGAAACATTTTTCCATGCCCTTGTAAGATACTGGAGTAAAATACAACATTTTGGACTTGTTCCGACGTTTTATTTTTGGGTTATGCTATTCGTGCACAGACACAACAAAGATATACAGGCAATATAATTCATTTTGTATGAGGATTCATAGGACCCCAACTCCTGTCCTACACTCGGCTTGTGTGAAAAAACAATTAATCCAATACCAATTGACCATAATAGTTGGCTATACTATGACTCCTGAGTCTTAAAGTACTTACAACATTGTAAGTCACCATTGGGATTGTCATCTCAAAATAATTTGAGTAACACCTTGTGGTTTACCGGGAAACATGTGAGTCAGTTGAGAAATGCAATGCTATGCCGGCATGTTACCAAGGTAGCTCAGTGGAAGAGCAACCGGCTAGGCATTGATTTTTCACACGGCTTGTGTGAAAAAACAATTGCATCAATACTTAGGTTTCAGTGTTAAGAGCAAACCACGATAATCAACAGGAAATAAATAGAATAATTAAATGTTTGTAGAAGAACGGTAAGGAGTGTTAGGAGAAAGCCAGTTTAATGCAACACATTTGAACCTTTTAAGAGGTCCATATTCACTTATTTGTCGCTATGTCCTGTAGAGAATGGAATTGCATATCGCGACGCACTTTCAAACATTTGACTTGCATACCTTTTGTACATACAACGAAATTTGTAATGAAACTGTTTGTGGAAACGTTGAAATAGAATAATATTTTTCAAGAATGGAGGTTAGAGGAATAAACGAAGTTATTTACAGTTACATGAATCCTGCACATCGTATTTTTACTTTCTCTATACGTACAATGTACCTAGTGCAGCATAGCTCAAAAACGAAAAGACCATTAAATACCAAACTTGGTATTTAAGTTTGGTAACTTCAAAGGATGCGACACGAAGATTTTTAAGTAAATCCCCCCACCCACAACTACCATTCACATGGCAAAAATTTCGAAAATTTTGATTTTCTAAAAAATGGCTCTAAGATTTTGATTAAAATATATATTAAAGATATATACTTAACAAATAATATGTATATCCTGAATTTTCTGAGAATAGCCTCTGAAGACTACTTTATTCTGGATGAATTTTGCGGATTTTTACATAACTGCTAAACCGTAAGAGATGGAAAAAAACTTACCACACAGAAAACGTAGAGCACATTAAAACACACAGTTTATGTTATATACATTTTTTTTTCGTGGAGTTGAACGTTTTTAACTATTCCTTGTTTTTTGTTTCAGCTGTGAAAAACATACTTTTCTCTTACAGGAGTGTGTCAACTCCTGTCCATAAAAAGGAACTGCAGTCACATAGCAACCAGCTTTTGGCTTTCACTTTAACCTAAGGTACTCCCTTATTTCGCTTCTACTTACAGGAAGCAAGTAATAAGACTATTTTGCCAATGTATTCTCAATTAGCATAAAGTAAATAGAAGCCTAAGCTTTTTAACAATATATTTTTTTTTTGCAGAGATAGAGAGAAAGTCATGTGAATGGAACACATCAGATTTTTTTTCCGTGGTCATGCAAAGAGAACGGAATCTCTGACATCAAAAGATTTGATGGCTTGAACGTATTGTATTCCCCTTGAATCGAAAACGAAATCTGTTTCTGCAAAAAAGATTAAGACTTTGTAAGAATAAATTGCAGAAGTTGGGGAGATAAAGTCACGTAACATTTTTGAAAGTGCTGTCACTTGGGAAGTCATGAGAAGAATATAGAAGCCAATACTTAGCTACCCCCCTTTAACCACCAGGATTTGGTTTCCGACAACTCTCTTGCACCTACACCGATATTTCTGCAAAGATTATCTCAATTAAAATGAAATAAATAGAAAAACTTAATGTGTTACACTCACATGACTTTCTTACTCTACAAACAAACTTCTTACAAAAGATAATTCTTCCAACCAATACGCTAATCGAGATAAACATTAGCAGAATGTCATTACTTATTTCCTTATAAGGAGAATTGAACTAAGGGAATGCACTAGGCTACAGTGATAGTCAAATGTTTTAAAAGTTGTCGTTATATAATTGACCTTTCTTTGCTTGGCCAGGAGTAGAACAGAAAAACTGATACTTCTGTCCGAGAAAAGTATAAGTATTTCACAACTGAAACTAATAAGGAATACCTCGAAAACGGTAAGCTCCACGAATAAAATGTATACGGCATAACTTGTGTATTTTAATAACTTCTACATTTTTGTATAGTAAGTTTTTGTCTATCGCTTATGGTTTACTAGTTATGCCAAATTAAGCAAAATTCATCCAGAATGAACATGTCTTTAGAAGCTATTCCCAAAAAATTCAAATTATACATTTTATTTGTGATAGAAATGGCTTTAATTGTGGTATTTTAATCAAAATCGCCATTTAAAAAAAAATCGAAACTTTTTCCATGTATATGGTAGTTAGGGGGGGGGGATTTTCTTGAAAATCTTCGCGTCGCGTTCTTGGAAGATAAACTTAAATACCAATTTACGGAATTTTGCATAACCGCTAAATCGTAAGAGATGGACAAAAACTTATTACACAAAATATGTAGAGCACATTAAAACACACAACTTATGTTACTATGTATTTTTTCGTGGAGTTGATCGTTTTGCTATTTGGCGGGCGGATACCGGCCTCTGCTACTAGTACTTTGACAAATTGCATTCCATATAAGGCAGTGCATATGATGTTACTCTTTTAACCTGTGTTTGTTATAGAATCTTCCTCATTCCCCTGCGTTAGTGCATCCCCTCCTTTTGGAACCCCTCGTCGTTTTCAAGGGAAGGGTGTGGAAGGTACTGTCCACCCAGCACAAGAAGGCAAGCGAGTGAGGGGAGTCTTGAACTGTTATCTGGTCAGCTACTAGCAGATCTGTGTTTACGTTTACTACGTGTGTATATGAACCAACCTACTGCTGCCAGAATCTAATGCCCGTTTCAGTAACTGCAGTGATGTATTGGCTCTCGCTGCTAACACGCGCTACGGCATATAGTACTACAATTATATAATATTTTGTTACTTTTAAATTTGTTTTAATGTGTAAATGCAGAGATGGACAGCAGCGAAGATGAGGACTTCTCCGACTCGGATCTTGCACGACAACTGGACTTCTAGCTAAGTGTGAGTTATGTGACACCACTGTGTATTTTAGAACCTAACGTCCTTGTCATATCCAGATGTCAAACATAAACATCATGGGGACAGCAAAAGTGTTTACATAAGTGCTTACGTTACGCATTCCTCTACCTAGCCTTCTTGTGTTGGATGGGCATATGTAACTTAGTAATTCAATATAATCAACGCCAAGAGGATTTTCCATAAGGTTCTGACAAAAACATTCATTTCAACATAATTTGTATATGACAATACCTTGTTTAATTTCAAGTTTAAGATACCTTTATTGACATTTACAAAAATACTGTACACACTTTGAGCTAATAAGAAACACTTCCAGCAAAACACTAACCACAGTATGCGATAGTTCTCCCTGTGTAGTCCCTTATTTTCAAGTACATTTCTTATAGTACAGGAATAAATTCATTTAAAAATTAATAAATCATGATATACATAGCCAATGGTATTTGCATCTCAGTCTTACATTTTCTGAACTTTTGTACAGGTATAAACATTAACATTAATTTTGCCAAATATTGTCATAAGATGAGCTTCATAAAAAACATTTTCCCCCAAATAATTGGACAGTTTTTACAGAAGGCATATGGTCCAACGACGGTGCCATTGCAAATTTTAAGTTAACAGTAAAAGGAACGTTTATTAATATACAAATACCCTGTACAAAAATTACATAAGTTTGACAGCAAGGGTTTGTTTTGTTTATTGTTCTGCTGTCTGTGCTGCAAATGCATCCGTCACTTTGCACGCCTATTGTTCGCATACGGAAACAACGGTACATTAGCACTTCCTACTTTGGTTTGCTGACCTTGCGGCTGTTGCTGTTGTTGATGAAAGCTTTTCATTAAGTTTTCTAGTCTTTTCACAGAACCTTCACCATACCAATCACTTGCGGAAGGATTCAACGGTTTGTTTTCAGAAGCGGACGCTGCGTTCCACATCCTCTGCAGCTCCAGTTGTTGTCGCAACACGAGTGGTAGAAATGGGGACATGTACATATCCTGGGCTGGCAGTGCCATCCTGGAACTGCCAGGTGATTCTGCTGGAGGTGATGGCGACGAGGAGGATAAGGACGAAGGCCTCTGTTGAGGAGCAGCACGATGCTGCGGTCCAGGAACGGGTATTCTCAAGGGAGGGGGTGGAGAACGGAGAGGCAATGATGGGGTTACAGGGAACGGCGATAAAGCTGGAGGTGAGGTACACTTGAGCTGTTGTCGTCTTGCCAGAGTGTCTGCGATAGAAACGATAGTGCTGTGTTGAGCTCTACGAGGCGATGCCGTCAGGTCTAGTGCTCCAAAATTATCGTGTTTTCCTGAAGCCCTTGGGCCTTTGCGCTCTTCTGAAGTCTTCTCCTGTTTCAACAAACTGAGCAGAGAGGGCGATGTGATATCTGGTCGATCTCTTGGAGACCATCCCTGGCTGGGATGTCTAGGGGAGTTGCAAGGGTTATCAGTGAACTTCTGAACTGGTTTCGGTGCAGTTTTAGATGGGGAAGGTTGTGCAAATGTTGTCGATGCGTGTGCTGGCACTGAATTAAGAGTTCGTTGTTTCGTCGTATTTACAGAATTACTCTTATTTAAAAGAGCTGCGATATTTGAGTCACTAGGAAGTTTCTTCTCATTGGAGGCAACATTCCCTTTAGTATAGAGTTTATTGTTCAAAGGCCGCACAGATATATCTTCACTTGGGGGCGTTAAAGATTTGTTTGTCATACTAAATGATGTCTCGGAAAGGGTTTTCTTTGCGACACTAGTACTTTGACTTTGTATTGAAGACTCCTGCTGTACACTTGATATAGGAATAATTTGTAAACCGTTACTACTCACGCAGAAAACAGTTTTAGTCGTTTCTCCCTTATCACCATTTTGTGATGCTTCTGTTTTAACGCGTTTCAAGGTTTCTATGTCAGTTTTTGAAAGCGCCGTGTTGGAGGTCGCTTCCAATGCTGAACTACCTCGTTTACCCAACTGCGAGGCCTGCTCAGAAGGTGTAACAACACTTTGGGTTTTTGTACTCTGTGGATCGTGACTTACAGCATGAGATGGTTTCTTTTCTACGCTCGAAATAGAAGCTTCAGGCGTCATCGAGGTATTAGCACTTCTGCTGGTTACGGTTGCACTATCTTTGGGCATCATTACTCGGCGCTTTTTCGCATCTGGCTTCTCCTCGCTAACCTGAGATTGGATACTGCAGTTCTTTTTCGGCAAAGTTTCAGCAGTTTGCTGCTTTCTTTTTAAGTTTGCAATGTTTTGGTATGGCATGCCAAGTTTCTGTTGAGTTTTTAAATATGGAAGCACTGTATTTACAGTTCTAACTATTTCATCGTTCTTTTTAAGAATTTGCTGATTGTTTTTCAAAATGTTCCTCGTAGCCTGTGTTTTATCGCTTTCTTTGATAGCAGATGTGGCAGTAGCAGGAGTTACCGCTGGCGTTTTCATATTATTGGCTGCTGAGGGTATATATTTGAGATTCTGCTTGTCTACTCCTGCTGTAGGCTGTGTGTTTTGTGGATGATCCTTCTTAGTTTTATCTAGTTTATTAATGAGCTCAGCCCTATTTTTGCTGTGGGCCCTTGGTTGCTTCATACCGCTTTTTGATGTTTTAGGTGCGTTCAGTTTCTTCCACAAAATGCTCTTAGTTTTGGCAATTTTAGCGCTCTCCAGTGACCCCGCCTTAATGGTAGGTTTATGAAAAGATTTTTGGTTTGTCTTTGAAGGTGTGGAATACATATTTTTGATTTCACACTCGGATTTTAGCACTTGCATGGTTTTGCTGTCTATGCTGTGTTCTATGGAAAGTTTTCTTGTTTCATCTGCGGTTAGAACACTGGAGTTCGACATACATGCATTTTGTGATATCTGTGTTGTGGGGGACTGACATGATACACCTTTTGATGTACAGGCTTGGGACATTTCTGAGAACTCTACTTCGGTAGCTTGAGAAAAAGAGGAAGACTTATCTCCTGAAGTTTTCTCTGAAGAAGCAGTAGGACTACTGTTTTCAGTTGTCTGTGTAGCTTCCATATTTCTGTTTTGCTCAAGCAGCTGTATAGTAGAACGGTTTTCCAAACTGGATGTCTCTTTCTCAACAATGCTTTGGAAACTTGATGGGGATTCTGAATTTTTGTTCTGTAGAGGCAATTCTGTTTGTTCAGTGTTTTGGGTAGGCAAAGAAGGCTGTAGAGTGTTGTTTTCAGATGGCGAAGGACACTCCTTAGTCACGCTGCTAGGAGAAGCAGCTTCAGAATTGTTTGAACTCTTCTCAGAAGATGACAAAGTTTCACTTAAACTACTACTGGGAGATACCAGAATGCCAGAATCACTGTTATCGGAGCTTGAACATGATTCTTTATTGGAAACTGGAGATTCATTAATCAGTTTTGGACTTGAAGAAACTATCGTAATATTTTCCGCACACTCGGAGGAAACTGTAGCAATATTTTCTATAGACTCTGAAGAAACTACGGCAATATTTTCCGTAGACTTTGAAGAAACTGCGGCAATATTTTCCGTACACTCTGAAGAAACTGCGGCAATATTTTTCGTAGACTTTGAAGAAACTGCGGCAATATTTTCCGTAGACTTTGAAGAAACTGCGGCAATATTTTCCGTACACTCTGAAGAAACTGCGGCAATATTTTTCGTAGACTCTGAAGAAACTGCGGCAATATTTTTCGTAGACTCTGAAGAAACTGCGGCAATATTTTTCGTAGACTCTGAAGAAACTGCGGCAATATTTTTCGTAGACTCTGAAGAAACTGCGGCAATATTTTTCGTAGACTCTGAAGAAACTGCGGCAATATTTTTCGTAGACTCTGAAGAAACTGCGGCAATATTTTCCGTAGGCTCTTCCAGAGTTTTCTTGGTGACATTTTGGCTGTCTGTGGAACCTCTGAGAATTTCACTTTCAGAGAATGCACAGGATTCTGCAGATGGAATTTCAGGTGTTACTTCAACATTTGTTGCGGTATTTGAAGAACTTTCACTAGAATTGTGTGGAGTTTCTGTGCTAGTGGAGGGAGTTTTCACAGTATTGCCCGATGAATTGTCAGCAATGGTTTCTCCCAAGTTGCTTCCAGAAGTAACTTCTTCATTCTCTTTCTTAGAGAAAGCGGTCTTTTCTGAAGCAAGGGAATGCGATGACTGGTCCCCAACAATGACCTCAGTAGTATCTTTAACATTTACGGAACTTCCTTGCACTTCATCCACACTCTCGTGTCGTTTGACATTAGAGTGCGTTGTCAATGACAATTTTGCTGTTGGTGTTTTACCTGAAGAAGCGTTTCGATGCCCTGATTCTAACTTAGGTATTTTAGCTGATAAAGTGGCTTTCCCAGGTTGTGCATGCGTCTCAGTGACGGATTCGGAAGTAGGATAGAGAAGGGCACTTTTGTTTGCAGAGAAAGAAGAATCTTCTTTGGAACCACCTTCCTCGTCGCGATGTGATCTTTGGAGAGGATTTATATCTTCCGCTGATGGTTCCGTAGTACTTTCTTCTGCCGCTGGAGTAATTTCTTCTGTTTTATCCCGTGGCAGGGCTTCTTCTTCGACAGAAGCACGGTTTGACTCTGGAACGGCCTTTGGTTGCTCTTTCTGTTCGTCATGCGCTTCCTCAGCACAGCTGGAGACTGCGGAACCATTCGTGTTCTCAGTCACATCAGCTAAGCTAGGGAGGTTCATTATTGCATTAACGCTGCCTTTTTCGTAGATGCGATAGAAGAATCTCATTGGACTGCTCTGTAAACAAATAACAAAGCGGGATTAAAATCAAATATGGATAGAACAATGTATGTGATATACAAGGTGTGATCAAAAAGTTTCCGGAATGGTTTCGCCACAATGCTGACGCTGACAATCTAACCCAGACGGTACATGCAGCGTTCCTTCCCGATAAAAGTGAGAGGCCACGTGTCTTCTTGTGACCATGCAGTGACGAGGTAGACCCTCTGAAGTGAACACGTGTTTTGCATTAGCTGCGATTTTTCCGCGTAGCAAAAATGTCAGATTACGAAGAACACAAAACGAACATCAAATTTTGCTATAAAACTGTAACAGAAGTCTATGAAATGTTAAGAACAGCTTATGGGGAGGAAATTATGGGCAAAACTCAAGCATTTGAGCGGTTTTCGAAATTTGAAAGTGGTGTGGCATCAGCAAAACTGATGAAAATATTAATCAGGTGAGAGAAATGGTCTTAAATGATAGGCGCATTACAATAAGAGAACTTTCTGACTCATTAAGGGAGAAGTGCGACGCAAACGGCCGGAGAAATGGAGGAGTGGTGACAATGCGCCCGCGCACAAAGCTCTTTCTGTTCGCAAGCTTTTGGGTAAAAATAGGATGAATATTGTTCCCCATCTCGTCTATTCACCAGATTTGGCACCAGTGGACTTTTTCTTTTCCCGCGACTTAAAATGCGGCTCCGAGGACACCGTTTTGAGGACATTGATGTCATCCTTCGTGAATCGCAGAAGATAAGTGTATCATCTCCCAAGGAGACTACTTCGAGGGTGGCAGTGCAGATTAGACAAAACAAACTGTTGTGTGGTATTTATGACGTCATTCCGGAAACTTTTTATCACACCTCGTATACTGAAGTGTTTGAAATCAAAAGTCTATGGGTCAAACATTAAATAAAGACCTCTCTAGGATATTACACTAGGTTCATTTCTCAACTCCCATTCCTTTTGTTGCATATGAGGAAAGATTGAGCTTTGTTTTCATCTGTAGGGTATCAAATAAAACACTGTTAGCACTTACTCTTTTCCACGTGTATATGTAGGCAACATCCATCAGAGTATAATCGTCTGGTAGCGACTCTCGCCTGTGTATAACCTCCACAACGTGGTCCGGAGTGAGATCGAATTTATACCTCAGAAATTTCTTGAGATGCGATATTGTGACTAGGGCTGGACACTGCAGGTATCTCTTGTTGGATCCGGTCTGAAACAGAGACAATACTTTAACGTTGCTCGTCCAACTATCTCTTTCCAAAACAATATTTGGCACAAAGCACTCTGTAGAATCATTTGAAATAAACATTACAAAAGCTATAAGGCTTTCTTTGAGGCAATTTATTGAGGACGTTGCTGCTTCATTAAATTATAATTGTAACATACTTATGCCATGTAACTTTTCAAACACAAAATTCATATTTTAAAACAATTCTATGAGGTATTAATCTTTTAAATAATATTTGAAGAGAGTTAGGCACCCAGTGAGAACTGTTTAGAGTATATTTTGGTTCTCCCCAGTGAAGTTGGTACTACTTCAACTTTTATTTCGTTATCTTCATTTGTTAATACATGACAAACCATGTATTAGAGACCCAAGGCATGGGTGTTATTTCAGATGTATTATTGCTTAAGTTATCCGAAAACGTCTAAGGGGATTGTTAACCATAAAATATCTGATGTATTCCGTTCACATGACTTTCTCTACATCTCTGCAACAAATTATTGTTAAAAAGCTGCTATTTACTTCATCCTAATTGAGAAAAAAATTAGTAGAAATAGCTTACTTTCTTGTAAGTAGAAGCGAAATAAGGAACTACCATAGGTTAAAGAGACAGTCAAAAGCTGGTTACTATGTGACTGAAGTTTCTTTGTTTGTATGGACAGAGTTGACTAATTTCTGTATGAGAAAGTATATCAAAGCTGAAACTAAAAAACAAGGAATATCTTAACAATGATCAACTCCACGAAAAAAACTGTATATGACATAAATTGTGTTTTAATGTGCTCTAAATTTTCTGTGTGGTACGTTTTGTTCTTCTCATATGGTTTAGCAGTTATGCAAAATTCCGTAAAGTTCATCCAGAATAAAGTAGTCTTCAGAGATTATTCCCAGAAAATTCAAGATATACATTTTATTTGTCACTTAAATATATTTAATATACACATTTTAATCAAAATCGTTAGAGCCATTTTTGAGAAAAACAAATTTTCGAAAAAAGTTCCATGTAAAGGGTAGTTTGGTATGGGAGGATTTTTCTCAAAAACTTCGTGTCGCATCCCTGGAAGATACTAAACTTCAATACCAAGTTTGGTATTTTACCGACTTTTCTTTTTGAGTTATTGTGTTTACAGACACACACACACACACGCGGACCTTTTTGTGAAAATGCTTTGGATACAGGGGACCCTAAAACATATATTTCTGGTAAAATCTCGGTGTCGAATTTTTGGGTGGAGTGCAATACCTTCTCTATACACTATGTACATAGTACGTGTAGAGAAAGTAAAAACGGATAATACTTTTTATTTGCCTCTGATATTCTACGCTCAGTTCCTAATAAATTGAGCTTGTAATATCAACTGTTATTTTATTTTTATAGTTCTAAATATTTTCTGTTGAGCGCGGTATTGCTATATGCATAAGCAGGCAGAAGTGTTCCCTCGAGGAGAATTTCAGCACACGCACTGCCATTTAAAAATCGTTATTCTGGAACATCATATGTAGCCATAACGTGGTCGGCGGTTACGTCATCGACTGATGGCAGGCTATCCAGTGTCAGTCAACATTCGCCTTTTACCTGTTGTGTGATTGTTCCATGTGTCAACAATTTAGTTACGATATATGAATCGAAAAGATATACCTACATGTATTTCTATTACGAATGAAGAAATATAACTAACATATGTTAGTTTAAAATAATAAATCAGCATACTTCACATGTTTACGTTTACAAAATTGTATATTACGTTAAAACACAATAGCTGATTAACAAAACCGAATTCGAGATGATTTACAGCTACAGACCAGTAGTTCGATGCCATTGAAACCTATAGTACTTATCATCGCCGGGAAAGAAACCAAAAGTAATGCCCCATTCACAAACAGATGTAGGCGCAAGACTTAGCACCCATGTTATTCAATGTAAGCATTCACATAGACACATGCAACAGGCTATGCAATGCAATACAACGCAAGCTTTTGCAAACTCCAAACTTTATCCTTGCGTTGCGTACACAGAGAAAGAATTCTGCAATCAGTCCTCTATCTATGGCCTACTGATAAACGGCAGACGATCGGAATGCGAGATTTTAAGTGACAAATCTGTCTGACAATATCATTGTATTTATAAGTAGATATTATAATTTATTGTATTTATATTAGTGTGTGTGTGTGTGTTTTATATTAAAATTAAACTGATGTATACTTTGACTTGCACGAATGTGTCAAATTTTTAGTATTTAGCAATGACACAAGATCTGTAAGCCTGATGCTTTGATATTTTACACTCTAGTACATAATTGTAAATTTTTGCATTGTGAATTCTAAACATATTTGTAACTATGTATTGTAATTTGTTGACATTTATAAAGAGTACATAATACAATAATCATTTTAGTTTTATATAATTACTAGTAGAAACTATTATGTCGATAATTAGAAAACTATCATTTGACATTAGATCAGTGTTACATATAATGAAATGATATTTAATTTGTACATTTTAACACTAATTTTTGATACTCTGTTTTTAGGTGCAAAAAAAAAAAAAATGTACATATGCTTTTATAGGGCACATTAAGTATAGTGAAGTGACGTACAGGTCTCAAAAGCAAATGGTGTGATTATGTGTCTATTCTGTTGTTTTTGTAACCCAGCTTTATAGACTTTTTTTTCCATAGTATATAAACATATGTATACATGTACAAGTTCTATATTCAGTGGCTTCCTGGCCTAAACGAACCTACAGAATGCTTTCTAATCTAATCTAAAAAGCCTACTGTACATACAAGCTCTTCTATTTGACCGTGTCGCGCCATCTCTATTGGAGGTTATGGCATTCTCCTTGCAGATCCTCCCTTGATTTAATGGATGTGCCCACCATCGGCATCCATCACAAATCGTTATGTACTAGTAGATAGTTCACGTTTCATTAACCTTAGAGCTTTATCACTTGTATGCTTGTATTATTTTCAATTATTGTGACGTCACTGTCGCGAGCGTGTGTATGTAGGTAATTGTATAACCTAGTTATTCATTTATAACAGATTTAGTGAATTTGCTTATATGATATTGGTCAATATGAAACTTGTGGAGTACTTGGAAGCTATCCCCATGTACCCAATTTACAAATCTAGAAACCCGTGCTAAACTTCTGGCGATATACTTACGACTGCATTGTGAATGGTCTTCCCTCGCACTTGCGCTTATTGTGCATTACGTTTGCGCTTGCGTCTCGTTACGAATGTGGCTTAATTCAATTTCCTGGTACTCCTATGATTACAAAATAGCGTTTAAATCATTTCGGTGTAAATTTACGGCATGACGTAATCAGAATAGCATTCTCTCGTTTACCTGTAGTTATATCCGATCTAATTTATGGGTTAAAATCCCACTAAGTGGCGGACCTCGGGTGGAAGGCGTGGCGTTCTATACCAGATATTTATCTGACGCCCCTAAATGTTTGCTAGTTAATTATTTATCCTGTATGCTTATTGGAAAGAGTACCTGTGATTTCGATTTGGTCCCGCAAATGAAAATATACTTAGGATTTCCTCGAGGAGTATAAATACCGATAAATAGAGACGTTGAATAAATACTTTGACGATATATAGTTACTATTTTAAAGTAAACCAAATTGTTCATTCTGCATTATGTGCAGTTACTAATATTTTCTATGCAGATTAAAGAAGTTAGAAAATCAGTAATTTAAGACTATAAATTATTGCTATTAGCAGCTATTACAAGGATTTGCATAAACAAATAACTGCATTAAAATATCGATATTTCTCTAATAACGATACCTGAGTAATATCTGAAGTAATAGGTATAAAACCTACAACTTAATGGAACTGCTGTAATTTTACAGGCGTATATATTCTACTTTATTCTGAAATATGAAATACGTAACAGTTCAGAGATAATTTTGTAACTATTAATGCTGTTCTTGTATATTTATAAAGAAGTTTAATTTCTCCTTACCTTGCAATCTGCGAGTATTTCGCCGTTGGCATGCTTGATAATATCACTGCAACAAAAGAAAATTAGCAATTATTTTATGAACTTAAAATTTATAAGGAGAAATACAACAGCTAGAAAATGAAGGTTATTCACATTTATGGAATGTTACATACTTTTAGCTGCAACCTATTTTCTAAATCGGTAGTCTAATGTACCAGCAAGTATCATCTAACAGCTAATCGCATACTTCAAGGAATAAACCATCACAAATAACTTAATTTAGAAGTATACCCATCATTTATCCAAATTATCATAAGCATTATTTTTTTACGAATCATATAGCCAAATATAAGAACACGGATCATAAAAATCTGATGTGTTCTATTCGCATGACTTTCTCTATATATCTGCAACAAATTATTATAACAATGCTTAGGCTTCTATATACGTCATGCTAATCGAGAAAAAATTAGCAGAAATATTATTACTTGCTTCCTTATAAATAGAAGCGAAATAAGGGAGTACAATAGGTTAAAGTGATAGTCAAAAGCTGGTTGCTATGTGACTGAAGTTCCTTTGTTTGCATGGACAGGAGTTTCCACATTCCTGTATCAGAAAAGAAATGCTTTTATAAAGGTGTAACCAAAAACAAGGAATAACTCAAAAACGATCAACTTAACGAAAAAAAACGATGAACATAAATTGTGTTTTTTAACGTGCTCTACATTTTTTGTGTGACAAGTTTTCGTCTCCTACGATTTAGCAGTTATGCACAATTTTGTAAAATTCATCTAGAATAAAGTAATCTTCAGAGGCTATTCCCAGAAAATTCAATATATACATTTTGTCAGGTATATCTTTAATATACGATATTTTAATCAAAATCGTTAGAGCCATTTTTGAGAAAATAAAAAAAGTTCCATGTAAAGGCTAGTTTGGAGTTGGAGGATTTTGCTCAAAATCTTCGTGTCGCATCCCTGGAAGATACTAAACTTAAATGCCAACTTTGGTATTTTACAGACTTTGCGTTTTTGAGTTATCGTGTTCACAGATATACACACACACCTTTTTCTGAAAATGCTTTTTTTGGATACAGGGGACCCTAAAACATATACTTCCGGTGAAATCTCGGTATCGAATTTTTGGATGGAGTTTAATGCCTTCTCTATACACTAGGTACATAATTCTTTTAAATTATGTACATAAATATCACAATTTATTATATATATATATTTAAACCTTTCGCTGCTAAAGATATGTTTTTCGTGCAAGCAGCGGACGCGTGCTGCTGCGAGCTTGTTCTTTCTATGCGCCATGCTTTCCGCGCGATAACATCTGGCTACCTTGTGTTAGGGAACCAAGTCCCATTCATTTCATAGAAGGCCTATATTTATGTAAATAGTAAAATGCAAAGTCGTATCGGAATAAGTACAAAATAAAATCGAAAAATCTGATGTGTTCCATTCTACATCTCTGTAACAAATTATAGTTGAAAAGCTTATTACGTTCTGTATACGTACTATGTACATAGTGTATAGAGAAGGTATTAAACTCGATACCGAGTCAAAATTCGATACCGAGATTTCACCGAAAATATATGTTTTAGGGTCCCCTGTATCCAAAAAAAGTATTTTCAGAAAAAGATCCGTGAACACGATAATTCAAAAACGAAAAGTCGCTAAAATACCAAACTTGGTATTTAAGTTTAGTATCTTCCAGGGATGCGACACGAAGACTTTGAGAAAAATCCCCCCACCCCAAACTACCCTTTACATGAAACTTTTTTCTGAAAAAGGCTCTAACGATTTTGATTAAAATATCGTATATTAAAGATATTTACCTGACAAATAGAACGTATATTTTGAATTTTCTGAGAATAGCCTCTGAAGACTACTTTATTCTGAGTGAATGTTACGGAATTGTGCATAACTGCTAAACCGTAAGAGATGGACAAAAACTTACCTCACAGAAAATGTAGCTCACGATAAAACACACAATTTATGTCTTATACATTTTTTTCGCGAGTTGATCGTTTTTAAGATATTCCTGATTTTCCGTTTCAGCTTTGACAAGCATACTTTTCTCATACAGGAATTTGTCAACTCCTGTCCATATAAACAAAGGAACTTCAGTCACATGACAACCAGCTTTTTATCACTTTAACCGATGCTACTCCCTTATTTTGCTTCTACTAACAAGGAAACAAGTAATAAGACTAATTTTTTATCGATTAAATGAAGTAAATGGAATTTGTTGCAGAAATGTGAATGGAAGACATCAGATATTTTAAAAAATGGTTCTAACGATTTTACTTAAAATATTGTATATTAAAGATATTTACCTGACAAATAAAATGTATATCTAGAATTTTCTGGGAATAGCCTCTGAAGACTACTTTACTCTGGGTGAATTTTACGGAATTTATATAACTTCTAAACCGTAAGAGATAAAAATGTGGAGCACATTAAAACACACGATTTATGTTATATATATTTTTCTCATACAGCTTTTGACTTTAACATATGGTTCTACTTACCAGGAAACAAATAATAAGACTGTTTCTGCTATTTTTTTCTCGATTAAAATGAAGTAAATAAAAGCATAAGCTTTTTAACAATAATTTGTTGCAGAGATGTAGAGAAAGTCATGTGAATGGAACACATAACTCAGGAGCACCCAAAACGTTTTTCCGGTAATCTCGGTATCGAATTTTTGGGTAGAGTACCATACCTATTCTACAGACTATGTACATAATACGTGTAGAGAAAGTAAAGATGAGTCTGGATTGACAGATCATTAGCACAGATGCACATTCCAGAACAAACTTAACGGCAGAAGATGATCACTAATAGCAGCTCTGTAGGCTGAACATAATCATAGTCAATGGCCTTTTGGCTTGAGACAGTGATATATATGTTACGAAAAACGATACAACCTTATCAAGATTGCAGAAACACAAGCACTTGTGATATGACCTTCGCCCAGTGATGCATTGGCTATCACGCTCCCCGTGCAGCCGATATTCGTATTCTAGTATCCAAGCCTCTACATCGTTTAAAAATTTGAAATTATAATAATAGCCGACATCTGTGTGAATAACTCAGTTGCCTTCAAAGATTAATACAGTTTGCATTGAATAAATAAATTCTCCCTCACTTGTTTCAAACCTTGTATTTTGAAATTAGTTCAGCATTAATAGCTTCACACAAATGTACAATGGTGATTAATTCCCTAAACCACTCCCAAATGACAACATACGAATGCTAAAAAGCAAGCAAGAGCAGGTTCCGGAACTTCGCTTGCCTGGTGAGAACAAGAAACGTGTTTTGAACATGTATAAAATTGATTATAGGTGTGCCACGAACGGGAAATTGTGCACAACTGGCTTGGAACATACAACTTTGCATGGGCTAATCGGAAGGTAGAAAATAACCATTTAGAAAAGCGTTTCAGTGGATTCTTTGAGTAACAAGGAGAGGCACTCATTTCAGAAAGATTCTAACAAATCTTATGCGTTACACTCATATAGCTTTCTCTAGCTACTCTGCAAACTTCTTACAAAGTATTATTCTTCCTTCCACACAATGCAGACTGTTCTTATTACTTAGTTCCTTATAAGTAGAGGAGAATAAGGGAATGCACTATGCTAAAGGTTTAGTCAAATGTTTTAAAAGCTATCGTTATGCGATTGCCATGGCAAGTCGCTTCTTTGCTTAACCAGGAGTAGGACAAAAGAAAAACGGACACTTCCGCTCTAAGGAAACTATAAGTAGGTACTTCACAATTGAAACCAATAACAACGAATATCTCGGAAACGGCTACCTTCACAACAAAAACGTAAAAGTCATAAATTGTGTGTTTTGACGAGATGTACATTTTTTGTGTAGTCCGCTTTTGTCTATCTCCTACGGTTTAGCAGTTAAGCAAAATTGATCCAGAATAAAGAGGTCTTCAAAGGCTATTCCCAGAAAATTCAAGATATATATTTTATTTGGGATGTAAATATCTTTAATATATGGGATTTTAATCAAAATTATTACAGCCGTTTTTTTTAGAAACTCAGAAAAATGTTTTCCATGTAAAGGGTTGTTTGTGGTGGGGCGATTTTCTTGAAAATCTTCGTGTCGCATCCTTGGAAGATATCAAACCTAAATACCAAGTTTTGTATTTAACGGTCTTTTCGATTTTAAGCTATGCTGACGACAGAAACATAGGACCTTTTTTAAAAGTGCTTTCTTCGGACTCAGGGGACCCCAAAACACATTTCCGGTGAAATCTCGACATCGAATTTTTTGGCAGAATACAATACCTTCTCTATCCCTAATGTACATTGAACATAAGGGGCTAGAGAAAGTAAAAACAAGCAGATGTGTATTCAATTATCCGCTGTCATTGATTGTTACTTATTGAAACATAAACTGTTAAAGATCGGATATATTTTCTGGTTGATATAGTGGCCATGATGTTTAACTCTCGCCTCGGTATCCTGGGTTCGACGCAGATATGTACCATAGAATCTTTTTTCTCGTATCACATATGAACAGAGACCATAAAATGGCTTTTCGCTAGCACGAGATAGACTCCTTATGTCTCTCCATTTCTGGCCGCCATTTGTACTTTCAACTTTTATTCTATTAGTGTACAGTAAGTATAGGAATATTTGCACCCGGGAAAAAAATCCATAGAAAGATTGAGTCAGAAAAGTAATTTAGTAGGTATATTAAATATTATTATATAAATATAAAAATTAAAAAAAAAATCCCTTCCCCTCTATCTGTCAACATTATAACTCAAAACGGGAAGTCCGTTAAACACGAACGCTTTAAACACACACACACTTTATTTCGTTTAACTTTTTCTATAGTACCAGCCATTAGCAAATATCCGTTATTACTTTGAATTTTTCAATAATTGTGTCATTTTTAAAGTGGATTCAAGAGACCTATTAATTATTTCGACATCAAATTCTGAGTGGGATACAATTCTACTATACGTAACAGCTATATGCTGAGCACGATTTGTTTATTAGAGGGAGCTGGTGTACCATCTTTTATTTCCTTCGCGCGCAAATGATCTCTACACCCGAATCAAGTTTGTTAAATGTTTAAACAAATACTGCATTGCAGCAGGTACATAAGGAGTAAAACTGGATTTCTGAAATGTATAACCACTTTCTGTTCATTGTTTTCATCTTCCATTCCTAAAAATCTGATGTGCTCCATTCACATTACCTTCTCTACCTGTTCTGCAAACAAACTATTCTTACAAAGGATTATTCTTTTCTACATCATGACAATCGAAATATGCATGAGCAGAAATTGTCTTATAGCTTGCTTCATTGTAAGTCGAAGAGAAATAAGGAAATAGAATAGACTAAAACGATAGTCAAATCTTTTAAAAGCAATTCAAAACGAGTAACAGTTTAAGTATTTTAAAATTGAAACCAATAACAAGGAATATCTCGGAAATAGTTAGCTGTATTATTAAATTACATAGTTCGAAATCTACATTTTGTTGTGTAGTCAAGTTTCTCTGTATATTTTACGATTTAGCAGTTATACAAAAGACGTATTCAGAAGTTATTCGCAGAAAGTTCAGTATTTACCTGTTGCATTTCTTATGAAGATATCTAAATGTATGGTATTTTAATCAAAATCGTTAGAACCATTTTTGATAAAGTTAAGAATGTTGAAAAATCTTCCATGTAAAAGAAGCTTGTGGTGGGGGAGATTTTCTTGACAATCTTTGTGTCGCATCCTTGGAAAATGCTGAACGTAACCCTTTGTTGCCTGTCGGTACCTATAAGTTCCGCTTGTTTTAAGCGTAACTATACAAATAGGATTGTAGTCTAGGATTAATGTCATGTTATATTAACCATAAACAAGTAATCAAGACTGTTTTATATTGTAAAAATATATGCCATTTTTTGCCCTAAAATTGCAGAGATTTTTTTAAATAAATAAAAGAAAAAACCAACATAACTACAGCCAAATGTAGCCCCATTAACTTCCAAGCATCACACCGATTATTTTACTTGGGCTCTCCCCGTCATTTACCACAATCACTGGGATTTGAAATGGCAACATTTGGTTTTGAATGGATGGCCAGTCCATTACCTATCACCTAACACTCTAGGCCATTTGAAGTTCTTTATGGGTAGTGCCTTTGGCAGCATTATGAAAACATATCTAGAAGAATTTAAACTTTTAATTGGGAACAAAAATATTAATAAAGGATCTACATTTATTTTCATTTATATTTTCTTTATTATTTTATATAATAATTTTCTAGGTTTATTCCCAAATATGTTACTAGAACTCCCGTTTTAAACTTGAATTAAAGGAAAAAAGACATACGTAGACAACTAAAGGTTAAATATCAATTTTAGTATTCAACCAACTTTTCGTTTTTGAGCTATTTTGGGTGTAATACAATATCTCCTCTATCTACCGTGTACATAATGCGTGTGGAGAAAGTAAACTTGATAGACCTTACTGTAATTCACGAGTGACGCATGGGATGAGTGAGAACGGATGTCCAAGCTGAAGCAGCAGCAGCTCTACACCGCGCCGATGACGTCTAGGATATCGATTTGAAGCGCGCGCGAGTCAATGAGAGACAGGCGTGGTATTCTCCCAGGCGTCACGTTCTGCATACAACTGGGCTTTGCGTGCATGGCGCCAACCCGCGTACATCTGCGTCATCCTTCAGCGTCTACTCAGCACACCAGTAACACTTTATGGTGGGGGGGGGGGGATTGAGAGTAAAAAAAAATGCAAATGGCGTGTTATTTATGCACGCTCTTTAACTACTATGGTTCTCAGCGTGCCATTCTAAATTGGGCGTTAAAGGCCGCTCAGACGCCTCTCTATCAGGCTTGAGGTTCTTTTACGTGCCGTAAATTTACGTCAACGGCTTTACTTCCCATCCGAAGAAAGCCATTCTAAGGATTTTTACACCCGAAAATATCCATCGTCCTCCACCGGGGTTTGTACCCGCGACCTTGGGTATATGAAGTTAGCATGGTAACCATTACATCACGGACAGCGACATTGAGAATCAGCATTTGTTTATATTTATATTAGTGGTAATGCCAGTAGTACCAGAACTTTTTTTTGTAGCTTAACGTCCTTTAACCTGGTTGGTCATATCAGACGATGAATGAAATTGGTGAAATGATACTCAAATGATCTCGGGGTCCATGGAACTTAAAGTTACTCGACATTCGTCTTCTCAGGATAAGGGAAAACCCCGAAAAAAACCTTATTCGGGCAACTCACCCTAAGGGAGATTCGAACTCACGACCTTTTTTGAATATTTGCCGATCCCGGTGGCCGCGCTCGCTAAAGTGTCTCACTTTGGCGCTTCGTGGTGCACAGGATCGTGGGTTCGAGTCCCACCTTGGGCATGGGTGTTTCTGTGTTTGTAAATGTGTCTATGTTTGTGTATGTATATGTAAAAGGAAAACGTTAAGAATAATGAGGTCTACTAAAGAAACTGGAAAAAATAGAGAAAAAAGAATACAGCGCCGGAGTCCTGGCAAGCCTCCGGAACTGTATATATATATATAAATATGAGGCAGACACGCTACCACCACACTACCCAGGCGGGCCAATATCAGCACGATTGTGTTATATGCATAAATCAGAAGTGGTATTTAATTCTGATAATAATAGTAATAATAATAATATTATTATTATTAATAATAATAATAATAATAATAATAATAATATGGTGGTGCAATTACTCTCACTATTTTCACTAGGACATGTCACTTCCGTGCTGCGGTTTTTAAATTGAAGTTGAATCCTGAAATTCGAACAGAAATGAATCACCGTCATTTCTGTAATGCTGACCAACATCACTGATGCAAAAAATTGAACTCAATACTCGAGACTCTAATGCCAACCCAGTTAATCAAACTGAGAATTTTGTTTATTGTATAGCTTACTTGATATTAGGGATACGATTTTCTGACTCGCAGCTCGCACTCGTCCTGCGTACAATCGAAAGTGTATATCCCACCTTCTATGCTAATTTGTACGATTAATCAGCTAAAATTAAAATATATCTTCTTCTACAGGTATTGAGCTGCAAGCAACATTTTTATGATATTCTTCAATATCCTTGGCACAAATTGTCTTGATGAATTTTCCTATGGTGGTTAATCTTTGTAGAACATTAGATATTACTTTCTCTATACGTACTATGTACAAAATGGCGTTTTATTTCTGGACGCTCTTTAACTGTTGTGGTTCTCAGCGTCCCATTCTATACTGGGAGTGAAAGACCGCTTAATTTTGCTCGAGACCTATCAGGCTTGAGGTTCTTTTACGTGCCATAAATCTACGACCCGGGACCAACGGCTTTACTTCCCTTCCGAAGGATACCAAGCTAAGGATTTTTACGCCCGAAAAAATTCCGTAAATTTCATTCAGAATAAAATAGTGTTCAGAGGCTATTCCCAGAAAATTCAAAAAATACATTTTGTCAGGTAAATATCTTTAATATACGATTTTTTTTAATCAAAATCGTTAGAGCTGTTTTTTTCAGAAAATCAACATTTTCGAAAAAAGCTGCATGTAAAGGGTAGTTTGGGGTGGGGGAATTTTTCTCAAAACCTTCGTGTCGCATCCCTGGAAGATACTAAACTTAAATACCAAGTTTGGTATTTTACGGACCTTTCGTTTTTGAGTTATCGTGTACAGGGAACCCTAAAACATATATTTCTGGTGAAATCTCGGTATCGAATTTTTGGGTGGAGTGCGATGCACACCATGTAAATAGTACGTGTAGAGAAGGTAATAATATTGGCTTGCCACGGCCTACTTTAACCGTACTGTCATCGCGCCCAGCAACTATACCCACTGAACGCACTGCGAACTTAACCTGAAACTTATTTCATCTATCGTTGCTTTACTTTTAATATCAGAAAAGTCTCTCGAAAAAACATTGCATGATACGTGAGCGTAAAACTTCTTTTTGATTCCCGCACGAATAAAAAAACATAACTTTACGCTTTTACATCATAAATAATGATTATATTACAAGGCGGAAAAACTCCAAAAGACACTGCATAATTATTCTAATTACTTTCTCTACACGCACTATGTACATAGTGTATAGAACGGTATTGTACTGCACCCAAAAATCGATACCAAGATTTCACCGGAAATACATGTTTTGAGACCCCCTAAATAAAAACCATTTTAGAAAAAGGTTCGTGTGCGTCCACGGACAGTATAGCTCAAAAACTAAAAGACCGTTAAATACCAACTTTTTTATTTCAGTTTACTTTCTTCCAAGGATGCGACACAAAGATTTTCATTAACCACCCCCCCCCCATCCCAAACTACCATTTACATGGAAAAGTTAAGATACAGAAAATTTTGTTTTTCACAAAAATGGCTCTAAAGGTTTTGATTAAAATACCGTTTATGAAAGTTATTGTCTACGCAAATAAAATGTATATTTTGAATTTTCTGGGAATAGCCTCTGCAGAGCATTTTATTCTGGTTGATTTTTGCAGAATGTTGCATAACAGTTAAACCGTAGGAGATACACAAAAAGTTACTACTAAAAAGTGAAGCTCGTAAAACACAATTTATGTCATAGGTATTTATGTTTTAGAGTTGACCGTTTCCAAGATATTCCTTGTTGTTGTTTTTTCATTTGTTCTACTCCTGGCCAAGCAAAGAAGCCAATTCCAATGACAGTCGCATAACAATGGATTTTAAAACATTTGATCATCGCTTTAGCATAGCGCTTACCTTAAATTCCCTTCTACTTTTAAGGAACTAAGGAATAAGTGCTTACTGCTAATGCTTATCTCGATTAGCATAGTGCACAAAGAAGAATTAAGAAGTCTGTTTGTAGAACAGTTAGTGAAAGTCCTGTGAGTGTAAACACATCAGATTTATTTTAAAAAAAAGTAATCTATGAGGAATATAAAAAATCCAACTAAAGCTCTTGCTGTAGGTATTTTGACGGCCTAAATAATTTTGAATTGGGGAAAATAACAAAAAATATCTGATATTTCATTCACATGAATTTATCTACATCTCGGCAACAAATGCTTATATTTACTATTTACCTCATGCTAATCGAGAGAAAAACAAAATAGCAGAAATAGTCTTATTACTTTCTTCCTTGTAAGTAGAAGGGAAATAAGGGAGTACTATAGGTTAAAGTGATAGTCAAAAGATGGCTGCTATGTGACTGAAGTTCCTTTGTTTGTATGGACAGTTGACAAATGCCAATATGAGAAAAGTATGTTTTCCAAAGCTGAATCCAAAAACAAAGAATATCTCCGAAACGATCAATTCCACGTAAAAAATGTATGTAACAAAAATTGTGTGTTTTAACGTGCTCTACATTTTTTGTGCGCTAAGTTTTTGTCCATATCTTACGGTTTAGCAGTTATGCAAAATTTCGTAAAAATCATCTAGAGTAAAGTAGTCTTCAGAGGCTATTCCCAGAAAATTCAAGATATGCATTTTATTTGTCAGGCATATGTCTTTAATATACGATATTTTAATTAAAATCCTTAGAGCCATTTTTGAGAAACTCAAAATGTTCGAAAAAGGTTCCATGTAAAGAGTAGTTTGGGGTGGGGGGATTTTTCTCTAAATCTTCGTGTCGCATTCCTGGAAGATACTAAATTTAAATACCAAGTTTGGTTTACCGACTTTTCGTTTTTGAGTTATCGTTTTCACAGACACACAGACATACTACACGGACCTTTTTCTGAAAATCTTTTTTTTTTGATACAGGGGCCCTAAAACATATATTTCCAGTGAAATGTGGTATCGAATTTTTGGGTGGAGTGCAATAGCTTCTCTATACACTATGTACATAGTAGTGTAGAGAAAGTAAAAAGCACTTCTGTGTTCGCTTAACTATTAAAGCTTTCTCAAACAAAATATTATACTTTGTCTAGCACTACTTATACTTTGATATTTTCACATATCTTCTAATTATTACAGTACCAGGTAGAATAAATGTTATTAGTGATGAATAAAGTAAAGAGGGAACGGTGAGATGGGAAAGCAGAACAGCAATTTACAGCATGATTAATGATGGCAAGAACGAATTTTAAAAGCAAAAACAAAAGACTTGCTGTCGTAAAAAGAGGGTAGCAAATAAGAGGAGAAAGGCGTAATGATAAACCCCATCTGTCACGTAGCTTCCTAATCTGAACCTGTTAACAGGTTACGTTTAATTCTTAGCTTATAAGCATTTCCATGATATCAACTAACATTAGCGAGCCTCATATTTTGAGACCGTTGGTCGGCCTCGCTTTCATTATTACTATTATTCCTATTAATTATTGATTATTTAATGTACTTAAAAGTGTAGAAAGCTGGCTTAAAGCATGCACAACTCAAGCTGTTTGTCAAACTAGGTTGCTGCATAAAGGGAAGTTCTTTTTTGAGGGAGAATGCTGTTGTAAGTCACATACTCTTGTGCATGTGCGAGCAACAGAGAAATACGTGAAAAATGATTTCGGGGGAGGCCTGAATATTTGAGAAGTGAGTTTTTCTCCATTATATCGAGGCGGTAACGAGGTGTTTATGACGCATTTCGAGTAGGGAAAAATGCATTATGGGACACATAGACGTCAAGTTCGCGGTCTTCCTGACCAAGGAGAACGAAGCAGCCATGACACTAGATTTTACTATATAAGTAACAGATTGCAGGCTGTTGGGGCAGTCAATATCAAGTTTGGGGTCACATATGTGTAATTATTATCAAGTCGGAGGACACTCACCATCTAGTTTGAAACGCACGCATACTCATTGTAAAGTTGCTATATAATCTGAAGGTTAGTTGTTTTATTTATGTATATCATACGAGAGCAAAATGATAAAAGTTATCCATTCTACGAGACAAGTAAAGTTTTATCGCCGAAGATTAAGTTCTAAGAATTTATAGAAACTAAAGTAGCATGTAGCAAACTGTTGTCTAAATAAGTAAAAGAATCTCGTTAAGAATACATTCATATACAAAAGTGAAAATGTGTTAAATATTCAAAGGACAACTCCTAACTACCCCCATTGTTTCTCCACCCGAGAGAGTCAATGTCGTGGAGACTGAGTGAAGCCGGCCCAGATTTCAGAGCGGACATCAAACCCGGGTACTGGAGTGATCTGCTATATTGGTAGGAGAGTACGTCCAGACACATTTAATAAACATTGGGGAGCGACGCGATGTGTAGCAAGACATATTTGGCACTCCATAACGTGGGAAAACACCCCTACAATTTCAAGGAGTTTTAATGAAGAACCCTATAGTCTTTCCGGAGGAAATGTCAACCAAATTATATGAGTCGCGACGCCGCTTGGACAACCCTGATCTGATGCATCTGCGAGGTGAACAATGCCGTCCGAGGAACAAATTCAGAAGCACTCCACTTTGCGCAGAAACTAGATCACCAGGATGCCTCAGAGGAAGGAAGGGCGGGAGAGTGAGCCGTGGAGAGGGGGATGGAAACGAGGGTGAAGCGGGGAAAGGAATGAATTGGGAAGGGAGCGAATGGCAAAGATTTCACCAACGTACCCTTCTCGATGCATCATCCTACACCGTCATCAAGGTCTTTCCGAATAAGAAACATAGAGGAAAAAAGAAAGCTGAAGCAATGCTAGACAATTTATTTTATGCTCGGCACGAAACCACAGACCGTCCCAGACTGCAGTGCAACAACGTATTACAGGAAAATTCAAGTTTTACGATATCCAGGTTTCAATAAAGTTGATATGTAAACAGGTGGATAAGTTTACTATATGGTAGTGTGTAAAATCATTAATATACATATAAAAATGTCAAATTTGGCATTCTGCTATCAAGGCGACTGATCTGCGAATTTTCCAAAAACTCAAAGAACTCTGAAAATACCTTTGAACTAGTTTCTAAATCTTATAAAGCAATTCTTTTGCAGTTTGATACAATTTCACACATATTGGGTGCACAAATATTTTATAAAATATCTTATGTTCCATTCACATGACTTTCTTTACATCTCTGCAACAAATTATTGTTAGAAAGCTTACTTCTCGTTAATCGAGAAACAAAATTAGCAGAATTAGTCTTATTACTTGCTTCCTTGTAAGTAGAAGCGAAATAAGGGAGTACCATAGGATAAAGTGACAGTCAAAAGCTGGTTGCTTTGTGACTGAAGTTCCTTAGTTTGTATGGATAGGAGTTCACAAATTCCTGTATGAGAAAAGTATAAGCTTTTAAAAGCTGAAACCAATAAGGAATATCAAAAAACAATCAACTCCACGAAAAAAATGTATATAACATAAATTGTGTGTTTTAACGAGCTCTACATTTTTTGTGTTTTAAGTTTTTGTCCCTCTCTCACAGTTTAGCAGTTGTGCAACATTTCGTAAAATTCATCCAAGGTCAAGTAGTTTTCAGAGGCTATTCCCAGAAAATTCAAGATATACATTTTATTTGTCAGGTAAATAATGCACGATATTTTAGTCAAAATCGTTAGAGCCATTTTTGAGAAAATCAAAATTTTCAAAAAAAAGTTCCATGTAAAGGGTAGTTGGGGGTGAAGGGTTTTCCTCAAATCCTCGTGTCGCATCCCTGGAAGTTGCTGAACTGAAATATCCAGTTTGGTATTTATCGGACCTTTCATTTTTGAGCTATGCTGCCCATAGACACACACACACACATACATTTTTCTAAAGATGTGTTTTTTTTTTGTGTTTTTTTTATTCAGGGTGTGTTTCAAAATATATATTTCCAGCGAAATCTCGACTTCTAATTTTTTGGGTGAAATACAATATCTTTTCTATGCACTGTGTACATAGTACGTGTAGGGTATAAATGGAAAACGCTAATGAGTTGGGGCCCTGAGGAACAAGTTAATCTTGTCAGTATTCCAGCAGAATGAAATTAGCTTCATTCTAGAAGAAATAGTTTTAAAGCCTTGAATGTAACCTGATTTTGATCATCCTTGTTAATTGACACTTGTGTAGAGTAAGATTTTTAGACTTCAAATACTGCCCAGCGGAAAAGATATAGGACAGTTAATGAAATAGTTGCAAAGATACATTTATCTGCACATTTCATTTTACTATAATCGTATACATTCGTGAAAACCTAGCGTACTCGTATCTATTACCGGATTCCATGGAGAATTAAAATCGATTTGAACCCAAATTCAGTTCAATACGATCTGCGTTTCACATGTTTTTAATTTGAATTTAATATTGAAATTTACAGTACGAACCGAGATCGTTTTGAATACACATGTTTGGGCATAATTAACCACCAGCAATAAACAAAAGCTTAACATATGCTACAGCGTGCAACGAGTATAGGAGAAGAGTTTATTTACCATATTCAGAACAATTTGAATACGAACATATTTCGATCCACATCTTTCCGATCCCACTTTCTAAGAGGATCGGATTCAAGATTCCATACGGTTTGAAACAGCGTTTCCATGTAGCATTCAAATCAATTCCAATTCCCCATGGAAACGTAGTATACATCAGGATTACGAAAAACTTCACGTGAATTAAATTACCTACTGGTCTACAAAACATCATTAACATTTTTAAAGCTTCAACCAAGCAAAACAAGCTTTTCGCTTAAAAATAATTTAACATGTTAATGACAAGTCTAGACGTTTCAAATGAGTCAGAACCTACCATAAATCAATTTCGAATTACAGCTTATTATTACGCAACTGTGTACATTTATTTTTTTACACATTCTGATATGCAGACGTGAGAAATAGTGCGGAAGTCCAGCTTTTAAACCACCTACCCCCGAAATATGAGTCGTATAAACATACAATTTAACCCTTAGTAGCCTGCATTAGTATACAATGTATACCGTTTTTCCTTTACTTCAGGTTTAAAACTAGAGTTCTAGAAAAAAAAATCTGATGTGTTACACTCACATGACTTTCTCTAGCTGTTCTAAAAGCTTCATACATAAGATGTTTCTTCTTTCTGCACCTTGCTAATCGTGGTACTCATTAGCACAATGTTATTATTTAGTTCCTATAAGTAGGCAGAAAATAAGGGAATACACTAGGCTAAACCGATAGTCAAATGTTTTAAAAGCTGTCGTTATGCGATTGTCATTACAAATCGCTTCTTTTCTTGGCCAGGAGTAGAACAAAAGAAAAACGGGCACTCCCGTCTGAGAAAAGTATAAGTACATCACACTGAAACTAATAACAATGAATACCTCGAAAACGGTAAGCTCCACGAGAAAAATGTATATGACATAACTTCTGTATTTTAACAAGACCTAAATTATTTGTATACTAAGTTTTTGTCGATCTCTTATGGTTTACTAGTTATGCCAAATTAAGCAAAGTTCATCCAGAATAAACAGGTCTTCCGAAGCTATTCCTAGAAAATTCAAGATATACATTTTATTTGTTAGGTAAATATCTTTAATATATGATATTTTAATCAAAATCGTTAGAGCCATTTTTAAGAAAATCTAAATTTTCGAAAAAAGTTCCATGTAAAGGGTAGTTTGGGGTGGGGGATTTTTCTCAAAATCTTTGTGTCGCATCCCTGGAAGATACTTAACTTAAATACCAAGTTAGGTATTTTAGCTACTTTTCGTTTTTGAGCTATCGTGTTCACAAACACACGGACCCTTTTTCTGAAAATGCTTTTTTTGGATACAGGGGGTCCTAAAGCATGTATTTCCGGTGAATAATCGGTATCGAATTTTTGGGTGGAATACAATACTTCTCTATCCCTATGTACATTGTACATATGGGGCTAGAGAAAGTAATATAAAGGAATATATGCCTATAAAATAATTATATAAAACAATAAAGAAAATGGAATGAAAATAAATGTAGATCCTTTATTAATCTTTTTCTTCCCAATTAAAAGTTTATATTCTTCTAAATCAGTTTTCATAATCCTGCCAAAGGCATTTCCAAAAAAGTAGTTCAAATGGCTATGAGTGTTAGGTGATACGTAATGTACTAGCCATCCATTCAAAGCCAAATGTTGCAAGTTCAAATCCCAGTGACTGTGGTAAAGAACGGGGAGAGCCCAAGTAAAACAATCGGTGCGATACTTGGAGGATAATGGACTGTAGTTACGTAGGTTTTGCTCTTTTATTTATTTAAAAAATCACTGCAATTTTAGGGCAAAAATTGTATATATTTTTACAATATAAAAGTCTTGATTACTTGTAGTTTATGGTTGAAGGTTAGTATATTTGTATAGTTACGCTTAAATCAAGCGGAACTTATACATACCGACAGGCAACAAAGGGTCAAATGTAATTATTTCAAGATTACTATTGCAAATCTTCGGGCAGTATCACAAACCTAAGTATTTGTGCTGTTTGGATTTCGAGTCATGTTGTTAAAACCTATTGCAGTACAAACATTAAGCACACCTCGGTAGTGTGGGGGTAGCGAGTATGCCTCACATTCAAGAAGTCGTGAGTTCGAATCTCGCTTAGGACAAGTGGTTTTCTCTTATCCTTAGAAGACGAATGTTCCATGGACTCCGAGACCAGTTGAGCATCATTTCATCCATCGTCCGACATGACCAACTAGGTTAAAGTACGTTAAGCCACAAAAAACATATTTAGTACTTTATTGTTTATTTCGCTCAAAAAATATAAATCAACATACCTGTGGACATTTGCTGTTATTTGCAATACGCCCATTAGATATTCATATACCTTCATTACCAGGAAAGCATGTTTACGAATACTAGTTCCCATGACAGAAAGATTGCATTTTTTTTTTTTTTGTAGCTTAAGGTTCTTTAACCTGATTGGCCATATCGGACAATGAATGAAATTGGCGAAATGCTGCTCAAATGATCTCAGGGTACATGGAGCTTAAAGTTATTCGACATTAGTCTTCTCAGGACAAGGGAAAACCCCGAAAAAAGCCTTATCCGGGTAACTCACCCTAAGCGAGATTCGAACTCACGACCTTTTGATGTGAAACAGACACACACTGCCCATGCGAACATTTAATGTTTTGTTTCATACTAAATTGAATTGTTCTCCACTTCTGTTTTGTTAAGCCTTCTGGAGCTCTTTATTCTGGGCTTTAAGTAATGCTGGAATAGAACAGAAGTTCTCCTGGAGGTTTTTGAGATCCCCGTGTGGTTTACCGCCGAGAAACAATGGAAATAGGTGATTGCCAGCTGCTTGGCATGGTAGCTTGATTGATTAGAGCACTGGACGGAAACCCCGACTATGACAATTTCGTTTTTCAGTTCCGATTCTATTTTCCCAAACGTGCTGTGAAAGAACAGAAGTTTACTAACCAAGACAACAGAGCCAGACACCTGATTAAAAATCTGATGTTCCTTTGTTTGTATGGACACGAGTTGGCAAATTCCTGTATGAGAAAAGTAAGATTTTCAAAGCTCAAACCAAAAACAAGGAATATCTCAAAAACGATCAGCTCAACGAAAAAAATGTATATAACATAAATTGTGTGTTTTAACGTGCTCTACATTTTTCGTGTGTTAAGTTTTTGTCCATCTCTTATGGTTTAGTAGTTATGCAAAATTCATCCAGAATAAAGTAGTCTTCAGAGGCTATTCCCAGAAAATTGAAGATATACATTTTATTTGTCAGCTAAATATCTTTAATATACGATATTTTAATCAAAATCGTTAAGAGCCATTTTTAAGAAAATCAAAATTTTATCGTGTTCACAGACACACGGACCTGTTTAGCTAAATGCCCAATAGCAGACATTTGGCTTGCGTGTATCTTGCCGCCTCTTTGTTAGAATTACTTTGCAATTAACGGCTACAGTGTTGGTTAACCACGCTGTCGTGGAGAGCAGCGAGCAGAATGACGTGAGCGCCATACGTAATGTTGTTCGGTTGTCTTGGCTTCTTTCTTTCGCCCACTGCTGGCAGATCTCGCTCCCAGAGGAACAAGTGATGAAGCCTACTTTCCTACTGCCCGTGACGCAAGCGTGCAATTACACAACTTTCTCTACCCTAATTTTCTTATCGAGCAAATATAAACTTTCCTTTCTGACCATTCCCTGTTAATTATGATAAATTTTGGCATTATGCAGGATATTGTACATTGATAACACAATCAGGTATATTCTATAAAAAAAAAAGTATTTTCAGAAAAAGCTCCGTGTGTCTGTGAACACGATAACTCGAAAACGAAAAGTCGGTAAAACATCAAACTTGGTATTTAAGTTCAATATCTTCCAGGGATGCAACACGAAGATTTTGAGAAAAATCCCCCCACCCTCAACTATCCTTTACATGGAAATTTTTTTCGAAAATTTTGATTTTCTAAAAAATGGCTCTAACAATTTTGATTAAATTAAAAATCAGGGGACCCCAAAACATATATTTCCGGTGAAAATTCGGTATCGAATTTTTAGGTGCATTACAATAGGTAGCTTCTCTATCCCTATGTACATTGTATATATAGGGCTAGAGAAAGGAAAAACACGGGTGAAAAAAATAAATAATATGTATGGATACATTATATTTATTCGCTCTCTGGAAGTGTCTCCAGATCAGAATCGTCGTCTGAGCTGTTTGTGCTGCTGCTTTCCGCTACAAGGTGTCACTTAAACTATCCATCTCCCAAAACAACGCTTCTTCTTTCGTTACATGTAGCACTTTATCAACTGTTGGCGGCAAATTGTTCACTGTTTACGCGAATGGCATTTTTCACAAAATCGTCAAATTCTTGCATCGCGCATTCCACACGCTTTATTTTTTTTACCGGCTACAGCTACTTTTTCCATGCAGATGTTTCTTTGTGAGCACTACTTATATCTGTAGCCGAAATACCAGTGAACTCGTTGGCTATTTCTTACAAAACTTCCAATAAACATTCAACGGTTTACGAGCCTTTAGCTTTATGTAACTCAACGAAGATGCACGGCCACCTCCTCCATGATTCTAAACAGCAACAACTTCAACCTTGTAAAACACTCGACAGTTAGTATTCATTTTTTTTTCACACAAGCCGAGTGGCTATACTATGAATCCTGGGACTTTAAAGTACTTACCACATTGTAAGTCGCCATTTGAGATCACCTTGAGCTAGTTGAGAAATGTAATGCTATACCGGCATGTTGCCATGATAGCTTAGTGGCAGAGCAACTGCCTAGAGACCGGGAGATCCATGGTTCAGATCCCGGCTATGGCATTGCATTTTTCAGTCTGACTCCACCTACTCGACAATTATGTCATCGGCAGGCATATCCAATCAACCTGACCACCTATAGTTCTAAATCAATCCGGCTTTAGGTTGTTGGGTTACATGACAGAACGAGTTTTATGACTTAGTTATAGCTCTTCAGTAAGAAACCAGAGAAATTACGAAATTTTGCTATATAAATGATAGTGCACAGTAATTCGAACTCTCTCAGTCTTTCGTGAAATGAAATACCATGTTTGGTCAATAAGCTGATGCTTCTTACGTCACAAAGTGGTGTTATGTTATTGCAAATGTTGGCTGACAAGTCTAAATTAAAGGCTGTGCGTCACTGTATAATTTGAGTTTTAAAGCAGCAGTTTCCAAATAATTTATTGAGATAAGACCGCGTGTAATCCTACATTCACAATGGCATGCAAGCGCAGACGTAACATAGCATAAGCGCAGACGCAAGGAAACACCATTCACAATGCAATCGTAAGCGCAACGCAAGAAGTTGTCACGGGTTTCTAGATCCACAAGACACAAACTGAATGTCCTCCAAGCGCTCCGCAAGTTACAAACTGAATAACATAACCAATAATACCACATAAGAACATTCACTCAATATTTTACAAATTAATACATTACATACGAGGTACATCTAGAAAGTAAGTTCCGTTTCAATTTATCTCCGCTGCAGCGCTGCGATCGCAGTTCCGCACATGCGCGGTAGACGCTCTGTATCAAGGAGAAGGAAAGTGCGCCATTTAGAGATCGCTATCAGCCACATACGCTTTGCTGTGCTTGTTTACCATGTTTTTGTTGATTGAAAATCCCGCCGCTTGTGAAATCAGATCTGTGATTCGTTTTCTGAATGCTAGGAAAGTGAAACCAATTAAATCTATCGGCAAATTTGCGAAGTTTATGGACTAAATGCGATGAGATATTTAATGGCGAGAAGATGGGTTCGACAGTTCAATGAAGGACGTAGTGAAGTGCACGATGAAGAACGAAGTGGGCGTCCATCTTTGGTTACAGAAGAACTGGTTCACGCGATTGATGACAAGATCCAGGAAAACCGCAAGTTTACAATTAGTGCTCTCGCTATGGAATTTCCCCAAAGCCTACGATCACTAATTCATGAAATTGTTAGCGAAAAACTGAACTTTCGTACACTTTGCTCACGTTGGGTACCAAAGATTCTTACTGATCAACACAAAACAAACGGATGGGTAGTGAATTTCAGTTTTTAACCCGTTATGATGAAGACGGCGAAGAATTTCTGACACAGATAGTCACAGGAGATGAGACTTGGGTTTCTTACGACACCCCTGAAAGTAAGCGGCAATCAATGGAATGGAGGTACACTTCATCCCCAGCAAAGGTTAAGCCGAAACAAATCTTGACACCTCGAAAAATGATGTGCACAGTGTTCTGGGACTGGAAAGGCATCTTACTCACTGATTTCTTACCGCGTGGTCAAACAATCAAAGCAGATGTTTATTGCGAGACACTTAGGAAATTGCGCCGCGCAATACAGAATAAGTGCCTAGGGTTGCTGTCAAAAGGTGCTGTTTTTCTTCACGACAACGCAAGACCACACACTGCAAATGTGACGAAAAACCTCCTACAGGGATTTGGCTGGGACGTGTTTGACCATCCTCCGTACAGCCCTGACCTCGCTCCTAGCGACTTTCATTTGTTCTTACATCTCAAGTCTTACCTAGGCGGTCAACACTTCAACAATGACGAAGAGCTGAAAGAAAATGTTTCCAACTTTTTGAAGACACAGGCGGCAAATTTCTATGAAAAAGGTATACAAAAACTTGTGCCACGCTATTACAAATGCCTGCAAAATTTCGGCAGTTATGTGGAAAAGTAGTTTAAGAGTTGTAGAATTTTGTGCAATAAATACAGAAAGTAATTTAAAATCGGTTATTAAATAGAAAGTCTTTAATTCAGACCGTGAATTCAATACCTGCCAAGTTATACGTAAATCAGGGTAATTCTGCACCTTCTATTTATTAACCGATTTTAAATGACTTGTGTTTTCACCACAATCCGCACATATCACTTTTATTTCCTACTATAGATACCAACTTGGTAGAACTCCACGAAAAAATGTATATAACATAAATTGTGTGTTTTAACGTGCTCTACATTTTTGTGTAGTAAGCTTTTGTCCATCTCTTACAGTTTAGCAATTATTCAAAATTCAATAAAATTCATCCAGAATAAACTACTTTTCAGAGGCTATACCCAGGTAATTCAAGATATACATTTTGTTTGTCACGTAAATATCTTTAATATACGAAATTTTAATCAAAATCGTTAGAGCCATTTTTGAGAAAATCAAAATTTTGGAAAAAAGTTCCATGTAAAGGGTAGTTGGGGGTGGGGGGATTTTTCTCAAAATCTTCGTGTCGCATCCCTGGAAGATACTAAACTTAAATACCAAATTTGGTATTTTACCGACTTTTCGTTTTTGAGTTATCGTGTACAAAAACACACGGACCTTTTTGTGAAAATGCTTTTTTTGGATATTGGGGATCCTAAAACATATATTTCCGGTGAAATCTCGGTATCGAATTTTTGGGTGGAGTGCAATACCTTCTCTATACACTATGTACATAGTGCGTATAGAGAAAGTAAAAAGATGCATGCACAGCAGGCGCTGCAAAATGTTAGTGCGATCGTTTGTTATTGAATTCATAGGCATAGAGAAAAGAAGCAGAATTCTTCTTCTTTGCACGCAACGCAAGGATGAAGTTTGCAAACTCTTGCATTGCGTGTTTCTATGTGAATGCTTACATTAAATAACATGAGTCCAAACTTTTGCGAATGTACACAGCACGTGGCAATGCAAGAAGTTGCGTAATCACGTTATTACAGCGACACACACACACACCTTGCTACTGTATCCCTGCGCTGTGTGCCTTCTGAAGCATAAAAGAGACATGTGTGTCAGTCACACCCGAGGAAACGTGGAACTGGAAATGCAAGTTGAGAGCCGGCAGGTCGGCACTTTGATGCAGTGATGCACGGAACGGAGAGGATATATCGACCAGCGAGGCAACAGTCGCGTTGATTTAGGGCTAGCTCGGTGGGGGGGCTTCCAGTAACCATGGTAACGTATTCCCCGCCAACCCGCCGACCTTGCTCACACAGAGATCACTACTGCCATTCATTCCTCTCAGGATACAGGTTGTTGTTTGCCACATCTCAATAAAACGTCATTTTCCATGCGGGATAAGTACGAGAGAGTGCTTTGTTTGGACTGTCACTTTGACTAATGGTGACTGAAGAGGGCGCTTGGGTCAGAGCCCTCGAGTTCAACCTAGTAACCGGACTAATCCCGGAATCATTCATACAGGTTCTCTGCCCGATTTCCTGACATTTGCTGGTATGCCATTAATATACAACCGGTCACGGCCCCGCTTTCTCATCCTAAAAAGTGTTCCAAGATGATTATTTATTCATTCACTTCTGCTTTTCATACATTTCAGAGACGTTATTTGCAATGACGTGTTACGCTGCATTCCTCCAGGGGCGCACAAAACAAACATGCTGGTTTTCTCCGTTAGTTCTGTCCCTCGAACCTGCCTTGAAAATCCATCAACACTTACAAGCATAAAGTTTTGCATGGCCTGTCCAGGGGCGACGGCAACAAATGCTCAGCGAAAAGCGCGGGAGAAAAGTAACTATTGTTAGAAAAATCTGACGTGTTCCATTCACATTACTTTCTCTATATCTCTGCAACAAATTACTGTTAAAAGTTTACTTCATGCATAGGTTAAGGTGATACTCAAAAGCTGGTTGCTAGGTGACTGAAGTTCCTTTGTTTGTATGGACACGCGTACACAAATTCCTGTATGAGAAAAGTACAAGTTTTTCAAAGCTGAAACAAAAAACAGGGAATGTCTAAAAAACGATCAACTCCACGAAAAAAATGTATATAGCATAAATTGTGTGTTTTAATGTGCTCTACATTTTTTTGTGTGGTAGGTTTTTGTCCATCTCAAAATTTCGTAAAATTCATCCAGAATAAAGTAGTATTCAGAGGCTATTCCCAGAAATTTCAAGTTATACATTTTATTTGTCAGGTAATATCTTTAATATACGATATTTTAATCAAAATCGTTTGAGCCATTTTTAAGAAAATCAAAATTTTCTAAAAAAGTTCCATGTAAAGGGTAGTTGGGAGTGGGGGGATTTTCTTGAAAATCTTCGTGTCGCATCCTTGGAAGACACCAATCTTAAATACCAACTTTGATATTTAACGGTCTTTTCGTTTTTGAGCTATGCTGTCTACAGACATACACCAAGACAGAGCCTCGCGCGCGGACCTTTTACTGAAAATGCTTTTCTTGGGACCTAAAACATGTATTTCCGGTGAAATCTCGGTAACGAATTTTTGGGTGGAATACAATACCTTCTCTATGCAGTATGTACATAATACGTGTAGAGAAAGTAAAAAGGCTTTATTAAACCCGCTGTATATTTGTCACTAAATTCAGCTTTAAGCAACATCAATTGGAGATGTAAAATTTAAAGTCATTGTTAGTAGTTAAATAATGTCCTCGACTGTCACAACTCATTTACGATCCATTCGCTCAATGTCGCCCCTAGAAGAGGAGAGATTTGGCTATTTTGTAACTCGCGTGTCTCTTAGTTCCGGGCAATTTCAATTAAGGGACACCAGGTGAGTTTTCTAAGTTTTTAAATTTTAGAGCTATTTGCCTGAAAATTGGAACATTTAATAAGAGCAAATAAATAAATCCTTGTGTAAAAGCTCTAGCTCTAATGCAATTAAATGTTTTAACTAATTAATGCAAAATTTTACTTTCTCTGGCGATTACTATGTACGTACACAGTAAGTAGAGAAGGTATTGTATTCTACCCAAAAAATCAACACTCAGATTTCACTGGAAATACCTGTTTTGAGCTCAAAAAAAAAAGGAGTCAGTTTAGAGAAAGGTCCATGTGCGTCTATATATAACTCAAAAAATCTGATTGTTCCATTCACATGACTTTCTCTATATCTCTGCAACAAATTATTGTTAAAAATCTTATGCTACTATTTACCTCATACTAATCGAGAAAAAATCAGCAGAAATAGTCCTATTACTTGCTTCCTTGTAAGTAGAGGCGAATTAAGGGAGTATTATTGGTTAAAGTCATAGTCAAAAGTTGGTTGCTATGTGACTGAACTTCCTTTGTTTGTATGGACTGGAATTGCTAAATTCCTGTATGAGAAAAGTATGTTTTTTAAAGCTGAAATCAAAAAAACAAAGAATATCTCAAAAACGATCGACTCTACGAAAAAAAAAATGTATATAAGATAAATTGTGCGTTTTAAGGTACTCTACATTTGTTGTGTTGTAAGTTTTTCTCCATCTCTTACGGTTTAGCAGTTATGCAAAAATCCATAAAATTCATCCAGTATAAAGTAGTCTTTTTAGGATATTCCCAGAAAATTCAATATATACATTTTTATTTGTCGTATAAATATCTTTAATATACGAAATTTTAATCAAAATCGTTAGAGCCATCTTTTAGAAAACCAAAATTTTCGAAAAAAGTTTCATGTTAAGGGTAGTTGGGGTTGGAGGGATTTTCCTCAAAATCTTCGTGTCGCATCCCTGGAAGATACTAAACTTAAATACCAAGTATGGTGTTTTACCGACTTTTCGTTTTTGAGTTAGCGTGTTCACAGACCCACAGACACACACACGCGGACCTTATTCTGAAAATGAATGTTTTGGTTACAGGGGACCTTAAAACAAATTTCCGGTGAAATCTCGGTATAGAATTTTTTAGTGGAGTGCAATACCTTCTCTATACACTATGTACATAGTGCGTATAGAGAAAGTAAAAACCAATAAAATACCAAACTTGAAATTTAAATTTAGTATCTTCCAACGATGCGACACAAAGATTTTCCAGAAAACCAATTAAATTTGAAATATTTTCGATTTTATGTTTAAAAATGTCTTTTGATTAAAATACGGTATATTAAATATATTTACATGATAAATAATATATATTTGAGTTTTCTGCGAATAGTCTTCGAAAACCTCTCATTCTGGTTGACTTACGTTTGAACAGTAAGCCATAGACAAAGCCTTACCACTCAAAAAATATAGAACTCATTAAACACACAATTTACGGTAATTTATCATTCCTGTTTCTTTTGTTTTACTCCCAACGTTCAGAGAAAACTGAATTTCAATCACATAGCAGCCAGCTTTTAAAAAATTCGATATCCCTTTAGCCTAGTGTATTTTCTAAGAAAAGAGTAGCTAGACCAAATCTGCTAATATTTATCTTTAAGTACATGAAGCAGAAAGGAGAATATGCTTTTGTAAGAATAATTTGCTGCAGATAAAATCACGTGAATGGAGCATATCAAATTTTTGAAAGAGGAGCCGAGACAGCATAAATTTTAATAAGAATAGCTCATGCACTTCGCGGCTTGCACATTCGCGTTTGTCAGAGAAATATGATAGTGAAGTTTTCTAATTCTTTAGTGCACTTAAAATAAATGTAGGTATTTGATATACATTGAAGTTATTAGTTCGAAGAAACAAATTTTATTATTATGAAGTTTTCAGAATTAAAATTACTCTTGTTGTATATATATACACACACACACACACTCACATTTTGTTTGAGAAAAAAAAAAACAAAACAAAGCAGTTATTGAATTCAACTTGCATATTTAGACAGCATGCTTGAGATTATGTATGTACATTTGTATACAAATCAGAGCCAAACGGAAAAGCGAGTAATAAATTCCATGTGCAAAGATAATATACAGAGAGAACTGGGATTCTGATTTAAACATACTGCAGAACTTCTTGCTTTATATTTCATGCAAACCGAGAAAAACATTAGCAGAATGATCCTATACTTAGTTCCTTATAATACACAGGAACTAAGGGAATACACTACGTTCAAGCGAGAGTCAAACGTTTTAAAAAATGTCGCTGTTCGATTGTCACTGGATTCCACTTCTCTTTATGGCTAAGAGTAAAACAAAATAAGCATGGACGACTTCCTGTTTGAAAAAAGTTAAGTGTTTTAAAATTTAAATTAAAACAAAGAATATATCCGAAACGGTTAGTACAACTATTATTTCTTTGCAGTAAGTTTTTGTCTCTCTCTTACAGTCTAATAGGTATACAAAAGAACGAAGAGGTCTTCAATACATTCTCAGAAAATTCATCTAAATATAAAATCGTTAACGCCATTTTTGAGAAAATAAACAATTTCGACAATTTTTCCATGTAAAGGGTAGTTTGGGGTGGGAGGATTTTCTTAAAAATCTTCATGTCGCATCCTTGGGAGATACTAAACCTAAATATCAAGTTGGTATTTAACGGAGTTTACGTTCAGGGGGCCTCAAAACATATATTTTCAGTAAAATCTCGGTATAACATTTTTGGATGGAATACCATACTTTATCTACAAATTATATGCAGAGTATGTGGAGAAAAGGTAAAAATCGATAATTTTGTCATGTTCACCCAAAAACTAAGTTCTAGTGTCCCTTAATTATTCAACATTAAAGCATGAAAATAAGTTGCTACAGAAAGCAAAGCACTCAGAAAACGGAAGCTGGAGATAAAAACTTAAAACCTTATTATCTGAAACCTTATTGTATTGCACCCAGAATTTCGATACCCAGATTTCACCGGAAATATATGTTTTGGGTCTCCCTGAATTAAAAAGAAAAAAATCTGATGTGTTCCATTCACATGACTTTCTCTACATCTCTGCAACAAATTATTGTTAAAAAGCTTATGCTTCTATTTACTTCAAGCTAATTGAGAAAACATTAGCAGAGATAGTCTTTATTACTTGCTTCCTTGTAAGTAGAAGCGAAATAAGGGAGTACCATAGGTTAAAAGAGGGTTGCTATGTGACTGAAGTTCCTTGATTTGTATGGACAGGAGTTGACAAATTCCTGTATGAGAAAAGTAAGTTTTTCAAAGCTGAAACTAAAAACAAGGAATGTCTTAAAAACGACCAACTCCACGAAAAAAATTTATATAACATAAATTGTGTATTTTAATGTGCTCTGCATTTTCTGTGTGGTAAGTTTTTGTCCATCTCTTTCGATTTAGCAGTTATGCAAAAGTCCGTAAAATTCATCCAAAATAAAGTAGTCTTCAGAGGCTATTCCAAGAAAATTAAAGATATACATTTTATTTTATCTTAAATATATGAGACTTTAGTCAGAATCTTTAGAGCCATTTTTAAGAAAATCCAAATTTTCGAATTTTTTTCCAAGTAAAGGGCAGTTTGGGGTGGGGGGATTTTCTTGAAAATCTTCGTGTCGCATCCTTGGAAGATACCAAACTTAAATACCAAGTTTAGTTTTTAATGGTCTCTTCATTTTTGAATTATGCTGCCCACAGACAGACACCCACACACACCATCGGATATTTTTCTAGAAGTGCTTCTTTGGATTCAGGGGGTCTCAAAACATATATTTCCCGTTAAATCTCGGTATCGAATTTTTGGGTGCAATACAATTCTCTATACACTATGTACAATGTCCGTCTGTGTGTATGTGGGCAGCATAGCTCAAAAATTAAAAGATCGTTAAAAACCAAACTTGATATTTAAGTTTGGTATCGTTCAAGGATAGGACACGAAGATTTTCAAGAAAATCCCCCCACCCCAAACTACCCTTTACATGGAACTTTTTTCGAACATTTTGATTTTCTCAAAAATGGCTCTAACGATTTTGATGAAAATATCGTATATTAAGGATATTTACCTGACAAATAGTATGTATATCTTGAATTTCCTGGGAATAGTCCCCGAAGATTACTTTATTCTGGATGAATTTTAAGAAATTATGCATAACTGGTAAACCGTAAGAGATAGACAAAAACTTACCACACAAAAAATGTAGAGTACATTAAAACACATAATTTATGTTATGTACATTTTTATCGTGGAGTTGGTCGTTTTTAAGATATTCCTTGATTTCAGTTTCAGCTTTGAAAAACATACTTTTCCCATACAGGAATTTGTCAACTCGTGTCCATACAAACAAAGGAACTTCAGCAATCAGACTTTTATGTTATTTTTTTCTTGATTAGCATGAAGTAGATAGAAGTTTTAGCTTTTTAACAATAATTTGTTGCACAGATGTAGAGAAAGTCATGCGAATGGAACACATCATATCACATATTTTATTCTGTTCACAAGAGCAGTAAGGTTTTGATATTGCTACTTAGGTAACAGTTTTCGAATTCATCTTAGCAGAATCTCGATGTTCTTTTCAGTCGACTTGTTGAATATCGAGCTGAGTTTGTTACAGATTAGTAACGGGTGCCAAAAATTGTCATGGTGTACTAAGTAGCGCCCGGCGTCAAACATAAAACACTGGTTCCATGTGCTAATTTTTCTTGAAGGGTAGACCCAGTCTAACTGGTCTCTTTTCGCTAACTACCTGTCCAGGACCTAGAAATCTGCCTCCAATATCCACTTCTTGGAATTCAACCTATACTCCTCGTCTCCTATTGCACATGTTCGTTCTCGTCCAATTAATTCTTTCCCTGATACGAAATCTGTCGCGCTGTGTGGCCACTAGGCTACGTCCCGATAGATAAGAGTGGATTTCTAAGCTTGAACAAGGTTCATGGTCCTTGTTTTTAATGCATTTGTACTTGACTAAACACTTTTATTTGTGCTATTTTGTTAAAAATCAGATTATTAGGTAGCTTATTCCTTTAGCACAGGTAGATTTATCTCATCTTTCGAGAGAGTAACAGATCGAAGAAAGACGAAACGCGCATGGAAGGATGGACTAAAAGAAGTCGGCAACACCAGAGAGAGCAGAGGAGGGAGAGAGAGTGGGGTTGGAGGGAGGTGGAGAGCAAAAGGTGAATCACTCAATGCCCGGAGCACAGACCCGACCGCTAAAATCTTCGTCGAAAACAATTTTTTTTTTTTTTTTTTTTTTTTTTTTGGGTAGTGTTTAACTCCCGCTTTTACTACTTATACCGGTGGAATGCGATTGCAGGGGAAACCAGAGAAACAGGAGAAAATCCGCCCCTGCGCCGCTTTGTCCACCACAAATCTCACAGGCGGTCGCTTGATCGAATCCGGGCCGTCTAGAAAACGATTCTATTTATCACTTTAGCCAAAACCTTTTAAACTGCTAATAACAAATCACAGCTTTTCAAACTACCTGTAATTATAGACTCTTTTATATTCATCTAAATCTTTAAAGCACAACGAATTATGATAGTATTATTATAGAAGGTTTAAATAGAAATATTGATAAAATTTCTCTCCAAACTTACTTCACATTTAAAGATATTTTAGGATTTATTATTCTATTTATTATTTTATCCCTGTTATCCTTATATTTTAGAAGACCCAGATAATTTTACACCTACAAACCCAAGAATAAACAAAACGTTGGTTTACATTCTTGCTTATGCTGTTTAATTCATATTGTAAGAGGAGTTTTCAGGTGCAATAACACGATGCAATGTTATTACAAAGCAAAATGAGAACATAAAAACCATGTCCATTAGCAGGCATATCCCATCAATCTGACCATCTAAAGCTCTAAATCCGTTGGACTTTAGGTTCCTGGGTTATATGACTGAACGAGTTTTGCGACTGACAAATTTGTTTATTTATTTAACGCCCTTCAACCTAGCAAGTCTTATCGGACAATGGATGAAACGCTGAAATGATGTTCAAATTAACCCAGTGGCCATGATGTTTCAAGTTACTCAACATTTGTCTTCTCAGGATAAGGGAAAACTCCGGATAAAAAAACATCATCCGGGTACCTCACCATAACCGAGATTTGAAGTAGGGAACTGATATAAGTTTTGTTGCAGCTACAACGAAACCTCAGGTCCCAAATAAGACAGTCAGATGTTTGATGTGTTTGAGTTAATGCTGTCATCTCTGCTCTCTCTCTCTCTCTCTCTCTCTCTCTCTCTCTCTCTCTCTCTCTCTCTCTCTCTCTCTCTCACACACACACACACATTTGGGTTTAATGAACCTCAATATAAGCATTTCCATGAAATCTCAATATCGAATTTTTTGGTGGAAGGTATAACTTTCTGTATTGGCAACTGGTAAAAAAAGTTAGATCCTCCCGCGGAAATCGAAACCGGAGTTTCTGGTTTTAAACCATAACGCTGACCACAAGATCACAGGAGTGATATCTTTAAAAGTGTTGACTCACTGATCGTGGGATTTTAACAATAGCTTTTAATCCTGAAAAACATTCACTCCCGCTTCACCAGAATCTGGTGGATATGTATCCGGAAGCTTACTCTCCAAAATGTAACTTTCAAACCTTTCAATTTATTCTGTCTGGCGCATTCATTCTAACCGTGCAAATATATTAAGGTTAAAAGATACACTTGTTTTTTCTATCATAGCTAGTAGGTAGAGGTAGCTTTGCATTGCACCAAAAGATTTCATACGGAGATGTCACAGAATATATATCGTTTGTAAAGAATGTTTACTTTCTCTACACGTACTATGCATATTTTGTATTGCACCCAAAAATTTGATACCGAGATTTCACCGGAAGTACATGTTTTGGGTCCCCTTAAAAAAAAAAAAAAAAAAAGAGCCTATCTGGAAAAAGGTCCACGCGCCCGTGTGTGTGGACAGCATAGCTCAAAAACGAAAAGACCGTTAAAGACCAAACTTGGTGTTTAAGTATCTAGTAAGGATGCGACACGAAGATTTTCAAGAAAATGCCCCCCACTTTTTTTCGAAAATTTTGATTTTCTCAAAAATGGCTCTACGATTTTGATTAAAATATCTTATATTAAAGATATTTATCTTACAAATAGTATGTAAATCTTGAATTTTCTGGGAATAGCCTCTGAAAACTACTTTATTCTGGATTAATTTTACGGAATTTTGCATAACTGCTAAGCCGTAAACAAAAATTTACCACATAAATTATATATAGCACATTAAAACGCACAATTTATGTTATATACTTTTTTTCGTGGAGTTGATCGTATTTGAGATATTCCTTGTTTTTGGTTTCGGTTTCAAAAACTTATACTTTTCTCATACAGGAATTTGTCAACCACTGTCCATACAAACAAAGGAACTTCAGTCACATAGCAACCAGTTTTTGACTATCACTTTAACCTATGGTACTCCCTTATTTCACTTCTACTTACAATGAAACAAGTAATAAGACTATTCCTGCTATATTTTTTTTTTTCTTGATTAGCATGAAGTAAATGGAAGCGTTAGCTTTTTAACAATAATTTGTTGCAGAGATGTAGAGACAGTCATGTGAATGTAACACATAAGATTTTTTAGAAAAAGGACCTTTTTGCGAGCATGTACACGAATACGTGTGTGAACAAGATAACTCAAATAGGAAAAGAATAACTACCAGAAGTCCGCGCGCGCGCGTGTGTGCATAAACAACATAATTCAAAAGCTAAATGTCAAAACTAAAATTGGTATTTAAATTCAGTATCTTCCAAAGGTATGAAGAAGTCCCGCCATCTACCATATCGTTTACATGTACACATTTTGCATATTTTTTATCAATAACGTCTAATTATTTTGATTAACATATCATGTATTTAAGATATACATTAATACATACCAATATAAAATTCATTTGGACGGAGTTTTTATTAAGTTTGTAATACGGTAAGCCACGAGAAATAGACAAAAACATGCAACACAGAAAACGGAGATATCTTTAAAGCATACAATGTTTTGTGATACTTCGCTGTTTTGTTATCACTTCCGAAGTAGCAGTGTTTTGTTCAACACTGAAATGTGTTGAAGTGGTGTCGATATTCAGCTGTTTCTTGCTATATCTTGGAAAGAATATGGAATTATAAGTCCAACTTATCGTGAACCGCTTTTAAACGTCTATCAATTCTGATTCCCCTAGTGCCTATAAGAAATGGTACTCTATTTCTACAAAATTTATGTCGATTATCTGGAAGTAGATAAAAAAAATCTGATGTGTTACACTCACATGACCTTGTCTAGCTACTCTACAAACTATTTACAAAAGATTATTCTTCTTTCTACTCCATGCTAATCGAGATAAACATTAGCAGAATGTTCTTGTCACTTAGTTCCTTATAAGCAGAAGGGAACTAAAGGAATGCACTAGGCTAAAGAAGTGATATTCAAATGTTTTAAAAGCTGCCGTTATGCGATGTCATTGCAAATCGCTTCTTTGCTTAGCAGTAGTAGAACGGAAAAAAAAAAAAAAAAAAAAAGGACACTTCCTGCCTGAGAAAAGTGTAAGTACTTCATAATTGAAACCAATAACAAGGAACATCTCGGGAACGGTTACCTCCACAACAAAAACGTAAAGGGCATAAATTGTGTGTTTTGACGAGATCTACATTTTTTGTGCAGTAAGTTTTTGTCTGTCTCTTACAGTTTACCAGTTACGCAAAATTCAGCCAAATTCATTCAGAATAAAGAGGTCTCTAGAGGCTATTCCCAGAAAACTCAAGATATAGCTTATACATAGCTTTAATATACGACATTTTAATCATAATAGTTAGCCATTTTTGAAAAAATCAACATTTTCGAAATTTTTTCCATGTAGGTAGTTTGGGGTGGTGGGAATTTTTCTCAAAATCTTCGTATCGTATCCTTGGAAGCTACTAAACTTAAATTCCTAGTTTAGTATTTTACGACTATTCGTTTTTGAGCTACCTACCGTGTTCACAGACACACTGACACACACGGACCTTTTTCTGAAAATACATTTTTGGACACGGGAAATCTAAAACGTCTATTTCCGGTGAAATCTCCGTATCGAATTTTTGGGTGGCGTGCAATTGCCTTCTCTATACACTATGTACATAGTACGTGTAGAGAAAGTAAAAAATATAGAGGATATAATAAACGACAAGGCCGCCTGGGTAGTGTGGTGGTAGTGTGTTTGCTTCACATTCACAAGGCAGTGAGTTACACGGATAAGGTTTTTTTCGGGGTTTTCTCTTATCCTGAGAAGACGAATGTCGAGACCCCGAGATCATTTGGGCATCATTTCACCAATTTCATTCATCGTCCGATATGAAAGGACGTTAAGCTACCAAATAGACAAATGGTAAGAGAAAGGCATGTGAATGTCAGACATCAGTACAGGTTAACACGACCTATCCAACAGAGTTAATGCGAAATGTTGTGCTAGGCAAGTAGAATAGAGGTGGCCAGTTGATGCCCATTAATCCGGAGTAACCGCTTGCTAGTAGCCACAAATAAACTACCTGAAGATGCTTTCACTCGATATCCGACAGGACCGAGTTCAGCTCTTGCCTAGGGCTGCCGCTGGCATGCGCGCGCACTCTCTCCGCAACAACTTTCACCGTCAAAAAGTTGCCCACTTGCTTACAGCCAGTGGAATTTTTACCAACTATCATCCTTTCAGGAGACATGTCAACAGAACAGCTACTTCCGAGAAACAAACGGTTCTTTTCAAGAACCTCCTAGGTTGTTTTTTATTTTCTCTAGTCCCGTACGTACAATGCACATAGGGATAGAGAAGTATTGTATTCCATCCAAAAATTCGATGTCGAGATTTCGCCGGAAATATATGTTTTAGGACCCACTGAGTCCAAACCCACCCCTAACTACCCTTTGCATGGAAAAAGTTTCAAAAATTTTGTTTTTCTTAAAAATAGCTCTAATGATTTTGATTAAAATACCACATATTAAAGTCATTTCTATCACAAATTTGAATTTTGCTTAATTTGGCATAACTAGTAGGCCGTAAGAGATAGGCAAAACTTAGTAAACAAAAAATGTAGATCTTGTTAAAATATACAACTTATGTCATATAGTTTTTTTTTTTTATTAGTTTCAGTTGTGAAGTACGAGAATGGAACACATGAGATTTTTTTTCTACGTAAAATCGTGAATATTAGGTATTAGAATTTTTGGGTGGAATGCAACACTTTTACTTACAAAGCTCAATAGAGAAATTAAGGGTTCGGTAATGACATGCTACATATGGAACTGAATACTTACGGGTCCAGGTATTCGAGGGAAAGACTGATGCTGTCGTCGGGCGAGTAGATAAGCCGTTCCACCCCCTCGCCCCGTCCTTCTGGTGTGGTGGCATCGCTTACTGCAAAACAGAACAGCGTCACATATTAGATGTGCGTTTCTACTAAAAACCAAGCAATTACACATACACTGTGATTGGTAATAAAGCTACACTTTGTAAGTAGTTAATCTGTTATTAAAGTTCTCTGTCAGGAACACTCATTCAATAATTTACGGATTTTGTTTTCAAAACCACATCTACTTATCTGGTTGTAGTTTATTCACATTACATTTTTAAAATTATTACTTTCTCTACGCACACAATGTACATAGTGTATAGAAATTCGATATCGAGATTTCACCAGAAATGTGTGTTTTAGAGTCCCCTGTATCAAAAAAAAAAAAAAAAAAGCATTTTCAGAAAAAGGTCCGTGTGTGTGTCAGTGTGTCTGTGAACAAATAACTCAAAAACGAAAAGTCAGTAAAATACCAAACTTTGTATTTAAGTTTAGTATCTTCCAGGGATGCGACACGTAGATTTTGAGAAAAATCCCCCACCCCCAGCTACCCTTTACATGGAACTTTTTTCGTAAATTTTGATTTTCTCAAAAAGGCCTCTAACGATTTTGATTAAAAGTTCGTATATTAAAGATATTTACTTGACAAATAAAATGTATATCTTGAATTTTCTGGGAATATCCTCTGAACACTACTTTATTCTGGATCAGTTTTATGGAATTTTGCATAACTGCTAAACCGTAAGAGATGGACAAAAACTTACCACACCAAAAATGTAGAGCACGTTGAAACACGCACTTTATGTATTATACATTTATTTTGTGGAGTTAATCGTTTTTTAGATATTCCTCGTTATTGGTTTCAGCTTTGAAAAACTTATAGATACTATTCTCATACAGGAATTTGTCAATTCCTATCCATACAAATAAAGAAACTTCAGTCACCTGGCAACCAGCTTTTGACTATCACTTTAACCTATGCTACTCCCTTATTTCGCTTCTACTTACAAGGAAGCAAGTAATAAGACTATTTCTGCTACATTTTCTCGATTAGCATGAAGTAAATAGATGCATAAATAAGCTTTTTAATAATAATTTGTTACAGAGATGTAGAGAAAGTCATGTGAATGGATCACATCAGATTTTTAATATAGGAGCTCCTTTGCTATGTTTCAGATATGAGAATATGAAAGGGGTGTAGATGTTTTAATTTCTTTGAAACGAAAGATAACTTCCCGTCTGAGAAAAGTTCAAATAGTTTAATGCTGAAACGAATAATAAGGAATCTTTCGGAAACGGGCAACTCTACGAAACGCGTGTACGACACGACATGAGCTGTACAGTTTTATAAGTTTTTATATATCTTTTACGGTTTAACAATTATACAAAACCTATTCAGAAATAAAAGATCTTTAGAGCCTATTACCAGAAAATTTAGGATATACATTTCGTTTGTCATAAAAATATCTTAAACACTTGGTATTTAAATCAAAGGCATTAGAACCAATTTTGGGAAAATCAAAAATTTCCAAGAATGTTCCATGTAAATGGTAGTTAGGGATGGGGGATTTTCCTGGAATATATTGAATTGAACTTAAATACCAAGTTCGACACTTAAAGGACTTTTCATTTTTGAGTTACGTTGGTTATACACGCACACACGCCCACGCGCGCGGGGACCTACTTCTAAAAATGTTTTTTTCTCGAATAAGGGAACTCTAAAACATACATTTCCGGTGGAATTTTAGGGTAGAATATAATACCTTCTCTACCTATATACTATGTATATGGTACACACGTGCTAGAGAAAATAAAAACATTGAACAAAGAGAGGATGAAGAGAGTTAACAACAATGCAGGAAGAGAATGAGACAGTGAAAAGTAAAGGATATAGCTGAATCTCCACAAACGAATTTGGAGGAGCGGAGGAAAAGAAGGAAAGAGGATGGACGAGACGCTGAGAACTAAGAGAAACAGCTAAATATCCATAATGTGTTCTGGAGGAGGAGGAGGAGAAAAGGGAGAGAGGGAGAGAGAGACAGCGAGGAAATGAGACAACGTTGAATTTCCACATGTAATCAAGGATAGAAAATCAGAGTATGGAACCAGAAGGAAAGAGAGAAAAAGAGGCAGAGCGAGAAAGAGAGAGATAGTGAGAAAACGAGTCAAAGACAGTCACCACTTGCAACCAAGGGCCGCGCTCGCCAAGGCGTCTCGCTTTGGTGCTTCGGAGTGTACGGGATCGTGGGCTCGAGCCCCGCCTTGGGCATGAGTGTTATACGTTTGTGTATGTGTGTGTACAAGAAGAAAACAGCAATTCAGTAATCATACAGAAAATAAAATAGGGTATACAGCGCCGGAGTCCCGGCTAGACTCCGGAGCTGTATTTTTATAATAAAAAAAAAAGGACGAGGAAAGAGGGCAATGGAGCAGGAGGAAAGAGGGAGAGGGAAGAGACGGTGAGAAAAAGCTGAATCTCCACGTGCAACTGTGGAGGTGAAGAGTGACAGGGAGCAGAAGAAAAGGGGATGGGGTGAGGAAGAAAGCGAGAGAGGCAAAACTGAAACTCCACAATTAACTATGGAGAGGTAGAGATTGTGGGTGTAGAAGGAGGGCTGGAGAGACAGCGAAGAAGTAGAACATATCTCCACATGCAATGCGCTGAGCTTGGTTGAGCTAAACTGAAAATTCTGCTAGTTCTAAAAAATCTGATGTGTTCCATTCACATGACTTTCTCTACATCTCTGCAACAAATTATTGTTAACAAGCTTATGCTTCTATTTACTTCATGCTAAACGAGAAAACATTAGCAGAATTACTCTTATTACTTGCTTCCTTGTAAGTAGAAGCGAAATAGGTTAAAGTGTCTCAAAAGCTGGTTCCTATGTGACTGAAGTTCGCTTGTTTGTATGGACAACAGTTTACAAATTCCTGTATGAGAAAAGTATAAGTTTTTCATAGCAGAAACCAAAAACAAGGAATGTCTCAAAAACGATGAACTCCACGAAAGAAATGTACATAACATAAATTGTGTGTGATGAATTTCATGGAATTTTGCATCACTACTAAACTATAAGAGATGGACAAAAACTTACAACACAAAAAATGTAGAGCCCGTTAAAACACACAATTTATGTTAAATACACTTTTTCGTGGAGTTGAGCGTTTTTGAGATATTTCTTGTTTTTGGTTTCAGCTGTGAATTTGTCAACTGCTGTCCATACAAACAAAGGAACTTCAGTCACATAACAACCAGCTTTTGACTATAACTTCAACCTATGGTTCTCCCTTATTTCGCTGCTATTTAGAAGGAAGCAAGTAATAAGACTATTTCTGCTAATTTTTCTCGATTAGCAAGAAGTAAATAGAAGCATAAACTTTTTAACAATAATTTGTTGCAGAGATGTAGAGAAAGTATTGTAAATGGAACACATCAGATTTTTGGATTAAGGTGGTCCTAAAACATGTATTTGCGGTGAAAGCTCGGTATCGAATTTTGGGTGGAATACAATACCTTCTATGTACATAGTACGTGTAGAGAAAGTAAAAAATCACACACAAACACACATCACGAAAATGTCTTCTACTTGAATAAGAAGGAAACAAATTAAGCCCCAAGTGGGCACAAGATGCAGAAGTCTCCATCAAGAGTATAAGTAATACATGAGATATGGTTGTGCTCATTCCTGCTGAAGTCGTAAACTCAGAGATTAACAGCGCTGTTACACGGCACAGCATTGATATGTCAGATAACCCCATAAATCATTCCGGCAGTATATGTCGAAAATCATAACAATATCGCTTCTAATTCGATACCACAGCGGTTGTGACGAGAAAGGACGCGAAAGTCAGAAGATATAAAAACACCCATACAAGGTTCCCTATTCAAGATAGCGGGAGACTAGACAATGCGAAACATAGCTTGCCATGAAGCATGCATTAGTATTCTTAGCTTGCAACATTTTCTCTATATCTGCAACAAATTATTGTTAAAAAGCTAATGGTTATATTTACTTAATGCTAGTCGAGAAAAAAGTAACAGAAATAGTCTTATACTTGCTTCCTTATTAGTAGAAGGAAAATACGAGAGTACCATAGGTAAAAGTGATAGTCAAAAGATGGTTGCTATGTGACTCAAGTTCCTTTCTTTGTACAGACAGGAGTTGTCAAATTCCTGTATGGGAAAAGTATAAGTTTTTTAAACCTGAAACCAAAAACAAGGAATATGTAAAAAACGATCAACTCCACGAACATTATATCACATAAATTGCTCTACATTTTTTGTGTGGTAAGTTTTTGTCCATCTCTTACAGTTTAGCAGTTATGCAAAATTCCGTAAAATTCGTCCAGAATAAATTAGTCCTCAGAGGCTATTCCCAGAAAGTTCAAGACATGAATATTATTTGTCAGGTATATATCACTAATATACGATATTTTCATAAAAATTGTTACAGCCATTTTCTATAAAATCAAAATTTTCGAAGAAAGTTCCATGTAAACGGTAGTTGGAAGTAGGGGGATTTTATTGAAAATCTTCGTGTCGCATCCTTACAAGGTACCAAATTTATATGCCAAGTTTGGTATTTAACGGTCTTTTCGTTTTTGAGCTATGGTGTCCACAAACACACACACACACACACACACACACACACCCTAAAACATATATTTCCGGTGAAATCTCGGTATCGATTTTTTTGGTGGAGTGCAATACCTTCCCTGTACACTATGTACATAGTGCGTAAGGAGAAAGTAAAATGTACTGCGTATGTTTTGATATTCAGGACCTCCCAAGGTAATGATGCTTAGAAAAGTTTAATTTTCGCAAAACATGCATTTAACCATTTTTATTAAAATACCAATATTCTAAAGATATGTCACAAGAAGTAAAATTAATTCATGCATTTTTACTTTCTCTACATGTATTATGCACATAGTGTATAGAGAAGATACTGTAATGCACTGAAAAATTGGATACCGAGATTTCAACGGAAAAACATGTTTTGGGTCCCCCTGAATAAAAAAAAAAAAATCTGGAAAAATGTCCGTGTGTGTGTCTGAAGACAGCTTAGCTCAAAAACGAAAAGACCATTAAATACAAAACTTGGTATTTAAGTTTGGTGTCTTGCAAGGATGCGACACAAATATTTTCAAGAAAATCCCCCCTCCCCAACTACCGTTTACATGTAACTTTTGTCGAAAATTTTGATGAATTTTACGAAATTTGGTATAACTGCTAAATCGTAAGAAATAGACAAAAATTTACTACATAAAACAATGTAGATCACGATAAAACTCAATTTATGTCCTGCATATTTTATTCATGGAGTGGATCATTTTAGATATTCCTTGTATTTGTTTTCAGCTATAAAAAACTTAAACTTTCTCATACAGGAATTTGTCAACTCCTGTCCACACAAACAAATGAACATCAGTCACATAGCAACCAGCTTTTGGCTTTCACTTTAACCTATGGTACTCCCTTATTTCTCTTCAACTTACAAGGAAGCAAGTAATATGCTAATTTTTTCGCGATTAGCTTGAAGTAAATGTAAGCATACCCTTTTTAACAATAATTTGTTGCAGAGAGAGACATAAACCGCCACATCAGTTGATGTAGAACCAAAGATGACTCACTCGGTTGGAGCAGCCAACTGCTCGGGAGGTTCCGGTATCGATTCCTGGAGAGGAGAATGCTTGGATTTTATCTCCACTGTCCCTTTCTAGTGCATGCCTTAGATTCAGTATCTGCTTGCTTTCATAAATTACTACCACGAGCTGAAGGCCGATACAGCACTTCTGTTTGTTGAACGTATGTTTGCTATTGTATGTCTCTCAGTGAGGGTCAACTAGATCCCTATTAGGATTTCACTATGAGCTTTTCTGTACAACAACTTTCAAGCCCCTAGGTTACCCTTACTTTCTCTACACGTGTATACAGCAAGTATTGTATTCCAACCAAAATATCGATATCCAGATTTCATCGGAAATATGTATGTTTTGGGTCTCCTGAGTCTAAGAAGGTAATTTTTAAAAACAAACTTGTTATTTAAGTTTGGTATCTTCCAAGGATGTACACGAAGATTTTAAAGAAAATTTCCCAATACAAATACCCTTTACATGGAAAAAGTTTTTGAAAATTGTATTTTTCTCAAATATGGTTCAAACAATTTTGATTAAAACACCTTATATTAAAGAAATAAAATGTATATCTTGAATTTTCTGAGAATAGCTTCTGAAGACTTGTTCATTCTGGATGAACTTTGTTGCATTATGCATAACTGGTAAACTGTAAGAGATAGATAAAAACTTAATACATAAAAATGTAGATCTCGTAAAAACACACAGTTTATGTCCTTACATTTTTGCTGCAGAGTTAACCGTTTCCGAGGCATTTCTTTTTATTGTTTTCAATTTTAAACTACCCACTTTTCAAACGGGGACACCTTCGTTTCATATCTCTCTCTTTGGAAATGCAAAGCGAGGCGACCTTCAATTGTTTAATGTTTATTGGCTTTTAAAAGATTTCACTATCGTTTTAGCCTGGTACAGATATTCCCTTATTTCCCTTCTGCTTATAAGGAACTAAGTATAAAGACCGATTGTGTTAATGTTTATCTCGATTAGCATGAAATCGATATAAGAGGAATCTTTTGTAAGAATAGTTTGTTTGCAAAACAGGTAGACAAAGTGATGTGAACGTCAGTTGTTTTTTTTTCCTGGTTTACAAGTCTTAACGGCACAAAAGGCAGCAGAAGATATGTTTACCCTAACTGTACATGTAAGGTTGATTTACATCCCTATACAGATATTGCCTCATTACTTAACAACGGAAACACATAGTAATTTATGAAATACATATTCCTGGTATAAATATCTTTAATACACGATATTTAAATAAAGAATTTTGAGAAAAACAAAATTTTCAAAACGAGTTTCCACGTAAAGGGTAGTTGGAGGTGGGGGTGTTTTCTTGAAAATCTTCATATCGCATCTTTGGGAGATACTAAACATAAATACCAAGTTTGGTATTTAACGATCTTGTCGTTTTTGAGCTATGCTGTCCTCAAACACAGACACAGCTTCTAAGAGCTTTTTTTTTTGGACTAAGGGGACCTCAAAACATATCTTTCCGGTGAAATCTCAAATTGGAAGGGAAGTAAAGCCGTTGGTCCCGTGTAACACGCCATTTGTATTTACTTACTGCGTGTTTCTTACCGTCAGATCATTGGACTCTTAGTTGTAAACCTCTGATGTGTTCCATTCACATGACTTTCTCTACATCTCTGCAATAATTTGTTTCTAAAAAGTTTATGCTATTTTTTACTTCCTCCTAATCGAGAAAAAATTAGCAGAAATAGTCTTATTTCTTGCTTCCTTGTAAGTAGAAGCGAAATATGGGAGTACCATAAGTTAAAGTGATAGCAAAAGATGGTTGCTATGTGACTGAAGTTTCTTTGTTTGTATGGACACGAGTTACAAAGTCCTGTACGAGAAAAATATAAGTTTTTATAGCTTAAACCAAAAACAAGGAATAAGTAAAAAAACAATCAACTCCACGAAAAAAATGTATACCACATAAATTGTGTGTTTTAATGTGCTCTACATTTTCTGTGTGGGCATTTTTTGTCTCTCTCTTACGGTTTAGCAGTTATGCAAAATTCCGTAAAATTGACCCAGAATAAAGTAGTCTTCAGAGGCTATTCCCAGAAAATTGAAGATATACATTTTATTTGTCAGGTAAATATCTTTAATATACGACATTTTAATCAAAATCGTTAGAGCCATTTTTTACAAAATCAAAATTTCGAAAAAAGTTCAATGTAAAGGGTAGTTTGGGGTGGGGGGATTCTTTTCAAAATCTTCGTGTCGCATCCCTGGAAGATAATAAACTTAAATACCAAGTTTGATATTTTACCGACTTTTCGTTTTTGAGTTATCGTGTTCACTGATACACACACATGGACCTTTTTCTAAAAATACCTTTTTTGAATACAAGGGACCCTAAAACGTATATTTCCGTTGAAATCTCGGTATCTGTACATAGTGCGTATAGAGAAAGTAAAAAGCATCTTCAGAGAAAGGTCCGCGTGGTCAGTGTGTCCGTCTGTCTGTGAACACGATAAAAACGAAACGTCAGTAAAATACCAAACTTGGTATTTAAGTTTAGTATCTTCCACGAATGTGACACGAAGATTTTGAGATAAATCGTCCCACCCCAAACTACTCTTTACATGGAACTTTTTTTTCGATTTTTTTTATTTTCTTAAAAGTAGCTCTAACGATTTTGATTAAAATACCGAATATTAAAGATATTTAAGTGACAAATAAAATGTATACCTTGAATTCTCTGGGAATAGCCTCTTAAGACTAGTTTATTCTGGATGAATTTTGCGGAATTTTGCATAACTGCTAAACCGTAAGAGCTAAACAAAAGCTTACCACATAAAAATGTAGATCACGATAAAACACACAACTTATGTTATATACATTTTTTCGTGGAGTTCGTCGTTTTTGTGACATTCCTTATTTTTGGTTTCTGCTATGAAAAACTTCTACATTTCTCATACAGGAATTTGTCAACTCCTGTCCATACAAACAAAGGAACTACAGTCACATAGCAACCAGCTTTTGTCTATAACTTTAACCTATGGTACTCCCTTGTTTCGCTTCTACTTACAAGGAAGCAAGTAAATGAAAGCTATAAGCTTATTAACAATAATTTGTTGCAGAGTAAAATTAACTTATACATTAGCTCTCAGTATTCTCTTTCATGTTACATATTTTCTGAGAAAGCCTTAAACGGGTCTTGACATTGTTCTTAATAAAATTATCGCTCTAATAGGCTTCCTCCCAAGGTCCAAGCGGGTTATAAAGCCGTATATGGTAGAAGAATCCGAGGTATTTGAAGATCGCTTTTAGCATTCATATGTAAAAGAAATACTTACAATATTCTGGATGTTTAGCGTAAAATTCCCTCCGCCGTCTCATTTCTGAATGGAATAATCCAGGCACGAGTTTGTATACGATGTCTTGAAGAGCCTTATCAGGTCTGGAAAACAAAGAAGTAAAACATCATTATTATCATTCTGCTTTGTTTCTCGTGTGATAAAATACATGCATTAGGCTTAAATGAGAAATTAATAACATTCAAAAATAAACTAAAGGCAAAAATTACAATTTAAGCGTAGACATAGGTTAGCATTGGTCAAAAAGCATTTTAAAAAATCATTTGCTTGATAGTCCTAATTTCAAAATACTAAAGTGTTAATTTATTCAATCTGCAACGCTTTAACCAAAGAAAGAACACTAGATGTAATTCTTTAGGAACCTGGGCTGTAGTAATGGCCGAACTCCACAAAGTATAATCTTAAAACTGTGCTTAAAATTATATTTAGCCCGTTTCCCTTCCTCAACAACGGGTATAATATATATATTAGAGTTAGGCAACACTCCATACTCTAAAAGCAATAAGGTCGAAATTACCGTGCTTGTTAACCATTTGGTAACCACGCAAATCTAGCCTGCTTTTCTTAGGAGAATAGACCTTAGCAGCAATATTTACGTCCATCCCAAAAACATGCGCATAATAACTCCTGTTACAGTACATGTTTAATCAATAGGATCACTGTCATATGTTCTGTAACGTAAATTATAATGTATGGAGGTTAAACGAACGGCTTAAGCTACAACGAGTCACACAACAGTTATAAAGGGATCAGAAGCGGAGAGGGAGACATGTGGGACACTACACCTACAAGTTTTAACAGTAAAAGCGTCCGCAATGATTGTAGCTCAACTGGTTAATTTCATATTCTCTTTATCACCTCTGGCGTGTCAGCGGTTCGAGTTCCACAGTCTGCGTGCACTTTTTTTTCTTCTTTATGCATTATCCATCAAGGTGAAGAGTTAGTCCAGTGTTTGTCACTCTAATAAGTTTAGGTATAAACAAATATATGAATAAAGAAAAAACGACAGTTCATTTTACGTGTTCTTCAGTTTTGGATACTTAATTTTCATTCTAATTGTTTTGAAAAAGAAACTTCATTAAGACTTTAAATAATACTGGACTGATAAACTTAGAATAAACATAAAGAGAACAATAAAAGAAACAAATAAGCAAGTTAATAAATGTTCTGATATCCCATTTAGCTATGTGACAAATCTGGAAGAAAAAGCGGGGGAAGGGTTGCCAGCGTTTAGTTTACATTCGAACCTGAATCTAGCCTAACACGTCGCGTTAACCAAATACGCTGCTGTTTAGCTATAACTTGCAGCGCCAAAGTCTGTAATGTTTGCATAAAACCAGAGAATAAGGGACAGGTGAACCACCTGGTATATATCAATACTATATTAAGATAAGTTACCGTCGGTATGATGGGGAAGAAATATATTTTCAACAGTTCTATAAAAGTATTCAGCTCGAAAACAAGTGTGTTGCTATGCTAGTAATGCTATTTCATAAAATTAAGGTGACCACTTCCCTATAACAAATCCGTGAAACTTGTGTCTTGTATATGCCATTTCGAGTATTATGTCATCATTCTCATCATCTTGTTCATTAGTGATGTATTTAACATATTGTATGTTCAATTTAATCTAGTCAAATAACATTAAATATTGTTTTTTTTGTTGTTTTTTTTTAACAGTAACGGAGTCTGGTCAGGACTCCGACGCTGTATCCCCTATTTACATCCCCCTCTGTATGATTACTGGTTTTACTGTTCCTTTACACAAACATATAACACCCATGCCCAAGACGGGCCTCGAACCCACGATCCCCTGCCCACGAAGCACCAAGGCGAGACGCTTTAGAGAGCGTGGCCATGGGGACCGGTGTGTTCAGCTGTTTTTAAACTTATGCAATATCCGCCCCCTATTAACAGAAAATTCAGTACTGCTTTTTACACAATAAAGAAAGTTTTTATTTTCCTGTTTATAAACGGAAACATTTTATACAATTCCTTTTATGCCACAGATTTCCTTTTTAGTGCTGTTATCACCGTAGAATTGAAATACAATGCTGCTATTACGACAGGATAATCTTGAACCCGATTGTAAAAATGTATTCAAATTTGAGGTAGCGAGGCGCATTTGGGTAAGCACAGTCCTAGATGTAACACGCTAGTCTTTTGATTCCCAAGGTCGCGGTTTAAACCCAGCAGAGGGCGATGGATTTTTTCGGACGGAAAAATCTTTATTAACTTCCTTCGGAGATGCGTAAGTCATTGGTCCCGAGTCGTATATTTATTTCAATTAAGTGGTCTTTCACGCCCAATATAGAACGGGACGCTGAGAAACACAGTCGTGTAGAAGTTAAAACTGGCCCAACAAATCTGGACATGTGAAAATCTTAATGGGAGCTAGGAAGCGAGTTGTACTTTCAGATAAGCAGTTCACCAGTCGATTCATGCATGCTGGAGGGGTGCCTGTCACAGTCAATGTCAAATATCTGTCACCTCTTATGCTCTGCACTGATAAACATGTGTTTTCATATGTATATTCATATCTACAAAACATCTATACAAATGGCCTACTATATAAACAATGTCAATCGTCTGCCTCCAATTCTTCCACACCTGACAGTCCTTCGTCTTCGCTCACGTCATTGTCATCATCAACGCTATCGCTACTTTCTGCACCATTATCCTGGATTATAATTCTTTCTATTTCATTTTCTACAATTCTTTCTAATGATTTTCAATGTTTTCAACATGATGACAAACATTTTCCGATTCTGGCCTGCCAATTTCTGCAATTCGCTGGCGACCCAACTGTTCCACATCTTTTAATTTAAAAGTGATGTATTAAGTTTTATATTTCTTTCTTTCTTTCTCATCTTTGAGAACTCTGAAAACGGAACTCAATGAAATATCAGTTGCCTTGGCTACGCTTTCATTCACTTTCTAGTCTTTTGAAGAACTCGGGGAACATACATTTTCTTCCTTCATCTGTGCCTCTTGTTCCATGAAGTACAGGACATTTGCAATTATTTCTCTGCTGTGACTAAGTAATACCTTGCCACTTAACTTTGAAAACTTAGGAGCCATGGTTAAAAAAAATAAAATATATAAAATGAACACCATTTACTGACCAATTTGAATACAAACATATGCGGAACGCTTTCGATACAGACTGTACAAAGTTTGTTCACTGTGACTTTAAGTAAGCAAAGTATCATTGCACAAACTCCGATAAGTTAGGCTCAGCAGCTGGGTTGACGGTCAGGGTCACGATTCCACAAGTTGTGCGCCGGCAATAAATAAATCTCTTCCCAAAAGGCTTTTAGTACATTGCATTAGAAAAATGTTAAAGGAACGTAGTCGCGAAATATTATACTGTCACGTGGACTGTTGAGGGGTGCTATACAAAATACAACTAGTCAGGATTCTAATATAAAGAATATTTCTTCCATTTAAATTATCTTACACATTTTCCAAATTAGATAAATTCTCTTTCTGGACTACTGACTAGTGGAAGTATTTAAGACATAACAGGAATACTTTGGGTTACCACTTTCAATGTGAAACCCCTTTGGACTTCTAGAACATCCTGGGTAAACGTTTCTGATTGGTTAATATAACTTAATCATCGGGCGTTGCCGTGCCTTATTTGGCATAAACTGCGTCACCTAGATAAGGGCATCCGTAGGTGGTGTAAGGATAAGTAAGGAACAGTAAATTGATTGACGGGGTTGGATTGGTATTCCGGATTGCCCTATTGACGTCAGTCCTATCACCGAACAGACGCTCCACCACCAACAAGGTAAGAGCCCCAGATGGGGTTCCTAAACTCTAATTAACCATTGTTGTCTATAAGCCACATTAAAGGAAATCCATAGCATGTATTTGAACATAACTTAGTTTGCTCTACCATCCCAACCGTAGACTGTTGCAGCTGATGTTGTGACAATATCGTATCACTGTTGGGGCTTAAAGTAATATACCTCTGGAAGGTATTGTTGGTCTGATTAATGAAATCAATGATGACTGACTCACTTGAGGTTGCGGTAGGGCTTGGCCTTGTGGATCTGACAGTCGCACAGTGGACAGAAGCTGCTCCCCTCCAGGTACTTGATGATGCAGCTCCTACAAACTGCAACACAAAAACCACATGTTGCCATAAATCATCCTGTCTTCTTCACTTACTTGCCATGCACATCAATATTACAAGTTTAAAAGGAGGCTCACGTAAGTCGTAAACCTGCGGCAACAACATTTAAAACACGTAAACTTCTTCACTCACGTAATAAATACAACGGTGCTTTCAGCAACAGAGATGTTATGCATTTCTAGTAGGAAATATTGAGGCCAACTACAGAGCTGTACAGGAATCACATTAGTAACTAAGAACATCCATGAGTTCTGTCCTCTTTTTACTTTCTCTACACGTACTATGTACAGAAGGTATTGTAATGCACCCAAAAAAATTCGATACCGAGATTTCAGCGGAAATATATGTTTTAGGGTCCCCTGTATAAAAAAATATTTTTTTTCCAGAAAAAGGTCCGTGTGTCTGTGAACACGATAACTCAAAAACGAAAAGTCGGTAAAATACCAAACTTGGTATTTAAGTTCAGTATCTTCCAGGGATGCGACAGGTAGACTTTGAGAAAAATCTCCCCGCCCCTAACTACTCTTTACATGAAACTTTCTCAAAAATGGCTCTAACGATTTTGATTAAAACATCGTATATTAAAGATATTTACTTGACAAAATGTGTATCTTGAATTTTCTGGTAATAGCCTCTGAAGAGATGGACCAAAACTTACCATATTAAAACAGACACTTTATTTTATATACATTTTTTTCGTGAAGTTGGTTATTTTTGTGATATTTCTTGTTTTTTGTTTCAGCTTTGAAAAACTTATACTTTTCTCATACAGGAATTTGTCAATTCGTGTCCATACAAACAAAGGCATTTCTGTCACATAGCAACAAGCTTTTGACTATCACTTTAACCTATGGTATTCCCTTATTTCGCAAGTAATAAGACGATTTTTGTTAATTTTGTCTCAGTTAGTATGAAATAAATAGAAGCATAAGCTTTTTAACAATAATTTGTTGCAGAGATGCAGAGAAAGCCATGTGAATGGAACACGTCCGATTTTCACTGTTATACTTGTATCGCCACCTTTAACTGCGGAGGTCATATCGGCAGCATTTTACCTTTGCAGCATTGTTGTTTTTAAGCAATGCTGTTAACTCCTATATAGTTCTTATAGAATTGTGTTTCTTTGAGTATTTATACGTTAGATCACACAATCATACTTCCAAATACAGGGAAGGATAGGAATGATTTCGGCTAAAGAAACATTCCCACCCACTGCCGGGATTCCTTACACAGCAGATAGGCGCCCTACCGACTGAGATACGGGGCCAGTGAAAGCGCATTTTTTTCAATTTTGGAATAAAGCCCTTTCTGAACTACTGAAGAGATTATGACTAAGTTTGTAACTTCTTCTTGGGGTCAATGGGCTTTTAATCTCACAAATCCCTCGGCAATGCTTTGCGGCTTAGAGCCATCCAGCTTGGGCTACGCTTTGCGGCTTAGGGCTCTAAAATTTTATGGTTGTAACAGGCCTAGTAAATAACCACAAAATGGCTTTAATGGCAGAATGATAAAAATGTCAAATCTGGAACACATAAGGAAGAGGGTATAAACACCTACAATTTTACATACCAAAAAATCTCAATTAATAGTATATAATCCTCTTATATAAAGCATTAATACCTATAAAATTAAAGATAAAAAATCTGACGCGTTCCATTCATATGGCTTTCTCTAAATCTCTGTAACAAATTATTGTTAATTAGCTCATTCTTCTATTTACTTCATGCTAATCGAGATAATCATTAGAAGAAACGGTCCTATTACTTAGTTCCTTATAAGTAGGAGGGAAATAAGGGAATACACTAGGCTAAACCGAGTCAATTTTTTTATTTTATTGTTTTATTTATTTATTTTTAAATGTGGTTGCTATTGGATTGAAGCCTCTTTCTGTGCGTGAACAGCAGTTGACAAGTTCCTGTGTGAGAAAAGTTAAAAGTATTTTAAAACTGAAAACAATAACAAGAGTTATCTTGAAAACTGTCAACTCCACGAAAAAATTATAGAGATAAATTGTAAGTTTTAACGAGATCTAATTTGTTTTTTTTTTTAAGTAACTTTTTTTCTATCTCTTCGGTTTACCAATTATGCAAAATTCAGAAAACTTCATCCAGAATAAACATATTTTCAGAGGCTATTCCCAAAAAATCCAAGATATAAATTTCATTTGTCATATAAATATCTTCAATATAAGAGATTTTAATCAAAATGATTAGAAACATTTTTGAGAAAATAAAAATTTTCGAAAAATGTTCCATGTAAAGGGTAGTTGGAGGTGGGGGGGATTTTCTTGAAAATATTCGTGTCGCTTCCTTGGAAGATATTAAACTTAAATACCAAGTTTGGTATTTAATGGACTTTTTGTTTTTGAACTATGCTGTCAACAGACAGACAGACACACACACACACACACGCGCGCGGACATTTTGCTAAAAATGGTTTGTTTGTTTTTTATTTATGGGGTCTCAAAAGATACGATATTTCCGGTGAAATCTCAGTATCGAAGTGTTGAGTAATACGTGTGGAGAAAATAATAGAGGGAATGCATGACAAACATAATACAATAAGTAATTAGAAGTAAAAGATTTATGTTTTCAAAATGTTCAGAGTTATTTATACAAAATCAGAACCACTGTTAACACGCTTTTATTAGATATATGTACGGCTTAAACGTTAAGTAAGAAAGCAAGAAAGTACAGCCGATGTCGCACGGTCAAAATTTGATCCAAAAATGTTTATACAACGGAACGTTGTGTACAATTTCTCCATACCATTCCCACGGGAGTGTGTATTGGTCCAATATATCTCGCCTGCACATGAACAGCTGATAGAAAATGGTGGAGGTTCCTGATCCACAATTATTTACGTTCGTTGTCGCAAGCTTAGTTTATGTATTTATTGCAAGAGCATATTATAATAGAAAGAAAAAATCAATAAAGAGGCGTTGGTGGACTAGACCATGGCTGGAACGTAGGAATGCAGGCCAAGGAAGAGGTGTACTACATATGCTGCAAAATGAACTCGTTACTGACCCTATAAATTATTTTAACTTCCTTAGAATGGACGAACATTTGTTTGAAAAGTTGCTGTCCTTAGTTGAGGCAAAAATCACTCTCCAAGACACAAATATGAGCCAGTCCATACCAGCAAATCAAAGGTAGCGTTTTTATATACTGTTGAGAAAAGAAGGTTAGGTACAAATGGATCCGATAAAATACCAGAATCACTATTTCATAAATCTCTGACGCTCAAAACTATATGTATTTCAACCATTGCTCAGCTACAATAACCCTATTATTTAGGACAAAGTCCACAAGATACAGCAAAGTTTCATAGAAACAAGCACGTTGGCGGGAAGGAGACCCAGCGCTAGCTGCAATCTTATTACGTCATTACCACCCATTGATTGCTTACATTAGTTAGGACCAAAAATTAGAATCCGCTTTAACTTGTTGTAGGAAACTGGAATTAGACAAAAAAATATTGATGTGATCCATTCACATGACTTTCTCTGCAACAAATTATAGTTAAAAACTCATGCTTCTATTTGATTCCATGCTAATCGACAAAAAATTAGCAGAAATGGTGTTATTACTTGCTTCCTTGTAAGTAGAAGAGAAAGAAATAAGGGAGTATCATAGGTTAAAGTGATAGTCAAAAGCTGGTTGCTATGGACTGAAGTCCCTTTGTTTGTATCGAAAGGAGTTGACAAATTCCTGTATGAGAAAAGCTGAAACCAAAAACTGGGAATATCTCAAAAACGATCAACTCCACGAAAAAAATGAATACAACATAAATTGTATGTTTTAATGTTCTCTACATTTTTTGTGTGGCAAGTTTTTGTCCATTCCTTTCGGTTAGCAGTTATGCAAAATTCCGTAAAATTCACCCAGAATAAAGTAGTCTTCAGAGGCTATTCCCAGAAAATTCAAAATATACATTTTATTTGTCAGGTAAATATCTTTAATATACGATATTTTAATCAAAATCGTTAGAGCCATTTTTTATAAAATCAAAATTTTCGAAAAAAGTAGTTTGGGGTGGGGGGATTTTTCTTAAAATCTTCGTGTCGCATCTCTGGAAGATACTAAACTTTAATACCAAGTTTGGTATTTTTCCGACTTTTCGTTTTTGAGTTATTGTATTCACAGACACACGGATAGACTGACACAGTTGTTTTTGGATACAGGGGACCCTAAAACATATATTTCCGGTGAAATCTCGGTCGAATTTTTTGTTGGAGTGCAATGCCTTCTCTATACACTATGTACATAGTATGTGTAGAGAAAGTAAAAATAGGACGGAAATTGTATACAATGAAATTATCCGATGTGTAGTTTGAAGAGTATTGGACCAAAATATTTGACCGTGGGACATGGCTTGAAAAAAAAGCAAAGCAGGTTCCTAAACTAATTTGATGCGGCAGCGAAGTCTGACCTGTGATTTGAGTGTAAAACGAGAAGCACGCAGGCCTAAGGTATCGCTTACTGCGGCGAAGCGAGGAAGTGTTACCCAGGGCGTCAGTTCATGTATTGTTAAGTAGCTGTGGGACACATATCCCGTTATGCCAATCCTTACTTTGTGAAGGCTACTCGCTCGCTCTTCATCGATCCGCGCGGCAACCAGCGAAAAAATCTCACGTGTTACACTCACAACTCTTTCTCTAGCTGATCTGTAAACTTCATAATAGACATGGGGCGATTCAGGAACGAATCGTTCATATGAACGACTACAAGGAAAGAATCTCATGAATCGTGTCAATCTTGGCATGAATCGTCGTTCAAAAAGAAACGCGAGAATCGAAAAGAATAGTATGAATCGTGTCAACCATAGCAGGTATCGTCGTTCAAAAAGAATCACAGATTTGAAGAATCGTGATCAGGTATTAGGATTTGTAGTACCAAGCCGAGCTTCGACGAAAACTGACGATTGCACACGATGTGTACAGGGATTTATTACCATTTATTTTATTGTGAGAAAGTAAATAGTGCTGAGGACATGAGGCTAAATACAAGAACATATAAATATATAAAATATATAAATTATATTTTCCGACAAATAAAGAAATTATGCTCCAACATAATAGGTATAGAAACTTACAAATTCTAATGCATTAAAATTACCTCGAATATTCCTGAAGCAAATAATAATTATTCTGGGTACTTGCGTAGCCTTGTAATGGACGTATTTATAAAAATTATATGACTTAGTGGCGCGCAACCGCGACAGTGATGAATAATAATTACTCTGCGTATTAACAATACACAAATACCGTCATGCAGTCGAAGTTTAGTCGTCAATTTTAGACTTTTTTTTTTTTTTTCGAGTAATGGAAGATATTTCCTCAAATATCGTAAACGAATCGTATGAATCTATTCATATAGGATGAACGAATCGAATGAATCGATTAATGAAATGAATCCCTCGACCCATCTCTACTTATTACAGGGTGAAGTGAATTAAAGAAGTAAATGCTAGCTAGTAGTATGCTAACTAGTATATACTGGTAGTTTTAGAACATGTTAAAAAGAGTTGATTAATGTTTTACTAAAAGCAGGTAGTAAATGCTAGGCTACCCAGAAAACAAAAAAAAAAAAAAAAACTTAGCAAATACTAAGCCCTAGCATTTGCTAAGTCATATCATTTATTAATTTCCCTCCCAAATTATGCTGAGTCAGCAAGTTCCTCCTCTTCCCCTCTTTATAATTGTTCACAAAAATATAGTAACATGTAGGCTTTAAAATATATATTACATATTTTACTTTTGATTTGCAAATAAATTACACCTTCTCCGCATTAAAGTAGGCAGAGACCATTGTCGTTACATTACACAAACTAGTGTAACAATGTCAGCTGCGGATAATGTTAACACTAAACCAGAAAATGACAACAGTAGGAGCCCCAAACTGAGTCACCAGTTGGAGCAATGGCATCATCTGATGTGGGAACTGTTGATACAGAAGTTGGAAATGCAAAACATCTGATAGAGTTTTGTTGATGACATTTATACTATCTAAATCACAGATACCTGCTGTTGTTTCGTCAAAAACAAGAGCCTGGAGTACTGGCTGACGAGTACTCGAATGCAGTTGCAAAGAAAATGGATGTTGACCACCTTAAGAAACTATTAAACAACATGAAATCGACCCTGAAGAAAAAAACAGCTATATAGGCTACTGAGAACAAAGCAATCAAATTGCAGCCATGGGAAAAGCAGTTTTGGAAATTCTTGATAAATCCGAAAAAAAATCCAGTTTTCCACAAAATACCAGGCGCTCAGGGTACATCTTCCTGTTGCGAACTTGCATGAAGATGGCGATAGCAGATACTAGGCAAGACTTGAGAAAAACTTAGATTCTACTGCCCCGTTTAGTATTACCTAAGGTTTATTCCCCAGGTAGGTCTAGTAAATGCTAGTGCCGGAAAAATCTTAGGTTTTACTAGGCTTAGCATATACTTAAGCTTTTATTCACACCAAACTCAAGTAAATGCTTAAAACCTGGGTACTACAAGCAAATACTTCTGTTTATTCACTTCACCCAAAAGATTACTCTTCTTTCCACACAATGCTAATCGAGATAAACATTTGCAGAATGTTCTTATTACTTAGTTCCTATTAAGTAAAAGGGAATTCAAGGAACGCGCTATGCTAAAGTGATAGTCAAATATTTCAAGCTATCGTTATGCGATTGTCAATGCAAATCAAATCTTTGCTTGGCCAGGAGTAGAACAAAAGAAGAACGGTCAGTTCCTGTCTGAGAAAAATATTAGTACTTTACAATTGAAACCAATAGCAAGGAATGACTGCTTCCGTGGTTGAGAAGTCAGCGGGCGGACTATCGTGTTCACAGGCACACGGACACACACACACACACACACACACACACACGGACCTTTTTTGTGAAAATGCTTTTTTTTTTTTTTGGATACAGCGGACCCTAAAATATATATTTCCGGTGAAATATCGGTATCGAATTTTTGGGTGGAATACAATACTTCTCTATCCCTATGTACATTGTACATACGTGGCTAGAGAAAGTAAGAAGTTGAATGTAGAATATTCCGGACATTTCATCGTTAAAATAGCAAAAATATTGGTTACTTCTGTGCTACAACTCTCTTTCCCTTTGTAAATAAAGTGTAGAGTAGGCGCCGGAAAGTGTGACTTTCCTCTCTGGAAGTCGTGGTTGGCCTGCAAGTTTTATGGCCTTGTTAGGGGAATCCGTGGTGTGTCTCCGAAGAAAACCTTCCAGCCGAACAGTCTACAACATCAATCACTTGCGTCTGGCTCAGACCATCCCACCAGGGTCCAACTTCGCTTTTCATTAGATCAGGCTTCCTCTCAATCTTTAGCACCTTCTCTTTCATTCTCTCTTCTAGTAGTCTGTTTTCTTTCCGTCCGATTTCTTCATTCTTAATGCCTCTTTCAGGACAAGCAGTTTCTTCTCATTACCTTCCAAGCTTGTATTTTCTTTATTATACAATTTCTGATGTCTTTTTACTTTCTCTATACGTACTATGTACACAGTGTGGAGAGAAGGCATTGCACTCCACCCAAAAATTCGATACCGAGATTTCACCGGAAATATATGTTTTAGGGTCTCTTATATATATATAAATTCACAAAAAGGTCCGTGTGCCCGTGAACACGATAACTCAAAAACGAAAAGTCGGTAAAATGCCAAACTTGGTATTTAAGTTCAGTATCTTCCAGGGATGCGACAGGAAGATTTTCAAGAAAATTCCTTCACCCCAAACTACCCTTTACATGGAAATTTTTTCGAAAAGTTTGAATTTCTCAAAAATGGCTCTAACGATTTTGATTAAAACATCGTATATTAAAGCTATTTACCTGATAAATAAAATGTATATCTTGAATTTTCTGGAAATAGCCTCTGAAGAGTACTTTATCCTGGATGAATTTTACGGAATTTTGAATAACTGCAAAACCGTAAGAGATGGACAAAAACTTAACACACAAAAAATGTAGAGCACATTAAAACACACAATTTATGTTATATACATTTTTTCGTGGAGTTCGTCGTTTTTGAGACATTCCTGTTTTTGGTTTCTGCTTTGAAAAACTTATACTTTTCTCACGCAGGAATTTGTCAACTGCGTCCATACATACAAAGGAACTTCAGTCACATACCAACCAGCTTTTGACCATCACTTTAACGTATGGTACTCCCTAATTTCGCTCCTACTTACAAGGAACCGAAAAGTAAGACTATTTCTGCTATTTTTTTGAGTAGCATGAAGTAAATAAAGTATAAGCTTTTTAAGAATAATTTGTTGCGGAGATGTAGAGAAAGTCATGTGAATGGTACACATCAGATTTTTGCTTATGCGATTTGCACATCCGACCGACTGGAATTTTAGAAGGAACTCGCCCCAAGCGGCATTCTTCGTCTGTTCGTGTTGAAAGGGAAAGACCTACCCTTTGCCCCTCTCAGCCCTTATTCGCTCTCTGTCGTTTTGGCATTCCAGAGCCGCATGCGCATCCACCCTTCTCACTCGGGCTCTAAGCAATTCTGCAAACTTTCTCCGGTTCTCACACCAGATGCCCAGTCACAAAACAGTCTAATGTAGAGTCCATAGGAAAAACATAACAAGTCACGACCTGGAATCGAACCACGGATTTTTGTCACGCCGCGCGAACTGTTCCTTTACCGTGACTCTTTAGATTCCCGAAGTTGCAAAGATCTGTATACTTCTCACGACTTCGAGGATGAAATATTTTGCCCTCGAGGACTCAAGTTTTCGACGTCATGCGTCCACCCTACTACTAAAGTTAAGTACAGCATTTTTACTTTCTCTACAAGAACTATGTACATAGTGTATAGAGAAGGTATTGAATTGCAACCAAAAATTCGATACTGAAATTTTTTGAAACCGCTCTGAATCAAAACAAAAGAAGAAAAGAATAAAAAAGCGTTTTTAGAAAAATGTCCGCGCGCGCGTGTGTCTGTGGGCAGTATAGCTCAAAAACGAAAAGTCCATTAAATACCAAACCTGGTATTTAGGTTCAATATCTTCCAAGCATAGGACACAAAGATTTTCAAGAAACCCCAACTACCCTTTACATGGAACATTTTTCTAGAAAATGACTAACGATTTTGATTAAAATGTCGTATACTAATAAATTTGTCTGACAAATAAAATGCATATCTTGAATTTTCTGCGAATAGCGTCTGAAGAGATATTTATTCTTGATAAATTTTGCATAACTGGCAAACCGCGAGGGATGGAGAAAAACTTACTTAATAAAAAATGTAGAGCTTGTTAAACCACACAATTTATGTAATATACATTTTTTGTGGGGTTGACCGTTTTTGAGATGGTCCTTGTTATTGATTTCAGTTTGAAATACTTACACTTTTTTCAAATGGGAATTTGAAAACTCCTGGCCATAGAAACAAAGGAATTTCAATCACATAGTTTTTAAAAGACTTGACTATCGCCTTAGCCTATGTTTACAGCAGATTCAAGTTGAGTAAAATAAATATTCTATAACCTTATTTTTCATGAATGCATATCTGTCGTTCAAGCAAAAGTGGTTAACTAAAAATCTGCCTGTTTTATTACTACCCATATAGGTATACAACCCCTCAAGAATTAAGATATCTCGCCAACGTTTAAATGAAACATTCCCGGTGGAATTAGTTGAACTGCACACAGTTTTAGCTTATTACTTATTGTTTCCTTAATGTCCCATAGAAAGCTAGCAAATTGTAGTTTCTCATTTTTTTCACACTACTAAGAGGAACTATGGATAGGCCGCGCCGACGAAAATTCAACAATATGGGCAGACTCGAACCAATACGAAGAGCATCATGTGCTTAGCAGTGTATGAAAAACTTTATGGGAAGTCTATGGAAGGAATTCTATTCACCAACTGCATAAAAACGACCATGAACACATTCCTTTTGTAATTTCACCACTCTATAACTAAATAGGTGATTTGAGCGAATGAAATTAAGAAATCAATGCGCAAATTAGCTCGATAAGGGTTAAGGGAAACTTGGAATATGAACACAGCGCATTGGTTTGGTAATATCAGGGGTGAAGCATCCATTTGTTTAGACATATTCTGTGTGTGAAATAATCGTTTGCTAATAATTAGGAGATGAAAACATCAGCTGTCCTGCAAATGATATATTCTCCGTCCAGCCTTGTTTCATCGGTAATGTAAACAAAAGCAACGTTTCTGATTGTTTTACTGCTTTTCTCCATCACAAAATAGTTCCTCTTAAATTGCCGAATGGGTAAAGAAATATCGTATTATATTATGTAATGTTGTCTAAATAATATCTACAGTATCAATAATTAACAAACAAAATTTACTGATCATTTAATCATTACTTCTTTATATAAACATGCATAGCCATTTGCTTCTGGTCAGCAAGTAATGGCGGAAACTTGTAATACCAGTATGGTGAAAGATAAGCCAAGTAAAACATTATTCTTAGTGTACATATTATAAGTTCTGTGAAAATTGCCTTTCTTTTTTTTTATTAAACTATGTTCTTAGTTTTACTGGTGTTTCCGAAAGCAGCCTAAAGTGAGCAAAACTTTTAAATTAGCTGAGGTGCGACATCTTGTGCCAGGAGCTTGCCAACAAAGCAAGATTTTGAGGGAATGTGGACATTATTGTTGTGCCACTAATTATTATCAATCTCTGTGATAATTCAGTTTGATTGCAATTGCAGAAAATGACTCGTATCTTGAAGGAGTGGGAACAGTTCCATCTTCAGATTAGCTCTTCTGGTAGGTCAGTTCATCATGGCACTATATTAAAGAAATGTGCAGTCTATGGTTGTGCATATGTAAATGCTAAAATTCGCAAAAACAAAAAAACTTTCATAAAAACATGGCTGCATTTTATAATTTTAGGGGGAGTTTTCCATTTCGTAATAATATTTAACGACTAGCCTACCTGTTTTACTGTGTTTTATTTATTATGCATTTGATAAAAGTTAATCATTATCAGTGAACAGTGAAAGCAGGTAGCTATTTCTTTTCCTACCAAACGTAGGTACGCGGTTTTACAGTTGTTTGGCAGCGGAATCAGCTTATGCCACGTGGTGTGAGCTCGTGCGTTCGCGGAAGAATACATTCCGATTTTTTTGATTTATAATTTTATTTAATGTCGCCTAACTACACAGGTCTTATGGCGACATCATGTAACAATAAGACATTTTATAACACTTTGAATACAATATTTACACATTAAATTAATTATATCTAGCTTGTAACATTAATTATTGGAATTCTAGCAATAATACTTATATATGTAGTGTATCATACGACAGTGTATTAAAAGTATAAACATTTTACAGTGCAGTAGTAAGTTTATAATTTTTTATGTATTTAAACAATGATAATAATTTGGTTGGTTTGTCGTGTGCTGCCTGAAGATCTGGAGGAATTTGATGGCTGGTTCTGTACTTACAACAGACATTCTGATTTGTTTACATCACGGGTGAAATAAGGATGGACAGATAATAGATGCGTTTATCTAATTGCCACGAGAAAAACTCTGATTTCAAGATGATGCAGGCTTTACGAGGTACATCCAGAAAGTAAGTTCCGTTTCAATTTATCTCCGCTGCAGCGCTGCGATCGCAGTTACGCACGTGCGCGGTAGACGCTCTGTATCAAGGAGAAGAAACGTGCGCCATTTTGAGATCGTTGTCAGCCACATACGCTTTGTTGTGCTTGTTTACAATGTCGGTGTTGATTGAAAATCCCGCCGCTTGTGAAATCAGATCTGTGATTCGTTTTCTGATGGTAGGAAAGTGAAACCAATTGAAATTTATCCGCAAATTTGCGAAGTTTACGGACAAAATGCGATGAGTGATTCAATGGTGAGAAGATGGGTCCGACAGTTCAATGAAGGACGTAGTGAAGTGCACGATGAAGAACGAAGTGGGCGTCCATCTTTGGTTACAGAAGAACTGGTTCACGCGATTGATGACAAGATCCAGGAAAATAGCAAGTTTACAATTAGTGCTCTCGCTATGGAATTTCCCCAAAGCTCACGATCACTAATTCATGAAATTGTCACCGAAAAACTGAAATTTCGTAAACTTTGCTCACGTTGGGTACAGGCGGCAAACTTCTATGAAGAAGGTATACAAAAACTTGTGACACGCTATGACAAATGCCTGCAAAATTTCGGCAGTCATGTGGAAAAGTAGTTTAAGAGTTGTAGAATTTTGTGTAATAAATAATTATTCTGCATCTGTACACAATTTAATTTTATTACCAAACGGAACTTACTTTCTGGACGTACCTCATATATTAGAATGTTTGTTTTCGTTTTCTCAAATCAACAGTGGGGGTTGTGTAGATAAAAATGGTACTATAACTTACAGGAGTGAAGACATTCTACGATAGTGGTGGCATCTATAAAGTATCCGCCACACAGCACGCAGATGAGATGTGTGTTGAGGTCTGTAAGCCTAAGCTTAGTCACTCCCACCGTCTGCTGCTGTTGCTGCATCCTGAAACCAAACAAGAACACCACATGAAGCGGCAACAAATGAAGGAGCCTAAGGGCCAACTGGCAACTGTAGATATTGTGCATTACTTAAGTATTATACCAAATGTTTCTGAAAATATTTCCCACATCGTTTAGTGACTCCTGAAAAAAAAATCTGATGTGTTCCATTCACATGACTTTCTCTAAATCTCTGCAACAAATTATTCTGTTTACTTCATCTAATAGAGTAAAAATTAGCAAAAATAGTCTTATTACTTGCTTCATTGAAAGTAGAAGCGAAATAAGGGAGTACTATTGGTTAAAGTGATAGTCAAAAGTTGCTTGCTATGTGACTGAAGTTCTTTTGTTTGTATGGACGCGAGTTGACAAATTCTTGTAAGAGAAAAGTATGTTTTTTAAAGCTGAAACCAAAAACATAAAATATCTCAAAATCGATCAACTCCAAGAAAAAAAATTATATAACATAAATTGTGTGTTTTAACGTCCTCTACATTTTTTCTGTTTTAACTTTTCGTCCATCTCTTACTGTTTAGCAGTTATGCAAAATTCATCCCGAATAAAGTAGTCTTCAGAGGCTATTCCCAGAAAATTCAAGTTACACATTTTATTTATCAGGTAAATATCTTTAATATACGACATTTTAATCAAAATCGTTAGTTATTTTTAAGAAAATCAAAATTTTCGAAATGTTTTCCAAGTACAGGGTAGTTTGGGTTGGGGGGATTTTTTTTTAAATTCTTTGTGTCGCATCCTTGGACGATACCAAACTTAAATACCAAGTCTATTTAACGGTCTTTTTGTTTTTGAGTTATGCTGCCCACAGACACACACACGATCATGCTTCTAAAAATGCTTTTTTTTTTTTTTTTTTTTTTTTTTGATTCAGGGGGTGTCAAAACATATACTTCCGGTGAAATCCTGGTATCGAATTTTTGGGTACAATACAAAAACAAATAAAATAATTGTTTTTAATGACCTACAACAAAACCAAGAATACCTTTCAAAACTCTAAAATTCCGAACTTATCTACACTTCTTACAAATGTATTGGAAGAACAAAATTAAAATATGCTATGTATTAAAACATTTAAAAACTGTACTATGCTTAAGTTGTCACGACTCTCTGGCACTATAGAATTAATGTATATATGTATGTATTGCTTGTGTGTGTGTATGAGAGAGAGAGAGAGAGAGAGAGAGAGAGAGAGAGAGAAAGTGAGTGAGTGAAACAGAGATAAAGAGAAGCATTGGTAGTTCAAAAAGGAAATGAATAAAACTTAACTTGATATGTCAAACATTTTCCAGAGGTGTGATATTACAGAAAATCCTCCAACTACAATTTAGTATTTACATGGCATAGTTTATCGTACTTTTTGGTTTTCTCAAAAATCATAGCTTACTTGAATTTTATGGGATTTTCTGAACTATCTTACATGATTCTCATATGCTTTCTTTGCGATGCATGTGAGAAGTGTGTAAGAAAGATACATCTGGACGCAAAACTGAAATTTAGTTCCAACTTTATGAGAATTGTATAGCAAAACTTCTGTAGATTATTAAAAAATCAGAAAGCTTTTTGTCCCCTAAGCAACTACTCAAGGAACTGATCTGAAAAGTTTGTATTTTGTGGAGCAATATGTCACAAATACCTATCTAGTAAAAAACCTAACTGATTATGAAATTCAGAATTCGGAATTTCAAAAGCCTTGCCCTTTCAGAATATGAATTGAGAGACATTTAAATATAAAAAAGTATATATAGCTAGATAGTGTTATACTGATTTCATAGGCAGTAAATGCACATTTTATTTGGCATGCAAACATCTCTATCACAGCCTGTTTTAAACAAATAGAAACAACCTAGTCATAACATTTCTTGCATGATAAATACCATTATTTGTAAAAATAGTTTTATTGTCTAATACATAGTTTAATGTAACAACGCATCAAATGCACACAAAAGTACAGCAGGCCTGTTTAATTCCCACATCAACAACGCTACTGAAGTTTAAGTATAATGAAAAAAATCTGATGTGTACCATTCACGTGACTTTCTCCATATCCCTGCAACAAATAATTCTTAAAAAGCTTATACTTCTATTTACTTTATGCTAATCAGAAAAAAATAGTCTAATTACTCGCTTCCTTGTAAGTAGAAGCGAAATAAGGGACAACCGTAGGTTAAAGTGATAGTCAAAAGCTGTTTGCTATGTCAATGAAGTTCCTTTGTTTATATGGATAGGAGTTGACAAGTTCCTGTATGAGAAAAGTATACGGTTTTCATAGCAGAAACCAAAAATAAGGAATGTCTCAAAAACGACGAACTAACGAAAAAATGTATATAACATAAATTGTGTGTTTTAACGTGCTTTACATTTTTTGTGGAGTAAGTTTTTGTCCATCTCTTACGGTTTAGCAGTTATTCAAAATTTAGTAAAATTCATCCAGAATAAACTACTCTTCAGAGGATATTCCCAGAAAATTCAAGATATACATTTTATTTATCAGGTAAATATGTTTAGTAAGCGAAATTTTAATCAAAATCGTTAGAGCCATTTTTGAGAAAATCAAAATTTTCGAAAAAAGTTCCATGTAAAGGGTAGTTCGGGGTGGGGGCATTTTTCTCAAAATCTTCGTGTCGCATCTCTGAAAAATACTAAACTTAAATACCAAGTTTGGTATTTTACCGACTTTTCGTTTTTGAGTTATCGTGTTCACAGACACACGGACACACACACACACACACGGACCTTTTTGTGAAAATGCTTTTTTTTTTTATATTGGGGACCCTAAAACATATATTTCCGGTGAAATCTCGGTATCGAATTTTTTGGTGGAGTGCAATACTTTCTGTATACACTATGTACATAGCGCGTATGGAGAAAGTAAAAATTATTGTTAAAAACCTTAGGCTTCTATTCACTTCATGCTAATCCAGAAAAAATTAGCAGAAATAGGCTTATTGCTTGCTTCCTTGTAACTAGAAGCGAAATAAGGGAGTACCGTAGGTTAAAGGGATAGTCAAAAGCTGATTGCTATGTGGCTGTAGTTCCTTTGTTTGTATGAACATGAGTTGACAAATTCCTGTATGAGAAAAGTATAATTTTTTCAAAGTTGAAACGAAAAACAAGGAATACCTCAAAAACGTTCATCTCTACGACAAAAAAAAATGTATAAAACATAAATTGTATGTTTTAACGTGTTCTACATTTTTTGGGTTTTAAGTTGTTTTTTTTTTCCATCTCTTACGGTTTAGTAGTTATGCAAAATTCCGTAAAATTCATCCAGAATAAAGTAGTCTTCAGAGGCTCTACCCAGAAAATTCAAGATATACATTTTATTTGTCTGGTAAATGTCCTTAATATACGATATTTTAATAAAAATCGTTAGAGCCATTTTTAAGAAAATCAAAATTTTCGAATTTTTTTCCATGTAAAGGGTAGTTTAGGGTGGGGGATTTTCTTGTTACGCATCCTTGGACGATACCAAACTTAAATACCAAGTATGGTTTTTCAGTCTTTTCGTTTTTGAGCTATGCAACGCACAGACACATACACGGACATTTTTCTAATATTTTTTTGATTCAGGTGTTCTCAAAACATATTTCGGTGAAACCTCGGTACCGAATTTTTGGGTGCAATATGTATATAGTACGTATAGAGAAAGTAAAAAGGAGAGAGTGCAATATGGCCTCTCACCTTTCAACAATATTCAGTAACCAAAAAACGATTTAGAGTGTGTTAAAATTTCTTCATTCAACATCACAATACAACAAACTGTAACTGTAAACATCCATACAGAATTTCATTTGTTAAACGCTGTTGTTGTATTGTATCTTAACGATTTTATTGTCATTCATTGCAATAGTTTCCATACATTGTAATGACTATTTATGTGATGTGTTCTAATGACTTCTATTGTAATTAACTGTTGTACAGTTCTCATATTTTATGTCGCAAAAAAAAATTGCAGTTAAGCGACAATAAATAAACAAATAATAAAAAATCTTATGTGTTCCATTCACAAAACTTTCTCTACAACTCTGCAATAGATTATTGTTAATAAGCTTATGCTTCTATTTACTTCATGCTAATTAAAAAAAAAAAAAAAACTAGAAGAAATAGTCTTATTACTTGCTTTCTTAAAAGTAGGAGCGAAATAAGGGAGTACCATAGGTTAAAGTGATAATCAAACGCTGGTTGCTATGTAACTGAAGTTCCTTTGTTTGTATGTATGGACAGGAGTTGACAAATTCCTGTATGAGAAAAGTATACATTTTCATAGCTGAAACAAAAAACAAGGAATATCTCAAAAACTATCAACTCCACAAAAAATAATTCATATAGCATAAATTGTGTGTTTTAAAGTGCTCTACCTTTTTTGTGTGGTAAGTTTTTGTTCATCTCTAACGCTTTAGAAATTATGCAAAATTCCGTAAAATTTACCCAGAATATCGCAGTCTTCAGAGGCTATCCCCAGAAAATTCAAAATATACATTTTATTTGTCAGGTAAATATTTTTAAAATATGATATTTTAATAAAAATCGTTAGAGCCATTTTTTATAAAATAAGAATTATAGAAAAAAGTTCTATGTAAAGTGTAGTTTGGGGTGGGGGTATTTTTCTCAAAAGCTTTGTGTCGCATCCCTGGAAGATACTAAACTTAAATACCAAGCTTGGTATTTTACCGACTTTTCACAGTTACACTGACACACACACACGCGGACCTTTTTCTGAAAATACTTTTTTTGGATACATGGGACTCTAAAAACATATATTTTCGGTATCTGTATACAGTATGTACATAGCACGTATAGAGAAAGTAAAAAGGAACCGAGTGTAGTCTGGCTAAAGCTTCTGTTAGAAGAAGCTGTCCTGATAGGAATCGAAGCAGGGATCTCTAACCAACGTCTCTTTGTTGCTCTGTGCTGCCCGAGGCGATGAATAACAGAAGTGCACAATGCGCTAACATCGTTATTTATGAATACTGTCAATAAACAATTAAAGTCAACAAGCTGCGAGTTTTTATCATCAAATATGTCGTTTTATTGAAGTTCTTCAATATTCATGAACATGTCTGATTGTATTTGCATTTGGTTGTCCGTAATTCAGTTGATTTTGTTTGAGCTGAACAACATGGCCAGGAGGCAATCAGATTCAGCTGCAAAGCCCGCAACTGGAAAATGTTTAAAGCTATCAGTGACAGTGTTGAAAGAATTTTAAACTCGCAAAATCACATGAACAGCTTCCTTTTAAGGAACTACGTGCGCTCTGAATGAATATGTAGGTAACTGTTACAAGAGGATGTTCATTGAAACTGGACTGTTACGGTTATTTTCTCTCTTTCATTGTTATTTTCACTTAAGAGGAGTCGAAATGCCCTATTTGCCAATGTTACAGTTTGACCCATCATTTCATCAAGTATTCAACCTAACAAGCTACATTTTTCAAAGTTATACTCAGAAATACCTTTAGTGTTGATTAATGAAAAATCTGATGTGTTCCACTCACATGACTTTATCTACAATTTTGCAATAAATTATTGTTAAAAAGCTTATGCTTCTATTTGCTACCTGCCAATCGAGAAACAATTAGCAGAAATAGTCTTGTTACTTGCTTCCTTGTAAGTAGAAGCGAAATAAGGAAGTACCATAGGTTAAAGTGAGGGTTGCTATGTCCATGAAGTTCTTTTGTTTGTATGGACGCGAGTTCACAAAGTCCTGTATGAGAAAAGTATGTGTTTTATAGCTGAAACCAAGAACAAGGAATATCTCAAAAATGATAAACTCAAAAAAAAAAATGTATACAACATAAACTGTGTGTTTTAAAGTGCTCTAAATTTGTTGTGTGGTAAGTTTAGGCCAATCTCTTACGGTTTAGCAGTTATGCAAAATTCCGTATAATTGACCCAGAATAAAGTAGTCTTCAGAGGCTATTCCCAGAAAATTCAAAATATACATTTTATTTGTCAGGTAAATATCTTTAATATGCTATGTTTTAATTAAAATCGTTAGAGCCATTTTTTAGAAAATCAAAATTTTCGAAAAAATTTCCATGTAAAGGGAAGTTTGGGGTGGGGGGATTTTTCTCATAATCTTCGTTTCGCATCCCTGGAAGATACTAAACTTAAATACCAAGTTTGGTATTTTACCGACTTTTCGTTTTTGAGTTATCGTGTTTACAGACACACGGACCTTTTTCTAAAATACTTTTTTTTGGATACAGGGGAGCCTAAAACTTTTATTTCCGGTGAAATCTCGGCATCGAATTTTTGGGTGCATTACAATATCTTCTCTATCCCTATATACATTGTACATATGGGGCTAGAGAAAGTAAAAATGATAGTTGGAGACTCTCGCAGAGAAAATATGAGCGGGATGCCTATGCAGCCAATAACTAGTAAAACTTTCCAATCAAAATAATAGCAAGATCTCTTCTCTAACGTTAATATTTACAAAGTTATTGTGTTTTTACCAAGTGAGTGTACCAACGTGTTCTATAAATCAACTACGCAGGATTATTTTCAACAATATTACTTTCTCTACACGTACTGTGTACATAGCGTATAGAGAAGCCATTGCATTCCACCTAAAAATTAGACACCGAGATTTCACCGGAAATACATTTTTGGGACCCCTGAATCCAAAAAAAGTATTTTTGGTGTGTGTGTGTGTGTGTGTGTGTGTGGGAGATGTGTCTGTTAACAGTATAGCTCAAAAACGACAAGACCGTTAAATACCACACTTCGAATTTAGGTTTAGTTTCTTCCAAAGATACGACACGAAGCTTTTCAAGAAAATCCCCCCATCCCCAAATACCCTTTACATGGATTTTTTTTGAAATTTTTGATTTTCTTAAAAATGGCTCTAACGATTTTGATTAAAATATCGTATATTAAAGATATTTGCCTGAGAAATAATATGTAAATCTTGAATTATCTGGAAAAAGCCTCTGAAGACTTCTTTATTTTGGATGAATTTTATGAAATTTTGCATATCTGCTAAACCGTAAGAGATGTACAAAAACCTACTATATAAAAAATGTAGAGCACATTAAAACACACAATTTATGTTATATAAATTTTTTTCGTGGAGTTGATAGTATTTGAGATATTCATTGTTTTTGATTTTAGCTTTGAAAAACTTGCACTTTTCTTATACAGGAATTTGTCAACTCGTGTCCATACAAACAAAGGAACTTCTGTCACAGTGCAACCAGCTTTTGACTCTCTTATTTCGCTTCTACTTACAAGGAAGCAAATAATTAGATTATTTCTGATATGTTTTTTCTCGATTAGCATGAAGTAAATTGAAGCATAGCTTTTCAACAATAATTTGTTGTAGAGCTGTAGAGAAAGTCATGTGAATGGAACACATCAGACTTATTTCTGTACATCGGTGATGTGTTTTGCAGTATAACTCCCGCAGACGTACATCTAATTGAACTTTTGCAGGTTTTCCCCTCTTTGTTTGCGCGGGAAATAAGTATATCATTGTTTTTGTTTCGGCTGTAGCAGCTCACTGAAGGAAATTCACCGCTGATTTCGAAGTTGAGCCTCTTGGCTCCCGATGATCGCTTATTTAGTCGCGTGAGATTGTCGAGTACAAAAACAGGATAGCAGCACGTGACGCGGTTCCCTGTTTCAGCCCTCCCCGCCCACAACACATCCCCAGCAGCAGGTTTCTCCCTCTTTGCCAACCCTCCGCCAGCTAGTCATTTATTAATGCATTTGCGCACAGGCGTGACAAAGGCACTGCTTTCCTTGAAGTTCGATTAGTTTTTTTTACCGAGTTGTTTAAAGTCTCGCCAGGTTAAGTAAAAGAACCTCAAGCGTGATAGAGAGGCCTCTGAGCAAAATTAAGCGGTCTTTCACGCCCAATTTAGAATGGGACGCTGAGAACCACAGCCGTTAAAGAGCGTCCATAAATAATACGCCATTTACATTTTTACTCTCTCTATACGAACTATGTACATAGTGTACAGAGAAGGTATTGTACTCCACTCAAAAATTCCATACCCAGATTTCACCGGAAATGTGTTTTAGGGTCCCCTGTATCAAAAAAAAGCATTTTCAGAAAAAGGTCCGTGTGTCAACACGATAGCTCAAAAACGAAAAGTCGGTAAAATACCAAAGTTGGTACTTAAGTTCAGCGTCTTCCAGGGATGCGACACGAAGCTTTTGAGAAAAAAACCCTCCACCCCAAACACCCCTTTACATGAAACTTTTTTTCGAAAATTTGTAGTTTCTTAGTAATGACTAACGATTTTGATTAAAATTTCGTATATTAAAGATATTTACCTGACTAATAAAATGTATATCTTGAATTTTCTGGGAATAGCCTCTGAAGACTACTTTATTCTGGATGAATTTTACGGAATTTTGCATATATGCTAAACCGTAAGAGATGGACAAAAACTTACTACACAAAAAAATGTAGAGCACCTTAAAACCACCATTTATCGTACATATCTACATTTTTTTCGTGAAGTTGATCGTTTTCGAGATATTCCTTGTTTTTGGTTTCAGCTTTAAAAAACTTATATATTTCTTATACAGGAATTTAACAACTCTTGTCCATACAAAATAAAGGAACTTCAGTCACATAGCAACCAGCTTTAGACTACCACTTTAGCCTATTATACTCCCTTATTTCACTTCTACTGACAAGGAAGCAAGTAATATGACAATTTCTGCTGATTAGTATGAAGTAAATAGAAGCACAAGCTTTTTAACAATACTTTGTTGCAGAGATGTAGAGAAAGTCATTTGAATGGAGCACATAAGATTTTTCATCACTATATCTCTTCATACATAACACGCGTTTACATTTCGGCAGGTTACATCACCGTGCAAAACAAACTGACAATTTGCGTTATTTGTTCGTTAACAAAAACAACATACCAGTCATAGGTGAATTACTCACAACCAATTAATTATACAAAACGCCAAATGGAAAAAAGAGAACAATGTCTACTAAATGCAAATGAAGGTAAAGAAAAACAAAAGTAGCGCTCCGAGATTTACATAGGTGGTTATCTCTAAACGGTGCATTCATATGCAAATGTACTTGTGGCTCACACAGATAAATGTTGCACCTGCGAGTGTAATGCATTAAAATCAATTCAGAAATCTCCATGTCGTTTTGCATTACATTTGTTTCACTAATGACGCAATTTTTTTATCGCCAATTGCTAAATTAAACCTGCTGATTACAATATAAAGCTGTTTCTCTCATTACTTGCTTTACCATGTACATAGTAGGTAGAGATGGTATTTTATTCCACCCAAACTTCAATGTCGAGATTTCACCGGAAATATAAGTTTTGAGGTCCCTGAATCCCAAAAAAGGATTTTTAGAAAAAGGTGTGTGTGAACAGCATAACTCAAAAAGGAAAAATCTACCATGGTAACTTCATATACCCAAGGTCGCGGGTTCAAACCCGGCGGAGGGCGATGGATTTTTTTCGGGCTAAACATCCATAGCATGGCTTCTTACGGAAGGGAAGTAAAGCCGCTGGTCCCGTGTCGTGGATTTACGGCACGTAAAAGAACCCCAAGTCTGATAAAGGGACCTCTGAGCAAAATTAAGCCGGGCGTGACACCGACAACCACAGTAGTTAGCGTCCATAAATAACACACCATTTTTTTTTCAAGGATGCGACACAAAGGTTTTCAAGAAAACTCCCTTACCCCTAACCACTCTTTACATATACAAATTTCCGATAATTTTGATCGTATAAAGTAATTTAAAGATATTTACTAACAAATAAAATATATATTTTAAACTTTCTGTGCAGTTCTGTTCATCCTGAATAAATTTAGCACAACTAGTAAACACAAAAAAGTAGATCTCGTCAAAACACCAAGTTATGTAAATAGCTACATTTAGGTTGTGGAGCTAACCATTTCCGAGATATTGCTTTTTATATGATCATTGAAAAAACTGCTGTGAGGCATTCATTCTCCGAAGGATATTATTGGATTCCGGAGAATATACTGAAGGATGAAGCAGTATGATACAGTATATTTTTAATATTTTAATTTTAAATAAAGACATTTGAAATATTAATAATGGAAATCGAGAAATTTAAACAAACAAATGAGGTTTTCATTGTTGAAACCGTAAATTATTTAAAATGTTTCTTGAACACTAAGTTGAAATTTTTTAAAGTTAAAATACAGGGTTATTCAAAAAGAAAGAACAGATTTCAAACATTTATTGCTTTCAAATTACAAAAGATAGAATCATGATTCCAACGTTCATGAAAAGAGAGAAAAGTTAACAATTATAACAGCATTGGCGCTGTTGTTTGTTGTATGCCTTTAGTGAAATGGCGGCGACACCACAAGAGAAATCATTTTGTGTGCTGCAAGAGTCCATTGTGGAGTTCAACGAGCATTTCAATTTAATAAACAACCGCCGCGTCATAAGCAAATTTTCGAGTGGCATGGAAAATTCATAGACGTTTTCATCTGCAAAAGGAAAAACACGGGACGACCTCGCACATCGGACGCGAATGTCGAGCGCATTCGTACACTATACGAAAGGAGCCCAAAGAAATCCACATCACGAGCAAGCATGGAACTTAACATTACTCAACCAATTGTATGGCGAGTTCTAAAATATGGTCTGCACCTGAAGCCATGCAAACTAACGACCACAACAAAAGATACGAATTGTGCATTGGCATGTTAGAAGATATGGAAGAAGACAATTTTGCTCAAAGATTAATTTTTCCCGATGAATGCACTCTTCATCTTTCTGGTAAAGGTAATCGCCATAACGTTCGAATTTGGGCAAGTAAAAATTCTAGGGCAGTTATTCAACATGAAAGAGATTCACGAAAGGTGTACGTCTTCTGTGCGATATCTGTAACCAGATGGGTCTGGGTTATGGGTCTCTTCTTCATGGACAAAACTGTGACAGGACTAACCTATCTAAACATGCTTGAAAACTGGTTATTTGCCCAACTTGAAGAAGATTAAGATGACTTAATCTTCATGCAAGATGGTGCCCCGTCTCATTTCTCTTACCACGTCCGACTTTACTTGAATAACACATTTCCAGGTAGTTGGATTGGAAGATGTGGAGCAGCCGGTGGCCTCCCAGGTCTCCAGATCTCACTCCATGTGATTTTTATCTATGAGGTTACGTAAAAGACCGTGTTTTTATCCCTCCTATGTCTGACACTCTTGAAGATCTATGACATCGAATTGTTGACGCTGTGATTTCGATAACTGAGACCAGCTGATTCGTGCGGGGCAAGAAATGTGCCACCGATTTGACCTATCGATTTGTTACACGACTGTAACACACGATACTCATATTGAATGCATATTATACAACTGTACACTTTTCTCTCTCCAGGAATATTAGAATCATGTTTCTACCTTTTGTAGTTTGGAAGCAATAAATGTTTGAAATTTGTTCTTTCTTTTTGAATAACCCTGTATGTAGTTATACACTGATGTGCAAAACTTACGGAAGAGATGGATAAATTAACACACGAACTACTTGAAGGAACTGAATTGAGGGGGGGGGGGGGGGGGCATGTTGCTAGAGGTTTCTCACACGTACACAAAAAGCTGGACGTCACGAGGAGAGAGTGTACTGCTGTCCCAAGGTTGCCGGTTCTCGCTGAAGTGCCTCGCTTTGATGCTTCGTGGCGCAGGGGATCGTGTGTTCAAGTCCCGCCTTCAGCATGGTGTTTCTCTTTTGCAAATGTGTATTTGTGTGTTTATTAGAAGCTAAACGGTAATCAGATAGAAAAAAAAAAAGCCGATGTGTTCGATTCACATGACCTTCTCTACATCTCTGCAACACATTAATAAAATGCTTAGGCTTCTATTTACTTCATGCTAATCGAGAAACAATTAACAGAACCAGTTTATTACTTGTTTCCTTGTAAGTAGAAGCGAAATATGGGAGTACCATAGGTTAAAGTGATAGTCAAAACTGGTTACTATGCGACTGAAATTCCTATATTTGTATGGACAGGAGTTGACAAATTCCCAGAAAATTCAAGATATACATGTTATTTGTCAGGTAAATATATTTAATATACGAAGTTTAAATCGAAATAGTTAGAGCCATTTTTGAGAAAAGCAAAATTTTCGAAAAAAGTTTCATGTAAAGGGGATTTTTCTTAAAATCTTTGTGTCGCATCCCTGGAAAATACTTAACTTAAATACCAACTTTGGTATTTTACCGACTTTACGTTTTTGAGTTACCGAGTTGACAGGCACAAGGACACACAGACACACACACACACTCACACACACGAACTTTTTCTGAAAATGCTTTTTAAGATACAAGGTACCCTAAAACATATATTTCCGGTGAAATCACGGTATGGCATTTTTGGTTGGAGTGCAATAGCTTCTCTATTCACCATGTATATAGTACGTGTAGAGAAAGTAAAAAGGAGGGCTTCATATCCTCAACGCGTAGCTGCTCGTTATATCTGCCAATATTTATGAGGTTGTTTATTGCATTGCAGACATCCAGAGCATGGTGTTCCATCTTTTCTAAAATCCATATTTTACTCCTATCGTGTGAAACATGCACACTAATTAGATTATTTACCGACATAAACGGATTAGGCTGGAGCTGGTTTCGGTCAAGTCGGTATATCGGATCTGGTAGAGGTGTCAGACTCTATGGTCTCTCGTGCACATTTTCAAAACGTAAAATTGTGCCTCTGCTTGTTATCATCATTCTATTTTGTATTCTGTACATATAATAAAACTGCAACAGAATTTTGTGTGATTATGTGATAATTTTTACTTTCCCTATAGGTACTATGTACATAGTGCATAGAGAAGGAAGGTATTGCATTGCACCCAAAAATTCGATACCGAGATTTCATCGCAAATATATATGTTTTGAGATCCCTGATTCCAAAAAAAACATTTTTAGAAAAATGTCTGTGTGTGTGTCTGTGGACATCAAAACTCAAAAACGAAAAGGTCGTTAGAAACCAAACTTGGTATTTAAGTTTGGTATCTTCCAAGGATGATACACGACGATTTTCAAGAAAATCCACCCACTCCCAACTACCCTTTACATGGGAAAAAATTCGAAAATTTTGATTTTCTTAAAAATGGCACTAACGATTTTGGTTAAAATGTCGTACACTAAAGTATTTACCTGACAAATTAAATGTATATCTTGAATTTTCTGGGAATAGTCTCTGAAGACTACTTTATTTTGGATGAATTTTACGGAATATTGCATAACTGCTAAACCGTAAGACATGGACAAAAACTTACCCTACAAAAATGTTGAGCACTTTAAAACAGCTAATTTGTTATATACATTTTTTTCGTGGAGTTGATTGTTTTTGAGATATTCCTGGTTTGCGATTTCAGCTATCAAAACTTACCTTTTCTCCTACAGGAATTTTTCACCTCCTGTCCATACAAACAAAGAACTTCAGTCACATATAAACCAGCTTTTGACTATCACTTTAACCTATGATAATCCCTCATTTTGCTTCAACTTTCAAGGAAGCAAGTAATAAGGCTATATCTGCTAATTTTTTCTCGATCAGCATGAAGTAAATGGAAGCATATTATACCGACTTTTCGTCGGACACACTGACACACTGACACACACACGGACCTTTTTCTGAAATTACTTTTTTTTTAGATACAGGGACCCTAAAACATATTTTTTCGGTGAAATCTCTGTATCGAATTTGTTGGTGGAGTACAATACCTTCTCTATACACTATGTACATAGTATGTGTAGAGAAAGTAAAAATTGGTTGCCATATCGATGAAACCCGTTTCTATGCATTGCCCGGACATCACAAATTTCCGTATGCGAAAAGTTTTTAGTATTTTAAAACTGAAACAAATAACAAGCAATATTTAAAAAATCTTATGTGTTCCATTCACATGACTTTCTCTACTTCTCTGCCACAAATTATTGTTAAACAGCTTATGCTTCTATTTACTTCATGCTAATCGAGAGAAAAAAAATAGTATAAATAGTCTTATTACTTGCTTCCTTGTAAGTAGAAGCGAAATAAGGGAATACCATAGGTTAAAGTGATAGTCAAAAGCTGGTTGCTATGTGACTGAAGTTCCTTTGTTTGTATGGACTGGAGTTGACAAATTCCTGTAAGTTTTTCATAGCTGAAAACAAAAACACGGAATATGTCAAAAACGATCATCTCCACGAAAAAAATGTATATTAGATAAATTGTGCGTTATAAGGTGCTCTGCATTTTTTATATTGTAAGTTTTTCTCCATCTCTTATGGTTTAGCAGTTATGTAAAAATCCATAAAATGCATCCAGAATAAAGTAGTCTTCAGAGACTATTTCCAGAAAATTTAAAATATAAATTTTATTTGTCGTGTAAATATCTTTAATATACGAAATTTTAATCAAAATCGTTAGAGCCATTTTTGAGAAAATCGAAATTCTCGAAAAAAGGAATATGTAAAGGGCAGTTTGGGGTGGGGGGATTTTTCTCAAAATCTTCTTGTCGCATCCTTGGAAGACACTAAACTTAAATACCAATTTTGGTTTTTTACCGACTTTTCGTTTTTGAGTTATCGTGTTCACAGACACTCGGACACACACACACACGGACCTTTTTGTGAAAATGCTTTTTTTTTTTTTATATATATATATATATATATATATATAGGGGACCCTAAAATATATATTTCCGGTGAAATGTCGGTATCGAATTTTTGGGTGGAGTGCAATACCTTCTCTATACACTATGTAGTACATACTGCATATAGAGAAAGTAAAAATGGTTAGCTCTACGAAATAAAAATTATATAATATAAATTTTGTGTTTTAATTAGATATACTTTTTACCAACTTTTTGTTTTTGAGTTAACGTGATCACAGGCGCGCGCGCACACACACACACAGATACACACACACACACACACACAGATACACACACACACGCACATGGACCTATTTCTAAAAATGTTTTTTTTTGACACAAAGGACCCTAAAACGCCTATTTCTGGTGATATCTCGGTATCGAATTTTTGGGTGCAATACAATACCTTCTCTATACACTATGCACATAGTATGTGCAGAGAAAGTAATAAATATTACTAGCATATTTATCTTCAACGGCCAGCTTTCTGCAGTATGCCGAATTTGTGTTCCTTACAAAGAATTTATTTCTAATCATTTCAATTTCAGAAAATGTTTTTATTCTGCGTATTCCAAATATTCGCCCTTGGCGAAATGTTAGGTCTCTGTTTGAAAGATGGTTTAATTAATTTATATTTTTACTGTGCACAAAAGATCAGCATCAGTAAAATTGAATGTAGAGTATTTATATTACCAGCCCCTTGGGTTTAACCTTTTACACACATTTAACCCATTTTATACACTTAAAATTAGCGCAAACAGTGAGGGCGTGGACTATGTTCTTTGGTGTCAATGAATGCTTCCCGCATGACTGCAGTTGCCTGATACGTTGGTTGCTGTTTAGTTTATATTAGACATTATGGATCTTAGCTTTGCTGAATCTTGCCCCCGTGGTGTAATGGTTACACCATGCTAACTTCATGCACCCAAGGTTGCGGTTGGGTGTAAAAATCCTTAGCATTGCTTCCCTTGGAAGGGAAGTAAAGCCGTTCGTCCCGTGTAGATTTACGGCACATAAAAGAAACTGATAGAGAGGCCTCTGAGCAAAATTAAGCGGTGTTTCACGCCCAATTTAGAATGGGACGCTGAGAACCACAGTAGTTAAAGAGCGTCCATAAATAACACGCCATTTACATTTTTTTTTCTCTGCTGAATTCTGTGATGGCTACTGTTAGCTTTCCGTGGATATAAGTAGGAAAACAGAAAAGGAGTGCAGAGCATAGTTTGTCCCGCCGCACATTCACAGAAAACCATTTGGGGCCATCTCACCATACAGCAGGTCTATTTAGCTAGAATATACACGATGCATGTTTAAAATAAACACAGGCATTTCATTATATAAACATCGAGTCGCAAAATCGTGTATATGTATTCAAAATAAACGCAAAAATCTTATGTGTTGCATTCACATGCCCTTCTCTATAAAGTTTTGTATGAAGTTTCTTATCTATATCGTGATAAACATTACCAGAAAAAGTCTTTTTTCAGGTATCCTAAAATATATATATATACACACACACACACACACACTGCTATATGGTAAGAAGAGATATATAAAGGTACTGCATTCCACCAAAAAATTCGATGACGAAATTACATCGCATACATATTACACACACACACACACACACACACACACACACACACACACACACACAATGCTATATGGTAAGAAGAGATATAAGGTATTCCATTCCACCAAAAAAATTCGATGACGAAATTACATCGTATATATATATAAGGTAACGCAATCCACCAAAAAATTCGATGACGAAATTACATCGCATATATACACACACACGCACAATGCTATGTGGTAAGAAGATATATATAAGGTATTGATTCCACCAAAAAATTCGATGACGAAGTTACATTACACACACACACACACACACACAATTATATGGTAAGAAGGTATATATGCGATGTAATTTCGTCATCGAAGTTTTTGAGTGGAATGCAATACCTTATCTTCTTACCATGTTGCGTTGTATATACGTGTCAGAAAGTAAACAGGATGGCTTCATCTGCACTTGATATCTATTTACGAGGTTGTTTATTGCAATGTAGACATTCACAGCATGGTGTTCCATCTCTTCTAAAATAGAAATCTACATCCTTATAAGTAGAAGAGAAATAAAGAAGTACACAGGCTAAAGCGACAGACAAATCTTTTGAAAGCAGTCGCCATGCGTTTGGCATTGAAATTCGGTTCTCTTTCCAAGGTCAGAAGTAAGTAAAACAGAGATAAGAAACGAAATTTGAGAAAAATGTATGTAATTTAAAATTGAAACTAATAACAAGGAATGTCTGGGAAACGGTTAACTCTACAAAAAAGTGTATAGGACAGAAACTGTGTGGTTTAATAAGACTTACATATTTTGTACTTTTTTCTAGCCCTTACGGTTTACCAGTTATACAAAAGTCATCCAGAATAGAGGGGTCTTCAGAGAAATTCACTATATATTTCGTTTGGAATACAAATATCCCCACCCCCAACTAACCTTTACATGGAACATTTTTCGAAAATTTTGATGTTCTCAAAAATGGCTTTTACAATTTTGATTAAAATACGTTACTTTAAGATATATTTATGAGCAACGAAACGTATATCTTGACTTGTCTGTAAATAGCCTCGAAGACTCCTCATTCAGGATGATTTTATATAACTGGAACCGTAAGAGATAGACAAAAACTTAGTAAAAAAAAGTAGATCTCAATAAAACACACAATGTTATATACATTTTTTTTTTGTACAGTAAACCGTTCGAGATATTCTGGATTATTGTTTTCCATTTTTTAGCCAAATAAAACTTCTCTCAAATGAGAAGATATCTTTCTGCTCGTTTCTCGTTTGTTTACTCCTGGCAAGTGGGATTTCATTTGTTTCATATAACAAAGGACTTCACTGTCGCTTTAGCTTGTGCTTTTCTTATCTCCCTTCTACTTACAAGGAATCAAGTAATAAAATGAATTTTGCTTATCTTTATCTTAATTAGCATGATGTAGATAAAAGATTAATCTTTTGATTAAAAGATTTGCTTGCGGAACAGCTAAAAAGTCGTGTGAATGGAACACATAAGCGTTTTACTTTCTCTACACGTACTGTGTTTATAGTGTGTAGAAAATATATTGCATTCCACTCAAAAATTCGATACCTAGATTTCATCGGAGTCCTGAAACCCCCACCCCACCCAAAAAAAAAACATTTTTAGAAAAAGGTCTGTGTATGTGTGTCCATGTGTCACAGACACACATACATGATGGAAGAAAATTCCCCATCCCTAGCACTTCGGTTTTGAAGCAGCTGCTTGATACTGACATTTCGTTGATGTAGTATGATTATTTCTTTACGTATCACCCTTTACATGGAAAACTTTTCGAACATTTTCATTTTCTCAAAAATGGTTTTTACGATTTTGATTAAAATACCGCATATTTAAGATATTTACATCACAAATAATATGTATGTCTTTAATTTTCTGGAAATATCCTCTAAAGACCATATTCTGGATGAATTTTGCATGACTGGTAAACCGTAGGAGTCAAACAAAAACCTATCACACAAAAATTTAGATCTCCTTAAAACGCATACTTTATGTCAAAGGTATACTTTTGCTTTCTCTATACGTGCTATGTACATAGTGTATAGAGATGGTAATGTATTGCACCCAAAATTTAGGTACTGAGATTTCACCGGAAATATATGTTTTGAGACCCCCTGAATAAAAAAAAAAAGCATTTTTAGAAATATGTCCGTGTATTTGACTGTGTGTGTGTGTCTGTGGGCAGTATAGTTCAAAAACGAAAACACCGTTAAAAGCCAAAATTGATATTCAAGTTTGGTATCTTCCAAGGATGCGACACGAAGATTTTCAAGAAAATCCCCTACCCCAAACTACCATTTACATGGAACTTTTTTCGAAAATTTTGATTTTGAAATGGCTCTAACGATTTTGATGAATATTACAGATATTTACATACCAAAAAAAAATGTATATCTTGAATTTTCTAGGAATATCCTCTGAAGACCTCTTTATTCTGGATGAATTTTGCTTAACTGCTAAACAGTAAGAGATAGACAAAAACTTACTGTACAGAAAATGTACAGCACGTTAAAACACACAACTTAGGCTATATAATTTGTTTCCCTGGAGTTGATCGTTTTTGAGTTATTCATTGTTTTTGATTTGACCTTTTTGAATAGCTTGTGTTTCCAACAGCTAGAGAAAGTTATGTGAATGGATCACATCATATTTTTATTTTCTCTACACGTACTATGAACAGAGTGTATAGAGAAGGTATTGCACTCCACCCAAAAATTCGATCCGAGTTTTCACCGGAAATATATGTTTTAGGGACACCAAAAGAAGCATTTTCAGATAAAGGTCCGTGTGAGTGTATGTGTGTCCGTGTGTCTGAACACCATAGCTCAAAAGTTTAGTATCTTCCAGGGATACAACACGAAGATTTTGAGAAAAATTCCCCCACCCCAAACTACCCTTTACATGGAACTTTTTTCGAAATGTTTGATTTTCTTAAAAATGGCTCTAAAATACCGTATATTAAAGATATTTACCTGACAAATGAAATGCATATCCTGAATTTTCTGGGAATAGCCTCTGAAGACTACTTTATTCCCGATGAATTTTACGGAATTAGACATAGCTGCTAAACCGTAAGAGATGGACAAAAACTTTCCACACAAAAAATGTAGAGCGCGTTAAAGCACACAATTTATGTAACATACATTTTTTCGTAGAGTTAATCGTTTTTGAGAAATCCCTTGTTTTTGGTTTCAGCTTGAAAAAACATACTTTTTTCATACAGCAATTTGTCAACTCCTGTCCATACAAACAAAGGAACATCAGTCACATAGCAACCAGCTTTTGACTATCACTTTAAGCTATGATACTTCCTTATTTCGCTTCTACTTACAAGGAAGCAAATAATAAGACTTTTTTTTTCTGGATTGGTATGAACTAAATATGAATGGAACATACAGATTTTTTTGAGATATCTTCCTCCCGCTATGGGAGAAGGTATTACACAATTACGACTAGAAAGGGTATTATCCCTTCCTCGTCAGGTTTATAATAGAAACTCAACGCAGCTGCAATAAAACAAATTTTGGTCATCAGGAAGTCACCTGTTAGCCTCCGTCCAGCATCCTTTATATTCCAGTAGCTGGTAGAGAACCTCCGTTATGAATGAATACATAAATGAATGAACAAAGAAAGAGGCACACCCGGAAGATCCTAATCAACATAATTTAGCCGTTAGGCCTCTTCGGCTTCGCTAGTTGAGTAAGCATCCGAAAGACTTCGCCAGATGCTTGTTGCATTTCCGAATCTAAATACACTTGTCCCACTTGATTACGGTGCAGTACGCGAAAAACTGGTATTAAATGAACGCACTTGGCGGGAGTTGAACCTTGGCACCGTTACCTGAATTACCCGCTGTGCATGCAACCTGCAGTAGTGACCAGCCAAGCGTGCCAGGAGCGGTTTCCAGTGTGTACGAATTCGTCCAGAGCAAAGGAACAGCAGTGCTTCCTGTTATACGTGTTGCTAATTATCATTTAATAAGGCCCTTTCTACTGCACTCACTAAAATCTGATGTGTTCCATTCACATGACTTTCTCTGCAACAAATTATTGTTAAAGAGCTTATGCTTCTATTTACTTCATGCTAATCCAGAAAAATTAGCAGATATAGCCTAATTACTTGCTTCCTTGTAGGTAAAAGCGAAATAAGGGTTAAAGAGATAGTCAAAAGCTGGTTGCTTTCTGACTGAAGTTCCTTTGTTTGTCTGGGCACGAGTTGATAAATTCCTGTAAGAGAAAAGTATGCATTTTTCAAAGCTGAAGTCAAACACAATGAATATCTTAAAAACGATCAACTCCACAAAAAAATGTATATAACATAAATTGTGTGTTTTAACATGCTCTACATGTTTTTGTATGTTAAGTTTTTGTCCAGCTCTTACGGTTTAGCGTTATGCAAAATTCCGTAAAATTCATCCAGATTAAGTAGTCTTCAGAGGCTATTCCCAAAAAATTCAAGATATAAATTTTATTTGTCAGGTAAATATCTTTAATATACGATATTTCAATCAAAATGGTTTGAGCCATTCTTGAGAAAATCAACATTTTCGAAAAAAAGTTCCATGTAAAGGATAGTTGGAGTCGGGGGTTCTTGAAACTCTGCGTATCGAATCCTTGGAGAATACCAAAGTTAAATACCAAGCTTGTATTCAACGGTATTTTCTTTTTTGAGCTATGATGTACACTGGCACACACGGACCTTTATCTAAAAATTCCTTTTTTTGGATTCAGGGGTCCCAAAACATGTATTTCCGGTGAAATCTCGGTATCGAATTTTTGGGTGGAATGCAATACGCTATGTACATAGTACGTTTAAAGAAAGTAAAAATAACTGTAGGAGCTTTATAAATTCAATTTGATTGTTGCGTTATCACTCACTGTGGTATGCTGCAAACACGACAAAAATAGATTCTAACAAAGCAGTTAAGGGCAGTTATACAGAAGTAGAGCCCGCCTCGGTAGTGTGGGGGTAGCGTGTATGCTTCACATTCAAGAGGTCGCGAGTTAGAATCTCACTTAGCGTGAATTACTCCGATAAGGATTCTTTCAGGGTTTCCCTTATTCTGAGAAGACGAATGTCGAGTAACTTTAAGCTCCATGGACCCAGAGATCATTTGTGCATCATTTCACTGATTTTTCATCGCTCGATATGACCAATCAGGTTAACGGATGTTAAGCTTTAAAACAAACAAACAAACAAACAAAACAAAAAAGTAGAAATTGATAGTAAATAAACAATTCTTAAGAATATGTATTATTTTTCTTTTCTACTTGATTTTAATAGAGATTAAAGAGTTGTTTTATACTGTTCATTATAGGTATATACAAGGAACAGTCATAGTCAAATTTAGAACAACTGCATAGTGTAAGCTGCCCTTAAATTGCTAAACTCTTTCCATACTAAAGCGAGCAGCAATTGCAAACTAGCCCGCCTGGGTGGTATCGTGTCTCATATTCCACAGGCTGCGAGTTCGAATCTCGCTGAAGGCGAGTTACCCGGATAAGTTTTTTTTTTTTTTTTTTTCCTCCGGGGTTTTCCCTTGTCCCGAGAAGACAAATGTCGAGTAACTTTAAGCTCAATGGACCGCGAGATCATTTGAGCATCATTTCACCAATTTCATTCATCATCCGATATGACCAACCAGGTTAAAGGACGTTAAGTTATTAAAAAAAAAATGAAAATTGACAGGATTTTAGTATAAAAAAAACCATATCAGATCAAACCTTTAATAACTGATATATCGGAAATAGCTTGCGCCATAAAAAGATTGGGAATAAGTTGTGTTTATATTTTTGTGTAGTAGGTACCTATGTTATCGTCTGTTGCTTAACGTCACCAATTATCCAAGATTATACAAAATTCCTTTCAAATAAACTTGATTACACTGACCATTCACATAAAATGTAAGGTATACATATTATTTTTCATATTAATAAGGATATTTTAATCATAATCGTCATAGCCAAATTTGAGAAAGTAAAAAAGAAAACTCGAAAATGTTTCATATAGGAAAACGATAGTTGAGATGGGGATATTTTCTTGAAAATTTTCGGAAGGTACGACACTTGAACACCAAGTTAGACATTTATTTGAATTTTTGTTTTTTAATATGCTGTCCACACACACGACCTTTTTCTAATTTTTTTTCCATCCATGGGTTCTCTAAACACATTTTAGTGAATTCTCGGTATTGAATTTTTGGGTGGAATATAGTAATACTTTCCCTATTTACTGTACATAGGTAGTAGAGAAAGTAAAGACTGTCGAACTGCATGGAAACAAAAAGAAAAATCTGCTGTCACAAATTCTTGTTAAAAAACTTATGCTTCTATTTACCTCAAGCTAATCGAGAAAAAATTAGCAGAAATAGTTTTATTACTTGCTTCCTTGTAAGTAGAAGAGAAATAAGGGAGTACTATGGGTTAAAGTGATAGACAAAAGCTGGTTGCTATGTGACTGAAGTTCCTTTGTTTGTATGTATGGATAGGAGTTGACAAATTTCTGTATGAGAAAAGTATAAGTTTTTCAAAGCAGAAACCAAAAACAAGGAATATCTAAAAAAAATAAAAAAAAAAATAAATAAATAAAAAAAAAAAAAACGATCAACTCCACGAAGAAATGTATATTACATAAATTGCGTGTTTTAACGTGCTCTACATTTTTTGTTCATTTCTTATGGTGCAAAATTCCGTAAAATTCACCCAGAGTAAAGTAGTCTTCAGAGGCTATTCCCAGAGAATTCAAAATATACATTTTATTTGTCAGGTAAATATCTTTAATGCACGATATGTTAATCAAAATCGTTAGCTATGTTTTTACAAAATCAAAATTTTCGAAAAAATTTCTATCTAAAGGGTAGTTGGGGGTGGGGGGATTTTCTTGAAAATCTTCGTGACGCATCCTTGGAAGATACCAAGTTTAGTATTAAATGGTCTTTAGTTTTTGAGCTATGCTATCCACAGACACACACACACACACACACACACACACACACACACACACACACACACACACACGGACCTGTTTTTTTTAATTCAGGATTCATGTATTTCCGGTGAAATCTCGGTATCGAATTTTTGGGTAGAATGCAATACCTTTTCTATACACTATATACGCAGTACGCGTGGAGAAAGTAAAAATATATCACAAACACAATCAATGCATTTTCTCCATTATTATCGCTTTCAAAACTTTAGTCATCTTGTTTTGACGCTAACTTTTTGAATAGCAACAAGTTATTAGCGTTATAATTTTTCTATGTAAATGACCCTTCACTCCTTCTGTGTGGTTCAAAACTGGACACCAGGCATCTGCTCTGTTCGTGGATTTATCTCTCGCTACAAAGTGTCTCATAAAATGTGAGACATTAGATAAGATAATCTGGTCTACCCTCGCTTTGCATGCAGCTCATTCATGGGGAACGATATATATGTTGAAGAAAGAAATGAAGAACAGAAACAAAGAAATGCGTTGATACTATTTATAAGCGCGAACGATAAGAAGACTTCAGTCTTTTCCAAGGTTAATAGCCTCATTTTCCCCTCTTCCTTTTTCCATCTTGTTTCCAATGAAAGAAGCTGCCTGAAGTGTGCATTTGTAATAGCTTCTAGACGCAACAAACTATTCTTACGAAAGCTTATATTTCTACCTATTTAGTATACGTATGGATATAAACATTTTCAGATATACCTTAATTACATACTCCCTTGTACAACTGCGGGAATAAGGGTTACGCTAGGCTAAAGCAATAATCAAATCTTTCAAGAACTGGTCGCTATGTGACATTCCGTTCTCTTTGCTTCATCAGGAGAAAGAAAATCAATATCGATTTTGCGTTTTAGAAATGTATAAATATTTCAAAATTGAAAGTAATTACTACGAATATCTCGGAAATGGTTAACGCAAAAACGTATTTGACATATTGTGTTTTCCCGAGATCCACATTTTTATGTATTAATCTCTTGTGGTTTTCCAGTTACGCGAACAGGATTTCAGACGCTATTCCCAGAAAATTTAAGATATAAATTTCATATTTAGCCGACACATGGATACACGCACGCGAACCTACTTGATTTTTTAAACAGAGTACCCTATAACGTGTATTTTCAGCGATATCTCACATGGAATATTTTCTATGTAGGAAGTAAAGAAAGTAAAAATTAACATTTAAGGCTTGATTTAAATTTAAAAGTAGCGTTTATTACAAAGAACACTGAAAGCAAACCTTATTTTTGCTTTCTCTACATAGTACGTGGTACGAAGGTAGGGAAGGTCATTGTACTCCACCTAAACATTCAATACAGAGGTTTCACCGCAAACACACATTTTAAGCTCCCCTGTATTATGAAGAAAGAATAAAAAAAGACAATTTTAGAAAAAGATCAGTACGCGTGCGCTTGTGTGTGTGTGTTTGTGAAGACGATAGCCCAAAAACGAAAAGTCGATAAAATACAAAACTTGTTATTTATGTTTAGTATCTTCCAAGGAAAATACTCGGGGTGGACCAAAACTGGCACAGCGGGTAGGTGCGACTCGAAAGTCGAGGTGAAGACAACACAGCTAGGGTAAATGCCCGAAAAGCATCTGCGAGTTCAGGAGCAGAGAGGTGGCAGCCCCACCACTGAACTAGCTCTGCGCAGCGCTCGTACTGCGGCCAGAGTGAAATTTTACATACTGGACAGCCTCAAAATAATAGCCGAATTGATACTGTCGGATTTCGACCACAGCAAAAGAAAAAGGACGCATGATTTGGAATTGCAGAACCATTAAAAATAGGAACATGGAATGTGATAGGAATATCCACAAAAGAAGAAGAATTAGTAAAAGAAATAGAAACAATGAAGATAAATATAACGGTACTTACTGAAACTAAAAAGAAATTAAAAGGTACAGAAAAGATAGGGAAATACACTTTAGTATATAGTGCGGTTTCATTAAAACACAGAGCAGCTAAAGGAGTAGCAATATCAATTGACGAAAAATGGGCAAAGAGAATTGAACACTATACTTTTATTAATGAACGAATAATACAAGTAACGTTTAAGACCCCCAGAGGACATCTAATTTTTGTGGGAGTGTATAGTCCTGAAGAGGAAAAAAGGAAGAGGTTTTAGAATTCCATGAACAATTACAAGAAGAAGTAAATAAAAGCAAAACCCAATATATGATCATTGCTGGAGATTTAAATGCAAGAGTTGGGAAACCTACACCTAAAATTGTAGGAAAAATTGGAGAAGACCACTTTAATGAAAATGGTAAACAATTACGACAGTTTGCAACTTTTAATGAACTTAAGATAAGAAATACATTTTTTAGAACAAAAGATGTTTATAAATATACAAGGAATGCACGTGGTCAAAGATCATTAATTGATTATACTATGGTAAATAAAAAATTAATATCACAGATTACACATACTAGAGTTTACAGGGGATGTGATATATCCTCCGACCCTATTTAGTGATATCTAAAATAGAATTATGGACAAGATGGAAAAAATAAGGGCAAACGAGGAACAAAATAAAACGGTTTTCAAAATAAACCTACTTCAAGAACCTAATATCAGGAGTCTTTATCAAGAAAGGTCCAATATAATTAAATCAATCAAAGGAACAGCAAAAGAAGCAATCGGAAGAAGAAATAAATATAGAAGAAAAATTGGCCTAAGAATATGGAACGAAGAAATTAAACAAGCTATTGACATTAAAAAAAGCAGCGTAAAAAGGTTTCTACAAAATAAAACTGAAGAGTCAAAACAAAATTATAAAGAAAAAAGAAATATCGCAAAGGCAATTATAAGAAGAGGGCATCAGAATTCATAGGAGAATTTTATTAGCCAGATAGAAAACGACAGACAACAATTTGCCTATAAAGTGATTAAGACGTTAACAAAACAAGAGAAAGATAAAGTGAGAATAAATAATATATCTGAAGAATAATGGTTGAAATATTATAAGGAATTGTGGTATAAATTAGAAGAACATGGAAAGTCAATAGAGGATCAAGTAATACTTAAAACATCTATAGATTTAATCACCGAAGAATTACAATTATCTTTACAAAACATGAAAAATAGAAAGCCCCAGGACCAGATGGAATAAATGTAGAATTAATAAAGTATGGAGGAGATAAATTAAATGTAAGACTACTTAATTTTATCAACAAATGTTGGAAAACGAATAGAATTCCTTAAAGCACACGTTATCAATATATTTAAAAAGGCAAAAGAAATGTATGCAGTAATTACAGGCTGTAAGCTGTATACAAAAATCATAAACAAACGTCTAAGTATAATTACAGAACCATTATTATTAGAAAACCAAATGGGATTTAGAAATGGATGATCCTGCACCGATAATATATTTTCTATTAACCAAATTATTGAAAAGAGAAGAGAATATAATTTAGAAACACATATAGCTTTTGTAGATTTAGAAAAAGCTTTTGATAAGGTAAGCAGAACTAGACTCTGGCGTATTTTAGACAAAAAAGGATACCCAAAACAATTGATAGATGTACTCAGGAATATATATCAAGAAACCAAAATAAAAATACTTTTAGGAAATGGACGATTATCACAAGATATGATAATTAATAATGGTTTAAGACAAGGACGTACTTTATCTCCGCTTTTATTTAATATATATATGGACGATATTCCTAGAAAATTAAAAGATGAAATACCATTAGGAATAAAAATAAATAAAAATATTGCCTTAAATGTGCTACACTTAGCAGATGACATGATGCTAATACAAGACACAGAAGATAAGCTGCAAATAAGTATGTACAAGCTACAAAAATTGATCCAGGATTATATTTTAAGTATATCAGTAGAAAAATCAAAGTTAATGGCATTTATAGGAAAACATATAAAAAGATCAAAGATAGTGTTAAACAATAAAGTGTTAGAACAGGTGGGAAAATTTAACTACTTGGGTTGTAATGTAACCTTTAAAACAAACAATGAAGAAATAAATAATAAAGTGAGCAAGTTGCAATATAATTGTGGAGTACTAGCTCGTACCTTGAAAAGTTACAAACCTAAAATTCTATAAGACAATGGCTGTTCCAGTTCTACTATATGGTTCGGAGACATGGACACTTAAAAAGAAAGATTGGAGCCAAATACAAGCGGCAGAAATGAAATATTCCGAGCAGTAAAAGGATGCACCAGACAAGATTATATTAGAATTGAAGACATAAGGACAGAATTAGACATTTTTTCCTTAAAAGAAAGGATACAAATAAATAGAGAAAAATCTGATGTGTTCTATTCACATGACTTTCTCTATATCACTGCAACAAATTATTATACTTACTTCATCTAATGGAGCAAAACTTAGCAGAAATAGTCTTATTACTTGCTTCCTTGTTAGTAGAAGCGAAATAAGGGAGTACCATAGGTTAAACTGAGTCAAAAGATGGTTGCTCTGCGACTGAAGTTCCTTTGTTTGTATGGACACAAGTTCACAAAGTCCTGTATGAGAAAAGTATAAGTCTTTATAGCTGAAAAAAAAAACAAGGAGTATCTCAAAAACAATCAACTCCACGAAAACACTGTATATAACATAAATTGTGTGTTTTAAGGTGTTCTACATTTTTTGTGTGGTAAGTTTTTGTCCATCTCTTACGGTTTAGCAGTTATGCAAAACTCCGTAAAATTGACCGAGAATAAAGTAGTCTTCAGAGGCTATTCCCAGAAAATTCAAAATATACATTTTATTTGTCATGTAAATATCTTTAATATACGATATTTTAATCAAAATCGTTAGAGCCATTTTTAGCAAATCAAAATTTTCGAAAAAAGTGTCATGTAAAGGGTAGTTTGGGGTGGGGGGATTTTGCTCAAAATCTTCGTGTCGCATCCCTGGAAGATACTAAATTTAAATACCAAGTTTGGTATTTTACCGAATTTTCGTTTTTGAGTTATCGTGTTCACAGACACATGGACCTTTTTCTGAAAATACTTTTTTTGGATACAGGGGACCCTAAAACATATTTCCGGTGAAATCTCGGTATCGAATTTTTTGGTGGAGTGCAATACCTTCTCTATACACTATATACATAGCACGTATAGAGAAAGTAAAAATGGAAAAGTCATTTACAAGGAATGGATAACTCTCGCATTCCATTTCGGTCATACAAATATAAACCTCTAGGCTACACAACAAAAAGAAGATCAGTTAAAAGATGGGAAGAAATATGAGGCCGGAACAGAAGAATTAGGAGTCCATGAAGAATTGATGATGATGATCTTCCAAGGATGCGAAACGAAGATTTTGAGGAAAACCCCCACACCAAACTACGCTTTACACGGCAAAATTTCGAAAAATTTTATTTTCTCAAAATGACTAACGATGTTTATTAAAGTACCGTATACGAACATATTTGCATGACAAATAAAATGTATATCTTGAATTTTCTGGATGAATTTTAGTGAATTTTGTTTAACAGGTAAACCGTAAAAAAACAGAAGAAAAATACTACACAAAAATTGTGGATCTCGTTAAAATACACAATTTATGTCGTATTCCGACATCTTTTCGTGGAGTTGATCATTTTTGAGATATTCCTTGTTATTGGGTTCAGTTTTAGAACACTTTTCACATACGGAAAGTTGTCAACAATGTAAATAAGCGGATATCAATCGCATGGCAACCAGCTTTTAAAACATGTAACTATCGGTTTAGCCTAGTGCATTTCCTTATTCCCCTTCTACTAAGATGAAAGCAAGTAATAAAACCATTTTTATCTCGATTACAATGAAGTAGATCGAAGAGTAAGCTTTTTAACAATAATTTGTTACAGAGATGTAAATGGAACACGTCAGATTTTTCATATGATTTTCGTAGGCAGTAATTGCTGCTATGTATTGCAGAGACAGACTGCAGGGGTTACGTTTTCCCGTCTTGTTTGCCTTCCTTAATGAATTAATGAAGCACCGCCGCAGCTCAAAGTTAAGGCAGTGCTAAAACGATTGGAACTTAAGTGGCTATCTAAGCCCGCCTTAATTGTTGTGTATGGGAGAGCTGGAGTTAAATTAACTTGTTTGTACTGCGTGTGTGAGAGGCGCCTGCCTACTCCGTGGGTGTTGGAGTACCATTCTAAGCCTAAAGTGACTAACAAAGAAAAGGGGACTTTCTCTCTCGTTTTGCGCCCATTAAAAACTTACTACTCCCGATATAGCCTTTGCTACCACACACACACACACACACACACACACACACACACATATATATATATATATATATATATATATATATATATATATACTTACCTTTGGGATTGTATACTAATAGCCTAAGCTGATTATTTTAATTAATTTGCGTTTTTTCCATACACATTTCTCAACGGAAACAGCAGATGGGTTCAATTCACATAGTTTTCTCTATACCCCCGCCGCTGAATCCTTACACTTGACAGTTCGGGTGGTTTCGCGTAAGATTGGCTATGCTGCCTTTGCGGCGTTGCGAGAGTAATTAGTAAACAATAACAGCTGATTACAAATGTCTCTATCGTGTGTAAAGACGAATATAAACAGTGTACATAGTAAATGAATGCTGATGAATAATGAAACTAATTCGTTACTATTGATGTTAACTTACAATAACGCATGTAGCATACATTAGGTATTTACGACAATATAGAACAGATTAATGTAAAATAGCTTGTTACAATGAGAGGAAAGTATAACAAAATTATTTTCACCAGTTTAGGATTTTAATAGCTCAATTCCATCCAAGACATATCATTAGTGGTTCACATTCACTGATGATTCCGTCTAATCCCTGTGCTTTTCGTATTATTTTGTGAGCATGATTCATCTTCTTCTTCAATGTAGCCGCGTCCACTCTCGCCACACCTTCCCGCAAAAGTCTATCCATCTCTATAAGTGTGAAAGTCTTGTTATGTTCCCTCATGTACAAACAAACACCAACACACTATCAACAAATATAAATAACAACGAATAATACGTATATTGTATAGACCAGCTCAACGCACAAACTGAGCACGTGGTTGGAAATAGCCAGATATTGCAACGGTGCGGCATCAAGATGAGTTTCCGTTGTCTGACTGACCGACCGACCGGAATGCTGCTTTGTGATTGGTTCTCTGTAATAAGTTATTCTTAAAAAGCCTACTCTTCTATCTACTTCATGCGAATCAAGATAAACATTAGCAGAAATGGTCTTATTACTTAGTTCCTTGTAGAAGGGAAATAAGGGATAGTCAAATCTTTTAAAAGCAGCTTGCTAAATGATTGAAATCCGGTTATACTTGCATGGCCAGGAGTTGACAAATTTCCGTATGAGAGGAATTTTTAAAAATCAGATGTGTTACATTCACCTGACTTTCTCTACGTCTCTCAAACAAATTATTGTTATAAAGCTTATTCTTCTATTCACTTCATACTTATCGAGATAAACATTAGCAGAAATGCTTTCTTTTAAGCAGAACGAAAATAATGGAATACACTAGATTAAAACAATGGTCAAATCTAAACACTGGCTGACATGTGGTTAAAATCCATTTCTTTGCATTGCCAGCAGTTGACGAATTCCATGTGTCTCAAAAGTTTAAGTATTTTAAAGTTGAAACCAATAACAAGAATATCTCACAAAATAATAAACTTCACGATAAAAATTAATATGACGTAAATTGTGTGTTTCAACGAGATCTACATATTTTCTGTAGTACGTTTTTGTTGACCTCTTACAGTTTACTAGTTACGCAAAATCCAGCAAAATTCATCCAGAATAAAGAGGTCTTTAAAGGCTATTCCCAAGAAATTCAAGATAAATATTATATTTGTCATATAAATATCTTTAATATACGGCATTTTAATCAAAATCGTTACAGCCATTTTTGAGAGAGTCAACATTTCGAGATTTTTTCCACGTAAATAAAATTGTAAATTGAGTGTTATTTATGGACGCTCTTTAATTGTTGTGGTTCTCAGCGTCCAATTCTAAACTGGGCGTGAAAGACCGCTTAATTTTGCTCAGAGGCCTCTCTATCAGGCTTGAGGTTCTTTTACGTGCAGTAAATCTACGACACGGGACCAACGGCTTTACCTCCGCGGGGTTTGAACCCGCGACCTTGGGAATATGAAGCTAGCATGGTAGCCATTACACCACGGAGGGCGACTTTTTTTCCCACCTAAAGGGTAGTTTGTGGTGGAGGCATTTTTCGCAAAATCTTCGTATCACACAAACACACACACACGAACTTTTTTCAGAAATGCTATTTTTGGATGTAGGGGCCCTAAATTCCGGTGAAATCTCGGTATCGAATTTTTGGGTGGAATGCAATACCTTCTCTATACACTATATACACAGCACGTGTAGAGAAAGTAAAAATTATATCAATTTTAAATCCAGAAAGAAACAAAGAAGTTTAATAATAAAAACTAAAAATCTGATGTGCTCCATTCACATGACTTTCTCTACATCTCTGCCACAAATTATTGTTAAAAAGCTAATGCTTCTATTTACTTCATGCTAATCGAAAAAAAAATTAGCAGAAAGTCTTACTTGCTTCCTTGTAAGTGGAAGCAAAATGAGGGAATATCATAGGTTAAAGTGATAGTCAAACGCTGGTTGCTATGTGAATGAAGTTCCTATGTTTGTATGGACAGGAATTGACAAATTCCTGTATGAGAAAATTATACCTAAGTTTTTCCAAGCAGAAACCAAAATCAAATGCATACTTCAAAAACTATCAACTCCACGAAAAAAATGTATATAACATGAATCGTGTGTTCTAATGTGCTCTACATTTTTTGTGTGCTAAATTTTGTCCATCCCTTACGGTATAGCAAATATGTAAAATTCCGTAAAATAGATTCAGAATAAAGTAGTCTTCAGAGGTTAATCCCAGAAAATTCAAGTTATACATTTTATTTAATATACGATATTTTAATCAAAATCGTTAAAGACGTTTTTAAGAATATCAAACATTTCGAAAAAAGTTTCATGTAAGAGTAGTTGGGGTGGGGGGATTTTCTTGTAAATCTTCGTATCGCATCCTTGGTAGATACCAATCTTAAATACCAAGTTTGGTATATCATGGTTTCTTCGTTTTTGAGCTATGCTGTCCAGACACACACGCTTTTTTTTTGGATTCAGGGGGAACCAAAACATGTATTTCCGGTGAAATCTCGGTATCGAATTTTTGGGTGGAATGCAATACCTTTTCTATACACTATGTACATAGTACGTGTAGAGAAAGTAAAACTCACAACTGTGATCCAAAACCTCGGATTTTCTGTTGATGTCCGCTTATAAACATATGAGGCAGCAATTGATCGCATATCTTTCAGGGCGAACTTTCGCAGCGTACTCGAGGAAGAGAGAGCGGAAAGTGAAGAGGAACCAACCATTGCTACCAACCGGCAACCGAGAAGGAACAAAAAATTTGTGGCAGTGTGACGGCGCACGTGTTTGTTGATCTTGGCGCAGAGCAGGGTACATGCTTCTCTCGGTCTCTCTACGCAGTTCGCGTTACTCGTAGTTCCGCTTTATTAATGCACATTTATAATCACCCCCACCCTTAGAGTTCAACTTCATGTAAAAACGTGACGTAATTAACTACCCGCAATACCCTGCATACCACAACAAACAGTACTTTAAATATGCGCCATTAACTTGTGATGAGTAGCCAGTAAGACAAAATAGCTGCTTCTAAAATGCTTCGCGGGTAAGAAAATCTGGTTACACTCACGTGACTTTCTTTAGCTGCTCTGCAAACTTTCCACACAATGCTAATCGAGATGATTAAGGGAATACGATACGCTAAAGTATTAGTCAAATGTTTTAAGCTATCGATATGCGATTGTCACTGCAAATCGCTTCTTTACTTGCCCAAGAGTAGAACAAAAGAAAAACGGACACTTCCTGTCTGAGAAAAGTATTGGTACTTTTAATTGAAACCAATAAAAAGGAATATCTCGGAAACTGTTACCTCCACAACAAAAACGTATGACATCAATTGTGTGTTTTAACGTGATCTAAATTTTTTGTGCAGTAAGTTTTTCTCTATTTTTACGGTTTATCAGTTATGCAAACTTTAACAAAATTGATTCAAAATAAAAAGGAGTTTAGAGACTATTTCCAGAACATTCAAGATATACAATTCATTTGCAATGTAAATATCTTAATATAAGGTATTTTAATCAATATCTTTAGAGCCATTTTTGAAAAAATCAAAATTTTCCGAGTGGGAAAATTGTTTTTCAAAATCTTTGTGTCTATCCCTAGGAGATACTTAATATAAATATCAAGTTTGTATTTTACCGGCTTTTCGTTCTTAAGTAATAGCTTCACAGACAGGCACACTGACCTTTTTCTAATTTTTTTATACTGTGGACCCAAAAACGTGTATCTGGGCATCACAATTTTGGGTGGAATGAAATACCTTCTCTACACACCATTTACATAGTAAGTGTAGAGAAAGTAAAAATCGAAAATCACATTTTTATACTACATAGTTTTTGGAACCTTTAGACATCCATTACTTTCTATTGCCCCTTTTAACTTATGTGATCACATCGGAGGGTTTTAGACGAAACGTTGGTGATTTTACTCTTTAAACTTTGGGGTGCTTAGTACAGGATTTTTACACGCCATTCATTCTCCCTCTACGCTTCCAGACTCTGTGGATGATAGAGTCTAAATAAAAGTTCTAATCCATGGGAGGGAATAAAACCTGGGACCTCTGGGCGAGAAGTCATCTCACTGACCATTTGACCACGGAGGCAGTCGAAAATAATGTTTTATGTTTAATTGTTTCGTTTTTCCTTTAACTTGTAGCTTAACGACCTGGTTGGTCATATCGGACGAAGAATGTATTCGGTGAAATGATGCACAAATGATTTTGGTCCCAAGGATCCTAAAAGTTATAGACATTCGTATTCTTAGGATATGGGAAAACCCTGAAAAAACTCTTCCTACGCGTAATTCGAACTCGCGACCTCTTGAACGTGAGGCAAACACGCTACCCCCACACTACAGAAGTGAGCTTTTACTTTTATGGTCACATCGGGGGCTTCAACGAGAAGCAACTCATAGACTGTCAGAGTGTTAACTTCTCTCTTCATACACCCATTCACTTTAACATGCATACCCCCAGACTCTGTGCGGAATTAAAAAAAATTACTCACGTGGTTTACTCTAGCTGCTCCACAAACAAACTTCTTACAAAAGAGTATTCTTATTTCTACACAATGCTGATAAACATTAGCATAATGTTCTTATTACTTAGTTACGTAAGAAGAAGGAAACTAAAGGAATGCGTTATGCTAAAGTCATAGTCAAATGTTTTAAAAGCTGCCGTTATGCGATTGTTATTGCAAATCGCTTCTATGCGATACTAAGCAAAATTCATCTAGAATAAAGAGGTCTTCAGAGGCTATTCCCAGAAAATTCAAAATATACATTTTATTTGTCATGTAAATATCTTAAATATAAGAGATTTTAATCCCAAAAAAAGTCAAGATATATATTTCGTTTGACATAAAAATATCTTTATTGTACGATATTTTAAACAAAATATTTAGAGCCATTTTTGAGATAATCAAAATGTTCGAGAAAAAAAAGTTCCATGTAAAGGGTAGCTGGGGGTGGGGGATTTTCTTGAAAATCTTCGTGTCGCATCCTTGGAAGAAACCAACCTTAACTACCAAGTTTGGTATTTAACGGTCTTTTCGTTTTTCAGCTATGCTGCCCACACACACACACACACACACACACACAGGGACAAAACATATATTTCCGGTGAAATCTCGGTATCGAATTTTTGGGTGCAATACAATACTTTCTCTACACACTATGTACATAATACGTGTAGAGAAAGTAAAAACATCTCAACACAATTCAGGTGCTTCAGGCCGACAGACTGCAGATTTTGCAGGAAGAGACTGCAACAGCCTAGCACATTTTATGTTCCTGCGAAGCTTTGGTTCCCAAGAGATACGAAGCTTTTGGGAAAATGTTCATAGAACTAGAAGCATCACCCACAGCCATTGCAACGTTGCACTCCGTTTTAAGGGATACAGGTGTAATGTGTTGGCTCTAAACGATACAGATAGCACAATAAAGGGCCATTCACATCGAAAATCAACCGTAGAGGTAACGTAGACACAGAAGCTTGCAGCCAATATATGTATAGACTCATTCACAATGGCTACATTGACACTGACGTAGTACGTTAACATTTTAGCTTTTGCGTCAAAGTTAACATGAACGTAGGAATTAACCAATAGAACCACTTCTCGAAGTGTTATTAAAATGGCCTCGCTTGATGATTCTCTCTCAGTTCTCTTCATATAATTCATCTTTTATTAAGGGGATGAATCCACCATCTTCTACGACGAGACAGCCGTTCTTTAAAATATAAAGCACCAAGCAAATTGGGTACTCTAGTTTGCACGTGCTGCCACACACTCGTCTCTGCCAGCCATTTTAGTTTGCTATTCACTCGCAAGGTGCAGTTCACTTGTTTTAATTTGTGATTGGTTATTGCCTACGTTTACGTTTGTCATTGAGAATGCTCATAGTGCATTTAATTCTGCGTCTATATTCTAAGTCTACGGTTAATTTTCGTTGTGAATGGCTCTTAAGCCTCAGGCTGAAGTGCGCCCAGAGAAATGATGGGATTATGTATCGCAAATGATGAAGAAGAAGAAGAAATATGTCTCTCAGAGCCTTTTTTAATTTCTCTACATGTATTATGTATACATGTGTATAGTCTACACGTACTGTACTCCACCGACAAATTCGATACCGAGATTTCACCGGAAACATATGTTTTAGGGTCTCCTGAAACCAAGAAAAGCATTTTCAGAAGAAGGTCCATGTGTGTGTGTGTATGTGTGTGTGTGTCTGTAAACACGATAACTCATAAACGAAAAGTCATTAAAATACCAAACTTGGTATTTAAGTTTAGTATCTTCCAGGAATGCGACACGAAGATTTTGAGAAAAATTCCCTCACCCCAAACTACCCTTTACATGGAACTTTTTCTGAAATGTTTGATTTTCTTAAAAATGGCTCTAGCGATTTTGATTAAAATACCGTATATTAAAGATATTTAAGTGACAAATAAAATGTATATCTTGAATTCTCTGGGAATAGCCTCTGAAGACTTATTCTTGATAAATTTTACGGAATTTTGCATAACTACTAAATGGTAAGAGATAGATAAAAACTTACCACACAAAACATGTAGAGCACGTTAACACACACAATTTATGTTATATACATTTTTTTTCATGGAGTTTTTTTAATTTTTTTATTTATTATAGATATTCCTTATTTTTGGTTTCACCTTTAAAAACATACTTTCTCATACATGAATTTGTCAACTCCTGTCCATACAAACAAAATAACTTCAGTCACATAGCAACCAGCTTTTGACTGTCACTTTAACCTATGGTACTCCCTTATTTCCCTTCTACTCACAAGGAAGCAAGTAATAAGACTGTTTCTGCTAATTTTTTCTCGTTTAGTATGAAGTAAATAGAGGCATAAGATTTTTAACAATACTTTGTTACAGAGATGTAGAGAAAGCCACGTGAATGGAACACATCAGAATTTTTTTAAAGCCAATAGTAATTAATTAAAACAGTTGTTAATCTGAACACTCGTCATAAAATGTGCAAATTTATAATCTGGCTATCAGTATAAATAAATCAGTAGGTACTATTTGGTGAACGTGCACTTAGAACTGCATTCCATATTGACTCCTTAGTCGGAACATTGATGGCCTCTCTCGGACATATTTACCCCCACAGAGGCATCCCTCAGGGTTCGTTCACCTCTACGTGCTTAACATGTAAACAAGCGTATGATTGACTTTGGGAGGAAAGCAAGGCTACAAACTCGCCTTTCCACGGCCCGGTGTCTTTATTACCTGGGTTCGACCGTAGACCCTCTGTAATGCAAAGAACGCATAAAAACGACAACTTTTTGAAAACCTTTAAAATGGGAACTCCCTTATCAAGTTGCACGAAACCGGTTCACCTTTTCTTAACAATTGCGAACGATGGACGGACAGACGGCGGAGCTGAGGGGAAGGTAGGGGAGTTGGAAAGGAGTTTTCCCCTCGTCATAAACCAGTGCTAAGGAAATCAAATTCCATAAGACACAAATACCACTTAGGTGGACATTTTCAACATATTTATTCAACAACTATAAGTGCATGAGTGAGTAACTTGTATCCTTACGAAAAGAATAGTTTTCGTTTTAGTGCCAGCAAAAACCGACTTAAAAACTAATGAGCAAAATAAAATTTAAAAATTCTAAACCAAAGGAAGAATAAATCAAAGTGGAAAAAGGAACAATGTTCTGCAAAACACTTGATGTATTACATTCTCATTATTTTCTACTCACTCTTCTACAACGTATTCCCTCTGTTTCTTAACTTTCAATTCACATTACACAGTTCCTTGTATCATAATTTCCAATTTACATATTAAATACATGAGAGATTATTCCAAATCATAGGATAGCAAAAACGATAGTCATATTTCTAAAAATCTGATGTGTTCTATTCACATGACTTTCTATAGGTGTTTCACAAACAAACTTTCCTTACAAAAGAGAATTCTCTATGTCGCGCTAATCGAGATAAATATTAGCAGAATTGGGCTTATTATTAGCCCAAGATATTTGTTAGCAGAAGGGAAATAAAGGACTACACTAGGCTAAAGCAATAGTCAAATCTTTTAAAACCTATCGCTATGTGAAAAAAATTCAAATGCGGTTCTCTTTTGCATTCCTGGGACTAAAACAAAAAATATGAAACGAAAGTTGACTACCCACTCGAGAAAACTAACTAGTTTAAAATTGAAACAAATAAAAACAAATATCTCAAATATAAAGTTTGTTAAAATAAGAACTGAAGCTTTCCTGGCGACGTGTTAATCCAAAATCTTCTCGGGCTTCTAGCCAGGTAAAAACTTGGCTTGACACCAACGTTTCGAAGAAGTGCATCACCCTGAAGACGAGGAAGATGCACTTCTTCGAAACGTTGGTGTCAAGCCAAGTTTTTACCTGGCTAGAAGCCCGAGAAGATTTTGAAATAAAGTTTATTTAACAACATGTTCAGCTATGGTGCCCAAGGAGAGACACACACACACACACACACACACACACACACACACACACACACACAATGTTTGTTAAAATGTTTTTGTTTTGGGTTCAGGGGTGCTGAAAACATTTCCGGTGAACTCTCGATGTAGAATTATCTACATCTATTATCTATCTACATAAGTGCTAGAGAAAATAAAAATCATGTATCTGTGTGCTTTTTTTTTTTTTATTTTATTTTTTTATTTGCTTCATTTGTATAGCCCTCTTTAACATCAATGGTCATATCGGGGGCTTTCACTTGTGAAACTGTAGGTTCGGAACTTAGGTTAAACTTTATATTACTAAACACACGCACATTCACTCTCCCATTCATACTTCCAGACTCTATGGGGGATAGGGAACGATTCCGGTTAAAGAAAAATTCCCCGTCCCAGCCGGGAATCGAACCCGGGACCTCCGGATAAGAAGTCAGCTCGCTGACCACTCGACCACGGAGGCAGTCTTGTGCGCTTTTTCTTAAGAAAACACGAGAGAAAAAAAGTAGAAGGGAAATAAAGGAATACTCTAGTTCTAGCGATAATAAAATGTTTTAAAAGCTGTCGCTATACGATTGGCATTGAAACTTGCTTCGTTGCATGACCAGGAGTAAAACAAAACAAACGCCGAGGATTTCCTGTTTGAGAAGAGTATAAATATTATAAAACTGAAACCAATAATGGGGAATATCCCTGGTTAGCTCTACAAAGATGCATATGACGCAAATTGTATATTTTAACGAGATATACATTTTGTGTGTAGTAAGTTTACCATTTATGCAAAGGTCATTTAGAATGAAGAGGACTTCGGTGGGAAACAGTGCTTGTAATGCCCACCAATTTGTATAAAGATGCAAGTAAGCAACCAAGTTTTGAATGATTCTAAAATTTACGCAACCTAGAAATCTAAGGTTACAAAATATACACCTGATATGTTCCATTCATATGATTTTGTCTTTCAACAAATTATTCTTACAACAGCGTATTCTTTTCATTCAAAACGTCAACAGAAGTAGTGCAATTATGCCGACAGTAAAACAAAACAAAAAAACAAAACAAAACAAAAAAAAAAGAATCTGTGTTACATTGACTTTCTCTTCCACAAACAAACCATTCTTACAAAAGATTATTCATTTATGTACACCATAATAATCGAAACAAACATTAGCAGAATTTCCTTACTACTTACTCCTTTTTAAGTAGAAGGGAAAAAAGGTAATGCACAGGCTAAAGCGATAGCGAATCGAAATTCGGTCCTCTTTTCTTGCTTGGAGTAAACAAAACAGAGATGAAAAGAAAGTTATCTTCCCCTTTGAGAAAAGTCTAATAACATACTTCAAACTGAAACCAACAACTCGGAATATCTTGAAAACGGTAACGACAGAAAAAAAATCTGATATGTTCCATTCACATAACTTTCTCTATTTCTATGTAACAAACTATTGTTAATAAGCTTATTCTTCTATTTACTTCATGCTAATCGATAAACAATTAGCAGAAATAGTCTTATTACTTGCTTCCTTGTAAGTAGAAGCGAAATATGGGAGTATCATAGGTTAAAGTGAAGTCCCAAAGCTGGTTGCTAGGTGACTGAAGTTCCTTTGTTTGTATGGACACGAGTTGACATTCCTGTATGAGAAAAGTATAAGTTTTTCAAAGCTGAAACCAAAACCAAGGAATATCTCAAAAACGATCAACTCCTCGAAAAAAAGTATACAACATAAATTGTGTATTTTAATGTGATGTACATTTTTTGTATGGTAAGCTTTTGTCCATTTCTTAAGGTTTAGCAGTTATGCAAAATTTCGTAAAATTTATCCAGAAGAAAAGTAGTCTTCAGAGGCTATTCGCAGAAAATTCAAGATATACATATTATTTGTCAGGTAAATATCTTTAATATACGATATTTTAATCAAAATCGTTAGAGCCATTTTTGAGAAAATCAAAATTTTCGAAAAAACTTCCAAGTAAAGGGTAGTTGGGGTGGGGGGATTTTCTTGAAAATCTTCGTGTCGTATCCTTGGAAGATACCAAACTTAAATACCAAGTTTGGTATATAACGGTCTTTTCGTTTTTGAGCTATGCTGCCCACAGACAGACACACACACGCACACGGACCTTTTTCCAAAAATGCTTTTTCTGGATTCAGGGGGACCCAAAACATGTATTTCCGGTGAAATCTCGGTATCGAATTTTTGGGTGCAATACATACCTTCTCTATACACTATGTACATCGTAAGTGTAGAGAAAGCAAAAATAGGTATATAAATTGTGTGTTTTTAACGAGATCTACATTTTTTTAGTAGTAAGTTTTTGTCTATCTCTTACGGTTTACCATTTATGCGAAAGGTATACAGAAGTCATCCAGAATGAAAAGGACTTCAGTGGCTATTCCCAGAAAATTCAACATATACCTACATTTCATTTGCCATGAAAATATGTTAAGCATATTAAAATCAACATTTTCGGAAAATGTTCCTTGTAAAGGGTTGTTGGGGTGGGGCGATTTTCTTGTAAACCTTTGTGTCGCAGATACTAAACTTAAGATACTAAACTTAAATACCAAGTTTGGTGCTTAACAGACTTTTTCTTGTTGAGTACACACACAATTCACACAGATCTTTATTTAAAAATCCTATTTACTTTCTCTACATGCACTATGTACATGGTGTATACAAAAGGTATTGTATTGCACCAAAAATTCGATACCGAAATTTCACCGGAATTGTATGTTTTGCCACCTTCTGAATCCAAGGGGAGTATTTTTAGAAAAATGTCGCGCGCGCGCGCGCGCGTGTGTGTGTGGACAACAAAAATGGAAAGACCGTTAAATATCAAACTTGTATCCAAGAATGCAACACGAAGCAACCCCCAACTATTCTTTCCATGGAAAAAATTTCGAAAATGTTAATTTTCTCAAAAATAGCTCTAACGATTTTGATTAAAATTACTTATATTTAATATATTTACATGACAAATAAAATGTATATCTTCAATTTTCCAGGAATGGCCTCTGAAGACGTTTAATCTGGATGCATTTTGCGGAATATTGCATAACTGGTAAACCGTAAGAGAGAGAGAGAGAGAGAGAGAGAGAGAGAGAGAGAGAGACAAAAATGCACCACACAAAAATGTTGAGCTCAAAAACACACAATTTATGTTATATACATTTTTTCGTGGAGTTGGCCGTTTTTTTAGATATTCCTTATTAATAGTTTCAGCTTTAAAATACATACTTTTCTCATACTATGCAAAGTACTTCAGTCATACAGCAACCAGCATTTAAAAGATTTAGCCTATTTTACTCCCTTATTTCCCTTCTACTTACAAGGTAGCAAGTAATAAGACTGTTTCTGTTAATTTTTTCTCTAATAGGATTAAGTAAAAATAGAATGAGCTTTTTAACAATAATTCATTGCAGGGATGTACAGTCATGTAAATGAAGCACATCAATTTTTTTATTTATTTATTTATTTATTTATTTATTTATTTAGAGGACCCGGTGAAATCTGGTATAGAATTTTTGGAATATATGTGTGTGTTTATAAAATATTTTCCAAAGTTGGGTTAAATTAGACCTAGTTTGTACTGAAAGTTTCAACACTGTAGTTATTATAGTAATACTTCCTGGGTATAAGTTATAATTTATCTAATAATAAATGAGAGTTGAATGCAATATTTAAGTTTGAAAGTGTTCAGAATTAATGCATGTTAAAATCAGAAAAAACACACGAACAAGGATTAAGATGTAAGGCCAAGAACTTGAACTTAATTAACAAAATGAATGGAACAGTTACTGGAAGAAGGTGGCAGAAGTTTGTGAACTGGGATTGATTGTCACGCATCAAAGCTAAGATCTAATCTCAAGCGTACATTCCTTTGCTGGAGCCACGCCAGAAAATAAAGAAAGCAAAGGTAGATTGAACGGGCAGCTTGAGGCTTAGCGTTAACCCACAAATGTTTATGACATAACACAAAGTCTGAGCACATTATTCACGGACCTAAGAATAGATAGTTTTAAAATTTAAAATTTTCGGGCTATTTTGCCGTGGTCTGTAGGTTAAAATATGTTTAGTTAAACTATTTCTACCTAACGTTTCGTCCCTGTTTGTGAGGGACATCTTCAGAGGAAATGTGCTCACGTCGCTAACTCGAAAAGAATAACAACAGTGCGGTTTATAGCCAGTATATATACTCGGACACAGGTGGGCATATATTTAAAGAATAGATATTAAAATATTTGAAGAAATCTGAAAAAAAAAAAAAAAAAAAAAATTGATGTGTTACACTCACATGACTTTCTCTAGTTGCTTTACAAACTTCATACATAAGTTTCTTCTTCTTTCTGCACCTTGCTAATCGTGGTACTCATTAACGCAATGTTCTTACTATTTAGTTGTCATCACAAATCGCTCTTTTCTTGGCCAGGAGTAGAACAAAAGAAAAACGGACACTCCCTTCTGAGAAAAGTATAAGTAATTCACAACTAAAACTAATAACAATGAATACCTCGAAAACGATAAACTCCACGAGAAAAATGTATATGACATAACTTGCGTATTTTAACAAGACTTAAATTTGTTGTACAGCAAGTTTTTGTCTATCTCTTACGGTTTACTAGTTATGCCAAATTAAGCAAAATTCATCCAGAATAAACAGATCTTCAGAAGCTATTGACAGAAAATTCAAAATATTCATTTTATTTGTCAGGTAAGTATCTTCAATATATGATATTTTAATCAAACTCGTTAGTCATTTTTAAGAAAATAAAACTTTTCGAAAAAAGTTCCATGTAAAGGGTAGTTTGGGGTGGGGAGATTTTCCCCAACACCTTCGTGTCGCATCCCTGGAAGATACTAAACTTAAATACCAAGTTTGGTATTTTAGCTACTTTTAGTTTTTGAGTTATCGTGTTCACAGACACACGGACACACACATACACACACGGACCTTTTTCTGAAAATGCTTTTTTTTAATACAGGGGGTCCTAAAACATGTATTTCCGGTGACATCTCGGTACCGAATTTTTGGGTGGATTACAATACTTCTCTATCCCTATGTACATTGTAATAGAGAAAGTAATAATAAACAAACCGGAATACACTTGCAGTTACTGAATCACTCAAGTGTTTTTAAACTGTATAAATATTTTATTCTTATGCAAAGGTGTCAATTGTTAGTGCATTTCACCCATTTTTACTTTCTCTATACGCACTATGTACATAGTGTATAGAGAAGGTATTGCACTCCACCCAAAAATTCGTTACCGAGATTTCACCGAAAATATATGTTTTAGGGCCCCCAATATCCAAAAAAAGCATTTTCACAAAAAGGTCCGCGTGTGTGTGTGTCCGTGAACACGATAACTCAAAAACGAAAAGTCGGCAAAATACCAAACTTGGTATTTAAGTTTAGTATATTCCAGGGATGCGACACGAAGATTTCGAGAAAAATCCCTCCACCTCCAACTACCCTTTACATGGAACTTTTTTCGAACATTTTGATTTTCTAAAGAATTGGCTCTTAACGATTTTGATTAAAATTTCGTATATTAAAGATATTTACCTGACAAATAAAATGTATATCTTGAATTTTCTGGGAATAGCCTCTGAAGAGTAGTTTATTCTAGATGAATTTCACTGAATTTTGAATAACTGCTAAACTGTAAGAGATGGACAAATACTTACTACACAAAAAATGCAGAGCACGTTAAAACGCACAATTTATGTTATATAGATTTTTCTCGTGAGTTCGTTGTTTTTGAGACATTCCTTATTTTTGGTTTCTGCTATGAAAAACTTGTACTTTTCTCATACAGGAACTTGTCAACTCCTATCCATATAAACAAAGGAACTTCATTGACATAGAAACCAGCTTTTGACTGTCATTTTAACCTATGGTAGTCTATTATTTCGCTTCTACTTACAAGGAACCAAGTAATAAGAGTATTTCTGCTCATTTTTTCTGATTAGCATAAAGTAAATAGAAGTATAAGCGTTTTAAGAATAATTTGTTGCAGGGATATAGAGAAAGTCATGTGAATGGAGCACATCACTGGAGGCCAAATCTAGCGAATACGGTGGATGCTATAGTAATTCGAACCTCAATTTCACAATTTGCGTCATGAAACTGCGCAGGTCTGATTGTCTTGGTGGAAGAAAATCTTTCTCTTTGCCAGATGGCGTTTTTTCTTGATTTATCCGTTCAACCGGTGCAATAACGATGCATAATACTCCCCATTTATCGCCCTTCCTTGTGCCAGTAATCAATGTAGATGATACCGCTTACATTCCAAAAAACCTAGGCCATCAGCTTGTCTGCAAAAAGCTCCATGTGTGTCTGTCTGCCCCTGTGTGTATGTGCCAGTGGACAGCATACCTCGGTTAAATACTTTTGAGTTGAGTATCTTCCAAGGATGCGATACAAGAAAATCACCCCACCCCGAACTACCCTTTACGTGGAACATTTTTACAAAATTTTGTTTTTCTTAAAAATGGCTCTTAACGATATTGATTAAAATACTGTATACTAAAGACATTCACACCATAAAAAATATATGTGTTGAATTTTCTAAGAATAGCCTCTGAAGAGTTCTTTATTCTGTGTGAGTCTTGCAGAATTTTTCATAATGGTTAAATCTTAAGAGACACTACACAAAACATGTAGATATCGTTATAACACATAATTTATGCCATATACATGACTTTTTGAAGACCTGACCATTTTCGAGACATTTATTGTTATTGGTTTCATTTTAACCAAATTATTTTTTTTTCAAACGGGACGATGCAAATCGAACCGAACCTCAATTGTTTCGCATAGCGACCAGCTTTTAAAATATTTTTCTATCAGTTTAGCCTAGATTATTAGCTCACTTCCCTTCTACTTAAAGGACACAAGTAATAAGATCATTTTTGCTAATTTTTATCTCTATTAACAAGACGTAGCTAGAAAAATATTCTTTGGTAAGACAAATTTATTTCCGGAACAGTTAGAGAAGCTTATGTGCGTGGAACACATCAGATTTTTTTTTTTTTTTTTTTTTTTTTTTAGTTTAACGTCCTTTAATCTGGTTGGTCATACCGGACAAACAAACGAAATTATTGAAATGGTGAAAGGATGCTCAAATGATCTCGGGGTCCATGGAGCATAAAGTTACTCGACATTCGTCTTCTCAGGATAAGGGAAAACCCCGAAAAAACCTTATTCGGATAATTCATTCTAAGCGAGATTCTAACACTTCTGAGGAGGGCTACTAAAGCTTTTTAAATATGTAAAACAAGCCACTGGATATTAGCGTGTATAGTGTACTTCATATTTCAATGTGTTTGCTCTGCTCTGGTTCCGAAATTGAGCGAAACCTACCTACTGAAGATTACGGAGTTCGAGCGCCCAAGAAAAGGTGCGTCCCTAGTATACAAGGTGGAGTCCTACAAGGATCGCTGTTTCATCTTCATGGGATTGCTCTCTAATGGTGCGTGGATGTTCGACGAAAAGTGTTAGGGACTTCTGTGCGTTTGTTTACCTACGGGCCTAGGACCACCTACGGCTCCTTCACCTCATCCCCTCCTTCCGGGGAAGTTAGCCACTTTGAACCACAATGGTGTTGCAGGGAGCGAGGTGCGTGCGAGCGAGATCTGGTAGGCTCGTGGTGAGCCTAGGTGTTGCTGCTGTGTACCTACCCTGGTAAGGGTTTAACCACAGGAATGAGGTGAAGGTTAAGGTTTGGTATTTTAGGTTTCGGGTGCTGATGTTCAAGAGGTAGCGATAGATAGGCTCCTCGAACTGTTGCATTTTTCAGGAGCAGCATCCTTTTCTGTTCCGCTGGTGTTTAATTTGATTGGCCACTCCCAATGGGAGAGGCGAGTACTTAGTTCAGCTATTTTGCTGTTGGCTGGTTTGAAGCCGTTGTTACCGGGGGCACCCGCAAGCCATGCGGGGAAACTGAACCTGCCTGTATCGGCGTTCAGTGGGTAAGTTGTCTCCCAGTGATCTGACAAGTGCGTTCTCATGTTCGCACAATCTGGCGTAAAAGTTTTGAGCCCGGCGCCTAATGACATTTTCCACATATGGGAGGCCGGAAATGGCGTTTTTTTTTTTATTTATGGACGCTCTTTAACTGCTATGGTTCTCAGCGTCCCATTCTATACTGGGCGTGAAATACCGCTTAATTTTGCTCGAGGCCTCTGTATCAGGCTTGAGGTTCCTTTACGTGCCGTAAATCTACGACACGGGACCAACGGCTTTACTTCCCTTCCGAAGGAAGCCATGCTAAGGATTTTTACACCCGAAAAAGTCCATCGTCCTCCGCCGGGTTTGAACCCGCGACCTTGGGTATATGCAGTTAGCATGGTAACCATTACACCACGGCGGGCGACAAGGGGAGGGCGGAAGCTTCATGTATTAGCCTCAAAGGGAAACGTCGACATACAGAATATATGGACCGGAGTCCTCTATTCTGTATCCTCTGTAACCAGAGAAGCCAGGAGTCTGCTGCCATGCCCCACACTTCGCAGGCGTAGAGCATTAGGGGGGCGAGGTGTCCTCCTCCGTTACAATACTACATCCTACAAAGTTAGGTAATGGAATAAAGGGAAGTTATGTTATAAGCTACTGAGGTTATCTCTAAGTTAGGTAATAAAAACGGTTTTCATTAATAACTCTCTATAATTACATTAGGAGTTAGTGCAACATTTACTTAACCACAGTATTAGTTATACAACATGAGGTTACAGGTTACAGATCTGCTGATGATTCTTGCCAATGATGTTATGAAACGTAAAACTTTTATTGTTAAATTATTCTCTGGGAGTACCCACAAGGTATTAACAAAATGTTTACTTTACCTAAAGGGCTACGGTGATAATTTTACAAAATGGGGTTACAGATCTGTTGATGTTTCTTGCCAGTGATGTTATGTAACGTAAAACTTTTATTGTTAAATTATTCTGTGCCAGTACCCATAAGGTATTAATACTTATTTACTTAACCTAATGTGCCACTGTGATAATTATATGAGAAGGGCTTATACAGCTGCTGAGGTTATTTGCCACAAAACTGTTTTACAATAAACTTATCGTTTACAAGTACCATTAATTGTTAGCCAATATCTCTTTAACCTACAAACTCACAAGATGGAGCAATGGAATGGAGGGAAGTTAGGTTACAGAGCTCTTGAAGTCAATATTATTATGAAACAAAAGCGGTTTATAAACAGCATAGTATTTCTAGTTCACGTAGTAAACAGCAGAAATCTACTTTAAATCTATGTATTCATTAATTATTTACACACTTGGTAAAGGTTCCACAGGACGTCCAGACTAAAAATATTGAAAATACTAACCTGAGCAATAAAAATTCACATGGAACGTGTCTTGTAATAAATGTGATCACTTTGAGTTGCTGTGTCCCACTCACTCGCCATAATTAAGATATTTTCTTGTATACAAAACTCGTTGCAGAATGTAAACAACATACTCCATTTTGTAATTTTTACGAACGCACAACTATACTGCCAACCTATTTTTTCACGAAATCCGCGAGTCTTCGGTTCTATTAAGCATATGTTGCTCGTATGCTTTGGCGAAACCACAGAAAATGCCTAAAAATTAACTACAAAAGATAATAATAAATTAATTTACACACTAACCTAAACCTAACGCAATTGAGAGAATGCTGCTTTCGTTCGTATACTTTAGTGAAAGCAGTGGAAGTTACTAACAGCAAATTCACAAAAATCAGTTTATTTACACACACACACACACACACACACACACACACACTCACACACACTAACGTATAGATATGCGAGCATGGTTGATAAATGCAATGGAGATTACTAAACTCAAATTACATGAAAATTAGTTTATACACATACACACACTAATCTAAAGCTAACCCAGAAATTAATAAAAACAAATTACCCTAAAATACAATTTATTTGCGCGCGCACACACACACACACACACACACACACTTAGAGCTAACCAAGCACATGCTCGCTTCGTTCGCATACTTTGAAGAAAACAGTGGAAATTACTAAAATAAATTACACAAAAATAAGCTTATTTACACACACACACACACACTAACCTAAAGCTAACAAAGAACAAGCTCGCTTCGCTCGCATGCTTTTTTTAAAATGCTAGAAATAAAACAAATTAAAAACATCCATTTATACACACACACTCACACACACACCCACACACAAACCTATACCCAACGAAACAGTGGAAATTTACGAAACTTACAAGAAAATGTTTCTAATTACACATCACACTACTATAATCAGCTCATTTAAAAAATCTCGAAATTAAAACAAACACCAGAGAACTTCTACAAGCAATTATTGAAGTAAAGCTTACCTGCTTAAAACGCACACCCGCAACCCACAGTATTGCTGCTATAGAATCGCATTTCTTTCTCTGTGATTAAAAATTTACAATGGTCTCAAAGCCCTTAGACGTCAGTATATACGAAGCTTGCGATGTCGCGGTATTATTTTTATTAATGTTGGCAGTCCCGCCATAATGAATAATGGAGACGGAAACAAAGAAAACCTTAAAAACAATTACATGAGTACTTCTAAAGGTTGAATAATATACTACGAGATCTGGATCCCCAAGGGAATAAAGACCAATTAATTTATTCTAGAACATGTAATAAGATTTTAAAACGTTCTAGACACTCGATATTGGGTAATAACGTTTGTTTTACTTCCCAATATTTCACCTATATTAGCAACTATTCTTTTACTTGCACCACTGCTTTAAAATAAATGCATTCAAGTGCATTCGTTTCACGTACAGAACTGTCATTTCCTAGCACCTTTAAAATGATTTCATTACAAATGATATGGTGACCTTCACACTGGGTAATTAATAATAATAATAATAATAATAATAATAATAATAAGGCCTGTCACTTAATAAATGTAATCAATATAATCCGGTGAACTATGCAGTATCTGTTGGTGTATCATTTACCCTAAAGAGCCAGTATTAGTTATACGTAATGGGGTAATGCAGTTAAAATACTATAGGCCACAGTGCTGCTAAGGATATTTCCCAAGGCTATTATGAAACAAAGCAGTTTTACATGAAAATGCCTAAACATTAACTACAAAAAATAATAATGAATTAATTTACACACTAACCTAAATCCATCGCAATAGAGAGAATACTGCTTTCGTTTACATACTTTAGTGAAATCAGTGGAAGTTACTAAAAGCAAATTCACGAAAATTAGTTTGTATACACACACACACACACACACACACACACACACACACTAGCATATAGCTACGCGAGCGCATGCGAGCATGCTTGATAAATGCAGTGGAAATTACTAAATTCAAATTGCATGAAAATTAGTTTATAGACACACACTAATTTAGAGCTAACCTAGAAATTAATAAAAACAAATTACCCGAAAATCAAATTTACTTGCACACACACAAACACTTACTTAGAGCTAACCGAGCGCATGCTCGCTTCGCTCGCATGCTTTAATAAGAACAGTAGAAATTACTAAAGTAATATTACACGAAAATCAGTTTATTTACACACACACTAACCTAGAGCTAACCGAGTGCACTCTGTAACTATCCATGAGTTGCTAGGGCAGTATTCACTTAATCTAAATAGCTATGTACAGTTTATGTAATTACGTTACGGAGTTTTCCAAAAGGCGCACAAAGCAGTTTTATATGAAACACCTTTCGATAACTACATTTGCGCATTAAACAAGAGACACTATAGAAAGTTACACAACCATTTAGAAGATTATAGATGTATGAAGGTTATATCTTGCGTTCGCTTGCGTATTTGTCAAAGTAACAAACACAAACACTTCACACAAACCCAAACTATTAGCATATAGGAATGAATTTTAATATTGTGGCTAATGAGAGAATTCCTGTTGGACTGAAGTTCGCTCTTCTAATGACCCTGCTTCAATTCATTATCTCAACTTCGTCTTTGGAAATATAAACACACATTTCTAAGATTAACTAAATAAAAGCTAATTCATATTCTCCCGCACATATCCAATGGAGATCTAACATCTGTATTTTCTTCTACCATATTGCTTACATGGATAGTAATGGCGTAATTTCTCAGGCCACGACTTCCAGCCGATGATCATATTTACACATTTCATAAATATAGATAACGAAATTTTGCGATTTGTAACTAGCGAGGAAGAAGAAATGAGTAGATTACTCAGAGATATGCTTCAGCAGTAGGCATAAAGCATCACTGTCTTTCTCAGACCCTCGATTTTACACGTAAAATACAGCGAACAGTACAAATGTAAAAAGTATTCTTTTCAAACAGTTCAAAACTCAATGTTTTCCATAACTAGACTAAGAAAACAGAGATACAGTAACATGTAAATTTGCAAGAACTGAAAATTGTGAACTCTCGCGGTACAAAAAGTTTTCCTCAGTTTGTATATAAGACTGGTTCGAGTCGTTAGCTAGTGGAGAGGTCCTAAGCTACACGCAGGGTAACACAAGAAGGCGTAACCAATGAGGGGCACCAGCGAGCATTAGCACCGAATCACTTATCCCATGCTCTCTGACATGAACCTCTCTGACACCATCTTCCCGTCCACCACTCACATCTCGCACATCACGCATTGCTTGACGAGTGTCAACGTCAAACCTCGCCGTACCCTAATGGTAACTAGGACTTCTCTTTTATGCAAAATATCAATGTATAAAAAGTACTAAATACATTAAACAATGATATATGTCGAGGTTTCACCGGAAATTAGTGTTTTGATATGACCTGCGAAAAGCATTTTTGAAAAAAAAAAAAAAAAAACGCGTGTAAAACCAAACATTTTTATATAGTGTATAAAAATTCGATACCGGAATTTCACCCGAAATATATGTTTTGAAACCCCCTGAATCCAAAAAAAATCATTTTTATAGAAATGGAAGTGCGTGTGTCTGTCTGTGTGCGTCCGTGGGCAGCACAGCTCAAAAATGAAAGGACCATTAAAAACCAAACATGGTATTTTTGTTTGGTATCTTCCAAGGATGCAAGATGAAAATTTTCAAGAAAGTCCCGTCACCCCAAACTACCCTTTACATGGAAAAATTTGCGAAAATTTTAATTTTCTTAAAAATGGCTCAAACGATTTTGATTAAAATCTCGTATATTTGAGATATTTACTTGCCAAATAAAATTTATATCTTGACTTTTTTTGGGAATAGTCCCTTAAGACTACTTTACTCTGGATGAATTTTACGGAATTTTGCATTACTGCTAAACCTTAAGAGATGGACAAAACCTTTCCACACAGAAAATGTAGAGCACATTAAAGTACACAAGTTATGTTATATACATTTTTTCGTGGAGTTGATTTTTTAAAGATATTCCTTGTTCTTAGCTTCAGCTTTGAAAAACTTGTACTTTTCTTATATAGAAATTTGTTAACTCCTGTCTATACAAACAAAGGAAATTCAGTCACACAGCAACCAGCTTTTGACTATCACTTTAACCTATGGAGTACCCTAAGGTAGCAAGTAATGAGACTATTTCTGACGATTTCTAAACTAGCATGGTGCAAATAGAAGCCTAAGCTTTTTATCAATAATTTGTTGCAGAAATATAGAGAAAGTCATGTGAATGGCACACATCAGATTTTCTATGTTTAGTTGCAACATCACTGTAACGATGCATTTGACAAGGAGTTTGATATCTGTCAAAGTTTTTTGGGGAACACTTTGTTAAAATAAAATCTGAAGTGTTCCATTCACATGACTCTCTCTACATCTCTGCAAGAAACTATTGTTTAAACGCTTATGCTTCTATTTACTTCATACTAATCGAGAAAAAATTAGCAAAAATAGTGTTATTACTTGCTTCCTTGTAAGTAGAAGCGAAATAAGGGAGTACCATAGGTTAAAGTAACAGTCAGAAACTGGTACTATGTAACTGAAGTTCCTTTGTTTGTATGGACAGGAGTTGGCATATTCCGTATCAGAAAACCACAAGTTTTTCAAAGCTGAAACAGAAAACAAGGCATATCTCAAAAACAATCAACTCCACGAGAAAAAATTATATAACATAAATTGTGTGTTTTAATGTGCTCTACATTTTTTGTGTGGTAAGTTTTTGTCAATCTCTTACGGTTTAGCAGTTATGCAAAATTCCGTAAAATTCATCCACAATAAAGTAGCCTTCAGAGGCTATTCCCAGAAAATTCAAAATATACATTTTATTTGTCAGGTAAATATTTTTAATATACCATATTTTAATCAAAATCGTTAGAACCATTTTTGAAAAAATCAAAATTTCCAAAAAAAAAAAGTTCCATGTAAAAGGTAGTTTGGGGTGAAGTGATTTTCTTGAAAATCTTCGTATCGCATCCTTGGAAAATACCAAACTTAAATACCAAGTTTGGTATTTTACGGTCTTTTCGATTTTAAGCTATGCTGCCCACAGACACGCACACATACACAGACACGACATTTTTGCTAAAAATGCTTTTATTGGATTCAGGGGGTCTCAAAACATGTATTTCCGTTGAAATCTCGATATCAAATTTTGGGTGCAATACAATACCTTCTCTATACACTATGTACGCAGTACGTATAGAGAAAGTAATAATATGCTGTAAAATAATTTAAAATGGAATATGATAAGCTTAGCACTATCAGCTACGGTCGAGGTCAATCCGAAGGTCATGAACTTGACTTGGGGTTTATGAAAGTTAATTATTGGCTATATTCAAATAACGTTAGGGATATGGGGAATTGTTTACGTTCTTAATCTGCTTACTGGGTCATATTGTCAGATTTTATTTTCAGAAGAAGTGGCGATTCTGGAATCTGCAAAAGTTGGGCTTGTTTTTTAAACATTGAAATTCTAAGAGATTTGACAACGAAGGAAGCTGAGCGTTTTTCACTAACGTCCGGTCTCTCTATCGGAGGGATATCAAAGCCCTCTTTGCTAAGCTATAATGGATTGAAAATTTATTTTTTCCAATATAGAGTTTTAAAAAATAAATTGCTAATCACGTCAATTTTATAATTTTCTTTAGGTGCATTCTGGAAACACAATATTTGCTTATTATTTTGTTTTAGAAAACACACACTGTTTAAATTTGAGGGGAGAGAGATTTAGATATTGCGCGAAGCAGAAAAAATGCTATTCTTGTCAAATCTTGATTTTTAAAAATATGTCTTGATACAGATAGGAGGATTAAATCAATGGTTTCAAGTTCTTATTTAATTATTTTTAACTATATTAATTTTAATAATGTTTATAATCTATTCAAATATCCTATATCTGACTTTATTAAAGACAGAAGTTTGCCTAAGGTTGCAAAAGTAATGGGAAAATCTGAGTGTTTCACTCCGATAACTTTGTGTACCTATTCTGCAGCAAAATGTTCTTATAAAAGGCTATTCTGTTTACTTCAGCTAATCCAGATAAGCATCAACAGAAATTGTCTCTTGTAAGTAGAAGAAAAATAAAGCAATACACTACGCTAAAGCGATAGTCAAATCTTTTAAAGCTGGTCGCTAAGACATGGCCAGGAGTAAAACAAAAGAAAAGTGAACAATGACTTCCTGTTTGAGAAAAGTAAGTATTGGAAAATATATTCCAATAACCAGTAATATCTCGGAAATAGTTAACTCTACTCGTGTACTTTAACCAGATCTACATTTTTGTGTAGTGGCATGTTATCTATCTCTTACGATTTGCCAATTATTCAAAAGTCATCAGGAATGGAAAGGGCTCCAGAGGGTATTGCCAGAAAATGCAATATATACATACATTTCATTTGTCACTAAAATATCTTAAATATTTAATCAAAGCCGTTAGTTATTCTTTATAAAATCAAACTTTTCTAAAAATTGTCCATGTAATGGGTAGTTAAGCGCTGGGGGGGGGGGATTCTGGAATATCTTCGTGTAGGCTGAACTTAAACATTAAGTTTGATATTCTCGGAAATTTTGTTTTTAAATTATACTATTCACACATACATACATTACACACGCGCGTACAGACGTTCTTCCAATTTTTATTCAGGTGATCTCAAAATATGCATTTTTCAGTGAAATCTCGGTATCAAGTTTTTGGGTGAACAGCTTCTCTACCTACTATGCGCATTTTAATTGGTAGAGGGAATAAAAAAACATGTATTTTACTCACTGTAAAAGAAATCTACTCTACACTCGTTTTGGTATTTTTAAAATTTCCGAAACATTCAAATACAATATGGTAAGAGGCAGAAAGATTCGGAGTAGTGTACGCTCAAACTTTTGCATATGACACTATAGGCAACGAACACGGATGATACATGACATTAAATCATGATTAATTCACTGATCAGGAACTTTGAGAACATAACGCTTCATGCCTAAATTATCCCTCCGCAGTATTTGTCACGTTTGAGGAGAAAGTTTTGGTGGGCTTTAAACCACTGATCCCTAGTTTGAATGCCTTTACGACTTCGGCTATGTCCATGAATGGAGAATCCAGAATATAAATAATCCATAATTAATCCAAACAAAAATTGAAATGTTCTAATATATATTTCAAGCAACAACGTTTCATAAAAACACCAGAAATTCATTACACGTTCTTTCAAAACTCGCCGTTATTAACAGTGGTCACTTAAGAACACAAAATTAAGTACCTACAAAGAGAGACAATGGAGAATGCACATGCCTAGAATCTCCATGATACAGGGGTAAAAATCTGATGTGTTCCATTCACATGACTTTCTCTATATCTCTGCAATAAATTATTTTTAACCTCACGGCGCCACCGATTTTGTCTTGAACTTTCAAAATTAAGTGAATGACATTTGTTTAAATAATAGCACTAAGTAAAACGTTATAAGCATAAAATTATATTTCACTTCGTAGTCGCGCTGAAGTTTACTTGAAAAAGTTAAAAGGCATGAAGAAGGTTCAACAGAAGGCATTCACCCTATTATCTGGTGACCATTCAAGGCCCCAGCATACTTCCACTTTTGTGCTTACCAATCCTATACAAAAACATTTGGAAGTTACAAACCAGTGTACCGTTAGCCTTTCAGCCCCCTGAATTACAGGCTCTTGTTTATTCTAAGCAGCGACTTCAGGTATAAGGTTTCTGTAAGGTGAAATGGTTCTGTTAACATATCTACAGCTAAATCTGTTTCTTGTATATTTGTTAGCTTCTATATGGAGAGAGGATCGCTGTACATGATTCCATAGGAATGTCCTAGCAAGGTTCTATCACCAGATAGCAGGATTGTTCCAAGCGGTAGCTGGCCGTTTTGGATTCTGTTAGTGACCTTTAAAAGTGCATCAAAGCTAGTTTTTTTTTTCCTTTTATTTGTAACCTCATATCGAGACGTTTATATGTTAGATTTTGCTTTTAGGTTTTTTTTTTTTTTTTTGCAGAATTCAGCATTACAATACACACGGTTTCCATGTATGACACGAAGATTTTGAGAAAAATCCCCCAACCCCTGACTACCATTTACATGGAACTTTTATCAAGAATGTGTATTTTCTCAAAAATGGCTCTAACGATTTTGATTATTTTATCGTATATTAAAAATATTTAACTGACAAATAAAATGTATATCTTGAATTTTCTGGGAATAGCCTCTGAAGACTATTTTATTCTGGATGAATTTAATGGAATTTTGCATAATGCAAAACCATAAGAGATGGACAAAACTTACAACACAAAAAATGTAGAGCTCGTTAAAACACACAATTTATGTTGTATACATTTTTTTCGTGTAGTTGATCGTTTTTTAGATATTCCTTGATTTTGGTTTCACCTGTGAAAAACTATACTTTTCTCACATAGGAATTTGTTAGCTCCTGCCCATACAAACAAAGGAACTTCATTCACATAGCAACCAGCTTTTGACTATCACTTTAACCTATGGTACTCCCTTATTTCGCTTCTACTTACAAGGAAGCAAGTAATATACCTAATTATTTGCGCTAATTTTTTCTCGATTACCATGAAGTAAATAGAAGCATAAACTTTTTAACAATAATTTGTTGCACAGATGTAGAGAAATACATGTGGATGTAACACATCAGATTTTCATACCTAACAGAAATAATTGTTGCATTACATAAACTCAGGGAATCATCCAGAATAACTCGCAACTCAGGAAGAAATTATTCGACTGCGGAGTGTAGTTCAACATTTAAAGAAACGCAATGAACAGAGGGTGGACCGGCCTTCAGAAATAAAATTCTAGGAAACAAAGGTAGATGGTGAAAATGGTAAAGAAAGGCCCGTCAAGTGGCCTTTTATATATCTATATAATGTTTAAGTGTAAGCTATTCCTCTTATGGACTAATTAATGGCTTCCCAGAACTCGGATACTCCGTAACAGTGTCATAAACTCGCACCCTCTACCTGGTTTTCGAAGAATACATAGCTATGAGCTATATTGGGACATAGTATAGTTACCAGTGATAGCATTCCGAATTTACCTGCAAACTTGCAGTCTGCTTATTGTATAGACCAGAAGACCGTTGCATAATAAACTAAAACAAATTGGATTATTCTATTAATTCAAATTTGTATTAGAAAACCAATGCTGTATAATAGTTTGACGAACGTTACAAATTAGTAATGAAAAAGTCTGATGTGTTCCATTCACATGACTTTCTCCACATCTCTGCAAAAATTTTTGTTAAAAATCATATGCTTCTATTTACTTCATGATAAGTGAGAAAAAATTAGCAGAAATAGTCTTATTTCTTGCTTGTAAAGTAGAAGCGAAATAAGGGAGTACCATAGGTTCAAGTGAAAGCCATAAGCTGGTTGCTATGTGATTGATGTTCCTTTGTATGGACAGGAGTTAACAAATTCCTGTATGAGAAAAGTATAAGTTTTTCAAAGCTGAAACCAAAAACAAGGAATATCTAAAAAAAAAAAAAAAAAAAAAAACGATCAACGCCACGAAAAAAATGTATATAATACAAATTGTTTGTTTTTATGTGCTCTACATTTTTTGTGTGGTAAGTTTTTGTTTAACTCTTACGGTTTATTAGTTACACAAAATTCCGTAAAATTCATCCAGAATAAAGTAGTCTTTAGAGGCTATTTCCAGAAAATTCAAGATATACATATTAATTGTCAAATATATATCTTTAATATACTATATTTTAATCAAAATCGTTTGAGCCATTTTTTAGAAAATCAAAATTTTCGAACTTTATTCTATGTGAAGGGTAGTTGGGGTTGGGGGGATTTTCTTCCCATCCTTGGAAGATACTGAACTTATATACTAAGTTTGATATTTAACGGTCTTTTCGCTTTTGAGATATGCTGTCCCCACCTACACACACACACACACACACACACACACACACACACACACACACACACACACACACACACACAGATAGACAGACACACACGGACATTTTTCTAAAAATATTTTTTTTTTGATTCAGGTGGTCTCAAAAGATGTATTTCTGGTGAAATCTCGGTATCGAATTTTTGGGTGCAATGCAATACCTTCTCTATACACTATGTACATGGTACGTATAGAGAAAGTAAAAAAAAATCTGATGTGTTCCATTCACATGACTTTCTCTATATCTCTGAACAAATTATTGTTAAAAATCTTATGCTTCTATTTACTTCATGCTAATCGAGAAAAAAATGTCAGAAATAGTCTTATTACTTGCTTCCTTTCAAGCCGAAGCGAAATAAGGGAGTACCATGGGTTAAAGCGATAGTCAAAGGCTGGTTGCTATGTGGCGGAAGTTGCTTTGTATGGAAAGGAGTTGACAAATTCCTGTATGAGAAAAGTATAAGTTTTTTAAAGCTAAAACCGATAACAAAGAATATCTCAAAAACGATAAACTCCACGAAAAAAATGTATATGACATAAATTGTGTGTTTTATCGAGATCTACATTTTTTTGTATTAACTCTTTGTCCATCTCTTACAGTTTACCAGTTATGCAAAATTAATTAAAAATCACCCAGAATAAAGGGGTCTTCAGAGGCTATTCCCAGAAAATTCAAAATGTACACTTTATTTGTTAGGTAAATATCTTTAATATATGAAATTTTAATCAAAATCGTTAGAGCCATTTTTGAGAAAATCAAAATTTTTGAAAAAAGTTCAATGTAAAGGGTAGTTTGGGGTGGGGGGATTTTTCTCAAAATCTTCGTGTCGCATCCTTGGAAACATACTAAACTTAAATACCAAGTTTGGTATTTTACCGACTTTTCGTTTTTGAGTTATCGCGTTCACAGACACTCGGACACACACACAGCGACCTTTTTGTGAAAATGCTTTTTTTGGATATTGGGGACCCTAAAACATATATTTCCGGTGAAGTCTCGGTATCGAATTTTTGGTGGAGTGCAATACTTTCTCTATACACTATGTACATAGTTCGTATAGAGAAAATAAAAATCTGATGTGTACCATTCACATGACTTTCTCTATATCCCTACAACAAATTATTCTTAAAAAGCTTATACTTTTATTTACTTTATGCTAATCAGAAAAAAATAGCAGAAATAGTCTAATTACTCGATTCCTTGTAAGTAGGAGCGAAATAAGGGACAACTGTAGGTTAAAGTGATAGTCAAAAGCTGGTTGCTATGTCAATGAAGTTCCTTTGTCTATATGGGTGGGAGTTGACAAGTTCCTATATGAGAAAAGTATACGTTTTTCATAGCAGAAACCAAAAATAAGGAATGTCACAAAAACGACGAACTCGCAATCACACACACACACACACACACACACACACACGGACCTTTTTGTGAAAATGCTTTTTTTGGATATTGGGGACCCTAAAACATATATTTCCGGTGAAATCTCGGTATCGAATTTTTGGTGGAGTGCAATACTTTCTCTATACACTAGGTACATAGTGCGTATGGAGAAAGTAAAAATGTAACATTAACTACGCGGTTAGGTTATAAAATGAAGACTAGTATTGCAGATAAAAGAGCTACTCAACAAAGACTGAGATTCATGTTTCCCCTGTGGCTTCTTTGATGGTTACCTATCTGAACCATAACTATTTGAAAACAGTGGGATTGCAAGTATAAAGACGGTAGGAGGCAGCACTCTCGCAGCGGTAGGTTGGTCGTAATGCTGTAATTGTGTTGTAGACCACACTTGCATTTCGCATGACACAAAATGGATGTAACGCGAGAGGAGCAGCTTGTTGGAATAATGTGTTTTCGCTGAAAGCACACAGCCTCTGAAACTCAGGAAAAGCTGCATCAGCATACGGTGAAGATGTACTACTTCGTGCAACAATGTTTACGTAGTACAAGCACTTTAAGGAAGGCTGGTTTTCTCTATCATAACTGGCGCAACAGATCTGGACATGTGAAAATCTTAATGAGAGCTAGGAAGCGAGTTGTACTTTCAGATAAGCAGTTCACCAGTCGATTCATGCATGCTGGAAGAGTGCCTGTCACAGTCAATGTCAAATATCTGTCACCTGCACTATACGGCGCTGCACTGATAAATATGTGTTTTCATATGTATATTCATATCTACAAAACATCTATACGATTGGCCTACTATATAAACAATGTCAATCGTCTGCCTCCAATTCTTCCACACCTGACAGTCCTTCGTCTTCGCTCACGTCATTGTCATCATCAACGCTATCGCTACTTCCTGCACCATTATCCTGGATTAGAATTCTTTTTGATTTTCTACAATTCTTTCTAAAGATTTTCAATTTCTTAACATGATGACATACATTTTCCCATTGTGGACTGCCAATTTCTGCAATTCGCTGGCAACACAACTGTTCCACATCTTTTAATTTAAAAGTGATATATTAAGTTTTATTTTTATTTTTTATCTTTGAGAACCCTGGAAACGGAACTCAGTGAAATATCAGTTGCCTTGGCTATTCTTTCATTCACTTTCTACAGGCTTTTGAAGAACTTGTAGAACATACATTTTCTTCCTTCATCTCTGTCTCTTGTTGCATGAAGTCAAGGACATTTACAATTATTTCTCCGCTCTGACTAAGTAATACCTTGCCACTTAACTTTGAAAAACGTAGGAGCCATGGTTAAAAAAATGAAATAAATAAAATTAACACTATTTACTGCCCAATTTAAATACAAACATATGCGGAACACTTTCGATACAGACTGTACAAAGTTTGCTCGCTGTAACTTTAAGTAAGCAAAGTATCATATCACAAACTCCAATAAGCTAGGCTGGGTAGCTGGATCGGCGGTCAGGGTCACGATTCCATAAGTTTTGCACCGGCAATAAGCAAAGCGTTTTGGCATCAATACAACTGCTTCAATTGTGTAAGAGGATCGGCGGATACTATTAGTAACCTAAGAGACGTGTTGAGAATTTCATATGGCAGCGTCTTTAGAATTAAGCCATCACCACTGCCCGTGTTTGTGACTGTTGCATGTCGCGTCTGTTGACTCCGAAACAAAAGGTGCGAATCGAACATCCCTCTGCCGATAGAAGGAGGATGTTATTGTTTCCACTATCAGTTAACACCGGGGATGAGTCCTGGTCACATCATGATGACCCCCAAGAAAAACAATCCAACACAGGAGGAAATCACCAGGATTTCCATCACCAAAAATGATCAAAGCTGTTCCATCTCCAGGGATGGTGGCTGATTACAAATTTTGTTTCTGTACTGAAATAACTTACCGGTATGCAGTAGTTAAAGCAGTCAGAACGAAATAAACTAAGGAGGCACATGGCAAAGAAATCGCAACTTCGTTGGGACTTCATCACAACGTAGAGTAGGGTTGCCAGGTCTCCTGTATTTCAGCCTTATTTTTATTGAGTCTCCGGCTTCCGTATTTTGGACTATTTCTGCCGTATTTCATACACTGCCATGGATTCTGGGTTTTAGAAAGATATATAGAATATGCGATGTATCGAAGTGGCAGTTCCTTTTCCCAATGTTGGCAGCAATGGTAGCACGCGTCTCGTTCACTTGCGTCTTTGAATTGAAGAGAGGAACACAAGTTTTGTTTGTTTATGGTTCTATAAAGCAAGTAAAACCATGGAAGGCGATGACCGCAATGAACTGACAGCCGTGTCAAGGTGTCGGGAAAACCATTTCTGAAATCTCCCTTATTTTCAGTTAGAAAACCTCGCAACCATAAAGTAGAGTCTCACGTCACGAATCAAGTGGTGGTAAGGTACCGATCTCGTTCCCTGCGACCTTTTTGTTCCCATCAAGTAAGTAAAAGTAAAACTCCTAGGCATTCCATTTGAGGGCTGAAGCAGAGCTCAAGAAAAGTCAACCGCTCTCAAGGGACTGCAAAGAATAGCGAGCATCAATGTTCGAGGACTGGCAGAAAGAGTGTAAAAGTGAATGTAATTAGGAGGGTACCACTTAAACATTGAAATGGAGCAATAAACGCATTAAAATTCAGTCTGGCCTCCGTTAAGCATAATTATTATCATCTAGTGAAAGCTGCATTTGCAAAATTGGTATATTATAAATTACGGTGTCGTTAAAACACACCTTTATTTATATGTCAAATAAATGGCTTGTCATATTGATAATTTTCGAAATATTCGTTACTTTTGGTTGGAGGTTTACAATAGAAAAATCTGATGTGTGCCATTCACATGACTTTCTCTATATCTCTGCAACTAAGTATTGTTAAAAACCTTATGATTCTATTTACTTCATACTAATCGAGAAAAAATCAGCAGAAATAGTCTTATTTCTTGCTTCCTTGTAAGTAGAAGCGAAATAAGGGAGTACCATAGGTTAAAGTGATAGTTAACAGCTGGTTGCCGTGTGATGGATACGAGTTGACAAATTCCTGTGTGAGAAAAGCATAACTTTTTTAAAGCTGTAACCAAAAACAAGGAATATCTAAAAAATGATCAACTCCACGAAAAAAAGGTATATAACATAAATTGTGTGTTTTAACGTGCTCTTGTGTGGTAAGCTTTTGTCCATCTGTTATGGTTTAGCAGATATGCAAAATTCTGTAAAATTCATCCAGAAAGGCTACTCCCAGAGAGTTCAAGATATACATTTTATTTGTCAGGTAAATATCTTTAATAACGACATTTTAATCAAAATCGTTAGAGGCATGTCTGAGAAAAACAAAAATTTTGAAAAAAGTTCCATGTAAGCGGTAGTTTGGGGTGGGGGGATATTTTTTTTTTTTAAATCCTCCGTGTCGCATCCTTGGACGATACCAAACTTAAATACCAACATATATTTCTTGTGAAATCTCGGTATCGAATTTTTGGGTGCATTACAATACCTTCTCTATACACTATGTACATAGTGCGTGTAGAGAAAGTAAAAATACACGTAATTTCAAATGCATCTCACTATTGCTTGTATCTCCCTTGTAGCTGCAATGTATAATACTGTATCTGCAACATGGATCTCGATTGACATGAGAAGTAAGTAGAAAATAAGCTGTTACAGGCATACTTTGTGGTAAAAGTATAACAAGTTAGATGTTACGTCCACATTGTTTTCTCTACACACTTCTTCTTCTCCCCGTCATAGATTGGCTGACTGCTGTCCCGTTCTGCGGCTAATAAATACTGTTTCCCCAACGTGTTCTTGGTCCACCCAGCTCACGCTTTCCAACAGGTGCCTTAGCTGTTTGTCAAAGGGCATTCTTTCCATCTTCTTTGATACTTATCAATTTCCTGTATTCCACTTTCAGTTTTTATTATTCTCGTTTCTACTTTCTCTACACGTACTATGTACATAGTGTATATAGAAGGTATTGCACTCCACCAAAAATTCGATACAGAGATTTCAGCGGAAATATATGTTTTAGGGTCTCCTGTATCCAAAAAAAGCATTTTCAGAAAAAGACCCGTACGTTTGTGTCCGTGTGTCTGTGAACACGATTAACTCAAAAACTAAAAGTAGCTAAAATACCAAACTTGGTATTTAAGTTTTGTATCTTCCAGGGATGCGACACGAGGATTTTGAGAAAAATCCCTCCACCCCAAACTACCCTTTACATGGACCTTTTTTCGACAATTTTGATTTTCTTAAAAATGGCTCTAACGATTTTGATTAAAACGTCGTATATTAAAGATATTTACCTGACAAATAAAATGTATATCTTCAATTTTCTGGGAATAGCTTCTAAAGACCTGTTTATTCTGGATGAATTTTGCTTAATTTGGCATAACTAGTAAACCGTAAGATATAGACAAAAACTGACTATACAAAAAATGTAGGTCTTGTTAAAATACACAAGCTATGTCATATACATTTTTTTCGAGGAGCTTGTCGTTTTCGAGGTATTCATTGTTATTAGTTTCAGTTGTGAAGCACTTACTTTTCTCAGACGGGAGTGTCCGTTTTTCGTTTGTTCTACTCCTGGCCAAGAAAAGAAGCGATTTGCAATTACAATCGCATAACCACAGCTTTTAAAACATTTGAACTGTCGATTTAGGCTAGTGTATTCCCTTGTTTTCTTCCTACTTATAAGGAACTAAGTAATAAGAACATTGTGCTAATGAGTACCTCGATTAGCAAGGTGCAGAAAGAAGAATAATCTTATGTAAGAAGTTTGAGGAACAGCTAGAGAAAGTCATTTGAGTGTAGCACATCAGATTTTTGTTACTCTGAACTTCATGTTGATAACTAAACATTAGAGAAATAGTTTTATTACACATCTCGTTGTAAGGAAGAAGGGGGATATAGGAAACCCGAAAGTTTAAACTTGTTCTATGACTTTGCGAGAAACAAATAAACGGTAGTAACACTTCAGAAAGTAACAAAGCAAGTAACAAACCAAAATTAACAATTCAATCCAATAACGAGTGTCTTGGAAATGGCTAATGCCACAACAATTATTTGAAATAAGTTATATACTTTAAAGAGTATAAGCGTTTTATTTTACTGTAGTGGATTTTACAGATTAAGCCCAGAAAATTAAAGAATTCCATTTTACTTGCCAATTTTAAACAAAATCTTAGCCATCTTTCATAAAATAAAAAAAGTGGAAAATGTCCGTGTAAAGGATAATTTGGATTGGAAAGTTCTTATAAATCTACTGTTAAATCTTTGCCACATAGTGAACTGTTTGATATGTTTTAACATATAACGAAATGGAGTTATATTTATGGACGCTCTTTAACTACCGTGGTTCTCAGCATCCCATTCTTTGTTGGGCGTGAAAGACTGCTTAAATTTGCTCACAGGTCTCTTTGTCAGGTTTGAAGTTCTTTTATATGTCATAAATCTACCACACGGGACCAACTTCCCTTCCGAAGGAAGCCATGCTAAGGATTTTTACGCCCGAAAAAATCTATCGTCCTCCGCCAGTAGTAATTCCGGTGAAATCTCCATATCGAAATTTTGGGTGAAATGCAACGCTTTCTCTTCATACTACTAATATAGCAGATAATAGACACTAGGAGAGAAAATTTTACTATAAACAATAAAAAAAAATAGAAAGTCGCTTTTTAATAGCTTGTAAGGTTGTTACAAAATGATACAACCTCCTGTGTGTTAACAGAAAGGACAGGCAAATATATAACTGACAACTTGGGCACATGACTCGAGAATTTATTATATATATTTTAACATTATGAAATGCATAAGTACGTCACAAACTGCACAGTGTCCAAAACTCAAAAATAAACCAACCTTTACCACATTCCGGTGTTTCAAATTGATACAATCTCCTCATCTCAGTAGCCAGTGTAGGAGCCTTGTTTGAGCACAACCTTGAAAATACGAAAACATATGCTGTCTGGAGCGTGGACATATCCATATTTTCCCAAGCAGATATGAGGACAGTTTTCAACTGTGCAATATCAGAATACTGTCTGCCACTAGCATACGCGAAGTGAAATAATATCCCCATAGGTTCTCCGTGTGGTTCAGGCCAGTCCAATACATGCACACCATTCCCAGGTGGAGTTAGCAGTGTGAGCACTAGCTTGTCCTGCTGGGAAATCGAACACGGACCTCCAATTGCTTCCCCAAAAGGGAAAAGATGAACATTCAGCAGATCTTGGTGGTTACTCTCATTCGACTCGTTGGATAAGCAAGGTTTGTTGTGCCACGATGAACCTCCTCCTTGCTGTTGATCTTTCCGCAAATTATGTCAATAGTCTTAAAGTTATGACTTTTCAAGGCGCTCAAAGTCCCCCTGATGTTCCACGCCTGTGAAGCGGTATGACAGCAGACTCCTGACTTCTCTAGTTAAAGCGGATACAGAATACAGGACTCCGGTCCATATATTCTGTATGTCGACGTCTCCCTTTGAGGCTACTATTTGAAGCTTCGGCCCTCCCATATGTGGAAGATGTCATTAGGCGCCGGGCTCAAAGTTTCGCCAGATTGGGCTAACTTGAGAACGCACTTGTCAGATCGCTGGGGGAGTACTAACCCACTGAACGCCGAACTCGGGTTCCCCGCATGGCTTGCGGGCACACCCGGTAGCAACGGCTTCAAACCAGCCAACAGCAAAATAGCTGAACTAAGCACTCCCCCTCCCAATGGGAGTGGTCAATCAAAATTCTCCAACAAAAAATTTTTGACAAATTAAAACACCAGCGGAGCAGAGGAAAGGATGCTGCTCCTGAAAATGCAACCGTTCGAGGAGCCTATTTAGCACTACCTCCTTATCATCATCATCCGAAACCTCAAAATACAAACCTTAACCTTCACCTCATTCCTGTGGTTAAACCCTTACCAGGGTAGGTACATAGCAGCAACACCTAGGCTCACCACGAGTCTACGAGTTCTCGCTTGCCAATAGTAGGCTGCTCCATCTGGCCCACTAAATTGATTTTTTTTTTTTCGTCACTAAACACTACTTGCTTCCACTGGAATTTCTAGGTAATATATTCTCTGCCCATGTTATCAGTCTTTTCTTATGCACATGAGTAAACTGAGGCTGCTGTTACTTTTTCTTGTACAACATAAAGTCTTCCTGGTAACCACTCGGGATGGCAAGAACCTGTACACGCGAAAATTTGGACCTTGAGCCAATCTTGCCAGGGAGATTCCACCTGCACTTAATTGCTTTATCAACTTCTCTCCTACCTGGATGCATGTTTCCGTGGCCTTCCAAAGGATTCTTCGTGCCATAATTCATTCCAAGTGCAAATAATTATTCACAATGGAAGGAGATCTGTGAATCATCCTTGCTACTTCTCTAGACGACAAACCTTCCTTGTTATAAACGAATATTTGCCCTTTCTCCTCACCTGATAACGCTGGTTGACGTTCCATTTTTACTTTCTCTATACGAACTATGTACATAGTGTATAGAGAACGTATTGCGTTGCACCCAAAAATTCGATACCGAGATTTCACCGGAAATACATGTTTTGATATTCCCTGAATCCAATAAAAGCATTTTTAGAAAAATGTCCGTGTATGTGTGTGTGTGGGAGGGGGGCAGCATAGCTCAAAAACAAAAACACCGTTAAAGCCCAAACTTGGTATTTAAGTTTGGTATCTTCCAAGGATGCCATACGAAGATTTTCAAGAAAATCCCCCCACCCCAAACTACCCTTTACATGGAAAAAATTTCGAAAACTTTGATTTTCCTAAAAATGGCTCTAACGATTTTGATTAAAATGTCGTATATTAAAGATATTTACCTGACAAGTAAAATGTATATCTTGAATTTTCTGGGACTAGCCTCTGAAGACTACTTTATTCTGGATGAATTTTACGGAATTGTGAATAACTGCTAAACCGTAAGAAATGGACAAAAGCTTACTCCACAGAAAATGTAGCTCGCGATAAAACATACAATTTATGTCATATACATTTTTTTCGTGGAGTTGATCATTTTTAAGATATTCCTGGTTTTTCGTTTTAGCCTTGAAAAACTTATGCTTTTCTTATACAGGCATTTGTTAACTCCTGTCCATACAAACAAAGGAACTTCAGTCACATAGCAACCCGCTCTTGGCTAACATTTTAACCTATGGAACTCCCCCCATTTCGCTTCTACTTGCACGGAAGCAAATAATAAGACTATTTCTGCTAATTGTTTTTTATTAGCATGAAGTAAATAGAACAATATACCTTTTAACTACAATTTGTTGCAGAGATGTAGAGAAAGTCATGTGAATGGAACACCAGATTTACCTGAATACTTCCTGCACCATTATTCACGTCGAATACAGGTGTGGAGCTATGCAAAAGCCAATTCGATATACCTACGCCTATCAATTAGTTTCATTAGTGGATGAAACGGGGAGAGCTAGGTACGAAGCATGGTTGTACCATTTTGCAACAGTCGAATGGTCTCGTGGTCAGGTTACGTAAGGCAGGTGTCAAATGATTCCGTGGTTTGTGATGAATACAGGCACGTCTACTAAGTTGCATTAGATACATCTATGCAAGCTCCTATGGTATCAATGTCACGCTACAGTTGAAAACGGGATGATTGTATCATTTTGCAACGCACATTATTTATTGGAAACTTTTGGGCATACATAGAGAATCAACATTTAGCAGTCCACCATTGCTTCGAGCTCTATAGCCATTTAAAGTTTCCTAGCAATTATTTTATAAAACAGTATTTTTCTCAAAACTACATTTTCACACTTTCAAATTGTCCCACGCTTCTTTGCTTTCTAAAATTTCCCATAATATGCAAACGTATTTATTGTTATATTTCAAAGAACCAAATTATAAGCACCAACAGTAAGGTTTCAAGAAAGAAAAGGGAAAAAAAACTCATTAAAACGAATAGTTTTAGAATTAAAATCTCTAAGCTTTAAAAAACATATATCTAGTAATCAAACCTATTGAAATACGAACGCGTAAAGCACAAGTAGTAGCTTTTTTTTTTTTTTTTTTTTTTGTTCAATTCAAAAATGCAACTGATTTCCCCCAATTTTGAAGTGCGCGGAACATTTTAATTATCTGTGCAATATATTTACATAATATAATTTATTAAATAGTTAATATCTTGCAAAGTATTTATCCAATTTGAATGCAATTTGGTAATCAAGTTAACAGCAGCAATACAATCGCACAAAAATGTTCAGAAAACTCTATGCAAAAATATAAGGATTTAAATTTTACTCTCAGTATGGTCTATGTTCCACTGCCATATATAGAGAACCGCTTATGCCTGTATTTTATTTGTGCAGTGTGTGTCTCAATTCTAGTTTTCTTCAATTTCATTTTTACTTTCTCTACACGTACTATGTACATAGTGTAAAGAGAAGGTATTGCACACCACCCAAAAATTCGATACCGAGAAATATGCTTTAGGATCCCCTGAATAAAGAAAAAAACATTTTCAGAAAAAGGTGTGTGTGTGTGAGTGTGTGTGTGTGTGTGTGTGCGTGTGTGTGTGTGTGTGTGTGTGTGTGTGTCTGTCTATGAACACGAAAACTCAAAAACGAAAAGTCGACAAAATACCAAACTTGGTGTTTTAAGTTTGGTATCTTCCAAGGATGCGACACAAAAGATTTTGAGAAAAATTTCCCCCACCCCAAACTACACTTTACCTGGCACTTTTTTCGAAAATTTTGATTTTCTCAAAAATGGCTATAACGATTTTGATTAAATTTTGGTATATTAAATATATAAATAAAATATATATCTTGAATTTTCTGGAAATAGACTACTTTATTCTGGATGAATTTTGCGGAATTTTGCATAACTGCTAAACCGTAAGAGATGAACAAAAATTTGCAGCACAAAAAATGTAAAGTACGTTAAAACACACAGTTTATGTTATATACATCTTTTTCGTGGAGTTGATCGTTTTTGAGTTATTCCTTATTTTTGGTTTTAGTTTCGAAAAACATACTTTTCTCATACAGGAATTTGTCAACTCCTGTCCATACAAACAAAGGAACATCGGTCACATAATAACCAGCTTTTGGCTTTCACTTTAACCTATGCTACTCCCTTATTTCGCTTCTACTTACAATAAAGCAAGTAATAAGACTATTTCTGCTAATTTTTTTCTCAATTAGTATGACGTATATAGAAGCCTAAGGGTTTTAACAATAATTTGTTGCAGAGATGTAGAGAAAGTAATGTGAATGGTACACATCAGACTTTTACTTTCTCTACACGTACTATGTACATAGTGTATAGACAAGGTATTGCATTGTACCCAAAAATTCGATACCGAGATTTCACCGGAAATACATGTTTTGAGACCACCTGAATCCAAATAAAACAGTTTTAGAAAAACTTTCGTGTGTGTGTCTCTGTGTGTATGTGTCTGTGGGCAGCATAGCTCAAAAACGGAAAGACCGTTAAATACCAAACTTGGTATTTAAGTTCAGTATCTTCCAAGGATGTGACACGAAGGTTTTCAAGAAACTCCCCCTCCCACAACTACCTTTCACATGGAAAAATATTCGAAAATGTTGATTTTCTAAAAAATGGATATAACGATTTTGATTAAAATATCATATATTAAAGATATATACTTCACAAATAATACGTATATCTTGAATTTTCTGGGAATAGCCTCTGAAGACTACTTTTTTCTAGATGAATTTTACGGAATATTGTGTAACTGGTAAACCGTAAGAAATAGGCAAAAACTTACCACACAAAAAATGTAGAGCACATTAAAACACACAATATATGTTACATACATTTTTTTCGTGGAGTTGATCGTTTTTTAGATACTCCTTGTTTTTTGTTTCAGCCTTTTCTCATACAGGAATTTGTCAACTCCTGTCCATACAAACAAAGAAACTTCCGTGACATAGCAACCACCTTTTGCTATCACTTTAACCTTTGGTACTCCCTTATTTCGCTCCTACTTTCAGGGAAGCAAGTAATAAGACTATTTCTGCTAATTTTTTTCTCACTTAGCATGAAGTAAATACAGGCATAATCTTTTTAACAATAATTTGCTGCAGAGATGTAGAGAAAGTCATGTGAATGGTACACATCAGAGTTTTTTTGTAATGTTTGATCCTGAGGGGGGTCTATTGGTCATCAGGGGAGAAAGAATGACTTGAGACACAAAGGCACCACAAGCACCCATGCCCAAAGTAGAACTCAGACCCGCGATCCCCTGCGCCACGAAGCACCAGCACCAGTCAGGGACTAGCAGCGCGGCCATGGGGCCCGTGTATTTGTGATTTTAGGCATGTGTGTAAGCTTCCACGCCCTCAGTCGTGTATGTCAAGGAGAAGGCCGCGTCATAATTGTGGTGTTTCGAAATATAATGCGGAATTCTCCGCAAGGTCAATACACGTAAAGCGATTTTAGGAGTCAAATTATTGTATCATCTAAGCTTGAACACCCCATTATATATCCTTTTTACTTTCTCTACACGTACTATGTACATAGTGTATACAGAAGGTATTGCACTCCACCAAAAAATTCGATACCGAGATTTCACCGGAAATATATGTTTTAGGGTCCTCTTTATCTAAAAAAAAAAAAGTATTTTCTGAAAAAGGTCCGTGTGTCAGTGTGTCCGTGTATCTGTGAACACGATAACTCAAAAACGAAAAGTCGGTAAAACACCAAACTTGGTATTTAAGTTTAGTGTCTTCCAGGGATGCAACACGAATATTTTGAGAAAAATCCCCCCACCACAAACTACCCTTTACATGGAACCTTTTTCGAAAATTTTGATTTTCTAAAAAATGGCTCTAACGATTTTGATTAAAAGTATATTAAACATATTTACCTGACAACAAAATGTATATTTTGAATTTTCTGGAAATAGCCTCTGAAGACTACTTTATTCTGGGTTAATTTTACGGAATGCTAAACCGTAAGTGATGGACAAAAACTTGCTACACAACAAATGTAGAGCACTTTAAAACACACAATTTATGTTATATACATTTTTTCGTGGGGTTGACTGTTTTTGGTTTCAGCTATAAAAGACATACTTTTCTCATACAGGAATTTGTCAACTCCTGTCCATACAAACAAAAGAACTTCAGTTACATAGCAACCAGCATTTGACTATCACTTTAACCTATGGTACTCCCTTATTTCGCTTCTACTAACAAGGAAGCAAGTAATAAGACTATGTCTACTAATTTTTTCTGGATTAGATGAAGTAAATAGAATTTTTTGTTGCAGATATGTAGAGAAAGTTATGTGAATGGAACACATCAGATTTTTTCCTTTGTGGGCATCCTACGTATCCTTTAACTTCAAGTGAACATGGAATTTATGATACACACAAAGGATGCCCACATGGAGTGGTTGTAATAATGTATAGGGCTATTCGTGAGTCACATTTAATTTCAAGAACACTTTATTTCATTGGAAGAATTTTTGGTTTTAGGTTTTTACTTTCTCTATACCTACCATGTACATAGTGTATAGAGAAGGTATTGTATTGCACCCAAAAATTTGAAATAAACGTTTTAGAGTCCCCTATACCCAAAAAAAGTATTTTCAGAAAAATGTGTGTGTGTGTGTGTGTGTGTGACCCCGTGAACACGATAAGGACTAGTATTTTTCTAAAAGGACCAATAAATTTAAAAAATTAAAATGTGTTGCAAATTAATGTATTTAGAATAATTTTGGTTTTAGTTACATTTTACCAAAATAAGAAATTCTGCTAGTGTGAATGCGAAAAAGTGTATTTATAATTTTTTTTAGTCATAATTTTTAGGTTGTTACCTTAATACGTATAAAACAGATTTGTTATTTTCGAATTGAGAAAATGAGCGGTACTTGCATAGTCGAAAGAAGGTGAATTTGGGGGAGAAAGACAAACAAAACCCAGCATTTTCTGTCCTATATTGACCTAAAATAATATACCTATACTGACTTTGCTCCATACATATATTGTCTGCGTACACTCGAAAAGAAAGGATGTTTCCTTAGCCTTCGAGATAAATCTTAGTTCGCGTTAAAGGCACATCATACCTAAGGATAAGTTGTCAATTTTTGAATCAACGTAATTGGCCAAGTTCATAAATAGATCGTTTATGCCATTCGGTTACATGGGGCGGTAGTTTACTATAGCAGTCACATGACATTATCGCTCCCTTCCACCATCTTAAATAATCTGACAGCCTAGTTAAAATTAAAAAATCAGATGCGTTCCATTCACATGACCTTCTCTACATCGCCGTAATTATTGTTAAAAAACATAGTCTTCTTTCTCGTTTATGATAATGAGTATAAACATTAGGAGAAGTTGCCTTAATTACTTGCTTCCTTATAAGTAGAAGGAATACACTAGGATAAAACGATAGTCAAATCCATTAAAAGCTGGTTAAAATCCATGTGAGAAAAGTATTAGTATTATGAATATCTGACACAAATAACAAGGAATATCTCAGAAATGGCCAATTCCACGAGAAAAAAAACGTATATGACGTTAAAGTGTGTGTTTTAATATGATCTCCACTTTTTGTGTAATAAGTTTTGGTCTAAAGCTTACGGTTTACCAGTTACGCAAAATTAATTCATCAAAATTAAGAGGTCTTTCCAGGCTATTCCCAGAAAATTCAAGGTATACATTTTATTTGCCATATAAACATCTTTAATATGCGGTATTTTAATCAAAATCGTTAGAGCCATTTTTGAGAAAATCAAAATTTTCGAAAAAAGCTCCATGTAAAGGGTAGTTTGGGGTAGGAGGATTTTCTTCAAAATCTTCGTGTCACATCCTTGGAAGATACCAAACCTAAATACCAACTTTGGTTTTTAACGGGCTTTTCGTTTTTGAGTTATGCTGCCTACAGGCACACATACGGACATTTTTCTAAAAATGTTTTTTTTTTTTTGGATTCAGGGGGGACCTAAAACATATATTTCCGGTGCAATCTCGGTATAGAATTTTTGGATGCATTAGTATTGAGCTTCTCTATACACTATATACATAGTACGTGTAGAAAAAGTAAAAAATGTTGCTGAAAAGAGTCTCTCACATTTACATCGATTGTAGAGGAACCTTCAAAAGCCAATTCAAAATGTAAACCGTTAAGTATTATAATATTTGAGATAGGGGGAAAAACAAAAGAAGTCACACACTGGACAAAAGATGGGGTTTTATGAAACATTGTGTAGATGCTCTCCGTCCTCAAGTTCAACACCATTGTTTCTGCGACACCATACACAGCATTTTGCAGATGATATCTTGGAGAATTAGCAATTTCTTGCGAGATAGCATCTTTCAGTTGCTGCCGGGTTATTTGATGTATCAGGAAAATTCTCTCTTTAAACGTCTGTTCGGACTGAGGTCTGGAGATCACGGTGGCCAATTTGTTGGAACTTAGAATGGACATGGACCTGCTCTTAACTTGACGAGTTCTAAATTTTCTCAGACCTTGAGAAAAACTCCTCTTGCTTTCATAATAGAACAGAATCAGCTGTATTCTTTCATTTAGAGATACAGGTATGATTTATAACTTACAAATTATTATAGCAACATGAAAATTTAACAAGACAAAAGAAAACCAAATCACATTACTGTGACTTCTTTTGTTTCTATCTGAAAAATATTTGTAACGGTTTAGTGTTTGAAATGACTTGAAAGATCTATAGAATCCTTCAATGCATTACTATCGTTTTATAGGGAGCCAAAAAGGAACACTTCTGATAAATGGAAAGAAGATAAAACATTCTCATTACACCATACGATACCATATATGTAAAAAGAAAAGAAAACAAAGATATTTGTAAGCCGTGCTTATTAATAAAGTTAACAACAAACTCTTGCTGCAGATAACGTAACTATTTATGTTATCTGTAAATTTATATATACTATGTTGAAGCTCACTTTCATTATGTACGAGTACTTTCTATAGGAGCTATATTTGCTTTTATGGCTGCATTTGTACATTATCATGAATAAATAGTTTCATTATTTTATTAATTCAAAAAATTGCTCCATTATTACTTTCGCTATATATATATATATATATATATATATATATATATATATATATATATACATGTACATAATGAATGGTAAGGCACTCAAAAATTCGATACCGAGATTTCACTGGAAATAGAAGTTTTAGGACCCCCTGAATCCAAAAAAAAAGTATTTTCCGAAAAAGCTCCGTGTGTGTGTGTGTGTGTGTGTGTGTGTGTGTGTGTGTGTGTGTCTGTGGGCAGCCTAGCTCAAAAACGAAAAGGTCGTTAAATACAAAATTTGACATTTAAGTTTGGTATCTTCTAAGGATGCGACAGGAAGATTTTCAGGAAAAAAACTATCCTTTACATGGATAAATTTTCGAAAAATTTTATTTTCTTAAAAATGGCTATAACGAATTTGGTTAAAATGTCAAATATTAAAGATATTTGCTTGACCAATAAAATGTATATCTTGAATTTTCTGGGAATAGCCTCTGAAGACCTCTTTATTCTGGATGAATCTTGCCCTATTCTGCTTAACTACTAAACCGTAAGAGATAGACAAAATCTTACTACACAAAAAATGTAGATCACGTAAAAATTAATGCCATATACTTTTTTGTTGTGGAGGTGACCGTTTCCGAGATATTCCTTGTTATTGGTTTCAAATGTAAAGTACCAATACTTTTCGCAGACAGGAACTGTCCGTTTTTCATTTGTTCTACTCCTGTCCAAGTGTAACGACAATGACAGTCGCATAACGATAGCTTTTAAAACATTTGACTATCACTTCTTTATGATTTGACAAAGTTGATTTAATACAAACATTCGTCTTGCTACACACACACCACACACACACGTATACCGTAATAACGTAAGAATATGTCAGGTTACTCTTACGAAATTCAAAAGTCCTAACCTGGCTCATGTTTATTTTGGAAGCGTCACCTTTCGTGCAGGCAGTTAGTTTGTGAGGATGTCCTGGACGTTCCAGGAAGCGAGAGGCCAAGAAACAGATGTAGAAGCACTAGGAGGGAAGAGAGGGAGAAACAGAGAGGGCAACACTGTACTTCATTGCTGAGGTTGCGACACGGCGCAGACGTTTCATTTCCGAAACATGACGTTTCTTTGTGGTAGCCTCAAGAGGCGTGCATGTCATAAATTTATCACCAAGCAAATTTCTTAGTTTCTATTCTGCATGACCTTGGCAAAGCTTTTCATGTGAGGCTACTGCTACATTTCTTTCCTCTTTTATCTCGCTAGAGCAAATTAAGCTGCCCTTAAAAAAAGTCTGATGTGTTCCATTCACAAGACTTTCTCTACAGCTCTGCAACAAATTATTATTTTTATTATTATTTTTTTTTTTTTTGGTGGTAGCTTAACGTCCTTTAACCTGGTTGGTCATATCGCCGATGAATGACATTGGTGAAATGATGCTCAAATGATATCGGGGTCCATGGAGCTTAAAGTTACTCGACATTCATCATCAGGATAAGGGAAAACCCCGAAAAAACCTTATCCGAGCAACTCACCCTAAGCGAGATTCGAACTCACGACCTTTGAATGTGAAGCAGACACGCTACCACCACACTACCCAGGCGGGCTATCAAATTATTGTTAAAAAGCTTGTTCTTCTATTTACTGCATGCTAATCGAAAAAAAACTTAGCAGAAATACTCTTATTACTTGCTTCCTATTAAGTAGAACCGAAATAAGGGAGTACCATAGGTTAAAGTGATAGTCAAAAGCTGGTTACTATGTGATTGAAGTTCCTTTGTTTGTATGGACAGATATTGACAAATTCCCATATGAGAAAAGTGTAAGTTTTCAAAGCTGAAACCAAAAACAAGGAATATTAAAAAAAAAAAAAAAAATGAACTCCGCGAAAAAAAAGTATATAACATAAATTGTGTGTTTTAACGTGCTCTACATTTTAAGTATGGTAAGTTTTTGTCCATCTCTTACGGTTTAGCAGTTATGTAAAATTCCGTAAAATTCATTCAGAATAAAGTAGTCTTAGGAGACTATTCCAAGAAAATTCAAGATATATATTTTATTTGTCAGGTAAATTATCTTTAATATACGATCTTTTAATCAAAACCGTTGGAGCCAGTTTTGAGAAAATAAAAATTTCCGAAAAAAGTTCCATGTAAAAGGTAGTTTGGGGTGGGGGGATTTTTCTCAAAATCTTCGTGTCGCATCCCTGGAAGATACTCAACTTAAATACCAAATTTAGTATTTTACCGACTTTTCGTTTTTGACACACTAGCATACGGACGCACACTTGGACTTTTTCTGGATACAGGGGACCCTAAAACATATATTTCTCCGGTGAAATCTTGGTATCGAATTTTTGGGTGGAGTGCAATACCTTCTCTGTACACTATGTACATAGTACGTGTAGAGAAGGTAAAAATTGCTACACGTTTTGCTTAATACAATATAAGTTCGGCTTACACCAGTCTGTCCCCTTAAGCGAGTAAAGCTTTCCTTATTCGCAAAATTAACACCTGCCGAGTTGTTTTGTTCTTTAAACAGGACTCGGTGGTCATTAGATTTTTTTTTTTAACGACCTTGAACCTGTTTGGTCATATCGGACGATGAATGCAATTGATGATATGATGCTCAAATGATTTCGGGGTCCATGGAGCTTAAAGTTACTCGACATTCGTCTTCTCAGGATAAGGGAAAACCCCGAAAAAAACCTTACCTGGGTAACTCACCCTAAGCGAGATTCGAACTCACGACCTTTTGAACGTGAGGCAGCCATGCTACCACCACGCTACCCAGACAGGCGTTAGACATATTTGTACAATTTTTTCTATTCCTCAGGAATTTGCCGAGATCTTATCTTGCTAACAAAACTTTGCAGATGGATATAAATAACTGGAAGCGTCTGTTATAAATCTCTCCTGCACATCCTGGTTCTACAATATTTCGCCACTCAACATATACACATAACTCTACTGTGACATAAAGAATAGTTATTTACGATACAAGAGTTAAAAGTATAGTATTATTTTGCGAGAAGGAAAGTTTGCGTAACAAGGCAGTAAGCAATCCTTTTAACTTGAGTGTCATACACTATTTTTTAAACAGCAAAATATTTCTAGATTTATCAATAAATTTATAATATAAAGTTAAACATTCCTTTTGTTCAAGGAATAGTACATTTTCCTATCGCTTGGAGGCGTGTGTGTGTGTATGTGGGAATAGAATTCGTCTATCGATATAGATTGGTAATCGAAGTAGTAACGTCACTTCTTTACTCTTTACCATAAATCTTATAAATTAACAATTCCATTCCATTCCTTCTGCTATTAAATGATAAACTAGAGTACGTTACAAGCAAATACCCAGCAAACACGTTTTATATGTTTGAAGTTGCCAATTTTCGTCTAGTTGAGCATGTTTAGAACCGAGAACGGACTAGTAAAGAAGGCGGTGGTATCTCAGGCACATAACCTCATTTATTTTTATACAGATAAATAACAGAATGCAAACATATACAATTCTTATTAATAAAAGGCAACATTAAGTTCTTAACTGTGCAATCATGAAAGTGTGATATTTATTTTACAATTATTACAATTGGGAATGTTGATTCCTTGTGATGAGGTACTTGTGTGTTTGTGTTGAAAAATAACGATATATCGATCGGACTCCACTAGCAACGTAATCCTTTCAAAACCACAACATTTTATATAACGGATACAGTGATAGTAACAAAACTTAAGTTGGTAACATTGGAGTGTTATAAATATTTTATAAATCTAGAGTTATAAAGAACAATTTTTACTTTCTCTATACGCACTATGTACATAGTGTATAGAGAAGGTAAAATTCGATACCGAGATTTCACCAAAAATATATGTTTTAGGGGTCCCTGTATCCAAAAAAAGCACCAAACCTTATTCCGTTAAATCTTGATTTCAAAATATTTAGTAACATGAGATGTTTCTATTTTAGACTCGTAAGCGTCGCAAATAAAAACGGGAAACGAAGAGACCACATTCCCGCGATGTTTCCTGGAAATGCCATAACCGGCTAACAACAGAGGAATCTGAAAAACAAAGTCGATCGACGCCAGCGACTTCACCTATGTTCTTTAAATGATCGAATTTTATTTATTATTTTATTTGACAGCTATGCTGAAAAATTCTACCGCACTGCGCAGTTTCATTGTTTATAAAACATCCTATTACAAAACCCCTCGTAAGGAAGTAGGCTGCAAACTGCAAATAATATACTTTATATGCAATGAAACGTATACTGGTCATACTTATATTTTTAAATGACAAGAGAACAAGCGAAGATGTTAAATAAACAAACATGCTAAACGAACCGCCGTGCCAAAAACATGAGAATACAAGAGATACTATATTGGGAATTTACCTTAAATACAATGACATGATAATGTTCTGGAAGTTATGAAAATAAAACTCTGATGTGCACCATTCACATGACTTTCTCTATATCCCTGCAACACATTATTTTTAAAAAGCTTATACTTCTATTTACTTCACGCTAATCAGTAAAACATTAGCAGAAATAGCCATATTACTTGCTTCCTTGTAAGTAGAGGTGAAATAAGGGAGTACCATAGCTTAAAATGATAATCAAAAGCAAGTTGCTATATCATTGAAGTTGTATCGACATCAGTTGACAAATCCCTGTATGAGAAATGTATAAGTTATTCATAGCAGAAACCAAAAATAAGGAATGTCTCAAAAACGACGAACTCCACGAAGAAAATGTATATAACATAAAATGTGTGTTTTAATGTGCTCTACATTTTTTGTGTAGTAAGTTTTTGTCCATCTCTTACGGTTTAGCAGTTATTCAAAATTCATTAAAATTCATCCAGAATAAACTGCTCTTCAGAGGCTATTCCCAGAAAATTCGAGATATACACTTTATTTGTCAGGTAAATATCTTTAATATACGAAATTTTAATCAAAATCGTTAGAGCCATTTTTGATAAAATCAAAATTTTCGAAAAAAGTTCCATGTAAAGGGTAGTTGGTGGTGCGGGGATTTTTCTCAAAAATCTTCGTGTCGCATCCCTGGAAGATACAAAACTTAAATACCAAGTTTGGTATTTTACCTACTTTCCGTTTTTGAGTTATCGTGTTCACAGACACTCGGACACACACACACACGGACCTTTTTCCAAAAATGTTGTTTTTGGATAAAGGGGACCCTAAAACATATATTTCCGGTGAAATCTCGGTATCGAATTTTTGAGTGGAGTGCAATACCTTCTCTATACACTATGTACATAGTGCGTATAGAGAAAGTAATAAAAATCAGTTAATCAATGTAAATTTAGTTCTTAAAAACCGCATTTCAATTGGATGCTTACATATAGTATGTCTTCTTTTATAAGTGTACTATTACTAAACTTAAGCTTATTTTTGCACATCCCAAAAAGGGAGCTAGCTATGTACGCTTTTCATTCTTCAATATTTATTGGGTATAGTTGAAAGGTAGAATCAGACTGAAAAATGTAATGTCAGAGCCTGATTGGAACCCGGATCTTTGAGTTACCGTGCCGCCACTCTAACCGAGTTACCATGACAACATGCCGAAACATCACTAAATTCCCCAATTAATTCAACTGTTTTCCGGTAAACCACAAGGCGTTCTCAAATTCATACTCCACGACATATTTACTGCAATGGTGAACTTATAACCAATAAGAAGTTCTGAGTTTTGCAGTTAACCTTTATTAATAAATGATGATTAATTTATTATTTCATAGATGTCGTGTAAGCCAAAGTTAGAAAAGTATAGACTACCTTTCTGAGACAAAGACTAAACAATCTGTTGTGTTCCATTCATATGACTTTCTCTATAGCTCTGCAACAAGATATTGTTAAAAAACTTATGCTTCTATTTACTTCATGCTAATCCAGAAAAAAATAGCAGAAATAGTCTTATTACTTGCTTCCTCGTTAGTAGAAGCGAAATAAGGGGGTACCATAGGTTAAAGTGATAGTCAAAAGCTGCTTGCTATGTGACTGAAGTTCCTTTGTATGGCCAGGAGTTGAAAAATTCCTGTATGAGAAAAGTATAAGCTTTTTAAAGCGGAAACCAAAAACAAGGAATAACTCAAAAACGATCAACACCACGAGAAAAATGGACATAACATAAATTGTGTGTTTTAACATGCTCCGCATGTTTTGTATGATAAGTTTTTGTCTGTCTCTTATGTTTAGCAGTTATGCAAAATTCTGTAAAATTGATCCAGAATAAAGTAGTCTTCAGAGGCTATTCCCAGAAAATTCAAGATATACATTTTATCAAAATTTTCGAAAAAAAGTTCCATGTAAAGGGTAGTTTGGTGTGGGGGGATTTTTCTCCAAATCTTCGTAACACATCCATGGAAGATACTAAACTTAAATACCAAATACACACACATACATGGACCTTTTTCACTATATACATAGTGCGTATAGAGAAAGTAAAAATCTGATGTGTTCCATTCACATGACTTTCTCTACATATACTAAGTTATTGTTAAGACAGACCTCGGTATCATTGAGGTAATCGGACTAGAACTGTTATTCGGCGAGGATCTGCCGAGCACAAGCATGCAATGCCGTCCTGCTCCCCATTAAGAGACGGTTATCTCGAGTTTTGCTGCAGGTAGGAGAACGACTTTGCCGGTCAGCATGAATAGTTTGGTGACCAGAAGTGGCAGAAAGTTTGTGTTCCAGTTCGAATCTCAGGCTTCAACTTCAAGTAATATTAATATTCAATTAAAAAGCACAGCATTGAAGGGGCATGTGATAGTGAAAATAGTGGGAGTAAGTGTATTTTATTTGTATAGCGCAACAATACTGTTTCTACTGTTACTACCAATACTGATTCTTACCCCCACATCAGAAAACCTGATTCGAGCACTGAAAACCAACATGGGAGATCGCGGGGTATCTGATTGGTTCAGTTACTGCTCTGACCTCCGATACCAAATACACATACACTGCGAGAGAGAAAATTGGCGGTCCCAGCGAATATAAAATAGGAGGACGCATTATAGAGAGACCACGCTAGCCGGCACTGCTTTCCTTGACAGCCCCTCTCTGGGTGGGTGGCCACTCAGATAGGCAAGTCAGCCCGCGCCGGCTGCACAGAGGGAAACACCTTGCCCATATTACTTTGACACAGACATAAACGCTTGCACAAGACTACATCTTTTATATCACACGGGTAAATCCGCGAGAAAAGCGGATAGGTACCGTGGTGATTTGCCCCCGCCCGAGTACCCTCGGGCGACTAGTTCCTGCTCCTGGCTCCTAGAGAGACGACTGTTTCCTTGGTATGAGGCGTGGATGGCGACGCAATAATAATAATAATAATAATAATAATAATAATAATAATAATAATAATAATAAGTAGAGATGCAAACTCGCTACAGTTTAATTGGAGAGCACGTACAAGTTCACCAGCACGATACATATGGATGCTTGCGGGGCGAGGTATGGTCGCAGTAAGGCATTTTGCTCACTTTTAGATCCGGTGACAAATGTGCGCACCAAATATTCAATCTTATTAGTGAGCTCAAGAGTGTCGTCTATCCAGGGGCGGCGTTCGACGGGTACATTTAGATGTGAACATTTGTGGCACACTGACACCAAAAACCGTTCAGCAGATCCTTTTCAGGAACTTACAGAAAACATTAGCAGGTGTATTCTGTGGTGTAGTGATTAGTAGTGGGATAAAAAAAAATGAAATGGCGTTTTATTTATGGACGCTCTTTAACTGCTGTGGTTATCAGCAGAGGCTCCTCTATCAGGCTTGAGGTTCCTTTACGTGCCGTATATCTACGACACGGGACCCACGGGTTTACTTTCCTTCCGAAGGAAGCCATGCTGAGGATTTTTAATCCCGAAAAAATCCATCGTCCTCCGCCGGTTTGAACCCGCGACCTTGGGTATATGAAGTTAACATGGTAACCAGTACACTACTGTAGTGGTGTAATGCAATACCTTCTCTACCTATGTACTAAGCAGAGAAAGTGAAAAATCTGATGTGTTCCATTCACACTACTTTTCTCTACATCTGTAGAAAAAATTATTGTTAAAAAGCTTGTTCTTCAATCTACATACTTCAAGCTAATCGAAATAAACATTAGCAGAAATTTATACTTGCTTTCTTGTACAAAGAAGGGAGAAACGAATACACTAGACTAAAGCGGCAGTGAAAGCTCAAGTTGCTTGCCATGTGGTTGAAATTCGCTTCTTTACATTGCCAGGTGTTGACAAATTCCCGTAAGAGAAAAGTTTTAAGTGTTTTAAGACTGAAACTAATAACAAGGAATATCTCAAAAATGGTCAGCTCCTCGAAAAACGTGTACCTATATGAAATAAATTATAGTTTTAACGAGTTTGTGCAGGAATTTTGTCTATCTCTTATGGTTTGCCAGTAATGCAAATTCAGCAAAAATTCATCCAGAATGAAGAGGTCCCCAGAAGCTATTTCTAGAAAATTCACGATATACATTTTACTGCAAATATCTTTAATATGCACAAAATCGCTAGAGCCATTTTTGAGAAAATAAAAAATTTCGAAAATGTAAAGGGTAGTTCGGGGTGGGGGGGGTTTTCTTGAAAATCTTCGTGTCGCATCCATGAAAGATACTGAAATACCAAGTTGGTATTTAACGGACTTTTGTTTTTGAGCTATGCTGCCCACAGACGCGGACGTTTTTGTATTTTTTTTTGTATTAGGAGGATCTCAAAACATGCATTTCCGGTGAAATCTCACCATCGAATTTTTTGATGCAATACTACATACATTGTACATACGGGCTAGAGAAAGTAAAACGTCTGTTTTTGGATACAGGGAACCCTAAAATATGTTACACCGGTGAAATCTCGATATATTATTTTTGGTGGAGTGCAATATCTTCCTTACCTACGTATCATGTACTATGTAGAGAAAGTAAAAAGGCGGATATAATTATCTTTCGTACCAGTAGTTTGTTAAACAGAGCTAGTTTACAGTAGATTAATCTTTATAACGAGCATAGCAAAGGTACTGCTATATTTGGTACATACTCGCACATATGTGAATTTAACATCATTTTATGGAGGTCATTGCCCTAAAGGGATGCAAGGTTATGTTATATAAAATTGTCATAATTGTTAAAGATTAGAAAACTTCAAGGCTTTCTCGTGAAAATTGAATGTTTTGATAGACACTTTGCTTATACAGAGTGATTTATGTAGAACTGGCACATTTCTTTCTTTAATTACTCCGTTGGAAATTCATTCAATGACCCCATTTTAGCATCAAATTAAGCAGAATGTTCTGGAGTTTCGATTCCTTGTCACTAAATGCGCAGATGTTGAACATATATTAAGTAATTTTTACGATAGCTGGAAGATGTAGAGCTGAGTCAAGGATATTTTCAGCAAGATGGCGCTACATGTCATACATCAAATGAATCTATGAACCTAATTCCAAGTTTCTTTGACAACCGGATAATTTCCAGGAACATATGGCCACCGAGATCTCCGGATTTGACATCGCCGGACTTCTTTCCATGGAGTTACTTAAAAGACGCCACACGTCCCCAGACAGTCGATCTGAAGCACATCAAAAAGGAGATTCAAGTTAATGACAACAGAATCCTCCAACGAGTGACCAGTAATATGGAACGAATTATTGAGTTGTGCCTTATGCAGGATGGAGTACATTTTCAACATTTGCTATAAAGGTAAATAATCTCCCAAAATTCCTCTACAATTTAGCTATAATAAGTTGTCGCTAGCATAACACGTTTTGAAACAATTTATGAAAGAAAAGTGTCAGCACTATATAAATCAAATGTACCTACTATTTGGGAACATGTACTACGTATGCACCTTCAGGCATGATGATGTTTTTTTAATTAATTTATTGGCATTTAGATTTTATTCATACAGCCAAACACAATAACAATTAACAATTGAGAATCAATTTACAAAGGACACGTATATGTAGTCTACAAACATATTTCAGTGCATTACACAGGAGATTTACATTTAAATGTTAATATTTACATGGTTTAAAAATGCTATCATAGCAGTATATACATGGACATTTTGAGTCGCAAGTAATTGAGAAATATTGCATGGAAGATGAATGTCTAATTTCACTATCTGCTCCTGGAAATGTTGTAGTTTCTTGTGATCGCTTCTTCTTCCTCACGTCACAATACTCACAGAATCCTTAATATCAATCCTATTGAGATGTTTAGCGAAGCATCCATGATTGAATTTTAAACGGGCTATAGTTGTGATCATTTTCCTTGGGGGCTTTCGTACCACTGTTTTTCGGGTACGTCAGGATGTATTGCAAAATAATGTTGCCTTTAAATTGTGCTGAACTTTTCCAACTTTATTTTTAACCAAGGGAATCAGATCACTTGCAAATATATGTGGATACGATTGGACAGATATCGTTATAAAGTTTAAATCTGCAGGGAAGTTTGCCTGCCTTAATGATGGAAAACATATAATACAGGTCGTAAACACGAAAATACTTCTTCCAGTTCTTTGTCTGTGTGCGTTTCTATGATTTCAAACTGTTCATAAGCCGAAGTTCCATTAATCTAACATTTCCTCATTAATGCATTTTCCTTCGGTTGTTGTTACAATTCATTTTCATATTAGTAATAGTTACTTTGAGAAGAGAAATTGCCCACATTGTAGGCTAAACAGAGATGGAGACACCTAACCGGTGTTACAGTAAGCAGATAAATTCCGAATACAAAAATCTGACGTGTCCCATGCACATGTCCTTCTCAACATTTCTGCAACAAATTGTTGTTAATAAGCTTATTCCTCTCCACTTCTCGAGATAAACACTAACACTATTACCTAGTTCCTTATAAGTAGAAGGGAAATAAAGTAATAAATTAGGCTAAACCGACAAGTTTTAAAATGTGTTGATATGGGATTTAAATCCGTTTCTTTGAGTGGTAAGGAGCTGACGAGTTTGTGTATGAAAATCTTCGTGTCGCATCCTGTTAAACTTAAATACCAAGTTAGGTATTTAATAAACCAATCGTTTTTATTTTCTCTGTACGTACTATGTACATAGTGTATAGAGAAGGTATTGCACTCCACTCAAAAAAGCGATACCGAGATTTCATCGGAAATATATGTTTTAGGGTCCACTGTATCAAAAAAAGCATTTTCAGAAAAAGGTCCGTGTGTGTGCGTGTCCGTGAACACGATAATTCAAAAACGAAAAGTCGGTAAAATACCAAATTTTGATATTTAAGTTCAGTACCTTCCAGGGATGCGACACAAAGATTTTGAGAAAAATCCCCCCCACACCAAATTACCCTTTACATGGAACTTTTTTTTTCAAAAATTTTGATTTTCTCAAAGTCGATTTTCTTTAAAATGTCGCATATTAAAGATATTTACCTGACAAATAAAATGCATATCTTGAATTTTCTGGGAGTAGGCTCTGAAGACTACTTTATTCTGAATGAATTTTACGGAATTTTGCATTTCTGGTAAACCGTAAGAGATGGACAAAAACCTACATCACAAAAAATGTAGAGCACATTAAAACACAGAATTTGTTATATACGGTTTCCTCGTGGAGCTGACGTTTTTGAGATATTCCTTGTTTTTGGTTTCACCTTTAAAAAAGTTATACTTTTCTCATACAGGAATTTGTCAACTCCTGTCCATACAACATGGGAACTTCAGTCACATAGCAACCAGCATTTGACTAGCACTTTAACCTATGGTACTCTCTTATTTCGCTTCTACTTGCACGGAAACAAGTAATAAGACTATTTCTGCTAATTTGTTCTCGATTAGCATGAAGTAAATAGAAGCAAATTAAGCAAAATAATTTGTTGCAAATATGTAGACAAAGTCATGTGAATTGAACACACCAGATTATTGAGTTATGCTGTCCAGATATACACACACCCCCAACCGTTTTCTAAAAGCACTTTTTTGGGTTCAGGGGTTCTAAAAACATGTATGTCTGGTGACAACTTGTGGAATACAAAACTTTATCTACTATGCATACTGTACTTTCGCACTAAAGACACTTACAACATAAAATGACATAACCTTCAACTCAGGGTCTTCCATCATAAAGTTTCTGGAAATATTAGCCAGTAAGAGTGCTACAATTGGTTGTCTTCCCCTACTACCTACTAAGTTGAGACTTTGGAGAACAGAAAATGTCAGACAAATCTGGTAGGAGAATCTGCCCATTCTGTGCTTTGGGTAAAAACGGGGTACATATTTTGGCGATATGTGTAAAGTGGGAGAAACTATTAAACTATAAGAAAAGGGTATGGAATAATTGTTTTTTTAATTTCTCTATACACTATGTACAAAGTGTATAGAGAAGGTATTGCACTCCACCAAAAAATTCGATACCGAGATTTCACCGCAAATATATGTTTTAGGATCCCCTATATCCAAAAAAAAAGTCTTTTCAGAAAAAGGTACGTGTGTGTGGACACGATAACTCAAAAACGAAAACTCGGTAAAATACCAAACTTGGTATTTAAGTTAAGTATTTTTTAGGGATGCGACACTAAGATTTTGGGGAAAATCCCTCCATTGCAAACTACCCTTTACATGGAACTTTTTTTCGAAAACAATTTTGATTAAAATATCGTATATTAAAGATATTTACCTGACAAATAAAATGTATATTTTGAATTTTCTGGGAATAGCCTCTAAAAACTACTTTATTCTGGGTCAATTTTACGGAATTTTTGCATAACTGCTGAACCGTAAGAGATGGACAAAAACTTACCGCACAACAAATGTAGAGCACTTTAAAACACACAATTTATGTTACATACATTTTTTTCGTGGAGTTGATTGTTTTTGAGATATTCCTTGTTTTTGGTTTCAGCTATAAAAACATACCTTTCTCATACAGAGTTTGTGAACTCGTGTCCATACAAACAAAGGAGCCTCCGTCACATAGCAAGCAGCTTTTGACTATCACTTTAACCTATGGTACTCCCTTATTTCGCTTCAACTTACAAGGAAGCAAGTAAAAATACTATTTCTGCTAATTTTTTCTCGATTAGCAGGAAGTAAACAGAAGCATAATCTTTTTAACAGTAATTTACTGCAGAGTTGTAGAGAAAGTCATGTGAATGGAACACATCGGATTTTTTACACAAGCCGTGTGTAGGACAGGAGTTGGATAGGTAGAGTCAGACTGAAAAATTCATTGCCATAGCCGGGATTTGAACCACGGATCTCCCGGTCTCTAGCCGGTTGCTCTGCCACTGAGCTACCATGGCAACATGTCACAGCTATTAAGCTTGAATGTTAAGTTAGGCTTTTGGGGAACGCCAGACATTTGATGCATGCCTGTAATTATGTTTTGGAAGTCTTGCAGATGGTTTAGCTCGTCCTCGTGGAGGTCTCTCCTTGAATGATGTATATTGTTTCAATAATAGCGCCAGCCATTGTTGATCGAAAGTCTAGATGTAGCTTCCATCCGAGTAATGTGCACTGTCCAAAGCTATACTATCAATCCTGGGTCTAAAGTACTTGCAACATTGTAAGTCGCCATTGGGGTTGTCATCTCACCTCGCCTTGTGGTTTACCGGGAAACATGCGAGTCAGTTGAGAAATTCGGTGCTATGCCGCATGTTGCCATGGTAGCTCAGTGGCAGAGCAACCGGTTAGAGATCCGTGGTTCAAATCCCGGCTATGGCATTGAATTTTTCAGTCTGACTCTACCTATATAAGAAAAAGGTTTAAGGCCGCACTAGAAGTTTGGCATGTTGGGAGCTACTGGCTGCCCAGAGAGACTGGCAATTTCCTGGCTAAAATGCGCGAAGTCAGAACAAAGTTGTTCACTTAGAGTCAATTTGTCAATGTCTTCTCTTTCTTTATTTATTTTTGTTCCTTTTTGTCATCTTTAACTTGTATCTGAAATATGCATTCACTTCAACGAATCATGCAATGAGTGTTTATGTAACAACTTTAATAATTTGAGAGTAATGAAGATACCTATCTATCTACTTAAACTGGCCTGGTCCTTTTGAGGGTGGTGGATGAGTAATAGCGACGAGACATTCGTCTGCAACACCTGGCAATCTAAATGAAACACAAATACAAAATGAAGCTGCACTGCAAGAGGTTAAAGAAAGTATTCCCCATCAATAAAGCAGTTATTATATGACACACTTCATACACGAATATAACAGGAGAAAAATCTTATGTGTTACACTCATATGACCTTCTCTAGTACCTCTACAAACTTCTTACAAAAGATTATATCCTTTCTACATCATGCTAATCGAGACAAACATTAGCAGAATGTTCCTTATAGGTAGAAGGGAGCTAAAGGAATGTGCTGTGCAAAAGTGATAGTCACATGTTTTAAAAACTGTCGCTATGCGTCATCGCAAATCGCTTCTTTGCTCGGTCAGGAGTAGAACAAAAGAAAAACGGACTGCCTCCATGGTCGAGTGGTCAGCGAGGTGACTTCTTACCCGGCTGGGGCGGGTAATTTTTCTTTAACCAGAATTATTCCCTATCCCCCACAGAGTCTGGAAGTATGAATGTGAGAGTGAATGTGCGCGTGTTTGAGGAAATAAAATAGTTTAAACCCAACGTAAGCCTACAGACAACGAGTTCTTTCTAATTCGAAGCCCCCGATATGACCTTAGATGTTAAATGGAGCTATTGAAAAAAAAGTCTGAGAAAAGTATAAGTACTTTCCAATTGAATATCTCGGAAACGGTTATCTCCACAACAAAAACGCAAACGACATAAATTGTGTGTTTTGGCGAGATTTACATATTTTGTGTTGTAAGTTTTTGTCTATCTCGGCAAAATTCATCCAGAATAAAAAGGTCTTCAGTGGTTATTCCCAGAAAATTCAAATTTTATTTCGGATGTAAACATCTTTAGTATACAGGATTTTAATCAACATCGTTTAGAGCCATTTTTCAGAAATTCAAAACTTTCAAAATTTTTTGTAAAGGGTAGTTTATGTTAGGGGGAGTTTCTTGAAAATCTTAGTGTCGCATCTTTGGGAGATATTAGGCCTACATGCCAAGTTTGGTATTTAACGGTCTTTTCGTTTTTGAGATAAGCTGTCCACATACACACAGGCACCTTTTTCTAAAAAATTATTTTTCGTACTCAGGGGACCCCAGAACATATATTTCCGGTGAAATCTCAATCCACTATGTACACGTGGGCTAGAGAAAGTAAAAGGAAAGGTAATGAAGTCTCCTATTAGCAGTTAAAGCCACATGGTCTTACGTTCAATTCCCCGTCTCCCATATTAATGTTGGGGGCAGAACAAAGGAGCCTAGGGGTAATTTGCCGGTCCCTCGCGTCATGAAGTACAGAAGAGGTACAAAGGCTCCATACAGGGGCCCTGCTCCGCCCCCCTAATGTTAATTAATCACCCAGCACCTGTCATATCTTGCCATCGCTAGATTTTCACACCGCACCCGACAAGGCCTACTGGTGTCGCCCATCTTACTTCTGCGGTACTATTAGAAACTACATTAGACCATTGGATAATTTCTTTATCCATTACAATCCTGTGGTTGAAAAGATACAGAGAAAGAGAGATGAAGATTTTGGACTTACGAAAGGCGAAGAGAATAAACGGGAGCCGCTAAAAGTTAGGCGTAAAACACATAGGTTAGTCGTACTATTTAAAGCTTATACTGGTTTAAATGCATGGGTGGACGCTAGAAAGAGGTTAGAAAACCCAACATACTATGGACGAAACGATCATTTGTATGAAATTAAGGGTAGAAGGTACAGAACCGACGGAGGAAAATGTTCTTTAGTTAATAGGCCCATTGAAGAATGGAATGAATTGCCTGTAGTAGCCTTTCAGGGCTGCCTCTGACCTTAAAGAAGTTTAGAAATAATTTAAAGAAAATAAATGTTAGTTAATTTGAGTAAATATTGTGAAATAATTAAAGATTTCAAAAGCTGTATTAGTGTATACTATTATTAATTAGTAATGTGTAGCAGTATTAATGTTGAGGCTTCATAATAACTGTTTATAAACTAGCTGGTAATTGACATACGTATTGTTATTCTGAGTAATTAGGCATTAAAAAAAAACATGTATATGTAATATGTTAGTTGTATAACCATTCTTAATATAACTTCAGATTATTATTGTAAGTGAATTTTGTACCTTTAACTCTGCCACTGGGCAGTACCAATTGCAGAGAATAAAATACATACAAAAAAATATTATACTTCTATTTACTTTATGCTAATCAGACAAAAATAGCAGAAATAGTCTAATTACTCGCTTCCTTGTAAGTAGAAGCGAAATAAGGGACAACCGTAGGTTAAAGCGATAGTCAAAAGCTGCTTGCTATGTCAATGAAGTTCCTTTGTCTATATGGATAGGAGTTGACAAGTTCCTGTATGAGAAAAGTAAACGTTTTTCATAGCAGAAACCAAAAATAAGGAATGTCACAAAAACGACGAACTCCACGAAAAAATGTATATAACATAAATTGTGTGTTTTAATGTGCTCTACATTTTTTGTGGAGTAAATTTTTGTCCATCTCTTACGGTTTAGCAGTTATTGAAAATTTAGTAAAATTCATCCAGAATAAACTACTCTTCAGAGGCTATTCCCAGAAAATTCAAGATATACATTTTATTTGTCAGGTAAATATGTTTAATATACGAAATTTTAATAAAAATCGTTAGAGCCATTTTTGAGAAAATCAAAATGTTCGAAAGAAGTTCCATGTAAAGGGTAGTTGGGGTTGGGGCGATTTTTCTCAAAATCTTCGTGTCGCATCCCTGGAAGATACTAAACTGAAATACCAAGTTTGGTATTTTACCGACTTTTCGTTTTTGAGTTATCGTGTTCACAGACACACGGACACACACACACGGACCTTTTTGTGAAAATGCTTTTTTTGGATATTGGGGACCCTAAAACATATATTTCTGGTGAAATCTCGGTATCAAATTTTTTGGTGGAGTGCAATACTTTCTCTATACACTATGTACATAGTGCGTATGGAGAAAGTAAAAACGTTCTCTACCACTTTCATACAGGACAGAAACCATAGCCCATGATATTGAGATTTTACGAAAGTACACGGTTTGAGAGCCCCTGAAATAGGTGTGCGAATGTGTGTGTACGAGTGTACATCGAAACGTAATAACAAAACTCCGATTTCCAATCAAAATCAGAATTCATTTCAGGATGGGCAGGTGAATATTCAATTAATGTCCCCACTATCCAAAAATGCCTTATATGCAACTCCTGCTGTTCTGTAAACAGCTCGTTAGCTCACCTACACTATCACTGAATTTTATATAAATGTGAAACCAAGAGAGACAGACAAAATGTACTCCATTAAATACTAGGATCTTAATGAATTTCAGCATTATCAAAGTATTCGCTATTTGTTTATGAGTGTTTTAAGCAGCACACATTGAAATCTGAATTATATTTTCCTTCTTAGCTTCTTTCATTTCTTGAGATGTTTAACTTTGAGAAATGTTATCATTTTTGTCACTGCATGAGTGAGATTTGTTCGCAGCATTTTGAAGATTAAAGTTTGTATGCACAGGAGTTGGCAAATTCCTGTATATCAGCTTTTTTAAAGCTGAAAACAAAATAAAGGAATATCTCAAAAACGATCAACTCCACGAAAAAAATGTATACAACACAAATTGTGTTTTAACGTGCTCTACATTTTTTGTGTGGTAATTTTTTGTCCATCTCTTACTGTTTAGCAGTTGTGTAAAATTCCGTAAAATTCATCTAGAATAAAGTAGTCTTCAGAGGCTATTCCCAGAAAATTCAAGATGTACATTTTATTTGTCAGGTAAATATCTTTAATATACGATATTTTAATCAAAATCGTTAGAGCCATTTTTGAGAAAATCAACATTTTCGAAAAAAAAGTTACATGTAAAGGGTAGTTTGGGGTGGGGGGATTTTTCTCAAAATCTTCGTGTCGCATCTCTGGAAGGTACTTAATTTAAATACCAAGTTTGGTATTTTAACCACTTTTGTTTTTGAGTTACCGTGTTCACAGACACACTCACACACGGACCATTTTCTGAAAATGCTGTTTTTTGGATACAAGGTACCCTAAAGCATATATTATCCAGTGAAATCTCGGTATCGAATCTTTGGGTGGATCGCAATACCTTCTCTATACACTATGCATATGGTACGTACAGAGAAAGTAAAAAGGCAGTAACAATTGCTCTCAATATTTTTGTCCGAAACTTCATATCTAGCTTTAACATTTCTTCACAATTCAGTCAGATCGCTTTGAAATGTTACAATCGTTGTCATTGAATACGTATTCATCTCTGAAAAAAGAGAACCCAGCCATAATCGAGACTGTATTGCATAGTAATGTATAACAAAAGCAACGAGTTGGTAACAGAAATAGATAACCATTAAATCATATCAGTACCAACGGTAATGTGAAAACAGTAAAATTACTGAATTTTCATAATTTAATCAGATTGTCCTTAATTTGACCCATCTGGCAATATAGCTGTGCGATATGGGGGTTCTGCCGCAGACCATCAAACTCCAGCGCACACAGAACCGTTTTCTCCGCCTCATGACTGGCGCTCCATGGTACGTGCGCAACTCAACTCTGCACGCTGACATAGGCCTACCGGAGGTAATGTGTGTCCTCCGCATCAGCTACAAGAGGCTCCATCGATCCTGTTTGCGCCACAGCAATCCTCTTCTCCGCCATATTTATCTTCCTCCTGAACCTCAACGACGAAGACTGAAGCGCCGCTGGCACTCCGATCTGCGACTGAACATTTAGCTCTTTTATTATTTTCTGTGCTGCTTTCTTTGTATCTTTGTACTATTTCTTTGGGCCCATCGCTGGATGGTACCCCAACCACATATTACATGCTGTTCTGTGTATCTAATTAGCTCAACTGCATTGTATCTAATTGTACAAAAGAGTTTTCTTACAATAAAAAAAAAATCAGATTAGATAACGGTGTGGGGTTGGGGTTGAATTACCCCTCTCACGTCAGCCTAAACAACATTGTGAAACCCTATTGCAAAGGATATTCTCGTTGCTTCCCAAAATCTGTTGCCTGAAAAAGTTGCAATATTTTGGTTCCAATGTCGGCTGTTTAACCGGCCTCTGTAGTGCGGGGGTAGCGTGTCTGCCTACATTCAAGAGCTCCCGATTAAGGTGATTTACCCGGAGTTTCCCTTATTCTGACAAAAAAAAATGAAATGGCGTGTTATATACGGACGCTCTTTAACTACTGTGGTTCTCAGCGTCCCATTCTAAATTGAGCGTGAAAGACCGCTTAATTTGGCTCAGAGACCACTCTATCAGGCTTGAGGTTCTTTTACGTGCCGTAAATCTACATGGGACCAACGGCTTTACTTCCCTTCCGAAGGAAACCATGCTAAGGATTGTTACACCCAAAAAAATCCATCGTCCTCCGCCGGGTTTGAACCCGCGATCTTGGGTATTACACCACGGAGTGCGACGATAACGAATGTGGAGTAACTTAAGCTCCATGGACCCCGGGCTCATTTGAGCATCATTTCATCTATTTCATTCATCGTCCCGTGTCACCTAACAGGTTAACTGAAGTTAAACTAAAAGGGGGGGGGGCAGAAAAAATGTCGGCTTCCTTTCCTAGATCTTCTCTAGTTAGAGAAAGAGCGAGGCTCTTTCTTGCAAGGAATAGACAGTCAAAAAGGACATGCGGGGCAGTTAACTCATCTTTATACATTCTCCAGACGGGTTCATCCTTGTAGAGTCCTACTTAGGTAGATGTGACCAGAAGCTAATGCCGCTTCTCTCCGTATTGCTATCCATCCAACCACAGGAGATGAAAGAGAATTTCGTGGACCTACCACACCAGTTTCCTTGCTTGTAGGTTTGCCACTCACAAATAGATAAGTTAATTACAAGTACGATTATATATTTATAGTAGTAGATAAATTGTGAGAAGTATTACAGAGATAGGATGTGATAGAGACTATTTCAGTTTCAACCCCTGCGCACTTAAGCGAAACGTTTTGTTAGCAAGAAAAGACCCTTGGCTCTTTCCTGCAACAGCCAAAAAGGTACAAATATGTCCCTAACGGCGGCTTTGTTTTAAGGATAAAACTAAGCAATGTTATTTTTGCAGACCGGAACATTCTACGAGGAAAACCTTTCATGAAAATATAAAGAAAGGTTCTCGTTAAACGAACCAAAATTACTTTAGTACGTTATCACAGGCAAAAACTTATATTCAGAGAAGTAGCGTGAAGTAGCACAAAATGCTTAAAAATATATATATACACAGAATGTTAATGAACTACACCGAAATAATTTGCGATATTGTGCACGTGACTGATATAAGTAATTTGAGATCGGCGATGTATGATCCCCGGATAAACATAACGCAATTACATAGCGTTAAACGTGTGGGTATCAGGTGCTGATAAGTCGGTGTTAAAGCAAAGCAGGTTGAAAAAAATGTTTAGAATGTCTTTAAAACTGCTGCTCGAGTATAGAAATATCGATTTTTAGCAGCTCGTTACTAGCAAGAGTTAATATCGCAAATATCTGTAAAATTTCGAACTAACCACTTGACAGTGCGACACTGAGCATTCATTAACTACGTTCTTGAGGTATGTAGCCTTCTGGATGAGCTTTTTCAACTGCTTTGGTGGCTTATTGCGTAACGCAGGAAGCTGCTATCACAAAGGTCACGAGTTCGATCCTCACAGAGTAAATGTTTTTATTATTATTATTATTACTTTCTCTATATGCACTATGTACATAGTGTATAGAGAAGGTAATGCACTCCACCAAAAAATTCAATATCGAGATTTCACCGGAAATATATATTTTAGGATCCCCAACATCCAAAAAAAATCATTTTCACAAAAAGATCCTTGTGTGTGTGTGTGTGTGTGTGTCCGTGTGTCTATGAACACGATAACTTAAAAACGAAAAGTCGATAAAATACCAGACTTGGTATTTAAGTTTAGTATCTTCCAGGGATGCGACACGAAGATTTTGAGAAAAATCTCCCCACCCCCAACTACCCTTTATATGGAACTTTTTTAAAAAAAAATGTATTTTCTCAAAAATGGCTCTAACGATTTTGATTAAATTTTCGTATATTAAAGATATTTACCTGACAAATAAAATGTATATCTTGAATTTTCTGGCAATAGCCTCTGAAGAGTAGTTATTCTGGATGAATTTTACTGAATTTTACTGAATTTTTAATAACTGCTAAACCGTAAGAGATGGACAAAAACTTAATACACAAAAAATGTAGAGCACGTTAAAACACATAATTTATGTTACATACATTTTTTTCGTGAGTTCGTCATTTTTGAGACATTCCTTATTTTTGGTTTCTGCTATGAAAAACTTGTACTTTTCTCATATAGGAACTTGTCAACTCCTATCCATATAAGCAAAGGAACTTGATTGACATAGAAACCAGCTTTTGACTATCATTTTAACCTATGGTAGTTCCTTATTTTGCTTCTACTTACAAGGAAGCAAGTAATAAGACTATTTCTGCTCATTTTTTCTGATTAGCATAAAGTAAATAGAAGTATAAGTTTTTTAAGAATAATTTGTTGCAGGGATATAGAGAAAGTCATGTGAATGGCACACATCAGGTTTTATTATTCATTCCAGACGAAGTGCCACGATACGTGGCGTACTGGCATTTCAGAAACTTATAGCCGTTACTTCGAACTTTCAATAAACAGGCCATAAGTATCCCATCTCAAATTACTTATTTAGGTAATCTACATATTCTGTGAAAATATTTCGGTATAGTTCATTAACATCCTGTGTGTGTGTGTGTGTGTGTGTGTGTGTGTGTGTGTGTGTGTGTGTGTCCACACGTGTACCTGGGAGGCGCAGGAAGAGTTAAAACATAATTGTGACCTCAGTAAACGAAAAGGTCGAGAGAATGTTGTGTAAACATTCGGCCGCAAGCAATATATAAATACATTATAATTATAACAGAGAAGTGAACCAAACTTATTAAACTGAAATTGTGCATATCAAACCTAAGATACGAACGACCCACGCTGCGTCTGAGTGACAAGAGAAAATTATTGGAAAAACCATTAACACAAGTTCCAAATAACTTTCCCACCAAACCAACTCGTCGCCATTTAAACCCCTTGAATTTGTTTAGCCTCGAGATTGAACATTTAAAATCACTACAAGCAATACAACTGCCTATAGTAAGCAAAAGGTGTCGCAGGCACTGTTACTAAATTCATTTTATCTGCTGTGACATAAGTACAAATTTTTAATGATTCCCATATGTGATACCTTCATTATTTTCGATTTAATTAAAGTAATCTAGAACATAGTACTTTAATTGCTGATTTGTGTCACGCATCCAGAAGTAGCTTTTCAATATGATAAGGGGTAATTAGACTTGCTCTTCGCTACCCTTTATTGTTGTTGATTTACATAACGTAAATACAAGTTGGCAATTCATATCCATTTATGTAATTACAAAGTACACCGTACTCTCTGTTCCTTATTTTCTAAATTGCTTCCCTAATGAAATGAGTCATGTCAACAACAGTATGTTATCGTTTTGCAAAAACGATCTTTAAAAACATTCATAGGAAAGAAGTCTTTAGGAGCGAAATAAGGAGTTACACCTTTTATTCACTTAGGCATTTGAAAATTCTTCTTCTAGTTTTGCTTTATTCAAACTAGGTGAGCAGAAAGCCATCTGACGATTATGTTTATCTTTATATTGTATGGCTGAACGGTACGTGCTGTTCCTGAGGGAAAAGTACTCCCAAACCTGGTATCTTTTCACCAAAATGGAGATCGGCAAGTTCCCTTTACACCAATGTTTTGTGTAAGGTATTTATTTATTATTTAAGTAAACCGAGACCATTCTTCTGTTCAATAAATAATTGTGCAACATATTTTAATTTTTACTTTCTTTAGCACGTATGTAGGAACAATGTAATAGTAATTCGATACTGAGATTTCGCCGCAAATACATGTAATGCGATTCCCTGAATTAAAAAAATTAGAAAAACGTCCGTGTGTGTTCTCTGGACAGCATAACTTTAAAAAGTACTTTATTAACGATGTTGCCAATTGCAAGGGTATCAGCGCCACCGATGTGCCTTGAATTTCGTCCCACTTGAGTTATTTAATATGCCAATAAATCTATTGACATGGAGCTATCACTTTTGAGCACACTTAAAAACCTCCCGATCTGAGCGTGTTTGAACCCGGGATCTCGAGTTTTAGAAGAGCAGCGCCTAACCAACTGAGCTAACCAGACCGATATCAAGAAACGAGTGATATATTTAAATGGACAAGGTGATCACCAACATTTCTGATTTTTACTTTCTCTATACATACTATGTATCTACATAGTGTATAGAGAAGGTATTGCACTCCACAAAAAAATTCGATACCGAGATTTCACCGGAAATATATGTTTTATGGTCCCCTGTATCCATAAAAAGTATTTTCAGGAAAAGGTCCGTGTGTGTGTGTGCGAACACGATAACTCAAAAATGAAAAGTCGGTAAAATGCCAAACTTGGTATTTAGGTTTAGTATCTTCCAGGGATGCGACACAAAAATTTTGAGAAAAATCCCCCCACCCCAAACTACCCTTTACATGGAACTTTTTTCCAAACTTTTGATTTTATAAAAAATGGCTCTAACGATTTTGATTAAAATAGCGCATACTAAAGATATTTACCTGACAAATAAAATGTATATTTTGAATTTTCTGGGAATAGCCTCTGAAGACTACTTTATTCTGCGTCAATTTTACGGAATTTTGCATAACTGCTAAACCGTAAGAGATGGATAAAAACTTACCACACAACAAATGTAGAGCACTTTAAAACACACAATTTATGCTACATACATTTTTTTCGTGGAGTTGATTGTTTTTGAGATATTCCTTGTTTTTGGTTTCAGCTGTAAAAACATACTTTTCTTATACTGGACCTTGTGAACTTCAGTCACATAGCAACCAGCTTTTTACTAATACTTTAACCTATGGTACTGCCCTATTTCGCTTCTACTTACAAGGAAGCAAGCAATAAGACTATTTCTGCTATTTTTTCTCGATTAGCATGAAATAAATATAAGCATAAGGTTTTTAACGATAATTTGTTGCAGAGATATAGAGTCATGTGAATGGAACACATCAGATTTTTTTTCTAACACAAGTGCGTTAGCCACAAAGAGTAAGAAGTGGCATATGACAACTAAATAAGTTAGTTGTTTCCGACAAAACATTTGAGACACACGCAAATTAGATAAAATAACTAACGAAATCAGAAATATCTCTTTGCATGAAAAATCCAGCGATAACCGCACATTACGTCATTATAGGAAAGGTTCAGTGAAACAATTAATTTCTCAATTATGCGAAGCATAAGAAAATCAACTCATTTAGTGGTGACGTCATTAGAAACAGCTTCCAATTTGGATCAAGAAGCTAGTCATACGTGAACGCCATTTGGAACACTATGACAATTATCAATTGAAACGAAACATTCTGTGCTATATTCCAACTAAATGGAGTAACCCGTCACAAAATAGCCCTTAATTTTCATTGGATAATAAAACAAAAACATAAAAAACTATGCCTTAGCACATATTTTGCAAGAAAAACTGTGCTGAATGAATATGATCTGTATCAAATGAGAACGACACACGTATGTGGTAGTACACAGTGCTAATCATATCGGTATGTTTAACCCCCATCAAAAAATAACTCGCATGCATGTGGTCCAGTCCGTGACACTGGCACTTCTGTACAATTTAGTGGCATTTGCACTCAGGAATGAAACCATTATTGCCTGAAGGTGGAGCTTAATTAGGACTAACCTAACATAACATATTAATGTGTTCTGGTATAAGTATGATTAATTCTTCTAAACTTGCATTAAACTGTGCCACGTGCAAATTATACTACAGAAAACTACCCTGCAGTAGGAACCCTCGTCTTCCCCTAACTTACATTTTAAAATATCTGATGTGATTCATTCACATGACTTTCTCTACCTGTTCAAATTTCTTACAAAAGACTCTTCTTTTAACCACATCATGCTAATCGAGATAACCATTAACAGAATCAGACTTATTACTTGCTGCCTTGTAGTGGAAGGAAAATATTATCAATCTATACACTAGGCTACAAAGATAGTCTTTAAAAGCTGGTTACTATTTCGAAAAATTGAAATTTGGTATTCTTTATATGACCTAGGTGTAAAACAAAAGAGAGATGAAACGAAAGATGACACTGCTTGAGAAAAATTTAGTAGTTTAAAACTGAAACCAATAACAAAGAACATCTCGGAAACGGTCGATTCTAAAAGAAAAACAAAAAATAAATAAACAAATAAGATAGGACATACATTGTCTGTTTTAATGTGATCTATATTTTTTGTAGCAAGTTTTTGTTTATTTGTTATAGTTTACCATTTATAAAAAAGTCATCCAGAATGATAAGGCTTTCCAGAAAATTCAAGATATACGTAGTATTTGCCATAAAATTACCTTAAACATACGGCCTTTTAATCAAAATCCTTAGTCATTTTTGAAAAAATTAAAATTATAGAAAAATATTCCATGTAAAAGGAAGTTGTGAAAATGTTTCTGAAAATCTTGGTGTCGCATCCTTAGAAGATGCTTGGTATTTAATTGACATTTCCGTTTTAGTTGTGCTGTTCACACACACACATTTTTTCGGATTCAGGGGACCCTAAAATGTGTATTTCCGGTGACATCTAAGTATCGAATATTTATGTGAACTCCAATACCTTCTCTGCCTACTATGTAGGTACATTGTACATTCGTACTAGATAAGGCACGAACGCCTTCTAGACACAGATTCTCATCAGAATGTTGTCCTATTAAACAAATACCCCTCCACATTAAATGACTACTCGTCCTCAAAACTGCAGCACGCAGATTAGTCCGCTCAATTTACGTCAAACTGTGTCAGGTACATGTTATTCTCTATAAATTATTATTGTTAATAAGCTTATCTTTTGTTTATTTCATGCTAATCGAGAAAAATTAACAGAAATAGTCTTATTTCTTGCTTTGTTGTAAGTAGAAGCGAAATAAGGGAGTACCATAGGTTAAAGTGAAAGCCAAAATCTGGTTGCTATGTGTGACTGATGTTCCTTTGTTTGTATGGACAGGAGTTGACAAATTCCTGTATGAGAAAAGTATAAGTTTGTCAAAGCTGAAACCAAGAAAAAGGAAAATCTCAAAAACGATCAACTCCACGAAAAAAAGTATATAACATAAATTGTGTGGTTTAACGTGCTCTACATTTTTTTGTGGGTTAAGTTTTTGGCCATCTCTTACGGTTTAGTAGTTATGAAAAATTCATCCAGAATAAAGTAGTCTTCAGAGGCTATTCCCAGAACATTCAAAATATAAATTTTATTTGTCAGGTAAATAACTTTAATATACGATATTTTAATCAATATCGTTAAGAGCCATTTTTTAGAAAATCAAAATTTTCGAAAAAAAGTTCCATGTAAAGGGTACTTTTGGGTGGGGGGATTTTTCTCAAAATCTTCGTGTCGCATCCCTGGAAGATACTAAACTTAAATACCAAGTTTGGTATTTTACGGACTTTTCGTTTTTGAGTTATCGTGTTCACTGATACATGGACACACACACACACGCGGATCTTTTTCTGAAAATACTTTTTTTGGATACAAGGGACCCTAAAACATATATTTCCGTTGAAATCTCGGTATCGAATTTTTTGGTGGAGTGCAATACATTCTCTATACACTATGTAAAGTAATAATTGTTTCAATTACACACAATCTATATAAAGCGAACAGTTACAGCACAAGAATTATCTCCTATGCATCGAATAATTTTACCACATAAATAGATCAGTCGCAAGATAGGAAACTTGTGCTTAATGCACGTGATTTGAATAAATTAAAATATAGATCATAACTAAAATATATGTTCTTGCTTGCTCAAAGCAAAACGCGGTGGTAATGTTATCTGTGCACAGAAATTAACATTAACAAAAATGTGTTTCACGCATTACAGAATCAACAACTTTGACATAAACAGAATATAATGCTGAGTGAAGAGTAACTTCTAATTGAGATATTTCAACACTTCCATAAAAACAAACGCGTTACAATCACGAGTTATAGACAAGTGACAGACGCATTACATTAAATATCTCCAAAATTGCATCAAAACAACAGTGTTACCTTCATGTGATCATATCTATATTGTCACTAATCTATTTATGTGGTACAATTTTTCGATACATAGGAGATAACATTTGTGCTGCAACTGTTCACTTTATATAGACTGAGTGTAATTGAAATAGTTATTATTAATAATATCTGATGAAATGAGTGTAAGCATGTGTAGTAGTTGTTTGATAGGACAGAATTCCGTTGTAACGTTCTCTGGCACCTATATGTACCTACATAGTAAGCAGAGAAGGTATTCAATACCTAGATGTAACCGGAAATACACATTATAGGGTCCCCTAAATCCGAAAAAATGGATTTTTTGAAACATGTGTGTTTGGGAGGAGGGGCATCACAACTAAATACCAAGTTTGTACTTAAATTCAGTATCTTCTAAGGACGCGATACCAACATTTTCAGAAAAGTTTCTCCAACTACTTTTTACATAAAACATTTTTCGACAATTTTCATTTTTTCAAAAATGACTAAGGATTTTGATTAAAATGTCGTATGTTAAAGGTAATTTCATGGCAAATGAAATGTATATCTTGAATTTTTTTGGAATGCCTTATCATTCTGGATGACTTTGTTATAAATGATAAACTATAAAGTAGAATACTGATTTCTTAGGCATAATTCTCATTTCAATATAATAAAGAAAATAAAACTAATAAGCAAATGAATATAAAAGAACGGGGGGAAAGAGATTGCATTAACAAATAAATAAATTATTAAAGATATTAAAAGGTAATACATTAGAATAAGCAATAAATGTTAAAAAAAATTGTAAAGAGTATTTATTCTGTATACGAAAGGAAGTTACTGCTGAAAGGAAAAGAGATTTAGGAATATTAGCTGCAAGGTTTATTTGGTAATGTGGGTCAGAAAGTCATTAGCAGAACGTATATACAATAGAATTGTGGAAATTTTGTGTTCCGAGTGTTACAAAGAAGAAACATTAAACATTAATGACCAAGAGTACTTTGGACCTGAAGGGAGCAAACTGTAGTCTAATGTTTTTGCTGTGGTGCCAAACTTATTTGGTGAGAGGAGACCGATTTGGAAAAACCATTGACTGAAAATACTGACCAATAGAAATTAAGAAATGTTTAACTTCGGATCAATTCGTGTTCGATCATAGAAAATAGGAGGGGCCATAAGAAATTTGTCTAGGCCCGAAGGGAGGTTACGGTCATGAATTGTAGAAGGGAAGAAGTTACTTATAAACTGTCAATGGTGCTGAGCAGACGTGTTGCATATATTAACTTCAGTGCTGCGATATAAAGTATGTGTCTTTATTTTAGGAAAGTGAGTGGTGGACAAGGAGTCATTCCTCCGAGTTCACATGGGAATTAGAGCAGGGAATAATTGGGAAAATAATCTGGATACATTTGTAAAAGTTTCATTGTAAGGAACTTATTCAGTGTGGGGGAATAACATTATAAATGAGAAAACGGAAGTCAGAGGGGACAAATAATTTGTGTGTGGAATGGATAAACTGGGGTAATGCGAAAAAATACAGTGTTATTTTTTTCTTCACACACGCCCTGAGAAAATCCCTAAAAGAGATCCTACTTTTAAACCCTTCTTATCCTTCCAAATCCTGAAATAATAAACCATAAAATTCCCGCCACAACTATAACAAATAAACAAAAACTTGCTACAAAAATATATATCTCATTAAAACACAATTTATGTGATCATAAAAAGTAACTAATAAACATCCGAACATACATCTGCAAATTTTGATCAACTAAACTTTGATACAGGCACGCGCTGTATACACAGTGGCAAGTCATATCACAAGAAAGATTCCCCAAGTTGCATAAACACAAATGTGTTTATGCACATGACGTGTTTTCTATACAGTGACTACTTTACCAGCGGTATTTCCTAACTTAAATCAAAACAAACGTATTACACGTACTGGTCTATACAGAGTGACTAGTTAATCAACAGGAGCACTTAACTTGCATCAAAAACATGTCTTAAATTCAAGGTTATTATTATAGGACTAATTATATGCTTGCTTCAAAACAATTGTTACATGCACGTAGTCTCTGATATCACCAGATCTATCAGCTAACTTGTTCAAAACAACTGTTAGTTATATACATGCACGTGGTCTAACAGAGTCTAGTTACCTTATCAAAAGCATGCTCTAACCTGGTTCAAAACAAGTGTTAGTTGTAGACTACTCAGAATGATTAGTTACATCACTTGAGGTATCTTCTAAGCTGCATAAAAACTGCTACATGCACGTGGTCTAACAGAGTCTAGTTACAAGTGTTAATTGTAGACTACTCAGAATGATTAGTTACGTCACTTGAGGTATCTTCTAAGCTGCATAAAAACTGCTACATGCACGTGGTCTAACAGAGTCTAGTTACCTTACCAAAAGCATGCTCTAACCTGGTTCAAAACAAGTGTTAGTTGTAGGCTACTCAGAATGATTAGTTACATCACTTGAGGTATCTTCTAAGCTGCATAAAAACTGCTACATGCACGTGGTCTAACAGAGTCTAGTTACCTTATCAAAAGCATGCTCTAACCTGGTTCAAAACAAGTGTTAGTTGTAGGCTACTCAGAATGATTAGTTACATCACTTGAGGTATCTTCTAAGCTGCATAAAAACTGCTATATGCACGTGGTTTCTACAGAGTGACTAGTTTAACTAGTTACATCTCCAGAAGTGTTCCTAATTTGTTCTAAATAATTGTGTTACATACATGTGGTCTAACCTATATAGTGGCTAGTTACATGGGCAGAAGTATCTTATAATTTGTTCAAAAAGATAGTGCTACATGCACGTGGTCTATCCCGGAGTGACTTGTTACATTATCAGATGTATCTCAACTTGATCAGTAGAACTCTGATACATTTATCTACTATATACACAGTGATTATTTACATCACCAGAAGTAACTCCCAACTTGATCATTACAACTTGTTACATGTATCTACTATATACACAGTGATTATTTACCTCACCAGAAGTAACTCCCAACTTGATCATTACAACTGTGTTACATGTAACTACTATATACACAGTGATTATTTACATCACTAGAAGTAACTCCCAACTTGATCATTACAATTTGTTACATGTATCTACTATATACACAGTGATTATTTACATCACTAGAAGTAACTCCCAACTTGATCAGTACAACTCTGATACATGTAACTACTACATGTATACACAGTGATTCTTTACATCACCAGAAGTAACTCCCAACTTGATCAGTACAACTTGTTACATGTATCTACTATATACACAGTGATTCTTTACATCACCAGAAGTAACTCCCAACTTGATCAGCACAACTCTGATACATGTAACTACTACATGTATACACAGTGATTCTTTACATCACCAGAAGTAACTCCCAACTTGATCAGCACAACTCTGATACATGTAACTACTACATGTATACACAGTGATTCTTTACATCACCAGAAGTAACTCCCAACTTGATCAGCACAACTCTGATACATGTAACTACTACATGTATACACAGTGATTCTTTACATCACCAGAAGTAACTCCCAACTTGATCAGCACAACTCTGATACATGTAACTACTACATGTATACACAGTGATTCTTTACATCACCAGAAGTAACTCCCAACTTGATCAGCACAACTCTGATACATGTAACTACTACATGTATACAAAGTGATTCTTTACATCACCAGAAGTAACTCCCAACTTGATCAGCACAACTCTGATACATGTAACTACTACATGTATACATAGTGATTCTTTACATCACCAGAAGTAACTCCCAACTTGATCAGTACAACTTGTTACATGTATCTACTATATACACAGTGATTATTTACACCACCAGAAGTAACTCCCAACTTGATCATTACAACTTGTTACATGTATCTACTATATACACAGTGATTATTTACATCACCAGAAGTAACTCCCAACTTGATCATTACAACCTGTTACATGTATCTACCATATACACAGTGATTATTTACATCACCAGCTACTCCCAACTTGATCATTACAACTTGTTACATGTATCTACTATATACACAGTGATTATTTACATCACCAGCTACTCCCAACTTGATCATTACAACTTGTTACATGTATCTACTATATACACAGTGATTCTTTACATCACCAGAAGTAACTCCCAACTTGATCAGCACAACTCTGATACATGTAACTACTACATGTATACACAGTGATTCTTTACATCACCAGAAGTAACTCCCAACTTGATCAGCACAACTCTGATACATGTAACTACTACATGTATACACAGTGATTCTTTACATCACTAGAAGTAACTCCCAACTTGATCAGCACAACTCTGATACATGTAACTACTAAATGTATACACAGTGATTCTTTACATCACCAGAAGTAACTCCCAACTTGATCAGCACAACTCTGATACATGTAACTACTACATGTACACACAGTGATTCTTTACATCACCAGAAGTAACTCCCAACTTGATCAGCACAACTCTGATACATGTAACTACTACATGTATACACAGTGATTCTTTACATCACTAGAAGTAACTCCCAACTTGATCAGCACAACTCTGATACATGTAACTACTACATGTATACACAGTGATTCTTTACATCACCAGAAGTAACTCCCAACTTGATCAGTACAACTTGTTACATGTATCTACTATATACACAGTGATTATTTACACCACCAGAAGTAACTCCCAACTTGATCATTACAACTTGTTACATGTATCTACTATATGCACAGTGATTATTTACACCACCAGAAGTAACTCCCAACTTGATCATTACAACTATGTTACATGTATCTACTATATACACAGTCATTATTTACATCGCCAGAAGTAACTCCCAACTTGATCATTACAACTTGTTACATGTATCTACTATATACACAGTGATTATTTACATCACCAGCTACTCCCAACTTGATCATTACAACTTGTTACATGTATCTTCTATATACACAGTGATTATTTACACCACCAGAAGTATCTCCCAACTTGATCAGTACAACTCTGATACATGTAACTACCATATACACAGTGATTATTTACATCGCCAGAAGTAACTCCCAACTTGATCAGTACAACTTGTTACATGTATCTACTATATACACAGTGATTATTTACACCACCAGAAGTAACTCCCAACTTGATCATTACAACTTGTTACATGTATCTACTATATACACAGTGATTATTTACACCACCAGAAGTATCTCCCAACTTGATCAGTACACCTCTGTTACATGTACCTAATAAATACAGAGTGACTAGTTATATCACCAGAAGTTGATCAGTACAAGTCTGTTAACAGGTACTTACTATACACAAGACCAGTCACAACACTACAACATATCTTGCTACAAAACAACTGTGTTATACACACTAGTTACATAATATGCACGTGGTCTATACAGAGCGACTAAGTTACATTACCATAATTATCTTCCAAGCTAATCAGTACAGGTACCTAATATAAACAGAGACTAGTTACTTCACCAGAAATAACACTAACTTGCATCAAAACTACGGTGTTATATGCACTAGTTACATAGCATGCACATGTCTATTAGAGTGACTAATTACATCACCAGAAGTATCTCCCAACTTGATCAGTACAACTCTGTTACATGTACCTACTATATACAGAGTGACTAGTTGCACCACTAGAAGTAACACTTGCATTAAAACAACTGTGTTGCATGCACTAGTTACATAGCATGCACTTGGTGTATACTAAGAAATGAATTACATCACCAGAAGTCAGCTTAACTTGCTTCAAAACAACTGTGTTACATGACCTAGCTACATATAATACATGAGGTCTAAATAGAGTAACAAATTAGTTAATTACATCTCCAGAAGTCAGCTTAACTTGCTTCAAAACAACTGTGTTACATTACCTACATGTAATGCACGAGGTCTAAATAGAGTAACAAATTAGTTAATTACATCACCAGATGCAACCTTAACTTGCTTCAAACAAAGTGTCTTATAGCCAATAGTTACATAACATGCACATGGTCTACATAGAGTGACTAGTCACTTTACCAGACATATAGCCTCACTTGCATTAAAACAACTGTGTTACATTCACTAATTACATAACACACGCGTGGTCTATACAGAGTGACTTTTTACATCACAAGAAGTTCCTCTTACTTGCATCAAAACAACTGTGTTACATGCACTAGTTACATAACACACACGTGGTCTACACAGAGTGACTTTTTACATTACAAGAAGAATCCCCTAACTTGCATCAAAACAACTGTGTTACATGCACTAGTTACATAACACACACGTGGTCTATACAGAGTGACTTTTTACATTACAAGAAGAATCCCCTAACTTGCATCAAAACAACTGTGTTACATGCACTAGTTACATAACACACACATGGTCTATACAGAGTGACTTTTTACATCACAAGAAGAATCCCCTTACTTGCATCAAAACAACTGTGTTACATGCACTAGTTACATAACACACACGTGGTCTATACAGAGTGACTTTTTACATCACAAGAAGTTCCCCTTACTTGCATCAAAACAACTGTGTTACATGCACTAGTTACATAACACACACGTGGTCTATACAGAGTGACTTTTTACATTACAAGAAGAATCCCCTAACTTGCATCAAAACAACTGTGTTACATGCACTAGTTACATAACACACACGTGGTCTATACAGAGTGACTTTTTACATTACAAGAAGAATCCCCTAACTTGCATCAAAACAACTGTGTTACATGCACTAGTTACATAACACACACATGGTCTATACAGAGTGACTTTTTACATTACAAGAAGAATCCCCTAACTTGCATCAAAACAACTGTGTTACATGCACTAGTTACATAACACACACACATGGTCTATACAGAGTGACTTTTTACATCACAAGAAGTTCCCCTTACTTGCATCAAAACAACTGTGTTACATGCACTAGTTACATAACACACACATGGTCTATACAGAGTGACTTTTTACATCATAAGAAGAATCCCCTTACTTGCATCAAAACAACTGTGTTACATGCACTAGTTACATAACATGCGACTGTACTATACAGAGTGTTTAGCTACATTACCTGAGGTATTCCCTAAATTGCATTCAAAGAACTGTGTTACTGCACTATGCAGTTACATAACTTGCACGTGGTCTATACAGAGTGACCAGTTGCATCACCAGAGATATCACGAAACTTATATCTTAACAACAATGTTACATGCATTATATAGTTACATATCATGTGTTTATACAGAGTTACCATTTGCATCATCAGAATTATCCCCTAACTTGCAGCTTCACCACTATGTATGCACTGCTTGCACGATGTCGATACAGAATAACCAGTTTACAACACCATAGGCTTCCTCTACCTTGCATATTGACAATTGTGTTACATGCACTATATAGTTACACAACATGCAGGTGGTGTACACAAGGCGCTAACGATCTAGCAGTTTTGCGCTCTAAAACACCAATCTTCAAAATAATCATCTATTTATATCATCAGAGATATCCATTAACTTGCAACTGTGTTACATACACTATGTAGTTACATAACAAGTACCTGGTGTAGAGAGTGACCTGTTACATCAGAAGTATCTCTTAACTTACATCAAAACAACTGCGGTACAGGTATCTCATCTATACAAGAGTAATTAGTCACGCCACCAGAAGTATCCCCTAATTTACACCAAAACAACTTTGTTACAACACATGATCGATGCAAAGCGATTAGCCACACCTACATTTATTCCTTTACTTCCATCGAATCAACGTCGTTATAATGCAAGTGACCGACCACTCACACTATCAGTATTTCCCATATTGCGTTAAAATACTTAGCTATCACGTGATGTGGTTCATGACCTTTCGCATCAACAGAATGCTCTCTAACTTACACACCGTGTCACATGCACGTGGTATATACACAATTATCTTACACACCACCAGAATTATTCACTAACTTGCATAACAAACTCGTTACATGCAATTAAGTAAAAGTGACGCTTAACAAGCACATGAGTATAACAAATGATTGTCCCAGCCTCGCAGTCTATAAGTATTGACACCCATAGAATTATCTTCTAACTTACATAAGCTGTGTGACATGCATGTAGTGTACGCAAAATGACCTTTCACACCAATTAAATTACCTTGTTCAAACCTGCATTAACTGTGTTGCTTGCACGTGGTGCATACAAAATGAAGTTCAACATCACTAGAAATATCTTCCTGTTTCCACCAACTCTGTCACAGTGGACTACCAAAAGTGAGTTTCAAATCAGTTACTTCCTTTTATATCTACCAAACCGCTGTCACATCCAAATGACCTATGCAAACTACTTAGATGCAGAATCAAAATGATCTTCTCATTTGCATCAGCTGGCATTTAATGTGGTATATACACAGTGATATTTTGCATTACTAATTATCTCCTAACGTGTGTATAGCATTTGTGTCACACGCTGTGCTATACAAGTCTCCACTTACAGTTGAACAAACTGTACCACATGCACACGTGTAGACAAAAAGAACAAACCAAACCGTAAGTTCACTTCGTAACTTTCAACAAGCCATTGCGCCACAAGCACGTGACAGACAAAGTCATCAGCTGCATCTTCGCCAGTGACTAACGTCAAGAAACTGTCACGTGCATGTGGTCTACAGAGAGTGTGGACTGAAGTTACGTTGGCTCACATCATTTTATTGAGTCCCAGCGTACAAACGACTTGCCACATCTAAGTGGTCCACATTAAATAAATATTCATATTAGATGAATTATATCATACTTTCCATTGGCACCCGGTAGGGTTTAATTATTTTTTTTGTTAAATAATTAGTGACAATACAAGAACTAGCCACATATTTGCATTAAGAAAGTTTAACTAGTGAGAATTTAGCTTCTAAACATGCTTATTTCTACATTTACGATAGAATTACACGCATAATAATTGGATTGTAATTTTATGAAACTAATTACAATATCCTCCATAGTATAAGGTAACCAACCAACAGGGGATTAAAACAACTAGTGAGAGATGCACAAAGGAACCCTGAGATCACAGTAATTTCACTTCACAATGAAGCGGAATATCCATCTAGATACTTGGCAATTACATTGCCATAAACACGCTAAAGGCATTAGCTTTGATATCACTCCATTGCAGATGAGTTGTGCTACAACAGATAAATAAAATGTTAATAACATTTCTTGTGCAACTAAATTTACAACTGATAGGTTTTATATTTTTATTAAGTGTGTTCTTACATTAAGCTGTCAGTTCACGTGTTCTCAGTTCTATGTTTAGATAAAAGAACTCATTGCTTCACGAGAACTAACTCACGGGTTAGATCGAGGAACTAATGATAAATTCTGTTTACTTACATGTTCATTCAACTCATAACTCAAGACACTTGGTAAATAAATTCCTGAAGTCATGACATAGCATAACCAATACTGGGTTGATTTATTTCCTGAACCTCAATAATTGTTTGTATCCATTATGAAAGTAGTAATATATTTATGTTCCTTAGTTCATTTTCTGTGAGCTCGCACGTCTCACTCACGCCGTTATGTGCTCTGCGTTTATCTTACTTTGTTCTGTTAGGTGCACTAATGCAATTCCCTCCCCTCTTCCTCTTTTCCTTGTTACTACCTGGCTAATTCTTTTCTGCTTCGCAGGGAGGAATAGCAGGGCTGCGGAACCTTGTTTGGAAACTTCCACGAGGGCAGCACAGGGGTTGACAACAGCAAGTCAATGTGATCATTTAATTATATTTAATTCTAAGACTTTTTTAATTGAATGTGCTTATTTGCCTATTTTTACATTTATAAAAAAAATCATTTTCAGAAAAAGGTCCGTGTGTCTGTGAACACGACAACTCAAAAACGAAAAGTGGGTAAAGTGCCAAACTTTGTATTTAAGTTCAGTATCTTCCAGGGATACGACACGAAAGTTTTGACAAAAATCCCCCCACCCCAAATTACCCTTTACATAGAACTTTTTTCGAAAATTTTGATTTTCTCAATTATGGCTCTAAGGATTTTGATTAAATTTACCTGACAAATAAAATGTATATCTTGAATTTTCTAGGAATAGCCTCTGAAGACTACTTTATTCTGGATGAATTTTACGGAATTTTGCATAACCGCTAAACCGTAGGAGATGGAAAAAAGCTTACCACACAAAAAATGTAAAGCACGTTAAAACACGCAGTTTATGTTATATACATTGTTTTCATGGAATTGATCATTTTTGAGATATTCCTTGTTGTTTTGGTTTCAGCTTTAAAAAACTTACTTTCCCATATAGGAGTTTGTCAACTTCTGTTCATACAAACAAAGGAACTTCAGTCACTTAGCAACCAGGTTTTGACTATCACTTTAACCTATGGTACTCCCTGATTTCGCTTCTACTTACAAGGAAGCAAGCAATAAGACTATTTCTGCTAATTGTTTCTCGATGAGCATGAAGCTTTTTAACAATAATTTGTTGCAGAGATGCAGAGAATGTTAATGTAACTTGCAAAGTCTCGAGACAAGCAGAGAGAGGTATTGGTTTTATTAGTGTCATTAAATCCAACAGTTTGCCTAAGCAAGATCGTTTTTAAAATTATTGATGGGAAAGAAATGACATGTCAAATTCAGATCTTAACATAATGATTGTAAATTTCAAGAAAAACAAAGAATGTCAATGGAACACATCAGATTTTTGTATATATTTAAGACGATTTTTAACAGCATATTTGCTTTGTTTTCCAATGTTTACTTCATGCATCCCTGCAAATGCATTTATTATCTTATCAATTATTATTAGGAACTTGCTAAATTTCAGTTAACATTTGCATTTCAGGCTAAATACTGCAATCAAATATTAATACATCAACAAAGAAGATAATATGCATTTTTGTTATTGTTATTAGCTGGTTTTACAATATTTTGTTGTTTTAACATTTGAAAAAATTTACTCTTTTTTCCCTTAAAATAGCTGAAAAATTAAAGCTCCAACCCTGGAGGTTCTCATCAGATTTGTATACATTTCTAATAATAGACAGCATAGAATAAATATGTAACTTTATATTATTATAGTCCTAAAGCTTAATGTAAATGAGCATACAATAATTTCTAATATATACTGTGCAAATAATGTATCTACTTACGAACTTAAAATTCTAACCTATATTTATTAGCATCTATTCTATGCTCTCAGAAGCTGGTAACACTTACAAACAAAGTTTCAAATCATTACTAGAAGACATTCTATCGCAAAAATTAACTTTTTCTATTCTGTTTCGTTTCAGCTTTTATATCTCATTTATAGCAAATTTTTTTATTTGTTCTTAAATATTACACTACCTACTTGAAAAAAATAATTATTACAATTAATAATGCCATTCTAATATCTTTTTGATTGATGCTCACACCTCAAAGTGCAAAGTTTTATGCTTTAATTTGATGAAAGAAATAGAATACATCAATATAAACAAAGAAATTGTTTAAAAACATTAAGGTATGCAACAATGCCATGGCTGCTAGTTAATATTTACCACAAAACTGTTGGTACTGAAGGAGGAAAAATGAGTTTTCTGCAACCGCCAACAATAGTTATAACATTACCTCGCAGTCTTAAATTTAGTTGAACATTTTTTCTTTATTTTTATGTCATATGCCACGTTCCAAAAATAATAATTTTGACAATAATACCTTTAAAATCTAAATGTTGTGCTATGAATTTCTCAAGAATGTAAGATGGAAATAAAAGCAAGCCATTAATTTTACGAGTGTATTTATTTAAGTGTTATTTTATTTATCTGCAATTTTTGAGAAGGGGGCATTAAAATCAAGAGATAAAAATAAAAGGAAAGAATGCCGTTGCGTGTGAGTATGGGGGGGGGGAGTATTGCTCTTTCTTTTAATTTGACGTGTAAAGAAAAATACATTAGTAAAACACACAACATGGCACGTAATGCATTTGTGCACAGCAGCATATAACCACGTCAAAGATAAAACTATGACCTGGCAGTATATAGCCGGTGTTAAAGGACCTCAACAAGAAGAAAAACCCGAGGCTACGAAGGAAAAGAAGCACGAAATAGACAGAGACGGACAACCGTTCACAATAACAATCTGGGGTCCGTCCTTACTTTTCTTCCCTACCCTTATTTTCATTTCTCTTTTCTCTTTTCCTTCCCTTCCTTCCTTTCACTATTGTGGCTGCTATCCCCACCTCCCCTCGCCCCGCAACACAGCCGAGGCACAAGGCTGTGGGGCCAGACTTGAATGACGACACACTAAGGGTTGCCAACCTCTACACAACACCAGCATCCTTTGTACGCACACGGCTAGAAAGAGGGTCTAGATAAAAAAAAATACCCTCCAGAAGCAGTGCACCTTAATAACGTTCGTTTGTAACTTAGCGCAGCTTCCAATTGGTGCAACAAATATGATATCTGTGCCACACAGCTGATGTGTTTAAAGCGCAGCTCTTTAAATGACCTCACAACAATTAACTGAGCTTACGTTTATTAGCTATACTATACCATTACTGTACATGACCAGCTCAACTATCTACATTTAAAATACAGGAAAGTTTCCACTTACTTGATAATTTCGATAATGTATCCGTTAAATTGGCAGCACGACAACAGGCATCACCCAAACACACACACACGCATAGTCTGAGGCCGTTACAGCGGTTAATAGCTTCACAAAAATGTACTCAAACCACATTTAACATAAACTGTTACACAATATGTAAACACCTACATCACTGTATGCTAATATGAGTACGTTTAGGCACTTTTTGGTGTATTTGTTCCGAAAAGGTCGAAGTTGAAAAATGAGGTTAGTACTTTCAACTTTCACAGTCACTAGAACGTGTCACGAACTTTGCCGTTTACACACGAAAACACCACTAGCATTTCCAAAACCGAGAGCACATGTTCGTTGCTTTAACACAGAGTTTTTGATATAGAGAAAGGAAATTATGGCTGTAAAACAAATATATTGCACTCTCTCGACATAATCCGCCTGCTTCCTACACTCAGCACTACTCGCCTCAAACTGCACTCTTTTATTCTTTCCGTGAGAGAAGAGGAGGAAAAACTTCGTGACCCCTTACCCCACCCTGGGGAACACGCTCCGACAAGAGCTCGGCCAATCAGAGATAGCTGACGTCACGCGCCGAGTTTCACATTCGGTCGTTTCTCGTATGGTGGGGGGAACGAAGAGAGAGATCAATGAGAAAGAGAGGAGAGCCAGGTGCTACCCTAGCAGATGTGTATGTGTGAGGCTCCCTATTATTGACACAAATTTTCTAATTTTGCCTTCCCCTCCATACTTCTTCCCAGTTCCCGCTCTCCCCCACCCTCTCAGTGTTCGATATTTCTGTTTCCGGCCTACATGCATGACGCATGCATTAGCTTGTTATGTTGGCAGCCACGTTTCGAAACTTTTTAGGCCGAGGCCACGGGTCCCTTCAACAGGAACTATAAAAAACCGGCAACTGGCAGTTTCTTCCAGCACAAATGAGCGGCTGGAGTAGAAACAACCTTTCCTCTTGCCGTATCGTGAGGTTTCGTAATATTCACTTTCAAGATTAGGAACATGACTTGTCAAATTTGAGTTGGACTGCCAAATATACGGTCTTATTCACAGTAATACGTCCAATTCTACTACTTTTCTGTGAAATCTACAAACTTTAGACCATTTAAATCACACATCTAACGTTCTGATTTTCAAAAAACAAAACTTCTATTTTAAAACATTATAGTTGATGTTCCAAGTACAAATTATCTGACACGAGATCAGGTTTGCAGTAATGTGTACATCACATCCTTGAGAGAAAACCTCTGGTTGTATTACTCGCCTGCTTAAGTTTGGTTTTCGTCCATTTTATTCCTGAATGTATTATTCGCTTTATTCCGCTTAGATAACTAATATTTTTCACTAAACGGTTACTAAATCTGCGAAAACTAATTATCTGGCTTCTACAATTGTAGATATGCTGTAATGAACAAATGCGACGCAAAGAACAAAGGGCGTGGTATATTGCATGGAATCAAAAAGCGATAGTAACATGTAATTAGTTGAAATAGTCGCTTTCCGAAGAATCTATGCCTTCATAATGGCTTTAAAAGCATCCATGAAAGCATGAGAATATTATAGATATGCAAGAAGTTTGATTTGTAGGACAGTAAAACATATATTGTGTAAGTAACTTTTTGGGGTTGAAAAACTCTTAGGTAAAATTAAACTGTGATGCAACTATTCAGAAACTTGGAACTAGGAGAGGCTGGTTTAAAGTATTCTTCAAAATGAAGTTATAACAGAAAACTCATAATTGGTATAGAACGACTCGTATAGGAACATTTAAACGTTAAAATCTACGTTGTTGTCCATTATCTTAGTTCTAATGCCATGTGATGGCGTTTTCAGTAATAGTACAAACAGAAGACGTATAAATTGGATGAATTTATTTGTATACGCACTTAAACTATGAAGAAAACTGCATTGATTCACAACAAAATTCTATTGAGAAAGAGATCGTTGAGTACGGGGTCTCGAAGTAAGCCTTATAATGTGTTAACGAAGTAAATGTGTTATTTATCACTGATTAAACGTCCTTGCTCATTTGTTCCATTAATAGGTCGCGGTGGTGTATGCTGTAAGTTAAAAAACTGAAAAAATTCCTTTACAAATCTGATAACTAACTACTGTGCACAAATTCATTCGGATCTGAGCGACTAGCATAACAAAAATCCAAAAACGAAAACATTTCGGGGGGAAAAGCCGTGTGTTGCATTCACATTGCTTTCTCCACTAACTTCTCTGAAAACTATTATTACAAAGGCTTTATTTAGATAAACTTTCAATTCGCATTTAAAATTTCGTGTGTAGGTACAGTAATTAAAGCGATAGTCAGATTTTTAAAGAGCCGGTTTCTAAGTAATGACTTGGAAAGTACAACACTTTGCATGACCGCAAGAATAAAGCAATAGCGACATGCAACTTGTCACAAATATGTTATTTGACTAAACCTGTCCTTTAACGGGCTCTACGTTTTTTGTGTAAGTTTCCTTACGGTTTATTAGTTATGTAAAAGTCAGCGAAAGAACTTCTCGGACCATTGGCTAACAATTCAAATATACCTACCTACGTGTCATTTGTGTAAGTATCTTAAACATAGGTATAATATTTATCAAATATGTTACAGCCATTTTTTAAAAAATTACAAGTATCGAATGTCTTCCATTAAAATCTTCATGTCGTTTTCTTAGAAGATGCGGCATTTAAATACCAGTTTGGTATTTAACCGAGTTTTAGTCTTTTGTTATGCTGTTCACTGACACACACTCTTTTTTCGAACACTTTTTATTACTTTCTCTATACGTAGATACTATGTACATAGTGTATAGAGAAGGTATTGCACTCCACCAAAAATTCGATACCAAGATTTCACCGGAAATATATGTTTTAGGGTCACCTTTATCTAAAAAAAGCCTTTTCGGAAAAGGTCCGTGTGTGTGTGTGTATGTGTGTGAACACGATAACTCAAAAACGAAAAGTCGGTAATATACCAAACTTGGTATTTAAGTTTGGTGTCTTCCAGGAATGCAACACGAAGATTTTGAGAAAAATCCCCCCACCCCCAACTACCTTTTACATGGAGCTTTTTTCGAATTTTTTTATTTTCTCGAAGATGGCTCCAACGATTTTGATTAAAATATCGTATAATAAAGCTATTTACCCGACAAATAAAATGCATATCTTGAGTTTTCTGGGAATAGCCTCTGAAGACTACTTTATTCTAGATGAATTTTAAGGCATTTTGAATAACAGCTGAGCCGTAAGAGATGGACAAAAGCTTACTACACGAAAAATGTAGAGCACGTTGAAACACAATTTATGTTATGTGTAAACGTGGAGTTCATCGTTTTTGAGACATTCTTTGTTTTTGTTTCTGCTTGGAAAAGCTTTTCTCGTACAGGAATTTGTCAACTGCTACCCATACAAACAAAGGAACTTCAGTAACATATCAACCAGCTTTTGACTATCCTTTTAACTATAGTACTCCCTTATTTCGCTTCTACTTACAAGGAAGCAAGTAATAAGACTATTTCTGCTAATTTTTTCTGATTAGCAAATAGAAGTATAAGCTTTTTAAGAATAATTTGTTGCAGAGATGTAGAGAAAGTCAAGGAATTTCTCAAAACTTTTTTTTGGGGGGGGGGTGGAATGCTATACAGTCTTTAATTACTACGGAAGCATATGTATGTACATAAGTGGTAGAGAAGGTAATAATATCTGTAGGAGGTTGAACTTCTACGACCGTTACAGCTTCAGCTGTTCACGACTACCTAAAGTAAAATGGGGCAGTTGAAGAGTGTTTGGAGCTGCAGAGCGAGACACGGAACAGATTGGACTTGAGTTGGTTAGATTAGAAAGCATTCTGTAGGTTCGTTTAGGCTGGGAAGCCACTGAACATAGAACTTGTCAAGACATATACACGTATATACATGTTTATATACTATGGAAGAAAAAAACAATGTATAAAGCTCTAGTGCTAAAAGCATAAGTTACAAAAACAACAGAATAGACATATAATCACACCATTTGCTTTTGCGGCCTGCACGCCACTGCCATATACTTAATGTGGTCTATAAAAGTCTATAAAAGCATATATATATCCTCTTTTTTTTTTTTTTTTTTTTTTTTTTTTTTTGCATGCACATAAAAACAAAGAGTATAAAAAAATTAGTGTTAAAATGTATAAATAAATATAATTTCATTATATGTAACACTGATGTAATGTCTAGTTGTTACTTTTCTAATTATCGACATAATTACTACTAGTAATTATATAAAACTAAAATATGATTATTGTATTATGTACTCTTCATAAATGTCAACAAATTACAATACATATCTACAAATATGTTACAGAATTTCCAACGCAAAAATGTACAATTATGTACTAGAGTGTAAAATGTCAAAGCATCAGGCTTTACAGACCACGTGTCATTACTAAATACTAAAAAATGCATTTGACACATCCGTGCAAGTCAAAGTATAGTATGGTAAGGGTTTGGAACAGAAACACTAATAATCACGTTATGCTTAAACTTCAAGTGCTCGTGTATCAAACGTCCCACATTTTGGATATATTTTTCCGACATTAATATTTGTTGATAAATAATGCACACAACGCTATTCAGAGTATATTTGATTTATAAATAATTGGCTTTCACAAAACGGAATTACAATTAATTATATGTAACATATTTCCAACATTTAGTCCATTGTTTCTTCCATTCTCTGTTCGCGTGGGGATCGTCGTGCTGCGGTCAAGACAAAACTTGATTACTCAACACATCCAAAAGCGATTTTATTACATCGTCCATGTGTGGGCAGGACTAAGATACCTGAGCTCACACAAATGTGGCGACATTCTGCGCCATCACGAGAGTCGAGACTCTCGATTCCATCGACTTCGAACACCGGTGTTGACTTCCTCGCGAAGTCTTGCTTTCACTCTGACGTCAGTACAGGCCGTTTTAGTGATATTCCTTGTTATTGGTTTCAAATATAAACTACAAACGTTTCATCTCTCTTGTTTTACTGCTGGCCATGCAGAATGTTTAACATAGTAACCAGCTTTTGAAAGATTTGACTATCGCTTTAGCCTAATGTATTCCCTTCTACTTACAAGGGAGCAAGTAATAAGACATTTCTGTTAATGTTTATGTCGATTAGCATGCAGTAGATGGAAGAATAGGTAATCTCTTATAAGAATAGTTTAATGTGAATGGAGCACATCAGATTTTTTTTTTTTTTTATTCAGGGAGTCTCAAAACGCGTGGTATCCGGTATCGAATTTTGGGTGGAATGCAATACCCTCCCTACTTAGACACCTTCAGCACGTTAAGTATACCTACAGCATATTCTTTCACACAGTCCTCCATTTGCAGAAACACGTTTTATATCTGTTGTAATAACAGATGGCGTACTGAAGAGAGAGAGTCGACTCCAGACCCGAGAGTATCGGTTCCCGGGCGTTAAAGTATTCGATTCTTCGCGACACCATTCGCGGCACATCTCTAATTACATGTCATGTGATGCAGTCTCACAAAACACACACTTACCTGCCCTCTGGCATACCTTCTTGTACACTGCATATTATGTGGAAATTAATAAACGAGTTTTATTTATGGGCATTCTTTAACTGCGCGGTTCTCAGCACGCCATTGGGCATTAATTTTGCTCAGATGCCTCTTTATCAAGATTGAGGTTCCTTTACGCGCCGTAAATCTACGACGCAGATAACGGTTTCACTTCCTTCCGAAGGAAGCCATTCTAAGGATGTTTACGCCCGAAAAAGCTATCGCCCTCCGCCGGATTTGATTCCACAACTTTGGCGAAACGTCAAAAGGGAAAAGGTCTGGCAAGTTTCAAAAACACAAAGAACTTTAAAATGAATCGTCAAAATGTATTTGTACCAGCGAGGCATGCAAGTCCTATTTTAAATTAAATACCGCATATTAAACGGTGGGAAGTAACTTGGAACATAATCAGAAAAGAACTCGGAAGTGCTGCTAAACTGACAAAATTTAGTGGCATCCTTAAGAGGAAAGCGAAATCTAGTAGATTTGGTTCAAAGAGACTTATAGATTTGTGATATACGATTACATGGTTTCAAAAGACAATTTGTGAAAAGAAATACCTGAGGTACACGATATGCACTATTATTAAAGCCACTCCCTCCCAACAATCTGCCATAATTTCATATGACATTACAGTCTATCTATATTGTAACCAAGAAAACCCAGGAGTTTTTATTAATAAATGACCAAGAAACAAATGTAATTGAATTCTTAACTTCTTTCAGTATTACTGCTCTTTGACAACATGATGTTAAAATAAGAACTGAAGCTTTCCTGGCGACGTGTTAATTCAAACTCTTCTCGGGCTTCTAGCCAGGTAAAAACTTGGCTTGACACCAACGTTTCGAAGAAGTGCATCTTCCTCGTCTTCAAGGAAGATGCACTTCTTCGAAACGTTGGTGTCAAGCCAAGTTTTTACCTGGCTAGAAGCCCGAGAAGAGTTTGAATTAACATGATGTTGTATATGTAGATGGAATATTTTTATCGACATTTTAACATTGATGTTACGTGTAAAATATATATTAATCTCCTTGTTATTGTATTGCTCTCATGTATATGTTCTGAAGAATACTTCCAGGCCTTATATGCCAACGAATGTGGAAAATTCTGTTTAGAACGTTATCCGGAATACGTACGTAGGTAGATATAAAACAATTTTGAACGCAGCAGTCATAGAACAATAACAAAAACATTCCGTGTGACAGAAATAAAGAGCTGTAAGTCTGAAGGTAACGTATCTGCCTCACATTCAAGAGATCACGAGTTCGAATCTCGTTTAGGATGAGGTTTTTCGGAGTTTTCCCTTATGCTGTGAAGAAGAATGTCTAACTTTAAGCTCCATGGACCCCGAAATCATTTGAGTAGCATTACACCGATTTCATTCATCGTCCGATATAGCCAATCAGATTCCGTCTGACTCTACCTATCCAACTCCTGACCTGTGGTGCAGAAAGTAGCGATAACGTTGATGACAATGGCGTGAGCGAAGACGAAGGACTGTCAGCTGTGGAAGAATTGGAGGCAGACGATTGACATTGTTTATATAGTAGGCCATTTGTATAGCTGTTTTGTAGATATGAATATACATATGAAAACACATGTTTATCAGTGCAGCGCCGTATAGTGCAGGTGACAGATGTTTGACATTGACTGTGACAGGCACTCTTCCAGCATGCATGAATCGACTGGTGAACTGCTTATCTGAAAGTACAACTCGCTTCCTAGCTCTCATTAAGATTTTTACTTGTCCAGATCGCTTGCGCCAGTTATACCTATCCTTTATCTCACTTGGTTTTAATAAGTACCTATGCTATCGGTGATAAATATTGATATGACGCTGTTAGATTTCTGTGAATGCGGGACGGAACAAACAATATGCACAGTAGTTATGTAAATATTTACCATACTTACCGACAAACTTGATGGCATTTAAAGAAAACCTCATTTTGAAAACAGTGAAACCCAAAATTGTTTCGTTACCGAAATATAGACAAGAAATGGAATTAAATAAAAACATGCATATAATTCAGAGACCGGAGAAGACATATGACATGAGGAAGAACGAACTAAACGCAATACGATCACGAAAAAGGACAGTCTCCAATGAGGCATAAAGTATCGGTAATATAGCAAGTAATCACTGTGATTTTTCCAAAATAATATCACTGATTTGACATTAGGTCCTCAAGGAAACAAATAACTCTTTTGGAATCACGTAAGTTCTTACTACTACATCTTTTCAGTGTAGAGAGTGCAAGTTTTACAGTTTCTCTACACCTACCTGCCGTTACTTTGTTAGTTTCGATCATTAATGTTCATATATTTTTATTCGTATGCCGTCTGGGTTGTTCTCTTCTGTTTTGGTACAAAAAAAAAATAAGAGCACGTAAAATAACCGTGACCATGTGCGACTCATAATAGATTTTCAGTCCATGTGCATCGCCCTCCGTGGTGTAGTGGTTCAAACCCGGCGGAGTTTCAACCACATTGACCACTTAGCATGGCTACCTTCGGAAGGGAAGTAAAGCCGCTGGTCCCGTGTTGTAGATTTACGGCACGTAAAAGAACCTCAAGCCTGATAAAAAGGCATGTGAGCAAAATTAGGTGTTTTTTATGCCCAATATAGAATGGGACGCTGAAAACCGCAGCAGTTATATAGCGTTCTTAAAAAAAAAGTCCATGTGCGGCCCCGGAGGTTTTAGTCCATCTTGAGGTGCGTTCCTCGAATTCCTGCATTATGCTATACTTAAATACAACAATATTTCTTTCCCATTTCGCAGAATAGAGCTCTGCTGAATGCCATCATTTTGATTTTATAGAAATCTTCTTTCTCTTTGATAATTTTTTCCTGATTCGCTTTGAGCTTTTTAGAGCATCTACAAAAATATGGATATTAGGATTAGATATTTCAAATAGTCCATTTATCCGTGAATGATTTGTGATTCACAAGCAATCATTGTTCGAATGTCAAAACGCTAAACTCTGCTCTGAAATCTTTTAATCTCTCGCGACACAGTTTTACAAATGTAACCAGTAAAATTAAAGGCGGTGATGCCTTTAGGTTTCAATATCTATACAGTTTCTCCTACTTCTGCTAGGTCAAAAGAACAACTTTAAGAATTGTCCTATATCCGAAGTATTGCGTTTATATTGTTTTTCAACACCAAAAGCTTCTTTTATTTATTCAATTACACATATATTGGCCTTCATGCGGGATTTAGTTGGCCATCAGAGGAGAGAGAATGACTTACAACACAAACACAAAAACATACCACAAACATCCGTGTCCCAGGAGGAACTAGAACTTCGAACCTTTATGAGAGTGAATTTTACACCAGCAGCCAAGATGAAAAATCTCTAAATGTAGCTTAACGTCCTTTAATCAGTATTGGAATATATATTTTTTTCACACAAGCCGTGTGTAGGACAGAGTTGGGTAGGTAGAGTCAGACTGAAAAATGCAATGCCATAACCGGGATTCGAACCTCGGATCTCCCGAGCTACCATGGCAATATGCCGATATAGCATTGAATTTCTCAACTGACTCGCATGTTTCCCGGTAAACCACAAGGTGATCTCAAACATGACAACCCCAATGGCGACTTACAATGTTGTAAGTACTTTAGACCCAGGATTCATAGTATGGCCAACTATTATGGTCAATTTGTATTGGAATAATTGTTTTTTCACAAAAGCCGTGTGTAGTAGAGATGTGCTGAAATGAAGCCCGGAGTCGAGACTCTCGATTCCATCGACTCCCACCACTGGTTACGACTCTCTCGCGAAGGTTGCTTTCACTCTGACGTCATAGAACGCACAGTACAGTCCATAGTAACCAGCTTTTGAAAGATTTGACTATCGCTTTAGCCTAATGTATTCCCTTCTACTTACAAGGGAGCAAGTAATAAGACAATTTCTGTTAATGATTTTCAATGTTCTCAACGTGTCGACATACATTTTCCCATTGTGGCCTGCCAATTTCTGCAATTCGCTGGCGACACAACTGTTCAACATCTTTTAATTTAAAATTGATATATTAAGTTTTATTTTTCTTTCTTATCTCTGAGAACCCTGTAAACGGAAGTCAGTGAAATATCAGTTGCCTTGGCTACTCTTTCATTCACTTTCTATAGGCTTTTGAAGAACTCGGGGAACATACATTTTCTTCCTTCATCTCTGTCTCTTGTTGCATGAAGTCAAGGACATTTACAATTATTTCTCTGCTCTGACTAAGTAATACCCTGCCACTTAACTTTGAAAACGTAAGCCATGGTTAAAGAATAAAATGAATACTATTTACTGCCCACTTTGAATACAAACATATGCGGAAGACTTTCGATGCACACTGTGCAAAGTTTGCTCGATAAGCTAGGCTCGGTAGCTGGGTTGGCGGTCAGGGTCACGATTCCAGAAGTTTTCCGCCGGCAATATGTGTGCGCAGTCTCACATCTCCTACAAGAGAATGCCACCGAGTCAGCACCAAATAAACAATAGATACACAAAATACCAAGTAGCAATTAAGGTAATAAATATATAAAATGGAAGCAATCGTTTTTCAACCAAAATTTAGTGGCATTTTCCATTACAGTAGCATTCCACTATATTAGTCTGAAAGTGAATTTGTTCAACCATCACTCCCCAAATATTCAATTCTCTTCTTCTGTTAAAAACATAAATTAAAATAAAATAACCTCAAAGAACTTACACATTACCCAAGATAACGTATGAAATTTCTAAATGGTTCCCAAAAATTACATAAAGGTAAAAATGTCGCTTACCGAGGCGACAGGAATGTTTAAAGGTACAACGCCATGCTTGAGTGTTGCGCGTTTTCGGTTAATCATAGAAACAAATTATTGATAAAGGCATATTTTTCTATTTACCTTATGATAATCGGGATAAACATTTGCAGAAATCGTGTTAATTACTTGCTTCCTTGTAAGTAGGAAGGAAATAAGGGAACACACTGGGCTAAGGTGGTAGTCAAATCTTTTAAAAGTTGATTGCCATGTGGCTGAAAGCCATTTTTATGCAGGGTCAGGAGTTTACAACTTTCCGTGAAATCTGAAACAAATAACACGGAATATTTCAGAAATGGCCAATTCCGCGAGAAAAAAACAACATATGATATAAATTGTGTGTTTTAACGTGATCCACATTTTTTGTGTCTTAAACTTTTGTCTATTTCTTACGGTTTACCGGTCACAAGAAATTCAGCAAAATTCATTCAGAATAAAGAGTTATTTGGAGGCATTCTCAGAAAATTCAAGATATACATTTTATTTGCCATATAAGTATCTTCACCTATAGCTACGGTATTTTAATCAAAATCATTAGAGCCATTTTGAGAAAATCAAAATTTTCACAATTTTTTGATGTAAAGGGTAGTTTGTTGCGGGGGGACTTTTCTCAAAATCTTCGTGTCCCATTCCTGTAAGATACTAAACTTAAATGCCAAGTTTGATATTTAACGGTCTTTTCGTTTTTGAGCTAAGCTGTCCACAGACCTTTTCTCAAAATACTCTTTTTGGATTCAGGGGGACCTAAGACATGTATTTCCGATGAAATCTCGGTATCGAATTCTTGGGTGCAATGCAATACCTTCTCTATACATCATGTACATAGCTCGTGTAGAGAAAATAATAAAACAGACGTAATATATGAATTATTTTGAGAGATTAAGTCCAACATACGTCCTGCTACTTCTAATGTGTACACTTTTCCACAATTTTAACCACACAACTGTGGGTGTAGCGCATTCATTAAATTAGAACAGGAATGAGTTATAACATTGATTGTTTCTTAGTTTGCAGGTTGGGCCAAGTTTTGTTGGCTGTTAAAATGTAAGTAGCCGCCATTTCGCCATAGTTTGTGCTCGTTTTCTTCCTTGGGTTACTGGCATGATTTTTAACAGCAATATGACGCCACCTAACCAGGAAGCTTGTGAAAGTTACCATAGCTAGAAGTTTTAATGCGTGTCTGTTGCTACTCACACTTGCCAACTTACATATCTGTACTTTTGTGATCATTTTTACTTTCTCTATACGCACTATGTACACTATGTGTGTGTGTGTGTGTCTCCGTGTATCCGTGTGTCAGTGTGTCCGTGTGCCTGTGAACACGATAACTCAAAAACGAAAAGTCGGTAAAATATCCAACTTGGTATTTAAGTTTAGTATCCTCCAGGGATGCGACACGAAGATTTTGAGAAAAATACCCCCACCCCAAACTACCCTTTACATGGAACTTTTTTCGAAAAGTTTGATTTTCTCAAAAATGGCTCTAACGATTTTGATTAAAATATCATATATTAAAGATATTTACCTCACAAATAAAATGTATATCTTGAATTTTCTGGGAATAGCTTCTGAAGACTACTTTATTCTGGATACATTTTACGGGCTTTTAAATAACTGCTAAACCGTAAGAGATGGACAAGAACTTAATACAGAAAAAATGTAGAGCACGTTCAAACACACAATTTATGTCATATAATATTTTTCGTGGAGTTCATCGTTTTTGAGACATTTCTTGTTTTTGGTTTCTGCTATGAAAACTTGTACTTTTCTCATACTGCTGTCCATACAAACAAATGAACTTCAGTGACATAGCAACCAGCGTTTGACTATCACTTCAACCTAAGTTACTCTCTTATTTCTCTTCTACTTACAAGGGAGAAAGTAATAAGACTATTTCTTTTAATGTTTTCTGATTAGCGTGAAGTAAATAGAAGTATAAGCTTTTTAAGAATAATTTGTTGCAGGGATGTAGAGAAAGTCATGTGAATGATACACATCAGATTTTTTGGCCATGAGCCAAACTAAACAATGGATTCCCCCTTTCCCCAAGTCTCAAATTTACGTATGAATTGAGGTCCGGCATATTGACCGTGTTTATCTGCTATTAGAGTTACCCAGGAATTCCGCGAAGATATACGCAAAATAGTTTCCCCAAAATAAAGTCTATACAGTAGTTAGATATTCCGCGAATTGTGTCGCGAAGAATCGAATACTTTAACGCCCGGGAACCGATACTCTCGGGTCTGGAGTCGACTCTCTCTTCCGTACGCCATCTATTATTACAACAGATATAAAACATGTTTCTGCAAATGGAGGACTGTGTGAAAGAATATGCTGTAGGTATACTTAACGTGATTGAACTCATGCTGGAGGTGTCTAAGTAGGGAGGGTATTGCATTCCACCCAAAATTCGATACCGGGATACCACTGGAAATACGCGTTTTGAGACTCCCTGAATACAAAAAAAAAATCTGATGTGCTCCATTCATATGACTTTCTCTAGCTGTTCCTCTTATAAACTATTCTTATAAGAGATTACCTATTCTTCCATCTACTTCATGCTGATCGACATAAACATTAACAGAAATTGTCTTATTACTTGCTCCCTTGTAAGTAGAAAGGAATACATTAGGCTAAAGCGATAGTCAAGCTGGTTACTGTGTTAAACATTTTGCGTGGCCAGCAGTAAAACAAGAGGGTGAAACGTTTGGATAAAGTTAAGTAGTTTAAAGTTGAAACCAATAACAAGGAATATCACTAAAACGGTCTGTACTGACGTCAGAATGAGAGCAAGACTTCGCGAGAGAGTCGACACCGATGTTCGGAGTCGATGGAATCGAGAGTCTCGACTCCGGGCTTCATTTCAGTCCGTCTCTAGTTAGAGTAGCTCAGTTGGTTAGGCTCTGGCGTTTTGATCAAACCGAACCAGACCGATAAGTATTTGTTATACCTACAGAATGTATGTTGTCTAAGTAGTGTCCAAAGAATCTGTGCTTGTTGTCAACTTAAACAGTTTTATACAACTGTACGAAATTATTATCGTTATAGAATTTCAAATTACCTATTTGTTTATTTACTTCAGGACCATTATCTATATTCAGAGTAAATAATGTGCCTATTAAGTTATGCTATAAGTATCCTAAGTATAGACTAAAGTATAAGTAGGAGATTAATTTATAAACCAAGTAGGTAATATTAAGATATATATAGAAATTTAAAACTAAGCACATTTATTTTTACTTTCTCTATACGCACTATTCACATAGTGTATAGAGAAGGTCCTGCAATCCACCAAAAAATTCGATACCGAGATTTCACCGGAAATATATGTTTTAGGGTCTCCTGTATCCAAAAAGGTATCTTCAGAAAAAGGTCCGTGTGTCTGTGAACATTAACTCGAAAACGAAAAGTCGGTAAAATACCAAGTTAAGTTTAGTAACTTCCAGGGATGCGATACGAAAATTTTAAGAAAAATCCCCCCACCCCAAACTACCCTTTACATGGAACCTTTTTCGAAAATTTTGTTTTTCTAAAAAAGGGCTCTAACGATTTTGATTAAAATTTCGTATATTAAAGATATTTACCTGACAAATAAAATGTATATTTTGAATTTTCTGGGAATAACCTCTGAAGACTACTTTTGCATAACTGCTAAACCGTAAGAGATGGACAAAAGCTTACCACAACACTTTAAAACACACAATTTACGTTATATACATTTTTTTCGTGGAGTTGGTTGTTTTTGAGATATTCCTTGTTTTTGGTTTCAGCTATAAAAAACATACTTTTCTCATACAGGACTTTGTCAACTCGTGTCCATACACACAAAGGAAATTCAGTCACATAGCAACCAGTTTTGACCATCACTTTAACCAATGCTACTCCATTATTTCGCTTCTACTTACAAGAAGCAAGTAATAAGATTATTTCTGCTAATTTTTTCTCGATTAGCAGGAAGTAAATAGAAGTATAAGCCTTTTAACAATCATTTATTGCAGAGATGTAGAGAAAGTCATGTGAATGGAACACGTCAGATTTTTAGTTATTAAATTCGCAGAATTAAGCACTTGATATTGAAAATTAGTATACGTTTTTTCAAATACATTTTAAAAAATATGAATAAAAGAAACAGTAAATAATATCTTACTTAGTTCTAAATAACTACTTAGGTATGAAGAATTATTAAATAAATGTAAGAATTATTAAAGAAAATTAAATTGTTATTATAACATAGCAATATAATTGAATATTAATTCATAAAATGAAGCGTGAAATATTATACCTAATTACATATAAATAAAGTGTTATTAATATGCGTATTGACACAGGAATACATTTTATATATTAGAATAAAATAGAGTAAAACGGGAATTAAACTGGTCAAGGTGCTGTGGGCTAAATAGTAATAATTGGGATAACATTACACACCAGATATGATTCATTAGGTATGAAAAATCAATATTTACACAATCTAATAGGAAATACAGTACAATAAATGTTATTTCTGAATATTCGCGCGCACTACAGTGAAAACTGTAGAGTAAACGATTTATTTCTCACACAATAAATCTTCGATTGTTGATTTCGCACATTTTACTGCATTATTACGTTTACCCTTTGGCAGTTTATACTACTGTTCGACAACTCGCCATACAGAATTCAGAGAAGAGCAAAAGAATAAATCACTGACAGGGAGCCTGTTGAAAGTACATATTCATTTAAAAAAATCCTATGTGTACCATTCACATGGCTTTCTCTATATCCCTGCAACAAGTTATTCTTAAAAAGCGTATACTTCTATTTACTTCACGCTTATCACAAAAATTTAGCAGAAATAGTCTTATTACTTGCTTCCTTGTAAGTAGAAGCAAAATAACGGACTACCATAGGTTAAAGTGATAGTCAAAAGCTGATTGCTATGTGACTGAAGTTCCTTTGTTTGTATGCACACGAGTTCACAAAGTTCTATACGAGAAAAGTATGTTTTTATAGCTGAAACCAAAAACAAGGAATATCTCATAGACAATCAACTCCACGAAAAAAATGTATATAACATAAATTGTGTGTTTTAAAGTGCTCTACATTTGTTGTGTAGTAAGGTTTTGTCTATCTCTTACGGTTTAGCAGTTATACAAAATTCCGTAAAATTGACCCAGAATAAAGTAGTCTTCAGAGGCTATTCCCAGAAAATTCAAAATATACATTTTTATTTGTCAGGCTAATATCTGTAAAATACGATATTTTAATCAAAATCGTTAGAGCCATTTTTTAGAAAATCAAAATTTTTGGAAAAAGTTCCATGTAAAGGGTAGTTTGGAGTGGGGGGATTTTTCTCAAAATCTTCGCGTCGCATCCCTGGAAGATACTAAACTTAAATACCAAGTTTGGTATTTTACCGACTTTTCGTTTTTAACCTATCGTGTTCAAAGGCACACGGACACACACACACGCGCGGACCTTTTTCTGAAAATACTTTTTTTGGATATAGGGAACCCTAAAACATATATTTCCGGTGAAATCTCGATACATAGTGCGTATAGAGAAAGTAAAAAAAAAAAAAAAAAGGCTGTAATTAGTCCGATAGCAGAATTTGTTTAACTAAAGCGCTGGAATTATTTTTTATACTTTTAAAGATTAAAAATTTCGCAAATTATATTCAATATTTGTATTCATTTTCGACCCGAAAAAAGCACCAATAGCAGGATTTGAAAGTGTTAAAGGAGGTAAAATCATACAGAATTAATATGGAAGATTGAGGGGCTTTATAAAGTGTAGGCAATGAACGGGATAGTGTTATAATCGGGTGCGTAATAACGACGTTTCACTGTAATACCTAGTATCGCTGACTACCAGTGATGTGGTAGAGGAAGTAAGTTTATTTTATTTAAATTAAACCTTAACTCTTTTTGTATTCTAAATCTTTACTTATTGATTTTGATTTAACTCTAATTTGTAGTTTAGTTAATTATTTGAAAAAATTAAATAGTATATAAGCAATTTGTAATGTTTGTTTTGTCAATGCATTTAAAGATTGAATAAATGACCCGGTTTAGTTACCTAGGTGACGAAGTAGCATACTCGGACTTTATTTGTTTGTCTATATTCGGCTTGTTTATAACACTTAACAGGAATAATATTCAAAATGTATTTAGTAGTTAGGAATTTTTGCAGGATTCCTGGTATGGTAGGTGTAATGCGTACATCAGAAATAAATAGCATTTAACTTTATTTAAAATGAACATCTAGACCGCAGTTTGAAGACATCTGAATTAACCATATTGCTGCAATGAATGCTATACATTTTATGAGCTAAATGTAACAACATAGGGCAACGTTTATAATCAGCCAGGGACTAATACGTAGTCTAGAAAAAGGTATCTAGGCCGTAATTTCAGCCCTATTTTATTGAGTCTCCGGCTCCCGTGTTTTGGACTATATCTCCCTATTTCATACACTGCCAACAATTCTAGGTTTTAGAAGGATATTTGGAATATGCGATGTATCGAAGTGGTAGTTCCTTTTTCCCAATGTTGGCAGCAGTATTTTAATTAGCTGTTGGTAGCAATGGTGGTACGCGTCTCGTTTCCTTGCGTCTTTGAATTGAAGAGAGGAACACGTATTTTATGTGTTTGTGGTTCTATACAGCAAGTAAAATGGCTGCATTGAACTGAACAAAACTCCACCCAAGAGCCGGTCCCCATGGCCACGCTCGCTAAAGCGTCTAGCTTTGGTGCTTCGTGGGTCGTGGGTTCGAGTCCCGCCTTGGGCATGGATGTTATATGTTTGTGCAATGTGTATATGTTTGTTAAAGAAACACTAAAACCAGTAATCATTAAAACCTACGGGGGGAAATGTAAATAGGGATACAGTACCGGAGTCCTGACCAGACTCCGTTACTGTTTAAAAAAATAAAACCTAAGTACGTGAGTATCTTTCTGTTTAGGAAGATTCTTGTCTTTGGGCAGGACCTGTGAAGGATAATAATCTTTACGCACAGTTATTGTTCTTTTTGTAGAAAATATTTCAGCATAGCACATGGAAGGAGAAATCGATTGTTTGCATCATGCTTTAACTGCAAGTAAAAGAAACATAAAAATCGGATGTGTTCCATTCACATGACTTTCTCCACATCTCTGCAACAAATTATTGTCTCTGCTTACTTCATGCTAATGGAGAAAAAATTAGCAGAAACAGTCTTATTACCTGCTTCCATAAGTAGAAGGGAAATAAGGGAGAAATGGAAATGGCGTCTTATTTAAGGACGCTCTTTAACTGCTGTGGTTCTCAGCGTCCCATGCTATACTGGGCGTGAAAGACCGCTTAATTCTGCTCAGAGGCCTCTCTATGGGGCTAAGGGTTCTTTTACGTGCCGTAAATCTACGACACGGGATTCCGAAGGAAGCCATGCTAAGGATTTTTACGCCCGAAAAAATCCATCGTCCTCCGTCGGGTTTGAACACGCGAACTTGGGTATATGAAGTTAGCATGGTAACCATTACACCACGGAGGGCATAAGGGAACACCATAGGATAAAGCGATAGTTGTTATGTGACTGAAGTTCTTTTGTTTGTATGGACACGAGTTGACAAATTCTCGTATGAGAAAAGTAGAAGTTTTTAAAGCTGAAACCAAAAATATGGAATATCTAAAAAACGATCAACTCCACGAAAAAAAATGTATATGCCATAAATTGCTTGTTTTAACATGCTCTACATTTTTTGTGTAAGTTTTTGTCCATCTCTTACGGTTAAGCAGTTATGTAAAATTCCGTAAAATTCATCCAGAATAAAGTAGTCTTCAGAGGCTATTCCCAGAAAATTCAAGATATACACTTTATTTGTCAGGTAAATATCTTTAATATACAATATTTTAGTCAAATTCGTTAGTCATTTCTGCGCAAATCAAAATTTTCGTAAAAAGTTCCATATAAAGTGTAGTTGGGAGTGGGGGGATTTTTCTCAAAATCTTCGTGTCGCATCCCTGGAAGGTACTAAACTTAAATACCAAGTTTGATACTTTATCGACTTTTCGTTTTTGAGTTATTCTATTCACAGACACAGACCTTATTCTGAAAATGCTTTTTTTTTGGGTTCAGGTGACCCTAAAACATATATTTCCCATGAAATCTCGGTATCGAATTTTTGGGTGGAGTGCAATCAAATACCTTCTCTATACACTATGTACATGTGCGTATAGAGAAAGTAATGAGAACATTTCGTAATATCGCAGTTTTGTAGTGAATAATTAACACTAAAGTTGTGGGCTTTCCTTCTTTATTATCATATACCACATTAACGATTCGGAAGATTAATTTAACGTCTTTTAGATCATAAAAGCAAGGAAAGGGGTGCAAAAGAGAGCAGCAAACTCTCTACGTTTTCTAAATCTGCGACATCAACAGGAAAAGACCACAACCATTCCTGAAATCTCTCTAATTTTTACTTTCTCGATAGTGTATAGAGAAGGTATTACACTCCACCCAAAAATTCGAGATTTCACCGGAAATATACGTTTTAGGGTCCCCTTTATCTAAAAAGCATTTTCGGAAAAAGATCCGTGTGTGTGGGTGTGTCCGTGTGTCCGTATGCCTGTGAACACGATAACTCAAAAAGTAGGTATAATACCAAACTTGGTATTTAAGTTTAATATCTTCTAGGGTTGCGAGACGAACATTTTGAGAACAATCCCCCCCAACTACCCTTTACATGGAACTATTTTCCAAAATTTTGATTTTCTCAAAAATCGTTCTAATGATTTTGATTAAAATTTTGTACATTAAAGATATTTACCTGACAAATAAAATGTATATTTTTAATTTTCTAGGAATAGCCTCTGAAGAGTAGATTATTCTGGATGAATTTTACGGAATTTAGAATAACTGCTAAACCGTAAGATATGAACAAAAACTTACTACACAAAAAATGTAGAGCACGTTAAAACACACAATTTATGGTATATAAATTTTTTTCGTGGAGTTCGTCGTTTTTGAGACATTCCTTATTTTGGTTTCTGCTATGAAAACTTATATTTTTCTCATACAGGAACTGTCAACTCCGATCCATATAAACAAAGGAACTTCATTGACATAGCAACCAGCTTTTGACTATCACTTTAACCTATGGTAGTCCCTTATTTCGCTTCTACTTACAAGGAAGCAAGTAATAAGACTATTTCTGCTAATTTTTTCTGATTAGCATAAAGTAAATAGAAGTATAAGCTTTTTAAGAATAATTTGTTGCAGGGATATAGAGAAAGTCATGCGAATGGTACACATCAGATTTTTTATTTAGAAAACCTGGCTACCCTAGCTGCAACTAACCTGTAAGCTTACCGCTCGCCAACCACTTAGGTTTGGTTTAACGAAAACCTTCAAATATCTTGAGGAATACGGTTTTCTTCATTCAACATGTAACATCTGCTGAGCTTTGTCGTTAGTCGTTAGTCAGGACCGTTCACCCTGACCGTTACTTAAGAACATATTTGTGTCTTCTTTGTTATTGGTTTGGAATGCGTCGATTTTCTTACCTTGCCAACAAAACGTATCCAAATGTGCTCTGTGGTGGAAGCGTCTCTTTAACCTTTCTTCACACTTAAAACTGACAACATTCCTTCACCATTAAACATACTCATATAATCCTGTTTGTAATTAACTTACAATGATGTATAGTTTACTATTGTAGGTATCCAACGATTCTACTGACGTCATTAAATCAATTATGGACCATTTAATATCAACTATCCCGTCGTTTCATATAAATTTGTACCTATACAATAAGGTATCAAATAATTCTTGTATTTTCACTTTCTCTACACGTACTTACTATGCACATAGTATATAGAGAAGGTATTGCATTCCACCCAAAAATGCGATTCCGAGATTTCACCGGAAATACATGTTTTGGGTTCCCTGGATCCAATAAAAAGCATTTTTAGAAAAAGATCTGTGTGTGTGTGTGTGTGTGTGTGTAGAGAGAAAGAGAGCATCTACAAAACGAAAAGACCGTTAAATACCAAACTTAGTATTTAAGTTTGCTATCTTCCAAGGATGCGACATGAAGATTTTCAGAAAATCCCCCCACCCCAAACTATATACCCTTTACTAGAAAAACATTTAGACAATTTTGATTTTCTCAAAAATGGCTTTAACGATTTTGATTATAATCTCTTATACTTAAGCTATTTACATGCCAAATTAAATGTAAATCTTGAATTTTCTGGGAATAGCCTCTTAAGACCTTTATCCTGGGTGATTTTTATTGAATTTTGTATACCTGGTAAACCGTAAGAGATAGACAAAAATATACTTCACAAAATATGTAGATTACGATAAAACACACAATTTATGTCATATATATTTTTTTCGTGGAGTTTGCCATTTTAGAGATATTACTTGTTATTGATTTCAGTTTTAAGATACTTTACGGGAACTTGAAAACTCCTGACCACGCAAAGAAACGGATTTCAATCCCTAGCAACCGCATTTTAAAACATTTGACTGTCGGTTTCGCCCAATGCATTCCCATATTTCCATTCTACTTATAAAATAACTCAGCAATAAGACCGTTTCTGCTAATACTTTAGCACTAAATAAATAGAAGAATAAGCTTTTTAACAATGTAGGGAAAGTCACGTGAATGGAACACACCAAATTTATATTAAATAAGTTTTCTCGTGTATATAATATTTTTAATAACACTTCGAACAATTTTAAATAGCTGTTAGGGCTTTAGAAAGTTGAATATTAAAGTACGATAATTAGTTGTAAAAGTTCGCATTCAGATATAAGACTTTGAGAATGCATAAATACAGTGAAACATATTAGGCGAGGTCGGGTACCCTTGACATTTAAAGTTGAGCTTACTCTGAAGAAAAGACTATCTATATCTTTCGAAATTATAACAATAATAAATCCGATATACCTTAACCAAATAAACTCAGCTTAAAATAAGTATGTATTATAAATTGATATTAAACCTAAGACATTTATGAAAACAAATTAAACATTTCGGCCCTTTTGTGAAAATAAATTATTACCTACCAACCAATTAGGTATTTACTGAACGGGTACAAAACTCTTACTATGCATCAGATTTCCCAGCTGTCATTATGTTGTTTGATCAGGTCGCATAACAATGCTTGCCCGAGATTTACTGCTGAGCGACTTAACTGTGGAGGTCCTGGAAACCTACAGCTGGCCTTGGGTGACCAACAATGTCGTCAACTTCATGAAAATGTGCAAAATTATTAATAATATTTAAATTGTTGCCAAGTTTGTTATTGTTAATTAACCACTGTAAGATTTATGTAACATTTTGTAATTCTACCTCATTGTACAACTCAATGTTCAGTTGCGATATGACGTCATTGTTGAAGCGACTATAATAAATTAAAAAAAAAAAAAAAAAAATACGAAGAGAAACCGCAGTACTATTGGACATTGTTGAATGAGCGCTAATATTAACGGCAGCACTTTGAAGCCAAGCTATACTTTTTTGTTCTTAGCTTGAGGAAGTCATAAAGGGGGAGAGAGAGAACACAAGATTTTTTAAAAACATATTACTACCACATCATTTCTCAACTAGGTAATTCTCATTAAAACACAGACCCATTAAGATTAATAGGAACTTTAGCGCTTATATTCTAAACGCCATATATTCTGGTCAAAAATTCCTCCAAATGGGTCTCTCTGTACGAAGAAAAACTCAAGTTTTGAGAAACAGAAAAATAAGAAACCGTTCTCCATTCGAAATGACGTGTAATCTCATGTTTAATGGCCATTTAGAGATTTAAAAATCTGATGTGCTCTATTCACATGACTTTCTCTACATCCCTGCAACAAATTATTGTTTAAAAGCTTATGCTTCTATTTACTTCATGCTAAACGAGAATAAATTAGTAGAAATAGTCTTATTACTTGTTTCCTTGTAAGTAGGAGTGAAATAAGCGAGTACCATATGTTAAAGTGATGGTCAAAAGATTGTTGCTATGTGATTGAAGTTCCTTTGTTTATATGGACACGAGTTGACAAATTCCTGTATGAGAAAAGTAAAGTTTTTTTAAAGCTGAAACCAAAAACAAGGTATATCTAACAAACGACCAGCTCCACGAAAATAACATATGCAACATAAATTGTGTGTTTTAACGTGATCTACATATTTTGTGTGGTAACTTTTTGTCCATTTCTTACGGTTTAGCAGTTATGCAAAATTCCGTAAAATTCATCCAGAATAAAGTAGTCTTCAGAGGCTATTACCAGAAAATTCAAGATATACATTTTATTTGTCAGGTAAATGTCTTTAATGTATGATATTTTAATCAAAATCGTTAGAGCCATTTTTGAGAAAATCAAAATTTTCGAAAAAAGTTCCATGTAAAGGTTAGTTAGGAGTGGGGGGATTTTTCACAAAGTCTTCGTGTCGCATCCGTGGAAGATACTAAACATAAATACAAAGTTTGGTACTTCACAGACTTTTCGTTTTTGAGTTATCCTGTTCACAGACGCACACACGACCTTTTTCTGAAAATGCTTTTTTTGGATACAGGGGATCCTAAAACATATATTTCCGGTGAAATCTCGGTATCGAATTTTTGGGTGGAGTGCAATACATACTCTATACACTATGTACATACGTAGTACGTATGGAGAAAGTAAAAATGGCGGAAAGTAAAAATCTAAGCCACTTTTAAATAGGAAAAAGAAACAACAGCTTTCTTTGGTCCCCTTAACGATTTTGGATGGAAAGCTTCTGAAGTCTTCTTCATTATGGATGACCGTAATTTGTGAGAGATAGAAAATATCTTACTACACAAAACACGTAGATGTTATATTGCGTGCGATAGCTTTCAAAACATTTGACTATCGCTTTAGCCTAACGTCCTCCTTAATTTCCCTGCTACTTACAAGGAAGCTAGTAATAAGACCATTTCTGCTAATGCTCATCTCCTTTAGTATGACGTAGATAAAAGAATAATCTTTTGTTAGGAAAGTTTGTTTGTGAAACAGCTGGAGGAAGCCATGAGTGGAACAATTGTTTTTTTAAACAGTTTATAGAATATTAGTATGCAACACATCAAAATTTTTTGTTCAATTCAGATTTGTGTATATAAACAATTATTTATGTGTAATGATTATAAGTCGATTATATATACTTTACCTTATTTGTCATTTAGCAATTCAATTATTGTTCATGATTTCGGCAACCTATGATCTCTCGGAAGCCCGCCTGGGTAGTGTAGTTGTAGCTGTATGTCTCATACTCAACAGGTCGTGAGTTCGAATCTTGCTTAGGGTGAGTTACCCGGATAAGGTTTTATTCGGGGATTTCCCTTATCCTGAGTAGACGAATATTGAGTAACTTTGAGCTCCATGGACCTCGAGATCATTTCAGCAATTTCATTCATCGTCCGATGTGACCAACCAGGTTAAAAGCTATTTAAAAGAATCCATTGGATAGGTAGTCAGAATGAGAAACTCAATGCCATAGCCGGGATTTGAACCACGGATCTCCCGATCTCTAGCGGGTTGCTCTGCCACTGAGCTGCTATGGCAACATGCCGGCATAGCATTGAATTTCTCAACTGATTCACGTGTTTCCCGGTAAACCACAAGGTGATCTCAAATAATTCTGAGATGACAACCCCAATGGCAACTTACAATGTTGTAAGTACTTTTCCAATACCAATTGTTGGCTATACTATGAATCCTGGGACTTAAGTACATAAGTAAATCGCCATTGGGATTATCACCTCAGAATAATTTGAGATCACCTTGTGGTTTGAAACATGCGAGTCAGTTGAGAAATTCAATGCTATGCCGGCATGTTGTCATGGTAGCTCAGTGGCAGAGCAACAGGTTAGAGATCGGGAGATCCGTGGTTCAAATCCCGGCTATAGCATTGAGTTTTTCAGTCTGACTCTACCTATCCAACTCCTGTCCTACACACGGTTTGTGTGAAAAAAACAATTCAATACTATAATTCATTGTTAAGAGAAAAAAAAATCTATAAAGACGTCCTGTAATCATAAATCTGTATTAGGAATCGATTCATAGATCACTTCAAATTGATAATTAGCTTTCGGTAATTTATGCTTACATACTTCGTTAGTTATTATAAGCTTTCCCCGCTAATATGTATCCTTTTGGCGCAATTCCCGTCCCTTTTCTCTAATTGACTATATAAGTCTTCAATGGCGACATACACTGTGCGAGATCAGGCGAATAAAGGATAAACTCACGATAAATGTCTTTTTATTTTCTCTATACGTATAATGAAGGTATTGAGAAGGAATTGTATATCACCCAAAAATTCGATACCGAGATTTCATAGTAAAATCATGTTTGAGTTCCCCTGAATCCAAAAAAAATTAATGATGGTCAGTGTGTGTATGTGTGATTACAGCATACCTCAAAAACGAAAAGATCTTTAAACACCATATTTGGTATTTAGGTTTAATATCTTTCAAGAATGCGACACGAACATTTTTAAGAAAATCCCCCCACCCCAATCTTCGCTTTATATAGAAGTTTGTTTAAAAATGTTTATTTTCTCAAAAATGGCTCTAACGATTTTGATAAATATATCTACCATATATTAAAGATATTTACATTGTAAATAAAATGTATATCTTGAATTTTGTGGGAATAGCCTCTAGTACCTCTTCATTCGGGATGAATTTTGCTGATTTTTGCATAACTGGTAAACTGTAAGAGACAAAACTTTACCACGGTAAAATGCAGATCTCGTTAAAGCGCATACTTTGTCATACAGTTTTTTTTTTTTTATAATTGATTGTTTCCGAGATATTTCTTTTTACTGGTTTCAATTGTAAAATAGTTACAACTTTTCTCGTACGGGAATTTATCAACTGCTGGCCACACAAAGAAGCGAATTGCAATCACATTACAACCATCATTTGATTATGGTTTTGCCTAATGTATTCCCTTATTTCCCTCTACATATTAGGGACTAAGTAATAAGACCATTTCTGATAATGTTTATATCGATTAGCTTGAAGTAGATAGAAGAATAGGCTTTTTAATAAAAATGTATTACAGAGATGTAGAAAAAGATATGTGAATGTAACACATCGGTTTTTTTTAATAAGGGAATACGCTGTGCCTCGTAACCTAGCCAATGAGAGGCGACATTCAAGTGTCAGTTAAAGGATATGTGCTAAAGTAGTAAGTTAAAAGCTATTTTGTACAGGATGCTGGGACTTTTATGGTGTAAGACTTTCTTTAATATGGGTATATACAATGGCGTCACTTTATCATTTTAAAATAAATTCTATCAGCCAAATTAACTAAGAGAAAATAGTCTCCTTTAAATGAAATAAAAGTAAAATAAAGATATTATAGAATACGTGTATTCGTTGTATAGTTAAAGAGTTTTCCCTAGACGACTGGTGTTTTCTAGATGTTCAAATGTTTCATGTGCGAGTTCGCAGTTATTTTACGTGAATTTAGTATAACACATGCCAGTTAGTACTTATTGACAGTAAGAATCACCGACATTTTGTTTAAACTCGTCGAAATAAATTTGTTAAGCTATAACAGTAAGGCGTTAATTAGCAACTTTCACAATAATTATTGACCGACATTATTACTTTACAGTTGAAAAACTGATAACATAAAAATATTGAAACACGTCAAAACTATAATATCATTCTTCTTTCCGCATATTAAATATCCGATGTGTTCCATTCACATGACTTTCTCATTGTGTTCTGCATACAAACTATTCTTACAAAGGATTTTATACCTTTATCTACATCATAGGTATCAGGATAAAGCTTAGCAGAAATTGTCTTATTGCTTAGTTCACAAGTTCACTGATCTAAAGCGTTAGTCAAATGTTTCAAAGATGTCGCTATGCGATTGTTATTCAAATTCAGTTCTTGCCATCAGGAGTAAAACAAAAGAGATAGCAAACGGAAGACTTTCTCTGAGAAAATTTAAGTACTTTAATACTGAAACCAGTAACAGGTAATATCTCGGAAATTATTTGCTCTACAAAACAACCGTATGACATTTTTCTGTAGAAAGTTTTTATCCATACTTTTTGGTCTACCAGTTAAGCAAAAGTCATTTAGAAAGAAGAGGAATTCTGAGGTTATTCCCAGAAAATTCAGGATATAATTTTATTAGCGTCTTTAAGTTACAGTAGTTTAATCAAAAACTTTAGAATCATTTTTAGAAAAACGTAAAATGTTCCAAATAAAGAGTACTTAGGGGTCTGCGGATTTTTCTGAAAATCTTCGTGTTGTATCTTTGAAAGATACTAAACTTAAATATCAAGTTTGGCATTTAACGCATTTTCGTTTTTGAGTTGTGTTGTTCACAGACTTACGCACCTATTCATTCACACACATGCACACAGAGATACACACATTACCTTTTTCTAAAAATGCTTTTTTCTTATTCAGGGTTGCTCAAAATATGTATTTCCGGTGAAAATCGTTATCGAATTTGTGGGTGGAATACAATACCTTCTCTTCCTACTATGTATATTGTACATAGACAGAGTAAACATTAGAATTTTTTTTTAAATGTAATTTGGCTGCTACAAAGTTTTAGTGCCCAATAATATGTAGGTATTTCAAGAAGTTACGGTACGTCTGAAATACCGATTCGCATACGCAATGTAGCCATTTCAAACTTTGGTTCCCTCCACGGTTATGGATTCTAAATGCGCTTACGCATTCTTACTTTCTCTACACGTATTATGTACATAGTGTATAGAGGAACCATTGCACTCCACCCAAAATTCGATACCGAAATTTCACCGGAAATACAGTTTTAGAGTCCCTTGTATAAAAAAAATGTATTTTCAGAAAAAGCTCCGCGTGTGTATGTGTGTCCGTATGTCTGTGAACTCGATAACTCAAAAAGAAAAAGTCGGTAAAATACCAAACTTGGTATTTCAGTTTAGTACCTTACAGAGATGCGACACGAAGATTTTGAGAAAACTCCCCCCACCCCCAACTACACTTTACATGGAACTGTTTCGAAAATTTTGATTTTCTCAAAAATTGCTTTAACGATTTTGATTAAAATTTCGTATATTAAACATATTTACCTGACTAATAAAATGTATATCTTGAATTTTCTGGTAATAGCCTCTGAAGAGTAGTTTATTCTGAATGAATTTTACTAAATTTTGAATAACTGATAAACGTAAGAGATGGACAAAAACTTACTACACAAAAAATGTAGAGCACATTAAAACACACAATTATTAGTATATACATTTTTTTCGTGGACTTCGTCGTTTTTGTGACATTCCTTATTTTAGGTTTCTGCTATGAAAAACGTATACCTTTCTCATACTGGACTTTGTCAACTCGTGTCCATACAAACAAATAAACTTCATTGACATAGCAACCAGTTTTGACCATCACTTTAACCAATGCTTCTCCTTTATTTCGTTTCTACTTACAAGAAGCAAGTAATAAGAGTATTTCTGCTAATTTTTTTCGATTAGCAGGAAGTAAATAGAAGTATAAACCTTTTAACAATCATTTATTGCAGAGATGTAGAGAAAGTCATGTGAATGGAACACGTCAGCTTTTTAGTTATTAAATTCGTAGAATTAAGCACTTGATATTGAAAATTGGTATACGTTTTAACAAATACATTTTAAATAATATGAATAAAAGAAATAGTAAATAATATCTTACTTAGTTCTAAATAACTACTTAGGTATGAAGAATTATTAAATAAATGTAAGAATTATTAAAGAAAATTAAATTGTTATTATAACATACCAACATAATTGAATATTAATTCATAAAATGAAGCGTGAAATATTATACCTAATTACATATAAATAAAGTGTTATTAATATGCGTATTGACACAGGAATACTTTTTATATATTAGAATAAAATAGAGTAAAATGGGAATTAAACTGCTCAAGGTGCTGTGGGCTAAATAGTAATAATTGGGATAACATTACACACCAGATATGATTCATTAGGTATGAAAAATCAATATTTACACAATCTAATAGGAAATACAGTACAATAAATGTTATTTCTGAATATTCGCGCGCACTACAGTGAAAACTGTAGAGTAAACGATTTATTTCTCACACAATAAATCTTCGATTGTTGATTTCGTACATTTTACTGCATTATTACGTTTACCCTTTGGCAGTTTATACTACTGTTCGACAACTCGCCTAACAGAATTCAGAGAAGAGCAAAAGAATAAATCACTGACAGGGAGCCTGTTGAAAGTACATATTCATTTAAAAGAACCCTATGTGTACCATTCACATGGCTTTCTCTATATCCCTGCAACAAGTTATTCTTAAAAAGCGTATACTTCTATTTACTTCACGCTTATCACAAACATTTAGCAGAAATAGTCTTATTACTTGCTTCCTTGTAAGTAGAAGCGAAATAACGGACGACCATAGGTTAAAGTGATAGTCAAAAGCTGGTTGCTATGTGACTGAAATTCCTTTGTTTGTATGGCCACGAGTTCACAAAGTCCTATACGAGAAAAATATGTTTTTATAGCTGAAACCAAAAACAAGGAATATCTCAAAGACAATGAACTCCACGAAAAAAATATATATGCTACATAATTTGTGTGTTTTAATGTGCTCTACATTTGTTGTGTGGTAAGGTTTTGTCTATCTATTACGGTTTAGCAGTTATACAAAATTCCGTAAAATTGACCCAGAATAAAGTAGTCTTCAGAGGCTAGTCCCAGAAAATTCAAATTATACATTTTTATTTCTCAGGTAAATATCTGTAATATACGATATTTTAATCAAAATCGTTAGAGCCATTTTTTAGAAAATCAAAATTTTTGAAAAACGTTCCATGTAAAGGGTAGTTTGGAGTGAGGAGATTTTTCTCAAAATCTTCGCGTCACATCCCTGGAAGATACTAAAATTAAATACCAAGTTTGTATTTTACCGACTTTTCGTTTTTAAGTTATCGTGTTCACAGGCACACGGACACACAGACACGCGCGGAACTTTTTCTGAAAATCATATATTTCATATATTTCAGGTGAAATCTCGATACATTGTGCGTATAGAGAAAGTAAAACAAAAAGGGCTCTAATTAGTCCGATAGCAGAATTTGTTTAACTAAAGCACTGGAATTATTTTTTATATTTTTAAAGATTAAAAATTTCGCAAATTATATTCAATATTTGTATTCATTTTCGACCCGAAAAAAGCACCAATAGCAGGATTTGAAAGTGTTAAAGGAGGTAAAATCATACAGCATTAATATGGAAGATTCAGGGGCTTTATAAAGTGTAGGCAATGAACGGGATAGTGTTATAATCGGGTGCGTAATAACGACGTTTCACTGTAATACCTAGTATCGCTGACTACCAGTGATGTGGTATAGGAAGTAAGTTTATTTTATTTAAATTAAACCTTAACTCTTTTTGTATTCTAAATCTTTACTTATTGATTTTGATTTAACTCTAATTTGTAGTTTAGTTAATTATTTGAAAAAATTAAATAGTATATAAGCAATTTGTAATGTTTGTTTTGTCAATGCATTTAAAGATTGAATAAATGACCCGGTTTAGTTACCTAGGTGACGAAGTAGCATACTCGGACTTAATTTGTTTGTCTATATTCGGCTTGTTTATAACACTTAACAGGAATAATATTCAAAATGTATTTAGTAGTTAGGAATATTTGCAGGATTCCTGGTATGGTGGGTGTAATTCGTACATCAGAAATAAATAGCATTTAACCTTATTTAAAATGAACATCTAGACCGCAGTTTGAAGACATCTGAATTAACCATATTGCTGCAATGAATGCTATACATTTTATGAGCTAAATGTAACAACATAGGGCAACGTTTATAATCAGCCAGGGACGCGACTAATACGTAGTCTAGAAAAAGGTATCTAGGGCGTAATTTCAGCCCTATTTTATTGAGTCTCCGGCTCCATTGTTTTGGACTATATCTGCCTATTTCATACACTGCCAAGAATTCTAGGTTTTAGAAGGATATTTTGAATATGCGATGTATCGAAGTGGTAGTTCCTTTTTCCCAATGTTGGCAGCAGTATTTTAATAGCTGTTGGTAGCAATGGTCGTACGCATCTCGTTTCCTTGCGTCTTTGAATTGAAGAGAGGAACACGTGTTTTATGTGTTTGTGGTTCTATACAGCAAGTAAAATGGCTGCATTGAACTGAACAGAACTCCACCCTAGAGCCGGTCCCCATGGCCACGCTCGCTAAAGCGTCTAGCTTTGGTGCTTCGTGGGTCGTGGGTTCGAGTCCCGCCTTGGGCATGGATGTTATATGTTTGTGCAATGTGTATATGTTTGTTAAAGAAACACTAAAACCTACGGGGGGAAATGTAAATAGGGATACAGTACCGGAGTCCTGACCAGACTCCGTTACTGTTTAAAAAATAAAACCTAAGTACGTGTGTATCTTTCTGTTTAGGTAGATACTCGTTTTTGGGCGGGACCTGTGAAGGACAATAATCTTTACGCACAATTATTGTTCTTTTTGTAGAAAATGTTTCAGCATAGCACATGGATCGAGAAATCGATTGATTGCAGCATGCATTAACTGCAGCTAAAAGAAACATAAAAATCGGATGTGATCCATTCACATGACTTTCTCCACATCTCTGCAACAAATTATTGTTTCTGTTTACTTCATGCTAATGGAGAAAAAATTAGCAGAAACAGTCTTATTACTTGCTTCCACGTAAGTAGAAGGGAAATAAGGGAGAAATGGAAATGGCGTCTTATTTAAGGACGCTCTTTAACTGCTGTGGTTCTCAGCGTCCCATGCTATACTGGGCGTGAAAGAGCGCTAATTCTGCTCAGAGGCCTCTCTATCAGGCTTGAGGTTCTTTTACGTGCCGTTCTTCGACACGGGATTCCGAAGGAAGCCATGCTAAGGATTTTTAAGCCCGAAAAAATCCCTCGTCCTCCGCCGGGTTTGAACCCGCGACCTTGGGTATATGAAGTTAGCATGGTAACCATTACACCATGGAGGGCATAAGGGAGCACTACAGGTTAAAGCGATAATTGTTATGTGACTGAAGTTCCTTTTTTGTATGGACACGAGTTGACAAATTCTCGTATGAGAAAAGTAGAAGTTTTTAAAGCTGAAACCAAAAATATGGAATATCTAAAAAACGATCAACTCCACGGCAAAAAATGTATATGTCATAAATTGCTTGTTTTAACATGCTCTACATTTTTTTGTGTAAGTTTTTGTCCATCTCTTACGATTAAGCAGTTATGTAAAATTCCGTAAAATTCATCCAGAATAAAGTAGTCTTCAGAGGCTATTCCCAGAAAATTCAAGATATACATTTCATTTGTCAGGTAAATATTTTATATATACAACATTTTAATCAAATTGGTTAATCATTTCTGAGCAAATCAAAAATTTCGAAAAAAGTTCCATATAAAGTGTAGTTGGGAGTGGGGGGATTTTTCTCAAAATCTTCCTGTCGCATCCCTGGAAGGTACTAAACTTACATACCAAGTTTGGTAATCTATCGACTTTTCCTTTTTGAGTTATACTGTTCACAGACACACATACAGGAACTTGTCAACTCCGATCCATATAAACAAAGGAACTTCATTGACATAGCAACCAGCTTTTGACTATCACTTTAACCTATGCTACTCCCTTATTTCGCTTCTACTTACAAGCAAGCAAGTAATAAGACTGTTTCTGCTAATTTTTTCTGATTAGCATAAAGTAAATAACAGTATAAGCTTTTTAAGAATAATTTGTTGCAGGGATATAGAGAAAGTCATGCGAATGGTACACATCAGATTTTTTATTTAGAAAACCTGGCTACCCTAGCTGCAACTAACCTGTAAGCTTGCCCCTCGCCAACCACTTAGCTTTGGTTTAACGAAAACCTTCAAATATCTTTAGGAATACGGTTTTCTTCATTTAACATGTAACATCTGTTAAGTTTTGTCGTTAGTCGTTAGTCAGGACCGTTCACCCTGACCGTTACTTAAGAACAGATTTGTGTCTTCTTTGTTATTGCTTTGGAATGCGTCGATTTTCTTACCTTGCCAACATAACGTATCCAAATGTGCTCTGTGGTGGAAGCGTCTCTTTAACCTTTCTTCACACTTAAAACTGACAACATTCCTTCACCATTAAACATACTCATATAATCCTGTTTGTAATTAACTTACAATGATGTATAGTTTACTATTGTAGGTATCCAACGATTCTACTGACGTCATTAAATCAATTATGGACCATTTAACATCAACTATCCCGTCGTTTTATATAAATTTGTACCTATACAATAAGGTATCAAATAATTCTTGTACTTTTACTTTCTCTACACGTACTTACTATGCACATAGTATATAGAGAAGCTATTGCATTCCACCCAAAAATTCGATTCCGAGATTTCGCCGGAAATACATGTTTTGGGTTCCCTGGATCCAATAAAAAGAATTTTTAGAAAAAGATCTGTGTGTGTGTAGAGAGAGAGAGCATCTACAAAACGAAAAGACCGTTAAATACCAAACTTGGTATTTAAGTTTGCTATCTTCCAAGGATGCGACATGAAGATTTTCAGTAAATCCCCCCACCCCAAACTATATACTCTTTACATGGAACAAATTTAGACAATTTTGATTTTCTCAAAAATAGCTTAAACGATTTTGATTAAAATCTCTTATACTTAAGCTATTTACATGCCAAATAAAACGTAAATCTTGAATTTTCTGGGAATAGCCTCTAAAGACCTTTATTCTGGGTGATTTTTATTGAATTTTGCATACCTGGTAAACCGTAAGAGATAGACAAAAACATACTTCACAAAATATGTAGATTACGATAAAACACACAATTTATGTCGTATACTTTTTTTTCGTGAAGTTTGCCGTTTTCGAGATATTACTTGTTATTGATTTCAGTTTTAAGATACTTGACGGGAACTTGAAAACTCCTGACCACGCAAAGAAACGGATGTCAATCCCTAGCAACCGCATTTTAAAACATTTGACTGTCGGTTTAGACCAGTGCATTCCCATATTTCCATTCTACTTATAAAATAACTCAGCAATATGACCGTTTCTGCTAATACTTTAGCACTAAATAAATAGAAGAATAAGCTTTTTAACAATGTAGGGAAAGTCATGTGAATGGAACACATCAAATTTATATTAAATAAGTTTTCTCGTGTGTATAATATTTTTAATAACACTTCGAACAATTTTAAAAAGCTGTTAGGGCTTTAGAAAGTTGAATATTAAAGTACGATAATTAGTTGTAAAAGTTCGCATTCAGATATAAGACATTTAGAATGCATAAATACAGTGAAACATATTAGGCGAGGTCGGGTACCCTTGACATTTAAAGTTGAGCTTACTCTGAAGAAAACACTATCTATATCTTTCGAAATTATAGCAATAATAAATCCGATATATCTTAACCTAATAAAATCAGCTTAAAATAAGATAAGTAAGTATTATAAATTTATATTAAACTTAAGACATTTATGAAAACAAACTAAACATTTCGGCACTTTGAACATAGATTATTACCTACAAACCAATTAGGTATTTACTGAACGGGTACAAAATTCTTACTATGCATCAGATTTCTTTTCCCAATCTTCACGAGTCTTCAAATTTGCCACAAATAACGCAAATCTTCAGAGACGGTTTTCAAATCAGATCCATCTCAAAGTTATCATCACAAATATTTATTGCTGTATAAATTGTTCTTCTTAAGATTCAAACTGGTTATTTTCCTGCGAGATGATTCAACCATTATTGACGTTTCTTTTCTGAAGCTTTACTTTCTTGGGAGCTGTGAGTTATCAGATGTGAAAGCTATTTTGATTTCCTTATACTTCTGTATTCAGATATTACTGTTGTTATTAAAATTTGTTTGAATCAAAGATAAGTATTACAGAATAAATTGAGGAGCTACCTATATCGAATTATTTAAATATACAAAAAATTACGTATTTTTAAAGAATTCGAATCGTGATTTTCAGCTGTCATTATGTTGTTTGATCAGGTCACATAACTAAGCTTGCCCGAGATTTACTGCCGAGCGACTTAACTATGGAGGTCCTGGAAACCTACAGCTGGGCTTGGGTGACCAACAATATCGTCAACTTCATGAAAATGTGCAAAACTATTAATAATATTTAAATTGTTGCCAAGTTTGTTATTGTTAATTAACCACTGTAAGATTTATGTAACATTTTGTAATTCTACCTCATTGTATAACTCAATGTTCAGTCGCGATATGACGTCATTGTTGAAGCGACTATAATAAATTAAAAAAAAAAAATACGAAGAGAAACCGCAGTACTGTTGGACATTGTTGAATGAGCGCTAATATTAACGGCAGCATTTTGAAGCCAAGCTATACTTTTTTGTTCTTAGCTTGAGGAAGTCATAAAGGGGGAGAGAGAGAACACAAGATTTTTTAAAAACATATTACTACCACATCATTTCTCAACTAGGTAATTCTCATTAAAACACAGACCCATTAAGATTAATAGGAACTTTAGCGCTTATATTCTAAACGCCATATATTCTGGTCAAAAATTCCTCCAAATGGGTCTCTCTGTACGAAGAAAAACTCAAGTTTTGAGAAACAGAAAAATAAGAAACCGTTCTCCATTCGAAATGACGTGTAATCTCATGTTTAATGGCCATTTAGAGATTTAAAAATCTGATGTGCTCTATTCACATGACTTTCTCTACATCCCTGCAACAAATTATTGTTAAAAAGCTAATGCTTCTATTTACATCATGCTAAACGAGAATAAATTAGTAGAAATAGTCTTATTACTTGTTTCCTTGTAAGTAGAACCGAAATAAGGGACTACCATAGGTTAAGGTAATAGTCAAAAGCTGGTTGCTATGTCAATGAAGTTCCTTTGTTTATATGGATCGGAGTTGACAAGTTCCTGTATGAGAAAAGTAAAGTTTTTTAAAGCTGAAACCAAAAACAGGGTATATCTAAAAAACGACCAACTCCACGAAACTAACATATGTAACATAAATTGTGTGTTTTAACGTGCTCTACATATTTTGTGTGGTAACTTTTTGTCCATCTCTTACGGTTTAGCAGTTATGCAAAATTCCGTAAAATTCATCCAGAATAAAGTAGTCTTCAGAGGCTATTACTAGAAAATTCAAATAATACATTTTATTTGTCGTGTAAATGTCTTTAATGTATGGTATTTTAATCAAAATCGTTATAGCCATTTTTGAGAAAATCAAAATTTTCGAAAAAAGTTCCATACACTGTGCGAGATCAGGCGAATAAAGGATAAACTCATGATAAATGCCTATGTCTTCGTCATCGGGGACACAAGTTTAAAACGAATTATTGTGTTTTTTAATAAAAATTTACGCATATTCTAAAATACCGTTCTTACATACCTAATAGATTTGATTCACACAGTAATTCAATTCATTCACACGTTATGAAAATGTAGATAAATGTTATAAATCTTTTCGGACGCACATGCTAACGTGAATATTCATTTTTATTTTCTCTATACGTATAATGAAGGTATTGAGAAAGTATTGTATATCACCCAAAAATTCGATACCGAGATTTCATAGTAAAATCATGTTTGAGTTCCCCTGAATCCAAAAAAAATTAATAATGGTCAGTGTGTGTATGTGTGATTACAGCATACCCCAAAAACGAAAAGATCTTTAAACACCATATTTGGTATTTAGGTTTAATATCTTTCAAAAATGCGACACGAACATTTTTAAGAAAATCCCCCCACCCTAATCTACGCTTTACATAGAAGTTTATTTAAAAATGTTTATTTTCTCAAAAATGGCTCTAACGATTTTGATAAATATATCTACCATATATTAAAGATATTTACATTGTAAATAAAATGTATATCTTGAATTTTATGGGAATAGCCTCTAGTACCTCTTCATTCGGGATGAATTTTGCTGATTTTTTGCATAACTGGTAAACTGTAAGAGACAAAACTTTACCACGGTAAAATGCAGATCTCGTTAAAGCGCATACTTTGTCATACAGTTTTTTTTTATAATTGATCGTTTCCGAGATATTTCTTTTTACTGGTTTCAATTGTAAAATAGTTACAACTTTTCTCGTACGGGAATTTATCAACTGCTGGCCACACAAAGAAGCGAATTGCAATCACATAACAACCAGCATTTGATTATCGTTTTGCCTCATGTATTCCCTTATTTCCCTCTACATATTTGGGACTAAGTAATAAGACCATTTCTGATAATGTTTATATCGATTAGCTTGAAGTAGATAGAAGAATAAGCTTTTTAACAAAAATTTATTACAGAGATGTAGAAAAAGACATGTGAATGCAACACATCGGTTTTTTTTAATAAGAGAATACGCTGTGCCTCGTAACCTAGCCAATGAGAGGCGACATTCAAGTGTCAGTTAAAAGATATGTGCTAAAGTAGTAAGTTAAAAGCTATTTTGTACAGGATGCTGGGACGTTTATGGTGTGAAGAATTTCCTTAATATGGGTACATAAAATAACGTCACTTTATCATTTTAAAAGAAATTCTATCAGCCAAATTAACTAAGAGAAAATAATCTCCTTTAAATGAAATAAAAGCAAAATAAGGATATTATAGAATACGTGTATTAATTTTATAGTTAAAGAGTTTTCCCTAGACGACTGGTGTTTTCTAGATGTTCAAATGTTTCATGTGCGAGTTCGCAGTTATTTTACCTGAATTTAGTATAACACATGCCAGTTAGTACCTATTGACAGTAAGAATCACCGACATTTTGTTTAAACTCGTCGAAATAAATTAGTTAAGCTATAACAGTAAGGCGTTAATTAGCAACTTTCACAATAATTATTGACCGACATTATTACTTTACAGTTGAAAAACTGATAACATAGAAATATTGAAAAACGCCAAAAGTATATCATTCTTCTTTCCGCATATTAAATATCCGATGTGTTCCATTCACATGACTTTCTTATTCTGTTCTGCACACAAACTATTCTTACAAAGGATTACCTTTATCTACATCATACGTATCAGGATAAAGCTTAGCAGAAATGGTCTTATTACTTACTTCACAAGTTCGCTGATCTAAAGCGGCAGTCAAATGTTTTAAAGATGTCGCTATGCGATTGTTATTTAAATTCACTTCTTTCCATCAGGAGTAAAATAAAAGAGATAGCAAACGGAAGACTTTCTCTGAGAAAACTTAAGTATTTTAATACTAAAACCAGTAACAGGTAATATCTCGGAAATTATTTGCTCTACAAAACAACCGTATGACATTCTTCTGTAGAAAGTTTTTATCTATACTTTTTGGTTTACCAGTTAAGCAAAAGTCATTTAGAATGAAGAGAAATTCAGGGGTTATTTCCAGAAAATTCTGGGTATAATTTTATTAGCGTCTTTAAGTTACAGTAGTTTAATCAAGAACTTTAGAATCATTTTTAGAAAAATGTAAAATGTTCCAAATAAAGAGTACTTTGGGGTCTGCGGATTTTTCTGAAAATCTTCGTGTTGTATCTTTGGAAGATACTAAACTTAAATATCAAGTTTGGTTTTTAACGCATTTTCGTTTTTGAGTTGTGTTGTTCATAGACTTACGCACCTATTCATTCACACACATGAACACAGAGACACACACATTACCTTTTTCTAAAAATGTTTTTTTCTTATTCAGGGTTGCTCAAAATATGTATTTCCGGTGAAAATCGGTATCGAATTTGTGGGTGGAATACAATACCTTCTCTTCCTACTATGTATATTGTACATAGACAGAGTAAACATTAGAACTTTTTTAAATGTAATTTGGGTTCTAGAAAGTTTTAGTGCCCAATAATATGTAGGTATTTCAAGAAGTTACGGTACGTCTGAAATACCGATTCGCATACGCAGTGTAGCCATTTCAAACTTTGGTTCCCTCCACGGTTATGGATTCTAAATGCGCTTACGCATTTTTACCTTCTCTACACGTATTATGTAGATAGTGTATAGAGGAAGCATTGCACTCCACCCAAAATTCGATACCGAAATTTCACCGGAAATACAGTTTTAACGTCCCTTGTATAAAAAAAATGTATTTTCAGAAAAAGGTCCGCGTGTGTGTATGGGTGTCCGTGTGTCTGTGAAATCGATAACTCAAAAACAAAAAGTCGGTAAAATACCAAACTTGGTATTTCAGTTTAGTATCTTACAGGGATGCGACATGAAGATTTTGAGAAAACTCCCCCCACCCCCAATTACCCTTTACATTGAACTGTTTTCGAAAATTTTGATTTTATAAAAAATGGCTTTAACGATTTTGAATAAAATTTCGTGTATTAAACATATTTACCTGACTAATAAAATGTATATCTTGAATTTTCTGGGAATAGCCTCTGAAGAGTAGTTTATTCTGAATGAATTTTACTAAATTTTGAATAACTGATAAACGTAAGAGATGGACAAAAACTTACTACACAAAAAATGTAGAGCACATTAAAACACACAATTTATATTATATACATTTTTTTCGTGGAGTTCGCCGTTTTTGTGACATTCCTTATTTTTGGTTTCTGCTATGAAAAACGTATACCTTTCTCATACTGGACTTTGTCAACTCGTGTCCATACAAACAAATGAACTTCATTGACATAGCAACCAGTTTTGACCATCACTTTAACGAATGCTACTCCTTTATTTCGCTTCTACTTACAAGAAGCAAGTAATAAGAGTATTTCTGCTAATTTTTTCTCGATTAGCAGGAAGTAAATAGAAGTATAAGTCTTTTAACAATCATTTATTGCAGAGATGTAGAGAAAGTCATGTGAATGGAACACGTCAGATTTTTAGTTATTAAATTCGCAGAATTAAGCACTTGATATTGAAAATTAGTATACGTTTTTTCAAATACATTTTAAATAATATGAATAAAAGAAACAGTAAATAATAGCTTACTTAGTTCTAAATAACTACTTAGGTATGAATAATTATTAAATAAATATATGAATAATTAAAGAAAATTAAGTTGTTATTATAACATAGCAATATAATTGAATATTAATTCATAAATTGAAGCGCGAAATATTATACCTAATTATATATAAATAAAGTGTTATTAATATGCGTATTGAAACAGGAATACATTTTATATATTAGAATAAAATAGAGTAAAACGGGAATTAAACTGCTCAAGGTGCTGTGGGCTAAATCGTAATAATTTGGATAACATTATTCACGAGATATGATTCATTAGGTATGAAAAATCAATATTTACACAATCTAATAGGAAATACAGTACAATAAATGGTATTTCTGAATATTCGCGCGCACTACAGTGAAAACTGTAGAGTAAACGATTTATTTCTCACACAATAAATCTTCGATTGTTGATTTCGTTCATTTTACTGCATTATTACGTTTACCCTTTGGCAGTTTATACTACTGTTCGACAACTCGCCATACAGAAATCAGAGAAGAGTAAAAGAATAAATCACTGACAGGGAGCCTTTTGAAAATACATATTCATTTAAAAAAATCTTATGTGTACCATTCACATGGCTTTCTCTATATCCCTGCAACAAGTTATTCTTAAAAAGCGTATACTTCTATTTACTTCACGCTTATCACAAAAATTTAGCAGAAATAGTCTTATTACTTGCTTCCTTGTAAGTAGAAGCGAAATAACGGACTACCATAGGTTATAGTGATAGTCAAAAGCTGGCTGCTATGTTACTGAAGTTCCTTTGTTTGTATGGACACGAGTTCAGAAAGTCCTATACGGGAAAAGTATGTTTTTTATAGCTGAAACCAAAAACATGGAATATCTCAAAGACAATCAACTCCACGAAAAAAAATGTATATAACATAAATTGTGTGTTTTAAAGTGCTCTACATTTGCTGTGTGGTAAGGTTTTGTCCATCTCTTACGGTTTAGCAGTTATACAAAATTCCGTAAAATTGACCCAGATTAAAGTAGTCTTCAGAGGCTATTCCCAGAAAATTCAAAATATACATTTTTATTTGTCAGGTAAATATCTTTAATATACGATATTTTAATGAAAATCCTTGGAGCCATTTTTTAGAAAATCAAAATTTTCGAAAAAAGTTCCATATAAAGTGTAGTTGGGAGTGGGGGGATTTTTCTCAAAATCTTCTTGTCGCATCCCTGGGAAGTACTAAACTTAAATACCAAGTTTGGTACTTTATCGACTTTTCCTTTTTGAGTTATTCTATTCACAGACACATACCTTACTCTGAAAATGCTTTTTTTTTGGGGTTCAGGTGACCCTAAAACATATATCTCCCATGAAATCTCGGTATCGAATTTTTTGGTGGAGTGCAATCAAATACCTTCTCTATACACTATGTACATGTGCATATAGAGAAAGTAATGACTACATTTCGTAATATAACATAATATCGCAGTTTTGTAGTGAATAATTAACACTAAAATTGTGGGCTTTCCTTCTTTATTATTATATACCACATTAACGATTCGGAACATTAATTTAATGTCTTTTAGATCATAAAAGCAAGGAAAGGGGTGCAAAAGAGAGCAGCAAACTCTCTACGTTTTCTAAATCTGCGACATCAACAGGAAAAGACAACAACCATTCCTGAAATCTCTCTAATTTTTACTTTCTCGAGAGTGTATAGAGAAAGTATTGCACTCCACCCAAAAATTCGAGATTTCACCGGAAATATATGTTTTAGGGTCCCCTTTATCTAAAAGGCATTTTCGGAAAAAGATCCGTGTGTGTGGGTGTGTCCGTGTGTCCGTATGTCTGTGAACACGATAACTCAAAAACGAAAAGTAGGTAAAATACCAAACTTGGTATTTAAGTTTAATATCTTCCAGGGTTACGTCACGAACATTTTGAAAACAACCCCCCCCCCCAAAAACCCTTTTCATGGAACTATTTTCCAAAAGTTTTATTTTCTCAAAAATCGAGCTAACGATTTTGATTAAAATTTTTGTACATTAAAGATATTTACCTGACAAATAAAATGTATATTTTGAATTTTCTAGGAATAGCCTCTGAAGCGTAGATTAATCTGGATGAATTTTACGGAATTTAGAATAACTGATAAACCGTAAGATATGCACAAAAACTTACTGCACAAAAAATGTAGAGCGCGTTAAAACACACAATTTATGTTATGTAAAATTTTTTCGTGGAGTTCGTCGTTTCTGAGACATTCCTTATTTTGGTTTCTGCTATGAAAAAACTTATATTTTTCTCATACAGGAACTGGTCAACTCCAATCCATATAAACAAAGGAACTTCATTGACATAGCAACCAGCTTTAGACTATCACTTTAACCTATGGCAGTCCTTAATTTCGCTTCTACTTACAAGGAAGCAAGTAATAAGAATATTTCTGCTAATTTTTTCTGATTCGCATAAAGTAAATAGAAGTATAAGCTTTTTAAGAATAATTTGTTGCAGGGTTATAGAGAAAGTCATGCGAATGGTACATATCAGATTTTTTATTTAGAAAACCTGGCTACCCTAGCTGCAACTAACCTGTAAGCTTGCCCCTCGCCAACCACTTAGCTTTGGTTTAACGAAAACCTTCAAATATCTTTAGGAATACGGTTTTCTTCATTTAACATGTAACATCTGTTAAGTTTTGTCCTTAGTCGTTAGTCAGGACCGTTCACCCTGACCGTTACTTAAGAACAGATTTGTGTCTTCTTTGTTATTGCTTTGGAATGCGTCGATTTTCTTACCTTGCCAACATAACGTATCCAAATGTGCTCTGTGGTGGAAGCGTCTCTTTAACCTTTCTTCACACTTAAAACTGACAACATTCCTTCACCATTAAACATACTCATATTATCCTGTTTGTAATTAACTTACAATGATGTATAGTTTACTATTGTAGGTATCCATTGATTATACTGACGTCATTAAATCAATTATGGACCATTTAACATCAACTGTCCTGTCGTTTTATATAAATTTGTACCTATACAATAAGGTATCAAATAATTCTTGTATTTTTACTTTCTCTACACGTACTTACTATGCACATGGTATATAGAGAAGGTATTGCATTCCACCCAAAAATTCGAATCCGAGATTTCACCGGAAATACATGTTTTGGGTTCCCTGGATCCAATAAAAAGGATTTTTAGAAAAAGATCTCTGTGTGTGTGTGTGTGTGTGTGTGTGTGTGTGTGTGTGTGTGTGTGTGTGTGTGTGTGTGTAGAGAGAGAAAGAGCATCTACAAAACGAAAAGACTTGGTATTTAAGTTTGCTATCTTCCAAGGATGCGACATGAAGATTTTCAGAAAATCCCCCCACCCCAAACTATATACCCTTTACATGGAAAAAATTTAGACAATTTTGATTTTCTCAAAAATGGCTCTAGCGATTTTGATTAAAATCTCTTATACCCAAGCTATTTACATGCCAAATTAAATGTAAATTTTGAATTTTCTGGGAATAGGCTCTAAAGACCTTTATTCTGGGTGATTTTTATTGAATTTTGCATACCTAGTAAACCGTAAGAGATAGACAAAAACATACTTCACAAAATATGTAGATTACGATAAAACACACAATTTATGTCATATACATTTTTTTCGAGATATTACTTGTTATTCATTTCAGTTTTAAGATACTTTACGGGAACTTGAAAACTCCTGACCACGCAAAGAAATGGATTTCAATCCCTAGCAACCGCTTTTTAAAACATTTGACTGTCGGTTTAGCCCAGTGCATTCCCATATTTCCATTCTACTTATAAAATAACTCAGCAATAAGACCGTTTCTGCTAATACTTTAGCACTAAATAAATACAAGAATAAGCTTTTTAACAATGTAGGGAAAGTCACGTGAATGGAACACATCAAATTTATATTAAATAAGTTTTCTCGTGTGTATAATATTTTCAATAACACTTCGAACAATTTTAAAAAGCTGTTACGGCTTTAGAAAGTTGAATACAAAAGTACGATAATTAGTTGTAAAAGTTCGCATTCAGATATAAGACTTTTAGAATGCATAAATACAGTGAAACATATTAGGCGAGGTCGGGTACCCTTGACATTTAAAGTTGAGCTTACTCTGAAGAAAACACGATCTATATCTTTCGAAATTATAACAATAATAAATCCGATATATCTTAACCTAATAAAATCAGCTTAAAATAAGTATGTATTATAAATTGATATTAAACTTAAGACATTTATGAAAACAAACTAATCATTTCGGCACTTTGAACATAAATTATTACCTACAAACCAATTAGGTATTTACTGAACGGGTACAAAATTCTTACTATGCATCATATTTCCCAGCTGTCATTATGTTGTTTGATCAGGTCGCATAACAATGCTTGCCCGAGATTTACTGCTGAGCGACTTAACTGTGGAGGTCCTGGAAACCTACAGCTGGCCTTGGGTGATCAACAATGTCGTCAACTTCATGAAAATGTGCAAAATTATTAATAATATATAAATTGTTGCCAAGGTTGTTATTGTTAGTTAACCACTGTAAGATTTATGTAACATTTTGTAATTCTACCTCATTGTACAACTCAATGTTCAGTCGCGATATGACGTCATTGTTGAAGCGACTATAATAAATTAAAAAAAAAAAATACGAAGAGAAACCGCAGTACTATTGGACATTGTTGAATGACCGCTAATATTAACGGCAGCATTTTGAAGCCAAGCTATACTTTTTTGTTCTTAGCTTGAGGAAGTCATAAAGGGGGAGAGAGAGAACACAAGATTTTTTAAAGACATATTACTACCACATCATTTCTCAACTAGGTAATTCTCATTAAAACACAGACCCATTAAGATTAATAGGAACTTTAGCGCTTATATTCTAAATGCCATATATTCTGGTCAAAAATTCCTCCAAATGGGTCTCTCTGTACGAAGAAAAACTCAAGTTTTGAGAAACAGAAAAATAAGAAACCGTTCTCCATTCGAAATGACGTGTAATCTCATGTTTAATGGCCATTTAGAGATTTAAAAATCTGATGTGCTCTATTCATATGACTTTCTCTACATCCCTGCAACAAATTATTGTTAAAAAGCTTATGCTTCTATTTACTTCATGCCAAACGAGAATAAATTAGTAGAAATAGTCTTATTACTTGTTTCCTTGTAAGTAGGAGTGAAATAAGGGAGTACCATACGTTAAAGTGATGGTCAAAAAAGTGTTGCTATGTGATTGAAGTTCCTTTGTTTGTATGGACACGAGTTGACAAATTCCTGTATGAGAAAAGTAAAGTTTTTTTAAAGCTGAAACCAAAAACAAGGTATATCTAACAAATGACCAGCTCCACGAAACTAACATATGTAACATAAATTGTGTGTTTTAACGTGCTCTACATATTTTGTGTGGTAACTTTTTGTCAATCTCTTACGGTTTAGCAGTTATTCAAAATTCCGTAAAATTCATCCAGAATAAAGTAGTCTTCAGAGGCTATTACCAGAAAATTCAAGATATACATTTTATTTGTCAGGTAAATGTCTTTAATGTATGATATTTTAATCAAAATCGTTAGAGCCATTTTTGAGAAAATCAAAATTTTCGAAAAAAGTTCCATGTAAAGGTTAGTTAGGAGTGGGGGGATTTTTCACATAATCTTCGTGTCGCATCCCTGGAAGATACTAAACTTAAATACAAAGTTTGGTACTTGACAGACTTTTCGTTTTTGAGTTATCCTGTTCAAAGGCACACACGCGACCTTTTTCTGATAATGCTTTTTTTTGATACAGGGGATCCTAAAACATATATTTCCGGTGAAATCTCGGTATCGAATTTTTGGGTGGAGTGCAATACTTACTCTATACACTATGTACATACGTAATATACGTATTGAGAGAGCAAAAATGGCGGAAAGTAAAAATCTAAACCACTTTTAAATAGGAAAAAGAAACAAGAGCTTTCTTTGGTCCCCTTAACGATTTTGGATGGAAAGCTTCTGAAGTCTTCTTCATTCTGGATGACCGTAATTTGTGAGAGAAAGAAAATATCTTACTACACAAAACACGTAGATGTTATATTGCGTGCGATAGCTTTCAAAACATTTGACTATCGCTTTAGCCTAACGTCCACCTTAATTTCCCTGCTACTTACAAGGAAGCCAGTAATAAGACCATTTCTGCTAATGCTCATCTCCTTTAGTATGACGTAGATAAAAGAATAATCTTTTGTTAGGAAAGTTTGTTTGTGAAACAGCTGGAGGAAGCCATGAGTGGAACAATTGTTTTTTTTAAACAGTTTGTAGAATATTAGTATGCAACACATCAAAATTTTTTGTTTAATTCAGATTTGTGTATATAAACAATTATTTATGTGTAATGATTATAAGTCGATTATATATACATTACCTTATTTGTCATTTAGCAATTCAATTATTGTTCATGTACTCGTATTTCTTGATTTCGGCAACCTATGATCTCTCGGAAGCCCGCCTGGGTAGTGTAGTGGAAGCGTGTATAGCTCATACTCAACAGGTCGCGAGTTCGAATCTTGCTTAGGGTGAGTTACCCGGATAAGGTTTTATTCGGGGTTTTCCCTTATCCTGAGTAGACGAATATTGAGTAACTTTGAGCTCCATGGACCTCGAGATCATTTCATCGTCCGATATGACCAACCAGATTAAAAGCTATTAAAAAGAATCCATTGGATAGGTAGTCAGAATGAAAAACTCAATGCCATAGCCGGGATTTGAACCACGGATCTCCCGATCTCTAGCGGGTTGCTCTGCCACTGAGCTACTATGGCAACATGCCGGCCGTTTTATTCTGAGATGACCACTCCAATGTTGTAAGTACTTTTCCAATACCAATAGTTGGCTATACTGTGAATCCTGGGACTTAAGTACATAAGTAAATCGCCAATGGGATTATCACCTCAGAATAATTTGAGATCACTTGTGGTTTACCGTGAAACATGCGAGTCAGTTGAGAAATTCAATGCTATGTTGTCATGGTAGCTCAGTGGCAGAGCAACAGGTTAGAGATCGGGAGATCCGTGGTTCAAATCCCGGCTATAGCATTGAGTTTTTCAGTCTGACTCTACCTATCCAACTCCTGTGTGAAAAAACAATTCAATACTATAATTCATTGTTAAGAGAAAAAAAATCTATATGGACGTCCTGTAATCATAAATCTGTATTAGTAATCGGTTCATAGATCACTTCAAATTGATAATTAGCTTTCGGTAATGTATGCATACATACTTCGTCTGTTGTTATAAGCTTGCCCCGCTAATTTGTATCCTTTTGGCGCAATTCCCGTCCCTTTTCTCTAATTAACTATATATGTCTTGAATGGCGACATACAAACATACACTGTGCGAGATCAGGCGAATAAAGGATAAACTCATGATAAATGCCTATGTCTTCGTCATCGGGGACACAAGTTTAAAACGAATTATTGTGTTTTTTTATAAAAATTTACGCATATTCTAAAATACCGTTGTTACATACCTAATAGATTTGATTCACAAGTAATTAAATTCATTCACACGTTATGAAAATGTAGATAAATGTTATAAGTCTTTTCGGATGCACATTCTAACGTGAATATTCATTTTTATTTTCTCTATACGTATAATGAAGGTATTGAGAAAGTATTGTATATCACCCAAAATTCGATACCGAGATTTCATAGTAAAATCATGTTTGAGTTCCCCTGAATCCAAAAAAAACTAATAATGGTCAGTGTGTATATGTGTGATTACAGCATACCTCAAAAACGAAAAGATCTTTAAACACCATATTTGGTATTTAGGTTTAATATCTTTCAAGAATGCGACACGAACATTTTTAAGAAAATCCCCCACCCCAATCTACGCTTTACATAGAAGTTTGTTTAAAAATGTTTATTTTCTCAAAAATGGCTCTAAGGATTTTGATAAATATATCTACCATATATTAAAGATATTTACAATGTAAATAAAATGTATATCTTGAATTTTGTGGGAATAGCCTCTAGTACCTCTTCATTCGGGATGAATTTTGCTGATTTTTGCATAACTGGTAAACTGTAAGAGACAAAACTTTACCACGGTAAAATGCAGATCTCGTTAAAGCGCATACTTTTTTTTTTTTTTTATAATTGATCGTTTCCGAGATATCTCTTTTTACTGGTTTCAATTGTAAAATAGTTACATTTTTTCTCGTACGGGAATTTACCAACTGCTGGCCACACAAAGAAGCGAATTGCAATCACATAACAACCAGCATTTGATTATCGTATTCCCTTATTTCCCTCTACATATTAGGGACTAAGTAATAAGACATTTCTGATAATGTTTATATCGATTAGCTTGAAGTAGATAGAAGAATAAGCTTTTTAACAAAGAGATGTAGAAAAAGACATGTGAATGTAACACATCGGTTTTTTTTAATAAGAGAATACGCTGTGCCTCGTAACCTAGCCAATGAGAGGCGACATTCAAGTGTCAGTTAAAGGATATGTGCTAAAGTAGTAAGTTAAAAGCTATTTTGTACAGAATGCTGGGACTTTTATGGTGTGAAGAATTTCCTTAATATGGGTACATACAATAACGTCACTTTATCATTTTAAAAGAAATTCTATCAGCCAAATTAACTAAGAGAAAATAATCTCCTTTAAATGAAATAAAAGCAAAATAAAGATATTATAGAATACGTGTATTCATTGTATAGTTAAAGAGTTTCCCCCCTAGACGACTGGTGTTTTCTAGATGTCCAAATGTTTCATGTGCGAGTTCGCAGTTATTTTACGTGAATTTAGTATAACACATGCCAGTTAGTACTTATTGACAGTAAGAATCACCGACATTTTGTTTAAACTCGTCGAAATAAATTTGTTAAGCGTTAATTAGGAACTTTCACAATCATTATTGACCGACATTATTTTTCTTTATCAAATCAAAATTATATTTGAAATTATTGCCCTATGGTTTTGTAAGCATCACATTACTTTACAGTTGAAAAGCTGATAACATAAAAATATTGAAAAACGTCAAAACTATAATATCATTCTTCTTTCCGCATATTAAATATCCGATGTGTTCCATTCACATGACTTTCTTATTCTGTTCTGCACACAAACTATGCATACAAAGGATTATACCTTTATCAACATCATACGTATCAAGATAAAGCTTAGCAGAAATGGTCTTATTACTTAGTTCACAAGTTCCATAAGGGAATACACTGATCTAAAGCGGCAGTCAAATGTTTTAAAGATGTCGCTATGCGATTGTTATTCAAATTCACTTCTTTCCATCAGGAGTAAAACAAAAGAGATAGCAAACGTATGACTTTCTCTGAGAAAACTTAAGTATTTTAATACTAAAACCAGCAACAGGTAATATCTCGGAAATTATTTGCTCTACAAAACAACCGTATGACATTCTTCTATAGAAAGTTTTTATCTATACTTTTTGGTTTACCTGTTAAGCGAAAGTCATTTAGAAAGAAGAGGAATTCTGAGGTTATTCCCAGAAAATTCAGGATATACTTTTATTAGCGTCTTTAAGTTACAGTAGTTTAATCAAAAACTTTAGAATCATTTTTAGAAAAACGTAAAATGTTCCATATAAAGAATACTTTGGGGTCTGCGGATTTTTCTGAAAATCTTCGTGTTGTATCCTTGGAAGATACTAAACTTAAATATCAAGTTTGGTATTTAACGCATTTTCGTTTTTGAGTTGTGTTGTTCACAGACACACACACCTATTCATTCACACACATGCACACAGAGACACACACATTACCTTTTTTCTAAAAAATTTTTTTTTTCTTATTCAGGGTTGCGCAAAATATATATTTCCGGTGAAAATCGGTATCGAATTTGTGGGTGGAATACAATACCTTCTCTTCCTACTATGTATATTGTAAATAGAGGGTTGCCCTCCGTGGTGTAATGGTTTCCATGCTGACTTCGTATACCCAAGGTCGCGGGTTCAAACCCGGCGGAGGACGATGGATTTTTTCGGGCGTAAAAATCCTTAGCATGGCTTCCTTCGGAAGGGAAGTAAAGCTGTTGGTCTCGTGTCGTAGATTTACGGCACGTAAAAGAACCTCAAGCCTGATAGAGAGGCCTCTGAGCAAAATTAAGCGGTCTTTCACGCCCAATTTAGAATGGGACGCTGAGAACCACAGCCGTTAAAGAGCGTCCATAAATAACATACCCTTTACGGAGCTTCTTCTTCGACTCGTTAAGATGGCCAAGAAGAGACAGCGCAGACTCGCCGCTGCCAAGGCAGCACCCGACGCCTCTTCCTCGGCAGCCGCATTTGCCGCCCCGGTTCAGTGCCGTGGTACGGGGGGTCCCTAGGGGCCTTTCCACCCGGCACCTCCTCGCCGCAGCGAAATCCAAGTGGCCTTCTTGTTTGAGGGCCACAAGGATAATTTGCAACCGGGGACCTACACCACTTGTGAGGCTGGAGCTTCAGGATCGATCGGACCTCGACGCTGCCTTGGCGTCAGGGTTGCCCTTGTTAGGGCAACTCCTGGTCGTCGAGGCTAGCAAGATGGAACGTTACCGGCCCTGTCGTCGCTGTTGTGCCTTCGGGCATACAGCCGACTCCTGCTCCTCGTCGCCGCGGTGCCACTACTGTGGCTTCGCCAACACCATCGCTGAGTGCACTGAGCACAATCTACGCCGTCGCCGCCGGTTCTGTGCCACCTGCCGTGGCACAGGACATTTCACAGGGCAAGCGCAGTGCCCTCTCTACCCAAGGAGCAGCACTTTTTCACCACCTCCTGCGCGCCGCACCACTCCACCGCAGGCATCAACCACCGAGGCCTCACCACCTGTACTCTCAACAGACGCAGCGACGCGAGAAGCCATTCAGGACCTCCACGCGGAGATCCTGAACGTCGGCGCTCGACTAGCTGCTCTGGAAGAGACATGCAGCCTCCTCACACAGAAGCTGCAGGAACTGCAAGCTTCCAACGCCGCAGCAGCCACCAGCCAGCAGACTACAGCTGCCGACCTGTCCACCAGGATCGACGCCCTCATGCAGCCGCTGAGGCAGGTTCTCCTGCAACAAGCTGCATACTCTGCTGAGCTGTTCCAGTCGAGACGTCAGCAGCCCAACACCGCTCCTCCTCCTGTACAGGCTGAGGGGCACGCACGGCTCGGGGATACTCGACCACCAACACAGTGGAAGACTACTGGGAGCATCGCGGAGCAATTCCGAAGCAGGTATAATCCATAAGAGCTACGTCCTATTCTCTCCTCTATTTCCACCGTTTATTTCCTTACCAATATCACCTCTATTCCCTAGGCTGCAGTCAGGTTCCATGGCTGTCAGCCTAGAAATAACCTTTCACCCGCTCCCGCAAAACGTGCGACAGCTTCCTACCTCTCGTCTACTAACGCGGGTGCATTAGCGGGACCGCGCAAAGCCACGTGATTCTCAACAAACTACTGTTATAACGTGGAGGGGTTTTTAGTGGGTATGCCGCATGAGGAAGCGGAGAGTCCCACATATCCTCCCAGCCATTGCACTTCGGCTGGGGGTTGAATGCGTAATGCATTTTTCCCCTCCACGGTAAAAAAATAAATAATAAAAAAAAAAAAAAAAAAAACTTTTTTTTTCTGTACATAGAGAGAGTAAACATTAGAACTTTTTTAAATGTAATTTGGCTGCTAGAAAGTTTTAGTGCCCAATAATATGTAGGTATTTCAAGAAGTTACGGTACGTCTGAAATACCGATTCGCATACGCAGTGTAGCCATTTCAAACTTTGGTTCCCTCCACGGTTATGGATTCTAAATGCGCTTACGCATTTTTACTTTCTCTGCACGTATTATGCACTCCACCCAAAATTCGATACCGAAATTTCACCGGAAATACAGTTTTAGAGTCCCTTGTATAAAAAAAATGTATTTTCAGAAAAAGGTCCGCGTGTGTGTATGTGTCCGTGTGTCTGTGAACTCGATAACTCAAAAACGAAAAGTCGGTAAATACCAAACTTGGTATTCAAGTTTAGTATCTTCCAGGGATGCGAACGAAGAGTTTGAGAAAAATCCCCCCTTTCTCTACCTTTACATGAAAAAAATTCGAAAATGTTGATTTTCTAAAAAATGGCTATAACGAATTTGATTAAAGTGCCGTATATTAAATATATTTATTTGGCAAATAAAATGCATATCTTGAATTTTTAGTTTCTCTATACATAGGTATAGAGAATGTATTGCACTCCACCAAAAAAATCGATACTGAGATTTCACTGGAAATATGTGTTTTAGAGTCCCCTGTAACCAAAAAAAAAGTATTTTCAGAAAAAGGTCAGTCTGTGTCAGTGTGTCTGTGAGCACGATAAATCAAAAACGAAAAGTCGGTAAAGTACCAAACTTGGTATTTAAGTTTAGTATCTTCCGGGGATTCGACACGAAGATTTTGAGAAAAATCCCCGTACTCCAAATTACCCTTTACATGGAACTTTTTTCGAACATTTTGAATTTCTAGAAAATGACTCTAACGATTTTGATTGAAATATCGTATATTAAGGATATTTACCTGACAAATAAAATGTATATCTTGAATTTTCTGGAAACAGCCTCTGAAGACTTCTTTATTCTGGATGAATTTTACGGAATTTTGCATAAGAGATAAACCGTAAGAGATGGACAAAAACTTACCACATAAAAAATGTAGAGCACATTAAAACACACAATTTATGTTGTATACATTTTTTTCGTGGAGTTGATTGTTTTTGAGATATTCCTTGTGTTTGGTTTAAGCTATAAAAACTTATATTTTTCTCATACAGGACTTTGTGAGCTCTTGTCCATACAAACACAGGAACTTCCGTGACATAGCAACCAGCTTTTGAGTATCACTTTAACCTATGGTACTCCCTTATTTCGCTTCTACTTACAAGGAAGCAAGAAATAAAGACTATTTCTGCTAATTTTTTCTCCATTAGCAGGAAGTAAATAAAGGAAAACCTTATAAAAATAATTTATTGCAGAGATATAGAGAAAGTCATGTGAATGGAACACATCAGATTTTTTGGGAATAGCCTCTAAGGACCTCTATATTCTGAATAAATTTTACTGAATTTTGCGTAACTGCTAAACCGTAAGAGATAGACAAAACCTTACTATATCACGTTAAAACACACAATTTATACCATATACGTTTTTTTTCTCAGAAATTAACCATTTCTGAGATAGATATTCCTTGTTATTTGTTTCAGAATCAAAAAATTAAACTTTTCTCACACGGAAAGTTGTAAACTGCTGGCCCTGCATAGAAACTGATTTCAACCACATGGCAACCAGCTTTTAAAGGATTTGACTATCGTTTTAGCCTCGTGTATTCCCTTATTTTCCTTCTACTTACAAGGAAGCAAGTAATTAAGGCAATTCTGCTAATGTTTATCTCGCTTATCATAAAGCAGAAAATGCTTTTTAACAATAATTTGTTACAGCGGTGTAGAGAAAGTCATGTGAATGGAACACGTCAGATTTGTACTTTCTCTATACCCACTGTATACACATGTATAGAGAAGGTATTGTAATGCAACCAAAAATTCGATACCGAGGTTTTACCAGAAATACATGTTTTAGGACCCCCTGAATCCAAAAAAAAGCCTTTTTAGAAAAATGTCCGTGTGTGTGTTTATTTATTTTTTTTAATTTATGGACGCTCTTTAACTGCTGTGGTTCTCAGCGTCCCATTCTATACTGGGCGTGAAAGACCGCTTAATTTTGCTCAGAGGCCTCTCTATCAGGCTTGAGGTTCTTTTACGTGCAGTAAATCTACGACACGGGACCCACGGCTATACTTCCCTTCCGAAGTAAACCGTGCTAAGGATTTTGACGCCCGAAAAAATCCATCGTCCTCCGCCGGGTTCGAACCCGCGACTTTGGGTATATGAAGTTAGCATGGTAACCACTACACCACTGAGGGTGGGTGTGACTGTGGCCAGCATAGCTCAAAAATGAAAAGACCATTTGGTTTTTAAGTTTGGTATCTTCCACGAAGATTTTCAAGATAATCCCCCCACCACAAACTACCCTTTACATGGAAAAAATTTCGAAATTTTTGATTTTCTTAAAAATGACTAACGATTTTGATTAAAATTGCGAATATTTAAGAGATATACTTGCCAAATAAAATGTATATCTTGAACTTTCTGGGAATAATCTCTGAAGACTACTTTATTCTGGAAGACTTTTACGGAATTTTGCATAACTGCTTAACCGTAAGAGATGGACAAAACTTCGCAATATCACTACTTTTTTTTTTCGTGTAGTTGATCGTTTTTGACACATTCCATGTTTTAGGTTTCAGCTTTGAAAAACTTATACTTTTCTCATACAGGAATTTGTCAACTCTTGTCCATACAAACAAAGGAACATCAGTCACATAGCAACCAGCTTTTGACTATCACTTTAGCCTATTTCGCTTCTATTTATAAGGAAGCAAATAATAAGACTATTTCTGCTAATTTTTTCTCGATTAGCATGAAGTAAATAGAAGCATAAGCTTTTTAACAGTAATTTGTTGCAGAGTTGTAGAGAAAGTCATGTGAATGGAAGACATAAGATTTTTCCCTATTGTGACACTTCATAGAGGCTACATGTCTGGACATTATGAGCATGCTTCACAAGGCAAACGTTGCAGACATGCAACTCTACTTATTTGCCATGCTTTTAACCTTTGAGGGAACACCAGAGGACAAACTGACCGAGCCAGCGATAACAAAAGATAGCGGACTTCCGGTTGGATACTGCTGTAACTTCCTGTAAGGAGACAAGCCTCCTGATATGGGAGCTGGATGAAGGAAACCATTAGGTAATGCTTGCCCAAATTCCTCCAAGTCAACGTAACTAAAATACGCTAATAACTCAAGAGCTTGCGAAGTTAATACTTAAAAACTTTAGTGTTTTATATTCACATGTCTTTCTCTATTCGCTCTACCGAAAACTATTCTCACAAAAGCTTATTATTCTGTATGCTTCATGTCGACACAGATAAACTTTCAGTTCGCATTTATAGCATTTCGCAGTACCTGCTATACAGTCATATTGTACTAATATGTGATTGACTGAAAGTTCCATTCTCTTTTAAAGACTACTATAAAAAAATCTGATGTGTTCCATTCACATGACTTTCTCTATATCCCTGCAACACATTCTTCTTAAAAAGCTTATATTTCTATTAGCTTCATGCTAATGAGTAAAACATTAGCAGAAATAGTCATATTACTTGCTTCCTTGTGAGTAGAGGTGAAATAAGGGAGTACCATAGGTTAAAATGATAATCAAAAGCTGGTTGCTATGTCACTGAAGTTCTTTTGTTTGTATGGACAGCAGTTGACAAATTCCTGTATGAGAAATGTATAAATTTTTCATAGCAGAAACCAAATATAAGGAATGTCACAAAAACGACGAACTCCACGAATATAAAATGTATATAACATAAATTTTGTGTTTTAACGTGCTCTACATTTTTTGTGTAGTAAGTTTTGGTCCCTCTCTTACGGTTTAGCAGTTATTCAAAATTTAGTAAAATTAATCCAGAATAAACTACTCTTCAGAGGCTATTCCCAGAAAATTCAAGATATACATTTTATTTGACAGATAAATATCTTTAATATACGAAATTTTAATCAAAATCGTTAGAGCCATTTTTGGGAAAATCAAAATGTTCGAAAGAAGTTCCGTGTAAAGGGTAGTTGGGGATGGGGGGGATTTTTCTCAAAATCTTCGTGTCGCATCCCTGGAAGATAGCAAACTTAAATACCAAGTTTGGTATTTTACCTACTTTTCGTTTTTGAGTTATCGTGTTCACAGACACAAGGACACACACACACACACACACGGACCTTTTTCCGAAAATGTTTTTTTTTTTTTTTTTTTAGATAAAGGGGACCCTAAAACATATATTTCCGGTGAAATCTCGGTATCGAATTTTTTGGTGGAGTGCAATATATTCTCTATACACTATGTATATAGTGCTTATATAGAAAGTAAAAAGGAAAAGAAAAACGAATAACTACCGCCTATTTGAGAAAATACAAATATTTGAAAATTTACACCAATAATAAGAAATATCTTGGTTAACTATATAAAAAGAATTTGACATAAACTATGTGCTTTAATGAGATCTACACATTTGAGTAATAAGACAATTAAATTGTAGGTATATCTCTAATTTTCTGGGGATAGCCTCTGATGTTCTTTTCTTTTTTATTGACCTTTACATAACTGTTAAACCGTAAGATATAGAGGTAAACTTATCACAATTTATGTTTTTTTGGAGTTAACCATTTCTGAGATATTTCTTGTTGTTCGTTTCAATTTTAAAAGAATTAAACTTTTCTCCCACGGGAATTTGTCAACTCCTGTAATGCAGAAGAAGTGAATTTCAATGACATAGCAGCGAACTTTTAAGAGATTTCGCCTAGCGCTTTAGCCATGTGTATTCCCTCATTTCACTTCTGCTTACAAAGAACTAATACTGTTGATCTTCATTAACATTAACAAGATTTCTAAGTATGATTTGTTACAGAATAGATGCGAATCAATACATCAGATTTTTACTTTCTCTATACGTGCTATGTATCTAGTGTATAGAGAAGGTATTGCACTCCACCAAAAAATTCGATACCGAGATTTCACCGGAAATATTTGTTTTAGGGTACCCTGTATCTAAAAAAAAGTATTTTCAGAAAAAGGTCCGTGTATGTGTGTGTCAGTGTGTCCGTGTGCCTGTGAACACGGTAACTCAAAAACGAAAAGTCGGTAAAATACCAAACTTGGTATTTAAGTTTAGTATCTTTCAGGGATGCGACACGAAGTTTTTGAGAAAAATCCCCCTACCCCAAACTACCCTTTACATGGAAGTTTTTTCGAAAATTTTGATTTCATAAAAAATGGCTTTAACGATTTTGATTAAAATATCGTATATTAAAGATATTTCCATGGCAAATAAAATGTATATTTTGAATTTTCTGGTAATAGCTTTGAAGACTACTTTATTCTGGGTCAATTTTACGGAATTTTGCATAATTGCTTAACTGTAAGAGATGGACAAAAACTTACCAGATAACAAATGTAGAGCACCATAAAACATAATTTATGTCATATACATTTTTTTCGTGGACTTGATTGTTTTTGAGATATTCCTTGTTTTTGGTTTCAGCTATAAAAACTTATACTTTTCTCATTCAGGACTTTGTGAACTCGTGTCCATACAAACAAAGGAACTTCAGTCGCAGCGCAACCAGCTTTTGACAATCACTTTAACCTATGGTACCCCCTTATGGAACACATCCGATTTTTTGTTTCAAATGAGAACATTTTAAGTTCTGGACATCTGCACACCAATAATTTCCTCAAAATTACAACGCTTTCTAAGTGACTTATCAGTAGGAGTGTCATTGGTTCACTTACCATTAGATCAAAGCCCCAGTTACACTGTTTTACAGCTCTGCTATAAATCAGGGGCTCCAAACATCTGAAGTGTTCTCTACATCGTTTTAACAAATTATTGTTAAAAGCATATACTTTAAACAAGTCGTGATAAACATTAGCGGAAACTGTCCTAATTACCTGCTTCCTTGTAAATAGTAGGGAAATAAAGAAATACACCAGATTAAGTCATAATCAAATCATTTAAAAGCTGGTTGCAATGTGGTTGAAATCCGTTTCTACGCACTGCCAGGAGAAGTTTAAGTATCTTGAATCTGAAACAAATAACAAGGAATATCTCAGAAATGGTCAATTCTACGAAAAAAGTATGATTGTTCTATCTCTTACGGCTTACCAACTACGCAAAAATTCATTCACAATAAAGAGGTCTTTAGAGGCTATCCCCAGATAATTCAAGATATACATTTTATTTGCATCTTTAATATACCTACGGTATTTTAATCAACATCGTTAGAAAAAAGTTTGAGAAAAGTTTAAGTATTTTAAATCTGAAACAAATAATAAGGAATATCTCAGAAATGGTCAAATCTACGAAAAAACATATATGGCATAGATTGTTTGTTAAACACACAATTACACATAGTTTATTTTGTAAGTTTTTATCTTTCTCCATTTGATTTGTAAGTTTTTGTCTCTCTTACGGTTTACCAATTACGCAAAATTCACCAAAACTTATTCAGAATTATGAGATCTTTAGAGGCTATTCCTAGAAAATTCAAGATGTACATTTATTTGCATCATTAATATATTTACGATATTTTAATCAAAATTGTTAGAGCCATTCCATTCACATGACTTTCTTTACATCCCTGCAACAAAATATTATTAAAAAGTTTATGCTTCTGTTTACTTCATGCTAATCGAGAAAAAATAGCAGAAATAGTCTTATTACTTGCTTCCTTGTAAGTAGAAGCGAACTAATGGAGTACCATAGGTTAAAGTGATAGTCAAAAGCTGGTTGCTATGTGACTGAAGTTCCATTGTTTGTATAAACAGGAGTTCACAAATTCCTGTGTGATCAAATTCCTATGTTTTTTAAAGGTGAAATCTAAAACCAGGAATAACTCAAAAACGATCAACTCCACGAGAAAAATGTATATAACATAAATTATGTGTTTTAGCGTGCTAAACATTTTTTGTGTGATGAGTTTTTGTCCATCTCTAACGGTTTAGCAATTTTGCAAAATTCCGTAAAATGTATCCAGAATAAAGTAGTCTTCAGAGGCTAGTCCCAGAAAATTCAAGATATACATTTTATTTTTCAGGTAAATATCTTTAATATACGATATGTTAATCAAAATCGTTAGAGCCATTTTTGAAAAGATTAAAATTATCGAAAAAAAATTGCATGTAAAAGGTAGTTTGGGGTGGGGGGATTTTTCTCAAAATCTTCGTGTCGTATCCAAGACACACCGACACACGGACACATACAAACGGATGTTTTTTCGGAAAATACTTTTTTTGGTTACAGGGGACCCTAAAACATATATTTCCGGTGAAATCTCGGTATCGAATTTATGGGCGGAGTGCAATACCTTCTCTATACACTATGTACATAGTACGTGTAGAGAAAGTAAAAGGTAAAGATACATTTTTGCTAAAAGTAAACTTGATAAGGTTGAATACTTTAATAGATCCATCTATTTCACTATGAGTGTAATTATCTAAACTTGATGCTGTGGTCAAGATCGCTGTATACGGTATAATTAGGGCTGTCTATGGCAGCATGAGAATTAAAAGCAAATGAAGGAATGTTCTTTCTGAAGAGGCAGCGCTTTTTGTATCGTTCGAAAAGGCTAATGAGAGGTGAGTTGCTGCTGCGACTTAATCATACATAGTCTCTGTATCCATTCACATGACTTTCTCTACCGCTCTGTAACAATTTTTACTTTCCTTATACGCACTATGTACATAGTGTATACAGAAGGTATTGCACTCCACCAAAAAATTCGATACCGAGATTTCACCGGAAATATATGTTTTAGGGTCCCCTGTGTCCAAAAAAGTATTTCAGCAAAAGGTCCGTGTGTGTGTCCGTGTTTCTGTGAGCACGATAACTGAAAGATGAAAAGTCGGTAAAATACCAAACTTGGTATTTAAGTTTAGTATCTTCCAGGGATGCGAGACGAAAATTTTGAGAAAAATCTCTCCACCCCAAACTACCCTTTACATGGAACTTTTTTCGAAAATTTTGATTTTCTAAACAATGGCTCTAATGATTTTGAAAAAATATCGTATACTAAAGATATTTACCTGGCAAATAAAATGTATATTTTGAATTTTCTGGGAATAGCCTCTGAAGACTACTTTATTCTGGATCAATTTTACGGAATTTTGCATAACTGTTAAAGCGTAAGAGATGGACAAAAACTTACCATACAACAAATTTAGAGCATTTTAAAACACACAATTTATGTTATATACATTTTTTTCGTGGAGTTGATTGTTTTTGAGATATTCCTTGTTTTTGGTTTCAGCTATAAAAAATATACTTTTCTCATACAGGACTTTGAAACTCGTGTCCATACAAACAAAGGAACATCAGTCACATAGCAACCAGCTTTTGACTATCACTTTAACATATGGTAATCCCTTATTTCGCTTCTACTTACAAGAAATCATGTAATAAGACTATTTCTGCTAATTTTTTCTCGATTAGCAGGAAGTAAACAGAAGCATAAGCTTATTAACAATAAGTTATTGCAGAGTTGTAGAGAAAGTCATGTGAATGAAACACATCAGATTTTTTTTAAAGCTTAACTCCTTTAACCTGGTTGGTCATATCGGACGATGAATGAAATTGGTGAAATGATGCTCAAATGGTCTCGGGGTCCACGGAGCTTAAAGTTACTCGACATTCATCTTCTCAGGATAAGGGAAAACCCCGAAAAAAACCTTACCCGGGTAACTCACCCTAAGCGAGATTCGAACTCACGATGTTTTGAATGCGAGGCAGACACGCTACCTCCACACTCACTACCCAGGCTGGCAAAAAATTATTATTAGTAAGTTTATTCTTCTATCTACTTCATACTAATCAACATAAAATTAGCAGAAACGGTCTTATTTAATTCCGTATAGTTAGAAGGAAAATATGGGTATACACTAGGCTAAACCGACAGTCAAATGCTTTATTATGTGGTTGCTAGGGGATTGAAACCGATTCTTTGCGTCGTCAGATGTTGGCAAGTTCCCGTATGAGAAAAGAATTTCAATAGTGAAATCGATAATAAGAAATATCTTAAAAACGGTCAACTCCAGGAAAAAAATGCCTCTATCATAGACTGTGTTTTAACGAGATCTACATTTTTTGTAGTAAGCTTTTGCCTATCGCTTACAGTTTACCCGTTATGCAACATTCTTCAAACTTTATTCAGAATAATGAGTCTAATAGTCAGAGACTATTCCCAGAAAATTCAAGATATATTTCTTATTTACCAGGTAAATACCTTTAATTAACGAAATTTTAATCAAAATCGTTTGAGCCATTTTTGAGAAAATAAAAATTTCGAAAATTTGTCCACTAAATGTCTCACCCTCGGAAGCTACTGAACTGAAATACCAAGTTTGGTATTTAACGGATTTTTCGTTTTTGAGCTGTGCTGTCCACACACACACACACGGACCTTTTTCTAGAAATGCTTTTTTTTTTTTATTCAGGAGGTCCCAAAACATGTGTTTCCGGTAAAATCTCGGTATCGAATTTTTGGATGCAATACAATAGCTTCTCTATATACTGGGTACATATTATCTACGTGTAGAGAAAGTCAAAATAGTTATATTCCGTAAATGTTTGCTCTATATTATTATAATTCATGTCTAGCGTTATTCAAACTGTCTAAGACAATACAAATATAAAAGAAATAGTAATTCTGAAGAATGAGAATAAATATGGTTGGATAGATGTAAAGAAAAACACATGACTAACTAAACACACAGAAACGTAACAGCCTTTCATTAAAGATAATTAAAACTTAATTGATTATTTCTATATCTTTCTGGCATCTTTTATATTGTATACGAAAAATTCAAAATCTTATTGATCAGATTATATTCTTTTCATTTATTTTTAATGAAAACATAAGCAGTGTCTATAGTGTACATGTCATAAATAGGATACCTAGGTATATGCGGGAAAGTATTAATGAAATACCAAGCAGTTCTGATGCACATGAGGTGTTCCTATACAATTTATTTTGCAAAACATACATTAAAATCCCAAATACGTGAAGAATTGCTAAAAATCACTAAAAATCTGATGTGTTCCAGTCATATTACTTTTCTACATCTATAAAAAATTATTGTTTAATGCTTATTCTTCTATGTACTTCATGTTTATTGAGATAAACATTAGCTCCCTTGCAAGTAGAAGGGAAATAAGGGAATACACTAGGCTAAAGCGATAGTAATATCCTTTAAAAGTTGGTTGCTACGTGACTGAAATTCGTTTCTTTCCATGGCCAGGAGTTGACAAATTCCCGTATATATAGGATAAAGCTATATATAATCAACATTTTAAGAGCTGGTCACTAGGTAATGACTTCGATGCTCAATTCTCCTAGCATGGTCCAGAATATGAAAATATGAAATCGACTTCCTATTTGAGAAAAATATTATTGTTGTAATATTTAAAGCATTAATAGCGAGGATTATCTCGGAAATGAATAACCTCACAAAAATGCATCTGATATAAACTGCGTGCTTTGACCAGATCTACATTTTCTGGTAGTGAGATTTTGTCTATCACTTCGGGCTGTGAAAGTAATACAAAAGTCATCCAAAATGAAGAGGACTTCCGAGATTATTCCCAAAAATTCAAGATATACGTTTCATTTGTAATGAGAATATCTTAAACATATAGTATTCTAAATAAAAACAGTTAAAATTCACTTGTGAAAAAAATCTGATGAGATCCATTCACATGACTTTCTCTACATCTTTGTAACAAATTATTGTAAAAAGCTTCTACTTTGTACTAATTGACATGCACATTAGCAGAGACAAATGCCAAGGAATACCTCGGAAAATGGCAACTCTACGATAAAATGTATAGGATATAAATTCTGTGTTTTAACGAGATCTACATTTTTTGTGCAGTGGTTAACTTTTTTATTATATCTTAACTTTTACCAGTTATGCATAAGACATCCAGAGTGAAGGGGTCTTTAGAGGCTATTCCCAGAAAGTTCAATATATACATTTTATTGGCCATGTAAATATCTTTAATGTACGGTATTTTAATCAAAATCGTTAGACCTGTTTGAGAATATAAACATTTTAGAAATGTTTTCCGTTTGACGGGCAGTTTGGGGTGAGGGGATTTTTCTCAAAATGTGTCACGTCCTTGGAAGATCCTAAACTTAGAACCTAGTTTTGTATTTTACCGACTTTTCGGTTTTGAGTTATCGTATCATAGACACAAAGACACGCTGACACACAGACACACACACATACACACACTTTTTCTAAAATTAATTTTTTATACAGGAGGCACTAAAACGTACATTTCCGGAGAAAATATCTCGACATCGAATTTTTGGGTGGAATACACTACTTTCCGTACTTACTATGTACTAAACATACTAGTGAACAGATATAAAAATAATTTTTTGTCGAAAAACGTTCCATGTTAAGAGCAGTTTGCAGCAAGGGGATTGAAAATATTGGAATCGTTGGAAAATGAGCTTAAATATATCAAGTTTGGTATTTGACCCACTCTTCGTTTCTAGTTACGTCTCCCCACACCCACACAGAACACATATATCCATGGAGACCTTTTTTTAAAAAAACTTGTGATACACTCACAAAAAGTTAATCTTCTTTCTATTTCATACAAATCGAAATAAATATTAGCAGTAATACCTTTGTTATATACTTCCTCTAGGTGCAAGAGGAATAAAAAAATACATTACCTAATGTAATAGCCAAATCTTTTTAAATCTGGTCGTCGTGTGTTAATATTAAAGCTAGTTTCTCATTGCAGAAAAGAAAAGAAGAACAAGAAAAGCATATGTATTGAAACATTTAAATCCATAACATTATTAGCTGGAAAATGGTTAACTCCACATAAATGTGGTCACCTGACATAAATTGTGTCTTTTTAAGATATTTAAGTACCTAAATTTTTGTGAAATATATTTTTACTTTCGCTACACGTACTATGTATATTATGTATAGAGAAGGTATTACACTCCATCCAAAAATTCGATACCGAGATTTCACCGAAAATATACGTTTTAGGGTCCCCTGTATCAAAAAAAGTATTTTTAGAAAAAGATCCGGGTGTATGTCCGTATGTCCGTGTGTCTGTGAACACGAAAACTCAAAAACGAAAAGCCGGTAAAATACCAAACTTGATATTTAAGTTTAGTATCTTCCAGGGATGCGACACGAAGATTTTCAAGAAAATCCCCCATCCAAAACTACCCTTTACGTGGAACTTTTTTCGAAAATTTTGATTTTCTCCAAAATGATTGTAACGATTTTGATTAAAATTTCGTATATTAAAGATATTTGCCTGACAAATAAAATGTATATCGAATTTTCTGGGGATAATCTCTGAAGACAACTTTATTCTAGATGAATTTTACGTAATTTTACATAACAGCTAAACCATAAGATATAGACAAAAATTTGCCATTCAAAATTAGAGCACGTTAAAACACACAATTTATGTTATATACATTTTTTTCGTGCAGTGGGTCGTTTTTGAGATATTCCTTATTATTGATTTCAGCTTTGAAAAGCATAATTTTCTCATACCGGAATTTGTCAACTCGTGTCCATACAAACAAAGGAACTTCAGGCACATAACAACCAGCTTTTGACTATCACTTTAACCTATGGTACTCCCTTATTTCTCTTCTATTTACAAGGAAGCAAGTAATAAGACTATCTCTGCTAATTTTTTTCGATTAGCATGAAGTAAATAGAAGCATAAGCTTTTTAACAATCATTTCTAGCAGGGATGAAGAGAAAGCCATGTGAATGGATTTTAATCAGGTTTTTTAAGTATTGTTTTAGGCTTCATCAGTCATGCAAGAGTCATCCAAAAAGAAGAGGTATTCTCAGACAGAAATTGGCGAGGCCGTGATGACTGTGATGAATTTCCGCCGCGCCCCGGAATCGACCGACTCGTCCCGAAGTAATTTTCGGTGCGTTAATGCGGTAATTCAACTCGTCCCCATCTTATTCTCCTGGCCTTAATCCTATTGCTCAATTTGTCTCCGGCGTATAGTAAGTGAAACCACACAAAGTGAAATATTCTATTCCAGTTTGAGCAGGTTTGGGACTACAAGCATTCCGTCTTTGAAACTACTTTTAAAACATATCTGATGTATTACATTCACAGTAGTTCATAATATAACCTCTATCGTTTATTAGTAGGTAAACATGAATGTTTATTGCTTTCTCTAGCAATAATATAATAATAACAGTAGTAATAATAATTTATTTTCACCTATAGACTGTGTATACATGTTTCAGGCTACGTCATAAATAGTGTATAGAACAAATATTCAATTCAAACACAATAACTACAATGTCATATTAATCACTACGTTAGTATTCAGTTCACAAATATAACAAAGTACTATTTACAATTTGTAATATCACTTATACACTAACAACATATTCTGATATATATTTTCAAATTTAAAGTTCATCAATTCTGTATAGGCTTTTATTTCACAGATATTTTTAACAATGTTTTAAAGGAATTACCCTGTTCAGTCTGTATATATTGTGCGAGTTTATTGAAAACTATGGCTCCTCTGATAAATGGATCTTTGATTGTTGCAGATTTAGTTGTTATTAATCCCCCTTCCATTGTACGTATAATATTCTTTGTTTTGATTATTTTTAATCTCATTTCTTATGACACAATAATCTTATAGACATATTTAGAATTTTTCAAGTTTTAAACACCTCTTTTACAGAGTGACCCTGTTTCAGACCAAACATACATCTTAGATTTTTTTTTTTTTTTGAATCACTAATACGCTATTTAGATTGGTTATGGATGTTGCACCCCAAATTATAGAATGAACTTAGTAGATAGGGAAGATATTGTACTCCATCCAAAATTAGAAACCGAGATTTCTCCGAAATATATGTTATGAGGTCCCCTGAGTCCGAAAAAGAGCATTAAGAAAAAGATACAGGCATGCTCAAAAAAGAACAGATCCTTATATTCCAAACTTGGTATTTAAGTTAGTATTTACCTACTAAGGATACGACTTGGAAGATTTTCAAGAAACCTTGCACCACAAACTACCCTCTACACGTACTAAGTACATATTGTATAGAGAAGGTATTGCACTCCACACAAAAATTCGATACCGAGATTTCACCGGAAATATATGTATTAGGGTCCCCTGTATCCTAAAAAATCTTATGCGTACCACTCACATGACTTTTTCTACATCTCTACAACAAATTATTCTTAAAAAGCTTATACTTCTATTTACTTCATGTTAATCAGAAAACTAGCAGAAATAGTCTTATTACTTGCTTCCTTGTAAGTAGAAGCAAAATAAGGGAGTACCATAGGTTAAAGTGATAGTCAAAATCTGGTTGCTATGTGACTGAAGTTACTTTGTATGGACTCGAGTTCACAAAGTCCTGTATGAGAAAAGTATGCTTTTTATAGCTGAAACCAAAAAGAAGGAATATCTCAAAAACTATCAACTCCACGAAAAAAATGTATGTAACATAAATTATGTGTTTTAAAGTGCTCTACATTTGTTGTGTGGTACGTTTTTTCCCATCTCTTACGGTTTAGCAGTTATGCAGAATTCCGTAAAATTGACTCAGAATAAACTAGTCTTCAGAGCCTATTCCCAGAAAATTCAGATATACACTTTATTTGTCAGGTAAATATCTTTAATGCATAATATTTTAATCAAAATCGTTAGAGCCATTTTTAGAAAATCAAAATTTTAGAAAAAAGTTCCATGTAAAGGGTAGTTGGGAGTGGGGAGATTTTCTTAAAAATCTTCGTGTCGCATCCTTGAAAGATACCAAACCTAAATACCAAGTTTGGTTTTTAACGGAGTTTTCATTTTTGAGCTATGCTGCCCCCCCCACACACACACACAGACAGACAGACAGACACACACGGACATTTTTCTAAAAATGCTTTTTTTTTTGGATTCAGGAGGTCTCAAAAACATGTATTTCCGGTGAAATCTCGGTATCGAAATTTTGGGTGCATTACAATACCTTCTCTATACACTATGTACATAACCCATATAGAGAAAGTAAAAATGTATACCTTCAATTTTCTGGGAATAGCCTCTGAAGGACTCTTTATTCAGGTTGAATTTTGCATAACTGGTAAACCTAAGAGATAGAAGGTTACTGCACAAAAATGTAAATCTCATTAAAACACACAATTTTGTCATGTACCTACATTTTTGCTTTCTCTATACGCACTATGTACATAGTGTATAGAGAGGGTATTGCACTTCACTCAAAAATTCGATACCAACATTTCACCGGAAATATATGTTCCTCTTTATCTAAAAAAAGCATTTTCTGAAAAAGCTCCGTTTGTGTGTGTCCGTGTGTCTGTGAAAACGACAATTCAAAATCGAAAAGTCGTTAAAATATTAAACTTGGTATTTAAGTTTAGTATCTTCCGGAGAGGCGACACGATGATTTTCAGAAAAATCCTCCCACCTCAAACTACCCTTTACATGGATCTTTTTTCGAAAATTTTGACTTTCTCAGAAATGCCTCTAACGATTTTTATTACAATTTCGTATATAAAACATATTTACCTGACATATAAAATGTATATCTTGAATTTTCTGGCAATAGCCTCTGGAGAGTACTTTAATCTAAATGAATTTTTCGGAATTTTGAATAGCTGCTAAACCGTAAGAGATGGACAAAAACTTACTGCTCGAAAAATGTAGAGCACGTTAAAACACACAAGTTAGGTTATATACAATTTTTTCGTAGATCTCATCGATTATGAGACATTCCTTGTTTTTGGTTTCTGCTTTGAAAAACTCATACAGGAATTTGTCAACTGCTGTCCATACAAACAAAGGAACTTCAGTGACATAGCAACCAACTTTTGACTATCACTTTAACCTATAGTACTCCCATATTTCGCTTCTACTTACAAGGACGCAAGTAATAAGACTATTTCTGCTATTTTTTCTGATTAGCATGAACTAAATAGAAGTACAGCTTTTTAAGAATAATTTGTTGCAGAGCTGTAGAGAAAGTCATGTGATTGGAACGCATCAGATTTTTTTCTATCTTATTCATTTTAGTCCACTAGGTAAACTTTGCAGTAATAGTTCATTACTCTTTTCGTTAAAGATACAAAGAGAATAACGACACTTTAAGAAGTGGGCGTTATATAGTAGCGAGAAACATGCAATATAAAAATTAATTTAAAAATAAAACTATTGAGCAATTCAAAACATTAAGAAACTAGATACCGGAATTGGTTTAAAGCACAAAAAAGATTATTCGGGATAAAATATGTGTTTTAAATAAATCTACACTTTTTGTGAACATTTGGGTATCTACCGATTATACGAGATTATATATTGTACGGAAATGCTTCCGGATACACTGGACTTCTTATACCCTGAAATATCTACTCACTATTTTCAGAAAATGCGAGATAAACTTTTATGTATATTTTAACCAAAATTGTTAAGTAAATGATTAAAAAAAATAGAACATTTAAAAACTATTCAGTATAAATGGCAGTTTGGGCTGAAAGGATATTTTTTTAATAATATTCGTGTCGCATGATTGAAAGATACTGAATTTAAATTATCAAGTTTGGTATTTAATCAACCTTTGGTTTTTGAACTATGCTGTTCACACAAAAACACAAAAAAAAAAAACCAAAAAAAAAAACCACATACACACATAAATGAACCCTTTTATAAAAATCTGATATGTTCCATTCACGCGACTTTCTCTACATCTCTGCAACAAATTATTGTTAAAAAGCTTATGCTTATATTTACTTCATGATAATCGAGAAAAAATTAGCAGAACTAGTCTTATCACTTGCTTCCTTCTAAATAGAAACGAAAGAAGAGAGTACCATAGGTTACAGTGATAGTCAAAACCTAGTTGCTATGTACTGAAGTTCCTTTGTTTGTATGGACAGGAGTTGACAAATCCCTGTATGAGAAAAGTATGTTTTTTAAAGGTGAAACCAAAAACAAGGCATATCTAAAAAACGACAGCTCCACGAAAGAAATGTATGCAAGATAAATTGTGTGTTTTAATGTGCTCTACATTTTTTGTGCGGAGTTTTTGTCCGTCTCTTACGGTTTAGCAGTTATGCAAAATTCCGTAAAATTCACCCAGAATTCCGTAAAATTCGTTATTCTTCAGAGGCTATTCCCCGAAAATTCAAAATATACATTTTATTTGTGAGTTAAATATCTTTAATATACGATATTTTAATCAAAATCGTTAGGGCCATTTTTGAGAAAATCAAAATTTTCGAAAAAAGTTTCATGTAAAGGGTAGTTTGGGGTGGGGGGATTTTTCTCAAAATCTTCGTGTCGCATCCCTGGAAGATACTAAACTTAAATACCAAGTTTGGTATTTTACCAACTTTTCGTTTTTGAATTATCGTGTTCACAGGCATATCTACGGACACAGGACGCACACACGCGGACCTTTTTCTGAAAATACTTTTTTTGGATACAGGGGGTCCTAAGACATATATTTTCAGTGAAATCAAGGTATCGAAGTTTTTGGTGGAGTGCAATACCTTCTCTAAACACTATGTACATGGTACGTGTAAAGATGTAAAATGATGCCTGTTTAACACACATGTTCTTTAATAGAAATTATGTTTGTGAACATAAGTACTTATTAGTTTTGGAAGAATTTCATGATTTTGTTTTCTTCATATCACTGTCTTTATTGGAACGACAGTGTATATATTTTAATAATTTTATGTACACAGTTTCACGACATAGATTTCGCAACTACCGAACTGTCAATGGAAAAGACGCGTAAGAAAGAGATGGCGCGAGTGACAATTGCCTCCAAGGACATCAACATCAACTCTTCAGCATCCATTTGGTAAATGTTAAAATCTACATAGCAGCCGGACAACATCATATCGATTAACGAAGCCATTGAAAACCTTTATTAAGCAAGAGGCGAGAAGAAAAACGGAAGGCGCAATAGAAAAAATCTGATGTGTTCTATTCACATGACTTTCTCTATATGTCTGTAACAAATTATTGTTAATAAGCTGATCTTTTATTTATTTCATGCTAATCGAGAAAATTTAGCAAAAATATCCTTATTTCTTGTAAGTAGAAGCGAAATAAGGGAGTACCATAAGTTAAAGTGAAAGCCAAAAGCTGGTTGCTATGTGACTGATGTTCCTTTGTTTGTATGGACAGGAGTTGACAAATTTCTGTATGAGAAAAGTGTGTTTTTCAAAGCTGAAACCAAAAAAGAGGAATATCTCAAAAACGATCAACTCCACGAAAAAAATGTGTATAACATAAATTGTGTGTTTTAACGTGTTCTACATTTTTTGTGGGTTAATTTTTTGTCCATCTCTTACGGTTTAGTAGTTATGTAAAATTCATCCAGAATAAAGTAGTCTTCAGAGGCTATTCCCAGAAAATACATTTTATTTGCCAGGTAAATATCTTTAATATATGATATTTTAATCAAAATAGTTAGAGCTATTTTTTAAAAAATCAAAATTTTCGAAAAAAGTTCTATGTAAAGGGTAGAAAAATAAAATAGAAAATAAAATAAGAAAAAAAAATAAATTTAGAAAATAAATTTTATATAATAGTTGACGGTCTAATGTTCTTTATTTTATAAAAAATCAGTTTGTTACCTTTTATAAAAGATTATTAACTAATGAAGAAACATAACCAAAATAAATATACTGACTTATTAATACAACCAAAATGTTAATTTTCAAGTATGAAGACAATGAATATCTGTAAACTCAACTGTATTACAAAAAAAAAAAAAAAAAAAAAATGAACACACACACACACACACACACACACACATAAATAAAAGACAAGAAATATGTAGAAACAATATGGAAGGCTGAACCGAATTAGTTATCAACAAAGCTAGGAAGTTCGTACCGTTTGCCGTTGCTTATACAGTTTGCGACCGACCGTCTCGCTGCATCAAAACAAGCCTTAGATAAGAACGCATGGTTGAAAGGAAAATAAACGTGTTGTCAAGGAAACAGTACTGTTTCCAGAGAACATTCGTATAAGCACACCCATTAAAAAATTATGTACAACATACAAATTATTGCATATATAAGGGTGACTCTGATTTCTTTGTATGTACATTATGAAAACACCCAAGCAATTATAGCACGGATTGAAATATATATTGATCGAATGTTAAATAGGTAATATCCAAATAATAAATTCAATATCTTAAATATCTTCCGATTCTTTGTAAGTGAAAACAAAAGCCGGAATTAAACACAATCTTTAACATGGTACATTTAACTGGGTACTGAAATTCTAGATCATTTCTCGCAATTAAACTTGAAGATTGACATTTAATTTCTTTCGCATATGCTTTTATGCACAGCCTAATTTTATTCGTAAGCACCCATTTCATTGCGCTGTTACTCATATGTGAACAAACATTTTATGTAGTCTAATATTATACTGATGTCAGACCTGAATATTTTATATAAGTTAGCTTTTAAAATCTTTTACTAAAAGTATTTAGCATACTTTGTCACATTTCCTTTATAGTGTTTTACCACCTTCGAAAAAAGGAAATAACGCGGTTTTCTTTTAGGTCTTTATTATTTTTGCAAATTGGTTTCGAAAGCACAGAAAAAAGCCCTGGTCCACGTGCCAATACAATTTTCCAACTTCCTTTACTCATTCACTTTGTTTCTGTGAATATTTCTGTTATGCTTAAGAAATCCTCAATTTTTACTTTCTCTAGCCCCGTATGTACATAGGGATAAAGAAGTATTGTATTCCACCCAAAAATTCGATGTCGAGTTTTCACCGGAAATACATATTTTATGACCCCCTGAATCCAAAAAAAAACATTTTCAGTAAAAGGTCCGTGTGTGTCTGTCTTAATATTTAAGTTTGGTCTCTTCCGAAGATGCGACACGAAGATTTTCAAGAAAATCCCCCCACCCCTAAAAACCCTTTACATGGAAAAATTTTCGAAAATTTTGTTTTTCTTAAAAATGGCGCTAATGATTTTGATTAAATACCACATATTAAAGCCAATTCTATCACAAATGTATATCTTGAATTTTCTGGGAATAGATTTTAAAGAGATGTTTATTCTGGATGAATTTTGCTTAATTTGGCTTAACTAGTAAACCGTAAGAGATAGACAAAAACTTACAATAAAAAATGTAGATGTTGTTAAAATACACAAGTTATGTCATGTACATTTCCTTCGTAGCGTTTACTGTTTTCGAGATATTCCTTGTTATTAGTTTCAATTGTTAGTAGGTACTTATACTTTTCTCAGACGGAAGTGTCCGTTTTTCTTCTGTTCTACTCCTGGCCAAGCAAAGAAGCGATTTGCAAGGACAATCGCTTAACGACAGCCTTTTAAAACATTTGACTATCACTTTTAGCATAGTGCATTCCCTTAGTTCCATTCTACTTATAAGGAACTAAGTAATAAAATTCTGCTAATGTTTATCTCGGTTAGCATTGTGTTGAAGGAAGAATTATGTTTCGTAAGAAGTTCGTTTGTAGAGTAGCTAGAGAAAGTCATGCGAGTGTAACGATTAAGATTATTTTGTTATATTTCACATGGTTTTCATTGTTCCTCACACACGTTTTACCTCTTTCCAATTTCCTTTCTATCCTCCTTTCCCTCTTTTGATCAAATAGTTGTGCTTTTTCTCTCTCTCTAGAGACCACGTCAATAAAGAAAAGGGAAGGTTTTTTCATGAGTTGAAAGTTTATGTCTTCTCCCATGGCTTAGACGGATTTTCTCTCCCCATGCAGATTTCCCTGTTTTCTGAAGAAATTCGATTTAGTACACTCATCAGAAATGTTATTTATTCCGCGCGATGTATTCCCAAAGGAGTAGGAAATACTAATACACCAAAAAAACCATCATCAGCTTCAGCAATAATATTACATTAGAGGAAGCGCAGCTCTGTCTGCCGTGTAAAACCGCGCATTTGCCTTTTAATATGTAGGGCCGAGTAAAGTTAATCTTGCAGGTGAAATGTTTCGATAAATGTTTTGCAAGGTTTTCCTCTTTACGTCTCTAACGCTTAAGGCCTGAACTGAAAACTGAACTTAATATTTTGTAGTTCGGATCACGTGATCACGAACCTTGCCATTGTTTATTATGGAAGTGCTTTCATCCGGCCGAGAACTTAATGAAACTGAACTGAATCTCTCCTTTCTCGTTTGTCACTAGAAATTTTAAGTTTTCCACTAGGAATCTAGGCGACGAAAATTAAGGTAAAAAGTCGTTTTTTACTTTCTCTATACGCACTATGTACATAGTGTATAGAGAAGGTATTGCACTCCACCAAAAATTCGATACCGAGATTTCACCGGAAATATATGTTTTAGGGGCCCCTGTATCCAAAAAAAGTATTTTCACAAAAAGGTCCGTGTGTGTGTCCGTGTGTCAGTGTGTCCGTGAACACGATAACTCAAAAATGAAAAGTCGGTAAAATACCAAACTTGGTATTTAAGTTTACTATCTTCCACGGATGCGACACGAAGTTTTTGAGAAAATTCCCCCCACCCCCAAGTACCCTTTACATGGAACTTTTTTCGAAAATTTTTATTTTCTAAAAAATGGCTCTAACGATTTTGATTAAAATATCGTATATTGCAGATATTTATCTGACAAATAAAATGTATATTTTAAATTTTCTGGGAAGACTACTTTTATTTTTAGTGAATTTTACGGAATTTTGCATAAGTGCTAAACCGTAAGAGAAAAACAAAAACTTACCACACAAAAAATGTAGAGCACATTAAAGCACATAATTTATGTGATGTGTATATTTTTTCGTGGAGTTGATCGTTTTTGACATTTTCCTTGTTTTTGGTTTCAGCTTTGAAAAAATTATACTTTTCTCATACAAATTCCTGTCCATACAAATAAAGGAACTTCAGTCACATAGCAACCAGCATATGGTTATCAGTTTAGCCTATAGTACTCCCTTATTTCCCTTCTACTTACAAGGAAGCAAGCAATAAGACTAGTTCTGCTAATTTTTTCTCCATTAGCAGGAAGTAAATAGAAGCGTAAGCTTTTTAACAATAATTTGTTGCAGAGATGAACAGAAGGTCATGTGAATGGAACACATCAGATTTTTTCAGTTCAGTTCAGGTGAGCTTTGGACGACGAGATAGCATAAGTGAGGTTATAGTTGCGGTGTTTGTTTGTAATTTGGCTTAAATATTTGTACCTAATGAGTGGAAAACAAAAATTTTCACAAATTGAGGAAGAGAGAATAGTTAACTTTGTTCGTCATAACCAACTTTTATACAAGGTACAATATGCCGAGTATAAAATATAGAGAAGAAACAGAGGATCTGGAAGGAGTTGGGAAAATCAAGTAAGTAAATAAGATTTACTGTATAATGTTTAATAATTTTCAGTCAGTTTAAGCTCAAAAATCCTGGAGTAAAGTGTAGTACAACAGACTGGCGGGTTAACCTCATGATGTAGTAACTTTGTTCTTTCATGTTACTCTGTTAATTCATCGATCAAAAAATAACATCAAAGTATCCAACTGCAAATCTCTTTCTTCACTGCCACGCAACCTTCTCAGCCATTCTTCAGCCATTTTAATGATGTGCAGTTTTCAGTTCAGTTTTCTAGGAAAGCACAACTGAACAGAGTATAACTTTTCAGTTTTAAGTTCTAGTTCAGTTCAGTTTTGAGATCGGAGGAAAGCAAGACTAACCTAGAATAAACAGAGGAAGGGTGGTATTCGGTATCGAGATTTTATCGAGAATACAGTTTTTGAGGTCTAAACAGAGCGAAATTTCGCCGCGGTAGCACGAATAGTATTCAGCGGATACAGGATCACCTTATCGATGGTTTTTGCACGGTTTTTTCACCGATGCCAAGCGAATGCTGCGTGGCATAACTTATCTCTTTCATCACCGGATTAAGTTCATTCTTCACTGCCATTGAGCTGATCGCTTTCTGGATAGGTTCTCAACCGAACTTTTACTCCTGGCCTTGTAAAGAGAACTGAATTTCAATTGTTTAGCATAGCGACCCGATTTTAAAAGGTTCTGCTGTCACTTTATCCTACCCATTTTCCTTTTTACTTTCTCTATACGTATTATGTACTTACATAGTATATAGAGAAAGTATTGCACTCCACCCAACATTTCAATACTGTGATTTCACGGAAATATATGTTTTAGGATCCCCTGTAACCAAAAAAAAGCATTTTCAGAAAAAAGGTGTGTGTGTGTGTGTCCGTGTGTCTATGAACACGATAACTCAAAAATGAAAAGTCGGTAAAAATACCAAACTTGGTATTTAAGTTTAGTATCTTCCAGGGATGCGACACGAAGATTTTAGAAAAATCCCCCCATCCCAACTACTCTTTACATTGAATTTTTTTCAAAATTTTGATTTTCTCAAAAATGGCTCTAACGATTTTGATTAAAATATCGTATATTAAAGATATTAACGTGGCATATAAAAATGTTTATATTGAATTTTCTGGGAATAGCCTCTGAAGACTACTTTATTCTGGATGAATTTTACGGAATATTGCATAACTGCTAAACCATAAGAGATGGACAAAAACTTACAACACAGAAAATATAGAGCACATTAAAACTCATAATTTATGTTATATGCATTTTTTTCGTGGAGTTGATCGTTTTTGGGTTATTCCTTGTTTTTGATTCCATCTTTAAAAAACATACTTTTCTCATACAGGAATTTGTGAACTCCTGTCCATACAAACAAAGGAACTTCAGTCACATAGCAACCAGATCTTGACTATCCCTTTAATCCATAGTATTCTCTTATTTCGCTTCTATTTACAAGGAACCAAGTAATAAGACTAGTTCTGCTAATTTTTTCTCGATTATCATGAAGTAAATAGAAGTACAAGCTTTTTAACAATAATTTGTTACAGAGATGTAGAGAAAGTCATGTGAATGGAACACATCAGATTTTTAACAGTAGATACACGAGTTAACATCTTTGCCAAGGCATCTATATTCCACGCGGAAATACAGTAAAAGCTGGGGTATAAATCTGGGAAAACTTAATAACAGTTTATAAAATGATGCAACGAATCAACTTTTTTTTTCTCGTGCTCAGGCAAAGAGCATGTAATTCAAAACCATCACGTTTTGATCCGGTTTTTAAATATCTGCCACTTTAATCTTCTGGATTCGTTTTATTCCTGGTATGAGATGTGTAAAGACAGAATGAAAATAAGTTAGTCTTGACTCACAGAAGTAGTTAGATGAACAAGCGTTCGTAAGAACAACAAATAGAAGAGTGAGCAGAAAAGGTTGTGCGACTGCAGTATATCAGGTTTCTGTATGTTTAAACCACACAGAGTACTTGATACTATGTTTGAAATAAGTATTCCTTCATCTTAAATTTAAAACGTAAAATTAATCTCCAATGATTCTAAAACCGTTTACACACAACCGTTTAAAAGCGTTTTCCAGGTGGTCCTAAAAATCTAAATATATAAATAGCTCCTAAATGGGTAAAACACTGAAACATATTTGCAACGCCCACATATATGATATCAGTATGTTAACTCACACTAGAAGAATAAAATGGCTTTGAGTTTTCGTTGCTGAGTTTTCTTTACAGAGAATGCATCATGAATATGCTACTCTAAGCAGTCGCATGTAGATATAAGTCTAAATAAATAAAATGTAACTTATTTTATGTACGCATAGTATTAATATTGTTATTTGTGTTTAATTACATTACTTTACACTTCGTTCTATTCATATGAATTAATATTCAATGTATTATTATTGCTGTTGTAATAACAAATAGCTATCCTTATATTTCTTTAATGACTCTTTATATCTAGGTATTGCCGGCGCAAAACTTGTGGAATCGTGACCCTGACCGCCAACCCAGCTACCGAGCCTAGCTTATCGGAGTTTGTGCTATCACACTTTGCTTACTTAAAGTCACAGCGAGCAAACTTTGTACAGTCTGTATCGAAAGTGTTCCGCACATTCAAAGTGGGCAGTAAATAGTGTTCATTTTATTTATTTTATTTTTTTAACCATGGCTCCTAAGTTTTCAAAATTAAGTGGTAATGTATTGCTTAGTCAGAGGAGAGAAATAATTGTAAATATCCTTGACTTCATGCAACAAGATGCAGAAATGAAGAAAGAAAATGTATGTTCACCAAGTTCTTCAAAATCCTGTAGAAAGTGAATGAAAGAGTAGCCAAGGCAACTGATATTTCACTGAGTTTCATTTCCAGGGTTCTCAAAGATAAGAAAGGAAGAAAAATAAAACTTAATATATCACTTTTAAATTAAAAGATGTGGAATAGTTGTGTAACCAGCGAATTGCACAAATTGACAGGCCACAAAGGGAAAATGTGTGTCGACATGTTGAGAACATTGAAAATCATTAGAAAGAATTGTAGAAAATCAAAAAGAATTCTAATCCAGGATAATGGTGTAGAAAGTAGCGATAACGTTGATGGTGACAATGACGTGAGCGAAGACGAAGGACTGTCAGGTGTGGAAGAATTGGAGGCAGACGATTGACATTGTTTATATAGTAGGCCATTTGTATAGATGTTTTGTAGATATGAATATACATATGAAAACACATGTTTATCAGTGCAGCGCCGTATAGTGCAGGTGCATAAGAGGTGACAAATATTTGACATTGACTATGACAGGCACTCTTCCAGCATGCATGTAGCGACTGGTGAACTGCTTATCTGAAAGTACAACTCGCTTCCTAGCTCTCATTAAGATTTTCACATGTCCAGATCTGTTGTGCCAGTTATATTCGTTTAGAATTGAAGGGGCCATTTCCAAGTGAGGTCAAAATTGAGGTGTTGCCATCTGTCGGTATAGTTTACGGTTATACATTTTATATTGCAGTGGGCCATGTCCAGCATTTCCCGTTTACAAACAGTAGAGCATCAAAATATCGGTCTAAATGAAACTACAAATTCTGTTAGAGTGGTCCAAATCCATGCAACAAATCACGCTACCGCATATGATGATCTTATGTCCATGCTACCATTTATTCCTCCAGTGAATTATGATTTTTACAAGAGTTTGCGTCTGCAAGTCAATAATGATGATCAGCAGGACATTGATGGCCCAGTTACATTTCTTTAGGCTGAGCCAAATCCCAGCAAAGGAAAATAGCTCCCAATAAATAACTGTAAAACCTAATTTTGCACGAAGCCACATTAATTTTTTACTAATATAAGATAGAAAATGTATTCTAGATTGCTGTGGCATTTAGATATTATGTGTAACTTAGCTCAATAAATTATGATATTCAAAAAACATTGACCTTCTATTTCTCCATTTTTAAAAAATGGTGCTTGGCCCACTATGGTTCTCAACCCTTTAATTGTGTCGAGAGAACAGCCTGAAGAGTGGTCCGGAGCAAATGCCGCTTACTAGATTTGGCTTCTTCGGCTGTACTCTACCTACCAATGTTTCAAGGTTATTCTTTTTTTGAACGTGAAGCAACCTCTCTTCCCTACCGCTATCTGAGTGGAAGTTAAGCGCGGGAACGTTTTATCGCCCCGTGCTGTGGGAAGGGAAGAGTTCAACTTCCTGGTTATTGACGCCATTTGTTCTCTTCCTTCACCCACGACCTCGCTCTGCTTACAAACACTTTCTGCCCCTGCCACGACCTTTAGTTTCCACACATCTTTTGTATACCTACCAGTAGTAATTCAGATTACTGTTTCTAGAGGTCTTTAAAGGCACAGAACTTAGACACATCCTACAATTGTTGTTCTTTTTTTATTTCTTTTTACTTTCTCTACCAATGGGCATACGTAGAGAAGGTCTTGTTGCACCAAATATTCAACATGGGATTTCACCGGATAAAAATCTGATGTGTTACACTCACATGACTTTCTCTAGATCTCTGCAACAAATTATTGTTAAAAATCTTATGCTTCTATTTACTTCATGCTCATCGAGAAACATTAGCAGAAATATTCTTATTACTTTCTTCCTTGTAAGCAGAAGCGAAATAAGGGAGTCCATAGGTTAAAGTGATAGTCAAAAGCTGGTTTTGCTATGTGACTGAAGCTCCTTTGTTTGTATGGCAGGAGTTGACAAATTCCTTTATGAGCAAAGTATAAGTTTTTCAAGGCTGAAACAAAAAACAAGGAATATCTAAAAAAAAAAAAAAAAAAAAAAAAAAAAAAAAAAAAAAAAAAAAAAAACGATCAACTTATTGAAAAAAATGTATACAACATAAATTGTGTGTTTTAATGTGCTCTACAATTTTTGCGTGCTAAGTTTTTGTCTATGTCTTACGGTTTACCTGTTGTACACAATTCCGTAAAATTCATCCAGAATAAAGTAGTCTTCAGAGGTACTACGTGGGCAGGGGATCCTGGGTTCGTGTCCTGCCTTGGGCATGGGTGTTATATGTTTATGTAAAGGAACAGTAAAACCAGTAATCATACAGAGGGGGGGGATGTAAATTGGGGATACAGCGCCGGAGTCCTGACCAAACTCCGGTACTGTTTTATATATATAACACATTTTTATGTAAAAGGAATATAAAGTCGAAAACAAAACGTTTTGTTTCGTGATTTAGCTGTGTTCCAGCTGCTTTCCGTGAATAGCATAGCTGCCGTAGAATTCACTCATTAATGTCAGCTGTACTAGTAGTTACAATAAATGTTCTCTTCGGCCAAGAGCCAGCAACTCCTCCACTCTCCGTCCACCCACACCCAGCACACCTGAAGCAGATTGCAGTAATACGGGAGGCATGTGATCAATACTGTTTCATCAACTTACTGCTTACTATCTGTGGGTTCTAGAACCTCATCAACGTGCAAATTGCCACTTTAATTGGGCCCAAAAACATGTGCATCCTTTACCAGCCCTCTCAGCAGGGGAAAAAGATCCCCATGTCTGAGTTCGAAATCGAATCGGATTCCCTTCCTAAGGCAGTGCAATAGCGCTTCGTGAACTTAATAATAATAATAATAATAATAATTGTAATAAAAATAATATTTATAATAATGCCTCTTGTATGTCAAGAAAAATATTAATGATTTTACTACCTGTGACAATATACATAATTACCCAATACGGAAGAACTCAAATATTTATATACCCAAAAGTAAATATAGTGTAAGTGTAAATAGTCTCTGTTATATCTCACTAAAGCTTTTCAACTTCTTACCTATGCACATAAGACATCTTACGTTTCAGAGCTTCAAGAGGAGGCTCAGATCAATATTGACGGTTAATCCTCTGTATACTGTTGACGAGTTTTATAATATAAATATGTGACGATAGAATGTATGATTGATGTATGTAGTTTACTGACGGAAGTCCTGAATAATTGTATTCAATAGACTAATAAACGATCCATCCATCCATCCATCCATCCATCCATCCTTCCATCCTTCCATCCGTCCGTCCATCCATCCATCCATCCATCCAATAATAATAATAAATAGAGTAAATTGCGCTTTCAAAACAAATTCGGGTCTGAGTGGGGTAGTTCTGTTGTATATGATTTTTGGGCTGCATATAGATACAGACCAGACCGGGACTAAGAATTTCAGCTCTTGAGATCGATATATCCATTCACAAACGCAAAAGCCAATTTTCGAGGCAGGGCTCGAATCCGCGATTCCCTGCAAATTACGCATCATAGTTTTTTAAAAAAAAATCTGACGTGTTCCATTCATATAGGTTTAGCTATTTCATATACACACTTTTCTTACAAAAGATTATTCTTTTATCTACGTCATGCTAATCGAGATAAACATTAGCAGAACTGGTCTTATTACTTGCTTCATTGTAAGTAGAAGGAAAATAACGGAATACACTAGACTAAAACGATAGTCAAATATTCTAAAAACTAGTCGCAATGTGAATCAACTGAGGTTCGGTTCGCTTTACATGACCAGCAGTAAAATAAGAGCGATGAAACAAAAAGTGACTTTTGATCAACTTGGTAGTTTAAAATTGAAACCAATAACAAGCAATATCTAGAAGAAAAACGTATATGATGTGCATTAACGAGATCCACATTTTTGTGTAGTAAGTTATTGTCTGTCTGTTACGGTTTAACAGTTGTACCACATTCTGCAAAATTAATCCTGTATAGAGTAAATGTATATTTTTAATTTACAGATCTAAAAATATACATCTAACTTGTGATGTAAATATTTTTAATACCTACTTATACCTATTTTAATAAAAATGGCTAGAGTCATTTTTGAGAAAAATAAAATTGTCATAAATTTGTCCATGAAAATCTTCCTGACGTATCCTTGGGAGATAGTAACCATAAAAAGTACCCAGTTTGGTATTTTCGCTTCTAACCTATGCTGTCTTCACACGCATACACATAGGACCTTTTTCTAAAAATCTTTTTTGGACTTACCTCAAAGCATATCTCCAGCGAAATTTCAATATCCAATTTTTGGGTGGAATACAATATGTTCTCTAGCTTCATGTATGCACATACGACTTAGAGAAAGTTACAAATAAAAAGCTTTAAAAATAAATTAAAGAATCTGATGTAACCCATTCGCACGACTTTCTCAACCTGTTCTGCAAAAGACTATTCTTTTATCTATGTCAATCGCTATGAACATTACTAAACATGGTCTTATTATTTAGTTCCTTATAAGTAGCAGGGAAATGTGGAATACAGTGGGCTAAAGCGACATTCAAATCTTTTAACAGCATTGGTTTTGCGGTTGTTGAAATTAGTTTTGTTTTATTACATGCCAGGAGTAAAATAAAAGTAATATTAAACGAATGAGGGATTGGAGTTTAAGAATGGTTTAAGTGTAAATAAAGTAGTGGCAACATTGATAGAACACAATATTTATTGAACTCACAAGTACAATAGCATTACATTCCTTCAATGTGGTCACCCGCAAAGTCCCTGACCTTTTGCCAAATGTAAGGCAGCCGTTGGGGACCGTTGGTAAGGCGATATCTGTTGATGACTGCGAAGGAGCGCCCTACTGCGCGGACTACAGATGCCACGTCAGGAAATCGGCGGCCTCGGAGGGGTTCCTTCAACTTCGGAAACAGGTCGAAGTCACAAGGACTCATGTCTGGTGAGTATGGAGGATGTTCCAAAACCTCCCAATGCCACCGTTGCAATCAGAGCTGGACATTGGCCCTCAGGCACAGCATGCGCAAGAATAACCCCCTCGTACGGAGAACTCCCGGACAGTTCATCGATGTCAATGGCAACGAGACCACTCACGATGTCAATCTGATCTTGCGGAATGGACGGCCGACATGTGCGGTGCAAATCCGCAGTCTCAGTCCGACGTGCACGAAACACCTTGACCCATCGTACGGCAATGCATTCCCGCCACAGGCTTCACGTAATCCTCGATAGCATGCTGATGCATTTTTTCCACGGGGAACCTTGATTTTAATCCACGAACACTGATCGTCTTTGGTAAACATGCTTTAGAGCGGTGCACTTAACACTGTTCACTTCAACGTTACACAGCAACAACACACTCTCAAGTGGCAGCCCGAACACACATCGACACTAGTCACAAGATCGCTCCCATATCCTATTGGCTCATACCCGCTCTCCTGTGAATGTGGGGACCATGTTGCCACTACTTTCTTTACAGCCCTCGCAAATGCTTAGCTCAAAAAAGTACATTGTGTATTTAACGAGATCTACTTTTTTGTGTAATAAGTTTTTGTCTACCTCTTACCTCTAGCTCTCTTTTTGTTTACCAGTTCTGCAAAAATCGTTCAGAATGATTTCAGGGGCAATTCACAAGAAACTCAGGACAGCCATATTTTATTTTCCATGTAAACTTCTTTAGTGTGCGACATTTTAATCACGGAAGCAGGTAATAAGACCATTTCTACTAGTTTTATCCCGATTAGAAGTAGATAATTTGTTACAGAGATATAGAGAAAGTAATGTGAATGGAACACATCAGAGTTTTAGAAAATGACCACGTCTTATGTGTGTCGACAGCATAACTCAAAAATGAAAAAAATGTTTGAATACAAAACTTGGTATTTACTTACTGCCTTTCAAGAATTTAACACGAACATCTTAAGAAAAATCCCTCCACCGTAAACTACACTTCATATGGAATATTTTCCAAAATGTTTGACTTTCTAAAAAATAGCTCTAGTAATTATTATTAAAATCCCTTATATTAAAGCTATTTACATCCCAAATAAAATGTATATCTTGGATTTTCTGGGAATATACTCTGAAGACCTCTTTATTCTGGATGGAATTTGCCAAATTTTGCTTAACTGCTAAACCGTAAGGGATAGACAAAAACTTACTACACAAAAATGTAAATCACGACAAAACACACCATTTATGTCCTTTACGTTTTTGTTGTGGAGGTAACCGTTTCTGAGATATTCCTTGTTAGTGGTTTCAATGTGAAGTACTTACACTTTTCTTAGACAGGAAGTGTCCGTTTTTCTTTTGTTCAACTTCTGGCCAAGCAAAGAAGCGATTTGCAATGACAATCGCATAACATTATCCATCAGTTTAGCCTAGAGTATTCTCTTAGTTCCCTTCTACTTATAAGGAACTAAGTAATAAGAACATTCTGCTAATGTTTATCTCGATTAGCATTGTGTAGAAAGAAGAAGAATCTTTTGTAAGGAGTTGGTAGAAAATATCATGTGAGTTTAACATATCAGAGTTTTTTTCATCTGCAGCACTATCTTGTAAATCTAAATTTTCATTTGTAGCCATTGTATATATTATGTCAAAATATGCATCATTTATAACTTAGATGAAAAAAATCTTATCTATGTGTTCCATTCACATGACTTTCTCTACATCTCTGCAATAAATTATTTTTAAAAAGCTAATGCTACTTAATGCTAATCGAGAAAAAATTAGCAGAAATAAGGGAGTACCATAGGTTAAAGTGAGAGTCAAAAGCTGGTTGCTATGTTAATGAAGTTCCTTCGTTTGTATGGACAGGAGTTAACAAATTCCTATATGAGAAAAATATACGTTATTAAAGCTGAAACCAAAAACAAGGAATATCTCAAATACGATCATCTGCACCAAAAAAAATGTATATTCCATAAATTGTGTGTTTTAACGTGCTCTATGTTTTTTGTGTGGTAAGTTTTTGTCCATTTTTTACGGTTTAGCAATTATGCTCAATTCCGTACATTCATCCAGAATAAAGTAGTCTTGGGAGGCTATTCCCAGAAAATTCAAGATATACATTTTATTTGTCAGGTAAACATCTTTAATGTTCGATATTTTAATCAAATTCGTTAGAGCCATTTTTGAGAAAATAAAATTTTTCGAATAAAGTTCCATATAAAGGGTATTTGGGGGCGGGGGGATTTTCTTGAAAATTTTCGTGTCGCATCCCTGGAAGATACCAAACTTATATACCAAGTTTGGTTTTTAACGGACTTTTCATTTTTGAGCTATGCTGCCCACAGACACACACACAGACAGACAGACACACATACAGACATTTTTCTAAAAATCCTTTTTTTGGATGCAGGAGGTCTCAAAACATGTATTTCCGATGAAATCTCGGTATCGAATTTTTGGGTGCATTACAATACCTTCTCTATACACTATGTACATAATACGTATAGAGAAAGTAAAAATTACTATAGGTATTTTCAGAGACTTACGTTTCGGGTGTTCAGTTTTAACGCATTCTTAGTAATTGTTCTATAGTATATTATATTTTACCTACGCAAGGAAGAGAAATTTTGTTCCTTTATTTGTTTATAGAGATCAAGCTGAATAATTTGTACATTTGTAAATTATTTAGTAATACTAGATCCCCAAAACAGTTTTGCATTTTCTTTGTTTATTTTGAGAAAAGCAGAAGACAACGTTTTGGAAATATCAACAGTAACCAGAAGATTTTTAGAGCGCGAAGACAAAGGGAAAACAGAGGAAAAACAATTGACTGTAGTTGAGTCCAGCGCTTGTTGAATTCAATGACCGTGCTTTGAATGCTAACATGGTCGGAACATGGAGGAGACGAGAGATAAATCACTGTGGAATGTGGTAGCGCGCTAGAATCGCTGGCGGAAAGGAAATCACGTAATAAATGAACCTGTAACCTTTGCATTTGTTCAGTACAAACATTAGTACAGATTGGTCGTGAGGTTAGTACTCACTTTTATGAACTTCGTCATCTACTGATCGCTTATCTCGTAGCATTAAACTGCGGACACTACACACAAAGTTGCTGATAATGAGTATAAATAAATGTTTGCGTCTTTACGTTTATTGTACATAGTGCATATAGAGAAAGTAAAAATGGCTTAGAATGTCTTTAAAACTGCTGCCCGAGTATAGAAATATCTATTTTTAGCAGTTCGTTACTAGCGTTCTCAAGATTTTATGTCGCAAAAGGTCTGTAAAATCTCGAACTAATCACTTAACAGTACGCCACTGAACATTTATTAACTACGCTCTTAAGTATGTAGCCTACTCTGCTGGTACTGCTCCAACCTTTCTGGTGGCTTAATGCGTAACGCGGGAACATGATATCCCATGAGTTCAATACCTCTCATAGAGTAAAAGTTTATTATTCCAGACGAAGTGCCGCGATACGTGGCATACTGGCACTTCAGAAACTTATAGCCTTTACTTCGAAATTTCAATAAACAGGCCTTAAGTCTCCTATCTAAAATTATTTATTTAAGTCATCTACATAATCTGTGGAAATATTTCGGTATAGTTCATTAACTCCCCGAGTATATATGCATAGACTTAAGTTTATTCTTCTCCTAATATGTCTCACTTCTTTTTACTTTCTCTAGCCTGCATGTACAATGTACATAGTGATTAGAGAAAGTATTGCATTCCACCCAAAAATTTGATATCGGGGTTTCCCCGGAAACTGATGTTTTGCATAGCTCAAAAACAAAAATATATTTAAATACCAAACTTGGTATTTAGGTTTAGTATCTTCCAAGGATTTTCAGAAAGTCTCCTCACCACAAACTACCCTCTACATGGAAAAATTATCGAAATTGTTGATTTCTTAAAAATGGCTATGACGATTTTGTTTAAAATACCGTATGTTAAAGATATTTAGATCCCAAATAAAATGTATATCTTGAATTTTCTGGGAATAGACTCTGAAGACCTCTTTATTTTGGATGAATCTTGCATAACTGGTAAACCGTAAGAGATAAACAAAAATGTACTTCTCACAAGGTGTAGATTTCGCCAAAACACACAATTTATGTCCTTTACGTTTATGTTGCGGAGGTAACCGTTTCCGAGATATCCCTTGTTATTGATTTCAATTGTAACGTACTTTATACTATTGTCAGACAGAAAGTGTCCTTTTTCTTTTGTTCTACTCCTGGCCAAGCAAAGAAGCGATTTGCAATGACAATCGCATAACAGCTTTTAAAACATTTAATTATCACTTTAGCCTAGTGCATTCTGCTAATGTTTTTCTCGATTAAGATTGTGCAGAAAGAAGAATAATCTTTTCTAAGAAGTTTGTTTGTAGAACAGCTAGAGAAAGTCATGTGAGTGTAATAAATAAGTTTTTTTTAAGTTGCTTTGAATATGATTTACATATATCATCAGAATATTTTGATATGTGGTTGGGCGGAAGTGAAGAACAAATGAGTTAGCTGTCCAGTTGAATAAATAAACAATTAAAACATCTTGCCTATTACTATAAATGTAATTATAACTTAGTATTCAATTTAATTATCAATACGATACGTTTCGATTAAGAAGGTTCGTTATTATTTTTATTATTATTATCATTATTATCATCATTATCAATATTATTAGATAGAATTAGTATTAAGTTTGCATTAAACAGTACATCCCTGTTATCCGCAGGTAAAAATATAAATGGCATGTTATTTATGGACGCTCTTTAACTACTGTGGTTCTCAGCGTCCCATTTAAAAATTGGGCGAGAAAGACCGCTTAATTTTGCTCAGAGACCTCTCTATCAGGCTTGAGGTTCTTTTATCTGCCGGAAATCTGCGACACGGGACCAACGGCTTTATTTCCCTTCCGAAGGAAGCCATGCTAAGGATTTTTACACCCCAAAAAATCCATCGTCCTCCGCCGGGTTTGAACCCGTGACCTTGGGTATATGAAGGTAGCATGGTAACCATTATACCACGGGACATCTGGGCAAAGTTTATCGGTCAATATGTGCACAGGATTTCTGTAGTGCGTTCACAAAGGGGATTGCGCACCTCAGACAGTCAGCAGGGTTTTTGTACGTCAGACCCCAGGAGTAGAGGAATACATGAGAGCGAATACAAAGGGCAGCCGGAACCAGGCTGTGGCAAAGAGTCTTCGTGGAGTATTCCTAACAGTTCCCATGCAGTTCTTCATCACGACGCGTAGAGCGCTAGGAACCCACTTCTCAGGTCTGAGTAAACGCCCCTGAGAACACTGACGACCTCCAGCGCCATCCTACCACTGAGAGTTTAGTTTCCAAAGCGCAATCACCTCTATGACAGGGCGCCGCTACCGCAGCCCGCGCCGACATTTACAACCCTGAAACAAAGATGGATGAAATGAAGGGACAGGAAAGTCGAGGTATAAGGAATCCTTCCCAGCATTCGCCTATTGACCCGGGAAACCCCTCGTAAAAAAGCATAACACAGTGAGGTTACGTGCGAGAAAGAATGCCAGTTCCAGACGAAAGGCTCTGTATACTAATAAAAGACAAACCAATATTTTACTCATTGAAAATACATGTTCTAAGGTTCAAAAAGATAGAAAAAGGCATTTTTGCATAACGAAAGAGCTCACATGAACGATAGGCGTGTGTCTATTTGTCTTAAAGTGACAGCAGAACGCGAAGACGTTAATTTCAGTTACATCAGGCTTCCAAAACTACAACATATGTACTGCAAAATTAACTATAAGAATCTGATGTGTTCCATTCACATGACTTTCTCTATACCTCTGCAATAAATTATTTTTAAAAAGCTTAAGCTTCTACTTACTTCCTGCCAATCGATAAAAAATTAGCAGAAATAGTCTTCTGACTATCACTTTAGCCTATGGTACTCCCTTATTTCGCTTCTACTTACAGAGATATAGAGAAAGTTATGTGATTGGAACACGTCAGATTTTTCTTATTTCTTCTGAAGTTTACTATCAGTTGCTTGGATCATACTAACGTCATCTACTTGGTTTCTTTTCGTGCTCCACATTCATTTCTTGTGATTATTTTGTTCTGTAATAGCCAGCTGTCGTTCTGCTCTCTATCTCTAGGTTGAGTAGCCCTAGATGATCTAGATGATAAAAAGCAATTAAGAAGGGGAACATAACTCATTTTGAGTCTCAGAACTGTCATGTATTTTCACTATAAATAAAACAAGGAGCTAAATTTCTGATCTAATTGATTTAACAGTCTAAGGTATGAAGATAATGGGCAAGCGACTTCCTGTCATACTTATAACACCTTTGTGTGAAGTTATCACAGGATGGAGATTTATTTTCAAGAGTGCCGTTCTCGTAATTCAGGGCATTGCCCGAACTTTTATAAATGGGGAGCTTCTTGACCCCACATTAGAGTTAAATTCAATACTGCCTTGTCAGGTACCTCCTTTGTGGTTCCTGTTATAATAAAAATCTGGTGTGTTCCATTCACATGACTTTCTCTACATCTCTGCAACAAATATTGTTAAAAAGCTTATGCTTATATTTACTTCATTCTAATCGAGAAAAAATTAGCAGAAATAGCCTTCTTGTAAGTAGAAGCGAAATAAGGGAGTATCATAGGTTAAAGTGAAAGCCAAAAGCTGGTTGCTATGTGACTGATGTTCCTTTGTTTGTATGGACGGGAGTTGACTAATTCCTGTATGAGAAAAGCATGTTTTTCAAAGCTGAAACCAAAAACAAGGAATATCTTAAAAGCGATCAACTCCACGAAAAAGTGTAGATAACATAAATTGTGTGTATTATCTTGCTCTACATCTTTTGTTTGGTACGTTTTTATCTATCTGTTACGGTTTAGCAGTTATGCAAAATTCCGTAAAATTCAATCAGAATAAAGTAGTCTTCAGACGATATTTCCAGAAAATTCAAGATAAATATTTTACTTGTCAGGAAAGTATCTTTAATATACGATATTTTCATCAAAACCGTTAGAGCCATTTTTAAGAAAGTCAAAATTTTCGAAAAAAATTCCATGCAAAGGGTAGTTTGGGGTGGGGGGATTTTTCTAAAAATCTTCGTGTCGCATCCCTGGAAGATACTAAACTTAAATATAAAGTTCGGTGTATTACCGACTTTCGTTTTTGAGTTATCGTGTTCACAGACACACTGACACACGGACACACACACACACACGGACCTTTTTCTGAAAAGGCCTTTTTGTGATACAGGGGACCCTAAAAGATGTACTTCAGGTGAAATCTCGGTATCGAATTTTTGGGTGCAATATAATACCTTCTCTATATACTATGTACATATTACGTGTAGAGAAAGTAATAAAATACATAAATTTGTATGTTGTTAGTTTTATTGCAATAAAATAATTTTAAACAGCGTGTTTTCCCTAACTTGATAAAATAATATATATAATTTAATAATAATGAGAATAATTTATAAGTCTAGAAGTACTATATACTGTTTTTTAAAAGATCTGAATATTTTCTCCATCTCTGAATGGAAATGTTTTTAAAAAATCTGATGTTACACTCACATGACTTTCTCTAGCTGTTCTACAAACTTCTTACATAAGAGTATTCTTCTTTCTGCACCTTGCTAATCGAGGTACTCATTAGCACAATGTTCTTATTATTTAGTTCCGTATAAGTAGGTAGAAAATAAGGGAATAAACTAGGCTAAACCAATAGTCAAATGTTTTAAAAGCTGTCCATATGCGATTGTCATTACAAATCCCTTCTTTTCTTGGCCAGGAGTAGAACAAAATAAAACCGCACATTCCCGTCTGAGAAAAGTATAAGTACTTCACAACCGAAACTAATAACAATGAATACCTCGAAAACTGTAAGCTCCACGAAAAAAACGAATATGACATAACTTGTGTATTTTAACAAGACCTACATTTTTTTGTGAAATAAGGTTTTGTCTATCTCTTACGGTTTACTAGTTATGCCAAATTAAGCAAAATTCATCCAGAATAAACAGGTCTTTAGAAGCTATTTCCAGAAAATTCAAGATATACAAATTATTTGTCAGCTAAATATCTTTAATATACGATATTTTAATCAAAATCGTTAGAGTCATTTTTAATAAAATCAAAATTTTCGAAAAAAGTTCCATGTAAAGGGTAGTTTGGGATGGGGGGATTTTTCTCAAAATCTTCGTGTCGCATCCCTGGAAGATACTAAACTTAAATAGCAAGTTTTGTATTTTACCGACTTTTTCGTTTTTGAGTTATCGTGTTCACAGACACACGGACACACATACACACACACATAAAATTTTTGGGTGGAATACAATACTTCTCTATCCCTATGTACATTGTACATACGGGGCTAGAGAAAGTAAAAAACTCCGGAACACACGAAACAGTATATTTTAAAAGGCACTTTTTACATTAACAAACGATTATATAGGTATCATAAACTTAATATAATTGTTGTACAAGTTGTGTCGTCATATTAAACATTTTTACTGATATCCGATTCTTTTTATGTAGCATCTCAAAGATTTTATTATTGCCCTTGATTGATCAACAATCAGCTGTTGTATACAACAAACGTTGCTATGGTTACGAATTAAGAGTTGAAGGCGTGTCTTTATTACGTATGTAAAACATCGCTAACGTTAATTCTTACAAAGAAACTGCATCATTAACACCATGAAATAAAAATATTTATTAGTTTATTGGTTTCCATTACAATTTTTGTTAATTAAAACAAATGTAACTTGTAGATTCATGTACAATAAACAGTAAAATCTTTGAATGGGCACACGAAAAATTGTTATGTAACACTTTACCGATGAGAAATATACTTTTTCTGTGAATATATCTACTGTTTGACATGTGCGAACATATTTTGAAGCTGTGACAGAAAATATACCAGGCAGGAAAATGTGCTTGTTATTATTATTATCATTATTATTATTATTATTATTGTAGTGGGGGTGGTGATGTTACAACCATGATCTTGACTGTACTTTCGGTGTTCTTTTCTTTATTACATGTATTTAATATTGACCTATCTATTGAAAATCTTTCAGTTCTATCACTTCTCAAATTAATATATTTTTACTTTACATGTATCTACTATGTACCCAAAAATTCGATCCCGAGATTTCACCGGAAATATATGTTTTAGGGTCTCCAATATAAAAAAAAAAATTCAGAAAAAGATCCGTGTGTGTGTGTGTGTGTGTCCGTGTATCAGTGTGTCCGTGTTCCTGTGAACACGATACCTCAAAAACGAAAAGTCGGTAAAACCAAACTTGGTATTTAAGTTTAGTATCTTCCAGGGATGCGACACGAAGATTTTGAGAAAAATCCTCCCACTCACAACTACCCTTTACATGGAAATGTTTTCGAAAATTGTGATTTTCTCAAAAATGGCTCTACCGATTTTGATTAAAATATCGTATATGGAAGCTATTCACCTGACAAATAAAATGCATATCTTGAATTTTCTGGGAGTAGCCTCTGAAGAGTACTTTATTCTGGAAGAATTTTACGGAAATTTGAATAACTGCTAAACCGTAAGAGATGGACAAAAACTTACCACATAAAAAATGTAGAGCACGTTAAAACACACAATTTATGTTATATACATTTTTTTCATGGAGTTCATCGTTTTTGAGACATTCCTTGTTTTTGGTTTCTGCTATGAAAAACTTATACTTTTCTCACACAGGAATTTGTCAACTGCTGTCCATATAAACAAAGGAACTTCAGTGACATAGCAAACAGCTTTTGACTATCACTTTAACCTATGGTACTCTGTTATTTCGGTTCTACTTACAAGGGAGCAAGTAATAAGACAATTTCTGCTAAAGTTTTCTGATTATCATGAAGTAAATAGAAGCATAAGCTTTTTAACAATAATTTGTTGCAGAGATGTAGAGAAAGTGATGTGAATGGAACACATTCAGATTTTTATAATTCTTTATACTCCAAATTCTGGTGTCTTTGCCCTTGCAACCATTTTATTAAAATAATTATCACAGAATCAACTGTACCATACAGTAACGATCCTATTCTGCTTTCATTTCACAAATACGATTTGTTCACTAAATGCTGCCAATATTGAGCAGTTGTACTTAGTGGATTTGTTAATAAAATCTGTCACGGTGTAAATTGCGAAACACAACTGGCGCTTTATTTCATGTACATAAAAATCAAGCCTATTTGAACTTAGGTAAAATCAACTTTCAGATAGGTCTAATATTCACAGGCTTCTCGTGATCAAAGATCAAACAATGAAGGGAAATTTTCGAAAATAGAACAGCAATGGCCTTGGTGGATTTTCCTTGTATGGCCATTAAACACAGAAACGATGTAGGGATTAAGTTACAGAAGAATAGCATACTTTTGGGTAATTCTCTTCTTTTCTGGTAAAGCAAACATATGATGTGAAAGCAGATGTAATCCTCGGCTTGTACTGTTGTGTGTAGCACGCTTGGCTGGCTGGCTGCAGGGAGCGCCAGACAAAGAATGAATATAACCTTCAATTTGTTCCACATGGGGATAACAGTTTTTGTATTCCCACACAGCCTTCTATTTGCAAACACTTGAAAACATGTACTTACATGTGTACTCTTTCTGAATTCTGCATAATCCACGAGCTGTTAGACCAGAGATCATCGCGATCTCCACACGATATCAAGGATGAATACTATCATTCGCAAACTGACTTACCGAAACTTCTTCGGGTGCTACAAGGAAGAAAGTAACTCATCTCCCATAAGGATGAATTATGTTTAGTTAATACTCTTTTTATTTCTCTGCACGCACTCTGTATATAGCGTATAAAGGAAGTATTGTATTCCATCCAAAATTTCGATACCGAGATTTCACCGCAAATATATGTTTTGAGATCCACTGAGTCCAAAAAAGCATTGTTACAAACAAGTCCGTGTGTGTGTGGGGGGGCAGCATAGCTCAAAAATTAAAAGACCGTTAAATACCAAACTTTGTGTTTCTAATGTTTTTCAAATAAAAGAGTTCTACGCTGTAGCGGATGAGATCCGTTATAGTGCTCTGCGTTGCCAGGTCGCTGCCCATACTCTTTTCATATTTTTCCCTCTCACTCGCATACTGAGCATGCAAATCTGACTGGCGACATAATGTTACTTCATGTGTTAATATGAAAACTATTTCAGCTAAAAATCTGTGGTTTTTACTGTTCTGCTACGAGCATTATTCCTATCTTCCTCGTGAATTATTTTTTTTGCAAAATTTAAATATGTCTTAGTGCAAGTAGTATTTATGAGAGACGAAATCACTTAGCGCGTTACTCCCCAGTTAAGCACGAATGCAATATGTCAACACAGCAGCACTCCGATTGGCTGCCGGCCTGGTGGGGCTCAAGGACAAACCCCATCCCATTTGAAGGTTTCAGTATCTTTCAAGGATGTGACTCGAATTTTTTCAAGAAAATACCATCACCCCAAACTACCCTTTATATGGAAAATTTGTTGAAGTTTCTCAAAAATGGCTCAAACGATTTTGATTAAAATACCACAATATAAATCACAAATAAGATGTATATCTTGAAGTTCCTGGGAATAGGTTCTGAAGACCGGTTCATTTTGGGTGAGTTTTGTTGAATTTTGCATAACTAATAAACCATAAGATATACACAAAACCTTACTAGACAAAAAATATAATCCTCGTAAAATACACAATTCTGACTTATAGGCACATTTCTGTTGCAGAGTTGACCGTTTCCGGGATATTCCTTGTTATTGGTTTCAATGTTTTAACTGGGCCACCTTTCGTTTCATCTCCCTTTTATTTTTCTGGAAATGCAAAGCGAACCGCTTCAATTGTTTACTTATCGTTTGCTTTTAAAATATTTAGCTTAGTGTATTCCCTTATTTCCCTTCTGCTTATAAGGAACTGAGTATAAAGACAAATTGTGCTATGTTTATCTCGTTTAGCATTATGTAGATGAAAGAATAATCTTTTGTAAGAATAGTTTGTTTGCAGAATAGGTAGAGAAAGTGATGTGAATCCATTAGATTCTTTTCTTCCAATTTTGAATATAATATGAGAATTTGTAGAATTAAATGTAGAAGACAACAGCCACTGTAAAGTGTATTTTATTATAATCTGAATTTATTTGATCATCATCAGTTTAAAACACATGAAATGTATTGATTGTATTAAAATACTAACTGCTTCTTTTGCCATTCTTAGTGATCATTTCTTATTCGAATACTTCCTCCTTTTTTCCCCTGGATACTGACAAGAGTTACTCTTAGTAATATAAAAATAAACTAACCAATGTATCGAGGGTACATTTTTACTTTCTCTACACTTACTATGTACATAGTGTATAGAGAAGGTATTGCAGTCCACCCAAAAATTCGATACCGAGATTTCACCGGAAATATATGTTTTAGGGTCCCCTGTATCCAAAAAAAAGCATTTTTAGAAAAAGGTCCGTGTGTGTGTTTCTGTGTGCGTGTGTCTGTGAACACGATAGCTCAAAAATGAAAAGTCGATAAAATACCAAAGTTTAGTATCTTCCAGAGATGCGACACGAAGATTTTGAAAAAAAAAATCCCTCCACCCCAAACTACCCTTTACATGGAATTTTTTTCGAAAATGTTTATTATCTCAAAAATGGCTCTAACGATTTTGATTAAAATATCGTATATTAAAGATATTTAAACGACAAATAAAATGTATATCTTGAATTTTCTGGGAATAGCCTCTGAAGACTACTTTATACTGGGTCAATTTTACGGAATTTTGCATAACTGCTAAACCGTAAGAGATGGACAAAAGCTTACTACACAAAATATGTAGAGCACCTTAAAACAGACAATTTATCTTACATACATTTTTTTCGTGGAGTTGATCGTTTTTGAGATACTCCTTGTTTTTTTGGTTTCAGCTTTAAAAAAAACCTACTTTTCTGATTTAGTTATTTAACAATTCCAGTCCATACAAACAAAGGAACTTCAGTCACACAGCAACCAACTTTTGACTATCACTTTAACCAATGGTGCTCTCTTATTTCGCTCCTACTTACAAGCAAGCAAGTAATAGAACCATTTCTGCTGATTTTTTCTCGATTAGTATGAAGTAAATAGAAGCATAAGCTTTTTAACAACACTTTTTTGCAGAGATGTAGAGAGAGTCATGTGAATGGAACACATCAGATATAGAGATTATAGATCTCTATAGATTAATACAACGCCTTTAGGTTAATAATTCAATATGATCATACTTTTACGACAAGTAATATTTTAACTGTCATATCACACAGGGCAAAAACTGATCACGACTTTGATAAAACCAAGCATCTAATTACATTATTATTTATTTATTAAACTTCTTACCAATGGGAGTTTCCAGAAAACGTCAAAGTATAACAAACAATACCTTTAACAATAATTTACGCAAGCAAAAATTAAAATGTTCATAATACAAAATATTTTATAATTGCAATTATATAACATGGATCTATGAATAGAGTTCTTCTATAAAATGGTTAGAACTTAATGTTTAAAAGTACAGCACATCATATAAAATATTTAATAAAATTGTTACAATGTTCGTATAAATTTGGAGCGATCCTTTGATGTACTTGCTTACTGTTGTTTTATATCACTAAATCAGGTATTAGCAGCAACTTTTACTTTTTTGCTCTTAGACAACTTACGAGTTAAGAATGTATGAACTATATGCATAATCGAGCATTGCATGTATTCTACACCACTTTCACCTTTAATTTATGCATTTTTCAGTATTTGATAAGTTTTAATTGAGAGTCATGAACAAATTCAGCTTAAATTAAATGTTCTATTTACATGACTTTCTCTACATCTCTACAACAAATTATTGTCAAAAAGTTTATGCTTCAATTTACTTCATGTTAATCGAGAAAAAATTAGCAGAAATAGTCTTATTACTTACTTCCTTGTAAGTAGGAGTGAAATAAGGGAGTACCATAGGTTAAGGTGATACTCAAAAGCTGGTTGCTACGAGACTGTTCCTTTGTATGGACACAAGTTAGCAAATTACTGTACAAGAAAAATACAAGTTTTTCAAAGCTGAAACCAAAAGCAAGGAATATCTCAAAAATGATCATCTGCATGAAACAAAATTTATATAACATAAATTGTGTGTTTTAATGTGCTCTACATTTTTTTTTTTTTTTTTTTTTTTTTTTTGTGGTAGGTTTTTGTCCATCTCTTACGTTTTAGCAGCTATGCAAAATTTCGTAAAATTCATCCAGAAATCTTCAGAGGCTATTCCCAGAAAATTCAAGATATACATATTATTTTTCAGGTAAATATCTTGAATATACGATATTTTAATCAAAATCGTTAAAGCCATTTTTAAGAAAATCAACATTTTCGAAAAAAGTTCCATGTAAAGGGTAGTTGGGTGTAGGGGGATTTTCTTGGAAATCTTCGTATCGAATCTTTGGAAGAAACCAAACTTAAATACCAGGTTTGGTTTTCAACGGTCTATTCGTTTTGAGCTATGCTGTCCATAGACACATAGACACGCACGCAGACACACACACGTAGACTTTTTTGTAAAAATGCTTTTTTTGGACTCAGGGAGACCTAAAACATGTATTTCCGGAGAAATCTCGGTATCGAATTTTTGGGTGGAATGCAATACCTTCTCTATTCATACATAGTACGTGTAGAGAAAGCAAAAAAAATCTGATGTGTTTCATTCACATGACTTTCTCTACGTTGCTGTAACAAATTATTGATAAAAAGCATATTCCTCTATCTACTTTATATTATCAGGATAAACGTTAGTAAAAACTTAACTAGTTGCTTCCTTGTATGTAGAAGGAAAATAAAAGAACACACTAGGTTAAAATGAAAGTTAAATCCCTTAAAAGCTGGTTGCCAAGTGGTTGAAATCCGTTTCAATGCAGGGGCAGGAGTTCAAACTTTCAATGTGAGAAGACTTTTAGTATTTTAAATCTAAAACAAATAACAAGGAATATCTCACAAATGGTCAATTCCACGAACAAAGGTTATGTGACATAAATTGTGTGTTTTAACGTAATCTACAATTTTTTGTATAGATAGTAAGTTTCTGTCTATCTCTTATGGTTTACCAGTTGCGTAAAATTCAGCACAATCCATTCAGAATAAAGAGGTCTTTAGAGGTTATTCCCAGAAAATGCAAGATATACGTTTTATTTTCCATATAAATATCTTTAATATACAGTTGTTAGAGCCATTTTTGATAGAATCAAAATTTTCGAACCTTTTTCCATGTAAAGAATATTTGGGGATGGGCGTATTTTCTTGAAAATCTTCGTGTCGCATCCTTGGAGGATACTGAACTTAAATACCAAGTTTGGTTTTTAACGGTCTTTTCGTTTTTGAGCTATTCTGCCCACGCATACACACACGCACACACACACATTTTTCTAAAAATGCTTTTTTTTTTGTTTCAGAGGTCTCAAAACATATATTTCTGGTGAAATCTCGGTATCGAATTTTTGGGTGCAATGCAATCCCTTCTCTATTCACTATGTACATAGTACGTGTAGAGAAAGTAAAAATACGCTGCTGCCCAAATCTACAAGGTGTTAGTTTAACTGAACAAATGACATTCAAAATGTAATTATTGTCACATCTAAGCCTTTATACTACAGCTGTAGATGCTTGCAGAATGAATACACCAATAATTACACGCAACAACGAAGATGAAAAATGTTGTCGTAGTATCCGAAAGAGTTTGAGTTGAGTGAAACAAGGTAGGTTGCAAATTCAGAAGGTATTTGGGCTGTTTTAATTCAACGAAAAAATAACTACCCAAAAACAATAAAAGTTCAACTGTTAAGATTAATAAAAATAACATATTTGTAATTATTGAAATTATTATATTTGACCACTTGAATAATAAGTTAGCACTTTTTATTCGATCAGCACATCAACATTAGAATATTGCGTTACTTTCAAGACGACCGTCACATTTTCTGATGATTTGAAATTTCACAATTAAGGATTAATATATACACACACGACACTTTATTGTAATGCCTTATAATGTACAATTTTGCTTCCGGAAAGAAAACAAATAGCGGCGATGTTTTGCCGACTCTCGAGCACGTAAAGTACAACTATCCATGCGAAAAACACGACAATTGAAGGTATATTCCACACACTTCTAACGATTGACCTTGGGATTTATTGTCATTGCGAATGCAATGCGCGCCGGAAGCAACACGCTTAAATTCCAAGGGAAAGTCGGTTGACATTAGTGGTATTCTTGGAATAAGTATATCCTCGCCTTTGAGCTTTCCTATGCTATAGTAGCTTAAATAAAATATTTCATAATGTTTTTAACAGTAAGTTTTGTTCCACTGCATAATTTTGGCTGATTGAGATTGCGTAGCATAATTATCACCTAGTCAACCTTGAGCTGTAAATTGTGTGGCGGTATTCCTGGTAAAGCCAATGAACTTAGGAATTCAGTAAGATAACTGACGACTTTTAGGTGTTCGTCGCCAGGAAAGAAATATATTTGATTTTCACAGTTATCTTGCGTCATTATCTCCATAACCGGGTGCATTCCCTTAACACTGAATGGGGAAGAAAAATAAAGCAATAGGTATTACGTCCATCTGGTGGCAAACAAATAAGTACGTATTTTAGGTGTTCGTCGAAGAGCTAGTAGATCTGGTTGGGCAATTGATAAACTTTTATTTGATGATAGCTTTATGTATTAAGTTTCTCCATTTAACCCAAAATATTACTTGATCAAATGTATTAAGAGCAGCGCAATTGTAGTGTGATATCTTCATGTTCTTTAGCTAGCTCATATACCACATAACGTGAAATAAGTAACATCTGCAACAGGGAGTTAAAAATAAAACGGATCACGTTATTTCTTCGCCATTTTCAGATTCCAAGAAGGGTTAATGGTTCTGTGCGTTGTTTATAGCTTGTTCGTTTTAAAGAATTACAACAAAATATGCTTATTTCTTTATTTATACGATATGAGCAAGGGAACGATAGTTAATATATAAGAAATATTTTGATTTTCACAGTTATCTTGCGTCATTGTCTCCATAACCGGGTGCATTCCCTTAGCACTGAAGAAGAAAATAGAGCAGGAGGTACGGTCATCTGGTGGCAAATAATAAGTACGTATTTAACGTGTTCGTCGCTAGGAAAGCTTCTTTATTTTAGCAGTACGGAGGGGACAGTCAATACTTAAAAATGTATTTGAATTTCACTGCTGCGTTGCGTCATTGTGTCGCTAAACTGGTGCGTTACCCTAACATTGAATGGGGAGGGAAAAATATAGCAGTATTACGACCATTTAGCAATAAATTGCCATGATACCACTGCCATCTGGTGGCTATTAACCGAATTGTGTTCGCATGGCATGACTTTTTTTCGTTTTTAAATACTTTCCCGTACTATTTTTAATCATTTTCTTTTCCACAAACCTTGTCGTGACAATAACAAACACAATAAAAAAAATAATTGTTCAATTTGATGCAGTAGTTCGGAAGTGATACGCGTACATACATTTCAGCGATTCATATATATATATATATATATATATATATATATATATATATATATATATAGTCATTCTATCTAACCACTCGTGCATTCCTAGTACACCGAATTTCATCTTGTATAACTACTCAGTATAGAATATGGAGCAAAATTCGTTTTAAAAACGTTTATTTTGAACATTAGGTAGTGTATCTCTTTACCCGTATATACAAGCATTTAAAGCAAAAGTGAGAAACCTTACAATTATTTATTTCTCTTGCCTATGTTTAATAAACTACTCGGTAACTGTTAGTCGAAATCAATTACTGTGAACATATGCCGCTATTACCCTTACTTATACTTTTTAAAACACATTTAGCACAGAATACAGCCATGTGTATTTTAATTCAAAACATTAAGCACTAATAGTGTCATAGTTTAGCTCAATTTTTCTAAAGAACTCCTCAATTTTGGTTTATAGTTTGCTTTTGGTTTTGGTTTGTATTCAGTATTAATTATAAACTGGTTGTACTTTCCTTTCTGTCTATTATTATCTGTCATCTATAGCAATAATATTTTCTATTACTAATTTTTCTATCGCTTTTACTCTTCCATGGTGCTTGCTTACATATGAATGACTTTTTATTTTCTTTACCAAGTAGGTATGTACACTGTATTCCACCCAAAAACTCGATACCGCGATTTCACTGGAAATACATGTTTTGAGGGCTCCGAATAAAAAAGTTTCTGTGTGTCTGTGAGTAGCTTAGCTCAAAAACGAAAAACTCTGTTAAATAATAAACTTGGTATTTAAGTTCAGTATTTTCCAAGAATGCGATATTAATATTTTGAGGAAAACCCAAACTACCCTTTACATGGAAGATGTTTCAAAATGTTTCATTTTCTCAAAAATGGTTGTGACGATTTTGATCAAAATACTAGACATAGCATTTATATGCCATAAAATGTATACCTACCTTGAATTTTCTAGGAATAACCTCTTTATTCTTGACAAGATATCTAATTGGGAAATCTTGATAGATATCTAATTGGGAAATCATAAGAGATAGACAAATGCTTTCTATACAGAACTCGTTAAAATTGTGTCTAATTCTTTTTTGTGCATTTAACCATTACCGAAATATTCCTTTCAGTTTTTACTTTCCTAAAATAAGATGTTGCTATTTGCTTTTCTTGCTCCTAGTCAAGCAAAGAGTAAAAACCCATCAGATTAGCGACCAGCTCTTATAGGAGTTGACTGAATTAACAATACCCAGATTTCACTGGAAATGCACGTTTTAGGGTCCCCTGTATCCAAAAAATATTTTCAGAAAAAGACCCATGTGTTCGCGTGTCCGTGTGCCTGTGAACACGAACTCAAAAACGAAAAGTCGGTCAAATGAGAAACTTTGTATCTTCTAGGGATGCCACACGAAGCTTTTGAGAAAAATTTCATGAAAAAAAATTCAAAATATTGATGGCTCTAATGAATTTGGTTAAAATACCGTATATTAAATACATTTATATGGCAAATATCTATATCTTGAATTCTGCGTAACTGGTAAACCGCAAGAAATGTAGATCACGTTAAAAGGCACTATTTAATTCATATCCGTTTTTTTTTCGAAGAATTCGCCATTTCTGAGATATTCCTTGCTATTTGCTTCAGATGTCAAATACTTAAACTTTTTGCACACTCCTGGCCCTACATAGAAACGGATTTCATCCACATGGCTACCAGCTTTTAAAAGATTTGACTTTAGTTTTAGCCTAGTATATTCCCTTATTTCCCTTCTAATTACAAGGAAGCAAATAATTAAGCCCTGTTGAGTTGTGTAACTCTTTTAACGTATAATCATGTCACCAATACGTTGCGCCACCTGGTGCTGCTCTTTGTAAATTGTCTTTTTTCCTGTATAACTGCCTAGTCATCAGCATATAGTAGAATATTTACTGATGTGCTAGATCCTATTTTAATTCCAATTCACTTTGCCACATCATAACGAGGTTGTCAATATATAAATTAAATAGAATGGGTGATAGACTGCGCCCATGTTGAACAGCTTGACTTATTAAATTTTCGTCCGACATTTTCAAACCTGAACTTGTAACTATTTTCATATTTACATATAAATTCTTTATACATTTAATAAGCAGTTTGTGGAAATCTCCTATTTCTAATATTTTCCATTGTTTTCCACAATATTTTCCTTGGTTTTAAAACGTAAAAATAAAATTGTCTGTATTTCTTGTTTGGTAGATGGAAAAATATGCGGCAGATGAGAAATACTATGTATATGCTGTATAAATCTTTATATGCAGGCACAGAAGAACTTAAAACATATAATTCCTTACCACAGGTACTATGCATTTGCATATATAACCCCGATATCTACTAATGGCTTACTACGAACTAGTTCAAATATTCGCCGCTACACAGCAGCATTGTACACACCAGTGGCGGGTTTCTCTCGCCATTGTCATTCGTATGTTACAGCACCCGAGATCGAAACAACGTCGCGTGGGAAAGAGAGCGAATGATGACTAATGTGTGAATATGAAATACACGATTAGTTGTGTATAACTGGCGCAACATGTGAAAATCTTAATGAGAGCTAGGAAGCGAGTTGTACTTTCAGATAAGCAGTTCACCAGTCGATTCATGCATGCTGGAAGAGTGCCTGTCACAGTCAATGTCAAATATCTGTCACCTCTTATGCACCTGCACTGATAAACATGTGTTTTCATATCTATATTCATATCTACAAAACATCTATACAAATGGCCTACTATATAAACAAGTCAATCGTCTGCCTCCAAATTCCACACCTGACAGTTCGTCTTCGCTCACGTCATTGTCGTCATGGCTATCGCTACTTTCTGCACCATTATCCTGGACTACAATTCTTTCTTTATGATTTTCTACAATTGTTTCTAATGCTTTTCAATGTACTCAACATGTCTAGATACATTTTCCCATTCTGGGCTGTCAATTTCTGCAATTCACTGGCGACACAACTGTTCCACATCTTTTAATTTAAAAGTGATATATTAAGTTTTATTTTTATTTCTTATCTTTGAGAACCCTAGAAACGAAACTCAGTGAAATATCAGTTGCCTTGGGTACTCTTTCATTCACTTACATCAGGCTTTTGAAGAACTCGGGAAACATACATTTTCATCCTTCATCTCTGCCGCTTGTTTCATGAAGTCAAGGACATTTACAATTATTTCTCTCCTCTGACTAAGTAGTACCTTGCCACTTAACTTTGAAAACGTAGGAGCCATGGTTAAATAAATCTGATGTGTTACACTCACACGACCTTCTCTAGCTGTTCTGCAAACTTCCTAAATAAGATTCTTCTTCTTTCTGCACCTTGCTAATCGTGGTACTCATTAGCACAAATATCTTAATATTTAGTTCCGTATAAGTAGGAAGAAAATAAGGGAATGCACTAGGCTAAACCAATAGTCAAATGTTTTAAAAGCTGTCGTTATGCGATTGTCATTACAAATCGCTTCTTTTTTTGGCCAGGAGTAGTATAAAAGAAAAACGGACACTCCCGTCTGAGAAAAGTACTTCACAACTGAAACTAATAACATGAATACCTCGAAAACGATAGGCTCCACGAGAAAAATGTATATGACATAACTTGTGTATTTTAACAAGACCTAAATTATTTGTATACTAAGTTTTTGTCTACCTCTTACGGTTTACTAGTTATGCCAAATTAAACAAAATTCATCCAGAATAAACAGGTCTTCAGAAGCTATTTCCAGAAAATTCAAGATATACATTTTATTTGTTAGGTAAATATCTTTAATATATGATGTTTCAATTAAACTCATTAGAGCCATTTTTAAGAAAATCAAAATGTTCGAAAAAAGTTCCATGTAAAGGGTAGTTTGGGGAGGGGAATTTTTCTCGAAATCTTCGTGTCGCATCCCTGGAAGATGCTAAACTTTACCAAGTTTGGTATTTTAGCTGCTTTTCGTTTTTGAGTTATCGTGTTCACAGACACACGGACACATACACACGGACCTTTTTCTGAAAATGTTTTTTTTTATACAGGGGTCCTAAAACATGTATTTCCGGTAAAATCTCGGTATCGAAATTTTGGGTGGAATACAATACTTCTCTATCCCTATGTACATTGTATATATGGGGCTAGAGAAAGTAAAAATTAAATAAATAAAATGAATACTATATACTGCCCACTTTGAATACAAACATACGCGGAACACTTTCAATACGGACTGTACAAAGTTTGCTCGCTGTGACTTTAAGTAAGCAAAGCATCATATCACAAACTCCGATAAGCTAGGCTCGGTAGCTGGGTTGGCGGTCAGGGTCACGATTCCACACATTTTGCGCCGGCAATACCTTTGCTTCAAAACCTTTGAAGTGATGCTGGTACGGCCGCACAAAGGTTTTATTCTGCCACACTAAAAGTGAATATTGCGTTATTTCTATACAAATATAACTTTATATTTGTACTAAGTCATTAAGTAATAAGTGTAGAAATTAAATCTTAGAAAAAGAAATTCCGTCAAATTTAACTTTAAAACATACATAAAATACATCAATCCCAGCAGAAGTACTGTGTAAACTGTTTTATTTAAGCGTATCCTTTATTGATATTTACTTACTTGGCCTTAAGTAAAATAAATGTATGTATTCTATCCTTCTCTAACGGCTGCATAAGAGAAAACAGCGAAAAAAACAACCTTATCCATGTAAGTCACCCTATGCGAGATTTGAAATCGCGACCTCTTGAATGTGGTATTTCGTTTTGTTGTATGACATGGTGGAAACAACAAACTTCATGTGGGATTTACGCGAATAAACAATGCAATAAAGTCTGTTGATTTACGAGAATCAGGTTTTTGGAGAACTCGGGTGAACACATATTTTCTTCCTTCAACTCTGCCTCTTGTTTCACAAAGTCCAGGACATTTGCAATTATTTCTCTGGACTGACTATGTAATATCTTACCATTTAACTTTGAAAATATAGGAACCATGATTCAAAAATAAAATAAACTTTATTTGCTGTGCTATCAAATGGGCAGGGAACAAATTCCACAGGTGGACATCTGCAAATATTTGGGACTGTGCTTGTCAAGGAATGCTGGATGTGAGGTTCAGATAAATTCTATATCTAGGAAAGCGAGGAAGATATTGCACTTCGTAATGAGAACACTGAAGAAGGGGAGCACAAAGTGCAGGGCAATCGCCTGCAAGTCCTTAGTGCGGCCAGTTATGGAATATGGAGTAGCACGCTGGGACCCACACAGGGTTAATGAAATCGCTGGAAAAGATACAGAAAAGGGCTGTAAAATTCATAAAGAGAGGTAAAGATTTTGGGCTTATGAAGCGGGAATAAATGGGAACCGCTAAAGGTTAGGCATAAAATACATAGGTTAGTGGCATTATTTAAAGCTTATACTGGTTTAAATACATTAGAAAGAGGTTAGAAAACCAGCATACTACAGACGAAACGATCATTTGTGTAAAATTAAGGTTAGAAGGTACAGAACCGACGTAGGAAATTTTCTTTTATTAATAGGACCATTGGAGAATGGAATGAATTGCCTGTAGCAGCCTTTCAGGTCTGCCCTCTGACCTTAAAGAAGTCTAGGGATAATATAAACAGAATAAATGTTAGATATCAATTAAAGTAAATACATATTATGAAGTAATTAAGGATCTCAAAAACTGTTCTACCGGCTTCATAATAATTGTTATAAATATGTTGGTAATTGACATAGTACTGAATAAGAAATAGTTATTATTTAAAAACACCATGTATAAATAATGTGTTAGTTGTATTTCTATTATTAAATTAACTGTAAGGTTATTATTGTAAGTGAATTTTGTACATTTATCTCTGCCATCGGGCAGTACCCAATTGCAGAGAGTAAATACATACTTATACTGCCCTCTTTGTAAATACAAACAGATGCGGAACACTTTCGAAAAAACCATTAAATACCAAACTTGGTATTTAAGTTCAGTATCCTCCAAGGATGCGACACGAAGATTATCAAGAAAATCCCCCCAACCCAAACTACCCTTCACATGGAAAAATTTTCGAAAATTTTGATTTTCTAAAAATTACTCTAACGATTTTGATTGAAACATCATATATTAAAGATATATACTTGACAAATAATATGTATATCTTGAATTTTCTAGGAATAGCCTCTGAAGACTACTTTAATCTGGATGAATTTTACGGAACTTTGTGTAACTGGTAAACCGTAAGAGATAGACGAAAAGTTACCACACAAAAAATATAGAGCACATTAAAACACACACTTTATGTTATATACATTTTTTTCGTGGAGTTGATCGTTTTTTTAGATATCCCTTGTTTTTTTATTTCAGTTTTAAAAAACATACTTTTCTCATATAGGAAGGAATTAGTCAACTCGTGTCCATACATACAAAGGAACTTCAGTCACAGAGCACCGTCTTTTGCTATCACTTTAACATATGTTACTCCCTTATTTTGCTTCTACTTATAGGGAAGCAAGTAATTTTTTGTCACTTAGATGAAGTAAATAGAAGCATAAATTTTTTATCAAAAATTTGTGTCAGAGATATAGAGAAAGTCATGTGAATGGAACACATCAGATTTTTTCCATTATTATTATTTATTATTATTATAATATTGTTATTGTTCATAATAGCATCATTATCATCCGTAATATATAAGTTGTAGATATTAAAGCAGACAGATTACATTTATGCCCGTTGCTACACTGACCTTCCAAACATGTTTTACTTTCTCTTCACGTGAGTACTATGTACATAGTGTATACAGAAGGTACCTATTGTATTGCACCTAAAAATTCGATACTGAGATTTCACTGGAAATACATGTTTTGAGGCCTTCTGAATCCAAAAAAAAGTGTGTGTGTTTGTGGACAGTATAGCTCAAAAACGAAAAGTCTGTTAAGTACCAAACTTGGTATTTAAGTTCAGTATCTTCCAAGGATACGACATGCAGATTTTCAAGAAAATCCTCCCACTCCCGACTACCCATGGAAACAGTTTCGAAAAATGTGATTTTCTCAAAAATGGCTCTAACGATTTTGATTAAAATATCGTATATTAAAGATAATTACATGACAAATAAAATGTATATCTTGGATTTTCTGGGAACAGCCTCTGAAGACATCTTTATTCTGAATGAATTTTGCATAACTGTAAACCGCAAGAGACAGACAAAAAGTACTACATAAAAAAGTGTATAGAGCTCGTTAAAACGCACAATTTTTGTTATAGGTATGCATTATTTTCCTGGAGTTGACCGTTTTTAAGATATTCCTTGTTATTGATTTCAGTTTTAAAATATTTAATACGGGAACTTGTCAGCACCTGACCAGGCAAAGAATCGGATTTCTATACCATAGTAACCACATTCTAAAGCATTTGACTGTCGGTTTAGCCTAGCGTATCCCCTAATTTCCCTTCCACCTATATGGAACTAAGTAATAAAACTGTTTCTTCTAATGTTTATCCCGATTAGCATGAATAAGTAATGTGAATGGAGCATATTAGATTATTTCCTTGTGAAAAAACAGATATTCGGATAATTTAAATTTTTAATTATTTATTTTATCACCTACTTTTTCTTAGTGCGTCATAATAACATTGAATGTTTTACTTTATCTACACGTAATACGTACACAGTGTATAAAGAAGGTATTGTAATGCACTCAAAAATTCCATTCCGAGATTTCAGCGGAAATATATGTTTTAGCACTCCCTGACCACACAAAAAAGCATTTTTAGAAACATGTCCGTGTTTGTGTATGACTGTGGTCAGCATAGCTCAAAAACGTAAAGTCTGTTAAATACAAAACTTGGTATTTAAGTTCAGTATCTTCCAAAGATGCGACACGAAGATTTATAAGAAAATCCCCCAACCCCAACTATCCTTTACGTGGAAAAAATTCTGAAAATTTTGATTTTCTCAGAAATATCACTATCGATTTTGATTAAAATATCGTATATTAAAGATATTTAGCTGACAAACAAAATTATATCTTGAATTTTCTGGGAATGGCCTCTGAAGACTACTTTATTTTGAACGAATTTTACGAAACCTTGCATAACTGCTAAACCGTAAGGGACAGACAAAAAGTACTACACAAAAATATATAGAGCTCGTTAAAACACACAATTTATGTTATATGCATTTTTTTCGTGAAGTTGGCCGTTTTTAAGACATTCCATGTTTTTGGTTTCAGCTTTGAAAAACTTATATTTTTCTCATTCAGGAATTTGTCAACTCTGTCCATACAAACAAAGGAACATCAGTCACATAGCAACCAGCTTTTGACTATCACTTTAACCTATGGTACTCCCTTATTTCGCTTCTACTTACAAGGAAGCAAGTAATAAGACTATTTCTGTTATTTTTTTTTTTCTCGATTAGCATGAAGTAAAAGGAAGCATAAGCTATTTTAAAAATAGTTAATTGCAGAGATGTAGAGAAAGTTTTGTGAATGGAACACATCAGATTTTATTTTAGTATAAAACAAAGATTCAAAGAGGCGAAGTTAGAAAAGAGTTTTATTTGATAGAAATATGTTGGATGTTTGATTAATTATTTTATTAGCTGAAATGCATTAGAATTACGGAGTTGTTTAGAAATTACATTTTCTCCGGAAAGGAAGCTATGTTCAATAGCGTCCGATTTAGAGTAACTAGATAAACAGTTTGAGAGTGGGTAGGGTTACTTTCAAACACTATTTACAAAAGAGGGTTGCTTTGTGAATTGATTTGAAAGCCAGTTTGAAGGTAACGTTTCCCTTCCAGACGCACACCAACTTTCTCAAAAATATGTGCACAATAGAGGCTCGCCTTGACTCAAACAAACTCCAAAAGAGCCATAAACCACCAAGAGCGAAAGGCGGAAGCTCCAAACGATGGACAAGCACTTGGAGGGCGGAGAAGAAAAGACGAGGTCGTAGGGTTCTTGAACAAGACATTTCAATGGTAGCAACTTGCCCCAACAACTCCTTGCATGAAAGAACTGCTTTTGAAAAACATGAACCAAATTTATCCCTGACCTTTCTCAGGTTTAAATGAACCAACAACTAAATTAAGATCTGATGTTTTCCATTCACATGACTTTCTCTACATCTCTGCAACAAATTATTGTTAAAACGCTTATGCTTCTATTTACTTCGTGGTAATCGAGAAACAATTAGCAGAAATAGTTTTATTACTTGCTTCCTTGTAAGTAGAAGCGAAATAAGGGAGTACCATAGGTTAAAGTGATAGTCAAAAGCTGATTGCTATGTGACTGAAGCTCCTTTGTGTGGACAGGAGTTGACAGATTCCTGCACGAGAAAAGTATAAGCTTTTAAAGCTGAAACCGAAAACAAGGAATATCTCAAAAACGATCAACTCCACGAAAAAATATATTGAGTTAAATTATGTGCTTTATCGTACGCTACATTTTCTGTTTTTTTTTTTTTTTGTTAGTGTTTAACACCCGCTTTAACTACTTATGGCACCGCAGGCGGTGACACTGATGATACATGAATGATGATGGAGCACCGGTGGAATGAGATGGCGGGGGAAACCGGAGTACCCGGAGAAAACCCGCCCCAGCGCCGCTTTGTCCACCACATTTTCTGTGCCATTGGTGTTCATCCATCTCTTACGGTTTAGCGGTTATGCAAATATCCGTAAAGCTCTTCCAGAGTAAAGTAGTCTGCAGAGGCTATTTCCAGAAAATTTAAGATATACACGTTATTTGTCAGGTAAATATCTTTAATAAACGATATGTTAATCAAAACCGTTAGAGCCATTTTTGAGAAAATAAAAATTTTCTAAAAATGTTAAAACACACAATTTATGTTATATACATCTTTTTCGTGTAGTTGATTGTTTTTGAGATATCCCTTGCTTTTGTTTTCAGCTTTGGAAAACGTTTACTTTTCTCATACAGGAATTTGTCAACTCCTGTCCATACAAACAAAGGAACTTGAGTCACCTAGCAACCAGATTTTGACTTTCACCTTAACCTATGATACTCCCTTATTTCGCTTCTACTTACAAGGAGGAAGCAAGTAATAAAACTATTTCTGCTATTTGTTTCTCGATTACCATGAAGTAAATAGAAGCATAAGCTTTTTAGTAATATTTTTTTTAGATATTTAGAGAAAGTCATGTGAATGGAACATATCAGATTTTTTTATTGTTTCATTTGTGTAGCTCCCTTTAACTTCAATGGTAATATGGGGCTTTGACTTATGAAACAACTCGAATTACTGTAGGTTTATAACAATAGGTTAAACAATATTACACACGCGCACATTCACTCTCACATTCATCTTCCAGAATCTGTGGGGGGATAGGAAATAATTCTGGTTAAAGAAAAATGCCTTGCCCCTGCCGGGAATTGAACCTAGGACCTCCTGATGAGATGCTAGCTCGCTGAGCACTTGACCATTGAGGCAGTCTTATTCCTCTTCTACAAGGAAATAATATGTAATAAAACAATTTGGACTAATGTTTATAAGCATGAAATAGGTAACTTTTTGTATATATAATAATTTATTGAACGATCAGCGCATGTGCGCCCTACAGATCATTAGTTTTAGACATTACTTGCATGCATGAATAACATTGAAATGAGGTAAGCCCCATTGGGCCCCTCATAATAGGTGTATTTGTTTTTATTTTACAGAAGATCTTCTTGTGAGAGCTGTCCAGTGCAGTGTTGCCAGATTGGGCTACTAAAAGATCGATTTTCCGACCGATTTTTAATTGAGGCGATTTGCGAATTTTTTGGGATACTTCTGAAATCACTAACATAATTTAAATGTATCCCTTGAAAAGTATATTTACATAGTTTCTAAAATTATATTATGAATATTGTGATAGTATGTTCGTTAATTCACTACGGTAGGTGAGGGATGAATTGAGTAAAAAAAAAAAAAAAAAGAATTTTGTCCAAAATTCAAACTTTTAAGAACGGTGAAAACATTGGTTTCATTTTATATACTTTTAGTTATTTTTACTATGAAAATAGTGTAAACTACCTGCAAGCAGTATTCATAGACGAGAAATTAGCCGCAATACTATTTTCCTTGTTAACTTTTCATTGTTACGTCGCTATTAATGCAGTCGCACCGTTTGAATCAAATGCACCAGTTGAATGCAAATATATCTTAATATTATATGCACGATATTAGTTTTTGAATAATACATTGATACCGTATCTGCAGTTTAAATGCTATATATAGAGTAATTTGAATAAGTGGGTAAAATTTCATAAACTTTTGACAGAGTTGCCTTTCTGGTTTGCGAAGGCTCCAGGGTTCGATTCCCAATTGGGGTTGGGACAGTTTCAGTAGCCGATTATTCCCTGTCCCTCCCTCTCCAAGCCTGGAAATGTTGATGGGAGCTGTAATCTAATGAATAAATTCCAAAGAGAAACAGAAACCAACTTGAACACTACACCATTGTTCCAAAGAGAAATCCCGCAGATATGACTTTGCAGTTGTGAACCTGAAGTAAATAAATAGCGTTAGTAGGTTTCTTGTGATAAAATTTTTGTGTTTTATTGTGAAGTTTGCAACTGAGAGTCCAATGATCTGATAGTAAGAAACATGCAGTACAAACACAGACAAAATTCTAAACCAAATCTTAGAGACGTTTTTCAACCCCCTTATGAAAATGTGAATGTGAAATTGGGCGATTTCAATATGAATTTTGCGATTTTTAATATAATTCTGGCGATATTTTGTGAAATGAATCTGGCAAACCTGGTCCAGTGGTACACGACTCTTGATGCGAGTTGGATAGCTAGATTTTTCTGCCAAGAGAATAGTGAATGGCTCCTGAGACGTCTTTTAGCTTGCTGTAAAACTGTTCGGCTTGTGAAGAAATTGACTGTTGAATGATCTGATTCCAGTTTCTCTATGTAGTTGACTATTTCTGGTGCATTCGTTGAGATTCGCAATATTTTGTTTTGAAATTTCTGGATACGTTTGATTTCGGAAGAACTGGTTCCTCCGCAAACTGGACAAGCGTATAGTAGCAGTGGTCTTAATAGAGTCGTGTAAAATAGTGTGCAGTTTTTACTTTCTCTACACGCACTATGTACATAGTGAATAGAGAAGGTATTGTACTACACCCAAAAATTCGATACCGGCATTTCACCGGTAATACATGTTTTCAGACCCCCTGAATCCAGAAAAGCATTTTTAGAAAAATGTCCGTGTTTGTGTCTGTCTCTCTGTCTGTCTGTAAGTGTGTGTGTATGTGTGTGTGTGTGTGTGTGTGGGCAGCATAGCTCAAAAACGAAGAGGCCGTTAAAAACAAACTTGGAATTTATGTTTGGTATCTTCCAAGGATGCGACAGGAAATTTTTCAAGAAAATCCCCCCAACCCCAACTACCCTTTACATGGAACTTTTTTCAAAATTTTGATTTCCTCAAAAATGACTAACGATTTTGATTAAACTATCATATATTAAAGATATTGCTCGACAAATAAAATGTATTTCTTGAATTTTCTGGGAGCAGCCTCTGAAGAGTACTTTATTCTGGATGAATTTTACGGAATTTTACATAACTTGTAAACTGTAAGGGATGTACAAAAACTTCCCACATAAAAAATGTAGAGAACGATAAAACACACAATTTATGTTGTATACATTTTTTCATAGAATTGATCGTTTTTGAGATGTTGCTTGTTTTTGGTTTCAGCTTTAAAAAACTTATACTTTTCTCATACAGGAATCTTTCAAATGCTGCCCATACAAGTAAAGGAACTTCAGTCACATAGCAACCAGCTTTTGACTATCACTTTAACTTATGATACTCCCATATTTCGCTCCTACTTACAAGGAAGCCAGTAATAAGACTGCTTCTGCTCATTTTTTCACGATTAGAATGAAGTAAATAGAAGCATAAGCTTTTTAACAATAATTTGTTGAGAAAGTCATGTGAATGGAACACATCAGATTTTTATAGTATCTTTGAATGAGCCTGTTTCCAGCCAAGTAGGAAAGTAAATTCAAATCACTTTCAATACCCCCATGTAAACGCGGAGCTCGCGTATAATGGGGTTACAGAATACATACATAACTAAACTGTTTTCAGATTAGATTACTAACGCATATGCAAGGGGGAGAGTAGAGGATGCAGGAGCACTTTCCTCGACCCTCGCCCATATTGTCTGCAGGTGCATTCGAAAACTCGAGCATTAATTACTAATGATGGATTCTGGCAACAGCTCCTTTTTACTTTCTCTATACGTACTATGTACATAGTGTATAGAGAAGGTATTGTATTGCACTCAAAAATTCGATACCGAGATTTTACCGGAAATATATGTTTTGAGATCCTCTGAATCCAAAAAAAGCATTTCTAGAAACATGTCCGTGTGTGTGTCTGTGGGCAGCATAACTCAAAAACGAAAAGACCATTAAATACCAAACTTGGTACTTAAGTTTAGTATCTTCCAGGGATGTGACACGAAGATTTTGAGAAAAATCCCTCCACCCCAAACTACCCTTTACATGGAACTTTTTTCGAAGTTTTTGATTTTCTCAAAAATAGCTCTAACGATTTTGATTAAAATGTCAAATATTAAAGATATTTACCTGACAAATAAAGTCAATATCTTGAATTTTTTGCGAATAGCCTCAGAAGACTACTTAATTCTGAATGAATTTTAAGGAATGTTGTATAACTGCTACACCGTAAGAGATGGAGAAAAACTTAACACACGAAACTGTAGAGGACATTAAAACACACACTTTATGTCATATACTTTTTTTCATGGAGTTGATTGTATTTGCCATATTCCTTGTTTTTGGTTTCAGCTTTGAAAAACTTATACTTTTCTCATACTGGAATTTGTTAAATGCTGTCTATACAAAGGAACTTCAGTCACATTTCAACCAGCTTTTAACTACCACTTTAACCTGTGGTATTCCCTTATTTCGCTTCTACTTACAAGGAAACAAGTAATAAGACTATTTCTGCTAATTTTTCTCGATTAGTATGAAGTAAATAGAAGCATAAGCTTTTTAACAATAATTTGTTGCAGAGAAAGTCATGTGAAGGAACATATCAGATTTTTTCCTATTCAAGAACCCGATATTAAGACGCCTAATTGTATTCCCGTATACATCAGGGTTTGAATATTGTCTCACGTTATAAGAATAAATATTTGGTTGTTAACGAACGCTGCCAATTGCCAGGAAAATATCAGTGCCGCCGGCGTGGCGGAATTTCGTCCCACAGGAGTTGTCTTGTATGCCAGTAAATCTATTGACATGGGGTTGTCGCTTTTATGCTCACTTAAAAACCATCATTCAGGCCTGGATTTGAACAGAATGCGTCAACTAAGCTACACAGGCTGACATGTCACGTTGTTAAGCACTTATTAGTTAATTTTAAACCATTTCTAAGCAGAAAAGTATCGTGAATAACGTAGAATCACAGTTTGTGAGAATACTATAGTATATTTACTGGTTTAAATGCATGGGTGGACATTAGAAAGAGGTTAGAAAACCCAACATACTACGGACGAAACGTTCATTTGTATAAAATTAAGGGTAGAAGGTACATAACCGACGTAGGAAAATTTTCTTTTGTTAATAGCACCATTGAAGAATGGAATGAATTGCCTGTAGCAGCCTTTTAGGTCTGCTCTCAGACCTTAAAGAAGTTTAGGAATAATTTAAAGAGATTAAATGTTAGTTAATTTGAATAAATATTGTAAAGTAATTATGGATTTCAAAAATTGTATTAGTGTATGTTATTATTATGCATATATTAGTAATGTATAGTATTAATGTTGAGGCTGAATAATAAGTGGTTAGGCACAATGTTGCCAGATTGGGCGAAAAGTCGCGGTTTGGGCTACTAAAAGATGGATTTTCCGACTGATTTTTAATTGAGGGGATTTGCGAATTTTTGAGCTACATCTGAAATCAGGAAAATAATTTAAATGTATTTCTTGAAAAGTATATTGTACATTGCTTCACAAATTAAGTAATATATTAATGAGTAGAGCGATAGTATGTTCGTTAAGTCACTAGTGCTATGAAAAAGGTGTAAAACACCTGCATTCACAGAAGAGAAATTAGCTGCTATACTATTTTCCTGTTACGTCGCTAGTAATGCAGTCGCACCGAGTTCAAGAGAACTGCATGAATCAAATGCACCAGATAAATGCAAATATATCTTAATATTATGTGCACGATATTAGTTTTTGAATAATGCATTGATATGCAGTTTAAATGCTATTATATATTAATTTGTGTAAATAAAGAACTAGTAACAGGTAAGTGGGAAAAATGTTATAAAGATTTAACAAGAGTTTCCTTCCTGCTTGCGAAGGGTCCCGGGTTCTATTCCCGACTGGGGCTGGGAAATTTTCTCTAGCCGATTATTCCATATCCTCCCCAAAGTCTGGAAATATTGGGAGCGTGTGTAATCTAATGAATAAAATCCAAAGCAAAAAAGGAACCAACTATAACACTACACGCGTTAACACCATTGTCGATAAGGAAGTTGTTCCAAAGAGAAATCCTGCAGATGACTTTGCAGTTGTGAACTTGATATTATTAAACAAATGGCATTAGTGCGTTTCTTGTGATATAAAATTTTGTTTTGTAAAGTTTGTAACCAAGAGCCCAATGAAAAGCACAAACAAAATTCTACACCGAGTCTTAGAGACATTTTAAAACCCTCCAGCCCCTAAGAAAATTAGAATGTGAAGTTGGGCGATTTCAATATGAATTTTGCGATTTTTAAAATAATGCTGGCGATATTTTCTGAAATGAATCTGGCAACCCTGGTTAGGCATTTAAAAAAAAACATGTATATGTAATATGTTAGTTGTATAACTATTCTTAATATAACTTGTAAGTGAATGTTGTACATTTAACTCTTCCACTGGGCAGTACCCAATTGCATAGAATACATACATACATACATACATACATACATACATACATACATACATACATACATACATACATACATACATTACATACATACATTACATACATACATACATACATACATACATACATACATACATACATACATACATACATACATACATACATACATACATACATACATACATACATACATATTCGGGAAATGTGAAAGGGAAGGAATTTTTATAAAGGAAGTGCAAATTTTGGGAAATCTTGAGATCCCAATACTGGACGAAGAAATATCAGCACGAGAAATAGCACAGGCGCTGAGGAGTCTGAAGGAAGGCAAAGCTCCAGGGTTGGATGGGCTGCCCCCGGAAGTTTTTAAAGCCGCAGCCAATGTTAATGAGTTTGGTAGGAGTATGCTCCAGCTATGTAACAGATTGTTTATTGAGGGGAATTACCCTACCTGTTGGGGAAAGGGTATTATTCATCCCATTTATAAAGGGAAGGGAACTATTGGAAATCCGGATAACTATAGGGGGGTTACTCTTTTGCCAATTATGGAGAAAATTTATTGTAGAGTGTTATATAACCGGATAAAGAACTGGGAATCTAAATTTGGCAAACTTTCAAAATTTCAAATGAGTTTCAGAGAAGGACACAGTACCGTAGATGCCGCTTTTATATTAGACACTTTAAGGACGAGGCAACTGTTAGTTAAGCGGGGAAAGCTTCATTGTGCTTTTGTGGATTTTAAGAAGGCATTTGACCCTATCAATCGAAATGCATTATGGTACAAACTAGGCAGAAAGGGGTTATCAAGTAAAATGGTTAGAGCATTGCAGGCAATGTATCAAAATGTCGAATTCTGTGTGAAGTACGACAGAAACAGAGTGTCCGAGAGCTGCCGAAGCTATAGGGGAGTGAGGCAGGGTTGTATTTTATCTCCCTTGCTATTTAATCTCTTTGTGGATGATATTACTGATACAATGATAGCAGAGAATATTCAAGCGCCAGTAGTAGCGGATTTACAGATCCCAACACTTTTATACGCAGATGATTTAGTATTGTGCTCTACGACAGTAAACGGATTGCAACGAGGACTGGACAAACTTAAGAACTATTGCGATGAATGGTTACTTACAGTTAATGTGAATAAGACTAAGGCAATGACTTTCAAAAAGGGTTGTGTTTATAGCAGGGAGGAGACTTGGACATATGCAGGACAGATACTGGACAATGTTAAATCTTTTGTGTACTTAGGACTCACATTTACAATGAACGGAAAATGGACAAAACACATTGACATTACGAAACACAAGGCAAGGGTGAAAGCGGCGGAAGCTCTCCGGATACGCTGCAGAATTCCGAATATCTCCATAACCTTAATGGAAACTGTATACGGAGCGACAGTTAGATCCACGATGACATACGGAGGAGAAATATGGGGGTGGGAACAAACAGGAAATCTGGATCAAGTGAGGACCCAATTTTTGAAAGGAATTCTGGGTGTAGGGAGGGGTACGGCAAACTGCGGAATAATGAGGGAATTCGGGGCACATAGTGAAACGATAGAGTGCAAAATCAGAGCAGTTAAATATTGGATGAGAATCGTTCACGGAAACCAATCTCTAATTAGGGCAGTCTGCTACCGTGAACAGTTGCGAATGGAAGGTAATTTGACGTGGGCATCAAAATTAAAGAAAGGGTTGGAAACCATTGGGATGGGAGACATTTGGATGGCGGGGCAGGAAAACAGGCGAAGTATTTGGAGAAAAATTAAGAAACGTCTCTGTGATATTGACAGACAGCAAATAATTGCGCAATGCACAGAGAAGGTGTCATTAGAAGTACAGTCTGGGCTGAAATCGGAGTGGGGTATGGAGCAATACATCAAAACAGGTACCAAACTCATTAGAGAGGGGCTCGCGTGGATTAGACTAGGAGCATGGAGGAGCACGAAAATTTCTGACGAGAATGGTACGAGAATCTGTCCCATTTGCGAGGAGGAAGAGTGGTGGACTCACATCTTGGCAAGATGTAGGGGCACGGAGGAATGGCGGGAAAAATATTTGCCGCGATTTTTTACCACTGCGAATGTAGGGATAGAAGCATGTTGGACGCTACTGGCAGGCACGGAAAACATGGACGGGCTAGATAAATTTATACTTAAGGCAAGACAGCTGAGATCTAAGGAGGCTGCCAATAGAGAAGGGGGGGGGGCGGGAATAAGATCAACTAAACAAAAGTGACTACAATGTTCTACATACATATATATGATGTCATACTTAGGTCACTGTTGTGCTAGGGTTGTATATATTAGGTGTATATATGTCTTTTAAGTGTAATTATCTATTATAAGAGGGTACATTTATGAAGGTGTACTCTGTGCTGTAAATTTAAATTGCTATATTTTAATATCTTTGTATCTTTATTTTCGAATTCACTCTTAATTTTATTGTTGTTTAATATTGCTTTTGACTGTGTATTTCCTTTGTCTTTTTATTTTCGTGATTACTCTTTTAATTCTTTGTTGTGGTTGTTGTTTTAATATTGCTTGTAATGTGTATTGCAAAAGCACGTACGGTCTGTGGACCCGTGCGACTGTTGAAATTCTATGTACGATATTGCTATGTTAATAAATACACTTATTCATTCATTCATATATACATACATACATACATACATACATACATACATACATACATACATACATACACACATAAGTTAGTGTAGGAGCACATACATAGTGTAGAAAGTCAGGGAAAAGAATTGTAAATATTTTAGAGTATAAATATGCATAAATGCAAGTTAACTGAGGTAATTAGGCGAGGCGCGCTAGCTTAATTCCAGGTATAAGTTCACCAAACACCCCCTGTTAATGAGCACAGTGTTTAGGCTAAAGGGTGCATGATAGGAAAGAACAGACATATAAAGAAGTGAGACAGGAATAGTGACTTGTCTTCCAAGTAGCACAAGGAGTTGGAAAAAACAGACAAAGAAAGCATAATGTTAAAGTGAGAAGGAACTACTGGGTACTTCCAAAACCTGGCACAATTTATTCTCATAACGTGTGAGGTGATGCTAACTCAGAACCAATAAGAGATGCTGTTACATTTTATGGCGCGAAAGTTGGCGTCACCCAGGTTTACTATTTAAGGCAAGGCAGATCTCTTATGTGGTTACTCTAACTCTGAATTATTTACTCGCTTGAGCTTGTGTTCACGGCACGTTGAGTTGTGTGCACGTGGTAGGGGAGCGATGTGCAGAGGGTTAGCTTAGGCTCCTCATTAGTGATTATGTGGTGGGATGGTATTTATTATAAAACATTTGTAAGGAAGAAGTTAGCCGACCGTTTAAAATCTATATTGCAATAAATTAATGTCGTAAGGGATTATGCAGTGTTTTTAATGAATTAGCCTCACCCACAAACCCCTGAGATTAAGTGTAATTAGGAGATTAGGAGTGGAGCTGAGGACACTGCAGGTACGAGACACCCGACCCCGCGACATTAGCTAGAGAAAGTGGTGTTTTATTTCGTTTGTATAAATTCCCCCGCCGCTGAATCCTTGCACTTGACAGTTAGGAGTTAAGTTGGGCATCTATAGAAAACAGATGAAAAGCTTTACCCGTTTGACTTTCTGAACCAATCACAAAGAAGCATTCCGGTCCGTCGGTCAGACAACGGAAACGCATCTAGATGCCGCACCGTTGCAATATCTGGCTATTTCCAACCACGTGCTCAGTTTGTGAACTCCTAACACGTGCGTTGAGCTGTTCTGTGCAAGCTACGTATTATTCGTTGTTATTTATATTTGTCGTTGGTGTTTGTTTGTACGTGAGGGAACATAGCAAGACTTTCACAATTATAGAGGTGGATAGACGTTTGCGGCTTCACTAAAGAAGAAAGTGAATCATGTGCACAAAATAATACAAAAAGCACAGGAATTAGACGGAATCATCAGTGAATGTGAAACACTATTAATATGTCTTGGTGATGAGGACGATGCTGATGACATTGACAATGACGCTTCTGAGAATGACTTTCGACGGAAACTTGGATGGAATTGAGCCATTAAAATTCTAAACTGGTGAAAATCACTTTGTTATACCTTTCTCTCATTGTAACAACTTATTTTGTATTAATCTGTTATATAGTGTCGTAAATACCTAATGTATGCTACATGCGTTATAGTATCACTGTTATTTTCAATTAACATCAATAATAACGAATTAGTTTCATTATTCATCAGCATCCATTTACTATGTACACTGTTTATATTCGTCATTACACACGATAGAGACATTTGTAATCAGCTGTTGTTGTTTACTAATCACTCTAGCAACGCCATGCCGTGGCCGAGTGGTCAAACTATTTGCCTCTCACCTAGACGGCCCGGGTTCGATCCCAAGTGACCACATGTGAGATTTTTGGTGGACAAAGCGGCACAACCGGTTTCCGGTTTCCCTCGCCATTTCATTCCACCGGGGCTCCATCTTCGTGCATCATCCGTATCATCGCCTGCGGTGCTATAGCAGTAAAAGCGGGCGTTAAACACTACCAAAAACATCTGATGTGTTCCATTCACATGACTTTCTCTATATCACTGCCACAAATTATTCTATTTACTTCATCTAATGGAGCAAAAATTAGCATAAATGTCTTATTACTTGCTTCATTGTTAGTGGAAGCAAAATAAGGGGGTATCATAAAGTGATATTCAAAAGCTGGTTGCTCTGCGACTGAAGTTTCTTTGTTTGTATGGACGAGAGTTCACAAAGTCCTGTATGAGGAAAGTATAAGTTTTTATAGCTGAAACCAAAAACAAAGCATATCTAAAAAAAAAAAAAAAATCAACTCCACGAAAAAAATGTAAATAACGTAACTTGTGCGATTTAAGGTGCTCTACGTTTGTTGTGTGGTAAGTTTTTGTCCATTTCTTACGGTTTAGCAGTTATGCAAAATTCCGTAAAATTGACCCAGAATAAAGTAGGCTTCAGAGGCTATTACCAGAAAATTCAAAATATACATTTTATTTTTCAGGTAAATATCTTTAATATACGATATTTTAATCAAAATCGTTAGAGCCATTTTTTAGAAAATCAAAATATTCGAAAAAAGTGCCATGTAAAGGGTAGTTGGGGGTGGGGGGATGTTTCTCAAAATTTCGTGTCGCATCATGTGGGAGATACTTAAATTAAATACCAAGTTTGGTATTTTACCGACTTTTCGTTTTTGAGTTATCGTGTTCACAGACACACGGACCTTTTTCTGAAAATACTTTTTTTGGATACAGGGGAGCCTAAAACATATATTTCCGGTGAAATCTCGGTATCGATTTTTTTGGTGGAGTGCAATACCTTCTCTATACATTATGTACATAGTACGTATAGAGAAAGTAAAAAAAATTACTCTGGCAACGCCGCAAAGGCAGCATGGCCAACCTTACGCGAAAATACTCGAACTGTCAAATGCAATTTAGCGGCGGGGATGTACAGTTGAACACCTATGCTGAGCCCATAGAGAAAGGAAGCTTTGTAGTTTCCAGCACGGTTGTATTAATTCAGGGTCCCCTAGTGTTTTCTGCAACTGTGGGATGCGCGGCTAAAGGTGCCCGCTAGCTCACAAAAAAACGTTTGGGTTGAGAGGGAATCCATTGCATGCATGCGAGTGGCATGGATAACAAAAGCGGATCGATGTGCGGGTGGGGGAGGGCGCCGCTGGCTTTTCCACATGAAGGCGCCGCTACTTCCCCTCCATTGGAGTTCGATGCCCGGCTTCGAGTGGTATTAATTAATGATCAGTTCTGTGAGATGAAGCAAATGCCCTCAAATGACAGGCACGCTTATCTGAAACTGTTCTGCAAATGCTACTTACTCGATTTACATCTGTTCACGGGGAATTAAAGGAAAACACATCTGCATAACTTATTTTAGCTGTATTAAGCCTCATATACCTACTTCTAGCATTAAAGAATGACGGATAGTTTCAGTTTCATTCTTTTCTTTGTATTTTTATAAATTTCTCTACACGTAGTATGTATATGGTGTTTAGAGAAAGTATTGTACTCCACCCAAGAATTCGATACCAAATAGATACCCAGAAGTAGGCGTTTTAAGGTTCCCTGTATCCAAAAAAAAAGGCATTTTTATTTTCTCTACGCTTACTATGTACATGGTGTTTAGAGAAAGTTTTTTATTATTAAGCTTAACGTCCTTTAACCTGGTTGGTCATATCGGACGATGAATGACATTGATGAAATGATGCTCAAATGATCTCGGGGTCCATGGAGCTTAAAGTTACTCGACATTCGTCTTCTCAGGTTAAGAGAAAACCCCGAATAAACAACTTATCCGTGTAACTCACTCTAAGCGAGATTCGAGCTCACAAACTGTTGAACGTGAGGCAGACACGCTACCACCAGGCGCGCGAGAGAAGGTATTGTATTCCACCCATAAATTCGATGCCGAAATTTCACCAGAAGTAGGCGTTTTAAGGTCCCCTGTATTCAAAAAAAGAAACCATTTTTACTTTCTCTATATGTGCTATGTAGATAGTGCATAGAAGGTATTGTAATGCACCCAAAAATTCGATACCGAGATTTCACCGGAAATACATGTTTTGAGACTTTCTGAATCCAAAAAAAGCTTTTTTACAAAAATGTCCGTGTATGTGTCTGTATGTGTATATCTGTGTGTGTGTGTGTGTCTGTGGGCAGCATAGCTCAAAAACGAAAAGTTCGTTAAAAACAAAACTTGGTATTTAGGTTTGGTATCTTCGAAGTATACGACACGAAGATTTTCAAGAAAATCCCCTCACTCCCAACTACCGTTTACATGGAACTTTTTTCGAAAATTTTGATTTTCTAAAAAAATGATTAACGATTTTGATTAAAATATCGTATATTAATGATATTTACCTGACAAATAAAATTTATATCTTGAATTTTCTGTGAATATCCTCTGAAGACTACTGTATTCTGGATGAATTTTGCTAAACTACTAAGCCGTAAGAGATGGACAAAAACCTAACGCAAAAAAAAAAAAAATGTAGAGCACGTTAAAACACACAATTTATGTTATATACATTTTTTTCGTGGAGTTGATCGTTTTTTAGATATTCCTTGTTTTTGGTTTCAACTTTGAAAAACTTATACTTTTCTCATACATGAATTTGCCAACTCGTGTCCATTCAAACAAAGGAACATCAGTCACATAGCAACCAGCTTTTGGCTTTCACTTTAACTTATGGTACTCCCTTATTTCGCTTCTACTTACAATAAAGCAAGAAATAAGACTATTTCTGCTAATTTTTCTGGATTAGCGTGAAATAAATAAAAGGTAAGCTTATTAACAATAATTTGTTACAGAGATATAGGGAAAGTCATGTGAATGGAACACGTCAGATTTTCTGGGATGAGTTGATGGATGGTTATGGGTGGGAGGGTTTAATTGCGACAAGTCTTCCTTGGTATTCACTCTCTTATCTCAGGAGTCATTTTGAAGATGGATGAATGAACACTGACTAGTGTCACATGACTGTTAACGCGATGTTATTACCGCTCCTCAACCCCTTTAAGATGCCCATTCTGGTTCACTCCTGTAAATAACTGAGCACGAAGCCAGGAGTGAATATCAATCCTGAACAATGTTCAACTCCAACGCTCATATATGCTCTTAGTGAATGTTTTAGTTATAAACTTGGTTGATTGCTTTAGTCCTAAGAAACTAAAAGTGAAGCAGAGCAGTGGTGCCACAAGGGCGACTCCCTTGAAGCGCATTCTTCAACTTGGACACAGGGGAGAAAAACAGAAGAGGAGGGTTGGTGACAAGACATTCGCCAGATGGCCTGGGGCCCTGCGGGTGTAACATTCCAGTATTATTCCAAAGATGCTTTTCGACGTGAGTCAATTGGGGTAGTGGAAACGAATTTAAAATATATGAATAACGTTTAATTTATATACATTCCTGAAGCATCATACCCAATGCTCTACAGTGTGATTCTTCGCTAGAGGCCCCAAACTTTTATCTATTTTGGTCATTTATGTGATGAACATTTGTGATATACCTTGAACTATACACTGTCATATCCGATGCTGAAAATGGTCCCCTGCTACAACCAAGCATGTTTGTACATGTCGTTCCAAATCCTGGGATATTTTTATTGGTCTCCTCGTTAATGACTTCAATCTCTTTACGTATAGCATCCTTCAACTCTGCAATTGTACTCCTTCTACATCCACACAGGAAGAAGTCGGGTGGTGTTAGGTCAGGATATATTGGAAGTCAAAGGTTTTTTGAGATGATTCGATCTTCAAAATAGCTTACGGTTTTCCTCATGCTTGCACTGACGTGTGACTTGTTGCACCATCTTGTTGGAAATATCCGTGAGGTATATAGTTATTCACACTTTATTCGTGAACCTTGTACAGTCCAAAATCCCTGGATTCTGATTAATAAAAGTTGGAAACCATACACAGAACAGCACACGTCAAGGCCAGTGGAACAGTCCAAGCCTATTGGGAACATTACATTGTTCAAGCCATCTCCACACGAGTTTTCATCACAAAAGTGAATGATTGGAATGTGGGCGGGGGTTCGGGGCCTCTAGCGAGAGAATCACGCTTTCATTTCAAAGCGAAATGCGAAAAATTATTTTTCTTAACCGTGGACTATTTAATGTTTGTGTTATTATTTTATTACCTCTCGAAAACGAAATCTCAGAAAAATATCAAATTTGGTACTTACGTTAAGTATCTTCTAGGGATACGGCAAAGGTTTTCAAGAAAATACTGACCTGAACTACCTATTAATGTAATTTTTCGTTATTTTCTACTTTCTCAAACATAACGCTACAAGTTTGGTTTAAATATTATATTTATAATAAGAAGTGAAGCTTTCCTGGCGACGTATTAATTCAAAATCTTCTCGGGCTTCTACCAGTCTCCGCAAGCTCAATCCACCAATTCACCCTGAAGACGAGGAAGATGCACATTTTCGAAACGTCGGTATCAAGCCAAGTTTATACCTGGTTAGAAGCCCGAGAAGATTTTGAATTATTGTATTTATGTTTACAGCATAAATTATGATATAATATGATATAATGAGTTTTCTGTGGATGTCAAGAGAACTTCTCTTATTCTAGACGAATTCTAAAAAACAGTAAGCGATAACGAACATTATTTATTACACTCAAAATACAGACAAATTAAAACACACAATTTTAACCAAAGAACCACCTTCTAGTGTTATTCTATGACATTGACTTTATTGAATTGGTTTGAATTTTTAAACTCTTGTGTGTATGTGTGTGTGTGTGTCCGTGTGTCTGTGAACACGATATCCCAAAAATGAAAAGTCGGTAAAATACCAAAATTGATATTTAAGTTTAGTATCTTCCAGGGATGCGATTTGAAGATTTTGAAAAAAATCTCCCCACGCTAAACTACCCTTTACATGGAACTTTTTTCGAAACTTTTTATTTTCTAAAAAATGGCTCTAACGATTTTGATTAAAATACCGTATATTAAAGATATTTACCTGAAAAATAAAATGTATATCTTGAATTTTTTGGGAATAGCCTCTGAAGAGTACTTTAGAGGCTAGTCTTATAAACTGAGAATGAAATCTCGACATGCAATACCATTTATCTTATACCATAACATTTTAATGAAGCATAGAATTCAGTCTCTCTGTTAATTAATTGTTTTTTTTTTTCATACAAACCGTGGTAGAACAGGAGTTGGATAGCTACACTTAAGTATTTACGGGACTTAAAAGTTCTTATAACATTTTAAATCACTATTTGGGTATGTCATCTCAAAATAATCTGAGATCAACTTGTAGTTTACCGGGAAACATTCGAGACAGTTGAGTAATTTAGAGCTGTTTCGACATATTGCCATGGTACCTCAGTGGTTAGAGCAACCGTTTAGAAAACGGGAGAACCGAAGTTAAAATCCCGGCCATGACACAGACTCTACCTTTCAAAACTATTGCTATTTTTATTTAAAACTAATGGCATCGCTGCAAAGTGAATAACGTTTGAAAAAAAAACTTAAGCTATCTGCTATTTAGAAAGTGTATTTCTTAAAACAATTTCGGGCAATAAACGAAACAAAGTAAAGTATTTTTTTCACCGTTATTTTCATTTCCTCAAAACTGCTAAAAATTTACGTTTTTTTTTTAATTTAATTTTTTTATATGTTTACTTATTTTTGAAATATTGCAATTGCGACTTAAATGCTTAGTTAAATGTTCAGTATTCGAAAAGCATCAGCTTTCTTATTCTATTGAATTTTAAGTAGCCATAAAACCGTAAAGAAAGATGAAAGTTACCACAGGAATGATTTAAAATTCATTAAGTATACTACCAATTCAGCAAATAACGTGTTTCGTGGCATTAACTATTTCTGAAATATTCACTGTTGAATTTTTAAATGCATTAAAGCTTGAAATATGCTTGGTGTGCCATCTACAAACCTCTGAAAGAAACAAGCAGCGTCTCGGCAGGCGGGTGATCCTGCCATGGTATTGTTTTCAGTCTGATTCCACCTTTCTTATTTAAAATAAAGATTCTCTCTCTTATCTCGCTAGCAGGTTACATATTATTTGTTCATCATTTAACAAAAAATCTAATGTGTTCCATTCACATTATTGTTAAAAAGTTTATACTTCTATTTATTTCATGCTAATCGACAAACAAATTGCAGAAATAGTCGTATTACTTGCTTCCTTGTAAGTAGAAGCGAAATAAGGGAGTACCATAGGTTAAAGTGATACTCAAAAGCTGGTTGCTATGTGACTGAAGTTCCTTTATTTGTATGGACACGAGTTGAAAAATTCCTGTGTGAGAAGAGTTACATTTTTCAAAGCTGAAACCAAAAATAAGGAATATCTCAAAAACGATAAGCTCCACGAAAAAAATGTATAAATTCCGTAAAATTCACTCAGAATAAACCAGTCTGCTGAGGCTATTCCCAAAAAGTTCAAAATATATATATTTTATTTGTCAGGTAGATATCGTTAATATACGATATTTTAATCAAAATCGTTAGAGCTATTTTTTAGAAAATCAAAATTTTTGAATAAAGTTTCATGTAAAGGGTAGTTTGGGGTAGGGGGATCTTTCTCAAAATCTTCGTGTCGCATCCCTGGAGGATAATAAACTTAAATACCAAGTTTGGTGTTTTACCGACTTTTCGTTTTTGAGTCATCGTGTTCACAGGAACACGGACACACTGACACTCAGACACACACACATATACACACACGGACCTTTTTCTGAAAATACATTTTTTGGATAGAGGGGACCCTACATATATTTCCGGTGAAATGTCGGTATCGAATTTTTTGGTGGAGTGCAATACCTTCTCTATACACTATGTACATAGTACGTGTAGAGAAAGTAAAAATCGACCACGAAATCAATGTTTAGCTTTGTCTTATTTTACGTATAATATAACTCATTTCATGCTGCATAGCTATCTTAAAACCTTTCTCATCATTTATTCAACTTACATCCTAAATTGGAGACATAAACCATGATAAAGATATGTATACTGGTCGTCTCCTTAGCGCGGTGGTAGCGTTACTACTTACCAAGCGGGAGACCTGGGTTCGATCCCCAGTACCAGCATGGGGATTTTTCCCCCGCTGGGAGACCTGACCCGGGGTGCACTCAGCCTCGTAAGGTCCCTGGGGGGCCAATTGAGGAGCTACTTGATAGAGAAGTAGCGGCTCCAGGTCATGAGGACCGCATTAACCGGCCGGGGGGACGCAGCGGCTGGGCGGTAGGCCAAGGTTCCCCGTGAGCTGTCGTGCCATGGAGTTATATAAAGATATGTAATTACCTGAAAATATCGCATGACTGTTATATATCAAAAGTTATTATTTATTATATTGGGTTACATGTTGTACACAGAATATGATATCATCATCTTCATTTCAACTGCTATAATCGTTACAGAATACGCCTTGTTATTCCAGCTGTTGTTTATACTATGCTTACTTTCTCTACGCGAACTATGTACATAGAGAAGGTATAGTATTCCACCCAAATATTCGAAATCAAGATTTCACCGGAACTATATGCAAAAAGTGTGTATGTGCGTGTGTGTCTGTGGACAGCATAGCTCAAAAACGAAAAAACTGGTATTTATGATTCAAAGATTTTCAAGAAAATCTCCCCACCCCCAACTACCCTTTACATGGAAATTTTTTCGAAAATTTTTGATTTTCCCAAAAATGGTTCAAACAATTTTTATTAATATCTCTTATATTTAAGATATTTATATGCCAAATAAAATGTATAACTTGAATTCTCGGGAATAGCCTCTGAAGACTAGTTTATTCTGGATGAACTTTACGGAATTTTGCATAACTGATAAACCATAAGAGATGGACAAAAACTTACCACACAAAAATGTAGAGCACGTTAAAACACACAATTTATGTTATATACATCTTTTTCGTGGAGTTGATCGTTTTTGATATATTTGTTTTTGGTTTCAGCTTTGAAAAACTTATACTTTTCTCATACAGAAATTCGTCAACTCTTGTCCATACAAACAAAGGAACTTCAGTCACATAGCAACCAGTTTTTTACTATCACTTTAACCTATTGTACTCCCTTATTTCGCTTCTACGTACAAGGAAACAAGTAATAAGACTTTTCTCGATTAGCATTAAGTAAATAGAGATGTAGAGAAAGTCATGTGAATGGAACACATCAGATTTCTTTATATAATATGTGGGTATGGCAAATTGAAGAATAGGCAGAAATCGAAAGTCATTCAATTTGTCTCCATTTTGATTTTACGATTATCTGAATTCATATTGTCCCATCTCAGGAATACAAATACTTGCTCATTTCAGCATTATAACAACAGAATCCAGCAAAAACAATTACAAGCTTTAAATGGACTGCTGCTAAACCTGTATTTTCTCCTTCCATATGTTCCAGGCCATCCGGAATAACAAACCATGTCCGTTTCTCACCGAAACTGTCGGTTTCCAAGAACGACAATAGATGGTGCAGACATCTGCGTGACACATGTTTACGTGTCCAGAAGGAGAGTCAAAAGTCAGCGGTATTTCAGGCGTATTGGACCGCTTGTCTGCAATGCTTTGGAATGAAACACCCTTGCAGGTATATCATGTGTACCCAAGAGGACATTTTCAAGGCAATAATCGTGTTAGGGCTGGAACGGAGAATGTCCCCTTCGTTTGGGGTGCCTCAAGGCTTGGTGTAACAAAAGGAAAGCAAATAAAAGAGGTTTAACATCGAGGAAGGTACATGTGCTCGCCACCTTCCGTAGAAAATACTTTTAAAGATATTAAGATTTAATGTAGTTCCGGTTTGGATGTCACCGTCTTTACACTTAAGGATTAAAACCCACTAATTTATACTTTTCTTATTACTTTCTCTACGCGTACTATGTACATAGTGTATAGATACACATAGATATTGAGAAAAATCCCCCCACCACAAACTGCCCTTTACATGGATCTTTTTTCGAAAATTTTGATTTTCTCAAGAAAAAAAAAAGGCTCTAACGATTTTTATTAAAATATTACATATTAAAAATATTTGCCTGACAAAATGTATATCTTGAATTTTCTGGGAATAGTCTCTGAAGACATCTTTATTCTGGATGAGTTTTACGGAATTTTGCATAACTGCTAAACCGCACAAGATGGACAAAAACTTACCACACAATAAATGTAGAGCACTTAAAAATACACAATTTATGTTATATACCCTTTTTTCGTGGAGCTGATTGTTTTTTAGATAATCCTTGTTTTTGGTTTCAGCTACAAAAAACATATTTTTCTCATACAGGACTTTGTCAACTCATGTCCATACAAACAAAGGAACTTTAGTCACATAGCAACCAGCTTTTGACCATCACTTTAACCTATGGTACTCCCTTATTTCGCTTCTACTTACAAGGAAGGAAGTAATAAGACTATTTCTTCTAATTTTTTCTCGATTATCAGGAAGTAAATAGAAGCATAAGCTTTTTAACAATAATTTATTGCAGGGTTGTAGAGAAAGTCATGTGAATGGAACACATGAATTATACTTAAAATACACATTATATTCAATATTCTGATATTGACAGAACACTTACAGGCTTATAACTTTCAGTAATTAATTTTCTCTTTACCACATAAATAAATCAATATGGCGTCAATTTCCTTCCAGTAACCTAAAATAAACACTTGATTTGAAAACGCTTGACTCCCATATATTAACGTCTCAAGCAAAGGAAAAATTATGAAGGATAAAGTGTCAAGGAATAACAAAATTACACAGATGACCTAATTCTGGAAATTACAACATAGAGAGTTTAAATCTAGGAGGTACTCTTTCTGCGCCTATCTCCTTATGCAAACTCCACTACACGGCGAAAACTACAATAATGGGTTTGATATTGGTAACCCAAAGCTTGTAGTTCTTTGTTTAAAAACTCTGATGTGTTCATTCTCATAACTTTCTCTACATCTCTGCAACAAATTATTGTTTAAAAGCTAATGATGCTAATTACTTCATGCTAATCAAGAAAAAAATTAGCAGAAATAGTCTTATTACTTGCTTCCTTATAAGTAGAAGCGAAATAAGGGAGTATCATAGGTTAAAGTGAAGTCATAAGCTGGTTACTAGGTGACTGAAGTTCCTTTGTTTGTATGGACAGGAGTTGAAAAATTCCTGTATGAGAAAAGTATGTTTTTCAAAGCTGAAACCAAAAACAAGGAATATCTCAAAACGACCAACTCCACGAAAAAAAAGTATATAACATAAATTGTGTGTTTTAAGGTGCTCTACATTTTTTTTCTGTGGTACCTTTTTGTCCATTTCTTACGGTGAAGTAGTTATGCAAAATTCCGTAAAATTCCCTCAGAATAAAGTAGTCTTCAGAGGGTATTCTCAGAAAATTCAAAATATACATTTTATTTGTCAGGTAAATATCTTTAATATACGATATTTTAATCAAAATGTTAGAGCCATTTTTTCGAAAACAAAAATTTTCGATAAAAGTTCCATGTAAAGGGTAGTTCTGGGTGGGGGGGGGATTTTTCTCAGAATCTTCGTGTCGCATCCTAGAAGATACTAAAATTAAATACCAAGTTTGGTATTTTAGCGACTTTTCGGTTTTGAGTTATCGTGTTCACCGACACACGGACATGCGCACACACGGACCTTTTTCTGAAAATGCTTTTTTTTTTGGATATAGGGGACCCTAAAACATATATTTCCGGTGAAATATCGGTATCGAATTTTTTGGTGGAGTGCAATACCTTCTCTATACAATATGTACATAGTACGTATAGAAAAAGCATAAAACATTATTTTTTCATCTACGTCATGCTAATCAAATTAAACATTGCTAAGATGGGTATTATTGCTTGCTTCCTTTTAAGTAGAATAGAAATAAGGGAATGCAGTAGACTAAAGCGACAGTCAAATCTTTTAAAGATCGGTCGTTAAGAAAAACAATTGAAACTCGGTGCTAGGAATAAACAAACGAGAGACGAGCAGAAAGATGTCTCCCGTTTGAGAAAAATAGCTTAAAACTGAAACAAAAAATTCGTAATATTTCCAATACGGTTAATTGTACAAAAATGTATAGATATATACATATTATATAATATATATATATATATTTATATATATATATATATATATATATAAATTGTTTGTTTTAATATGATCTAGGTACATTTGTTGTGTAGTAAACTTTTGTCTATCTCTTACGGTTTACAGTTACACAAAAGTTATAGAAAATTCATCGAGAACGAAGAGGGAAATGTTTCTAAAAATAGTGCATAGAGAACGTATTGTATATGATATTGTATTGTGTGAAATTTTATGGGTGCTCAAATGTTCGCAAATGTGTTAACTTAAAGCTCCTCGAGATCATTAGAGCATCATTTCAGCAATTTCAATCATCTACCGATATGACCAGGAATGTGTTAAATCCACAAGTTCCTTTCTCCTCACTCTTCTGAAAAATATTATATTTCTGTATATTTTACTAACAAAAAACTACTCATTTAGACATTTTGTTGTAAGTATAAGAAGACTAATTTGGGTAAAGTGATCGTAAGGTTTTTACTTTCTCTATTGTACATAGTAAGTTGGGGAATTATTGTATTCCACCTAAAATTTGATGTTGATATGTCACCCTAAAAAATACGTTTTGAGGTCCCCTAAATAAAACAAGTTTTAGAAAAAGGTGCGTATGTGTCTGGTGTATGTGTGTGTGCGCGCGCGCTTATTTGTTAATGTGTTTTGTTAGCGTGTGAACAGCTTCAAAACAAAGGGTCGGTCAAATACCAAAAAGCATTTTAAAGAAAATTGCCTATCCAATACATGGAAGATTTGTTAAAATATTTATTTCCTCAAAAATGTTTCTAACAATCTAACAAATACACGATTAAAATATGTTTATGCCAATTGAAAGGTGTGTTTTAAACTTTCTGTAATTAGTCTCTGAAGTCCAATCATTCTTGATGATTTTCCAAAACTGGCAAACGTTAAAGAAAATGTGTCAGTAGAAGAAATGTAGATCTCGTTAAAACACATAGTTCTGTGGTGTAAGCACAGAACTGTGTTTCTCTCTTCTGGTCAGGAAGAAAACGGAATTTCAACATCACATAGCAATCAGCTCTTAAAAACCTGACTCGCTTTAGCCTAGTGTAGGTATTCGTTTATCCCATTGCACCTATAGGGAAGAATGTAATAAACGTATTTCTGAAAATAAATATCTCCATATAGGTACATTAAAGATATAGAAAATAAACTTTTGTAGGAATTGTTTGTTGTTAGATAGGTACAGGAAGTCATTTGAAGTAAGTACATATGTTATTGAATTATTTGTTTTTTTCTCACAAGCTGTGTGTAGGACTGGAGTTGGCTAGGTAGAATCAGACTGAAAAATTCAATGCCATAGCCGGGATTTGAACCACGGATCTCCCGATCTCTAGCCGGTTGCTCTGCCACTCAGTTACTGTATACCGTAATTTGTTGCAGAGATGTAGAGAAAGTCGTGTGATTGGAACACATAAGATTTTTTCTGTTTTTTCCCCCCTATATTTTCTTTGTTTTCCGTTTTCTCTTTACTTACAAACACACCCACACCTAAGGCGAGACTCGAAGCTACGATCCCTTGCGCCACGAAACACCAAAACTATGCACTTTAATGAGCGCGACCACGGGGACGAATACTGATTGTGATTGGCCCGTACGGATCTAGGAATGGTGTAGGGTAAGGAAACCTTTGTTAGTGATAAGTTTTGTTTCCTCTTTAACTAAGGTTCCCCCTGTTTTAGTTTAAATGTCTGCCGATAGGTAGCACTAGTCCTTGGAGTTACCCCCGTGACCTTGTCGCTTTTTTCAGCGCAGCATGAACGTCGGAAAAGAAAAAAACTTGAAGCCATGCGTGTTTATTAGCAACTTCCCGCCATTTTGTGAAGTCTATGAGTATAATTTATTTTATATGTGGTGTTGCTGTAAGCATCCAAATATAGTAGATTCTGATGAAGTATTGTTGAACAAAAGTAAGGTTCAGTATTTTTTACGAAATCGGATAGGAACAAAGGCCCGATTCTTAGCTTTTTCGAGGAAATTTCAGCAATTCAACGAATCGAAGGCCAAATTTCAAAATGTATTCATCACTTAAATACCCTAAAATGTATAGCTGTTCGTAAGTGTAGCATAGCGCTTGTATTACGTTTGTCGTTATGAGTGTTCAATTCATGAAAATGAGTATCAGAAATTAGGTATCCAAAAATGTAATATGTAACATTACTGCTATTATATATACATATATAAAATATAAGTGACACCGAACAATTTGTTTCTTAACCTCAATTAATAAGTATAAATTACTATTAGTCTTTTTTTTTTTTAACTAGATTTATAGGTTCATTGTTACCTAATTGTAACTCAAACTCCTGCGACAAAGACAAAAAGGCAAATTTGAGGAACTGCATAGACATTGCAAGGTATTGGCTAGAAGCTGCCAGATTTATGACAGAAGTCAAATATGCTGATGTGTTACACTAACATGACTTTCTCTAGCTGCTCTACAAAACTCCTACAAAAGAGTATTCTTCTTTGTACACAATGCTAATCAAGATAAATGTTAGCAGAATGTTATTACTTAGTTCCTTATAAGTAGAAGAGAATAAGGGAATGCACTATGCTAAAGTGATTGTCAAATGTTTTAAAAGTTATCGTTATGTGATTGTCATTGCAAATCACTTCTTTGCTTGGACAGGAGTAGAACAAAAGAAAAGCGGAATACTTCCTGTGTGAGAAGCAATAACAAGGAATATCTCGAATACAACAAAAAACGTAAAGGACAAAAATTGTGTGTTTTGTCATGAGGCACATTTTTTGTGCAGTACGTTTTTTTCTATCTCTTACGGTTTAGCAGTTAAACAAAATTCAGCAAAATTCATCCAGAATAAAGTAGTCTTCAGAAGCTATTCCCAAAAAATTCGAGATATACATTTTATTTCGGACATAAATGGCTTTAATATACGGGATTTTAATCAAAATCGTTAGAGCCATTTTTAAGAAAATCAAAATGTTCGAAATGTTTTCCATGTAAAGGTTAGTTTGGGGTGGGGGATTTTTTTTTTTTTTAAAATCTTCGGGTCGCATCCTTGGAAGATACTAAACCTAAATACCAAGTTTGGTATTTAACTGTCTTTTTGTTTTGGGGCTATGCTGTCCACAGACACACACGGACCTTTTTCTAAAAATGCTTTTTTCGGTCTCAGGGGGACCCAAAACGTGTATTTCCGGTGAAATCTAGGTATTGAGTTTTTGGGTGTAATACAATACCTTCTCTATACACTATGTACATAGTAAGTGTAGAGAAAGTAAAACAAAAGAGCTGTACACATTGAGTTCTCTACAAATAAATATAAAATAACAAAACGTAAAATGATTAGAATGGACAGCAAAGCAATCAGCAAGACGTGCTAAAAAAGAACTTCATACACTGACGGTCGCGGGTTCAAACCCGGCAGAGGACGATGGACTTTTTTCGGGGTAAAAATCCTTAACATAATCTCCTTCGAAAAGGAGGTAAAGTGATTGGCCCCGTATCGCAGATTTATGGCACGTAAGTCAGAAAAAATTTGCAAAATTAGCGGTCTTTCACGCCCAATATAGGATGGGACACTGAGAACCACAGCAGTTAAAGAGCGTTCATAAATAAAACTCCATTTATTTTTACTTTCTCTATATGTACTATGTACATAGTGTAAAGAGAAGGTATTGCACTCCACCAAAAAATTCGATACCGAGATTTCACCGGAAATATATGTTTTATGGTCTCCTGTATCCAAAAAAAGTATTTTCAGGAAAAGGTCCGCGTGTGTGTGTGTCCGTGTGTCTGTGAACACGATAACTCAAAAACGAAAAGTCAGTAAAATACCAAACTTGGTATTTAAGTTTAGTATCTTCCAGGGATGCGACACGAAGATTTTAAGAAAAATCCCCCTACCCCAAACTACCCTTTACATGGAACTTTTTTCGAAAATTTTGATTTTCTAAAAAATGGCTCTGACGGTTTTGATTAAAATATCGTATATTAAAGATATTTACATGACAAATAAAATGTATATTTAATTTTCTGGGAATAGCCTCTGAAGACTACTTTATTCTGGGTCAATTTTACGGAATTTTGTATAACTGCTAAACCGTAAGAGATGGACAAAACCTTACCACACAACAAATGTAGAGCACTTTAGATCACACAATTTATGTTATATACATTTTTTTTCGTGGAGTTGATTGTCTTTGAGATATTCCTTGTTTCTGGTTTCAGCTATAAAAAACATACTTTTCTCATATAGGACTTTGTGAACTCGTGGCCATACAATAAAGGAACTTCAGTCACATAGCAACCAGCTTTTGACTATCACTTTAACCTAGGTAGTCCGTTATTTCCCTTCTACTTACAAGAAAGCAAGTAATATGACTATTTCTGCTAAATTTTTCTGATAAGTTTGAAGTAAATAGAAGTATACGCTTTTTAAGAATAACTTGTTGCAGGGATATGGAGAAAGTCATGTGAATGGTACACATCAGATTTTTTTGCTAAGAAAAGGCGACTAACACTAGCAAAATTTAATGCTCCAGTTGAAAAGTTCGTCAGCGTCATCATCCGCAGCGCCTCCACCACCACCGTTCTCGATGCAAGATAACCTCATTTACTTAATAGGCTAACTAAGGTGATGATGGGGGTACCTAATTTGGTGATGGGGAACAAAATGTTTAGTTAAAGCAAGTATTAAACAAAATTTGTTACGTAGTATTGCATTAATTTCTACACTCTTTTTAAAGTTACGTTTTGCTTTTGGATTACAAATGATATAACACTATCACTAACTCCCTGGGTCATTAAACAAATCTGTTGTTATTCTGGCACATCTACCTGAGTATCTGATCTCTTCTTTTCTGTTTGATGTTCCGTGTTTTGAATACTGACATTCATGATAACATTTTGCTAAGTTTGTTGCTTTTGCATTTTTTAAGAAAGTTGCATTTTTATTTTAGAATCAAAGTATTAAATGTAATATCTTTGCAATAACGAATTTCGTAATATATGAGAGAACGTTAACCTATGCTTCGAATTTAAAGAACCTATCATAAAAGAAAGAAATTCAGTGCAACGTGGGATGTATCACCAAATTAGATTACTTTACCACATAACACAAATGAATCATGATCATAATTATGAAAAATCTGATGTGTACCATTCATATGACCTTCTCTACATCTCTGCAACAAATTATTGTTAAAAAGCTTATGCCTCTATTTACTTCATACTACTCGAGAACAAATTAGCAGAAATACTCTTATTACTTGTTTCCTTGTAAGTAGAAGAGAAATAAGGGAGTACCATAGGTTAAAGTGATAGTCAAAAGGTGGTTGCTATGTGACTGAAGTTCGTTTATTGTATGGCCACACAAAGTCCTATATGAGAAACGTAAGTTTTTCATAGCTGAAACCAAAAACAATGAATATCTCAAAAACGATCAACTCCACGAAAAAATGTATCTAACATAAATTGTGTGTTTTAACGTGCTCTACATTTCTTATGGAGATAGTTTTTGTCTAAGCCTTACGGTTTAGCAGTTATGCAAAATTCCGTAAAATTCGTCCAGAATAAAGTAGTCTTCCGAGACTATTCCCAGAAAGTTCAAAATATATAGTTTGTTTGTCAGGTAAATATCTTTAATATGTGATATTTTAATCAAAATCGTTAGCAATTTTTGCGAAAATCAAAATTTTTGAAAAAAGTTCCATGCAAAGGGTAGTTGGGGTGGGAGAATTTTTCTCAAAATCTTCGTGTCGCATCCCTGGAAGATACTAAAATTAAATACCAAATTTGGTATTTTACCGACTTTTCGTTTTTGAGTTATCGTGTTCACGGACACACACATACACACACACGCACGCACACGGACGTATTGTGAAAATGTTTTTTTTGGATATAAGGGACCCTAAAACATATATTTCCAGTGAAATCTCGGTATCGAATTTTTGGGTGGAGTGTAATACCTTCTCTATACACTATGGACATAGTGCGTGTAGAGAAAGTAAAAATGCAATGCCATAGTCAATCAGTGAAATTTAATGCCATGTTGGTATGTTCCCCTGATGGTCAGTGGCTGGAGTAACTGTACGGAGTCCAGGAGATTTGTGGTTCAATTCCCGGCTATGTCACTGAATTTTTAGTCTGATTCTCTCTACGTTTCCAACTTCATTGCTATAAACGGCTAGTGTGGAAGAAACAATTGACAACAATCTTGTTTAGTCATCTTCAGGAACCAGAGCGATAAATAAATTTCGAGCTTATGTGTTTGCGTTTAAAATTCATTGTGAATAATCCGGCGAGTGGCTAGTGCCTACTTTAATCACGTTGCAAGTGACATAAAATGCCGTTTCTATTAGAATTAATAGCTCTTTCAAATAATGTCATGTTTTATATTAGAATTTATGTCAATTTTAATCAGTGCGCATTTTTCACATTTACTCAGAAATTTCACAATTCCTGTACAATTTGTACACGGATTTTCTGAGTCTCTATTTTTTTTTTTTTCTTTTTCTCGTCTAAGTGCCATTTAAGAGAAAATATTGTATTTCATCCAAAAATAAATGTCAATATTTCGAAAAAATATATATTTTGAGTTCCTTTGAGAAAACAAAAAAATATTTTTAGAAAAGCGTTCGTGTGTGTGTGTGTGTATATGGATTTGCTCTGCATTCTAGACATAATGTTAAATAGATTTAATTGAGATAGACAAAAGCTTATTACACAAAAATGTAGATTTCTTCAAAATACACAATTTATATCCTATACATGTTTCTTTCGGGGCTAACTGTTTCCGAGATATTCCTTGTTTCAATTTTGAAATACTTACACATTTCTGAAAGAGCAGTCATCCTTTGTTTTACACTTGGCCATCAAAGAGAACCGAAATTCAATAACAATTGCATAGCAATAGCTCTTAAAAGATGGACTATCTATCGCCTTAGCATAGTGTTCCCTTCTAATTACAAGGAAGTAAGTAAAACACCATTTCTGGCAATGTTTGTCTCGATTAGCATGAACAGAAGAATAATCTTTTGAAGAACTTTGTTTGCAGAGAAAGTCATGCAAATGGAACACGTCAGCTGTTTGAGCAGCAGGTATAAATACAAAAGTAAATATTTGATAGTAATACAGCTCTGTTCTAATAAGAGTGGTGTAGATAGATATTTGGCAGGAAGAATTCAGTGAGAAGTTTAGATTGTAATATTTGCTTATAACATAATAATTGAGTAAACTAGCACACTCTCGTAACTGACACTTATTCTGAAAATGAGTAATTTAATAATAATTTTGATACAACTATCCATCCAAAATGTCACATGTTCAGTGATTTTTGTTGTATTCTGTTTTAATTTGAGTCACCGATGAATAAAAACGTGTTTTTCGCTTCTCCAGTAAAATAAGAAAATGCTGGTTACGACACTATACCTCTCAGGTACAGATATGGTGTCAGTACCTAATTTTCGCGTGACTGAAACGTGCGCCATGACGGTTCTGGAGCGTATTGGAATGCAGGGAGGGACGCCTGCTTGCTGGTGAAGGACAGTGCGGCTATTAATATTCCCAAGGTTTCTCGTGCGATGGAAACTTTCGACACTGCTTGCATAGCGCGCCCCATTGAGTGGCTTACATGCCGAATGTACATAAAAAAATCTGATGTGTACCATTCACATGACTTTCTCTACATCTCAGCAACAAATTATTGTTAAAAAGCTTATACTTCTATTTCCTTCATGCTAATCAGAAAAAATTAGCAGAAATAGTCTTATTACTTGCTTCCCTGTAAGTAGCAGATAAGAGAGTACCATAGGTTAAAGTGATAGTCAAAAGCTGGTTGCTAAGTCACCGAAATTCCTTTGTTTGTATGGACAGGAGTTGACAAATTCCTGTATGAGGAGAGCATAAGTTTTTCAAAGCAGAAATCAAAAACAAGGAATGTCTCAAAAACGATGCACTTCACGAAAAAAAAAAGTATATAACATAAGTCGTGTGCTTTAACGTGCTCTATATTTTTCGTGTATTAAGTTTTTGTCCATCTCTTACGGTTTAGCAATTATTCAAAATTCCGTAAAATTCATCCAGAATAAAGTACTCTTCAGAGGCTATTCCCAGAAAATTAATGATATACATTTTATTTGTCAGGTTAAATATGTTTAATATCCGAAATTTTAATCAAAATCGTTAGAGCCATTTTTGAGAAAATTGGGGTGGGGGATTTTTTTCTCAAAATCTTCGTGTCGCATCCCTGGCAGATACTAGACTTAAATACCAAGTTTGGTATTTTACAGACTTTTCGTTTTTGAGTTATCGAGTTCACACACACACACACGCGGACCTTTTTCCGAAAATGCTTTTTTAGATAAAGGGGACCCGAAAACATATATTTCCGGTGAAATTTCGGTATCGAATTTTTGGGTGGAGTGCAATACTTAAACTTAAACTAAACTTAAACTTAAATACCAAATTTGGTATTTTAGCTACTTTTCGTTTTTGAGTTATCGTGTTCACAGATACACGGACACACGGACCTTTTTCTGAAAATTCTTTTTTTTGGATATAGGGGGTCCTAAAACATATATTTCCGGTGAAATTTCGGTATCAAATTTTTGGGTGGAATACAATACTTCTCTATCCTTATGTACATAGTACATACGGGGCTAGAGAAAGAAAAAATCTGATGTGTTCCATTCACATGACTTTCTCTATCTCTGTAACAAATTATTGTTAATAAGCTTATCTTTTATTTATTTCATGTTAATCGAGGAAAATTAGCAGAAATAGTCTTATTCCTTGCTTTATTGTAAATACAAGCGAAATAAGGGAGTACCATAGGTTAAAGTGAAAGCCAAAAGCTGGTTGCTATGTGATTGATGTTCCTTTGTTTGTGTGGACAGGAGGTGACAAATTCCTGTATGAGAAAAGTATGTTTTTCAAAGCTGAAACCAAGAAAAAGGAATATCTCAAAAACAATCAACTCCACGAAAAAAATGTATATAACATAAATTGTGTGTTTTAACGTGCTCTACATTTTTGTGTGTTAAGTTTTTGTCCATCTCTTACGGTTTAGTAGTTATGCAAAATTCATCGAGAATAAAGTAGTCTTCAGAGGCTATTCCCAGAAAATTCAAAATATACATTTTATTTGTCAGGTAAATATCATTAATGTATGATATTTTAATCAAAACCGTTAGAGCCATTTTTTAGAAAATCAAAATTTTCGAAAAAATTTCCATGTAAAGGGTAGATTGGGGTGGTGGGATTTTTCTCAAAATCTTCGTGTCGCATCCCTGGAAGATACTAAACTTAAATACCAAGTTTGGTCCGTGTGTCTTTTCACAGACACACGGACACACACACACACACACGCGGACCTTTTTGTGAAAATGTTTTTTTTAGATAAAGGGGACCCTAAAACATATATTTCCGGTGAAATCTCGGTATCGAATATTTTCATTGTTGGCCAGTGTAATCAAGACTCGGTGTAGCAATTCCACCTGTAAGTCGCTCAACTTCACAAAAGCAACGCTCAAGACTGAATTCCATTTCTTCAGAAGCGTTTGAGGCGCAAATTCAAGGACAACTCAATAAAGTGCAATAGATAAATATCTTATGTGTTCCATTCGCATGACCTTCTCTATCTATTCTGGAACAAACCTTTCCTACAAAACTTTATGCTTCTATCTACTTAATGCTAATCTAATAAGCATAATAGGTACAAGGAAAATAGGCGAATAGTCACATTTTTCAACAGCGGGTCGTCCTCTGATGTCATAGAAATTCGGCTCTCTTTGCATGGCCAGGACTATAAAAAGAATAAATGTAATGTGTACCAGTCTCATATCTCTGCAACTAATTACTGTTAAAATGCTTGGGCTTCTACTTGATTCATTCAAATCGAGAAAAATTAGCAGAAATAGTCTTATTACTTGCTTCCTTGTAAGTAGAAGCGAAATAAGGGAGTATCACAGGTTAAAGTGAAAACAAAAAGCTGGTTACTATGTGACTGATGTTCCTTTGTTTGTATTGACAGGAGTTCACAGATTCCTGTATCAGAAAAGTATAAGTTTTTCGAAGCTGAAACCAAAAGCAAGGAATAACTCAAAAACGATCAACTCCATGAAAAAAAAAAAAAATGTATATAACATAAATTGTGTATTTTAACGTGCTCTACATTTTTTATGTGGTGGGTTCCTGTCCATCTCTTACGGTTTAATAGTTATGCAAAATTCCGTAAAATTCATTTAGAATAAAGTAGTCTTCAGATGCTATTCCCATAAAATTCAAGAAATACATATTATTAGTCAGGTAAATATCTTTAATATACGACATTTTAATCAAAATCGTTAGAACCACTTTGGAGAAAATCTAAATTTAAAAAAAAAAAAAGCTCCATGTAAAGGGTAGTTTGCGGTGTGAGGATTTTTCTCAAAATCTTCGTGTCGCATCCCTGGAAGATACCAAACTTAAATACCAAGTTTGGTATTTTACCGACTTTTCGTTTTTGAGTAATCGTGTTCACAGCCACACGGACACGCGGAGACACACACACACACACACACACACACACACACACACACTATGTACATAGTACGTGTGGAGAAAGTAAAAAACAAGGAGGAAAATCTGATGTGTCCCGTTCACATGCATTTGTGTATCTGTTCTGCAAACAAATCATTCTAACAAAATTGTGAAATAATTATTTCTTCCAGATTAGCTTGTGTAGGACAGCAGTTGATTAGCACTTTCCGTTTCCGAAATATTTGCGGTGCAAGTTTAGGTGATTCATTCATTATAATTTTAGTATTGCATACATACAAGATAATCGTATTTTATTGTTGCATTTCACAATTTAAAGTTTAACTTTCTCACTTTTGTAACTAAGAAATGTTTCCGGGCTGTTTTGCCGTGGTCTGCTGGTGTTAGGAGTACCAGACGTTTCGTCCACAACTACGGTGGACATCTTCAGTGGCGCGGTCGAAGTTTTCTAGGAGAAGGTTTCGCTGCGACTCCGGCCGTGAAAGCCTACGTTTTCTCACTTTTCTTTATTTTTCGACATTTACTTAAGATTTAATTCATGCAGCAACTAAGTGTGAACCGCAAGGTATTGATTTTTTAAAGGCCAACAGCCACCATTGTTACTGTCGACGAGTTGTATCGGAGCCTGCATGTTCAGCAGCTTCTAGTACATACTAATATTGTACTTTGTCTTTGGGGACAGTGGAATGGGGAGATAAGGAGTCACGTGGTTGCACCGGTGCTATCACGAAGTGCCGACATTCGCAACGACCTGGACATGAACACACTGTTTTTAACCTTTTCCCTTTCCACTGTTTTAAAAAACACTGACCAAAGAATTTGGGGCGGATATGAAGGGAGCAGGGTCCTGGTGGTGATGTAAGCTGTGAATTGGTTTATAAAACTGTTTTTTAACTAGTTTGAATTTGCCGTTGTATAAGGAGTTGGTAGCTCTTACTGTTGGCGAAACTGTAACTGGCTAGTCGCGCCAGACTTAATTGTTAGAGCCGTTAAGTTTATTTATCGGCAGCGGATTACTTATTGTGTACTGCTTTGCCACGTTTTCTGTATTTTTTAGCTAACTTCAATTGGTGAGTACGAAATTCTTAACCTCCATGCTTGGATGGTAGGATGTGATAATAAATGAATTGAATTTAAAGTATTTATTGATTTATTTGAACTTTTATTTGTTAACTGTTCGAAATAATGTGATGCGTTAAGGCACGCTATTTTAACAGAGTCCTCCTTTCAGATAACTGTGTCACATATATACAGTATAATGTATACTTACAATCAATCTCTTCTTGTTATATAATACAATTCTAAATGTTTACTTAATCGGCACATAAGAGGTCTCGATTGGCGAGATTAACTCTTTACTTCCTTGTTATCCCTGGCGTCTCTCTCATTGACTGCGTCCCGGAAGCTTATTAAAATTTTACACATATACACAATAGTTGAAGTCAATGTTTTATACATTGTGATCTGTCGTCTTCATGGGAACAACAGATTTCCTTATTTACATTTCATGAAATACTAATTTATAATGCATTTTTATACATCCATAATGATTTAAAATTAATGCAATATAATTTGCATGAAAATTTTCTTATAAACAATATTTTGTTTCACTGTATTCATATGCTTTGTTACCGGCATAAACAATTTATAGCATCCGGTATCTGTTTACTTTTTATTCTTCTTCTCCTTCTCCCATATTACTGCTTTTGATTCTATTTTATTATAATTATGCTTTTCTTTATAGTTATATATTATACATTATAATATGTTGTATACTTTACATAACCTTGGCTATGTTAATTTCCTAAAAGCACTCCATTTCGTGCGTATCGTGAGGCGATGACGTCACGCTGCATACAATTCTTTGGCTTATTTTGCGAAACTATTTGTTTTATTATTTTATAACATTCTTTTAGGGCGGTATTGTTGCATTTTCTCTTGACTTGGTTTACTTAACACTAACTATTTCATTTTCGCATAAGTAGCATTTTTATAATTCACTATCGTCAAAAATATGGAATGCAACACACACACGAATGCAAGATCTCGAAAGAGAAACATTCCATTTCGACTCGTATTTTAAACCTCTTCCTTGTTTTGCAATAACTCACTTATATAATAATACACAATTATTAGATTGATTATGTAATATGGCGTAACGTATTACATCACATTATGGAATTCAAAATAATGCAGTAATAGCATTTTACTGCACTAGTATATCACGATACAAGTGTGGGAAGAACGAGGAAAATTTGGAAAAGATAAAGCGAAGTTTTGTGCTTCTTCAATTTACGAGGTTCTGCAATGCAGTTAACACACGTGTATCACATACTATTTTTGGACGAGGAGTGTTAATATTTATTTAAAATATTAATAGATGAATTAAAATATTGGTTGGATGCAAATGACTTCTATGAGAAAGAAACATTTGGTAGTCGTTATGTAGCTTTTCATTGTTTTTTATAAACAAAGTTCGTGTCTGTGTTTGACAATTTTACTATGGAGAAAGTTGTAACTTCCTGTTTCTCCTCATGCTTTACCCGGAAATTTGTTAGTGGGTATTAATATTTCAATGCATTCGCAGTCTTTTCAGTATACTCAACAGTATGCTTGAATTAAAGCATTCATAATGAATTAAACGTATTTTAGAAATTACTACTGGAATTCATTCTTGTCACCTACACATTTCTTCAAAACCTTTTATTTTGAAGTCGATTTTTATGCTGTAACCACTTCTAAAACGTGGTCGATTATTATAAATGGGTTTCAATAGCTTCTACGGGAAGTTTAGTTTATAAGTATGATTTATTCTTTACTCATTGTTCGTCGCGCTGTTTTCTTGACTGACATTTGGGTTTTAAAAGGTTCGAGAGTAAGATTAAATAGGACGAACGAAAACGTCTATCACAAATTTCTATTCAGTAATGGTTCAAAAAACTGCAAGGTATTCAACCGTGAGTATTAGGATATTTGGTTCTTTAGCATTTGCAACACAGTTTGAATAGATTATGATGCTCTATCCCATGATAGGCCTGTAGGTCGGTAAAAATGTAGTAGTTACGGCAAATAGCATTTGAAGCATAAAGCATAACATATTATTAGATTAACTGTTTTTTCACACAAGCCGTGTGAAAATACAATTAATTCAATACCAATTGATCATAATAGTTGGCTATACTATGAATTCTGGGATTTAAGTCGCCGTTGGGGTTGTCACCTAAAAAAAAATAATGTGAGAATACCTTATGGTTTACCAGGAAACATGCGAGTCAGTTGAGAAATTCAATGCTATGCCGCCATGTTGCCATGGTAGCTCAGTGGTAGAGCAGCCGGCTAGAGATCGGGAGATCCGTGGTTTAAATCCCATCTATGGCATTAAATTTTTCAGTCTAACTCTACCTATCTAAATACGTATGATTTTTACTTTCTCTATACGCACTACGTACATAGTGTATAGAGAAGGTATTGCACTCCACCCAAAAATTCGATACCGAGATTTCACCGGAAATTTGTTTTAGGATCCCCAATATCCAAAAAAAGCATTTTCACAAAAAGGTCCGTGTGTGTGTGTGTGTGTGTGTGTGTGTGTGTGTCCGTGTGTCAGTGTGTCTGTGAACACGATAATTCAAAAACGAAAAGTCGGTAAAATACCAAACTTGGTATTTAAGTTAAGTATCTTCCAGAGATGCGACACGAAGATTTTGAGAAAAATCTCCCTAACCCAACTACCCTACATGGAACTTTTTTCAAAATTTTTGATTTTCTCAAAAATGGCTCTAACGATTTTGTTTAAAATTTCGTATACTAAAGATATTTACCTGACAAATAAAATGTATATCTTGAATTTTCTGGGAATAGCCTCTGAGGAGTAGTTTATTCTGGATGAATTGTACTGAATTTTGAATAACTGCTAAACCGTAAGAGATGGACAAAAACTTACTATACATAAACTGTAGAGCACGTTAAAACACACAATTTATGTTATATACATTTTTTTCGTGAGTTCGTCGTTTTTGAGACATTCCTTATTTTTTGTTTCTGCTGTGAAAAACACTTTTCTCATATTGGAACTTGTCCACTCCTATCCATATAAACAAAGGAAGCAAGTAATAAGACTATTTCTGCTCATTTTTTCTGATTAGCATAAAGTAAATAGAAGTATAAGCTTTTTAAGAATAATTTGTTGCAAGGATATAGAGAAAGTCATGTGAATGGTACACATCAGATTTTTTAAACATGTGTCGATATGTGATCCCTTTGAGACGTAGTGCTCTTGTACGATCAGGAAAACGAAAAGGGAATTATTACTTCAGAAAAGTATAAGCATTTAAAAATTTAAAATATTAATAAAGAGTATCTCGGAAATTGTTAATGACTAAACTTTCTTTTATTTCTTTCTTTTTTCCCATTTTACCCCACCTTTATTTGCATGGTGCTATCGGTGGTACTTCCCTTTGGAAAATATTGCCTCTCGGCATTGTTGTTAACTAGTTTAGTGATGCCGTTGGGTTTCTATTTATCTTTAATTTTAATCTTTAAGTAAAACACACATTAATAATTCTAGACTCTGGCCAGAGAAGAATCTCTATCCCCAGCCGAGAATTGAAATCACCTTGTGGTTTACCTGGCATTGAATTTTTCAGTGTGACTCTACCTATCGAACATATTATTGTTATGGAAAATAGCTACTAAATCTAAAATTCCATTTTCCATCTTGAGTTTAGTTGGAAAGCTCGTGCCGTTTGACGTAACATCGAGAAAATGTCCTATGCTCGGAAACTGGATCGAAGCGCGCTGCAACTTTACGTGTCCACAACTTTTAGTTCCACCAACGGATCACAGATGTCGTGTGATTGCTTTGTTCCCTTGTACACTTTTGGTTCCTCCCGTTAACGATTTTGATTGATTTAATAGCTCGCGGAGAGAATATGAATGGAGCTGCTAATGAACCGCCCCGTGTCAACCAGACGGTAGGGTAAGAGAAATGCACGCGAAGGTCCTGGGCATGATTCCCCGGATTGGCCATGATTGGCCACTTTGTTATTTTATTTTTGTTGTATCTATTTATTTTGTCTACTTTTGTGTGATTGGTAGGCAGGAGGTCAATATGGAGAACCGATCACTTGTCGCCCTCAGATCTGGCCCCCATCCTACTTTCATTCGTGCCTTCTGGAAATTTAATAGACCTACCCTTGCGGGCGCAGGACCGAAGCCTCCTGTATCCAGGTAAGCTTAGCAATGGAGCAATGTTTGTGTTATTTTTATTTTCTCTAGCCCCGTATGTACAATGTACATATGGATAGAGAAATATTGTATTCCACCCAAAAATTCGATATCGAGATTTCACCGGAAATACATGTTTTAGGACCCCCTGTATCCAAAAAAAGCATTTTGAGAAAAAGCTCCGTGTCTGTGTGTGTGTGTGTGTGTGTGTGTGTGTGTGTGTCCGTGTGTCTGTGAACACGATAACTCAAAAACGAAAAGTAGCTAAAATACCAAACTTGGTATTTAAGTTTAGTATCTTCCAGGGATGCGACACGAAGATTTTGAGAAAAATCCTCCAACCTCAAAGTACCCTTTACATGGAAACATTTTCGAAAATTTTTATTTTCTTAAAAATGGCTCTAACGATTTTGACTAAAATATCATATATTAAAGATATTTACCTGGCAAATAAAATGTATATCTTGAATTTTCTGGGAATAGCTTCTAAAGACCTGTTTATTCTGGATGAATTTTGCTTAATTTGGCATAACTAGTAAACCGTAAGAGATAGACAAAAACTTACTATACAAAAATGTATGTTTTGTTAAAATACACAACTTACGTAATATAAATTTTTTCGTGGAGCTTACCGTTTTCGAGGTATTCATTGTTTTTAGTTTCAGTTGTGAAGTACTTATACTTTTCTCAGACTGGAGTGTCCGTTTTTCTTTTGTTCTACTCCTGGCTAAGAAAAGAAGCGATTTGTAATGACAATCGCATAACGACAGCTTTTAAAACATTTGGATATCGGTTTAGCCTAGTGTATTCCCTTATTTTCTTCCTACTTATAAGGAACTAAGTAATAAGAACATTGTACTAATGAGTAGGTACCTCGATTAAAAAGGTGCACAAAGAAGAATAATGTTATGTAAACGTTTGTAGGACAGCTAGAGAAAATCATGTGAGTGTAACAAAATCGTAACATCATCGTTGGGTTCCACCCTACACCACTTACCGGACTCATTTTAGGGGCCTTTGAAGACCTATTACAAGTAAAATTGTGACATCTTTATGGTTACTCATCCAGGGCAAAGTGTAACAAAAAGATTAGCGAGTTATTGAGCACTGCACAGCATGCAGTTTATCGGCTCAAACACTGCGGAATCGAGCCTTAGGATCCTCTTGTATTTTGCGAGGATGACTTTTCTGTAGCGAAAACCACAAATCATATTCTTCTTACGGACAGCGGTAAATGTGAAAATACTAACTCAGTTTGCAATTCCATATGGCATTGAATTTTTCAGTCTAACTCTAACCATTATTATTTCACAAATTATAATATTAAATGTCCTTATATAGCTTACCTTCTCAAAGAAGTTGTTGGAAATGTTCTCCATGTCCTCAAAGACAGTTATCACAGCATCTTAACAGATTATTAACCCTTTTAGTGCCAGCTCAAATAGCAAAATGATGTCTGAAAAGTGCCAAGCAATACCTAAAGAACAACCCACAGAAAATTCGATTAAATTTCCTGATAATCATGAGCCAGAACAACCTTCCTTTTAAACCAAAACCCTGCCGAAATACTTTTGATTTTATATCATTGCCTAAAGAAAGTCCATGTGTGAAAAATCTGATGTGTTCCATTCACATGACTTTCTCTATATCCTTTCACCACATTATTCTTAAAAAGCTTTTACTTCTATTTACTTCATGCTAATCAGTAAAACATTAGCAGAAATAGCCATATTACTTGCTTCCTTGTAAGTAGAGGTGAAATAAGGGAGTACCATAGCTTAAAGTGATAATCGAAAACAAGTTGCTATGTCACTGAAGTTCCATTGTATGGACAGCAGTTGACAAATTCCTGTATGAGAAATGTATGTTATTCATAGCAGAAACCAAAAATAAGGGGTGTCTCAAAAACGACGTACTCCACCAAAAAAATGTATATAACATAAATTGTGTGTTTTAGCGTGCTTTACATTTTTTGTGCAGCAAGTTTTTGTCCATCTCTTACGGTTTAGCAGTTATTCAATATTCATTAAAATTCATCCAGAATAAACTACTCTTCAGAGACTATTCCCAGAAAATTCAAGATATACATTTTATTTGTCAGGTAAATGCCTTTAATATACGAAATTTTAATCAAAATCGTTAGAGCCATTTTTGAGAAAATTAAAATTTTCGAAAAATGTTCCATGTAAAGGGTAGTTGGGGGTGGGGGGATTTTTCTCAAAATCTTCGTGTCGCATCCCTGGAAGATACTAAACTTAAATACCTAGTTTGGTATTTTACCTACTTTTCGTTTTTGAGTTATCGTGTTCACAGACACACGGACACACACACACACACACACACACACACACGGACCTTTTTCCGAAAATGCTTTTTTTAGATAAAGGGGACCCTAAAACATGTATTTCCGGTGAAATCTCGGTATCGAATTTTTTGGTGGAGTGCAAATACCTTCTCTATACACTATGTATATAGTACGTTTAGAGAAAGTAAAAACGGAAGAGTCAAACGCAATCTGCAAGTACGTTAATAAAGTCACCTATGAAAGAAACTTCGGTTCAGGAAGAATCTACGAAGGTGGCACCAAAACATATAAAGCAACAACAACAAGATTCTAGAGATGTACAAAGAAAGGACTGCTGTAAGAAAACTAAGAAGCCCGCAGTACAAACACTTATGACGTCAGCTCAAAGATAGTATAGTGCAGTGTTCTATTTGTGATGAGATCTATGAAGAGAACAAAAAGGTCTATGTTGATCCTCCATCAGAAGACTCGATAGAGTGTTGCACGAAAACGGCTCAAATTTTGAAGGAGGAAATTTTGTGTGTGATTTTGTTGATGAAAACCTATGATTCTGAGTTAAAATAATGTACTGTGATCTAAAAGGTTCAATACAATAACCATTCCATACGATAAAACCGCGTAACAATTTAGAAAGAATTAGTGTACTAAGAAATAAATGTATTCAACTTTTATTAGAATTATAATGTTCATCTTGCCCCGGTACTGGGGCAAGATGACATTTTTGTATTCATTTTTAAAAATGGTGAAATTAATTTTATTATAATAATTAAAAATGATCCAGCTAGCTACAAAACACCATGCTAATAAAATATACAAAGAATTACCTCAAAAATGAATGTATTAAGATTATCAACTTTTAACATCGTCAACTTGCCCCGGTCTCCCCTACGTACTTTAAAACTGAAATAAATAACAAGAAATATCTCGGAAACGATTAACTCTACAAAAAAAAAATATTTTCCATAAACTGTAGATTTTAATGAAATCTTTCATTCTTGTGTAGCCTCCAGAGACTATTCCCAGAAATATCAAGACATTTATTTTGTCATGAAATTACCTTAAACATGTGCCATTTTAATCAAAATCGTTAGAGCCAATTTTGAGAAAATCAAAATTAGCAAAAAAATGTTCAATGTAAAGGGTAATTGGGGGTTAGGGAATTTTACTGAAAATCTTGAGGTCGCACCCTTGGCAGATACTGAGCATAAATACCAAGTTTTATATTTGACCGACTTATTTTTACTTTCTCTATACGCACTATGTGCATAGTGTATAGAGAATGTATTGCACTCCACCAAAAAATTCGATACCGAGATTTCACCGGAAATATATGTTTTAGGGTTCCCTGTATAAAAAAAAAGCATTTTCAGAAAAAGGTCCGCGTGTGTGTGTGTGTCCGTGTGTCTGTGAACACGATAACTCAAAAACGAAAAGCCGGTAAAATACCAATCTTGTTATTTAAGTTTAATATCTTCCGGGGATGCAACACGAAGATTTTGAGAAAAATCCCCCCCACTCAAAACTACCCTTTACATGGATTTTTTATCGAAAATGTTGATTTTCTAAAAGATAACTCTAACGATTTTAATTAAAATATCGTATATTAAAAATATTTACCTGACAAATAAAATGTATATTATGAATTTTCTGGGAATAGCCTCTGAAGAGTAGTTTATTCTGGATGAATTTTACATAATTTTGAATAACTGCTAAACCGTAAGAGATGGACAAAAACTTACCACACAAAAAACGTAGAGCACATTAAAACACACAATTTATGTTATATACATTTTTTTCGTGGAGTTCGTCGTTTTTGTGACATTCCTTATTTTTGGTTTCTGCTATGAAAAACGTATACTTTTCTCATACTGGAACTTGTCAACTCCTATCCACATAAACATAGGAACTTCATTGACATAGCAACCAGCTTTTGACTATCACTTTAACCTACTGTTGTCCCTTATTTCGCTCCTACTTACAAGGATGCTTGAAATAAGACTTTTTCTGCTAATTTTTTCATCTGATTAGCATAAAATAGAAAGAATTATAAGCTTTTTAAGAATTATTTGTTGCAGGGATATAGAGAAAGTCATGTGAATGGTACACATCAGATTTTTTTAGATAAATGGGACCCTAAAGCATATATTTTCGATGAAATCTCGGTATCGAAATTTTGGTTGGAGTGCAATTTTATAATGTCCATTCGTATTCAAGAACTAGGGTTTGTAATTGTTTTTTAATATTTTAATAATTTATGAAATGAATTTATAACGTATTTTATAGATCATGTCCCTCAAAATGTCTTGGACTATCCAGTGGTGAGAGAATAATTAAAATAAATGTTTTGATTGATTTTGCAGATTACCCTACATACATAAAACTTTTTCTCTTTTATAATATTCATAAAGACATGACTGAACTATCTGTTTATCACTGCGGAAGGCACCAGCAGATCACAGCGGCATCATCCTGTCGTGTCGCCGTGATCGTGTCGTGGTCTCTCCATGACCATCTCAAAGGTTGTAGAAGCCCAAAGTCCCTAAGTGAGCTACCTGTTGGAAGATAATCATGAGGGGCATCTATACAAAGTAAATATTCTGGGTTCAATATATGAGAATATCACACGGACAATAGCAGTCACTTTTTCGGTCATATTAGTCGATAAGAGAGTTGCCTAATACTAGAAGATAATAGAAAACAATTGCTGTTAAACTTAAAGTTGCTGTGTGAAATAAGGCTTGGGTGATGCGATCGATTAATTTTGTATACATATTTTCTTTGATATATATGAACTACACCGAAATAACTTGCAAGAGTGTGTACGTGCCTGATAAAAGTACTTTGAGATCGGCGATGCGTGGTCCCGGATAAACATAACGCAGCTACATAGCATTAAACGTGTGGGTATCAGGTGCTGATAAGTCGGTGTTAAAGCAAAGCAGGTTGAAAACATGGCTTAGAATTTCTTTAAAACTGCTGCCCGAGTATAGAAATATCGATTTTTAGCAGCTCGTTACTAGCGTTCTCAAGATTTAATGTCGCAAACATCTGTAAAATCTCGAACTAATCACTTGACAGTGCGACACTGAGCATTTATTAACAACGTTCTTGAGTTACGTAGCTTACTCTGGAGGCGTTTTTTTAACTGCTCTGGTGACTTAATGCGTATCCTTGCTGTTATCCTCAAGGTCATGAGTTCGATTCCTGTCATGTAGTAAATGTTTTTATTATTATTTTTTTCATTCCAGATGACGTACGGCGATACGTGGCGTACTGGCACTTCAGAAACTTATAGCCGTTACTTCGAAATTTCAATAAACAGGTCATAAGTCTCCTATCTCAAATTACTTATATAAGTAATCTACATATTTTGTGAAAATATTTCGGTATAGTTCATTAACACCTGTGTTTATATTACCTGCAGGTGTCTCTGTAGGTCACCGAATGTGCACCATTGAGAAGTACATATGTATATATTTTGACAAATAACATTATATTATGTGTGTTTGGATAATCTGTGTTAACAGTCCAACACTGTAGTAAGTCCATAGTGTCTATGTTATCAGCACTTTATTTCGTCACGTGCATTGTGGCTTCAGGATAAGAATGTCTGATAAAAACCAGCATAAAGCTGTGGAACGGTTAGGTTCGATAGCCACGGTAGCATTCAAAACGTAAATGTCAGAGCTTAAAGTCCAAACTAAGAATAGAATTCAAATACTTATCCCCACAATCCTTCAAAGTAGTGTCCATCTCTCTCCACTCACAGTTATAGACGGGGAAACAAACCACTCATCAAAATATTCCATATTGTCAACAAGCTGAATGTACTGTCTGCATTCCTAAGTTTTCAGCAATACAAGATTTCACTCGAGGAAATAACTAGAAATCGCATGGTTCAACGTCAGGATTGTAAGGTGGATGCTCAAGCAGGTGAATTTTAGTGGCCTCCAGGTTCCTCAAATTTGCCTCTGTTCTGTAAATACAAAACCAACTGCCTTGAAGTTCCTGCCTTAGCTCTTCAAATAAAAGATTAAAAACATAAGAGCCATAGTATTCTCTCTTAATACTTATTCCTTCCGGCATGCAGTTAACCACTAATGGTGTACATTCGCTTCCGACTGGTTTTAGAACATTCTCGTTTACCCAGACACAATTCTGAACCAACTTTCATCACCAGTACATACATCTGTCAAACATGTACCCTGCTAGTTAGAAACAAGTTCAGCAATTTCCTTGCACATTCCTTTCTCTTTTCTTTATTGGTTAGAGAGTACGGAATCCATTTTGAAAATATTTTTTCGCAGCTTTAAATATTAATGGTCAATGCTGAAACAGTGATATCGACTTCCATACTTAGCATTTCAACAGTAATATGTCCTTCTCCAAGTTCCTCAATCTTTGAATTGTTATTTCAGCTTCCCAAATGATCAAATCGATCTTGCAAAGAATCAAAAGGACACACTTGATCATCATAAACAGTAACAAATCCTCATTGTTTTATTTATTTATTTATTTTTTTACCTAGCTTGTGGAAATGTAGGTACAATCTAATGTTCTTTTTAGAAATATCCACGATCCTCCACCAACTATTGACACACGACTGAACTCTACAGATTGCACAACTATGACTAATAAAGTTTAACCTCGCACTTATGCATATTTTGATAGCTTAAGCTCAATTGTTGCCAGCTGTATTAGTTAAATTTTGTAAGCATTATCGTTCAACATTCGATAGGTTTTTGAATGCCTTCGGAAAAGGAGATTTTGATGCGCTATTCTCTGAACAGAGCAGAAGGCGAGTAATGAACGATAGTTCATTATGAATGACAAAATAATAGTTATGTTAAACAATTTTTACTTTTTCTACACATACCATGTACATAGTGTATAGAGAAGGTATTGCATTGTACCCAAAAATTCGATACCGAGATTTCACCAGAAATACATGTTTTGAGATCACCTGAATCCAAAAAAAGCATTTTAGAAAAAGGTCCATCTGTGTATGTCTGTCTGTGGGCAGCATAACTCAAAAACGAAAAGACCGTTAAATACCAAACTTGGTATTTAAGTTCAGTACCTTCCAAGGATCCGACACGAAGATTTTCAAGAAAATCGCCCCACCCCCAACTAAACTTCACATGGAACAATTTTCGAAAATTTTGATTTTCTAAAAAATGGCTCTAACGATTTTTATTAAAATATCATATATTAAAGATATATACTTGAAAAATAATATGTATATCTTTAATTTTCTGGGAATAGCCTCTGAAGACTACTTTATTCTGGATGAATTTTACGGAATTTTGTGTAACTGGTAAACCGTAAGAGATAGACAAAACCTTACTACATAAAACATGTAGAGCACATTAAAACACACAGTTTATGTTATATACATTTTTTCGTGGAGTTGATCGTTTTTTAGATATTCCTTGTTTTTTGTTTCAGCCTTAAAAAACTTATCCTTTTCTCATACGAATTTGTCAACTCCTGTCCATACAAACAAAGGAACTTCAGTCACATAGCAACCACCTTTTGCTATCACTTTAACCTATGCACTCCCTTGTTTCGCTTCTACTTACAGGGAAGCAAGTAATAAGTCTATTTCTGGTAATTTTTTCTCACTTAGCATGAATTAAATAGAAGCATAAACTTTTTAACAAAAATTTGTTGCAGAGATATAGAGAAAGTCATGTGAATGGATTACATCAGATCTTTTCCTTTAACAACTTGTTTACTTCTGGTTAAATGTGGGTTTTAAATTGTGAATAAATATTTAGTGTAAACTAAGCTTACATTAAATATCGAAATTACTGTCAGCATGCATAGTGATAGAAATATCCAATTTTAAATTAATGACGTTGTATTATTTGAAGTGCATTATGAAGTTGATGTATGCATTAGATCGTCTTTGTAATCTGTTTGTGTCCCAAGAGACTCCTTTAGATCTCAAAGACAATGGGTCGGAGATTTTGAAGAATGAGTTGGGTATTTCTGTGCTCCAGGGGTCGACGAGAGGGTCGAGGAAATCCCCGTATTGACTCTAATACAACAGCTGAACCAAATATTACTTGTGGAGCCGGTAGTTGATTTAGATTTCGATCTAAAACTGTTTTAACCACTACTTGTCGTCACGTGATGAAAAGCAGGTGCACGACTGTCTGATGTTACAGCCCGGAGCGTACTCCAATACAATCCCGACTATAACAAGCTCGGTCTATACGAATACATGGAACTCCACGTATACGAGAACCATTTTTTTTCCAACCTCCGAAGGCTATAAACAAAAGAAAAGTTCATAGAAAATTGTGTTAGTTTCTTACTAAAAGTAACATTTTTATTACTAAAAGTTTTGTGCACTTATGGTTATTTTTCAACATAATCACCAAAAAGAGTGAAACATTCATTGTACCTGTGCACAAGCTTTGCAATACCCGCTTCAAAAACATTTTGCCGTCAATGTTTTCAAATGAGCATTGGCGTTGTTTTGAAAGTGGAGCCACCCTAGCCAAGTCTTCAGTTCAGGGAAAAGGTGAAAGTCGCTGAGTGCCAGGCCAGGACTGTACGGCGGATGATCTAAAAATGTCCCACTGAAATTGTTCAAGGAGCCGATGGGTTGTGCCAGCAGTGTGTGGACGAGCGTTACCATGGATTAACACAATTCCTGGAGTCAGCATTCCTCTTCGTTTGTTTTGAATGGCTCTCCGCAAACGTCGTAAAGTACGAAGATCTTCATGCTCATCCTTATTTTTTTTTTTTTTTTTTTTTTTATTCTTTAACAAAAAATACAGTTGCGGAGGCTTGTCAGGACTCCGGCGCTGTATTCCTTTTTTCTCCATTTTTTTCCAGGTTCCTATATTTCCTTAGTAGACCTTATTATTCTTAACGTTTTCCTTTTACACATACATACACATAGACATTTACAAACACAGAAACACCCATGCCCAAGGCGGGAATCGAACCCACGATCCTGTGCACCACGAAGCGCCAAAGCGAGACACTTAAAAAACAACAACAACAACGGCGCTCGTATTTTATTCTTGTTTCGGTTAAATGGGGAAGCGGAAGAATATTTGCCAAGATTTACTTCTAAACCATTGATTAGATTTTTAGACTATCGAAAGGTTTGGTTTCTAGATTAGAAATATACGAAATTATCCTTAAATACTTCATTGCAATTATCTTAATTAATCTCTTAGATAGGCATGTTACCTCTCTATATCAAGGATTGGCATGTTTTTCATAAAGAGGGCCAAGCCACTTAAGTTTAAGATGAGAACAATAAACTCATAGGCACGAGGTGCACAAATCTCAAACACTGACATTTTTAAACTGAAATCTACACTTACATGTTGTTGTTGTTATTATTATTATTATTATTATTATTATTATTATTATTATTTGGTCCTCTCCTTAGCACGGTTTTAGCGCAGCTGCTTACCAAGCGGGAGACCTGGGTTCGATTTCCAGTACCGGCATGGGGATATTCCCGCTGGGAGACCTGGACCGGGGTGCACTCAGCCTCGTGAGGTCCCTGGGGGGCCAATTGAGGAGCTACTTGATGGATAAGTAGCGGTTCCAAGTCGTGAGGACCGCATTAACCGGCCGGGACGAATTCGAGCCGCTGACCACAACTCACCCTTCAATACTGCACCCCATCCATGACATCTGCCATGGACCGAGCGGCCATGGTTCCTTGTGAGCTGTCGTGCCATGGAGTTATGTTGTTGTTGTTGTTGTTATTATTATTATTATTATTATTATTATTATTATTTCAGGGACTACACTTTATTGGTTCGTTCCGGAGCCAATTATTATCTATAGCTGCTGCATCATCTCTTCCTCGGACATTCTTCGAATTTTGACAGTGTCTTTAAGTACACGAAAAAACTTTGCTTTGTTTTATTTCATTAGTGCCAATACTGCTAGAAGATCAATGCTGTAAATATGAATTGCATATAGTTGCAATAATATTCTTGAGGAAACTTTTGAGTGTTACATCTATGATCCAGTGCTCCCAAATATGTATATGATTGCGAGTATAATTAATTTTTAATCATCCTGTGAGCAAAAATGGAGTAGTATTTAAGTATTCTGTTGGGTCTTGGAGTAAGTTTTTGAAGTTCATCCATTCTTCTAATGCTCCCCTTCGTCGTTCACCTCGCTGTCGTTGCGTGCATCTCGAGCCCTTACCTTCATGGCCTGCCTGAATTCTTCCCGGTGAACAGGATGATTTAAAGGATGCTTTGGTTCTTTGAAGACTGAACTTTCTTCATTTGAAATAGTAATAACAGAGCTACATTTTTACTTCCTCTATACGCACTATGTACATAGTGTATAGAGAAGGTATTGCAGTCCACCAAAAATTTCGATACCGAGATTTCACCAGAAATTTGTGTTTTAGGGTTCCCTGTGTCCAAAAAAAGTATTTTCAGAAAAAGGTCCGTGTGTGTGTCCGTGTGTCCGTGTGTCAGTGTGTCCGTGTTTCTGTGAACACGATAACTCAAAAACGAAAAGTCGGTAAAATGCCAAACTTGGTATTTAAGCTTAGTATCTTCCAGGTATGCGACACGAAGATTTTGAGGACAATACCCCCACCCCAAAGTACCCTTTACATGGAACCTTTTTCGAAAATTTTTATTTTCTAAAAAATGGCTTTAACGATTTTGATTAAAATGTCGTATATTAAAGATATTTACCTGACAAATAAAATGTATATTCTGAATTTTCTGGGAATAGACTCTGAAGACTACTTTATTGTGGGTCGATTTTACGGAATTTTACATAACTGCTAAACCGTAAGAGATGGACATAAACTTAGCATACAACTAATATAGAGCACTTTAAAACGCACAATTTAGGTTATATACATATTTTTCGTGTAGTTGATTGTTTTTGAGATATTCGTTGTTTTTGGTTTCAGCTATAAAACACACACTTTTCTCATATAGGACTTTGTGAACTCGTGTCCATACAAACAAAGGAACTTCAGTCACATAGCAACCAGCTTTTGACTATCACTTTAACCTACGGTACTCCCTTATTTCGCTTCTACTTACAAGGAAGCAAGAAATAAGACTATTTCTGATACGTTTTCTCGATTAGCAGGAAGTAAATAGAAGCTTAAGCTTTTTAACAATAATTTATTGCAGAGATATAGAGAAAGTCATGTGAATGGAACACATCAGATTTTTTTAACTTATTTATATTCGTTGAGCATTAATTATGCTATACCGAATTGAAATAAAATACATTATAACTAAAAGTAACAAAGAACATTACAACTTGTGACGTCAGCCACATGAGGCCCCTCTGGCACTAAACAGTCACAGATGATTTCGCACATTCATTCAGTGAGTCTTCTTCACGGAATCACTTCCTGAAGAAAACAGCAAATACTGTGGGAGACCACTCTTTATCCGAGGAACTGTATCAGATCTTTGTCTCAACGAGAAGTGCACTGTGCCAGTGCGAGCCAGAGATCGAATATGCGCAGATATGGCACTGAGTCCACCAAGTTCATAATATATCTGAGTGTTTCTGATATACCAATGTGCATTCACTGTAAGCCTTAACACTTTATTTTGAAATACCTGCAGACGATTCATTTTCTTTGCAGCTGCTGCACCTCCCCAAATCAGACAAGCATAGATGAGTAAAGATTTGTGTAAAAGAGAACCATTTGAAATTTGCAAAGAAGACTTGCGGTTGAGAATGGGATACAATTTGCGTAATCTAGAGTAGGCGAGATTTAATTTTGAATTAATGTGAGAGTTCCAGGTCAGTCGGCGATCAAAATGCAAGCCAAGATATTTGACAGTGTCGTCACACGTTTCCAAGGTATGTCCCCTCTCTTTAGTTGCGAATCTGTTTTCTTCTTTCGTAATTTAAATTAGGGCACGAGAATTTACGAGACCAGGCGGAGGACGATGGATTTTTTCGGGCGTAAAAATCCTTAGCATGGCTTCCTTCGGAAGGGAAGTAAAGCTGTGGATCCCGTGTTGTAGATTTACGGCACGTAAAAGAATCTCAAGCCTCTGAGCAAAATTAAGCGGTATTTCACGCCCAGTATAGAATGGGACGCTGAGAACCACAGCAGTTAAAGAGCGTCCATAAATAAAACGCCATTTCAGTCATTCAGAAAGTAACGAAAGATTTGACATAACTAAATAATAACGAAAGTTATCAACAAAACAACTTTATTTACAACGTTACTTATTCGTTTTATGAATGCACAAAATGTTCGGCCAGTCAAATTTTACAAGGAAATAACGCAGGTGTCTTGTTAGAATTCAATGAAAGAGTCTTCAGTGAGGAAATGGCTCATAATTTACAGTAATCAAGGAGAACGTGTGTCCGACAAAGATCAGAGTGGAAGTTCATCAATCGTTATGAAGGAATTGAAAGGAAATGTTGATGAAATAATTCAGAAAAATCGGTATTTCACTTTGGTCACCATACATGACTTTTTGGGTGGAAAAGATTTCGCAACCGGTGTAAAGTTCAACATCTTGGCTAGTGGTTGAAGAGTATAACATAGGCATTGAAACACCGGTGCCATGTGACAATAAATACCTTGATAGTAGTGCTGGGAAACAGAGTAAGGTACTGCAACTTTGTAAATAAAGTTTAGTGTTCATATCTTTCGTTATTATTTAATTATGCCAAACATTCGTTACTTTCTAGATCGCCCTCGTTAAAATTCATATTTCACTCGCAATTATGGCACCTGGAAACGATAGAGGCTATTAATGACACATACCAGTAATACTAATACTGCTGAACACAATTCTTCTCCCATAATTTAAATACTGTGACAATTTACGCATCACTTGAAGTTAATATCACAATCGTTATGAATCTTTAATGTGTGATGAAATATGGACTGGAATTATATCCACAATTAATTTATGGCGAATTATTCCCATTAGAAAAAAATCTGATGTGTTACATTCACATGACTTTCTCTACATCTCAGCAAAAAATTATTTTATTTACTTCATCTAATCGAGAAAAATTAGGAGAAATAGTATTATTACTTGTTTAGTAGAAGCCAAATAAGGGGGTACCATAGGTTATAGTGATAGTCAAAAGCTGGTTGCTATGTGACTGAAGTTCCTTTGTTTGTATGGACAGGAATTGACAAATTGCTGTATGAGAAAAGTATGTTGTTCAAAGCTGAAACCAAAAACAAGGAATATCTCAAAAACGATCAACTCCAAGAAAAAAATGTATATCACATAAATTGTGTGTTTTAACGTGCTCTACATTTTTTTGTGTGGTAAGTTTTTGTCCATCTCTTACACTTTAGCAGTTATGCAAAATTTCGTAAAATTCATCCAGAATAAAGAAGTTTTCAGAGGCTATTCCCAGAAAATTCAAGATATACATTTTATTTGTCAGGTAAATATCTTTAATACACGATATTTTAATCAAAATCGTTAGAGCCATTTTAAGAATATCAAAATTTTCAAAAAAATTTCCATGTAAAGGGTAGTTTGGGATGGGGGGATCCTCGTGTCACATCCCTGGAAGATACTAAACTTAAATACCAAGTTTGGTATTTTGCCGACGCTTCGTTTTTCTGAAAATGCTTTATTTTTTATACAGGGGACCATAAAACATATATTTTCGGTGAAATCTCAGTATCAAATTTTTGGGTGGAGTGCAATACCTTCTCAGTACACTATGTACATAGTACGAGTAGAGAAAGTAAAAAGAAAAGAAAAAAAAAGAACCTAAATAGTTATAGTTTATTTGTGATTTTTTTCATCTAGCTATTAATTGCTCCTTGTAATATATGCAGTCTGCTTTATTATGTTGCTTTTATAAGCTGGAAATGTGTTTCGAGGTGAATGAAGTTAATATTTAATAATCATCGGAAGGTAACACCGTTCTGCATGGATTTCTTTTTCTTTTAAATAAATGAGCGTTTCTGAATCATAATTTCACACTGATTCCAAAACTGATAATCGTTTTCGCGTCAGAATCTTTTACAATTCAAAATGTTATGTTTAGAATATTTTTCGTGATGTACGTACTGTTGTAGGTAATATTAAAGTATACTTATCGACTGTTAGAAAGATTCAACAGTTTATAATTTCAACTTTATTACTTAAAATCTGAAATAATACAACTTATTATGTTTATATTTTATACTCATTAATTATATTTATATTTGTTAAAATTTACTAACCATATCCTCCATAGGTTCATACAAAAAATGTGCCTACCCCTTAAAATGAACAGGGATTAATATTTGAGGTTATTCTTGGAGATGTTTATCTATCTGCATTCTTCTGATCTATAAAATGGGAATTGAAATGTTTAGTGTCTCAGGTAGTATATTTCTTACTTCGTAAAAAACCGAAATCATGTTTAACATTCAGGGAATATTCATAATCAATATTTTGTGTAACCCTGCACCATACCAAATAAAATCCTACTCTTTTTTTTTTTTTTGCACATGAAATCATCTTAATTACTCATTCAACATTTTCCTAACATTTATATGAATATACATGTCATAAATATAAAATATATTTCAGAACAAGTTGGTGGATAGTCTATTTGCTTTGTACCCTTATCTTAATTTTGACATTTAAATTTTTTGGTACCTGTGTATTATGCCCCTTGTTACATCAGGCACCAGATATCTGGGGAAGTTTGTATGTGATTCCATTTCTGTAGCCCACTCTTTTGTTTTAAAGGAAACATATGAGTATAGAGTTTTTGCTTCAAAAACTGCAGTATGAAAACCATATATGGCTAGTCTGTGGAGATTTCAAGACTTTTCGACCCAGCAGGCTGGTTTTACAAAATACCCTTGTTTCTTACGCGAATAAGACAGCAGAGCTAGGTCAAAATACTGGGAAAGGAGGACTAATTTAATACAGGGCGAGAAAAATATAAAAATCTGATGTGTTACACTCACATGACTTTCTCTAGCCGTTCCACAAACTTCTTACATAAGATTATTCTTCTTTCTGCACCTTGTTAATCGAGGTATTCAGCACAATGTTCTTATTACTTAGTTCCTTATAAGTAGGAAGAAAATAAGGGAATACACTAGGCTAAATCGATATTTTAAAAGCTGTCGTTATGCGATTGTCATTACAAATCGCTTCTTTTCTTGGCCAGGAGTAGAACAAAAGAAAAACGGACACTCCTGTCTGAGAAAAGTATAAGTACTTCACAACTGAAACTAATAACAATGAAAACCTCGAAAACGGTAAGCTCCACGAAACAAATGTATATGACGTAAATTGTGTATTTTAACAAGGCCTACAGTGTTTGTATAGTAAGTTTTTGTCTATCTCTTACGGTTTACTAGTTATGCCAAATTAAGCAAAATTCATCCAGAATAAACAGGTCTTTAGAAGCTATTCCCAGAAAATTCAAGATATACATTTTATTTGCCAAGTAAATATCTTTAATATACGATATTTTAATCAAAATCGTTAGAGCCATTTTTAAGAAAATCAAAATTTTCGAAAAAAGTTCCATGTAAAGGGTGGTTTGGGTTGGAGGGATTTTTCTCAAAATCTTCGTGTCGCATCCCTGGAAGATACTGAACTTAAATACCAAGTTTGGTATTTTAGCTACTTTTCATTTTTGAGTTATCATGTTCACAGGCACACGGACACACACACACACATACACACACGGACCTTTTTCTGGAAATGCTTTTTTTGGATTCAGGGGGTCCTAAAACATGTATTTCCGGTGAAATCTCGACATCGAATTTTTGGGTGGAATGCAATACTTCTCTATCCCTTTGTACATTGTACATACGGGGCTAGAGAAAGTAAAAATCTGATGTGTACCATTCACATGACTTTCTCCATATCCCAGCAACAAATAATTCTTAAACAGCTTATACTTTTATTTACTTTCTGCTAAACAGAAAAAATCTGATGTGTACCATTCACATGACTTTCTCCATATCCCAGCAACAAATAATTCTTAAAAAGCTTATACTTCTATTTACTTTATGCTAATCAGAAAAAAATTAGCAGAAATAGTCTTATTACTCGCATCCTGTAAGTAGAAGCGAAATAAGGGACAACCGTAGGTTAAAGTGATAGTCAAAAGCTGGTTGCTATGTCAATGAAGCTCCTTTGTTTATATGGATAGGAGTTGACAAGTTCCAGTATGAGAAAAGTATACGTTTTTCATAGCAGAAAAAAAATAAAGAATGTCACAAAAACGACGAACTCCACGAAAAAAATATATAACATAAATTGTGTGTTTTAATGTGCTCTACATTTTTTGTGCAGTAAGTTTTTGTCCATCTCTTACGGTATAGCAGTTATTCAAAATTTAGTAAAATTCATCCAGAATAAACTACTCTTCAGAGGCTATTCCCAGAAAATTCAAGATATACATTTCATTTGTCAGGTAAATATGTTTAATATCCGAAATTTTAATCAAAATCGTTAGAGCCATTTTTGAGAAAATCAAAATTTTCGAAAAAAGTTCCATGTAAAGGGTAGTTGGGGGTGGGGGGATTTTTCTCAAAATCTTCGTGTCGTAGCCCTGGAAAATACTAAACTTAAATACCAAGTTTGGAATTTTACCGACTTTTCGTTTTTGAGTTATCGTGTTCACAGGCACACGGACACACGGACACACACACACACACGGACCTTTTTGTGAAAATGCTTTTTTTTTTGGATACAGGGGACCCTAAAACATATATTTCCGGTGAAATCTCGGTATCGAATTTTTGGGTGGAATACAATACTTCTCTATCCCTATGTACATTGTACATACGGGGCTAGAGAAAGTAAAAATGGAAATGAGGTATCAAAGAAAGTGGAGTGTTAACATGATGGCTGATTATTGTTGGATTTTAAACTCTGAACAACAACATGCGAGAAGGTCAAAGAGGAGAACATTTGAAATGCATTATTGATGTAAGTTCATGAACGTGCTTATACTTATTAATTAATGATTAATTAGTGATAAATAGCAAATTCTGGCCAAGCTTTTCACAATAAATTCTTGTTGAAAATATTTGTATTACGTTTCCTTTCTATTTATTGATTAGTATTTTGAAATTCTGAAGTGGTGGAAGAAAATGGAGATCATTTTCGAATTGAGCACAAAAATCCGTTGAGAATCACCTATCAGATTAAAAAAAAGTTTTGAAATGCAGAACATTATAATTTGATTTGCAATTTAGATGTTATGTTTGCGCTTCCATTACTGGAAGGCAGGATTCCTCATTATTCCCATAATAATGTTGTTATATCATATCCCCAACAAGTCTCCATCACAACAAAAGGGTGATATAATTGTTTTGTTAATTTCAACATTTGTTTATTGAATTTGTGATTTTAGTTGACTTTTATAAGATAACTGGTGTTGATAGAATTGAATTGATATTTGCTTGAATAGCACAAGCTTCAACAAGAATACCAGAAAGGTCCGTTTTTGTCTGATAAGGAAGGATGCATCTCCGTGACCATATTTACGGCCACACCTCACACATTATTAACAGAAAAAGTTTGAGAGAGTTTGACTCAGGTTTCACAAATCGCTGCAGTATTTATTTCTGCTCTGTGTTGAATAATTACACTATCTTTATTTGCTTCCAATGGATCATATTCCAGCTGATGTGGCCATTATCTGAACCGGCAGGCATGATTGCAGGAATGCGATTACGGGTTTGCTTGAGTTAACAACATATTTTCGTTAATGATTCCAATAGCTGAACAACTTTGTCTATTAATGTGAATATACGTGCTTCATGAGTCATATTGAGGCGATCAGACAGGATTTTGTTTATTTACATAGAATGTCCCAATGAGCATATTGCTCTAGGTAGGGACTATCCTCTTTTGGAGATGGTATGTTAGTTTTCGTTGTTCTTCCTAAGTGAGACATTTGGTGTTCACCAGTTACATACGTTGGCGTGTAAACAAGTGCTGAAAAGATATTGTGGAAAAGTAGAGACCCAAGTTGCAGTGTTGCCATTTTTTAATATCAGGACTTCTTGTTAAGTAATGAATTATTGTAAGCCATGTTTCTTTTAATGCTTAATTATAGACATATTTAAATTTATTAATATTATTTTCATTTTCTCAATTTGCTCATTTTAACGTTAATGTGAATGCGTGGGAATACTATCAATGATTAGAACCCATGTTAATTATTAGATTTATTGTAATTCTTTTATTGTTTCATTTATATAGCCCCCTTCAACATTTAAGATCATATCGGGGGCTTTGCATTAGGTACAACTCGTATGTAAGTTCTTTACGCTGGGTTTAAATAATTTTATTTTCCTCAAACACACATATTTCTCGAGACTCTGTGGGGGGATAGAGAATAATTCATGTTAAAGAAAACTTCTCCGCCCCAGCCGGGAATCGAACCCAGGACATCTGAGTGGGAGGTCGGATTCGCTGACCACTCGACCACGGAAGACGGTTTTTTGTTTTTGAAATTCAGAGTAAATGTTTTCCACAGCTGTATGATGGTCATGGCATTGTTTACTGATAATGGATTCCTATAGGTATTTGCAGTTACGAGTATCATGATTCTGAGCCAATTTGTTGTATCTAGTAATATCTACATTAACTGAAAGTGTGGCCACATCTAAAGTAGTTATAACAAATCTGTTTATTCCGTTAACCCCTAATATTTTAATTTCCGAATCAATTTCTTCCAGTATTTGTAACCACGAGAAGATGGCGAATTATTTTAGGGTATCTCAAAATAATTAAAGGTCTGCTTGTGCTTTAACGGGAAATCTGTTGGGGAATTATATCGGCATGTTGCTATGGTGGCTCGGTTGGTAAATGCACTAGATGGAGATCCGGAGATCCGGGGTTCAAATCTCGACTATGTTGTTGAATTTTTCAGTTACACTTCCAGTTTCTGTTCTACACACGGCTGTTGCAGAAAAATCTGATGTGTTCCATTCACATGACTTTCTCTACATCTCTGTAACAAATTATTGTTAATAAGCTCATTCTTTAATTTATTTCAAGCTAATGAGAAAAATTAGCAGAAACAGTCTTATTTCTTGATTTAGTAAGTAGATGCGAAATAAGGGAGTACCATAGGTTAAAGTAAAAGCCAAAAGCTGGTTGCTATGTGACTGATGTTTGTTTGTATGGACACGAGTTGGCAAATTCCGGTATAAGAAAAGTATGTTTTTCAAACCTGAAACCAACTCCACGAAAAAAATGTATATAACATAAAATATGTGTTTTAACGTGCTCTACATTTTTTGTGAATTAAGTTTTTGTCCATCTATTATGCAAAATGCATCCACAATAAAGTAGTCTTCAGAGGCTACTCCCAGAAACGTCAAGATATACATAATATTTGTCAGGTAATATCTTTAATATACAATTTTTAATCAAAGTCGATAGAGCCATTTTTTAGAAAATCAAAATTTTCGAAAAAAGTTCCATGTAAAGGGTAGTTGGGAGCGGAGGGATTTTTTTTAAAATCTTCGTGTCGCATCCTTGGAAGATACCAAACCTAAATACCTAGTTTGGTTTTTAACGGACTTTTCGTTTTTGAGCTATGCTGCCCACAGACAGACACACATACACACACACACACACACAGACAGTCACACACGGACATTTTTCTAATTATCCTTTTTTTGGATTCAGGAGGTCTCAAAACATGTATTTCCAATAAAATTTCGGTATCGAATTTTTGGGTGCATTACAATACATTTTCTATACACTATGTACATAGTACGTATAGAGAAAGTAAAAATACTTAAATCACTCTGCACTTTTTAGCAAGCTGCAAATGCGGTAAAAAGTTATTGTGGCAATGAAGATATAACTAACCAGTGTGTACTATTATATTGCCTTTTTAGGGGATACTTGCAAATTCCAGAAGACTGTATGAAGGGAACATTTCGAGTTTTATAACTTTCTCGTTTTACTTTCTCTACACGTACTATGTACATAGTGTATAGAGAAGGTATTGCATTCCACCCAAAAATTCAATACCGAGATTTCATCGGAAATACATGTTTTGGATCCCCTTTAATCAAAAAAAAAAATAAGCATTTTTACAAAAAGGTCCGTGTGTGTGTGTGTGTGTGTGTGTGTGTGTCTGTCGATAGCATAGCTCAAAAACGAAGAGACCGTTGAACGCCAAACTTGGTATTTAAGTTTGGTATCTTCCAAGGATGCGACACGAAGATTTTCAAGAAAATCTCCCCACCCCAACTACCCTTTACATAGAATTTTTTTCGAAAATGTTAATTTTTTTAAAAATGGCTCTAACGATTTTGATTAAAATATAGTATATTAAAGACATTCACCTGACAAATAAAATGTATATCTTGAATTTTCTGGGAATAACCTCTGAAGACCAGTTTATTCTGGATGAATTTTACGAAATTTTGCATAACTGCTAAACCGTAAGAGATGGACGAAAACCTAACCACACAAAAAAAAAAAAAAAATGTAAAGCACATTAAGACACACATTTTATGTTATATACATTTTGTTCGTGGAGTTGATCGTTTTTGAGATATTCCTTGTTTTTGGTTTCAGCTTTGAATAACTTATACTTTTCTCATACAGGAATTTATCAACTACTCTTCATACAAACAAAGGAACATCAGTCACATAGCAACCAGCTTTTGAGTATCGCCTTAACCTATGGTACGCCCTTATTTCACTTCTACTTACAAGGAAGTAAGTAATAAGACTATTTCTGCTAATTTCTGCTCGATTTGCATGAAGTATATTGAAGCATAAGCTTTTTAACAATATTTTGTTGCTGAGATGTAGAGAAAGTCATGTGAATGGAACACATAAGATTTTTTGTTTTATTTCAACACTTACTGTCTTTTTTGTAGCACATATAGACGAGGAAATGGCTGTGTTTTCCCTCTTCTTTATTTTCTCGGAATCCAGAGGACGTCTAGCCTTTGTCTGTCACTAGCGAATCTATAAACATTTTATTATCACATTTACGCTCGGAGAACTGCGTAGGAAGCTTGAGTAGGACGTTGAGCTTGCTTCCCATTAGAAACGGCTGCTCTTTGACGTCACTTGTTTTTCCTGTATATCCGCGCTATTCATTTATCAATAGAAACACTTGACTAGCGTGCGTCAGCTGCATGTACATGGCCAGCTCGAAAAGGACTTCGCAGGAAATCATTTGTTAACTTCATAGCAGGTGATGTCTGCAACATCAAATCTAGAAGTATCAACTTTTATACTCACCCGAAAGTACCCCGCCGCGGTAGGAGTAAAAAACGGAGAGGAAGAGAGGGAGGTGAATGAAATATTGCGGTGTAGTTGGAGAGACCTGCCTATTTGCGGCCCAGCGCGGCAGTTTGTATATACCTACCCCTCCGGGATTCCACGATCGATAGCGCTATAGCCTAGAATACGAACTCTATCGGAAAGTTTTAGAACTTCTGCACCACTTCTACTTTTTTTTTTAGCTTCCACCCAGTTCTGTCTCCCTCCCCTCTGTCATTCTAGATATCATTTCCGGCTACCATGCGCCCCTTGCTATTTCTTTTATGTTCTTTTCTTAACTCTGTCCGCTTTGAGGTCCGTCGTTCCGAACGAATGTACAAACGAGAGTTTGGTGGCGTCCTCTCTCTTACTGCATCTACATTTTGACCTTAAGCTATAGCATTGTATGTTCAATATCAGACAAGCGTAATACTGCACAACGAATATCAATAGTTGCAGTACTAACATAGGTGTACATTAATTCTTCAAGCTAAACCATATACTCTTTATAGGCTACGTGTAACACAACTGCATAAATAATATATTTTTACTTTCTCTACACGTAGCATGTACAGTGTAAAGAGAAGGTATTGCACTCCACCCAAAAAACTAGATACCGAGATTTCACCGGAAATATACGTTTTAGGGTCCCCTATATCCAAAAAAAGCATTTTCACAAAAAGGTCCGTGTGTCAGTGTGTCCGTGTGTCTGTGAACACGATAACTCAAAAACGAAAAGTCGGTAAAATAACAAACTTGGTATTTAAGTTTAGTATCTTCCACGGATGCGACACGAAGATTTTGAAAAAATCCCCCCCACCCCAAACTACCCTTTACTGGAACGTTTTTCGAACATTTTGATTTTCTCAAAAATGGCACTAACGATTTTAAAAAATAGCTTCTGAAGACTATTTTATTCTGGATTAATTTTACGGAATTTTGAATAACTTCTAAAAGATGGATAAAAAATTGCTGCACAAAAAATGTAGAGCAAGTTAAAACACACAATTTATGTTATATACATTTTTTTCGCGGAGTTCATCGTTTTTAAAATATGCCTTGTTTTTGGTTTCAGCTTTAATTTTTTTTTTTTTTTTTTTTGGTAGTGTTTAGCGCCCACTTACTGCTCTGGTACCGCAGGCGATGACACATGAAGATGGAGCCCCGGTGGAATGTGATGGCGGGGGAAACCGGAGAACCTGGAGAAAACCCGCCACAAATCTCACATGCGGTCGCTTGGGATCGAACTCGCGCCGTCTAGGATCAGCTTTAAAAAACGTATCGTTTTTTCATACGGGAATTTGTCAACTCCTGTCCACACAAACAAAGGAACTTCAGTCACATAGCAACCAGCTTTTGACTATCACTTTAACCTAGTTTATTCTCTAATTTCCCTTCTACTTACAAGGAAACAAGTAATAAGACTATTCCTGCTATGTTTTTATCAATTAGCATGAAGCAAATAGAAACATATGCTTTTTAACAATAATTTGTTGCAGAGATGTAGAGAAAGGCATGTGAATGGAACACATCAGATTTTTCTCCTTTCTGTCTTGAGATTCAAATTTTATATGAGGTCAGTTCCATGCGTAACCATATTACAATAAATTGAACTGTTTATTTTTCATACTGAATCCATTCCTCATATGTTTTCACAAATGCGCATTGTTTTACCATTGAAAGATCCACAAAAACGTTTAGAAAGTATAGTGCACTATTATGAGGAATACTATGCTCACTATACTTCTCAATTAATATGCAGCACAGCCAGGGCTTAGTGAGAGAGGTTATACCTATGTTTGTGTAATAATATCATATGATTTTAAGACGTTTGTTTATTTGAATGTTAGAATAATTTCTTTCCTTCTTTCTTTCAATTAATGTTTCCTTGTAAAACATTCTTAAAGTGTCTCCACTCGTTTTGTTTGCCTTTGGAAACAATACCGAGCTCATTAAGGAAGCCCTTCTGTATATAACTACTCCATCCACTAAAAGACACTTTACCATATTTACAGATCTGCTTGCCAACCAAAGCTCTGGCACTGATCCACGAAATCCGTTTATTAAGTTATAATATAAATAAGACCGATAAAAAGGTATTCTTTGTATGGACTCCCTCTTGGCATAGAAGGAAACGAAACAGCAGACGAAGCTGCAAAATGGAAATGGCGTGTTATTTATGGGCGCTCTTTAACTACTGTGGTTCTCAGCGTCCCATTCTAAATTGAGCGTGAAAGACCGCTTAATTTTGCTCAGAGGCCTCTCTATCAGGCTTGAGGTGCCGCAAATCTACGGCACGGGACCTTTCGAAGGAAGGAGGACGACGAAGCTGCAAAAGAAGCAACTAAACATCCCGTTAGTGATTCGTCAATTGTCTCTCCACACCAAGATATCATCAACTACACCAAACACAAGTACATGGGAACATGGAAATGGGAATGGTCATCAACTAACAGTAAACTTCAGGAAGCTCGCTCTGCCTGCACCAAACCTTTCCTACATTCCCGAACTCTCAAAAGAAGAGTTCAAGTAATCATATCACTCAGCGCTCTGGAAAACAAGAAATCTTCACTTGGGTACCGTCACATGCAAAAATCGATGGAAACGAAAACGCCGATAAAGCTGCAAAGGAAGCCACCCGACATCCTATCAGTGACCACGGGGGAATAACTTGTACACATCAAGACGTCATTAGATACACCAAACAGCTGTTTATAGAAAACTGGAAAACGACATGGTCAACATCCCACAGCAAACTGCATGATGCCCGAGCCGGATCTACCGATTTCTTCGAACCCCTCCGAAAATTAGAACGTCATGAGCAAACAATATTTACCCGCCTCAGAATTGGACACTGCAAACTGAGACATTCCTTCATCATTGATAAAGATCCAAAATGTGAGACCTGCAACACACCACTTACTGTCCTACATATCCTGCTGCAGTGTCCGAGAGACTTCAGGCCGGCTTCAGTGACTTACCAAGCGCTCTACATAACCACCAGACAATCAAAAAGACAATAATATTTATAAGACAGTGTAAACTTTTTGGATTATTGTAAAGTATAAATGTAATCATATTTTACCAATGTGTAAATAGCTATTTTCTGTACAATTTGTAAGGTCGCGATATGACCATGCTGTTAAAGCAACCCAAAATAAATTATATCGCAAAATAAATAAATAAATGACTCAGAATCGGTCACTCCAAACTAACGTATTGTTATCTACTCACTAAAGACCAATCACCAAACTGTACGAGCTGTGACAGGCCTCGAACCATACACCACATCATTGTCCACTGCATAGCTGAAGAAGACGCTACAGTTTCTAATGCAAACAAACCTTTCTGATTTATTGTAAATGTTAACCTAACTGTAAGACTATGTGCCTGTTTATTTATAATTAATGTATTTATGATCGGTCGTGATAAGACCTTGTAGTCGAAACGACCTTAAATAAACATTCATAATAATAATAAAAAAAATCTGATTCACATTCACATGACTTTCTCTATATCTCTGCAACAAATCATTGTTAGAAGGCTTATGCTTCTATTTACTTCATGCTAATCCAGAAAAAAAAATTAGCAGAAATAGCCTTATTATTTGCTTCCTTGTAAGAAGAAGCGAAATAAGGGAGTACCATAGGTTAAAAGGATAGTCAAAAACTGGTTCCTATGTGATTGAAGTTCCTTTGTTTGTATGGACAGGATTTGACAAGGTTTTTTATAACTGAAACCAAAAACAAGGAATATCTAAAAATATCAAATCCATGAAAAAAAAGTATACAACATAAATTGTGTGTTTTAACATGCTCTACATTTCTTTTGCAGTAAGTTTTTGTCCATCTCTTACGGTTTAGCAGCTATGCAAAATTTCGTAAAACTCATCCAGAATAAAGTAGTCTTCAGAGGCTATTCCCAGAAAATTCAACATATACATTTTATTTGTCAGGTAAATATCTTTAATATACGATATTTTAATCAAAATCGTTAGTCATTTTTGTGAAAATCAAAATTTTCGAAAAAGGTTACATGTGAAGGGTAGTGGGGAGATTTTTCTCAAAACTGGAAGATACTAAACTTAAATACCAAGTTTGGTATTTTACGGACTTTTGGTTGTTGAGTTATCGTGTTCACAGACATACGGACACACATACACATGGACCTTTTTTTAGAAAATGCTTTTTTTGGATACAGGGGACCCTAAAACATATATTTCCGGTGAAATCTCGGTATCGAATTTTTCGGGTGAAGTGCAATACCTTCTCTACACACTTATGTACATAGTACGTATAGAGAAAGTAAAAATACCGTGCTGTTGTTGGGTTGTTGAGCTTTTAATTATTATAATTCTGAAGCATTCACATTTACCATTCATATCTATTCATATTTCTAGGTTTTACTAAGGTCAAGTATCCTTAAGGTCACATTCCATCGTCCAAGGTTGAGAAGTCAATTCTGACCGCTCGACGAAGAGGAATCTTGGGTTTAGTGTATCTCAAAATGCTCAATAGTATGCGTACTTTTACAGGCCTAATTTCTGTAGGTATATGTATTTAGGTTTCTTTTAAATATTCTGTAATTTTATTTGTCCTCTATTTCACAAATGATTGTTATCCAAAAGATCCACGATAAAAGTTTATTTATGAGGTCATTTGTCGTGACATTTAAATCAATGTCAGCAATAACAAGATCAAGGCAATACGTGTGTGAAAATACTGGCGTCTACGGATTGCTTTAGATGGTTTTTATTTGTTTGTTTTGTTTATTTTATTTATTTAAATGGCCCATAAAATAACAGACAACATTATGAGTTATATCAAACTTGTTAAAATATTAATTTTTAGTTTCTCTACACGTACTATGTACATAGTGTATAAAGAAGGTATTGTACTCCACCCAAAACTTCGATATCGAGATTTCACCGGAAATATATGTTTTAGGATCCCCTGTATTAAAAAAAAAAAAAAAAAAAAAAAAAAAAAAAAAAAAAAAAAAACATTTTCACAAAAAGGTCCTGTGAACACGAGAACACGATAACTCAAAGTCGGTAAAATACCAAACTTGGTATTTAAGTTTAGTATCTTCCAGGGGTGAGACACGAATATTTTGAGAAAAATCCCCCTACACCAAACTACTCTTTACATGGAATTTTTTTCGAAAATGTTGATTTTCTCAAAAATGGCTCTAAAGATTTTGATTAAAATATCGAATATTAAAGATATTTACTTGACAAATAAAATGTATATTTTCAATTTTCTGGGAATAGCCTCTGAAGCTTACCTTATTCTGGCAGAAATTTACGGAATTTTGGATAACTGCTAAAGCATAAGAGATAGATAAAAAATTACTACACAAAAATGTAGAGCACGTTAAAACATACAATTTATGTTATATACATTTTTTCATGGAGTTGATCATTTTTTAGATATTCCCTGTTTTTGGTTTCAGCTTTAAAAAATTATACTTCATACAGGAATTTGTCAACTCCTGTCCTTACAAACAAAGGACCTTCAGTCACATAGCAACCAACTTTTGACTATCACTTTAACCTGTGTTACACCGTTATTTCGCTTCTACTTACAAGCAAGCAAGTAAAAAGACTATTTCTGTTAATTTTTTCTCGGTTAGCATGAAATAAATAGAAGCATAAGCTTTTTAACAATAATTTGTTGCAGAGATGTAGAGAAAGTCATGTGAATGGAACACATCAGTTTTTTTACCCTTACAACTTTCGAAACTTTCGTTTTTCTCAAAAACTTGTTCTAGCGATTTTGATTAAAATGCCGTATATTAAAGATATTTACATACCAAATAAAATGTATATCGTGAATTTCATGGGAATGGCCCCTGAAGCCCTCTTCATTCTGTACGTCATTTGTTTTACTGCTAAACCATAAGTTAGACAAAAACATAATACTACACAAAAAGAAGTCCTTGTTAAAAACACAATTTATATCATGTGGAATGTTTTGTGGCGTTCGCCATTTCAGAGATATTTCTGGTTACTAGTCTAAATTTTAAAATACTCAAAGTTTTCCGTTTCATCTTTCTTTTCTTTTTCTCCTGGCTGTGGAAATAAAATCGAACCTCTATGACAATCGTATAGCGACAGCTTTTAAAGGATTTGATGTCGCTTTAGCCTAGAGTATTCTCTTAATTCTCTTCTACTTACATGGCTCCAATTATTAATGTGATAGACATAAAAGAATAATCTTCTGTGAGAACTGTTTTTTGCAGCACAGATAAAAAGATCTGATGTGTACCATTCACATGGCTTTCTCTATATCCCTACAACAAATTATTCTTAAAAAGCTTAAGCTTCTATTTACTTCATGCTAATCCAGAAAAATTAGCAGAAATAGTATTATTACTTGCTTCCTTGTAAGTAGCAAGGAAATAAGGGAGTAGCATAGGATAAAGCGATAGTCAAAAGCTGGTTACTATGTGACTGAAGTTCCTTTGTTTGTATGGACATGAGTTGACAAATTCCTGTAATAGAAAAATTAAGATTATCGATCCTGAAAACAAAATCAAGGAATATCTCAAAAACGATCAACTCCAAGAAAAAAATGTACGCAACATAAATTGTGTGTTTTAATGTGCTCTACATTTTTTATGTGGTGAGTTTTCGTGTATCTCTTACGGTTTAGCAGTTATGCAAAATTTCGTAAAATTAACCCAAAATAAAGTAGCCTTCAGAGGCTATTCCCAGAAAATTCAAAATATACATTTTATTTATCGGGTAAATATCTTTAATATACGAAATTTTAATCAAAATCGTTAGAGCCATTTTTTAGAAAATCAAAAATTTCGAAAAAAGTTCCATGTAAAGGGTAGTATGGGGTGGGGGAATTTTTCTCAAAATCTTCGTGTCGCATTCCTGGAAGATTCTAAACTTAAATATCAAGTTTGGTATTTTACCGACTTTTCTTTTTTGAGTTATCGTGTTCACAGGCACACGGACACACGGACCTTTTTCTGGAAATAGTTTTTTCAGATAAAGGGGACCCTAAAACATATATTTCCGGTGAAATCTCGATATTGAATTTTTTGGTGGAGTGCAATACCTTCTCTATACACTATGTACATAGTTCGTATAGAGAAAGTAAAAAGCCACAGAAATTGAGCACAACCATTTTTTTTTAAAAATGTTCTTACCTTTTCATGTGTGAAGTATTTAAGGACACTCAGCACATGTCATAATAGGTTAACATTTAGTTGTGTCTGTGTTAATTTAGTAGACACTAGATGTGTAACTAACTACCAATAATTCTATAATTTCAAACTATACCTATCACAATTATAGACACAGCATAATTTAATGCACTAAATCTAATAAACAAGTTTTGCTGCAAATTTACTAGGAAGCTACCAATGATGGATAGTTTTGAACGCACGTGTCTGACAGATTATCGCTTTGTAATTCTTTAAGAAGAAAATGTTATACTACTGCAAACTAATTCTACTAGCACAAATTCCATTGCCTTCATCATCTTCCCAAGCTGCTTAGCGTTGTTTATTTTCATTCATTTGAAGTGATTAGATTGTCTAGTTTAGAGCGTAACAGATCGGCCTTCATTATAATTCGGATATTGATTATGCCAATTAAAATAGAATACTTATTGATCACTCCTAGAACAAGGTTTACCATAAATATAATGCAAAAGCGAGACAAATGGAAAGGTTTGTGCCCAAAGTTAGCATATTCGGGAAATAAACATATACTAGAGCTAAGCTAACTAGAAGTTTAGCACAAGTTTATATCTGAATGTACGTACAGGAATGTGCGATAGGAATTGATGCCACATGCAAACATTAGTCACAGCAGAATAAAACGTGAGCTAAAGTTATATAAAGTGTAGGCTACACATATCATGCCCAACAAATTGGATACCGCGGGATTCACCAAACAATCTTGTGTTAAGCGCTGTAGAGTCGGAGACTTTTCTTGTACAAGAGATGGCGCCATACCAGGTGGCCCAATAGCGCCGTATTTCGCGTGTGAAGACATTCGTGCTTTATAAAAATCTGATGTGTACCATTCACATGACTTTCTCTATATCCCTGCAACAGATCATTCTTAAAAAGCTCATACGTCTATTTACTTCTTGCTAATCTAGAAAAATCAGCAGAAATAGTTTTATTACTTTCTTCCTTGTAAATAGAAAGGAAATAAGGGAGTAGCATAGGTTAAAGCGATAGTCAAAAGCTGGTTACTATGTGATTGAAGTTCCTTTGTTTGTATGGACATGAGTTGACAAATTCCTGTATCAGAAAAGTTAAGATTTTCGACCCTGAAAACAAAAACAAGGAATATCTAAAAAAACGATCAACTCCAAGAAAAAAAGGTACGCCACATAAATTGTGTGTTTTAATGTGCTCTACATTTTTTGTGAGGTAACTTTTTGTCTATCTCTTACGGTTTAGCAGTTAGACAAAATTCCGGAAAATTCACTCAGAATAAACTTGTCTTCAGAGGCTGTTCCCAGAAAATTCAAAATATACATTTTATTTGTCCGGTAAATAACTTTAATATACGGTATTTTAATCAAAATCGTCAGAGCCATTTTTTAGAAGATCAAAATTTTCGAAAAAAGTTCCATGTAAAGGGTAGTTTGGGGTGGGTGGATTTTTCTCAAAATATTCTTGTCGCATCCCTGGAAGATACTGAACTTAAATACCAACTTTGGTATTTTATCGAGTTTTCGTTTTTGAATTATCGTGTTCACAGACACGTGGACACACTGACACACGGAGACACACACACACACGGACCTTTTTCTGAAAATACTTTTTTTGGATACAGGGGACCCTAAAACATATATTTCCGCTGAAATCTCGATATCGAACTTTTTGATGGAGTGCAATACATTCTCTATACACTATGTACATAGTGCCTATAGAGAAAGTAAAAATTGCACAGCTCCATGGGCTAAATCCAGACGTGTAGCGGTGAGTGTCGTAAGCGAGAGCTATCTTCGTTCTTCTGCCATTTCCTGGCTTGCCATGACAAAACGAAGCCCTATCCTCACCACCTGACTGATATTCCGACGGGCATTATCCGACTACAGTTTGAATTTTATATGTATACTGACTTTTAAGCTGCTTATTATACCATGTAATATATATTATATATTATTCAAAGTTATACATTTTCCCTGTCTGGTTCAGGCATATTTATTACGTTGAATTTGTATTTATATTTAGTTGTTCACAGACTATGCCTTTCCTAAGATCTCTTTATCTTTTAACCTACAGATAAGTTGCACTATTTTTACTTTCTCTATACGCACTATGTACATAGTGCATAGAGAAGGTATTGCACTCCACTAAAAATTCGATTCCGAAATTTCACCGGAAATATATGTTTTAGGGTCTCCTGTATCCAAAAAAAGTATTTTCAGAAAATGGTCCATGTGTGTGTGTCCGTGTGTCTGTGAACAAGATAACTCAAAAACGAAAAGTCGGTAAAATACCAAACTTGGTATTTAAGTTTAATATTTTCCGGGGATGCGACACGAAGATTTTGAGAAAAATCCCCCACGCCCAACTACCCTTTACATGGAACTTTTTTCGAAAATTTTGATTTTCTTAAAAATGGCTCTACCGATTTTGATTAAAATATCATATTTTAAAGATATTTACCTAACAAATAAAATGAATATCTTGAATTTTCTGGGAATAGCTTCTGAAGACTTGTTTATTCTGGATGAATTTTGCACGGACACACACACGGATCTTTTGTTGAAAATGCTTTTTTTTGGATACAGGAGATCCTAAAACATGTATTTCCGGTGAAATCTTGGTATCGAATTTTTGGGTGGAATACAATACTTCTCTATCCTTATGTACATTGTACATACGGGGCTAGAGAAAGTAATAACTACAGTACGGCTACTACAAGGTTTACAACTTCTGCGTCAGCCATTTTCCTAAAAGATATTGCCACTGAAGTGCTTCCGTGTGTACCTATACATGTCCATGATAGCATACGATTCAGTGCCAAAGATGTACCACCGTATTGCCCCACCTCTTGTATAAGAAATGTCTTAGCCAGGGCTTAAGAATAAATCTGGCGTTTCATTCTCTTAAATATTTAAAATTTTGAGATTATGATTTTGTTGGGTGTTCTGAAAAATAACTGGTTTGTGATCAGAAATCAGCTGATATAAAAGTTTGGTTATGAATATTTTTTATAATGGTGTTTAACGTCCGCTTAACCACACATGGCAATGACACGTTAAATGAGCATCGGTGGAATTCGATGGCGGGGGAAACCGGAGAAAACCCATCCCTGCACCGCTTTGTTCACCACAAATCCCACACACGACCGAACCCGGACCACCTAAGTGAGAGGCGAGTGGTCTAACCATTCGGCACGTTAAAACATACAATTTATGTTATATAAATTGCTTTCTTGGAGTTAATCGTTTTTTAAGTATTCCTTGTTATTGGTTTCAGCTTTGAAAAAATTACATATTTCTTACACAGGAATTTGTCAACTCCTGTCTATACAAACAAGTCACATAGCAACCAGCTTTTGACTATCACTTTAACCTATGGTACTCCCTTATTTCGCTTCTATTTACAAGGAAGCAAATAATAAGACTATTTCTGCTAATTTTTTTCTCGATTAGCATGAAGTAAATAGAAGCATAAGCTTTTTAATAATATTTTTTGCAGAGATGTAGAGAAAGTCATGTGAATGGAACACATCAGATTTTTTTCATTGCTTTTATTGCAGAGAATAACTTTACTCTGTATCTATGAATATAATTCTTTTCAGTGCTAACGAGGTATTAGTTTCAACAAAAAATGCAACACAGCACTTCCAACATTTTTAAATGTGCAAATGCTTGGAAACAGATTTTCCCTAATTTCTTTTAATAACTGTTGCTTCCTGAATATTTATCTTCTTTTTATCTACAAGCATGACAAGTGTTATATGACACCCAGAGAAAATTATATTAAGGCTGCTAAAAATCCCTGATTAGGATGCCTCTGCCGTCAGCGTTCTGATATGTGACCCAGAGTCCCGACTTCGACTCCCGGCTGGGGCGGAGAGTGTTTCTTTAGCGAGAATAATTTCCTATCGCCCACTGAGTTTGGAAGTATGGATATGAGAGTGAATGTGTGTTTAATAAGTATAATACTGAAAGAAGCTAATGTTAATAAAGTCTACAGTTTAGCAAGAACACCAGTAGTTGTTTCTAAATCTGATGTGTACCATTCACATGACTTTCTCTACATCCCTGCAACAAATTATTCTTAAAAAGCTTATTCTTCTATTTACTTTATGCTAATCAGAAAAAAAAAAATAGCAGATATAGTCTTATTACTTGCTTCCTTGTAAGTAGAAGCGAAACAAGGGACTATCATAGGTTAAAGTGATAGTCAAAAGCTGGTTGCTATGTCAATGAAGTTCCTTTGTTTATATGGATAGGAGTTGACAAGTTCCTGTATGAGAAAAGTATACGTTTTTCATAGCAGAAACCAAAAATAAGGAATGTTTCAAAAACGACGAACTCCACGAAAAAAAATATATATAACATAAATTATGTGTTTTAATGTGCTCTGCATTTTTTGTGTAGTAAGTTTTTGTCCACTCTTATGGTTTAGCAGTTATTCAAAATTCAGTAAAATTCATCCAGAATAAAGTACTCTTCAGAGGCTATTCCCAGAAAATTCAACATATACATTTTATTTGTCAGATAAATATCTTTAATATACGAACTTTTAATCAAAATCGTTTGAGCCATTTTTGAGAAAATCAAAATTTTCGAAAAAAGTTCCATGTAAAGGGTAGTTGGGGGTGGGGGGATTTTTCTCAAAATATTTGTGTCGCATCCCTGGAAGATATTAATCTTAAATACCAAGTTTGGTATTTTACCGACTTTTCGTTTTTGAGTTATCGTGTTCACAGATACTCGGACACACACACACACACACACACACACACGATCCTTTTTGTGAAAATGCTTTTTTTGGATATTGGGGACCCTCAAACATATATTTCCGGTGAAATCTCGGTATGTACATAGTGCGTATAGAGAAAGTAAAAAATCCTTGTTTATCAAAGACTTGTCATGAAATATTTATATATTATCTCAAACCATATTGAGCGCGCACGAGCAATAAAATTGTATCTACGCTCTCAAACAAAAGCACACGTCACCAAACAGCAACCTCCATCTTGTGAACATTGCAGCCAGAGATTATCAGTCAAGCACATCATAACGGAATGTGCCCTCTCTTCTAACTCCTGAACCAGCCATCAAATTCCTCCAGATCTTCAAGCAGTACTCGACAAATCAACCAAATTATTATCATTGTTTAAATACATAAAAGATTGTAAACTTACAACTGCACTGTAAAATATTGTATATTTTTAATACACTGTCGTATGATACACTACAAATATAAGTATTATTGTTAGAATTCCAATAATTAATGTTACAAACTAGATATAATAATTAATTTAATGTGTAAATATTGTATTATAAAATCTCTCATTGTTACATGAAGTTGTCGCTATAAGACCTGTGTAGTTAGGCGACATTAAATAAAAGTATAAATAAAAAAAAAAAAAAAAAAGCACACCGAACTAAACTATGAAAAGGGCGTAGCGAAATTTTAAAAACCGCAGTAAATTCTCCTTCTCATTACTGAAGACTTAGGGCTTGTAGCAATAATAAAAATAATATTAATAATATTATATTCTTCTTATTATTATTAATGATGAGGCTTGCTTTTTTAAAATGTCATAAGATAATGGCGAAGGTTTCGAACTTTACGTATTTCCAATAGAGGTAATTTACGTTCCTTAGGGGGTTTTCATTCCAAAACGAAAGGAGCAAGAAGAAAAACTTTATTCGGTTAAGCGTACTCAGAGTACCAAGAATATATGAGATCTTACCAGAAGGGTTTGTTGTCAAACGCCATTGCACATAAAACCAAGAACTTGATGCAGAAAGCGCACTGTTTTCTGTAGTTGGTAACAATGCCCTCTATACATTCGCTGGTGAGCATTTTTCTGTCGAAGTCTCCCGGTTGCTTCTGGGAACGTGCTAACAATTCCAGCCGGACAGTAACATGTTAGCAAAATGCTTTCCCTTGACCAAAACTTATTAACAACCTATTTTACTTCCTCTATCACGTAGGTAGAGAAGGAATTGTATTCCATCCAAAAATTCCATACCAAGAGTTTCCCGAAATAGATATTTTGAGGATCCCTGAATTACAAAAAGCTTTTTAGAAAAAAGATCAAGGTGCTTCTGCATATGTGTGTCTGTCTATTGAGACGACAATTCTTAACGTCACTGCTTAGTAATAAATGTCTTGATATCAAAGATTTATAGACAAATACTTTAATTATCTTAATTATATGTTTTTTTATAAGTAACATACAGTTGTGAACTGCGCAGTAGAATGTTACAACTCTCTATCGCATATTAGAACCTTGAGAATTTGCAGGATTTCCTTATTTTACTTGCGTGTATCAGAGGTATAAGTGTGAACTCGGGAAAAGTCCAAAATATTCTGAAAAATATTTATCTATCACATGTTATGAGTACAATAGAACCACGTGATCTGCTGACGCCGAGCGTAACTTTTGCCGCAAAATTTGAGCCAATCAACAATAAGGAGGACATATTTTTAGTGTGACTATTTAAGCTGCCACAAACTCAAAATTCTCACAGTCTTTCATGTCGTTCAGAGGCGTAATCCACTCGTAACAAAATGTGCTAAAACTTTAAGTGTTCGAAAGAATATGTTATAACTACGAGTAACAGTGTACTACAGTGAACTCAGAATATACAAGGTTTAATAGATAATAAGTGTTTGTCGAGGTGACTTCGCCGTAAATATTTGATGTTAAACAGTAGAATATAAACATCAGAGTGAACAAGGATCCTGTTTTCCATTAATTAAACACCCGGTATCCTTACCTGTATTGTTTTCCTGCCTCCACTCCGAGATCAATTGCTCTACCTAACCCAGAACCAGCTACGCCGAGACAGAGAGAATTTTCATATTCTAACAGGTATGTGCACACTAAACAGGCCCTGCATCAAGTATGGTGAACTCATCTAATTGCCTATATACTCTACAGGCACGTCCAAGATAAGCATATAGAGAGTGTCACATACACACACGCCACAAACCTTGTGCTAACAAAGAGGGCCAAACAACCACAACACACGCAACGGCAATGCTATGCACAGCATAATTCAATGTTTTACTTTCTCTATACGTACTATGTACATAGTGTATAGAGAAGGTATTGCACTCCACCCAAAAATTCGATACCGAGATTTCACCGAAGATATATATTTTGGGGTCCCCTGTATACAAAAATAGCACTTTCAGAAAAAGGTCCCGGTGTGTGTGTGTCTGTGTGTCTGTGAACACGATAACTCAAAAACGAAAAGTCGGTAAAATACCTAACTCGGTATTTATGTTTTGTATCTTCCAGGAATGCGACACGAAGATTTTGAGAAAAATCCCCCCACCCCAAACTACCCTTTACATGGAACTTTTTTCGAACATTTTTATTTTCTCAAAAATGGCTCTAAAGATTTTGATTAAAATATCGTATATTAAAGATATTTACTTGACAAACAAAATGTATATCTTCAATTTTCTGGGAATAGCCTCTGAAGCTTACTTTATTCTGAATAAAATTTACGGAATTTTGCATAACTGCTAAACCGTAAGAGATAGATAAAAACTTACTGCACAAAAAATGTAGAGCACGTTAAAACACACAATTTATATTATATACATTTTTTCATGGAGTTGATCGTTTTTTAGATATTCCTTGTTGTTTGGTTCCAGCTTTTAAAAAAAAACTTGTCAACTCCTGTTCATACAAAGGAACTTCAGTCACAAAACAACCAGCTTTTGATTAACACTTTAACCTATGTCACTCATTTATTTCTCATCTACTTACAAGGAAGCAAGTAATAAGACTATTTCTGCTAATTGTTTCTCGATTAGCATGAAGTAAATGGAGACATAAGCTTTTTAACAATAATTTGTTGCAGAGATGTCGAGAAAATCATGTGAATGGAACACATCAGAATGTTTTATGTTTAACGCCCGCTTTTACTGCCATGGCACCGCAGGTGATGATACTGATAATAAGTGAAATGAAGATGGAGCATTGGTGCAATGCGATGGCGGGGGAAACCTCTTTGTCCACCACAAATCTCACATGCGGTCACTTGGGAACGAACCCGGGCCGTCTAGTTCAGAGGCGAGTAGTCTAACCACTCGGCCAGCATAAGTCAAAAACGAAAAGTCGGTTAAATATCAAACTTGGTATTTAAGTTTACTTATTTTCCAACTATGCGATACGAAGATTTTCAACTACTTTTTACAAGGACCATGCTTCAAAATGTTATTTTCTCAAAATAACGTCTTTAATGATTAAAGATGGTTACATCACAAATAAAATGTATATCTTTAATTTTCTCGGAACAGCCTTTGAAGGCACCATTCTGAAAAACTGGCAAACCGTAAGAGGTTAGACAAGAACTTACCTCACAAAAAATGTAGATCTCGGTAAACGACACGCTTTATGACATATACTGTTTTTTGCAGAACTTGCTATTTCAGAGGTATTCCCTATTGTTGGTTTCCATTTGAAAATACTTAAACTCTTCTCAAACGGGAAGTGCCCATCCGTTAGATATCCATTTTGTTTTTCCCCCCGGACATAATACAAATGACAATCGCATAGCATAGCTTTTAAATGATTGGCTGTCTTCTCAGCCCAGTGTGTTCCCTTATTTTCCTTGTACTTATAAGCAACTAACAAATAAAGCAATTTCTGGTAACGTTTAGGTTGATTAGCATAATACAGATAACAGAATAATCTTTTGTTTGCAGAATATATAGAGAACACAAAAGATTTTTATCTTCTCTACACGTACTATGTACATAGTGTAAAGAGAAGGTATTGTATTCCACCCAAAAATTCGATACTGAGATTTCACCGGAAATACACGTTTTGGGTCCCCCTGAATCCAAAAAAAAAAAGCATTTTTGGAAAAAGGTCCCTGTGTGTGGGTGTCTGCGTGTGTGTCTGTGGACAGCATAGCTCAAAATCGAAAAGATCGTTGAATACCAAACTTGGCAATTAAGTTTCATATCTTCCAAGGATGCGACACGAAGGTTTTCAAAAAAATCCTCCCACCCCCAACTACCCTTCATATGGAACTTATTTCTAAATTTATGATTTTCTTAAAAATGGCTCCAACGATTTTGATTAAAATATCGTATATTAAAGATATTTACTTGACAAATAAAATGTATATCTTGAATTTTCTAGGAATAGCCTCTGAAGACTACTTTATTCTGGATGAATTTTACGGAATTTTGCATAACTGCTAAACCGTAAGAGATGGACAAAAACTTACCACACAAAAAATTTAGAGCACCTTAAAATACACAATTTGTGTTACATACATTTTTTTCGTGGAGTTGATTGTTTTTGAGATATTCCTTGTTGTTTTCTTTTCCGCTATAAAGACTTACACTTTGCTCATACAGGACTTTGTGTACTCGTGTCCATAGAAACAAAAGAACTTCAGTCACATAGCAACCAGCTTTTGACTATCACTTTAACGTATGGTACTCCCTTATTTTCCTTCTACCTACAAGGAAGCAAGTAAAAAGACTATTTCTGCTAATTTCTTCTCGATTAGCAAGAAGTAAATAGAAGCATAAGCTTTTTAACAATATTTTGTTGCAGAGATGTAGAGAAAGTCATATGGATGGAACACATAAGATTTTTTACTTAATGTTTATGATCTCTTTAAATCTTTTAGATTCATAAACTTTATTTGTTATTTCTCAGTGATGCGTATAAACTGTGACGTTTTTAAAGGTCACTGTTGCATCAATTTATGCGTTTTAGAAATTACACTATCTTCGTATTGCCCTACACTGTGCCTGGTTTAGCATCATTCTGCATGACTTTTGTAAGAAATAGACAAAATCTTACTACTTAAGACATGGGGGACCTCATTAAAACACAAAATTTACGTCAAATACATTTGTTTTGGTAGACTTAACAATTTCCGATTCTATTGGTTTAAATTTTAAAATACTTAAACATGCCTCAAACGTGAAGTTATCTATCGGTTTATATCTCTTTTGTTTTACTCTTGGTAATGCAAAGAGAACCAGATTTTTCAATTGTATCAGATAGCGACCAGCTTTTAAAGGATCTCCTAGATAATGTGTCTTTCCCTTTATTTCCCTTATATTTACAAGGAACAACCAATATTTATCAGATTTGGCATGGAAATAATAGAATAATCATTGCAAGAGCAGTTTGTATGCAGAATAGGTGGAGAACTTAAGTAAATGTAAGGTTGGCTATGCTACCTTTGCGACGTTGGCAGAGTAATTAGTAAACAACAGCTGATTACAAACGTCTCTTGTGTGTAATGACAAATATAAACAGTATAAATAATGAATAATGAAACTAATTCGTTATTATTGATGTTAATTGAAAATAACAGTGATACTGTAACGTATGTAGCATGTGTTACGTATTTATGACAATATAGAACAGATTAATGTAAAATAACTCGTTACAATGAGAGAATGGTAGAGCAAAATAATTTTCACCGGTTTAGACTTTTAATGACTCAATTCCAAGTCTCCGTCGTCATCATTCTGGAAAGGATCATCGCCATTGTCATCAACATCCTCGTTGTCACCAAGACATATGATTCGTGGTTCACATTCATTCCTGTGCTTTTCGTATTATTTTGTGCACATGATTCATTTTCTTGTTCCATGTAGCCGCCACACCTTCCCGCAAAAGTGTATCCACCTCTATAATTGTGAAAGTCTTGTTATGTTCCCGCATGTACAAACAACTACCAGCAAATATAAATAACAACGAATAATACGTAGCTTGCACAGAACAGCTCAAAGCACGTGTTAGGAGTTCACAAACTGAGCACGTGGTTGGAAATAGCCAGATATTGCAACGGTGCGGCATCTAGATGCGTTTCCGTTGTCTGACCGACCGACCGGAATGCTTGTTTGTGATTAGTTCAGAAAGTCAAACGGGTAAACCTTTTCATGTGTTTTCTGTGGATGTACCAACTTAACTCCTAACTGTCAAGTTCAAGGATTCAGCGGCGGAGGTATAGCATTCGCTTGTTTTGAAAGTAATGGTAAAATTAAAATAAATTAAATAACATAAATATTGTGGAGCATTTCGTGCTTATGATTAAATAATTATTTAAACAAATAATGACTTCAAAACTACTAATAATATTTCAATGACATTTAGTGTGCACACTAACCTTTACATTATAAATGCAAAACATTAGTTTGAAGTATTCTTCTGAAGAAGGCCATGAAGCTGAAAATGCCCGCAAGGTCGAGCAATTTTATCAGTTTGGCATGGCTGATTACCAGCGCTTTATTCGCCGTGAAAGTTTCAAGTCTTACATATTCTTACAAAATCTTATTCTTCTATTTCATGCTAATCGAGATAAACATTAGCAGAAATTGTTTTTATAAGTTAGTTCCTTATATCTAAGTAGAAAGTAAATAAAAGAATACTCTGGGCTAAATCGACAATAAAATCTTTTGAATGCCGATCGCTACGTAATAGTTCGAAATTCCCTTGTCTTTGCATTACCAGGATGAAAAATCTGATGTGTACCATTCACATGACTTTCTCCATATCCCTGCAACAAATAATTCTTAAAAAGCTTATACTTCTATTTGCTTTATGCTAATCAGAGAAAAATAGCAGAAATAGTCTAATTACTCGCTTCCTCGTAAGTAGAAGCGAAATAAGGGACAACCGTAGGTTAAAGTGATAGTCAAAAGCTGGTTGCTATGTCAATGAAGTTCCTTTGTTTATATGGATAGGAGTTGACAAGTTCCAGTATGAGAAAAGTATACCTTTTTCATAGCAGAAACCAAAAATAAGGAATGTCACAAAAACGACGAACTCAACGAAAAAAATGTATATAACATAAATTGTGTGTTTTAATATGCTCTACATGTTTTGTGTAGTAAGTTTTTGTCCATCTCTTACGGTTTAGCAGTTATTCAAAATTTAGTAAAATTCATCCAGAATAAACTACCCTTCAGAGGCTATTCCCAGAAAATTCAAGATATACATTTTATTTGTCAGGTAAATATGTTTAATATACGAAATTTTAATCAAAATCGTTAGAGCCATTTTTGAGAAAATCAAAATTTTCGAAAAAAGTTCCATGTAAAGGGTAGTTGGGGGTGGGGGGATTTTTCTCAAAATCTTCGTGTCGCATCCCTGGAAGATCCTAAGCTTAAATACCAAGTTTGGTATTTTACCGACTTTTCGGTTTTGAGTTATCGTGTTCACAGACACACGGACACACGGACACACACACACACACACACACACTCACACACACACACACACACACGGACTTTTTTGTGAAAATGCTTTTTTTGGATATTGGGGACCCTCAAACATATATTTCCGGTGAAATCTCGGTATCGAATTTTTGGTGGAGTGCAATACTTTCTCTATACACTATGTACATAGTGCGTATGGAGAAAGTAAAAAAGAAATAACGACATTCCATTTGTAAAAAATCATAAGTGTTGGAAATTTTAAAATCAATAACAGGTATCTCAGACATCTGTATCAGGTATCTGTATAACAATATATACTTATTTCATATATTGCGTGTTTTAACAAAATGTACACAATTTTTACTTTCTCCATACGCACTATGTACATATTGTGTAGAGAAAGTATTGCACTCCACCAAAAATTCGATACCAAACTTGGTATTTAAGTTTAGTATCTTCCAGGGATGCGACACGAAGATTTTGAGAAATATCCCCCCAACCCCAACTACCCTTTACATGGAACTTTTTTCGGAAATTTTGATTTTCACAAAAATGGCTCTAACGATTTTGATTAAAATTTCGTATATTAAATATATTTACCTGACAAATAAAATGTATATCTTGAATTTTCTGGGAATAGCCTCTGAAGAGTAGTTTATTCTGGATGAATTTTACTAAATTTTGAATAACTGCTAAACCGTAAGAGATGGACCAAAATTTGCTGCACAAAAAATGTAGAGCACTTTAAAACACACAATTTATGTTATATACATTTTTTCGTGGAGTTCGTCGTTTTTGTGACATCCCTTATTTTTGGTTTCTGCTATAAAAAACGTATACTTTTCTCATACAGGAACTTGTCAACTCCTATCCATATAGACAAAGGAACTTCATTGACATAGCAACCAGCTTTTGACTATCACTTTAACCTACGGTTGTCCCTTATTTCGCTTCTACTTACAAGGAAGCGAGTAATTAGACTATTTCTGCTATTTTTGTCTGATTAGCATAAAGTAAATAGAAGTATAAGCTTTTTAAGAATTATTTGTTGCAGGGATATGGAGAAAGTAATGTGAATGGTACACATCAGATTTTTTTGTGTAGTAAGTTTATATCTATCTCTTATGGTTTACCGTTTATGGAAAAATTCAGAATAAGACTTTATAGCTATTCCCAAGGAATTCTGATATACATTTCATTTGCCATGTAAATATCATTATGTTCGGCATTTTAATCAAAATCTTTAGAGCCATTTTTTTAGAAAATTGAAAATTTCGAAAAATTTCCATGTAAAAGGTATTTCAGGGTGAGGGTTTTTCTTAATAAGCTTTGTGACGCATTCTTGGAATATACTTTTTGAGTTTTGCTGACCACACACACACAGGCGACACAATTAACTTATACTAATGCTCAACGACGTGAATCTGAAAGTTTTTCCAAGTTATGCGTAGATATAGCTATAGGTAATTTATATCTTGTCTTCTCTTTAGTACGATACTAAATGCCATGCACTTCATTACTGATTTTATCACTTATTACATTCACATTTTGATAATTTCTTTAGTTAATTTGAGCGTTCAATTTTCGAAAACAAAAGCGCAGTGTCATAATTGCTTGGCTCCAAACTTTCGATATAATAAGAAGGTAGATGAGAAAAAATCTGATGTGTACCATTCACATGATTTTCCCTATATCCCTGCAACAAATTATTCTTAAAAAGCTTATACTTCTATTTACTTTATGCTAATCAGAAAAAATTAGCAGAAATATTCTTATTACTCGCTTCCTTGTAAGTAGAAGCGAAATAAGGGACAACCTTGGGTTAAAATGATAGTCAAAAGCTGGTTGCTATGTCAATGAAGTTCCTTTGTTTATATGGATAGGAGTTGACAAGTTCCTGTATGAGAAAAGTATAAGTTTTTCATAGCAGAAACACACTGACACACGGACACACACACACACACACGGACCTTTTTCCGAAAATGTTTTTTTTTAGATAAAGGGGACTCTAAAACATATATTTCCGGTGAAATCTCGGTATCGAATTTTTTGGTGGAGTGCAATACATTCTCTATACACTATGTACATAGTACGTGTAGAGAAAGTAAAAAGGCGGGGGTGAGGAAGGATTTTATTTATGATGACTCTTTATTGGTACAACTGTGCAGATGTGATATCCGTTTCCGCCGTAACAATCCGAGGTTTTGTTTTACGACAATTTACGTCGGACGAGTCCGTCGGCGTGTGTGACGTTATTTCCTGTGGAATTATTTCCGCTTTTGCTTTCTCTACACGTACTATGTACATAGTGTATAGAGAAGGTATTGCACTCTGCCAAAAATTCGATTACGAGATTTCACCGGAAATATATGTTATCAGGTCCCCTGTATCCAGAAAAGAGTATTTTCAGAACCAAGTCCTTGTGTGTGTGTGTGTGTGTGTGTGTGTGTGTGTGTGTGTCCGTGAGTCTGTGAACACGATAACTCAAAAACGAAAAGTTGGTAAAATACCAAACTTAGTATTTAAGTTTAGTATCTTCCAGGGATGCGACACGAAGATTTTGAGAAAAATCCCCCACCCCAAACTACCCTTTACATGGAACTTTTTTCGAAAATTTTGATTTTCTCAAAAATAGCTCCAACGATTTTGATGAAAATGTCGTATAGTAAAGCTATAAAGATTCAAATAAAAGTCATATTGTGGGTGATTTTACGGATTTTTGCATAACTGCTAAACCGTAAGAGATGGACAAAAACTTACCACACAAAATGTAGAGCGCATTAAAACACACAATTTATGTTGTATACATTTTTATCGTGGATTTGATGATTTTTGAGATATTACTTGTTATTGAAAAACATATTTTTCTCATACAGGAATTTGACAGCTCCTCTTGATACAAAGGAACTTCAGTCACATAGCAACCAGCTTTTGACTGTCACTTTAACCTATGGTACTTCCTTTTTCGCTCCTACTTACAAGGAAGCAAGTAATAGGACTATTTCTGCTAATTTTTCTCGATTAGCATGAAATCAGTAGAAGCATAAGCTTTTTAACAATAATTTGTTGCAGAGATGTAAAGAAAGTCATGTGAATGGAACTCATCAGATTTTTCAGGCGCCTTCGAAAAAAACTTACTCTGAGGTGAATCTGGTGGCCACTAGAATTTTTCCAGGAGAGAGAATCTTCTTGATAGATTTGGTTTTGTTCTTGAAGTATCTACTGATTCTGGCGTCATTGATGAAGCTGGCCAGTTTGTCTGGCGGTTTGTTGAAGAGACTGTTGTTCTCAGAATGTACACCTGCTGGAATTGTATCAGCTTGTGGACGTTTTCACGTGTGAAAGTACTATTCAGGATTGCCTCTTACATCGATATGCGTTCTGGGTGGTCTCCAAGAGCTGTTGGATCGCTGCTATGTTGGCTGTCTGTTGTCCGCATGGGTGATGTGGTGATTTGAAGTTCGGCATAATGGCTCTGCATCAGTGGTGGCTCTGCTGGAATCTGTCGGCGAGGGTTCCTGAGGCACGCCGCTTGTCCCGTGTATACCGCCGCCACTGAATCCCTGCACTTGACAGTTAGGAGTTAAGTTGGTAAACCCACAGAAAACAGATGAAAAGCGTTACCCGTTTGACTCTCTTGACCAATCACAAAACAGCATTCCGGCCGGTCGGTCGGTTCAGACAACGGAAACGAATCGAGATGCCGCACCATTGCAATATCTGGCTGACTATTTCCAACCACGTGCTCAGTTTGTGAACTCCTAACATGTGCATAGAGTTGTTCTGTACAAGCTACGTTATTTATATTTATTGTTGATAGTGTTGTTTATACGTGAGTGAACACAAGACTCCAAATTATAGAGGTGGATAGATTTTTGCGGAATATGTGGCGGCTACATGGAAGAAGAAAGTGAATCATGTGCACAAAATAATACGAAAAGCACAGAAATTAGACGGAATCATCAGTGAAAATGAACCACTATTGATATGTCTTGGTGACGATGGTGATGTTGATGATGACGACGGAGTCTTGGATGGAATTGAACCATTAAAATTCTAAACCGGTGAAAATCGCTTTGTTATATCTTACTCTCATTGTAACAAGCTAGTTTGCATTGTTGTTCAATATTATGGCAAATACGTATGTATGCTACATGTGCTATAGTATCATTGTTATTTTAAATTAACATCAATAATAACGAATTAGTTTATTGTTCATCGGAATTCATTTAATATGTACTGTTTATATTCGTCTTTTTTGCACACGATAGAAACATTAGTTGTTGTTTACCAGATACTCTAGCAACTCCGCAAAGGCAGCATAGGTAACTTACGCGAAACGAACCGAACTGTCAAGTGCAAGGATTCAGCGGCAGGCGTATGGTGACCTGTACTGTTGCAAGTAACACAGTGCACGGGGTGGCGTGTCTGGTGAAATTTGTTGTGAGGCATTTGACACCACATTACTGGCAGCGGTCGGTGCCTATGTAGTTGGGGTGGTCGTACTGACAACACCGACGGCAAGGAGACGGACGGATGTTCCGTCTGACCTCGAACGCGAATACCTGCCCAAGATAGCGAAGAAATGGCTCTGCCTTAACGTGCTCCGTTTGAAACTCAATGTGCTACCTAGCGTAGGTTCGAGCCCAGTAGCCAGCATCATTTTATGCTGGTCTCCGTGGCCGCACTCGCTAAAATGCCTAGTTTTTTTTTTTGTTTTTTTTGTTTTGTTTTTTTTTTGTTTTTAACAGTACCGGAGTTTGTCAGGACTCCGGCGCTGCACCCCTATTTACATCTCCGCCCCTGTATGATTACTGGTTTTACTGTTCCTTTACTCAAACATATACACATTGCACAAACATATAACACCCATGCCCAAGGCGGGACTCGAACCCACGATCCGCTGCCCATGATGCACCAAAGCTAGACGCCTTAGCAAGCGTGGCCATGGGGGACCGGCTTTTAAAATTTCCCCGCCCCAGCCGGGAATCGAACCCGGGACCTCCGCTTTGGTGCTTCGCGGCGCACGGGATCGTGGGTTCGAGTCCCGCCTTGGGCGTGGGTGTTTCTGTATTTGTAAACGTGTATATATCTGTGTATGTAAAAGGAAACGTTAAACATTGGTAGGCCAACTAAGGAAAGATAGAAAACTGTAAAAAAAGAGGAAAAAGAAATACAGCCCCGGAGGTCCTGACAAGCCTCCGGAACTTATTTTTATTATTAAAAAAAAAAAAAAAAAAAAAAAAAAAAAAAAAAAAAAAAAAAAAAAAAAAAAAAAAAAAAAAAGCAGGCAGCCCATCAGCCCCATCCTAAAACTCCAGCCTTAGAGTTGATGGTCTCTTGGCTGTGTGGATGTGCATAGCCTTCATGAAAGTCCGCGGTGCTGGGCGAATTAGTCAGTCCATTCGGAAGGTGCCGGTGTAATGTGCCGGTAAAGCAGGCTCGGCAAATGGTGAGGCAAGCGGCGTAGGCTGTTCTGTGTCGGCGACGTCATTGATAGTGTCAGGCGGCTCCTTTGCTGGGTCCTCGACTGCTAGGTACGTTGGCTTTCTTCTTCGGTCCTCTCATGTTGATAGCTGTGAGCGAAGCGACTCACTTCCTTATTCTGATGTTTGCTTTATACACTGCCAACATTTTATTCATACATTAGATTGCGATAATGCAAACCTTACTCCTTACAAACTTTTGCTGCATTCCTATTGGTTACTATAGAGATAGGTGGTTTTTATAATGCAAATTTCCCAGTTTAGACATAGTAGTCCCCGGCGTTGCTTACTTTGCAGAAACCTAGCAGGAGGGCACAAGAATTCTACAATAACCAAAAAATCTGATGTGTTCTATTGACTTTCTCTACATCTCTGCAACAAGTTATTGTTAAAAAGCTTATTCTCTTATTTACTTCATGCTAATCGAGAAAAAAAATTAGAAGAAATAGTCTTATTATTACTCCCTTGTAAGTAGAAGCGAAATAAGGGAGTACCATAAGTTAAAGTAATAGTCAAAGGCTGGTTGTTATGTGACTGAAGTTCCTTTGTTTGTATGAACAGGAGTTGACAAATTCCTGTATGAGAAAAGTGTGTTTTTCAAAGCTGAAACCCAAAACAAGAATATCTAAAAAACGATCAACTCCACCAAAAAAATGTATATAACATAAATTGTGTATTTTAACGTGCTCTACATTTTTTGTGTTTTAAGTTTTCGTCCATCTCTTACGGTTTAGCAATTATGCAAAATTCCGTAAAATTGATTCAGAATAAAATAGTCTTCAGAGGCTATTCCCAGAAAATGCAAGATATGCATTTTATTTTCCAGGTAAACATCTTTAATATGCGATATTTTAATCAAAATCGTTAGAGCCATTTTTAAGAAAATCAAAATTTTCGAAAAAAGTTCCATGTAAAGGGTTGTTTGGGGTGGGGGAATTTTTTCAAAATCTTTGTGTCGCATCCTTGGACAATACCAAATTTAAATACCAAGTTTGGTATTTAACCGTCTTTTCGTTTTTGAGCTATGCTGCCCACAGACACACACACACACACACACACACACACACACGGAAATTTTTCTAAAAATACTTTTTTGGGATTCAGGAGGTCTCAAAACATATATTTCCGGTGAAATCTCGGTATCGAATTTTTGGGTGCATTACAATGCCTTCTCTATACACTACGTACATAGTACGTATAGAGAAAGTAAAAAAAATCTGATGTGTTCCATTCACATGACTTTCTCTACATCTCTGCAACATATTTTAGTTAAAAAGCTTATGCTTCTATTTACTTCATCTAATCGAGAAACATTAGCAGAAATAGTCTTATTGTTTGCTTCCTTGTAAGTAGAAGCGAAATAAGGGAGTACCATAGGCTAAAATGATAGCCAAAAGCTATTTGCTATGTAACTGAAGTTCCTTTATTTGCATGGACAGGAGTTAACAAATTCCTGTATGAAAAAAAAGTATGTTTTTCAAAGCAGAAACGAAAAGCCAAGAATATCTTAAAAAGGATCAACTCCACGAAAAAAATGTATATAACATAAATTGTGTGTTTTATCGCGAGCTACATTTTCTGTACAGTAAGATTTTGTCCATCTCTTACGGTTTAGCAGCTATGCAAAATTCCGTAAAATTGATCCAGAATAAAAGTCTTCAGAGGCTATTCCCAGAAAATGCAAGATATACATTTTATTTGTCAGGTAAATATCTTTAATATACGATATTTTAATCAAAATCGTTAGAGCCATTTTTAAGAAAATCAAAATTTTCGAACTTTTTTCCATGTAAAGGGTAGTTTGGTGTGGGGGGATTTTCTTGAAAATCTTCGTGTCCTTTCATTTTTGCGTTATGCTGACCACAGACACACGGACATTTTTTCTAAAAATGCTGTTTTTGGATTCAGAAGGTCTCAAAACATATATTTCCGGTGAAATTTCGGTATTGAATTTTTGCGTGCATTACAATACCTTCTCTATCCCTATGTACATTGTACATATGGGGCTAGAGAAAGTAAAAAAAACGCAATATGTGTCCCACTTCCACTTCGTCCCACGTGCAATACAAGCACGAGGACTTTCTAGTTTCTGCTTCGGTTTTCTCCCAATTAATAAGTGGTAGCTTCATTCTCAATGTATATCTACATATAACCAAACATTTTTCTTATGCTACTAAAATACACAAATCTGCACTAACTATAATATCGTCGCATATTATAATTTTGATTATTTACTTTGTTACTTGACTACATTAATGAGCGTAAATATCGTCTCAATCCTTAGAACTGCAATTGAAATTTATGGACATTCTTTAACTGCTGTGATTCTCCCATTCTATACTGGATATGAACGGCCGCTTAATTTCGCTCAGAAGCCTGTTGTCAAGCTTGTGATCCTTTACATGCTATATATTTACAAAGCCAGGTTAAGGATTTTTACGCCGGACCTTGTGAACCAGAGACCACGGAGGACGATAAAGACCGCAGTTAAGCAAAGGCCCCGTGATATTCATTCCCAATAGTGGAAGAAAACTTTTCTGGTATTTTCAGAAATGGATAAGTATGAAACCAAACACGAATGATTTCCTTAACCTCCCGACAATATTCCGGATTGTTGGACTATTGTATAACCTGTTATCTTTTAAAATTATTGTTGCGCCTTCTTATAAGGCTTTGTTGAGGAGCATCTACCCATAACTAATAATACGTAGATATATAAATCAAAATACACCATTATATTAGTAATCAGTAAGCCAAAAAAATCTAATGTGTTCCTTTCACAGGGCTTTCTCTACTTCTGTGTAACAAATTATTGTTAATAAGCTTATTCTTCTACTGACTTAGCAGAAATAATCTTATTACTTGCTTCCTTGTAAGTAGAAGCGAAATATGGGAGTATCATAGGTTAAAATGAAGTCAAAAGCTGGTTACTAGGTGACAGAAGTTCCTTTGTTTCTATGGACACGAGTTGACAAATTCCTGTATGAGAAAAGTACAAGTTTTTCAAAGTTGCAACCAAAAACAAGGAATATCTAAAAAACGATCACCTCCTCGAAAAAAAATTTATATAACATAAATTGTGTGTTTTAATGTGCTGTACATTTTTTGTGTGGTAAGCTTCTGTCAATTTCTTACGGTTTAGCAGTTATGCAAAGTTCATCCAGAATAAAGTAGTTTTCAGACACTATTCCCAGAAAATTCAAGATATACCTACATATTATTTGTCAGGTAAATATCTTTACTATACGATATTTTAATCAAAATCGTTAGAGCCATTTTTGAGAAAATCAAAATGTTCGAAAAAAGTTCCATGTAAAGGGCAATTGGGGGTGGGGGGATTTTCCTGAAAATCTTCGTGTCGCATCCTTGGAAGATACCAAACTTAAATACCAAGTTTGTTACTTAACAATCTTTTCGTTTTTGAGCTATGCTGTCCACAGACACACAAACACACACACAGACACACACAGACACACATACACACGCACACACAGGACCTTTTTACAAAAATTTTTTTTTTTGCATTCAGGGGGACCCAAAACATGTATTTCCGTTGAAATCTCGGTATCGAATTTTTGGGTGCAATACAATATCTTCTCTATACACTATGTACATGGTATGTGTAGAGAAAGTAAAAATTAAGATAATCTTGTGGTTTACCGGGAAACATGCGTGTCAGTTGAGAAATTCAATTTTATGCTAGCACGTGGACATGGTCACTCAGTGGTAGAGCAACCGGCTAGAGACCGGGAGATCCGTGGTTCAAATACCGGCTATGGCATTGAATTTTTCAGTCCGACTCTACCTTTGCAACATTTATTATTTCTTTTTATCATGAACCATGAGCTATCTTCTTCTTCCTCCTTCGCGCATTAGATATTGTTCCCTGCGGGAATGTACATACCTATCTTGTTCACGTTATCGTTTTTTAGGTTTTACTACTGTGTCAAGAAAGTTCCGGGAATTTGCCAATAAAACACAAAAAATGAATTATTCATCCAATTTTATTTTATCGTCTTCAAAGTAGGCCCCTTCTAAATTATACATTTATGCCAACGAATAACCCAATCATCAAAACATTTTTTCTAGGCACTTTTAGGAATCGATGTCAATTGTCGCCCCGAATTTTCCTTTATGCCTTCTATCGACTGAAAACGGGTGCCTCGAAGTGGCAACTTGAGTTTTGGAAAGAGAAAGAAATCAGCAGAAGCCAGATCAGGTGAATACGGTGGTTGTTCGATGAAATTTGTTGAGTTTTTGGCCAGAAATTCGTTACAATAATAACCTTGTGAAATGGTGCGTTATCGTGGTGCAGAATCCATGAGTTGTCGTTCCACAAATCTGGTCTTTTTCGCCGTATTTGTTCACTCAAACGCCGCATAACGCTCAGATAAAAGTCTATTTACCATCTGACCTTCTGGCTAGAACTCTGAGTGCACCGAGATAATCGAAAAAAAGTGTCAACATGACCTTCAGTTTTGATCGAGTTTGATGTGCCCTTTTTGGTTTCGGTTCAGTTGGAAGGCGCCATTCGAAAGCTTGTTGACTGGTTTGAGTGTCAAACTCGTAAACCCACGTCTCATCACCAATTACAATGCGTTTCATAAATGTGGGGTCAGAACTGGCTCGTTCTAGCATGTCTTCAGCAATCCTTACGCGATTGAGTTTTTGTAGAAAATTCAAGTCTTTCGGAACTAACCGAGCTGCAACGCGTGTTATGCCCAAACAATCGTTTAAAATGGTACGAATTGATTTGTGAGACAAAAAGATTAAGCGCCAATCTTTCTCTCCCTCTCTCAGACCTAAATGACGATTTTCAGACATCATTTTCTTCACTTTAGCGATGTTCAGTTCAGTTGAAACCGTTGATGGCCGACTAGAACGAGGCAAATCTTCCACCACATCTCGACCACTTTTGAATGCACTGTACCACTCATATACATGTGTTTTTGATAAAGTCGATTCACCGTAAGCCCTCTGTAACATTTTCAGCGATTCGGCACACGAAATACCATTTGCAATGCAAAATTTGAGACATTCTTTGTTCAATAGATATTTGTATCCATCGTAAAATCACAAATCACCTTTGAGATGAGATAATAAAATGGCGTACTGTAAACAAACTAGATGACAGATGACGATCAAACTCAGCGTGGGTATAGAGGAAAGTTGTACCAACTTAGCGACAACAATAATTTTGAATCCTCTTTTAAGCAGGATTTTTAAATGATCAATTCCCGGTACTTTCACATTTCTTTTACCTATGGGTATATAATTCTTAAAAAAGAAATGGTAATCTCTCTATATACATTCTCTGTACATGGATTAGATATCCTCTTGGTTTTATACTCTCTTACTTTATCATTCGGATTATATATAAATACGTGCATATATATATATACAGACACACACATACACAATTTTACTATCTTCACTTCTTCGGCAATTTATTTCCTTATACCCTGCAACTGCTCTTAAAAAGCTAATTTCATTTGCTGCAGGTTTACTTTTATTTTCTATGGCATGATCCAAGTTTCGCTTCTATGCTATAATAGTTTTGGCACCAACTTTGTAGAATTTTAATATTGTTTACTTTATTGCTTTATTTTTCAAACATCTTTTATAGTGTCATTGAGATAATTAAAACTTTCAATTTTTAGCCCACATGTAGTATGATGACAGGCTTCTGACCCCTAGGCATTGGCTTGTAAGACCTAGGGGTGTGGGAGTTAGTACTACAAATACGGGGAAGGTAAGCCGATTACGAAACGAAACGAATGTATTACAGTGTGAGATAGAGAATCGATATCAAGATTTCACCGGAAATGCATGTTTTGAGACACAGTGAATCCAAAAATAGCATTTTAAGAAACATGTCCATGTGTATGTGTGTCCGTAGGCAGCAATAGATCAAAAGCGAAAAGTCGGTTGAATACCAAACCTGGTATGTAAGTCCAGAATTTTCCAAGGATGCGACGTGAAAATTTTCAAGGAAATCCCCCACCCCAGCTACCCTTTAAATGGAACATTTTTCGAAAATTTTTATTTTCTCAAAAATAGCTTTTTCATGTAAATGTCATATGTTTCAGATATTTTTACTTTATACGTGCTATGTACATAGTGTATAGAAAAGGTATTGCATTCCACCCAAAAATTCGATACCGAGATTTCACCTGAAATATATGTTTTGGGACCCCCTGAATCAAAAAAAAAGTATTTTCAGAAAAAGGTCCGTGTGTGTGTCTGTGGACAGCATAGCTCAAAAACGAAAAGACCGTTGAATACCAAACTTGGCATTTAAGTTTAGTATCTTCCAAGGATACGACACGAAGATTTTCAAGAAAATTTCTCCACCTCCAACTACCCTTTACATGGAACTTTTTTGAATCTCTTAAAAAATGGCTCTAACGATTTTGATTAAAATATCGTATACCTGACAAATAAAATGTATATCTTGAATTTTCTGGAAATAGCCTTAAAGACTACTTTATTCTGGATAAATTTTACGGAATTTTGAACAACTGCTAAACCGTAAGAGATGGACAAAAACGTACCACACAAAAAACTTATCACCAATTTCATTTGTACACATTTTTTTCGTGGAGTTGATCGTTATTTAGATATTCCTTACTTTTGGTTTCTGCTTTGAAAACCTTTTACTTTTCTCATACAGGAATTTATCAACTCGTGTGCATACAAACAAAGGAACTTCAGTCACATAGCAGGCAGCTTTTGACTATCACTTTAACCTATGATATTCCCTTATTTCACTTCTATTTGCAAGGAAGCAAGTAATAAGACTATTTCTGCTGATTTTTTTTTCTCGGTTAGCATGAAGTAAATGGAAGCATAAGCTTTTTAATAATAATTTGTTACATAGGTTTAGAGAAAGTAATGTGAATGGAAGACATCAGATTTGTCATATTCTTGTTCTCTGTTAAGTCACTGTGCATCCATTTTCTGTAGCAGGCTTTTCTAATCTCCCCTCCTCCTGCTTCCCTACCCACGTTTCTCTCCCCCCGGTCTTTGTGTTGCTTCATTCTTCTGGAGCCTCTTCTCGCCCGTTTTAATGCAATTCTCATTCAAGTTTTCTTTCCCCACCCCTAGCCCTTTTGATTTCCGCAACTTAATACAAGTACTTCCCTTTTTAATTACATTAATGGAGGGATACAAAACTCAACAGTTGAGAATAAATACTTACATCTAAATTTCTTGCGGGTGGAAGGGGCTTAAAGTTTAAAGGAACGAGACCACCATGTGAGGTTTTAAATTAAGATAGAACCATTTCCATTACAACTGCAAGTTTAGTACTCTCCTGCATCATTGCATTTGATTACAAATAGTCAAAGTCAAAAATTGCCTTTTTACTACAAATATTTTTTTTATAATATAATTTATTTTGGATCACTTTAACAGCATGGTCATATCGCGACCTTAAAAATTGTACATAAAATAGTTATTTACACTGGTAAAATACAAAATGGTTACATTTATGCTTCACAATAATTCAAAAAGTTTACCTTGTCTTACAAATATTATTGTCTTTTTAATTGTCTAATGGTTATGTAGAGCGCTTGGTAAGTCACTGAGGCCGGCCTGAAGTCTCTCGGACACTGCAGCAGGATATGTAGGACAGTAAGCGGTGTGTTGCAGGTCTCACATTTTGGGTCTTTATTAATGTTGAAGGAATGTGTCAGTTTGCAGTGTCCAATTCTGAGGCGGGTAATTATTGTTTCTTCACGACGTTCTAATTTTCGAAGGGGCTCGAAGAAATTGTTGGATCTAGCTCGGGCATCATGCAGTTCCCGTGGTCACTGATAGGATGTCGGGTGGCTTCCTTGTTGGAACCTTTGGGGATCTACAGAAAATCGACGTTTAGCTATTCTCCCCTCTACCTGTTTCCCAGCATTGAACAGCTCTTTTATTAAAATCTCATTTTCACATTTTCAAAATGTTTCACGTGACTCAGTCTTATTTTTTTTTTTTAATACAACTAAAATATCACAGCAGGTGGAGAGGTAATCTACAAGTGGCAAGGTTATCCTAACACCAGTAATACTTTTTCAAAACATATGTATTTTTATAAAAAAAAATCATTTTCAAGTTTAATAAATTTCTATCATTTTTAAAATACATTCCTAATACCCCTTTTTTGTGGCTCAAAGCTCCAATTCAGTAAATTTGAAAAACAAAATTTTGAATTTTTTGGGCGCGTGGAACATTTTGACTATGCATTATATTTATTTTTTATTATTATTTTTTTTTTGGTATTGTTTAACGCCAGCTTTAACTACTTATGGCACCGCAGGCGGTGACACTGATGATACATGAATGATGACCTGTGGAATGCGATGGAGGGGGAAACCGGAGTACCCTGAGAAACCCCGCCCCAGCGCCGGTTTGTCCACCACAAATCTCACATGCAGTCACTTGGGATCGAGCCCCGGCCGTCTAGGTGAGAGGCTAGTGGTCAAACCACTCGGCCACGGCGCGGCCCACAATACATTTAGGTAGATATATAATAAAATATATGAAATGATTTATAAATATGTTCCAAGTATTTATCGAATGTAGCTGATATGTGGTGTTCGCATTAACGCAATAGCAATGCAATGACAGTAAGATTTCAGAAAATATTTAAGGAAATATAGAAATTTCAATCCCAGCATCTCTTTTAATTACTGTTTAGTTGGTCGTCAGTGCTAAGATTCGGCCAAGTGAATCAACGCTAATAAGAGAATAAGTATGGGATTTCACACAAGCCGTGTGTAGGACAGGAGTTGGATAGGTAGTCACACTGAAAAATTCAACGCCATAGCCGAGATTTGAACCAGGGATTTCCCGATCTCTAGCCGGTTGCTCTGCCACTGAGCTACCATGGCAACATGCCGACATAGCATTGAATATCTCAACTGTCCCGCATGTTTCCCGGTAAACCACAAGGTGATCTCAAATTATTTTGAGATGACAACCCCAATGGCGACTTACAATGTAGGTATACAACTCCTGTTCTACACACGGCTTGTGTGAAAAAGCAATTAATCCGATACTAATTGTCCATAATATTTGGCTATACCATGAATCCTGGGCCATTGGGGTTGTCATTTCAAAATAATTTGAGATCACTTGTGGTTTACCGGGAAACATGCGAGTCAGTTGAGAAATTCAATGCTATGTCGGCATGTTGCCATGGTAGCTCAGTGGCAGAGCTACCGGCTAGAGATCGGGAAATCCCAGCTATGGCGTTGAATTTTTCAGTCTGACCCTACCTATCCAAGAGATGAAGTAACTCACTAATTTTACACTCTTCCAGAGTGAAACAAGATCTTGCATCTGTGCCTTTACTGTCCTTAGTGGAACTTATGATTTGGATCCGAAGTAAATAAATATAAACATCGTGAGGCATTCATTTTAAAACTACGCCAGGGAGCATCTATACGTCACCAAACGTTCGGGCTGAAGACGGCAAATGGATTGATTTTTACTTTCTCTACACGTACTATTCGATATCGAGATTTCACCGGAAATGCATGTTTTGGGTCCCCCAGAATCCAAAAAGAAAGTATTTCCAGAAAAAGGTCCGTGTGTGTGTCTGTAGACAGCATAGCTCAAAAACAAAAAGACCGTTGAATACCAAACTCGGTATTTAAGTTTAGTATCTTCCAAAGATGCGAGACGAAGATTTTCAAGAAAATCTCCCCATCTCCAACTACTCTTTACATTGAACTTTTTTCAAAAATTTTTATTTTCTTAAAAATGGCTCTAACGATTTTTGATTAAACTATCGTATATTAAAGATATTTAGCTGACAAATAAATTGTATATCTTCAATTTTCTGGGAACAGTCTCTGAAGACTACTTTATTCTGGATACATTTTACGAATGTTGCGTAACTGCTAAACCGTAAGAGATAGACAAAAACTTACCAGACAAAAATGTAGAGCACGTTATAACACACGATTTATGTGATGTGCATATTTTTCGTGGAGTTGATCGTTTTTGAGATATTTCTTGTTTTTGGTTTCAGCTTTAAAAACGTATACTTTCTCATACAGGAATCTGTCAACTCCTGTCCATTCAAACAAAGGAACTTCAGTCACATAGCAACCAGCTTCTGACTGTTACTTTAACTTATGATACTCCCATATTTCGCTTCTACTTACAAGGAAGCAAGTAATAAGACTATTTCTGCTAAGGGTTTTCTCGATTAGCATGCAATAAATAGAAGCATAAGGTTTTTAACAGTAATTTTTACAGAGATGTAGAGAAAGTCATGTGAATGGAACACATCAGATTTTTCTCTTAGGTACCATATACTCCCCCGAAGCCGTCTTTCCGGGAATGAATGTTCAACCGATGAAACGAAAGCCGATAGCTTACTGTTGAAAAGGTGCTGTTGTTATTTGCAATTCAACTACTTTGGACAACCGCCATGAGTAGCTGAGTCGTGCTGAAGAAAGAATAGGATGAAACATAGCTTTGAATCTCTCAACTGACTCGCATATTTCCCCGTAAACTGCGAATCGGTTGCCGTGTTAGCTCAGAGGTAGAGCAACCGGCTAGAGACCAAGAGATTGTAGTTCAAATCCCGGCTATGGCATTGACTCTACCTATTCCCATTTCTATCCGAAATTTGTGTTTAGCTTTCTCATGTTCCACTTTCAAGGAAACGTTATTGTCTGATGTTATTCGTCATGTATACGGCTATGCAGATACAGTGGAATGGGTAAGGAAATGGTGGCAATGTTTGCGCACAAGTGTGAGCCAGACCTGGAGCAGTGGTTCGCTTCCCAGTCACCAAGTGACTGTAGGGAATACTGGAATAGGGCTCGGTCTCCGTTTACTTTGGGAATTTAATGTCGTAAAACGTTTTCATATACAATTTACCTCACGCGCGTGTAACCTATTTATTTACACAATGCAGAACACAATTTTAGGATCTTACAAACTGCTGGCTTTAAGGTCTCTGCAAATGGCTTTCCGAAAATTATGTATACTTTACTTACACCTACATTCGAAAGATGGGGTTGAGGCAATACAAGACCTGATCAGTATCTCTGGTTCGCACAGGGTTCAGCAGCAACTTAGTTACGAGCTTGAGCATATACATAAAGCACGTGCAAAGTGGTGGCAGTGGTGGGATAGAAGTGATATGGAACTCGCATTGAAACAATTGTGTAAGTTTACCTTATAAGGAAGTTGGGGGAGAGAACAGCAATCGGAATTGCGCTGGAAATAGTCATCACACTCACAAGTGGAACACTGCCCCCCACCTCTCATATTATGCGAGTGGGCTGGTCAGTGCTATTGCACATCACGTAGGGTCAGAAGGCGAATAGGGTCAATTTTTATTTTCTCTATACGCACTATGTACATAGTGTATAGAGAAGGTATTGCACTCCACCAAAAAGTTCGATATCGAGATTTCACCGGAAATATACCTATGTTTTAGGGTCCCCTGTATCCAAAAAAAGTATTTTCAGAAAAAGGTCCGTGTGTGTGTGTCCGTGTGCCTGTAAACACGATAATTCAAAACGAAAAGTCGGTAAAATACCAAACTTGGTATTTAAGTTTAGTATCTTCCAGGGATGCGACAGGAAGATTTTGAGAAAAATCCCCCCACCCCAAACTCCCTTAACATGGAGCTTTTTTCGAAAATGTTGATTTTCTAAAAAATGGCTCTAACGATTTCGATTAAAATATCGTATATTAAAGATATTTACCTGACAAATAAAATGTATATTTTGAATTTTCTGGGAATAGCCTCTGAAGACTACTTTATTCTGTGTCAATTTTACGGAATTTTGTATAACTGCTAAACCGTAAGAGATGGACAAAAACTTACCACACAACAAATGTAGAGCACTTTAAAACACACAATTTATGTTATATACATATTTTTCATGGAGTTGATTGTTTTTGAGATATTCCTTTGTTTTTGCTTTCAGCTATAAAAAACATTTTTCTCATACAGGACTTTGTGAACTCGTGTCCATACAAAAAAAGGAACTTCAGTCACAGCAACCAGCTTTTGACTATCACTTTAACCTATGGTACTCCCTTATTTCGCTTCTACTTACAAGGAAGCAAGTAATTAGACTATTTCGGCTAATTTTTTCTCGATTAGCAGGAAGTAAATAGAAGCATAAGCTTTTTAACAATAATTTATTGCAGAGTTGTAGAGAAAGTCATGTGAATGGAACACATCAGATTTCGCTACCAAACAAGAAATAGTGAAGTAACCATTACTTTAGCGACAACAATTACAACTTCGTCCAGAGTTTGGAATAAGAAATCAGAGTTTAATTGTTGTGTAGTTTTCTTTGTTAATATGTGCTGTTTGAGGTGACTTTTATTTGTTTTCCTCTTTAAAATAGTATAGAAGTTATATCGGATTTGTTATTTATTAAACATTAGTTGTCTGTTAAGCTAATCCTTTCTGTCCGAGATTATGTATCATTGTTGTGCAAACGTACCAACACGGTAAAAATGAAATCCTGCATTTCAGGCGAATAGGGTCACATTATTGCGGATGAAAAGGGTCAATATTTTTCAAGTCCATTCTTCATTTTCTCTCTATATTTTATATTATAGATGGGGAAATGCGAGCAAGAAACACCTTTCAGTGGACAGAAGATGAATGCAATTAATAGATGGATTAATGCAGTGACATAAACACTTTAACACTCAATTGGATTATTCCTGGACACTGCATTTAAGTTATTAGATAGTCATATGTCGCATAAAAGTTTACAAACTCTCCGGTTCTGTGAAGAAAATAACAAAATAGCATCACCACACATCCCTTGCAGCCGCTGGATAGGCCATTTTAGTCTTTTAAAGCCAACTAGATTATGAATGTATGAGCTTTATGCACAACACAAAAGCAGAAAGAAAATAAACTTACTCTTGGGAGATAAAGCAGTACGAATGAAGGCAGCCACACCGCCGAATGCTGAAAGCGCATCTCGTTCTACAGGCGTCAATTCAGTTAATGAAAATGCAGTGACTGAACATGACTTTTTCCTTATGATTTTAAGTCGCACCATGGATATTCACTGTCTGAAAGGCTTCAGCAAACCCAGGACAGGAAGAGAACTGATTTCCAACCCCTTCGATGCCATTACATGAGTTGTTAACATTTCCAAACAAAATTACACCAAAACGTTCATGTAGGAAGCAAATAACATATTTTCTGACTTCTCCAAAAATTCTCTAGAGACCACAGATAGAAAGAAAAGAAAATGTTTCCTCACCAACAAATTATTAGTAATAAGTGAATGCGTAAACGGTCTACATATCGTCGGAATCATTAGGAAGCGATGAAGGCGATGATAAAATTAATAATGTGAACTCTGCAGTGTTCCCATTATCCGTCAAATTTGGTGTCAAGGAAAGGGACTCGAATGATATAATGAGAGTTATGTTGGTATAGTGAGTAAAAATAATTTTTTCTGCGGGAAATGTATTGTTGTCGAATGATATTTGAGTATTTCTACTGACCCTATTCACCAATCTCTTTGACCCAATTCATCCAACTTGAGGAGGGCAAATAGGGTCATGCAGCACTATTAACAAACTCATTATATATAATACTGGACAGTATTTATGCATTCTCAAACAGTGAAATATGTTCATAAAAGACTACTGTTTGTAAGCATATAAAATAATCGGAGTTTTTATTAAAGATTTGCAGGCATGAAGACTTTTCCAATTTTTGACCCGATTCCCCCGACCTTACCCTATAATTCAGGAATGGGGGAATGTCACGGCGATTTGGATGGGCTTTGCATGTAACATGTGTATCATCTCATAGTTTTCCCCAGTCGACCTCTGTGGTGTAATGGTTACCATGCTGACTTCATATACCCAAACCCGGCGGAGGAAAATGGATTTTTTCGGGTGTAAAAATCCTTAGCATGGCTTCCTTTGGAAGGGAAGTAAAGCCGTTGGTCCCGTGTCGTAGATTTACGGCACGCAAAAAAAACCTCAAGCCTGATAGAGAGACCTCTGAGCAAAATTAAGCGGTCTTTCACGCCCAATGGGACGCTGAGAACCAGAGTAGTTAAAGAGCGTCCATAAATAACACGCCATTTCATTTCATAGTTTTCCCAGCCGCCAGTGCTTTTTAGATGCCTTATAATCAGTGACGAAGCGTCCATTAAGGCTCTACGGCTGAGCGCCCCCCCCCCCAAATCTAAAATAACTCGATCAAACACATTTTAATCCGATCTGAGCATGAGTACAATCGTTTTCAAATACTTTACGCGAACTTCGATTATGCGCCCGCCAGTACAATGTATCACTCTTCTGCAACCAATAGCTGCTTGGATTTTTGTGCCTCTTAGGAGCATGCGCAGTAAGTCCGTTTCTTTCGCGTGGTGGAGTTATACAAGCCGGCATTTGATTTGTTTCTACGTTTTACCAGCAGATGGATACATGAATCATGTATAACGATAATCTTTTCATTTCCTAACAAAGAGCGCCTAGTCCAGGCAGTGTATAACTTCAGCAGGAGTATCTGAAATTAATTTTAACGAAACACAAATTTGTATTCAGAAATTAAGACGGTTAGCATTCGAAATAATTGACACAGTAGCAGTAAACATGGAAACTAAATTCAAGGGCTTTCAAGAAATAAACTTTTTCTGAACTTGTAAATGAGAAAAAGTTGTAGTAAGCGAAATAATTTTCCAACACGTGATCTTGAAAATATGTTTAAAATGTTTCCCTTCTTTGGCGGTGAAAAACTGAAAGAATAGTCTACGTTTGTTTGCAAGATAAACACCTAGAGCTTCCTGATATATTTTAATCCATTGTAAAAATGGATTAAAAACTATTTTCCAAATGTGTAAAATTACTGTCGCGCTGGTTCTTCCAATTCCAGCGAAAGAAGCACGCACACAATAAAACATGTTAGCCTATCTTCGCAGCAAAATGATAAATATCAGACTGTCAAACTTGGCGATTTTGGCTATAGAGAAGGGAAATGTGAAATCTTCAACCAAACGGCAGCAGTTCATATGTTGTTATCGATGTCTACGCTCAAAAAAAGGACAAGAAGATAAAACTTATTTACAAAAAGTTGTAACAATGAGTTACTATGCATTATACCTTTATTAATCTGTAGTTTAATACGTTTATGTATTTATAATGTCTATAGTGCTTTCATGAAATCTTAGTAGCAACACGTTGGAGAGATCCATAGTGATCCCTGACAGTTGCCTTATCTCGTGGCCGCTCCGTTACACTGTTGCCACTTCGTCCCGTCCGTGGCTACTGCACCAAACCTCTTAGTCGCTTTGCAAGGGCTGTTCTCTTAAATGTTCATCATCATCATCATGGTTGCTTCTAATGATAAAGTCACTGCCATTATCATTGTTCACATAGGATTATTCGGCGCAAACTGAAACTGCATTGAGGAATGTTTATTATGTCTAGCAACAAGGATGACATCATTGCTTAAGGCTCGCCTTCCCCCAATCTGAAAACTGAACTTAATATTGTTAGTTCGGATCACGTGATCACGAACTGTGCCATTGTTTATTATGGAAGTGCTTTCCTCCGGCCGAGAACTTAACGAAACTGAACTAAACTGGCAACTGAATATCTCCTTTCTCGTTTGTCACTAGAAATTTTAAGTTTTCCACTAGAAATCTAGGCGGCGAAAATTAATGTGCAAGTCGTTTTTTCAGTTCAGTTCAGTTGAGCTTTGGACGACGAGATAGCATACATGATATTATAGTTGTGGTATTTGTTTGTAATTTGGTTTAAATATTTGTACCTAATGAGTGGAAAATAAAAGTTTTCACAAATTGAGGAAGAGAGAATAGTTGACTTTGTTCGTCATAACGAACTTTTATACAAGGTACAACATAAAGAGTATAAAAATATAGAGAAGAAACAGAGGATCTGGAAGGAGTTGGGAAAATCAAGTAAGTAAATAAGATTGACTGTATAATGTTTAATAATTTTCAGTGAGTTTAAGCTCTTAAATAAGCTCAAAGATCCTGGAGTAAAGTGTAGTACAACAGACTGGCGGGTTAACCTCATGATGTAATAACTTTGTTCTTTGTCAGTACTCTCTGTTAATTCATCGATCAAAAAAAACATCAAAGTATCCAACTGCAAATCTCTTCGTTCACTGCCACGCAAGCTTCTCAGCCATTTTAATGATGTGCAGTTTTCAGTGCAGTTTTCTAGGAAAGCCCAACTGAACAGAGTATAACTTTTCAGTTTTAAATAGTTCAGTTCAGTTTTCAGACTGGAGGACAGCATGAATCAGAGAGGCAGACACATCGCTTATCAGCTGGCTGTCAGGGTTCACTATGGGTCTCCCCGAGTTTAACTTAATTCTGTAATCTTTCTGTTTTACAAGTTTTCTGATTTTTTGCTTTTTCCGAAATTCACAATTATCAGCATACCCTACAAAAATGTCATGCTTCGCCCCTGCTTATAATGCTTTTATATAGGTGGGTATACGAACTCTTTACGGATTTGTAAGTCTGTAGCTTTTATTATTATCATTATCATCATCATCACATCTGTACCATTCTTTCACAATGAAGACTCAGTGCACGCAACGCATTTTTATAGCAGTGCTCCATAGCAATAAACATGGAAGATATCAATACTACTAAAATTGATATGGCAAATTAAGCGTAGCATGCAGCTATAAATATAGTAACATCCGTATGTGTTGATCTTATGCAGCTGGGCCGCGACCACTCGTCTCTCATCGGTGTCACCACCTGCGGTGCCATAAGTAGTTAAAGCGGGCGTTAAATACCACCAAAAAAAAAGATCTTATGCAGGAAAGTTTGCTTGCATGCGGTTGCACTGCTACAGATATTCAGCTATTTTGTCCTGCCAAAATTCTGCACACATAAAGCAAAGCCAATGTTTTCTGATGCTTTGCGTTCACTCTAAATTAGCTAATGTGGTTAAAATGTGTATTCGTGTGCTGACATCTCCCTGATGTACGTGTAGTCAGAAGAGTCCTCGGGTTTACTTTCCAAGTGCTTTCTCGAAAAACTATGGTGATTTTCTGTCCACTATATAAATTCTTTTTATGCTAATTCTAATATTTGTAGCTTTATTGTTTCCCACACTGCTGCATCTCGATCTTAATGCACGTAGAGTCACCTAGAATCAATATGTACCTACATGTCCAGCTCCAAGATGAGCAACTATTGTTTTTTTTATTGTTTCATTTATATAGCCCCCTTTAACATCCAAAGGTTATATCGAGGGCTTTGTGTTAAAACAACTCCCTGTCTGTAGGTTCTTTACGTTGGGTTTAAATCATTTTTTCTGTGGGGGATAGGGAATAATTCTGATTCAAGAAAAATTCCCCACCCCAGCCGGGAATCGAACCCGTGACCTCGAGGTGAGAATCACCTCGCTGACCACTCTACCATGGAGGAGGTCAGTTTTTTTATATTATTATTATTATTATTATTATGGAAACGAAAAATAGCCTGCTAAACACATTAAATGCTCTTACATCTGCAGCATATATTTCACATCTTTCTTTTAGAAGCATTAATTAAATCTTCTGTATATAAGAGCGTTCTTGTCTATTGCTTAATTCAGGTAGAGTTAATAACTGATTTTCTTTTCTTGTCGACAGAAACTAAGAGCAAATATTTTATTATTTTTGAAGCGTTTGTTTTCTCTGTGTAAATTATTGAATGCTGAATAATCAAAATATTAAAAAAGCTTTACAAGACCTGGATACAAATGTGATGGAGTAATGTTGATTACTTATTAAGATGGGTTTGAGTTTTCCTTGTCATTATTCTAGAGCAGTCATTCGTCATTTTTTTCCTTTCTTCTTCCATTGTTGCGTGTTGGGATTTGCAGCGACACGCTGCTAATAGAATAGACGACAGGCAAACCAAAGAACAAAACACAGGGATGGGACCCCAGCCTTCCAGTGACAATACTGCTCTAGAGAGAAAAATAAACTATTATAGGTATATGGCAATGTTCAAGTTCTTGCTTAGCTATCAAACGCTCGGTCAAGTGACTGACTAGAGGCAATTGCCATATGATATGTAGAGCTGAAGAAATATTTCCCATTCCAGCTATTTGTGTATTACTTTCTCTACACGCACTATGTACATAGTGTATAGAGAAGGTATTGCACTCGATACCGAGATTTTACCGGAAATTATGTTTTAGGGTCCCCTGTATCCAAAACAAAGCAAGGTCCGCGTGTGTGTGTCCATGTGCCTGTGAACACGATAACTCAAAAACGAAAAGTCGGTAAAGTACCAAACTTGGTATTTAAGTTTAGTATATTTCAGGGATACGACACGAAGTTTTGGAGAAAAATCCCCCCATCTCAAACTACCCTTTACATGGAACTTTTATCGAAAATTTTGATTTTCTCAGAAATGGCTCTAACGATTTTTATTAAAATATCATATATTAAAGATATTTACCTGATATATAAAATGTATACCCTGAATTTTCTGGGTAGAGCCTCTGAAGACTACTTTATTCTGGACGAATTTTACGGAATTTTGCATAACTGCTAAACCATAAGAGATGGACAAAAACTTACCACACAAAAAATGTAGAATGTTAAAACACACAATTTATATTATATACCTACATTTTTTTTCGTGGAGTTGATCATTTTTGAGGTATTCCTTGTTTTTAGTTTCAGCTTTGAAAAACTTATACTTTTCTTGTGTTAACTTCTGTCCATACAAACAAAGGAACTTCAATCACATAGCAACCAGCTTTTGACTATCACTTTAACCTATGGTACTCCCTTATTTCGCTTCTACTTACAATTTCTATGGGTAGTTTTCCTCTCTTTATACTCCAAAGTTGATTGAAGGATATTAAAAAAGAAGACCCATTTTATATCTCATAACTTCACGCTTTCCTCTAACCAATTTTGGCGATTAGTTATACGAATGTAAATCCGTGCCATATTAAGAATGTAACATAAAATAATGAAAACCTTGTGAAAATACATATACATTACTTAATTTGAGTTACAATAGTCAATTACCTTCTTTGAATCGATCACAAAATATCTAAAGGCATGACGTTCTGACACTTGTGCGGAATGACACTTCTACGGAGATGGCATTTGTTGACACTTGTACGGAAGGTAATTGCCTGGCCCGGGCTAATGCATCTAGTAGACTTGTGAGGGGATACAATAAGGGTTGGGAGGATAGCGGCATTCGCTAAGTGGACAGAGTTCATTGCTATAGTTGATATCTGAGTGCCAAGCAGTGTACTGAATTATAATTGTTGTGGAATTCAGCGAGACCACAAAAGGATATTCTTTAGTTCTTTACAACGAACATCAGTATATATTGGATTATACCAACAAAGAAGAAGTAACGTATTGCAGTTGTATAAATTTCTTAAAACAATCTTATGTGTTCCATTCATATGATTTTCTCTACATATCTGCAACAAATTAATGTTAAAAAGCTTATGCTCTATTTACTTCATGCTAATCGAGAAAAATTAGCAGAAATAGTCTTATTACTCCCTTCCTTGTAAGTAGAAGCGAAATAAGGGAGTATTGTAGGTTAAAGTGATAGTCAAAAGCTGGTGTGACTGAAGTTCCTTTGGTTGTATGGACAGGAGCTGGAAAATTCCTGTATGAGAAAAGTATAAGTTTTTCACAGCTGAAAACCAGGGATATCTAAAAACGATCAACGCAACGAATAAAATGTATGTAACATAAATGGTTTGTTTTAAGGTGCTCTACATTTTTTGTGTGGTAAGTTTTCGTCCATCTCTTACTGTTTAGCAGTTATGCAAAATTCCGTAAAATTCATCCAGAATAAAGTAGTCTTCAGAGGCTATTCCCGGAAAATTCAAGATATACATTTTATCAGGTAAATATCCTCCTTAATATATGAGTATTTTAATCAAAATCGTTAGAGCCAATTATGAGAAAATCAACATTTTCGAAACAAAGTTCCATGTAAAGGGTAGTTGGGTATGGGGAATTTTCTTGATAATATTCGTGTCCAATCCTTGGAAGATACTAAACTTAAATACCAAGTTGGTATTTAACGGTCTTTTCGTTTTAGAGCTATGCTGTCCACAGACACACATGGACCTTTTTCCAATATTTTTTATTCAGGGGGACCCAAAACATGTATTTCGGTATCGAATGCAATACCTTCTCTATACACTATGTACATAGTACGCGTGGAGAAAGTAAAAAATGCAAAGGAAGACTGTCAACTAAAGAGAACAGAGTTTTAGATGAAGGAAGCCATATTTGTATTCCGGATGAAGCTGCAACTGAAGTGCGAAAACAATTTGTAAATGCAAAAAAGCGTGCAAGAGAAACAGATACTGCCATTTCAAGTATTTAGGCTGAAGATGTAGGAAAGCTCTTCAATCGAGGCTATAACTTAGTCACATCGCTACCATCACACAGGAGTGCCAAACAATCATCACGTTAGGCGAGAAATATGGGACCTACTGAAGATCCGACCGATTCCGAAGGCAATAGTGCTTCAAGAAAAACTCTTGCTTATGAACAATGGAAACAAATTTTTACTTGAAGATGACAACAGGGGTCCGAATGACAGAATATTGGTGTTTGCTAGCGAAAAGGGAAAATCATCTGTGTTTCGTTCTTTGTGGACGGTACCCTCAAGAGTTCGAGCTAGCAATTTGGACAGTTATTTGTCATTCACGCCGATCTCAGAAGTTCCTGGGAGGAAACAAACACAATTCTTGCTGCCGAACAAAAAACGAGAAACAAGCTATTAAAACCAATGTGCCTGGATGCAACTCTCATGATGGACTTTGAATCTGCTTTTGTCAGCTAGAAGCTTGTTTCCTGAAACAGAGATTTTGGGTTGCAATTATTATTTTAATCAATGAAATGTGCAATATTGCGGCCTTGTTCCTGCCTACAGGGAAAACGAAGAGATACGCTGCTAGTGTGTTCAGCACTAGCGCATCTTCCTCTGGAAAAGTTGGACGACGGTTGGCTCTGCATTCAGGAGAGCACAACTGAGAGCCAAAAACTTCAAGAATTCTACGATTATTTTGTAGACCAGTGGCTTGATAACGATCACATACCAAGAGATATGTGGAACTGCAGTGGAAGGCGCCACCGCACTAATAACATCTTAGAAGGGTGGAATCAAAGAATAAACACATCAATTTCAAGAGTTCATCCCAATGTTTATTCATTAACACACAATCTTCTAGAAGACGTAGAGCACTACGGCCACCAGTTTGACCAGTTAGTATTAAATATCGATGGGAAGACATCAGCAATAAAGATTGACGAGACTATTTCAAAGAGTCCAGGTTGATGGCAACTTCAAATCATTTCTGATTTGCGTGAGTTACTGACAAAATTACAGTAATGAAAAAGGTTTTTACAGTACGACGTTACAAGTTGGCAGATATGTCATGTAAATATTGTAAATAAGTTTTATACTCAGCCGAAGAAAATAAGGGAATACACTAGGCTAAACCAATAGTCAAATGTTTTAAAAGCTGTCGTTATGCGATTGTCATCACAAATCGCTTCTTTTGTTGGCCAGGAGTAGAACAAAAGAAAAACGGACACTCCCGTCTGAGAAAAGTATAAGTACTTCACAACTGAAACTAATAACAATGAATACCTCGAAAACGGTAAGCTCGACGAGAAAAATGTATATGACATAACTTGTGTATTTTAACAAGACTTAAATTGTTTGTATAGTAAGTTTTTGTCTATCTCTTACAGTTTAGTAGCTATGCCAAATTAAGCAAAATTCATCCAGAACAAACAGGTCTTCAGAAGCTATTCCCAGAAAATTCAAGATATATATTTTATTTGCCAGATAAATATCTTTAATATACGAAATTTTAATCAAAATCGTTAGAGCCATTTTTGAGAAAATCAAAATTTTCGAAAAAAGTTCCATGTAAAGGGTAGTTGGGGGTGGGGGATTTTTCTCAAAATCTTCGTGTCGCATCCCTGGAAGATACTAAACTTAAATACCAAGTTTGGTATTTTACTGACTTTTCATTTTTGAGTTATCATGTTCACAGACACACGGACCTTTTTGTGAAAATGTTGTTTTTGGATATTGGGGACCCTGAAACATATATTTCCGGTGAAATCTCGGTATCGAATTTTTGGGAGGAGTACAATACCTTATCTATACACTATGCACATAGTAAAAAAACAAAGGGAAAAATGGGGAACGCAAAGAGACTCCCTCCCCATGGTGTTCCCTGGAAACGATACAACGTCGGCTGAATGTCTCTTACAATTTATATTAAAAACAAACAAAAAGAAAACAAACATAATTACTCAGCACCAACTCCTTCTAATCACATCACGGTGCTATGTGAAACTGGCACCCTGCCCTACTCTTAACGTAACTAAAGAATTTAATACTATTTTATGATGCCGTAATGCAATCTAGAGACTAAATAGCTAACATTTACAAGTACATTTACATGTGAACTTTTTTCTGCAACTATAATCATGTTTTGACTTTTAATTTACTAGTTATACATATCCACATTATTAAACCAGCTATCAATGCTTGTTTCCTACAAGAGCCAACATTCAACTTCTGACTCGCCAGGTACAGGAGAAGGTTCCGTGCAAGTGTCACTCCGTACAAATGTTCCAGCCCCTCACCATGGGGTCATAACTGATCCTGCCCCCATTGTCATATTTTAAAATACTCTGGATTCCTTTTGTATTACAGCCAACAATGAAATTTCAAAGTATGCATTTAAAAACTTAACACTAAGGCTACTGCCACAGTTACCCGCAAAACACACTGATACAACTTTAATTGTTTGCAGGTTCATGAATTAGATCACAAACTCGACTTTTCTTCAGCACATGAGAGAGCCATAAACTGACAAGCATGAGCACAAGATGGCTGGGTAGCACCACACTCCAGTAAAAAAAATCTTTACAATAAATTATTTTTAAAAAGCTTATGCTTCTGTTTACTTCATGCTAATCAAGAAAAAATTAGCAGAAATAGTCTTATTTCTTGCTTCCTTGTAAGTAGAAACGAAATAAGGGAGTACCAAAGGTTAAAGTGATAGTCAAAAGCTGGTTGCTATGTGACTGAAGTTCCTTTGTTTGTATGGACACGAGTTCATATAGTCCAGTATGAGAAAAATATATGCTTTTATAGTTTAAACCAAAAACAAGGAATATCAAAAACAATCAACTCCACGAAAAAAATGTATACAACATAAATTGTGTGTTTTAATGTGCTCTACATGTTTTGTGTGGTAAGTTTTTGTCTCTCTCTTACGGTTTAGCAGTTATGCATAATTCCATAAAATTCATCCAGAATAAAGTAGTCTCCAGAGGTCATTCCCAGAAAATTCAAGATATACATTTTATTTGTCAGGTAAATATCTTTGATATACGATATTTTAATCAAAATCGTTAGAGCCATTTTTAAGAAAATCAAAATGTTCGAATTTTTTTCCATGTAAAGGGTAGTTGGGGTGGGAGGATTTCTCAAAATCTTCGTGTCGCATCCCTGGAAGATACTAAACTTAAATACCAAGTTTGGTATTTTACCGACTTTTCGTTTATGAGTTATCGTGTTCGCAGACACATGGACACACTGACGTACGGACACACACACGGATCTTTTTATGAAAATGCTTTTTTTGGATACAATGGACCCTAAAACATATATTTCCGCTGAAATCTCGGTATCGAAATTTTTGGAGGAGTGCAATACCTTCTGTATACACTATGTACATAATGCGTATAGAGAAAGTAATAAGCCTGTACCCGGTTTCACCCCCTCTACTCGGTCGTACTTGTTTCCGCTTAAGTAGAAGGGGAAAAAAGGGAGTAGGTACATTAGGCTAAAGCGATAATCAAATATTATAAAATCTGTTTGCTTTGGGATTGAAATTCGTTTTTTGTTTGTTTGTTTGTTTGTTTTTACACTACCACGGATGACATATTCCCGTACGAGAAAAGTTTAATCATTTTGAAATTAAAGCCAATAGCAAGGAATAGCTCGGAAAACGAAATATACCTACGTACCTACATTATTTTTTTTTTCTGGGGTAAGTTTTTGTCTATCCCTGACGGTTTAACAGTAATGCAAAAGTCTCCAGAGTGAAGAGGTCTTCTTAGGCTATTCCCAGGAAGTTCATTATATTTATCATGTAAAGCTTTTATTAAAATTAGTTACTTAAATACTATTGCAAATATTAGAAACCTCTAATTTATTTTTCATCATTCTCAGATATACGGTTTTATAAAATAATATTTGTAAATCATAGCACGACTCGGAGTTCGCAGAGCTTTATAAAAGTTAAGTTGGGAAAAATGTCTACCTTCCGTTCGCAGACTGAGTGAACCTTACAAGTAACTTCGCCTTAAGAACACATAATCAACCATTTGGTTACGTGCTATTTATTATTCACACCAAATTGAGTTCAACTCCGAGGCTCGGCTCAACTTTATTCACACCACTCAATGAGGTGTAGTTAACCAATATACTACACGGGAAAACCAGCGGAGAAACCTTAGAACTTTTCACACTACGAAGGAAAACTTGGGTATGAAAACCAGAGGAAACAACTAAGAGTATGCTTGCACTTCGAAGAAAAACTTGAGCATCAAAACCAGCTGAGGAAAATATCTCCTCACACTACGAAAGAAAACTTGGGTATTGAAAATCAGCGGGAAAACAAGAGTCTACTTGCACTACGAAGGAATACTTGGGTATTGAAAACCAGTGGAGAAACAAGAGTCTACTTGCACTACGAAGGAATCCTTGGCTATTGAAAACCAGTGGAAAAACAAGAGTCTACTTGCACTACGAAAGAAAACTTGGGTATTGAAAACCAGTGGAAAAACAAGAGTCTACTTGCACTACGAAGGAATCTTTAGGTATTGAAAACCAGTGGAGAAACAAGAGTCTACTTGCACTACGAAGGAATCCTTGGGTATTGAAAATCAGCGGGGAAACTAGAGTCTACTTGCACTACGAAGGAATACTTGGGTATTGAAAACCAGTGGAGAAACAAGAGTCTACTTGCACTACGAAGGAATACTTGGGTATTGAAAACCAGTGGAGAAACAAGAGTCTACTTGCACTACGAAGGAATACTTGGGTATTGAAAACCAGTGGAGAAACAAGAGTCTACTTGCACTACGAAGGAATACTTGGGTATTGAAAACCAGTGGAGAAACAAGAGTCTGCTTGCACTACGAAAGAAAACTTGGGTATTGAAAACCAGTGGAGAAACAAGAGTCTACTTGCACTACGAAGGAATCCTTGGGTATTGAAAACCAGCGGGGAAACAAAAGTCTGCTTGCACTACGAAAGAAAACTTGGGTATTGAAAACCAGTGGAGAAATAACTGTCTACTTGCACTACGAAGGAGTTACAGACAACTTTGTGAGTCTGCGGCAATCTTGAACAGCTAAGTCGTAATGCTAACGGTAATAAATCAGATGTAATAGGTAATTGAAAGCAAAATAAGAGTTTTATCACGTTTTCTGTGAAAAGTCCCTTCAGTGTTTTTGGCTAGCAATATCGAATGCTGACAGAATGCTCTGTACTCTTCAACTTGGTTTTAAGAAATAGGACAACCATCAAAAAGACAAAGTTCTATGTTATAGTCAGGTGCTATCTGATAAGATCCATGATGTTAATTTCAAATAACAGGTATTGAGTTTTGAAATATGGCGTTTTAACGTTACTGCTACTTTAGTTGGCTACCAATTTTCATTCTTGTTATATCATTACTCAGCTTCCCGAAAATTAGCACGAAAATAATGAATATTCGACACAAACACCACTAATTAAAATTATTAATGCTTATGTTTAAAACAATTTTCAACATAAAATCAGTCCCTGTATATATTACCTACATTTATCTAGAGCTAATGCATCTGGAATGCATGACATCTTATGAATGAGATGACATTAAATAGATGGAATGAACTTTTGCTTGTAACCTGCCTCTCAGAATGGCAATAGAGCGTTTCTAATGTTTATAGCGCTTTTATCACCTAGCCTTGCATGACACACATGATCCTTTGGTCAGCATTCAAAGCCATATTATTACCCAATCAAGGGAAAGGATACAGCTCTGAGGTGCAAAGCTTATTAGAAATATGGATTAGATAACATTTAAAGTAGTGATCTTGACGTAGTATATACAGTACACATGGGATGAGGTTTGTCCTTGAGCCCCACCAGGCCGGCAGCCAATTGGAGTGCTGCTGTGTTGACATATTGCATTCGTGCTTAAATGGGTGATTCCTTCTCTAATAAATACTACTTGCGCTAAGACAAAAGATTAATTTATAATTAAAATAAAATAATTCACGAGCAAGATACGGAGTAATGTTCATAGCAGAACCGTAAAAACCACAAATTTTGAGCTCAAATAGTTTTCACAATACACATGAGCCCGCCTGGGTAGTGTGGTGGTAGCGTGTCTGCTTCACATTCAAAATGTCGTGAGTTCGAATCTAGCTTAGGGTAGGATAAGGTTTTTTACGGGGTTTTCCCTTATCCTGAGAAGACGAATGTCGAGTAGCTTTAAGCTCCATGGCCCCCAGATCATTTGAGAATCATTTCATCAATTTCATTCATCGTCCGATATGACCAACTAGGCTAAAGGACGTTAAGCTACAAAAAACAAACAAACAAAAACAAACAAAAACGCATGAATAAACACTATGTCACTAGGTTCGCCCTCCGTGGTGTAATGGTTACCATGCTAACTTCATATACCCAAGGTCGCGGGTTCAAACCCGGCGGTGGACGGGTGTAAAAATCCTTAGCATGTCTTCCTTCGGAAGGGAAGTAAAGCCGTTGGTCCCTTGTCGTAGATTTACGCATGTAAAAGAACCTCAAGCCTGATAGAGAGGCCTCTGAGCAAAATTAAGCGGTCTTTCACGCCTAGAATAGAATGGAACGCTGAGAACCACAGTAGTTAAAGAGCGTCCATAAATAGCACGCCATTTCCATTTCCATTGTCGCCAGGCAGATTTGCATGCTCAGTGTGCGAGCGAGAGGCAAATATAAAAAAAGTGGGAATAGCAAGCTGGCAACGCAGACCACGATAACACATCTCATTCGCTGCAACGTAGAACTCTTCCCGTTTGAAACACATTAGGTATCTATAGGGGCATATAGCCGTTGGCAGTGAGGCAGCAGATAAATTTAGATTAAGTATGGATAGGATAAGATACGGCCGGAGGGGATTCGGCAAGAACCCGAGGTTATTGTACCTACACTCCATGAGGGGCGCCCCAGGGAGGGAGAGGCCGGAATCAGGAGCAGTGGCACAGAAACGAGCGTTCCTACAGTTTCAAGAATGAAGCACCCCGCCAGGATGTTGCAGTTGTGGTATAGTTTTAATTTTTTTTGTAGTGTTAGTAGTTGAAATTATATGTTTTATGTATTTATGTATTTTTGTGTTGGGTATTTTGTTTTTTTACTTTCTCTATACGTACATAATGTATAGAGAAGGTATTGCATTGTACCCAAAAATTCCATACCGAGATTTCACCGGAAATATATGTTTTGAGAACCCCTGAATCCAAAAAAAGCATTTTTAGAAACATGTCCGTGTGTGTGTGTCTCTCTCTGTCTGTCTGTGTGTATGTGTTTGTGGGCAGCATAGCTCAAAAACCAAAACGCCGTTAAAAACCAAACTTGGTATTTAAGTTTGGTATCTTCCAAGGATGCGACGCGAAGATTTTCAAGAAAATCCCCCCACCCCAAACTACCCTTTACTTGGAACTTTTTTCGAAAATTTTGATTTTCCAAAAAATGGCTCTAACGATTTTGATTAAAATCCCGTATAAAATGTATATCTTGAATTTTCTGGGAATAGCCTCTAAAGACCTCTTTATTCTGGATGAATTTTGCCGAATTTTGCTTAACCGATAAACGGCGAGAGACTAAAGCTTACTACACAGAAAATGTAGAGCACGTTAAAACACACAATTTATGTTATATAATTTTTTTTTCGTGGAGTTATTCGTTTTTTAGCTATTCATTGTGTTTGATTTCACCTTTTAAAAACTTATATTCTCTCATACAGGAATTTGTCAAATTATGTAAACAAACTAACTTCCGTCACATAGCAACCAGCCTTTGACTATCACTTTAACCTATGGTACTCCCTTATTTCTCTTCTAGTTAAAAGGAAGCAAGTAATAAGATTATTTCTGCTAATTTTTTCTCGATTAGCATGAAGTAAATAGAAGCACAAGCTTTTTAACAATATTTGTTGCAGAGATGTAGAGAAAGGCATGTGAATGGAACACATCAGATTTTTTTCTCTTAACAATCTGTAAACAACGTAGATTGAAATTAATTGTTAAATAAATTATAGAAATCTGGTATATTAGCCCCGGTTTTAGTATTTATTTTATTTTTACCCCGCCAGGAGCAGTCATCATCCCGACAAATCAGAACTCGGGGGAGATAGCCACGCTGCACCGAGCACCATCACCAACACTTCTAACCTTGAAAGAAACCAACGGGATGAATGATTCGAAGTATGGTTGTTAACCTAATGAGTACGACACCTTTCTTAATCTTGACACAGTATTCGAGTTCCCATGAGGGAACGTGACCAAAATGCCAAAACAGTCATTCGAGAAGCAGCGACTAATCTGTGTCAAATAACAGACGATTTTAAGTAGGAGAAATTGCTGAGTTTAAGACATTGCCTTTCAGTTTATCTCAGTATAGGGAGCCAGAATAAAATGTGCAGAAATAAGCAACGTTTCCATTACCCACGTTATTTCTTTTTCTCTTCTTTTTGCGAGGGGAGAATTTGCCGCTCTTCTCCCACTTGATACAAAGGCATGGTTCGTGTTTTTTCGTCCCCCATTGTTTTCTAACCCGCAATAATTCAGTAACTCCAATTCTTCGACATTGTTATATGAGATCCCATTTCTAAGGTCGGTAATACCGGAGCTTCGAGTTTCTTCACTTCTTTTCTGTCCATCAAAATTATTTTCGCAGTGTTGATAGCGGTTCATTTTGTTACTTTCTGTACACGTACTATGTACATAGTGTATAGAGAAGGTATTGTATTGCACATAAAAATTCGATCACAATGTTTCACCGGAAATATATGTTTTAGGGTCACCTGTATAAAAAAAAAAAAAAAAAAAAAAAAGAATTTTCACAAAAAGGTCCGTGTGTGTGTCCGTGTGTTTGTGAACACGATAACTCAAAAACGAAAAGCCGGTAAAATACCAAACTTGGTATTTAAGTTTAGTATCTTTCAGAGATGCGACACGAAAATTTTGAGAAAAATTCTCTCACCTCAAACTACCCTTTACTTGACCATTTTTCGAAAAGTTTGATTCTCTCAAAAATGACTCTAACAATTTTAATTAAAATCTCATATATTAAAGATATTTACCTGACAAATAAAATGTATATCTTGAATTTTCTGGGTAATCCTCGGAACCCTACTTTATTCTGGACGAATTTTACGGAATTTTGAATAACTGGTAAACTGTAAGAGATGGAACACAACTTACCACACAAAAAATGTAGAGTACTTTAAAACACACAATTTATATTATATGCATTTTTGTCATGGAGTTGGTCGTTCTTAAGATATTCCTTGTTTTTGGCTTCAGCTTTAAAAAATTATACTAATACTAATTTCTGCTAATTGTTTTCGATTGGCTTTAAGTAAATAGAACAATAAGCGTTATAACAATAATTTGTTGCAGAGATGTAGAGAAGGTCATGTGAATAGAATACATCAGATTTTTTTTACTTGTGGCTCAACTTTCACTGCCAAATGTAAATATAGAAAAGATTTCCATTTTATTTAATACTGATCAACAGAAAGATCAGTTTTGATTTCGGCTAATATTCTTAAAACCTTGATATCTATTATTTTTGCCCTCTAAATTTCTTCATCCATTCTTCAAAGAAACTGTTTTTGCAGTTACAGAGCCATATTAAATAAGAAGCCCAAAAAATTCGATAGGTATCTGTTTTTCTCGTGCAACATACAGGATGCTGATTGCCAGTTGAGTGTTTATTTTAGGTTTATGCAAATATATTTTGATTTAGATTTATCAGGTACGTTCCCAGTTTACCATTACCGAGCTCGGTTACTTGAGTTTTGCCGAAGAAGTCTTTTTCTTCATTATATTGCCGGCGCAAAACTTGTGGAATCGTGACCCTGACCGCCAACCCAGGTTATCGGAGTTTGTCACATGATACTTTGCTTAGATACTTAAAGTCACAGCGAGCAAACTTTGTACAGTCTATATCGAAAGTGTTCCGCATATGTTTGTATTTAAAGTGGGCAATAAATAGTGTTCATTTTATTTATTTTATTTTTTTAACCATGGCCTTAGTTTTCAAAGTTAAGTGGCAAGGTATTACTTAGAGCAGAGAAATAATTGCAAATGTCCTTGACTTCATGAAACAAGAGGCAGAGATGAAGGAAGAAAATGTATGTTCCCCGTGTTCTTCAAAAGCCTGATGAAAGCGAATGAAAGAGTAGCCAAGGCAACTGATATTTCACTATATTTCACAGAGTTCTCAAAGATAAGAAAGAAAAGAAAAGAAAAAAAAAAAAAACTTCATGTAACACTTTTAAAGTAAAAGATGTGTCGCCAGCGAATTGCAGAAATTGACAGGCCAGATTGGGAAAATGTATGTCGACATGTTGAGAACATGGAAAAACATTAGAAAGAATTGTAGAAAATCAAAAAGAAAGAATTCTAATCCAGGATAATGGTGCAGAAAGTAGCGATAACGTTGATGATGACAATGATGTGAGAGAGACGAAGGACTGTCAGGTGTGGAAGAATTGGAGGCAGACGATTGACATTGTTTATATAGTAGGCCATTTGTGTAGACGTTTTGTAGATATGAATATACTAACCGTGTTTATCAGTGCAGCACCGTGTAGTGCAGGTGAAATATGTTTGACATTGACAGGCACTCTTCCAGCATGCATGAATCGACTGGTGAAGTGCTTATCTGAAAGTACAACTCGCTTACAAGCTCTCATTAAGATTTTCAATTGTCTAGATCCGTTGCGCCAGTTATACCCGCTTTCCGGTGGCACTTAAAGGTGTGTTACTTTATGGCCTTTCCCTCCAATAGCCTTCAATTAGGGATCAGCACCCTTAATCTCCCACCCTCCGGACCCCCTTCCCCTTATTCAACCCACCAATCTTTTCTGGACACATACTTGAAGCCCCCCTCCACTCAACAAATTGTGTTTGTCGCCACTTTGATGTGTATGCCACGAAAATAAGGAGGGAGTTCTCCCCCCTCTTGCTTACGCTGCTGACGTCAGCTCGAGTGGAGCGCTGGGATTGGCTGCGGGCGTGGCCTGCGCGAGGTGTGGTCGATATACAGTTTGCCGTTACCCAGCATGCTTTGCTGAGGCAGGAGAACCCGGCAGGCTGTGTGAAGGGGCTGCAGTACCGAGTTGGACGCCGAGGTGGGTGGAGGTAGGGTTATTGTTGCTGTGCTCCGGTGTGGTTTATCATTGTAAGTGCTGTGAATGTGATGTTCTGATGACGCGGGTGACTCTATCGCGTACACTTAACTTTGTTCCGGAGCTCTGATGCTTTGGAACGTACCTTGCTCGGCGAGGGTGTTCCATCTGTCACTCAGTGGCTAGGAACTTATGGACAAGTGTTTGGTGTAGCGCTCATTCCAGAGGTAAGCGTTCTGTGCATGCCCCAGTCTCTATATCTATGTAAGTGTAAAGCATGCAACATAGAAGTGCTAGAATTTAAATTAGTGCACCCCTTGTGATAGACTCCGTCTTACCCATCCCCTACGGAGGGGTTATTGACAAACTCCAGCAAGTTGGGGGTGGGGGAACCATAGTCCCCTCTCCCTGTAAGGGTCATGTTGCCGCTCTCCCCTGCCAACCCTTAGCTGCAGAGCCCGCAGTCATCTCCCCTTCGCTTCAAATTCCATTGTATCGACCACCCCATGTAGTAGTAGTCTATGTGGGCATCTCGCTCTCAGTAATGGAAAAGAGAGAGAAAGAGAGAGGCCGGAACGAATTGGGAGAGAGAGATAAAGAAAGAGAATTTGGAGTGTATTGAGTGAAACTTCTCTGCGCATGCACAGTGTTGCCACACGGCTCCTCTTTCGCGCTGCACTTGATGACACGAGAACTGGGTTGACTGCGGCAAAGCGGGTAGACTCGGCAACGCTGTTGGTGTATGTGCCTTGGTTGCTGTGGGAGATGGATACGTAAAGCTAACAAGCAGACAGACACAGGGTGTGCGTCAAAGTGGTTCCCGACTCACCAGGCCAACGCACAACTGGGACTTTGTTTTAGGCAAACGTGATGGGTAAACGGTTAATCTATCCGGGAACGATGACTAATTAATGACTCCTAATAAATCTGCGTATTAGTTCACAAATACCAGTTATTCTAATATACCTTATTACTTCTTAAATTATATTTGTGTTTTGAGACCCCCACAAAAATTCTGCTTTAAGATAATTATGGGAAGTGTAATTAGGCATTCTGTCTACGTCACAAAATATTGTTTCCTGCTTTTGTGTATGCCGTAGTAACCTTAAATGCCCTAAGTCTTAGTTTGTATGATCCGCGTTAAAATGTATTTATTTAAACTAAACCTTCAGTGTTGTGCATAGAATATTAATAAAACCTGGTGTATAATTATAAAATATTTAATTTAGCTGCATGTCTATAATTACTTTAACTTGCTTTTTATTGTGTGTTATATTACATATAATAAAAAAAGTTTAATGGTTTTAGAAAGCTTACGTTAAGTAACGCACTGTTAAAAGAGATCGGCGAAATGCTATCTTTTCAAACAAAATAATATCAATTGTATATAGAGTTTACAATGAAGAGACCGCTGACGTTATTCACTAGAGAGCACGTGGCGGTCATTATAGTGCTGTTGATGACGAAATAGGATGCTCGTTTGTTTATACTGTTTACGATGGACAGGTGTCCGTGAATCATGCGCAGCACGCAACACAACTGCATTAGCCAATAGAAACTGCGCGGGCACGTGTGTGCTGATGAGTTTATACATAGGTCACGATTCCCTTACGTTTTTATACTGAGTCCAAAAGAAAAAATCTGATGTCATCCATTCACATGACTTTCTCTACATCTCTGCAACAAATTATTCTTAAAAAGCTTAGGCTTCTATTTGCTTCATGCTAATCAGAAAAAATTAGCAGAAATAGTCTTATTACTTGCTTCCTTAAAAGTAGAAGCGAAATAAAGTTAAATTGATAGTCAAAAGCTGGTGCTATGTCACTGAAGTTCCTTTATGAATTCCTCAAAAAAATGTGTATAGCATAAATTGTGTGTTTTAACGTTCTCTGCATTTTTCATATAGTAAGTTTTTACCCCCATCTCTTACGGTTTAGCAGTTATTCAAAATTCCGTAAAATTCATCCAGAATAAAGTACTCTTCTGAGGCTATTCCCAGAAAATTCAAGATATACATTTTGTCAGGTAAATATTACGATATTTTAATCAAAATTCCTGGAAGATACTGAGCGTAAATACCAAGTTTGGTATTTTACCGACTTTTGTTTTGGAGTTATCGTGTTCACACACACGGACCTTTTTCCGATTTTTTTTTTTTTTTTTTTTAGATAAAGTGGACCCTAAAACATATATTTCCGGTGAAATCTCGGTATCGAATTTTTGGGTGGAGTGCAATACCTTCTCTATACACTATGAGTGCGTATAGAGAAAGTGAAAATTAATTTAGTTGTATCTTGTCAAATATCTCTCACGTAAAAACAAAGACGAATGAATAGCTTTACATTTAACAGAAAGCTCACCCAACAAAATCTGGAATGTAAATAACAAGAACATTTTAGAAAATAAAATATAAAGAAAATTTACAACAAAGGCAATCGAAAAGGTATGATCTGTACATGTTAAATAAATGATTGAGTATTATGAATGCCTAAATAAATATTTAATCTTGATGCTGTGCTGTTTTATGATATTGTGTAATACCTCACTTCCCCAGGAGGTTTTGCTTCGCGAAGTCCAAGGAATGTAATACACAGGTAGGTATCAGTTTACACAGTGTAAGAATCCGTTGAGGAAATAGCTAGCTATTCAGCAATATACTAAAGTTGTAGATAATTGTGGCACTTCCAAGTTTGTTCTTTGAGCAATTTTAATGTCGTTTCGAAACGCCTCCGGAAAAAAGAATTCTGATGTGAAGCATTCACATGATTTCCCCTACCCTCGTTAATTTCAAGGTATACGAACCAGTCTTATGAAAATTAACGTTTGTATCAACTTCACTTGAATTGAGATAAACATTTACATGTATAGCAACAGCAGGTACACATTTCGTTATACTTACATAGTCAAACTGGCCACTATTTGTTGGCCATATTTTTGCATCCATTGAAAGAATCAGATTAATATCAAAGAACTTTATAAGCACACTTAAAAAAATCTGATGTGTGCCATTCACATGACTTTCTCTATATCCCTGCAACAAATTATTCTTTAAAAGCTTATAGTTCTATTTACTTTATAATAATCAGAAAAAAAAAAAATGAGCAGAAATAGTCCTATTACTTGCTTCCTTGTAAGTCCCTTACCATAGGTTAAAATGATAGTCAAAAGCTGGTTGCTGTCAATGAAGTTCCTTTGTTTATATGGATATGAGTTGACAAGTTCCTGTATGAGAAAAGTATAAGTTTTTCATAGCAGAAACCAAAAATAAGGAATGTCTCAAAAGCGACGAACTTATTTCATGTTAATCGAGAAAAATTAGCAGAAATAGTCTTATTTCTTGCTTTATTGTAAGTAGAAGCGAAATAAGGGAGTACCATAGGTTAAAGTGAAAGCCAAAAGCTGGTTGGTATGTGACTGATGTTCCTTTGTTTGTATGGACAGGAGTTGACAAATTCCTGTATGAGAAAAGTATGTTTTTCAAAGCTGAAATCAAGAAAAAGGAATATCTCAAAAACAATCAACTCCACAAAAAAAAATGTATATAACATGAATTGTGTGTTTTAACGTGCTCTACATTTTTTGTGGGTTAAGTTTTTGTCCATCTCTTACGGTTTAGTAGTTATGAAAAATTTATCCAGAATAAAGTAGTCTTCAGAGGCTATTCCCAGAAAATTCAAAATATACATTTTATTTGTCAGGTAAATAGCTTTAATATACGATATTTTAATCAAAATCGTTAGAGCCATTTTTTAGAAAATCAAAATTTGCGAAAAACGTTACATGTAAAGGGTAGTTTGAGGTGGGGTTTTTTTCTCAAAATCTTCGTGTCGCATCCCTGGAAGATACTTAACTTAAATACCAAGTTTGGTATTTTACCGACTTTTCGTTTTTGAGTTATCGTGTTCACAGACACACTGACACACGGACACACATACACGGACCTTTTTCTGAAAATACTTTTTTTTTTGGATACAGGGGACCCTAAAACATATATTTCCGGTGAAATGTCGGTATCGAATTTTTTGGTGGAGTGCAATACATTCTCTATTCACTATGTGCATAGTGAGTATAGAGAAAGTAAAACTATATATAGTGTGTGCACTTAAAGTGCAGTGATATTTACTTTCTCTACACGTACTATGTGCGTAGAGTATAGAGAATGTATTGCACTCCACCTAAAAATTCGATACCGGGATGTCACCGGAAATATATGTTTTGGGGTCCCCTTTATCTAAAAAAAAACCTTTTTCGGAAAAAGGTCCGTGTGACTGTGAACACGATAGCCCCATTAACTTCCAAGCATCACACCGATTATTTTACTTGGACTCTCCCCGTCATTTACCACAGGCACTGGGATTTGAACTTGCAACCTTTGTCTTTGAATGGATCACCTAACGCTCATGGTCATTTGAACCACTTTTTGGTTGTGCCTTTGGCAGGATTATGAAAACTGGTTTAGAAGAATTTAAACTTTTAATTGGGAAGAAAAGGATTAATAAAGGATCTACATTTATTTTCATTTGTATTTTCTCTGTTATTTTATATAATATTATTCCCATAAATATTTACTAGAACACAGTTTTAAACTTGAATATAGGAAAAACAGCATATGCACTATACTAATGCAGGCAACTAAGGGTTAAATATTCGGGAAGTATATATCAAAGGGAACAGCCCAAAAAGACATTCACGAGGGAAGCAAGCTATTTGCCTTTTAAATAAGCTGTTATGGTCGAACAGAGTGACACAAAGTTGAAGTGGGACCGGTAGTTTCATATGCACGTGACTGCTGGCAATCATTGGGGAAAGATAAAAGGGCACTTGAGACAATAGAAACTGACTTACTGAGGATAACAATGTAGGATATCTAAATTAATGTTCCCAATGCAGACATAGAAGACGAACTGGAAGGATTTTTACATGTTCTGAGAGGAATAGAAACGAGGCATTCCGTGAAAAAAATTCTGATGTGTTGACAAATTCCTGTATGAGAAAAGTATAAATTTTTTAAAGCTGAAACCAAAAACAAGGAATATCTAAAAAGTGATCAACTCTACGGAAAAAATGTATATAACATAAATTGTGGTTTTAACGTACTCTACATTTTTTGTGTTGTAAGCTTTTATCTATCTCTTACGGTTTAGCAGTTATACAAAATTGCGTAAATTTCATCCAGAATAAAGTAAGCTTCAGAGGCTATTCCCAGAAGATTGAAGATATTCATTTTATTCGTCAAATATCTTTGTTAGGCAATATTTTAATCAAAATCGTTAGAGCCATTTTTGAGAAAATCAAAATTTTCGAAAAACGTTACATGTAGTTAGGGGTGGGGGGATTTTTCTCAATATCTTCGTGGGGCATCCTTGGAATATACTTAACTTAAACACCAAGTTTGGTATTTTACCGACTTTTCTTTTTCGAGTTATCGTGTTGACAGACATACGGACACACACGGACCTTTTTCAGAAAATGCTTTTGTGGATACAGGGGACCCTAAAACATATATTTCCGGTGAAATCTCGGTATCCATTTTTTGGCTGGAGTGTAATACCTTCTCTATACATTATGTACATAGTACCTATGTGTAGAGAAAGTAAAAGTAAAATGCAATTGATATTACGAAAATTTATGTAAGATTGCACTATTAACAGCAAAACCACCTCGAAATAAAATATAGTGTTCTAATGTGTTTATGCTTTGTTGAGAATAATCATCGTTGCAATGAAAAAAATCTGAGGTGATACATTCACATGACTTTCTCTTCATCTGCAACAAATTATTGATAAAAAGCATATGCTTCCATTTACTTGATGCTAATCGAGAAAAAAAAATAGAAATAGTCTTATTACTTGCTTACTTGTGACCAGAAGCGAAATAAAGTAAGTGCCATAGGTTAAAGTGATAGTCAAAAGCTGGTTGCTATGTGACTGAAATTCCTTTGTTTGTATGGACAGCAGTTGACAAATTCCTGTATGAGAAAAGTAAGTTTTTAAAGGTGAGACCAAAAGCAATCAGCTCCACGAAACAAATGTGCGTAACTAAATTGTGTGTTTTAACGTGCTCTACATTTTATGTGTCGTAAGTATTTGTCCAGCTCTTACGGTTTAGCTGTTATGCAAAATTCTGTAAAATTCATGCAGAATAAAGTAGTATTCAGAGACTATTCCTAGAAAATTCAAGATATACATTTTATTTGTCACTTAAATATCTTTAATATACGACATTTTAATCAAAATTGTAAGAGCCATTTTTTAGAAAATCAAAATTTTCGATAAAAACTTCAGTGTAAGGGGTAGTTTGGTGTGGGGGGGGGTTCTCAAAATCTTCGTGTCGCATCCCTGGAAGATACTGAACTTAAATATCAAGTTTGGTATTTTACCGACCTTTCGTTTTTGAGTTATCTTGTTCACAGACACAGGCACACACACACGCATGCACCTTTTTCTGAAAAATGCTTTTCAGAACCCTTTACAGGGAACGCTAAAACATATATTTGCGGTGAAATCTCGGTATCGAATATTTGGGTGGAATGTAATACCTTCTTTGTACACTAGGTACATAGTACGTGTAGAGAAAGTAAAAAACTGTAAACAATGTCCACAGCAAACGTCTCCCTATCGAAAATGAGTCAACTTTCTTGTTTGTTTGTACTATCTCATAGTTGCGTCCTGACTCAGCTCTACACTGACTGTCTTCGAAAGCAGATAGATAGATGCCAATAAGTGAGGTGTTGACAGAATGCATTTGCTAATAAACACGTACATGTAAATATTTATGATAAACTGAAAACCATGACTAATCACATATTAGGTTCCGCTTCTCTCGCCCTTCTCAACACTTCTTTCAAACGTCTATCCAATGGTTTGATATCTATTGGTTTTAATAAGAACACATCTCATTCATCTTCTCACCATTCTTTTGTCTTTTTGGTAACCTAAACCATTTAATTTTCATTGTTTTCTCACAGAAACTGTATGTAGGACAGTAGTTGGATAGGTAGAGCAGTCAGACTGAAAAATTCAACTCCTGCGACTTAAAGTACATACTTGAACATTGAAAGTCGCCATTGGGGATGTCATCTTAAAATAACTTGAGATCACCTTGTGTTTTACCGGGAAACGTGAGTCAGTTGAGAAATTCAATTCTATGCCGTCATTTTGCCATTGATAGCTCAGTGGTAGAGCAACCGGCTAAAGACCGGTAGATCCGTGGTTTAAATCCCGGCCATGGCATTGAATTTTTCAGTGTGACCTAAACCATTTAAGTTTGAATAAAGATTGAATTTTAATTTTTAGTCGTCATTTATTAAATGATGTGCTCCATTATTTGCAAGACAGTAATACAGCTTATGGCAGCTTGTTTTGAAAAGCTTTGACAACAACCTATGGTATTGTGTACAGTTCTGTTGATTTATAACAATAATGAATGCTGCCAGGACTACAGAAAACATAAGACGTGAGAAAAATGAATTACATTTATTGAGAAATTAAATACACTTTCAAAAAGTCTGTTAAATTACATTCACATGACGCGCTACATTTTTAAATTTATTTAGGGGCATAAAATATTCTTACGAAGCTTATTTTTCTACATACTTCACTGTAATCGAGATTAACCTTAGCAGAAATAGTCACGTAACACATAAGAATAGTGCTAGTCAAATATTTAAGAACGGAATGCTATATGCTACCCTTAAAATTCCATGCTATTTGCATGTATCACGAGAAGCATCTAAATAACCACAGGATATTCAACATTGAGTCGGCTCTTGTGGTTGAGAAGCACGAAGTCGAGCCATACTAACGTGGCGTTCTGAACGTGCAATTTCTTGTTCTTCTTCAGTCCTTTCATTCGCAATTTTCGAATCCTAGTTGCATTGCGGCTTTGTCGGGAAAGATTCGATCGTCTTGGTCGCGCCATTGTTAATAATAATATCGGCACAATAAGCTAATAGAAACTCGAAACAACACATCAACCGGTCAACTTCAAAATTGCTTATTGTCAAATGTTCAACCATAGACAACATTACGTTTAACTGTCAGTTGTGTTTTGTTATACTATTTTTAACAATTTTTTTTCACACATACACACTAACATACACGAACCTATTCTTTATTTATTAATAGAATAAATCTTGTCAATGGGAACCCTAAACCCAGAATTTTTTAGTGAAACTCAATATTTGTAATACTTTAGCACTATGCGTATAGTAGAAAAAATAATAAAAAATATGATGTGTTCCATTCACATGACTTTCTCTACATCTCTGCAACGAATTATTGTTAAAAAGTTTATGCTTCTATTTTCTTCCTGAGTTGAAGCGAAATAAGGGAGTACCATAGGTTAAAGTGACAGTCAAAAGCTGGTTGTTATGTGACTGAGGTTCCTTTGTTTGTATGGATAGGAGTTGAAACAAAAAACGCACGAAAAAAAAGTATATAAAATAATTGTGTGTCTTGATGTGCTCTACATTTTCTGTGCAGTAAGTTTTTGTCCATCTCTTATAGTTTAGTAGTTATGCAAAATTCCGTAAAATTCATCCAGAATAAAGTAGTCTTCGGAGACTATTCCTAGAAAATTCAAAATATACATTTTATTTGTCAGGTAAATATCTTTAATATATGAAATTTTAATCAAAATCGTTAGCCATTTTTGAGAAAATAAAAAATTTCGAAAAAAGTTGCACGTAAAGGGTAGTTTGGGGTGCGGAGATTTTTCTCAAAATCTTCCTGTCGCATCCATGGAAGATACTTAACTTAAATACCAAGTTTGGTGCTTTACCGACTTTTTGTTTTTGAGTTATCGTCTTCACATACACACGGACAGACACACACACACACACACACACACACACACACACACACGGATCTTTTTGTGAAAATGCTTTTTTAGGATACAGGGGACCCTAAAACATATATTTCCGGTGAAATCTTGGTATCGAATTTTTGGGTGGAATGCAATACTTCTCTATCCCTATGTACATTGTACATACGGGCTAGAGAAAGTAAAAATGTACGCATAAATGCTGATTACTTAGAACTGGGTTACGTGCATATGTACGATATATACACACGTGATATATCCGGTTTTTGTCTTTCTCTTATGGATTACCAGTTTTCCAAAATTCATCCGCAGTGAAAGTCTTAAGTGGCTATTCCCAGAAAATTCAAGCGATATCTACATTATATTTGGCAATATATCTAATATATCTGCCGTATTTTAATCAAAATCATTAGAGCCATTTTTGAGAAAATCAAAATTTTCAATTTTTTTTTCATCTAGAGGGTATTTTAGGGTGAGGAGATTTTTCTCAAAATGTCCGTATCCTTAAAAGATAGGTACTAAACGTAGATACCAAGTTTAGCGAATTTTCGATTATGAGTTATGTTCACATACACAGATAGGCACATGCGCGCCCTGATACCTTCTTGTATTTCCGTTGAAATCACGTTAGAGTGCAATATGTTCTTTACCTATGTACTAGGTAGAGAAAGTAATAATGGAACCAGCACAAATACTTGCATAGAGACTAAAGTGTTGAGCGAGAGTAGGCGTGAGAGGCATAGCGTTCTGACTGCACGTCACAGAGCACCGAGCTGCTCGCTTACTCACAGGGGCATGTATGCAGTATGCAATACACCCTCAACATTGAGGACAATCTATCGTCACGGCTGACTCAAGTGTTGGAATGTAAGCGAGAGCTTTTTTTTTTTTTTTTTTTTTTTTTTTTTGCCTGTATTCTTTTTTCCTCTTTTTACTTTCTCTACACCTACTATGTACATAGTGTATAGAGAAAGTATTGCACTCCACCCAAAAATTCGATACTGAGATTTCACCGCAAATACATGTTTTGGGTCCCCCTGAATAAAAAAAAAAAAGCAATTTCAGAAAAAGGTCCGTGTGTGCGCGCATGTGTGTGTCTGGACAGCAGAGCCCAAAAACGAAAAGACCGTTAAATACCAAACTTGGTATTTAAGTTTGGTATCTTCCAAGGATGCGACACGAAGCTTTTGAGAAAAATCCCCCCCACCCCCAAGTACCCTTTACATGGCACTTTTTTCGAAAATTTTGATTTTCTTAAAAATGGCTCTAACGATTTTGATTAAAATATTGTATATTAAAGATATTTACCTGACAAATAAAATGTTTATCTTGAATTTTCTGAAAATAGCCTCTAAAGACTACTTTGTTCTGGATGAATTTTACAGAATTTTGCATAACTGCTAAACCGTAAGAAATGGACAAAAACTTACCACACACAAAAAAAAAAAAAAAAAAAAAAAAAAAAAAACGTAGAGTACATTAAAACACACAATTTGTGTAATATATATATTGAGGAGTTGAGGAGTTGATCGTTTTTGAGATATTATTTGTTTTTGGTTTCAGCTTTGAAAAACTTGTACTTTTCTCATAAATATATTTTTGTAAACTCGTGTCCATACAAACAAAGGAAATTCAGTCACCTAGTAACCAGCTTTCGACTTCACTTTAACTTATGATACTCCCATATTTCGCTTCTACTTACAAGGAAGCAAATAATAAGAGTATTTCTGCTAATTCTTTCTCGATTGGCATGAAGTAAATAGAAGAATAAGTTTATTAACAATAATTTGTTACACAGAAGTAGAGAAAGTCAAGTGAATGGAACACATCAGATTTTTTTCCAGTTTCCTATATTTCCGTTTAATGTTTTTGCTTTTACATATGCATACACAGACATACACACATTCACAGAAACCCCATGTTTGGTTGAGTAACGAATACCTTTTCCGGTTCAGATGAGCAGAGTTGGAACAGTATTCGGATGGTTAATATAATATCACGAGAAGAGCACCAGGTTCTGCTTTTAGTAAAATCAGAACATGCACTCTCAAAGACTAAACAGTAGCCACGACTTTGATTCGATTAGATTAAAGACACTTAAAACGTCCGTAAAACGCCTAATGAATGGTCCACGTTCAAATTGATTGATGAATGAAATGATTCGAGACCCGGCACACCCACTGATGATCGTTACTGCGTCCACACCACTATAGTCGCTAGTTTTATATATGTTGCCAGGTATCGGCGATTAATGGGAATTATGGCCAGAGTTGAATTATCCCCACCCCTGCCCCACGCCCCGCCCATAAACTGTGACCAAGCCAGCGAAATGTGTGGCTTATATAAGCTTGTTACATCCTCGTCATATCTGTCCCAGCCAGTGTTGCCACAAGCATTTCACAAGATTTCGCCCGAATCATTAAAAAAATCGCAAAGTTTCAGTTGAAGTCGCCCAATATTTTTATTAAAATATGCAATTTATTTTACTATTTTATATACACAAACACACACTCTTGAGTATTTTCAAAAGATTCTTATAACCGGTATCTCTGTAAGTATAGCACAATCATAATAAATGACATAATATTGGAATACGAACTAGTGTGAGCTGCGCTGACACAGATTCAGGTAAGAGTATGAAAATACGAGGCGTTTGCGCCGATAATTATATTGAAAGTATTTATTTTATTAATTACTTCCCTCAGTTGAGGGCTGCCTTATAGACATACAGACTTATAACATACAGTCTTATTAACAGAACGATAAATGTTACATTTCAGGGGCCGATTCTCCGATGTGTTGCTATGGGGACATACTTTTTATTCCTATGGTTTTACTTCCCGCACTAATGTTTTTGATCATGATTAAATTTAATTGTTAAAATATCGATAAAACCAAACCAACAATTCTAATAAATAAGAAGTATAATGAAACATTAACTACCAGCACTGAAATTTCTTTTGCTTTCATTGAAACCACATTGCAAGTGAGAATGCCAACTTATGATCCAGCCATAGCAACAATATTAATAAGTACCACAAATTAACTATATCGCGCGCAAAAAAAAAAACAACAAAAAACAAAAAAAAAAAAGTAATTATTTCAGGCTTAAAATAACATTGTATAAATAAGTTTTTACTCACGTCAGAGAGGATTTATTATTTGTCTTTCGTCAATTTAGATATCTCTTCCCTACCAAACGGCGCATAAACTTAAAAACAGAATTTAATAAAAATTATATTTTGCAGAAATATTTTAGTGGCCCAAAAATTCGCAAATCGCCTTCATCAAAGTTTGGTCGTAAAAAGCGGATTTTAGTAGCCCAATCGGCAACTTTTCGCCCAATGTGGCAACACTGTTCCCAGCAGCAAACTTCTTTACATTTGAATATGCTATCATATCAGCTCAGATCATGCGTCAGTGACACATGCCATTCTAGGAATAATTCATAGTTCCTGTCAAATTTTAAAATTTCTGACATTCATTGCCTTATTAATGTATTATTTGTCCATGCTTACTTCCTCGGCAATGTAATGAATCAGAAAGTATTCTTCCGCGAACGCACGTGCTCAAACCACGTGTTCGTCTGCCGTAGAATTACAGGAAAAGAAATCCCTACCTACTTTCACGGTTCACAGATAATGTATATTAAATAAAATACAATAAAACAGGTAGGTGAATCAGTACGAAATGTAAAATCGTCCCATAAAACATAAAATGCAGATATGTTTTGAAAGTTTGCATATGTATATCACTCCCACAGTTTTTTGCGAGTTTTAGCATTCAGATATGCACTACCAAACACTGCATATTTCTATAATACAGTGCCATAATGCACTGACCTACCAGAAGAGCTAATCTAAAGATGTGACTGGCCCCACTCCAAGATACATGTCATTCGCTGCAGTTGCAAGCGAACTGTCTGAACCAGTGTTGCTAGATTAGGCCACTAAAACATTTCTGCAAATATAGCTTTTATTAATGTCTGTTTTTAACTTTATGCGCCGTTTGGTAGAGAAGAGAGCTCTAAATCTAAATTGACTAAAGACAAATACTAAACCCTCTCTGATGTGAGTAAAACTATTTATACAACGTTATTTTAAGCCTGTCAATAATTAATTTTTTGCGCGAATAGTTAATTTGCGGAACTTATTAATATTGTTGCTATGGATGGATAAGTTGGCATTCTCACTTGCAATGTGGTTTCAATGAAAGCAAAAGAAATTTCAGTGCTGGTAGTTAATGTTTCATTATACTTCTTATATATTAGAATGGTTTTATCGATATTTTAACAATTAAATTTAATCACGATCAAAAACATTAGTGCGGGAAGTAAAACCATACGAATAAAAAGTACGTCCCCATAGCAACACATCGGAGAATCGGCTCCTGAAATGTAACATTTATCCTTCTGTTAATAAGATTGTATGGTTATAAGTCTGGATGTCTATAAGGCAGCCTTCAACTGAGGGAAGTAATTAATCAAATAAATACTTCAGGTAATATTTCAATATAATTATCGGCGCAACGCCTCGTATTTTCATACTCTTTCCTGACTCTGTGTCAGCGCAGCTCACACTGTTCCAATATTATGCCATTTATTATGATTGTGCTATACTTACACAGATACCGGTTATAAGAATCTTTTGAAAATACTCAAGAGTGTGTGTTTGTGTATATAAAATAGTAAAATAAATTGCATATTTTAATAAAAATGTTGGGCGACTTCAACTGAAACTTTGCAATTTTTGTAATTGATTCGTGCGAAATTTTGAGAAATGCTTCTGGCAACACTGGTCTGATACCCATTCACTGCATTTTCGGTGCTGCTTCCACAAGATGTCGCACCTCGGCTAATTTAAACGATTTGCAGGGTTTATACTACTTTCGGAAACACCAGTAAATTCTATCGTTAAGCTGAGAATATTGTTTAATAAAAGAGTAAGATACTTTTCACAAACCTTGTTATATGCACTAGGAATAATTCTTTCCTATGCAGTAGGAGTAATTCTTTCCTTGCTTAGATTTCACTACACAGTATTACATGTTTCCATTACGCTGACTAAAAGCAGCCGTTGAACTGCACAACGGATATGAATTGTTGTGTAAAGAAATAATGATTAAATGCTCAGTAAAGATCAAATCCAACATAGATATTGATAATTATTGGGCCCACGACAATGTCCACCATTCCCTCTAAATCTTGCTTTGTTTACTCTTCACGAACAATGTATGATACATATTCACTGCTTTTTCGTATGTCACTTGTTAAAAAGCTGCTTCCACAAGATGTCGCACCTCTGCTAATTTAAACGATTTGTACGCTTTATACTGCTTTCGGAAACACCAGTAAATTCTATGGCTAAGCTGAGGATATTGTTTAATAAAAGAGTAAGATACTTTTCACAAACTTTATTGTATATACACTAGGAATAATTCTTTCCTTGTCTATGTTTCACTACACTGGTATTACATGTTTCCACCATTACGCTGACTAGAAGCAGCCGTTGAACTGAATTGTTATGTAAAGAAATAATGATTAAATTATCAGTAGAGATTGTTCCTTGATCATTTATACATTATTTTTAAACATTATTACATATTTTAACATATTTCTGTATTCACTCAGCAATATAAAAGGAACTATTTTGTAGTGGAGAAAAACAGTAAAACGTTCAGCAACCAATCATAGACATTGCAACCTGTTGATTTTGTTGACATTACCGGCGAAGTAAGGTTGAACAGAGAATAGTCTTAAAATTCACGACCTTCAGATAATAACATTTCAACACGGTAGGCGAACATATTACGCTTGCAAAAGGTGTGTTATTGTCTCGTTTGTGAGGTATTAAATTAAATTTAATTTCACACAGTATGGTAATTGAAACCTTTTGAAGTACATGAACTTTTATTACCTATACGTACTCCGTATCTGTTAGATTTGCAGTTTAACCAGGTATTAAGAGAGAACGCAGTTTCTGTTGATGTGATATATCTTAAGCTCTCGGAAATTTGAAATTCTATGATATGCAGCATTTAAATGTTTAATGTTCAAATCCATAACAGTGCTTTGCAGAGTTATTTAAATGTCCGGAAACGGCTCCAAACAAGCCCGAAATTAAAGTTTAGGGATATTGGAAGTGAAATTTTGTATGTCTAGGTATTTCTATTTATTTTTCCCCTTCCTTTCTTTCTCTTTAACCTGATTAGTCACATCGGACGATGAATAAAATTGGTGAAATGAAGCTCAAATTATTTTTTCTTTCTGGGAAACTTTAGTTGTATTTAAAAATCTGATGTGTTCCATTCACATGACTTTCTCTATATCACTGCAACAAATTATTCTATTTACATCATGTAATGAAGCAAAAATTAGCAGAAATAGTCTTATTACTTGCTTCCTTGTTAGTAGAAGCGAAATAAGGGACTACCATAGGTTAAAATCATAGTCAAAAGCCGGTTGCTATGTCAATGAAGTTCCTTTGTTTATATGGATAGGAGTTAACAAGTTCCTGTATGAGAAAAGTATAAGTTTTTCATAGCAGAAACCAAAAATAAGGAATGTCCCAAAAACGACTAAGTCACGAAAAAAATGTATATAACACAAATTGTGTATTTTAACGTGCTCTGCATTTTTTGTGTAGTAAGTTTTTGTCCATCTCTTACGGTTTAGCAGTTATTCAAAATTCAGTAAAATTCACCCAGAATAAACTACTCTTCAGAGGCTATTTCCAGAAAATTCAAGATATACCTTTTATTTGTCTGGTAAATATCTTTAATATATGAAAATTTAATCAAAATCGTTAGAGCCATTTTTGAGAAAATCAACATTTTCGAAAAAAGTTCCAAGTAAAGGGCAGTTGAGGGTGGGTGGATTTTTCTCAAAATCTTCGTATCGCATCCCTGGAAGATACTAAACTTAAATATCAAGTTTGGTATTTTACCGACTTTTCGTTTTTGAGTTATCGTGTTCACACACACACACAGGGACCTTTTTGTGAAAATGCTTTTTTTTTTATATTGGGGACCCTAAAACTTATATTTCCGGTAAAATTTCGGTATCGAATGTTTGAGTGGAGTGCAATAACCTTCTCTATACACTGTGTACATATTGCGTATAGAGAAAGTAAAAACACGTGCTTTATACATTTATTTTTTAGGATTTGCAGTTTCCGAACTTCCATGATGCAGTACTATGTCTCATTAATGGTAAATGTCGTCCTCCGTGGTGTAATGGTTTCCATGCTAACTTCATGTACCCAAGGCCGGGACTTCAAACCCGGCGGAGGACGATGGATTTTTTCGGGCGTAAAACTCCTTAGCATGGCTTCCTTCAGAAGAGAAGTAAAGCCGTAGGTCCCGTGTCGTAGGTTTACGGCACGTAAAATAACCTCAAGCCTGATAAAGAGGCCTCTGAACAAAATTAAGCGTCTTTCATGCCCAGTATAGAAAGGGACGTTTAGAACCATAGCAGTTAAAGGGCGTCCATAAATAAAACGCTATTTCATTGCATTAACGATAAATGAGAGTGCCATTCGGGCAATTAACGGGCTCATTTTACTCGAATGATATATTGGTACTCAAAGCACGCAACGTAAAAATATGATGTGTTCCATTCACATAACTTTCTCTATTTCTCTGCAATAAATTATTTTTAAAAAGCTTATGCTTCTATTTACTTCATGCTAATCGAGAAAAAATTAACAGAAATAGTCTTATTACTTGCTTCCTTGTAAGTAGAAGCGGAATAAGGGAGTGCCATAGGTTAAAGTGATAGTAAAAAGCTGGTTGCTATGTGACTGAGGTTCCTTTGTTTGTATGGACACGAGTTCACAAAGTCCTGTATGAGAAAAATATAAGTTTTTATAGCTTAAACCAAAAACAAGGAATATCACAAAAACAATCAACTCCATAAAAAAATGTATATAACATAAATTGTGTGTCTTAATGCGCTCTGCATTTTTTGTGTGGTAAGTTTTTATCTCTCTCTTACGGTTTAGCACTTATGCAAAATTCCGTAAAATTCGCTCAGAATAAAGTAGTTTTCAAAGGCTATTCCCAGAAAATTCAACATATGCATTTTATTTGTCAGGTAAATATCTTTAATATACGAAATTTTAATCAAAATCATTAGAGCAATTTTTTAGAAAATAACAATTTTCGAAAAAAGTTCCAAGTAAAGGTTAGTTTGGAGTGGTGGGATTTTTCTCAAAATCTTCGTGTCACATTCCCAGAAGATACTAAACTTAAATACCAAGTTTGGTATTTTACTGAGTTTTCGTTTTTGAGTATCGAATTTTTTGGAGGAGTGTGTATATAGTGTGTATAGAGAAAGTAAAAAGTAATATTCGAAAATTTCCTACTCAGTCGTCTCTGTGTGTTGGCGTGGTGGGATAGTCGTGTCTATCTCATATTCAAGAAATCCCGAGTTCGAATGTCAGTTACGGTGTGTGTTACTTGATCCATTTTTCCGGGGTTTTCCCTTATCGAGTGGCCTCAACACATGCATTTCCAGTGAAATCTCGACAATAAATTGGCGGATGAAATACAAATACATACTTCCTCTGTTTACTGTTAAGTAGGTAATAAAGACAGCCATAACAGACGCATATTACCTACTTCTTATAAAATATAACTGGTAAATGTTCTTGGATTCAGAGTTCTCGAAACTGTATTTCTGGTAAGTCTGGGTATCAAGTTTTTGTGGTATCTACTTGTACATGGCAGAGAAAGTAAAAATGGGACTTCTGTAAAATTTATAATTGTAAAAATATGATTTAACCACTGCAAGTTTATTTCTGTTTTTTTTTTTTTTTTTTTTTTTTATGTAATCATTACCAGGGTAACCAGATTTATTGCACAAAATATCGTTAGAATTATTTTAAAAATTGCAAAATTTCACATTCTAATTATCTTAGGAGGGGAGGGTTGAAATATGTCTCTAAGATTTGGTTTAGAATTTTGTTTGTGTTTTTACATCATCAGATCATTCGGCTCTTAGTTGCAAACTTTTCAATAAAAAAAAATAAAATTTTGTATAATAAAAACCCACTAAAGCAATTTATTTGATAATTTCAACTTCACAATTGCAAAGTCATATCTGCAGGATTTCTCTTTGGAACAACTTGCTTATCGACAATGGTGTAACGCGTGTAGTGTTATAGTTGGTTTCTGTTTCTATTTGGGTTTTATTCATTAGATTACACTCTCTCATCAATATTTCCAGATTTTGGGGAGGATAGGGAATAATATCGGTTAGATATATATATATATATAGAAGCATTTAAACTGCAGATATATCATCAATATATTATTAAAAAATCTGATGTGTTCCAATCACATGACTTTCTCTATATCTCTGCAACAAATTATTGTTAATAAGCTTATGCTTCTATTTACTTCATACTAATCGAGAAAAAATCAGCAGAAATAGTCCTATTACTTGCTTCCTTGTAAGTAGAGGCGAAATAAGGGAGTATTATTGGTTGAAGTGATAGTCAAAAGTTAGTTGCTATGTGACTGAACTTCCTTTGTTTTTATGGACTGGAATTGCTAAATTCCTATACGAGAAAAGTATGTTTTTTAAAGCTGAAATAAAAAAAAACAAAAAAAAGTGTCTCAAAAACGATCAAGTCCACGAAAAAAAAAAGTAAGATAAATTGTGCGTTTTAAGGTGCTCTACATGTTTTGTGTTGTAAGTTTTTCTCCATCTCTTACGGTTTAGCAGTTATGCAAAAATACATAAAATTCATCGAGAATAAAGTAGTCTTCAGAACCTATTCCCAGAAAATTCAAGATATACATTTTATTTGTCGTGTAAATATCTTTAATATACGAAATTTTAATCAAAATCGTTAGAGCCATTTTTGAGAAAATAAAAAAGTTTGGTATTTTACCGACTTTGCGTTTTTGAGTTATCGTGTTCACACATGGACACTCACACACACGGACCTTTTTCCTAAAATGCTTTTTTTTAGATAAAGGGCACCCTAAAACATATTTCCGGTGAAATCTCAGTATCGAATCTCTATACACTATGTGCATACTGCGTATAGAGAAAGTAAAAACTAATATAGTGCATATAATATTAAGACATATTTGCATTCTACCGATGCATTTGATTTTCTAAATTAGCTAGAAGTAAATAGAAGAATAAGCTTTTTAACTATAGTTTGTTGCAGAGATGTAGAGAAAGTCATGTGACTGGAACACATCAGATTTTTTTATGCTGGCACATCACTATAAACAAACATTTAGAAGCATACATGGCCTGCTGTTGACAGTTGGGGTCATTAGAGGACGCCAGGAGCGAGTTGAAAACTTGCCAGGGATACCCGAGAAACTAATGCAGGTCATAAATCTTCTGGACATGGGAACAACCCTTGTATTTCGAGCTTTTTCTTGACAGAAACATCCTGCGATCACAGATTGAAATGGTTTGCTTACGAGGACTACGGGAACAAATGCCATTCGAGTGATTGTATTAAGTTTAAGTTGTAAAAAATCTGATGTGTACCATTCACATGACTTGCTCTATATCTCCGTAAATGATTATTGTTAATAAGCTTGTCTTTTATTCATTTCATGCTAATCGAGAAAAATTAGCAGAAATAGTCTTATTTCTTGCTTTATTGTAAGTAGAAGCGAAATAAGGCAGTACCATAGGTTAAAGTGAAAGCCAAAAGCTGGTTGCTATGTTACTGATGTTCCTTTGTTTGTATGGACCGGATTTGACAAATTCCTGTATGAGAAAAGTATAAGTTTTTCAAAGCTGAAACCAAGAAAAAGGAATATCTCAAAAACGATCAACTCCACGAAAAAAATGTATATAACATAAATTGTGTGTTTTAACGTGTTCTACATTTTTTGTGGGTTAAGTTTTTGTCTATCTCTTACGGTTTAGTAGTTATGAAAAATTCATCCAGAGTAAAGAGGCTATTCCCAGAAAATTCAAAATTTACATTTTATTTGTCAGGAAAATGACTTTAATATACGATATTTTAATCAAAATCGTTAGAGCCATTTTTTAGAAAATCAAAATTTTCGAAAAAAGTTCTATGTAAAGGGTAGTTTGGGGTGGGGGGATTTTTCTCAAAATCTTCGTGTCGCAACCCTGGAAGATACTAAACTTAAATACAAAGTTTGGTATTTTACCGACTTTTCGTTTTTGAGTTATCGTGTTCACAGACACAGGGACACACTGACACACACACACACATGGACCTTTTTCTGAAAAAATTTTTTTGGACACAGGGGACCCTAAAACATATATTTCCGGTGAAATCTCGGTATCAACTTTTTTGGTGGAGTGCAATACATTCTCTATACACTATGTACATAGTGAGTATAAAGAAAGTAAAAAGTGGTAAATATTTCCTTCCGCCATTCAAGTCCATGGTGGTATTTTTCCAGTGCCCGGCGTTTCTAGTTAAGTTACGTTAGCAGCGTTTTGTATGGCAAGGCACAAAGCACCCATATATTTTACGTCCGTGTTTACAGGAATGTCAACTTTTGCAGTTCTGTGCGTTTACGGAGAGAGTATTGCTTTCAGCCGAACTTTAACATCATCATATTGTCGCCCTCCGTGGTGTAATGGTTACCATGCTGACCTCATGTACCCGGCCTTAGCATGGCTTCCTTCGGAAGGGAAGTAAAGCTGTTGGTCCCGTGTCGTAGATTTACGGCACGTAAAAGAACCTCAAGCCTGATAGAGAGGCCTCTGAGCAAAATTAAGCGGTCTTTCACGCCCAGTATAGAATGTAACGTCTTCGCTATATGGCCTCACGGAGAAGCTGAACTCCAAAAATTCCTAGATCATCCGAACAGCCAACACGCAAACATCCAATTTACAAAAGAATTAGAGTCCGACGGTCAGATTGCTTTTCTCGATGTATTGATAACTAGGAAAACCGACGGAAAATTCACGTGTGCAGTGTACAGAAAACCAACCCATACGGACCGATATCTTAGTAAACAATCCAACCATCATCCTAAACAGAAAAGAAGCGTAATCAAAACACTAGTGGAACGAGCTAAAGGAATCTGTGATCCGGAACATTTACCACAAGAATTAAAATATCTACAAAAGACGCTACAGTATAATGGGTACACTAAAAAGGATATCGATCGAGCTATACGTCCCAGAAAGATCAATACCAGACCCAGGGAGGCACCGACATATAAAAATAAAGTATTCTTGCCATATATAAAAAACATAACTGATCGTATCGGCAAGATTTTAGAGCAACAACACGTGAAACCTATATACATGCCGACAACTAAAATAAAACAGTACCTCAAATCAGCTAAAGACCGACTTGATCCACTTTCAAAATCTGGTGTTTACAAAATCCCGTGCACATGTGGCCAAGTTTACATCGGCACTACAAAGCGTAGCATTACAGAACATAAAAGAAACTGCCGCCTCGGACAAACAGAAAAATCAGCCGTGGCACAACATGTTTTATCTTTGGATGACCACCGTATGCAATATGATAAGGTAGAGGTTATAGCTACGACTAAAAATTATTTTCCCCGTTTATACAGAGAGGCCATTGAGATTCATAAGAACACCAACAACTTCAACAAAGACGAACGACTTGAATTAAACTCCACATGGTTATCTATACTTTCCCAGCTCCGCAACCTCCAGGCCAAATAAACAAGCCAGAACCTGTCCACTTGACCCCGCCTACCAGTGCCCGAGTATATATACTGGCTATAACCCGCACTGATGTAATTCTTTCCGAGTTAGCGACGTGAGTGCATTGCCTCTGAAGATGACCCTCACAAACAGGAACGAAACGTTAGGTAGAAATATTTTAACTAAACATATTTTAACCTACAGACCACGGCACAACAGTCCGAAAATTTTAAATTTTAAAACCATGGACACCGGCCGTGAAAGTTTACACATATACTTATCTTTTATTTATTTCATGTTAATCAAGGAAAATTACCAGAAATAGTCTTATTCCTTGCTTTATTGTAAATACAAGCGAAATAAGGGAGTACCATAGGTTAAAGTGAAAGCCAAAAGCTGGTTGCTATGTGATTGATGTTCCTTTGTTTGTGTGGACAGGTGTTGACAAAGTCCTGTATGAGAAAAGTATTAAGTTTTTCAAAGCTGAAACCAAGAAAAAGGAATACCTCAAAAGACACACACGCACACACGGACCTTTTTGTGAAAATGTTTTTTTTTTATCAAGAGGACCCTAAAACATTTCCGGTGAAATCTCGGTATCGAATTTTTTGGTGGAGTGCAATACTTTCTCTATTCACTATGTACATAGTGAGTATAGAGAAAGTAAAAATGAATTTTGATTACAGGAACATGAAATTCCGTTCTGATCGATTGTAAAACCTTAAGGCTCGTTCACATAGCAACATTAGCATCAATACCAGGACATAAATATGTAACATGAACATAAGATTCGCCTTGCCATTCACAATGCCAGTTAGTATCAAAATAAAACAATTGAATGTGAAAAGAATTAAACATGGAGGCTGCAATTATTGACGACGAAACATATTGTATTTTATGTTGCTATATTATTGTCTACAATATCTCTTTTATACACGAAACAGAACGGGATATTTTATAAGCTAAAGACTATGGGAGTTAAATAAATTTGTTTCTATACTAATGTCACAAAAAGAAAAATCTGATGTATTACACTCACATGACTTTCTCTAACTACTCTACAAACAAATTTCTTACGAAAGGTAATTCATTCAACACCATACTAATCGAGATAAACATTAGCAGAATGTTATTACTTAGTTCCTTATAAGTAGAATGGAGCTAAGGGAGTGCACTATGCTAAAGTGTTAGTCAAATGTTTTAAAAGCTGTCGTCATTGCAAATCGCTTCTTTGCTTGGCCAGGAGTAGAACAAAAGAAAAACGGACACTTCCGTCTGAGAAAAGTATAAGTACTTCACAATTGAAACTAATAACAAGGAATACCTCGAAAACGGTAAGCTCCATGAAAAAATGTCTATTTGTATGTCTTGTGTATTTTAACAAGATCTACATTTTTTGTACAGTAAGTTTTTGTCTATCTCTTACGGTTTACTAGTTATTTCAAATTAAGCCAAATTCATCCAAAATAAACAGGTCTTTAGAAGCTATTCCCAGAAAATTCAAGATATACATTTTATTTGTGATAGAAATGTCTTTAATATGTAGTATTTTAATCAAAATCGTTAGAGCCATTTTTAAGAAAAACAAAACTTTCGAAATTGTTTCCTTGTAAAGGGTAGCTATTGGTGGGGGGGGGGGGTTCTTGTCTTCATGTCGCATCCTTGGAAGATACCAAACTTAAATACCAAGTTTGGTATTTAACCGTCTTTTCGTTGTTGAACTGTGCTGTCCACAGACACACACACGGACCTTTTTCTGAGAATGGTTTTCTACTTTCTCCATACGCAGTATGTACATAGTGTATAGAGAAAGTATTGCACTCCACCAAAAATTCGATACCGAGATTTCACCGGAAATATATATTTTAGGGTCCCCAATATCCAAAAAAAGCATTTTCACAAAAAGGTCCGCGCGCGCGCGCGCATGTGTATGTGTGTGTGTGTGTGTGTGTGTCCGTGTGTCTGTGAACACGATAACTCAAAAACGAAAAGTCGGTAAAATACCAAACTTGGTATTTAAGTTCAGTATCTTCCAGGGATGCGACACGAAGATTTTGAGAAAAATCCCCCCACCCCCAACTACCCTTTACATGGAACTTTTTTCGAAAATTTTGATTTTCTCAAAAATGGCTATAACGATTTTGATTACAATTTCGGATATTAAACATATTTACCTGACAAATGAAATGTATATCTTGAATTTTCTGGGAATAGCCTCTGAAGAGTAGTTTATTCTGGATGAATTTTACTAAATTTTGAATGACTACTTAACCGTAAGAGATGGACAAAAACTTACTACACAAAAAATGTAGAGCACTTTAAAACACACAATTTATGTTATATACATTTTTTTCGTGGAGTTCGTCGTTTTTGTGACATTCCTTATTTTTGGTTTCTGCTATGAAAAACGTATACTTTTCTCATACAGGAACTTGTCAACTCCTATCCATATAAAGAAAGGAACTTCATTGACATAGCAACCAGCTTTTGACTATCACTTTAGCCTACGGTTGTCCCTTATTTCGCTTCTACTTACAAGGAAGCGAGTAATAAGACTATTTCTGCTAATTTTTTCTGATTAGCATAAAGTAAATAGAAGTATAAGCTTTTTAAGAATTATTTGTTGCAGGGATATGGAGAAAGTCATGTGAATGGTACACATCAGATTTTTTGGATACTGGGGACTCTAAAACATATATTGCCGGTGAAATCTCGGTATCGTATTTTTGGGTGAAGTGCAATATCTTCTCTATACACTATGTACATAGTACGTGTAGAGAAAGTAAAAAGAATAATGGGCATTATAGTTTCGACATCGTAGTTTTGAACTGCATACTATGCCGTTTCTCTGCGCAGAACTCAATGTAACTATAGATACGTCCATCAAAGGAAGGTATAAATCGTAAATAAGAGGATTAGATATTATAATTCTTTAATTTTAGATTTGAGAAAAGGTTCGTTGACCTGCATAAAATCAGTTCCCCTTAGTAGGTACTTCCCACCGTTTATCACTCATCAGTATGAGCGTGAAAACGGACATTCCTCTCATCGCTATTTCTCATCCGTCGATGTGACCATGAAGGATAGATAAACAAACGTTTAGAAAACTTTCCAAGAGAAACGGCATTAGTATGTGACGTGACACACGTGGCAGAGCCAAATTATAATCTAGTTAAGGAGGCAGATCTGTGAATTTTTCAAAGCTCAAAATACTTTTGAGTGTTTTAACTTTCTAAACCGCTTATGTCGGTAGGAATAAAGAAGTGCGGTTGCAAATTTTGAGACGCAGAATTAAGTGAGTTCTGGATTATGAGTTTTCAAACACAAATTTAAGTTATCTTATAGAAAAAATCTCATGTGTTTCATTTACATGACTTGCTCTACATCTCTGCAACAAATTATTGTTAAAAAGGTTTTGCTTCTATTTACTTCATGCTAATCGAGAAAAAATTAGCAGAAATAGTCTATTACTTGCTTCCTTGTAAGTAGAAGGGAAATAAGGGAGTGCCATAGGTTAAAGTGATAGTCAAAACCTGATTGCTATGTGATTGAAGCTCCTTTGTTTGTATGGACAGCAGTTGACAAATCCCTGTATGAGAAAAGTGTAAGTTTTTAAAGGTGAAACAAAAAACAAGAAATACCTCAAAAACGATCAGCTCGACGAAAAAAGTGTATACAACATAAATCGTGTGTTTTAATGTGCTCTACATTTTTATATGGTAGTTTTTTGTCCATTTCTTACGATTTAGCAGTTAATGCAAAATTCCGTAAAATTCATTCAGAATAAAGTAGCCTTCAGAGGCTATTCCCAGAAAATTCAAGATATACATTTTATTTGTCAGGTAAATATCTTTAATATACGATAATTTTAATCAAAATCGTTAGAGCCATTTTTTAGAAAATCAAAATTTTCGACAAAAGTTGCATGTAAAGGGTAGTTGGGGGTGGGGAGAATTTTCTCAAAATCTTCGTGTCGCATCCCTGGAAGACACTGAACTTAAATACCAATTTTGGTATTTGGTATTTTACCGACTTTTCGTTTTTGATTTATCGTGTTCATAGACACACACACACACACGCACACACACACCTTTTTCAGAAATGCTTTTTTTGGATACAGGAGAGCCTAAAACATATATTTCCGGTGAAATCTCGACATCGAATTTTTGGGTGGATTGCAATACCTACTCTATACACTTTGTACATAGTACGTGAAGAGAAAGTAACAACAATGTGTTATATTCAAGTTTCTCCACCCTCTATTGTTTATTAGTGGGTATCGGATATATACAATTTGTAATGTAGATAATTATTCTTACGAGAGATACATTCCTATTTACTTCATTTTAGTCGAGTTAAACTGTTGCGGAAATAATTGCATTGCACACTTCTTGCGTCTTATGATGCAATCTCATGATTCTTTAAACAAAACTTGAGATACTTAAATTTCTTTATTAAGCTAGAAAACAAACGCGTTAGGAAATTACGACAGTCACACTACTCTTCATTATCTATGATTATTTTTATTATCAATTATGTTTTAAATATATTATTCATATTTGCTCCGGATAGTTGGGTTCTTCGGTCGAACAAGGGTGTGTACGATAAAAGGAGCTGTTTCAGATATAACATATTCGTAACTTTTAGTTTGATTATTTTATTTAAACCGTTACCAATAATTTTCAAAACTTATATACTCTTTATAATTCACTGAAGTCCTGGCTGGAACTATAGGTACTATACCTACGTTCACTTACAAATGAAACACATTTCTTACGTACATAATATGTAAGGACGAAGTTCTGTGAAGAACAACTGACTGCACTTCTCCTCAAAAACGAACCGAATACTCTTGTTCTGCCTAAGCATTAAAACTGCGCTCCTATTGGCTTCTTTTTCGCGCTCCCAGTAGCGTCCCTTTTCATGAGTCAATAGAAAGTATCTTTAGGCTGCTAACTCTCAGTAACTTTCCAGTCACTTGCGTTGTGTTTTTAACTCAAGGACATTATTTTATACATTTCACCCAAACTCCTTGGCAATTGTCCATGTAAATCTTGCGAAACACTTCTCTTTTATAACCCATGTACAGCTTCAGCTATCTCGTCTCCCTTATAACTAAGATTATGCTAACATCCTCTAATAATATACTCTTATACTATATTACATATATTTCTTTTACATAATGTTGCTTATTAATTATTTACATCTTCTTGTTTCATAAGCTCTGCCTCAAAATATGCGTTTAAGTTAATTGCTTCTTATGATAATACATTATTTGTTTTACTCCAATAAACATTGCATTATAAAGAGCATTTTAATTCAAATATTACATCCAAGAAAAATACACTAGATTTTTGTTGTTTTGCTGCATTTTTTACTTCCTCTAGTTCCGTATGTACAATGTACATAGGGATAGCGAAGTATTGTATCCCACCCAAAAATTCGATGTCAAGATTTAACCGGAAATACACGTTTTAAGGACCCCCTGAGTCCAAAAAAAGCATTTTCAGAAACAGGTCGTGTGAGTGTGTCTGTCTGTGGACAGCATAGCTCAAAAACGAAAAGACGGTTAAATACCAAACTTGGTATTTAAGTTTGGTATCTTCCAAGGATATTACACGAAGATTTTCAAGAAAATCCCCCCACCCCTAACTACCCTTTACATGGAAACATTTTCGAAAATTTTGTTTTACTTAAAAATGGCTGTAACGATTTGGATTAAAATATCACATATTAAAGCCATTTCTATCACAAATAAAATGTATATCTTGAATTTTTTCGTAATAGCTTTTAAATACCTGTTTATTCTGGATGAATTTTGCCTAATTTAGAATAACTAGCACATTGTAAGAGATAGAAAACACTTGCAATACAATAAATTTAGATCTTGTTAAAATACACAAGTTATGTTATATACATTATTTTCGTAGAACTTGCCGTTTTAGAGGTATTCCTTCTTATTAGTTTCAGTTGTGAAGTACTTATACTTTTCACAGACGGAAGTATTCGATTTTCTTTTGTTCTACTCCTGGCCAAGCAAAGAGGCGATTTGAAATGAATATTGCATAACGACAGCTTTTAAAACATTTGACTATCACTTTAGCCTAGTGCATCCCCCTTAGTTCCAGTCTACCTATAAGGCACTAAGTAACAAAATTTCTGCTAATATTTATCTCGATTAGCGTGGTGTTGAAAGAAGAATTATCTTTTGTAAGAAGTTTGTTTGTAGAGTAGCTAGAGAAAGTCATGTGAGTGTAAACATCAGATTTTTACTTTCTCTGTACGCGCTATGTGCATATTGTATAGAGAAGATATTGCACTCCACCAACAAATTCAATACCGAGATTTCACGGGAAATATATGTTTTAGGATCCCCTGTATCCAAAAAAAAAAAGTATTTTCAGAAAAAAGTCCATGTGTCTGTGAACACGGTAACTCAAAAACGAAAAGTCGGTAAAATACCAAACTTGGTACTTAAGTTTAGCATCTTCCAGGGATGCGACACGAAGATTTTGAGAAAAATTCCTCCACCCCCAACTATCCTTTATATGGAACTTTTTTCGAAAATGTTGATTTTCTAAAATATGGCTCTAACGATTTTGATTAAAATATCGTATATATTAAAGACAAATGTAAATAAAAAGACAAATAAAATGTATATTTTGAATTTTCTGGGAAAAGCCTCTGAAGACTACTTTATTTTGGGTCAATTTTACGTAATTTTGCATAACTGCTAAACCGTAAGAGATGGACAAAAACTTACCACACAACAAATATAGAGCACCTTAAAACACACGATTTACGTTACATACATTTTTGTCGTGGAGTTGATTGTTTTTGAGATATTCCTTGTTTTTGGTTTCAGCTATAAAAACTTATACTTTTCTCTTACAGCACTTTGTGAACTCGTGTCTTTACAAACAAAGGAACTTCAGTCGCAGAGCAACCAGGTTTTGACTATCACTTAAACTTATGGTACCCCCTTATTTCGCTTCTACTAACAAGGATGCAAGTAATAAGACTATTTCTGATAATTTTTGCTCCATTAGATGAAGTAAATGAATAATTTGTTGCACTGATATAGAGAAAGTCATATGATTTTTTTTTATTCTGGTTATGCACCTTTACTCAAACGCCTAATTCAGACACGCACTAGCGTAAGTGAACCAAATTTTGAAAAAAGATTTAAAGGTTTTTTGCAAAAAATGTGAATGACTCAAATCCAACACCATGCCCTCCGGTCAGGTTTATTTAAATCTTCACTTAACTCCCTTATTTTCACATCCATATAAAAATGTTTACTTGTAAACATCCTAGAGAATCGGACAATATATTAAGTTAGAACGATTCAATCGTAATTTCTGACCACTTATACCCAATTTTACAAATAATTAATTGTTTGCTCACACAAATATTTTCTCATTTCAAGTGACAATTGTTGCATACCTAGAAAATGCAAATATAAATAAGTAATTGGGTATGACACTGCAAAACATTAAAAATCTGATGTGTTCCATTCACATGACTTTCTCTATATCTCTGCAATAAATTATTTTTAGAAAGCTTATGCTTCTACTTACTTCCTGCTAATCGAGGAAAAATTAGCAGAAATAGTCTTATTTATTGCTTCCTTATAAGTAGAAGCGAAATAAGGGAGTACCATAGGTTAAAGTGATAGTCAAAAGCTGGTTGCTATGTGACTGGAGTTCCTTTGTTTGTATGGACACGAGTTCACAAAGTCCTGTATGAGAAAACTATAAGTTTTTATAGCTTAAACCAAATACAAAGAATATCTCAAAAACAATCAACTCCACGAAAACAATGTATACAACATAAATTGTGTGTTTTAATGTGATCTACATTTTTTGCATGGTAAGTTTTTGTCTCCCTCTTACGGTTTAGCACTTATGCAAAAATCCGCAAAATTCACTCTGAATAAAGCCTTCAGAGGCTATTCCCAGAAAATTCAAAGTATACATTTTATTTGTCAGGTAAATATCTTTAATGTGCGATATTTTAATCAAAATCGTTAGAGCCATTTTTTAGAAAATCAAAATTTTCGAAAAAAGTTCCATTTAAAGGGTAGTTTGGGGTAGGAGGATTTTTCGCAAAATCTTCGTGTCGCATCCCTGGAAGATACTAAACTTAAATACCAAGTTTGGTATTTTACCGACCTTTCGTTTTTTGAGTTATCGTGTTCACAGACACACGGACCTTTTTCTGAAAATACTTTTTTTTGGATACTGGGGACCCTAAAACATATATTTCCGGTGAAATCTCGGTAACGAATTTTTGGGTGGAGTGCAATACCTTCTGTACACACTATGTACATAGTGCGTATAGAGAAACTAAAAAGAAAGCATTCATTAAAGATTTGAAGCTTTTTCAGTGTCGTATAAATGATAACTTCACAACCGAGTTCCCGATGAAGACCATAGAATTGAGATGGTCGAAAGCACGGATTTTTACGGCTCCAATTTAACTCGGTTGTTATCCTTTGTTGTCATTATTAATAATAAAACATCTTATGTGTTCCATTCACATGACTTTCTCTACATCTCTGCAACAAATTAAGTTAAAAAGCTTATTCTTCTATTTACTTGCTAATTTAGAGAAATTAGCAGAAATAGTCTTTACTTTGTTCCTTGCAAGTAGAAGGCAAATAAGGGAGTACCATAGGTTAAAGTGATAGTCAAAAGCTGGTTGCTATGTGACTGAACTTCCTTTGTTTATTTGGGCAGCAGTTGACAAATTCCTATATGAGAAAAGTATACGTTTTTTAAAGCTGAAACCAATAACAAGGTATGTCTAAAAAACGATCAACTACACGAAAAAAAATGTATATGATATAAACTGTGTGCTTTATCTTGAGCTACATTTTTTGTCTATCTCTTACGAATAGCAGTTATGCAAAATTCATCCAGGATAAAGTAGTCTTCAGAGGCTATTCCCAGAAAAATCAAGATATACATTTTATTTGTCAGGTAAATATCTTTAATATACGATATTTTAATCAAAATCGTTAGAGCTATTTTTGAGAAAATCAAAGTTTAAAAAAAAAAAGTTCCATGTAAATACCAAGTTTAGTATTTTACCGATTTTTCGTTTTTGAGTTATCGTGTTCACGGACACACGGACACACACGGACCTTTTCCTGAAAATGTTTCTTTTTTGTTACAGGGGATCTTAAAACAGATATTTCCGGCGAAATCTCACTATGTATATAGTAGGCATAGAGAAAGTATAAAGAAGAATTTTTAGAAAACGGCCCCTTTTTTGAGAATTTTCCGGAAGTGCGACACGAAGATTTTTAGAAAAATCCCCCTACCCTAAACTACCCTTTACATGGAATATATTTCGAATATTCTGATTTTCTTATATTCATAAAGTTTGTAAAGAGCATAAATCTATGATTTCTTTTAATTAATAATTTTGCAAATTACGCAAAATGGGGAAAAGGTGTGGATATTTCTTTTATTTATTTAGGTTGGCAAATTTATAATTTCTAAAATTTGTAAAGTAAAATTAAAAACTATTTTCATATTCTTACTTTCGCTAGGACGCATATAGGATGTACATAAATTCGATACGAGATTTCATTGAAGTACATGTTTAGAGACATCCTGAATGCAAAAAAAAAAAAAAAAAAAAAGAAAAAAAATGGAAAAATGTTCGTGTGGGTGTGTCTGTCTGTCTGTAGACAGCATAGCTCAAAAACGAAATGTTGGTCAAATACTAAACTTGGTATTTAAGTTCAGTATCTACCAAGGATGCGACACGAAATTTTCAAGATAATCCCCCCATCCCCAACTACCCTTTACATGAAACATTTTTCGAAAATTTTAAGTTTCTCAAAAATGACTATCGATTTTGATTTTGATTAATTTTTTTAGATATTTTTTTTTTTTTAATTTATCTGAGAATAACCTCTGAAGACCTCTTCATTTTAGTTGACTTTTGTATACTTCGTAAAACCGCAAGAGATACACAAATATTTGTTAAACAAAAAATGTAGGTATCTTTAAAACACACAATTTATGTTATAAACATGTTTATTTTTTATTTATTTCCGATGTATTACTTGTTATTGGTTTAAGCTTTAAACTGCTTAAACTCTCCTTAAGCGGAAACCATTTCGTTTTATTCCTGGGAAGAAAAAATAGCCGAATTTCAATTGTTTCACATTTTGATAGCTTTTGAAAGATGTGGATATCGCTTTTGCCTGGTGTATTCCTTATTTCCCTTCTACTTAGAAACAGGTAATAAGAACATTTGCTAATGTTTATCTCGATTAGATAACGTAGATAAAAATGATCCGTTTAAAAGGAAAGTCACCTTTATTCTCGTTTGTTTACTCAAGGCAGGCAAAGAGGTTGGAATTTCAATTGTTTCACATAGCGTCCGGCTTTAGCCTGTGCATTTTCTTATTTTTGTTCTAGTTACAGGGAAACTAGTAGTAAGACTAATTGTGCTAACGTTTATGTTGATTAGCATGAAGTAAATAAAAGAATAAACTTTTGAATAAAATGTTTGTTTGCTAGAAGACATCATATGATTGAAACTCATCAGATATTTTCCCTTCTACTTACAAGGAACTAAGCAATAAGGACATTTTCTGCTAATGTTTGTCTCGACTATAAGCTTTTAACAATTGAGGGGCTCAGCGCCAGAGGGAGCTATCCCACAAATAGCTAAATTTGAGAAAAAAGGAGTTTTATTAGAGTTGTTGATTTGGTGAAAAATACAATATTAAGGTACAACTTTTTTAAATCCAGTATTTGATCCACATGTCCTAGAAAATACAAAAAAGTGATATTTAACAGTTTTTTTTTTATTTATTTAGCACTGCAAACCGTATCATTTACTAAAAATTTATTTATGCAGAGAGAGAAACTAAACAAGATATTATTCATATTCCTTACCATTGTTTCTTTTTCGTTTAGCTACAACTTTTTTTCCATATGTTTTGCTTGCATATTCGTTTCTTTCCTTCACTAGCTATACTATGTACCTCCATTTTGAAAAACAGAATAATCTGCAGCATAGTATAACGCCTAAAATTTAAACTATTTACACAATATTCTTAATGTTTAATACTAATCTTACATATTATTCTGTTTCACGTATTAAGGCCTAAAATCATTATTTCTTGGCCTGTAGTTTAAACAATAAACAATACTATTAAAATAGTTAAAGTTCTGTAAGTTTGTTGGCATTGTTCTTTAAATAGCAGGCAACTTCATAGTGGGATATCCCCATGTGGCACAAACTTTCTCACTTTGGAAAATAACACAGTTTCTGTAAGTTACTGTAGATGGCACTCTAAAACAGTTAATATTACCAAGATTTCTACAGACATGAGAGACGGCAGAAGCTCTCTAAAAACAAAAAAAATCTCATTTTTTCACAATGTGTGGGATAGCTCCCTCTGGCACTGAGCCCCTCAATTGTTACCGAGATGTGGAAAAAGTCATGTGAACACATCAGATTTTTAAAAAGTAATCTGTTAATGCAGACGGGTTTTCTCTGCAAGTAACGTAGTATTTATTGTTGTATGAGGAAAATGGAGCATGCATGTTTGTGGCGGCGATAAACAAAGTAGTTATTAGTTGCAATTAATGTGAAAGGCGAGCTTGTGAGCGCAAGGGCCGGAGGGGACCGGCGGGAGACGAAACAATCCATAATATAAGGTATGTATCACTTTGTTATCCTGTTGACATGGTTGCGGTGGTTATGCATGCACTTTGTTGATTCCACAGCGCATACACGTTTTCGTTTTGTTTGTTTTTATGTGGAATGTCATTTTTTTTACGTGGTAGATGGAATCTGTAGCGGAACTTGAATGTTAAAGTTTAACACATACCAGTGACGTGTATTGTTGTTATTATTCCAACAAATATGTGGGACAATAACAAGAACGTTACAAAATAAAAGAAGGAAAGAAACAAAAATGAAGTTCTACAAGGTCCCTGTGCTGATGTATATATACACGCGGTCGCTTGGGATCGAACCCGGGCCGTTTAGATGAGGTATGGTAGTAAATCGTGGATAGCGAAAGAGAAACACCAAAGTAAAATCAGATTTTTATGAAGAATTAAAGAAATAACAAGATTAGATTTAATAAGAAATGAATAATTAGAGAAGAATTGAATATTTATAAATAAAGGACAAAATTGAATAAAATAAACGTAATTGGAAAGAGCACACAATAATACCAATGTTAATTAATAAATATAAACCGTTGGGAAAATGAGACGGATGCCCAAGAAAAAGATGCGAATAAAGTAATGAATGCGAACGCGGAACAGGTGTAAAACCTTAACCTTAAAATTTGAGAAAATTGTTTGGTATTTTCTGAATTGGAGCTTTGAACCACTTACAAAAACGTTAAACAGTGATTTCAATACTGTAATTACTGAATTATTATAATTTTAAAAATTAGATATTTAAATTTCTAATATATGAATTTGAAAAAAAAAATTCTGTTTGTGTTAGGATAATTTTGTTCTTTGAAATATTATAATATATACTTCTACACATTCTATGAGATTTTAATTGTATTTTAAAAAAACTGGGACACGTGGAACATTTTGAAAGTGTGAAAATAGTTTTGAGAAAACATTGTTCCAAGCATACATACGCTAGGAAACGGGATTGTACGATATTTAACCCTTAGTTGCCTGCATTAGTATACGCCATATGGAATTATTCCTTTAATTCCTAAATCAGTTTTCATAATCCTGCCAAAGGCACCACCAACAAAGTGGTTCAAATGACTGAGAATTAGGTGATGATAAATGCACTGGTCAACCATTCCAAGCCAAACACTGTGAGTTAAAATATCAGGGACTGGGATAACGGACGGGAAGGGCCCAAGTAAAATAATCGGTGTGAAGCTTGGGAGCTGATGGGGTTACATTTGGCTGAAGTGTTGTACGTTTTGCTCTTTTTCTTATTTAAAAAATCTTATGTGTACCATTCACATGACTTTCTCTACCACTTTGACACAAATTATACTTAAAAAGCTTATACTTCTACTTACTTCATACTAATCATAAAAAAAATAGCAGAAATAGTCTTATCACTTGCTTCCTTGTCAGTAGGAGCGAAATAAGGGACTAACATAGGTTAAAATGATAGTCAAACTCTGGTTGCTATGTCAACGAAGTTCCTTTGTTTATATGGATAGGAGTTGACAAGTTCCTGTATGAGAAAAGTATAAGTTTTTCATAGCAGAAACCAAAAATAAGGAATGTCTCAAAAACAACGAACTCACGAAAAAAATGTATATAACATAAATTGTGTGTTTTAACGTGCTCTGGCCACGCCGTGGCCGAGTGGTTAGACCACTAGCCTCCCACCTAGACGGCCGGGGTTCGATCCCAAGCGACCGCATGTAAGATTTGTGGTGGACAAAGCGGCGCAGGGGCGGGTTTTCTCCGGGTACTCCGGTTTCCCCCGCCATCGCATTCCACCGCTGCTCCATCATCATTCCTGTATCATCAGTGTCACCGCCTGCGGTACCATTAGTAGTTAAAGCGGGCGTTAAACACTACCAAAAAAAAAAAAAATTAACGTGCTCTACATTTTGTGTGTAGTAAGAATTTGTTCATCCCTTACGTGTAGCAGTTATTCAAAATTCAGTAAAACTCATCCAGAATAAACTACTCTTCAGAGGCTATTCCCAGAACATTCAAGATATACATTTTATTTGTCAGGTAAATATCCTGAATATATGATATTTTAATCAAAATCATTAGAGCTATTTTGTAGAAAATCAAAATTTTCGAAAATAGCCTACCATGTAAAGGGTAGTTTGGGGTAGGGGGATTTTTCTGAAAATCTTCGAGTCGCATCCCTGGAAGATACTAAACTTAAATACACCCCCAACTACCCTTTACATGGAACTTTTTTCGAACATTTTCTCAAAAATGGCTCTTAACGATTTTGATTAAAATATCGTATATTAAAGATATTTACCCGATAGATTATATGTATATCTTGAATTTTCTGGGAATAGCCTCTGAAGACTACTTTATTCTGGATGAATTTTACGAAATTTTGCTAAACAGTAAGAAATGGACAAAAACTTACCACACAAAAATGTAGAGCACATTAAATCACACAATTTATGTTAGGTATATAATTATTTTTCGAGGAGTTGATCGTTTTGAGACATTCCTTGTTTTTGGTTTCAGCTTTGAAAAACTTGTACTTTTCTCATACAGGAATTTGTGAACTCGTGCACATACAAACAAAGGAACTACAGTGACATAGCAACCAGCCTTTGACTATCACTTTAACCTATGATACTCCCATATTTCGCTCTACTTACAAGGAAGCAAATAAGAGACTATTTCTGCGAATTTTTTCTCGATTAGCATGAAGTAAATAGAGGAATAAGTTTTTTAACTATAATTTTTTGCAGTGATGTAGAAAAAGTCATGTCAATGGAAGACATCAGATTTTTTTTGGATACAGGGGACCCTAACAGGATCGAATTTTTGGGTGGAGTGTAATACCTTCTATATACACTATGTACACAGTATGTGTAGAGAAAGTAAAAATCACTACTGCAAAACGGCTGGTTTACACGACATATGGTCCTGGACGCTTTTATGGCGCCGGCCTGCTGATGCATCGTGGTGACACGTTCCGCCTAAATTTGAGCCTAAAACTTGAATCCCTGTTTTGTCCGACTCTCCCCTGGTGGCAGTTAATGCGCTTATTTTCACGACTGGTTATTATGAGATAAGGTTGTACACATGTTGCATGTAACATGTCATGCTATCCTACTATTGTGAATTGATACTCAACCCTAAAACTAGGGAGTTGAAGTTCATTTTATTGTAATTGAGAGTTGACAAAATGATTTCGTTTCACAACGACACAAGTTTTGCTTGGTTGTTTACGGTAAAGGACGTGATTGCAGTCCACCCAAAAATTTAATACCGAGATTACACCGAAAATATATGTTTTAGGCTACCCTGTATCCAAAACTCTGATGTGTTCCATTCACACGACTTTCTCTATATCTCTGCAACAAATTATTGTTAAAAAGCTTATACTTCTATTTACTTGATGCTAATCGAGAAAAAAATTAGCAGAAATAGTCTTTTTACTTGCTTCCTTGTAAGTAGAAGCGAAATATAGGAGTATCATAGGTTAAAGTGAAGTCAAAAGCTGGTTACTAGGTGACTGAAGTTCTTTGTTTGTATGGACACGAATTGACAAATTCCTGTTTGAGAAAAGTACAAGTTTTTCAAAGCTGAAACCAAAAACAAGGAATATATAAAAAACGATCAACTCCTCGAAAAAAAATTATACAACATAAATTGTGGTTTTAATGTGCTGTTCATTTTTTTTTGTAGTAAATTCTTGTCCATCTCTTACGGTTTAGCAGTTATGCAAAATTCCGTGGAACTCATCCAGAGTAAAGTAGTCTTCAGAGGCTATTCCCAGAAAATTCAAGAAATACATTTTATTTTTCAGATAAATATCTTTACTATACGCTATTTTAGTCAAAACCGTAAGCGTCATAATTTTCGAAAAAAGTTCCATGTAAAGGCTAGTTGGGGGTGGGGGATGTTCTTGAAAATCCTTGGAAGATACCAAACTTAAATACCAAGTTTGGTATTCAACAGTCTTTTCGTTTTTGAGCTATGCTGCCCACAGACACACACACATACACACATGCACACACGGACATTTTTCTAAAAATGCTTTTTTTGAATTCAGGGAGTCTCAAAACATGTATTTCCGTTGAAATCTCAGTGTCGAATTTTTGGGTTCAATACAATACCTTCTCTATACACTATGTACATAGTACGAGTAGAGAAAGTAAAAAGCCTTATCCAGAGAACTTACCGTAACCGAGATTCGCACTCTAGACCACTTGAATTTGTGACAGACGGTGTATTAATGCATGAGTAGACTTAGACATGGTTTATTAAATGGAATAGCTGTTTGAATACGAATAGTAATCTTATTTCTTATAAAATTTCGTTTTTTGGGAATTGCAATCTAATTAATAGCCCAAAATTATATAATCTTCACACCACAGTTTTACTTATACATATAACTAAATTAGATTAAAATGGAATATTCTTTTACTTCAATAACGTTTTATTAACTATTACCTATTACTTTCTCTAAACGTACTATGTACATAGTGTATAGAGAAGGTATTGCATTCAACCCAAAAATTCGATACTGAGATTTTACTGGAAATACCTGAACCCCAAAAAAGCCTTTTTGGAAAAAACGCTATGTGTGTGTGTGTGTGTGTGTGTGTGCAGCATAGCTCAAAAACGAAAAGTCCGTTAAAACCAAACTTCGTATTAAATTCAGTATCTTCCAAGAATTGGACACGAAGATTTTCATTAAAATCCCCCCACCCCCAACTGTCCTTTACATGGAAAATTTTGAAATTTTTTATTTTCTCAAAAATGGCTCTAACGATTTTGATTAAAATATTGTATATTAAAGATATTTATCTGACAAATAAAATGTATATCTTGAATTTTCTGGGAATAGCCTCAGAAGCCTACTTTATTGTGGGTGAATTTTACTGAATTTTGCATAACTGGCAAACCGTAACAGATATACAAGTTAGTACACAAAAAATGTAAATCAGGATAAAACACACAATTTATGTCATATACATTTTTTCGTGAAGTTGACCGCTTTTGAGATATTCGTTGTTTTTGGTTTCAGCTTTGAAAAACATATACTTTTCTCATACAGGAAGCAAGTAATAATACTATTGCTGTTAATGTTTTCTCGATTAGCATGAAGTAAATAGAACCGTAAGCTTTTTAGCAATAATTTGTTGCGGTAATGTAGAGAAAGTCATGTGAATGGAACGTATCAGGTTTTATGTTACCAATTAGTTTTTATTAATTTATTAGCTTAATGTTAATTACTATATGAAACTATGAAAATTTAGAAAATACATTAACTTTAAATTCTTTAATCTTCAGTAGCAATTATTCAACCACATGTTTTGGCATTTTAAGAACATTATATCGCTACCACCACATTACAGAGAAACGGGCTGTCGTGAATTTGGGTACGTATTTCATATTTTATCGTTGGCTTTTTAGTTCAGAGTTTCAGGTTTCGGTTAAACGGAGTTTTACGGCATAAGAGAAACCAAGAGATTTTTGGGCATAAGTGCTCGAAATTTGTTATGGACCAGTAAGCATGCTTTCGTCGTGAAGAAACTGTTTGGAATGTGGTTTTTAATACAAACTGGTAGTCATGGCGCCGCCGTGGTTATTACCGTCGTAAAGTGAAAACGTTCTGTCTGCCCAAATGGACGTCAGACCATAGTAAGGCCTTGTTTGTTCTTGGCAACACGCTTAATGGTGCTTATTAGATTACACTGTTAAATCCATGGCAGTGCTGCAGTCTCTCTCAGAGAGTATAATCAGAACCATATTTGAATAGATAATGAGTCAATGAATTTAGATGCTCTGTGATGTGCATATTAATGTGAAACACATCGACAAAGGTTTATTAACCACGAGAAACATTCCTGCATGTGGATAGATACGCTTGCTTTTCTAAGAAAAACAAAAAGTTGTAGCTTATTACAAACTTGAAGTGTATCTGAGACTTTAATTTCACTTTAAATTTCCCAAATTAACTCAACGCAAAGTTTAATCAGATGTTTTTATCCAGAAAATAAATATAAATAATTAGTTTATAAAAACTGTTTCATTGATTCAGTTCTTCGATCTTTATTGTAAGTAAGATTCTCTAGTTTTTTTTTTTTTTTTTTTTTTAGTTTTATTACAATGGGACCACAGACGAAGGCACTGGTGATACACAGAATGAAGATGGAGCACCGGTGGAATTCGATGGCGGGGGAAATCGGAGAACCTAAAGAAACCCGCCCTGCGCTGCTTTGTCCACCACAAATTTTACATGCTACTATGGAATTGAACCCGGGCCGCCGTGGTGAGAGGCGAATGGTCTAACCACTCGGCCATGGAGACCGTATGTGTGTGAACAGAATGACTCAAAAACGAAAAAGTCGGTTAAATACCAAACTTGATATTTAAGTTCAGTAGATTTTCAGGAATATCCCCCCAACCCCTAACCATCGTTGTATATGGAATATTTTTCTAAAATTTTGATTTTGTCAAAAATGACACGATTTTGGTTAAAATATGTATGCAAGATATTTTTATTACAAACGAAATTAGATCACTACACAAAAATGTGGACGTCATTAAAACACTTAATTTATGTCGCATTAATTTGTTTTATTTACTTGTTTGTTTTATTTTGTAAAGTTAACCGTTCCCTCGACACCTTACACAACAGCTAAATGTAAATGGCGTGTTATTTATGGACGCTCTTTAACTGCTGTGGTTCTCAGCGTCCCATTCTAAATTGGGCATGAAAGACCGCTTAATTTTGCTCAGAGGTCTCTCTGTCAGGTTTGAGGTTCTTTTACGTGCCGTAAATCTACGACACGGGACCAACGACTTTACTTCGCTTCCGAAGGAAGCCATGCTAAGGATTTTTACCCCTCCGCCGGGTTTGAACCCACGACCTTGGTTATATGAAGTCAGCATGGTAACCATTACACCACGGAGGGCGAGTGCACGACAGCTGGTTCTATCAGTGGTTCGTATGCTTTCAGAACTGTGGCAAAATATATTCAAAGCTTTGGCAAAATTTGCATATCGTATGCATTTAATCAAGAATATCTAGAAATCTGTGTTTCTTGTAAAGCTCAATCCTTTTAGAATATTATTTCTGGGTACACTTGAAGAATAAAATGTACCATGACGAGGATGCTATCGTTGATCCCCGCGCACGTGTATTTGAAGCAGCCCTAAGATTGGGCAGAACGCCAAAGCTCTAACAAGGACAGGGCAAAATTGACTAAGAATATACTATGTCTGCATGGCACATTTTGATCATCCACTGTAAATGCTCATATCATATTTTTGACGTTGCAGTTATTGACAGCACTGCCCAACAAAAACTTCATGAGGCAATTCTTGCTAATTTTGGGTCCAGAAAAGCGAATATGACAATGAACATTTTTTCTTAGCTCTAGTTTCTGTGATACACACTAGATGGAAGTATTTCATATTAACGGATTAAGAGAGAATGATACATTTTAATGACATATAGTAACAACATTAAAAGCGCATTTGAATGTATTTAAACATTAGTTACATTCTAAATTGCTGGAAGAATACCTCGCAGATGGTTGGGTCTGAAGAGAATCATGTGGTGACTTCATGAGAACGTCGGTTTTTAGCTTACCTCTTGTAATGGAATCTTGTAATGATATCATGGTCATTCCAACGACCATCATATCTTTGCTCCATAACAGAAATACCCTGATGGAATCTTTCTCTATGTTCATCACTGACAGCTCCACAACTAGGAGGGGAAAAGTCTGGGTGGGAGTGGAGAAAAAAGGATTTTAAGGGAAATATTGCATCCAGGTCATGGTATTTTTGCAGGAGCACTGTCACCAGTTGAGAGTAGTTATCATCTCTTTTGTTGCCTAAAAATCCACGAACAATCCTCTTGGCTTCCCAAGCTGCCTTTTCTTTCCTCTCCAAAACTTGGTCAAATGCAGTATCCTTTACAAGTTCTCAAACTTGTGAACCAACAAAAATACCTTCCTTAACTATTACATCAGTTAATTTCGGAAATTTCTTTCTTATATACTTTAAGCCCGTCCTTCTTGGTTCATACCCTTGACAACATGTGCAGCCCAGACTTGTCCTGGTCCCCTACTTTCATACCGAAATAATGCTAATGGGCAGTCTTCACTAGTGGCGTCAGATTGCGTTTTTGTGAGGAACATTTTATTTCACCACAGATGTAACAAATTTTATTCATCATATTTACACATTTTCGTGCATTTTTATGAATTTTACACTACAAAAGCATTCTCAATTCAGAAATGCTGCATTAATTATTACATTATTTAATTACAGCAGAAACTATATGAAACTCACAGCAACGGTATCTATGTTTATGACTTACAAACAGCTTAAAAGCATTTGTGTTTTGTTATTGCACAGGTATGCCAAATCCTAAAACAAAATTTCGCCCAAATTATATAAAAAAGAAATGCCACTTTATCTCCAAAGCAAGAACTAATCTGTCAGTTTTATGGTTATTTCTTAATTCAGCAGATGGCAATACATAAGCATGAACTATTTTTGGGCCCGAAACATTTTCATTGTTGGCCAGTGCAATTAACTAATTTCCTATTTAACAAAGATGTCGCTTTGATTTAATTATTCCACGGAATGAGGTTTTTCCATAATTCACGATGGAATTTGCTGATCTTTGATCATGAGACGAAACCTCTCTTAGGCAGCTTATAGTTCATGTCTCGTCAATGCGACGGATAACTTGAAAGAAAGCCACCCCAACCCTATTAGTGGCAGTAACGATAACTCCATGGCACGACACCTCACGGGGAACCTTGGCCTACCTCCCGGCCGCTGCGTCCCCCATCTGGGTCCATGACAGACGTCAAGGATGGGGTGCAGTATTGGAGGGTGAGACGTGGACAGCGCCTCGAACCCTCCGGCCGGTTAATGCGGTCCCCATGACCTGGAGCCGCTACTTTTCAATCAAGTAGCTCCTCGATTGGCCCCCCAGGGGCCTTACGAGGCTGAGTGCACCCCGGGCCAGGTCTCCCAGCGGGGGAGAAATCCCCACGCCGGTACTGGGGATCGAACCCAGGTCTCCCGCTTGGTAAGCAGCTAGCGCTACCACCGCGCTAAGGAGACGACCTTTTAGTGGCAGTAGCTGATAATAAACACACAGGCACGTGGCGAACTGCATTTCAAGCACAAACCGAAACAAAACCTTGGCCTGGCCGCAACCAAAACGAAACATTCGCCTCTTAAGTCCAGACTGTGCAGCTAAATAATGTTTAATTTTCTGCGATACCTTTCCAGAGAGATGAAATTGATATTAGACTTTATTATTTTTCATATTTGGATCTCCGAACACTCGAAATCTGCTCACTCCTACCCTAACATCCTGTATATCAAATTAAAATGTCATTTTCCATTAGCCATTTTGTGTCCCCTTATATTAAAACACAAGATATTTCTATGACAGAATGTACAACTTGAAATCCTATTCATTACACTTTAGCATAACCCTTAAACTGTAAAAGATAGAAAAATCGCAGTACACAAAAAAGTAGATTTCGTTAAAACACCCAGTGAATGTCATATTTTTTGTTATTGGTTTAACTTTTCTAATACCAGCAACTACTTGTACGTATCTCAATTGGAAAGTCGTCTATTCCCTTATAATAAGGAATAAGATTATTTTTGTTAATGTTTACCTCGATTATATGAAGAAGATAGAAAGATACATACGCTTTTGTAAATATAGTTTGTTGTAAAATAGCTAGAGAAAGTCATGTGAATGGAACACCATGCAACAATGCATAATTTGTCCAGGTACAACAAATCACTCGTAAATTTAAAAGCTTTACAAACTTACATGAAAAGGTTTAAAAATCAGAGAGAAATGACAATTCAAGAAACTGGTAAAATAATATTTGATAACATATGACCTTGTGATAGCAAAAATAAACATTAAATTGTCATATACTTGTGGGCGCTCTTTAACTGCTATTGTTCTCAGCGTCCCATTCTATATTGGGCGTGAAAGACCCTTAACATTGCTCAGAGGCCTTTTTATCAGGCTTGAGTTTCTTTTATGTGGTGTAAATCTACGATACGTTAATTCCCTTCCAAAAGAAACCATGCTAAGTATTTTTAAGCCCGAAAAAAATCTATCGTTTTCTGCAGGTTAGCATGTTATCTATTGAGAGAGGGAGAGAGAGAAGGCCATTTAAATGTTTCAGTGGTTAATGTAAATTATTTTATATGTACGTAGGTATGGAAAACTGTGGCCTGTTTTATAACCTTTGGGCTTTTGAAGGACAACTGAATGATCTATGTGTAACGGAACTATGGATTTTCCAATCGTAGAATGGAATGGTTCACTTTATGGTGCGATAAGTTCACAAAGCAACATAAAAATGATGACGCCACTTGATCGTGACGCATTGAGTACTAGGCCAGTTAAATTGTTAAATTGATTGCTTTGTAAACTTTGTCATTTAGATAGCCCTTTCAATTGTAAGAACTGGAATCCATAGTAGCTAATACTTGAAGATTTGCGTGTGCGTGTGTGTGTGTGCACGTGCATGTGTATAAAATACAATCAGACCAAAGGAACAAAAGGTAATTACAAGAATTAGGTTAAAGACGCGGTTCTCCATATCGTATTCATTTAATCATAATTCGTTTTGTTTTTGTTGACCACAATAATCAGGAAGCATTTTGATACAGTTTTGAGAAAATTTAAAATCTGTTTTTAAATTTTACAAAGATTATAATCTATTACTATAAATTTAAAAAATCTTCCGCTACAAGTATTTTCAACCCCTGCATATACCTAAGTTGACTTGTTGACCACTCTTATCACAAATTCTTACAAAGCTGACTTAGAGCCTTGACAAACTAAACGTCTAATCAGTACCAGACTTTGAGCTCTTATGCTTTAAGAGCAAAGATGATTGCCAAAGTTTTACAGCAATTATAATTTTAGTTATTATTTGGTATTTACTCTGCTGCATTTTGAATTATATTTTATATACTTTTATACTAAATATGTATTTTGTAATGTTTCTGTATCTGTTATTTTGTACTGTGAATACTATAAAAAAATCTAATGTGTTACATTCACATGACTTTCTCTATATCTCTGCAATAAATTATTTTTAAAAAGCTTATGCTTTCTATTTACTTCCTGCTAATCATGAAAAAAAATAGCAGAAATAGTCTTTGCTTCCTTGTAAGTAGAAGCGAAATAACGGAGTACCATAGGTTAATGTGATAGTCAAAAGCTGGTTGCTATGTGACTGATGTTCCTTTGTTTTTATGGACACGAGTCCACAAAGTGCTGTATGAGAAAAGTATGTCTTTTATAGCTGAAACCAAAAACAAGGAATATCTCAAAAACAATCAACTCCACGAAAAATATGTATATAACATAAATTTTGTGTTTTAAAGTGCTCTATATTTGTTTTATGATAAGTTTTTGTCCATCTCTTACGGTTTAGCAGTTATGCAAAATTCCGTAAAATTGACCCAAGAACAAAGTAGTCTTCAGAGGCTATTCCCAGAAAATTCAAAATATACATTTAATCTGTCAGGTAAATATCTTAAATATACGATATTTAAATCAAAATCGTTAGAGCCATGTATGAGAAAATTAAAAATTTCGAAAAAGGTTCCATGTAAAGGGTAGTTTGGGGTGGGGGCTATCCCTGGAAGATACTAAACTTAAATACCAAGTTTGGTATTTTACCGACTTTTCGTTTTTCAGTTATCGTGTTCACAGACAAACGGACACACACACACACACATGGACCTTTTTCTGAAAATACTTTTTTTGGATACAGGGGACCCTAAAACATATATTTCCGTTGAAATCTCTGTATCGAATTTTTTGGTGGAGTGCAATACTTTCTCTATACACTATATACATAGTACGTGAAGAGAAGGTAAAAATACCTCATATAACTCCTACACACTTTAGAGCAGAGTTAGCTCACCTTTATGAAAAGTGTTGCGAGTTTGATCCAGTTTTGTTTTAAATTGCTTTTTCTATTGACATTTGTGTATACAAACGACCCTTTTTTCAAAAACTATTGAAGATGGCTAAACTTAATTTTACAACCTCTAAGTGGTGTTTTGAATATGCTTTGGTTTTAATAACATATTGGTTATTTTGCAAATTGCTGAAAAATTCGAATCAAAGGATGGTATGATTAAGAAAATAATTAATCTGCTTAGAAAACAAAATTTTCTGAAAGAGATCAGCGGGTTTGAAAGGCATTCATCCATATCTTGATTCCAGTATAATGTCCTAAATATTTCTGAGAAATGGATCTTGAATATAGCAAATGTATTAACAATGGCAGAATAGGTATTTTAATAGCAAGCATTTATTTTTCTTTCTACTAATCGAAATAAACATTAGCCGGTCTTATTGCTTAGTTCCCTATTAGTAGAAAGAAACTACAGCAAAACATACATTAGGTTAAAGCGATAGTAAAATTTTTAAAAGGTGTCGTGTTGCGATTGTCATTGAAATTCGCTTCTTTGTATGACCAGGAGTAAAACGAGACACGGAGATTTCCTGTTTGAGAAAACTATAAGTATTAAAATTGAAATTAATAACAAGGAATACCTATATCGGAAGTGGTAAACTATAGAAAAAAATATTTTTAGTATAGTAAGCTTTTTGTTTATCTCTTTTTCATTTGTCATGAAAATATCTTAAACGTAGGGTATTTTAATCAAAATCGACAGAACCATTTTTCAAAAAATTAAAATTTTAGAACATTGTTTTATGTAGTAGTAGGAGAGAGGAAGTTTACCTGAAAATCTTCGTGTCGCATTCTTGTAAGATGCTTAACGTAAATACCATGTGTGGTTTTTAATGGACTTTTCGTTTTCGTTACTCTCTAAAAATGCTCTTTTGATGTTAGGGGGTCTCAAAACATGTACTTCCGATGAAATTTTGGTATTGAATTCTCTAACTGCTATCTAAAATTGTACATGCATGCTAGAGAAGGCAAAATTAAGTTATTTAGCAGTAATAGGAAGAACGTAGAAGAGCTAACTAAATATTCCAGTTTAAATAAGAGAATGAATACAAATAATGTGAGCAAAACTACATAAAATAACCAGAAAAAGAAGCGAAAATATCCTCTGATATTAAATGCCAATCTTGTCCTCGTATCACATCCATTCTCTTTGATCCGCCTATCAATAAATGCCTCATCTTGTACATGGCTATTCTTTGATGTATGGGGAATTAATTGCGTTTCTGCTTCTTTCAAGTTCTATTAGTAGCACTGAATTTTCACGGATCCGCATTTTGTTGCTTCTGATACAAAATACCTAACATTTAGCGAATGTAATATAGCAATTAAAAAGTTTTGCCTTTGATCTAAAGCTAATAAATACGAGCAGTACAGCATTAAATACTTCAGTAATTAGCACACCATGTTAATAAGTTCTGCTACAGAATTAGTGCACAAAAATTTACACCTCTTTGCGCAGACACCTCTTTCCAAAGCTTCGATAAACCGGCCCCGGTAGCATAGCCGTTGGCGCGTGGGTTCGAATCCTTCTATGGGCATGTATGTTAAGTGTTGTCTACTTTAGTGTATGTGTAAATCTTTCTCTTTTCCCTGATGGTCAATTTCGTTACTCTTGAAGATGAATGTGTGTAATAAAAATCTGATGTGGTCCATTCACATTCTAATCGAGAAAAAATTATCAGAAACTGTATTATTACTTGCTTCCTTGTAAGTAGAAGCGAAATAAGGGAGTGCCATAGGTTAAAGTGATAGTTAAAAGCTGATTGCTATGTGACTGATGTTCCTTTGTTTGTATGGGCAGAAGTTTACAAATTCTTGTATGATAAAAGTATAAGTTGTTTAGAGCTGAAACCAAAAACAAGGAATATCTACAAAAACGATCAACTCCACCAAAAAAATATATATAACATAAATTGTGTGCTTTAACGTGCTCTTATGTTTTTTGTGTGGTAAGGTTTTGTCCATCTCTTATGGTTTAGCAGTTATGCAAAATTCCGTAAAATTCATCCAGAATGAAGTAGTCTTCGGAGGCTATTCCCTGAAAATTCAAAATATGCATCATATTTGTCAGGTAAATATCTTAAATATACGATATTTTAATCAAAATCGTTAGAGCCATTTTTGAGAAAATCAAAATTAAAAAAAAAAAATCAATGTAAAGAGTAGTTTAGGGTGGGGGGATTTTTCTCATAATCTTCCTGTCGCATCCCTGAAGATACCAAACTTTGAATACCAAGTTTGGTATTTAACGGTCGTTTCGTTTTTGAGCTATGCTGCCCACAGCCACACACACTGACATTTTTCTAAAAATGCTTTTTACTTTCTCTACACGTACTATGTACATAATGTATAGAGAAGGTATTGTCACCCAAAAATTCGATACTGAGATTTCACCAGAAATACATGTTTTGGATACCCCTGAATCCAAAAAAAAAAGCATTTTTGGAGATTGTTCGGTATGTGTTTGTGCATGTGTGTGTGTGTGTGGGTCTGTGGACAGCTTTTTTGGATTCGGGGGACCCAAAACATGTATTTCCAGTGAAATATAATACCTTCTCTATACGCTATGTACATAGTACGTGTAGAGAAAGTAAAAACTGTTAAATTAGGTACTTATATTGCTTTTGCAATAAAAAAGAATCGATATGGATCGATTATATGTGATGCTACTTTGATTAAAACATTTCTACATATAATGCAGTTTTGAAATAATAGGGGGAAAAATTAGCTAGGCTAAATATATTGAAGTCTTTCTTTGAAACATGTCCGCTGTTTTACTTTCGCTGCAAGTACTACTACATGTATAGAGAAGGTGCTGTATTGCACCCAAAAATTCAATTCCGGGATTTCACTGCAAATATATGTTTTGAAGCCGCAAAATAAAAAAAATCTAGAAAAAGTTTAGTGCTTGCATAACTCAAAAACGAAAAGTCAGTTAAATACCAAACTTGGTATATAAGTTCAGTATCTTCCAAGTATGCGACAAGATTTTTCAACAAAATCCTACCACCCCCAACTACCCTTTACATGGAAAATTTTGATTTTCTCAAAAATAATTTTGATTAAAATATGGTATATTAGAGATATTTAGATGACAAATAAAATGAATATTTTGAATTTTCTGGGAATAACCTCTTAAGACCTCTTATTCTGGATGAGTTTTGCATAACTGGTAAAGTAAGAGAGAGGGACAAAAACTTACCACACAAAATATATAGATCTCGTTAAAACACATCATTTTTATATACGGTTTTCTATAGCTTATCGTTTCTGAGATAAAACTTTTTATTCGTTTCAAGTTTAAAATGCATTTGTCAACTCCTAGGAAATTTCAATAACATTGGAATCAGCCTTTAAAATATTTGACTATCGCTTTAGCCTATGGTACTCCCTTATTTCCCTTCTACTTAGAAGGAAGCACATAATAGGACTATTTCTGCTAATTTTATGTCGATTAGCACGAATTAGATAGAAGAATAAGCTTTTTAACAATAATAGAGAAAGTCATGTGAATGGAACACATCAGATTTTGTGGGGGATTTCTCTCGAAATACTTCGTTCAGTTGCTTGTGCGTCTCTCACACGAAAACACACACACACACACACACACACACACACACACACACACACACACACACACACACACACACAAACAACGGCAAACAACACCGGAAGCGCTGAACAACAGAGGCAAAAGGCTATGGTAGCCGTGGTCGTTAGTGGCTTAAAGATGGCGGTGGCACACGAAACGAAAAATCTCACAGGGTGCATAGTTTTTTGCTAGAGTCGGATTTGCATACCTGATTGTCGGAAAACGACTTCTTTCAATTGCTGTTTCTTTTTTTTTTTTTTTTTTTTTATTTTGGCTGCGATGTGGTAATGTTGCGAAATTATTGTTCACTGCTTATTTCTTTTGTTTATTATCACGTGGCAAGAAACGCCAGTTGACAGAGAGACTTTTCAGCTCAGTGGGCACACATTTCGCCAGAGTGAATTTATCTGTCCGTTTTTAGTAGTCGTACTTTTAACTTCTACAATCACATGGACCATTTGGATTTCAAAATCAACCTTGTCAGTTTGTATATTTTATTCCCGTTTATATTACTTTCTCTGTACGTACTATGTAAATAGTGTATAGAGAAGGCCTTGTACTCCAAAAATTCGATACCGAGATTTCACCGGAAATATATGTTTTAGGGTCCCCTGTATAAAAAAGAAAATTTTCAGAAAAAGGTCCGTATGCGTGTGTGTGTCTGTGAACACGATAACTCAAAAACGAAAAGTCGGTAAAATATCAAACTTGATATTTAAGTTTAGTGTCTTCCAGGGATGCGACACGAAGATTTTGAGAAAAATCTCCCCATCCCAAATTACCCTTTACATGGAACTTTTATCAAAAGGGGCTTTAACGATTTTGATTAAAATATCACATATTAAAGTTATTTACCTGGCAAGTAAAATGTATATCTTGAATTTTCTGGGAATAGCCTCTGAAGACCTCTTTATTCTAGATGAATTTTACGGAATTTTGCATAACTGCTAAACCGTAACAGATGGACCAAAACTTACCAATCAAAAAATGTAGATTATGTTAAAACTGTTAAAACACACAATTTATGTTATATGCATTTTTTTCGTGGAGTTGGTTTTTTTTTGTTTTTTTTTTAAAGATATTCCTTGTTTTTTGTTTCAACTTTGAAAAGGTTATACTTTTCTCATACAGGAATTTGTCAACTCCTATCCATACAAAAAAAGGGACTTCAGTCACATAGCAACCAGCTTTTGACTATCACTTTAACCTATAGTACTCCCTTATTTCGCTTCTACTTGCAAGGAAGCAAGTAATAAGACTATTTCTGCTAATGTTTTCTCGATTAGCTTGAAGTAAATAGAAGCATAAGCTTTTTAACAATAATTTGTTGCAGAGATGTAGAGAAAGTCGTGTAATGGAACACATCAGATTACATTTTTTATAGTACAACACGTAAGTGACTGCTGTATTCGTAATTTCCATACTTTCAATCTTCGCTGGGTCCAGGGGCGAAACAATGGCCCGTCAAGACATTCTGAATGGTCCACCGATAGCTTAAGATCCTAATTTGCCGTTACTATTTCATTTTCGAATATGAAAAATTTAGATTTACTCATAAATCCATTTAGCACTTCTGAGTTTGAGCTTCAAATCATTCTCATTCTTGCAAATACCAGAAACTGTAGGCCCCCCTGCCCCCCAGGACTTTGGATTAGACTTTAGAGATATATTTGGAATGTCCTGTCTTAATTTGACATCTTTGGGAACAGAAACTTCAGACCGGTTTTGAAATGTATGCTTTATGGCTCGTGTATAGTTTTGGCTCCACATATGGAGCAAAGGTTTTTCTACTATGAATGTTTTTAGGAATAAATTCAACTATTATATTATGCTAATTACTTATTCACATCAAAAGTTACACGTAATATATGAATGAAAACCTAGTCATAACTCACATTAACATAGATTTACAGAATTCATTGAAATGTCCTTATTAAATAAATAAATTATTATTCAAGGTATTAAATTATATGATGATTTTAAAAATATGTACACGATGTATTTTATAAATAAGAAAGTGAATAACTGTTGATTGTAAGCCATCGTAGGATCATACATTATTCTAGAGCTACCTCAATACTTTAATGATATTTATGTAAAACTTTAGTTCAGATTCTAAATAGTTACTAATATAAATTCACTTGGTCCTTCAAAAAATTCTAAGGTTTTACTGACCCAAGCTACGCAGAATGAGGAACTTTCCGGTGTCAAATCAAGAATCGGACCCTGAATTTCTAAGTTTATAAGCTGTCACGTTTACCTCTAGGCCTCAGGGGCAGTCCATCCAGTTCTGAAAACTGGACCAAACAAGTAAGCTGCATATTTGGGATTCTCTGATATTTCTGACAGGGACGTTTATTCCCTAGCATACACAGATATCGTAGTCTCATTTGAGTTGCATGTTTTTTTCTTTTTCGACGCTGTATTCCTTTTTGCTCTTTTTTTTCAGTTTCCTATATTTCTTTAGTTGACCTATTAATGTTTAAGGTTTTCCTTTTGCCTATACAGACATATACACATTTACAAACACCCATGCCCAAGACGGGACTCGATTCCACGATCCCTTGCGCCGCAAAGCACCAAAATGTGCCACTTTAGCGAGCACGACCACGGAGACTGGCCATGTTTACAGCTTCATTGATTTTGAGTTTTAGAAAAAGGTCCGCATGCCTATCTGAAGAGCATTTTTTTAAATCGAGATACAAACACATTGTAAGATGGTATTGGGGTATTTTATACCAAAATAGTGTCTGGTTTACCGGGAAAAACGCGAGGTAGTTGGGGAATTTAATACCATGACGGCATCTAGTTCAGTGGTCAGAGCAACTGAAGGTGCAATCCCAGCTTTGGCATTGAATTTTTCAGTCTGGCTTTACATTTCCAAGAAGCTACACTGTTTCAAGGTTTTCATGAGCTCCCTTATCCCCAAATAATTTATTACTTATTACATTTATAATTTATTTATTAATATATATTCATTATTTCTGAATATTCTCAAATATAACCTAAATGCTTTTGATTGAAATATATTTTTATTTTTTATTTAATTCTCACTAAATTGAATATAATTGTAAATAATCAGAAATAGCAGAATTTTACGACAAATCTTGCTAATTATAAGAATATAAAATAAACTATAATTTATATTCATAGTTTTCTAATATTCCCTAATCTTCGTTTCATTTTTACTTTCTCTACACGTACGATACACATAGTGTATAGAGAAGGTATTGTAATGCACCCAAAAATTAGATACCGACATTTCATCAGCTATGCATGTTTGGGTTCCCCTGAATCAAAAAAAAAAAAATGAAAAGCATTTATATGTTTATTTTTTTTGGTAGCGTTTATCGCCCGGTTTAACTTCTTATGGTACCGCAGGCGGTGACACTGATGATACATGAATGATGGAGCATCGGTGGAATGCGATGGCGGGGGAAACCGGAGTGCCCGGAGAAAACCCGCCCCCGAGCCGCTTTGTCCAACACAAATCTCACATGCGGTCGTTTGGGATCGCACCCCGGCCGTCTAGTTGAGAGGCAAGTGGTCTAACCACTCGGCCACGGCGCGGCCATTATGTGTCTGTGAACAGCATAGCTCAAAAAAGAAAAGTCAAATAAATACCAAAGTTGGTATTTAAGTTCGGTATCTTCCAAGGCTGCGACACGAAGATTTTCAAGAAAATCCCCCGCCACAGCTATCCTTTACATGGAAACATTTTCGAAAAAAATTATTTTCTAAAAATGGCCATAACGATTTTGATTAAAATGTCTTATATTAGATAATGATATTTTTACCTGACAAATAAAATGAATATCTTGAATTTTCTGGGAATAGCATCTGAAGACCACTTTATTCTGGATGCATTTTACGGAATTTTGCATAACTGGTAAACCGTAAGAGATAGACACAAACCTACTTAACAGAAAATGCAGAGCTCGTTAAAACACACAATTTATGTCATATGCGTTTTTTTCGTAGAATTTGCCATTTCTGAGATATTCCTTGTTGTTTGTTTCAGATTGAAAATACTAAAACATTTTCTCACGCAGAAAGTTGTAAACTCTTGGGCCCTGCATAGAAACGGATTTCAACTACATGTTAACCAGCTTTTAAAAGATTTGACTATCATTTTAGCCGAGTGTATTCCCTTATTTTCCTCCTACTTACAAGGGAGTTAAGACAATTTCTGCTAATGTTTATTTCGATTATCATAAAATCGACAGAAGAATGTGCTTATTGATAATAATTTAGCTAACGCGATGTGGAGAAACGCCATGTGAATGGAACAAATATTTTTCCTTTTAAGTATTACCGATATGTCGAACATTATGTGTTTGTTACGATCTTTCGTTTAAAGAATTTGTACCTACAGCTGTTTAAGCAACTTGAACAGTTTTAAACCACTGACATTCTCAAAATATGTATTTCCGTGATTACTTATAATTAAAACCATTTCTCTCCTTTGTTTCTCAGGATTAACACGAAGTAAATGCAAGGGTGATTTATATAGAGCTGACACATTTTTTCCATTAATAGTTTCAAAGCGTGTTATGCTAGCGACAACTTATTATACCTTAATTGTAGAGGGATTTTGGGAGATTATTTACCTCTATAGCAAATGTTGAAAATGTCCTCCATCCTGCATAAGGCACAACTCAACACGTCGTTCCATGTTACTGGCCACTCGTTGGAGGACTCGGTTGTCAATAGCTTGAATCTCCTTTGCGATGTTGTGCTTCAGATCGCCCAATGTCTGGGACGTGTGGCTTAAACCCTATCTTTTAAGTATCCCCACAGAAAGAAGTCCGGCGATGTCAAATCTAGAGAACTCGGTGGCCACAGGTTCCTAAAATTATCAAGAAACTTGCAATTAGGTAATGGATTCATTTGATGTATGGCAAACAAGTGAAGTAATCCAGTATTGCTTCACAAGGAAGAGTCGTTGATTTAATGTGTACTGCATTTTCACGCTGACCACAAAAACAAAATGTCGAAACAGCCGCCAACAATGCAATTACGAATAAAACATAAACATCTGCGCATCTAGTGACAAGGAATCGAAACTCCAGAACATTCTGCTTAATTTGGTGCTAAAATTGGTTCATTGAATGAATTTCCAACGGAATAATTAAAGAAAGAAATGTATCAGTTCTCTGTATAGAATTTAGATGAAAACTACCTCTAGCTTAAAAGTGTATACGTGTCACCGCTGTTGTTCTAGGAATATAAGTATTCCGTTTTCTCTGCACTGAATATTCAATGTTTTGTCTGGAGATATTTTTCATTCAGATGAATAATTAATGAAGCACCAAGTGAAGTGTGTCGCCGAGCCAAATCAAGGTCCTTTCCCCGCATTAAGAAACAGCTGGCCAGTGACATAATTTCTGGAATTATTTGAAAAACATCCACTCCTGAGAAACGGACGCTTTATCAGATATAGAGAAGGGATAGAGAAGTATTGTATTCTACCCAAAATTTTGATGTTCATATTTCACCGGAAATACATGTTTTAGGACCCTCTGAGTCCAAAAAAAGCACACACACGGACCTTTTTCTAAAAATGCTTTTTTTTTTACTCGGCGAACCTCAAAACACATTTCCGTTGAAATCTCGGCATCGCATGTTTGCAATTTGCGTTACAATACCTTCTCTAGAGAAAAGATAAAAAACATTTTTACTGAAAAATGTACCAGCATTTTTATTAAAAGACACCAAATTTGGTATTTGTCTTATCAAGGTCGAATCACGATTTTCACAAAATTCCCCCAGTCCCAAAGTACTCTTTACGTGAAAAAATTATCGTTAGTTTTGATTTTTTTTTAAAAATAATACCGAATTTGCATCAAATTGGAACACAATAAGATATTTGCATGTCTAAAAACTGTATATCTTGAACTTTCTGTGAAATCCTCTTTATTTTAAATGAATTTAGAGCAACTAGACAAAATGTGAAACTCACTGAAATATACAGATGTTTCAAGTAATTTCTTTGTGTAGTAGGTATTAGCCGTTTCTTAAAAAATAGTATTAATTGTTACGTCTTCAAATTCCTCTGGTTAAGGTCTAATGCGGCTTCTGGAAAGCACAGCTCATTTAAAAAAAAACAAAAAAAAAACTACATTGTAAGTTGTAGGTTTTAAACAATTCTATATTCCTATGTAGTAAGTTGATGCTATTCCAGAAAATTCAAAATATACATTTTAAATGTAAATATCCTTAATATACGGTATTTTAATAAGAGTAATAAGACTATTTCTGCTAATGTTTCTGATTAACATGAATTAAATAGAAGCATAAGCTTTTTAACAATAATTTGTTGTAGAGATGTAGAGAAAGTCATGTGAATGGAACACATCAGATTTTTTTGTACATTTGTTGCCTTAAGAAACCTAACAATGTCTTGCTGGGTCATGTGCCGCAGTCAGTTGAACAGTCGAGCCTGTGTCAGTGGGCAGGTCAAATGTTACCGCCACGTGGTTTTTGTGTTGAGCTAGTAAATTAGTGTGTGACCAGATTAAGCGACGGAGAACTGGATGCTGCAAAGAGGAGAAGATTCAACCGCGTTTATGGGCTCTATTGAGGATTTTCCGAATATTTTTAGAGAAACCATTGCTATCGAAGGCAATGTGTTCCATTCACATGACTTTCTCTACATTTCTGCAACAATGTAATGTTAAAAAGCGTATCCTTCTATTTACTTCAAAGCTAATCGAGAAAAAATTAGCACAAATAATCTTATTACTTGCTTCTTTGAAAGTAGAAGCGAAATAAGGGAGTACCATAGGTTAAATGGATAGCCAAAAGCTGGTTGGTATGTGAAGTTCCTCTGTTTGTATGGACAGGAGTTAACAAATCCCTGTATGAGAAAAGTAACTTTTTAAATGTGAAACCAAACACAAGGATTATTTCAAAAAGGATCAAACACGAAAAAATATATATAAATTAAACTGTGTGCTTTAACGTGCTCTACATTTTTTGTGTGGTAAGTTTTTGTCCATCTTTAGGGTTTAGCAGTTATGTTAAATTCATCCAGAATAAAGTGGCTTCAGAGGCTATTCCCAGAAAATTCAAAATATATATTTTATTTGTCATATTTGTAATATACGATATTTTAATCAAAATCGTTAGTCATTTTTGATCAAATCAAAACTTTCGAGAAAAAAAAATCCATGTAAAGGTTAGTTTGGGGTGGGGGTAGTTTCGTGTCACATCCTTTGAAGATACTAAACTTAAATACCAAGTTTGTTATTTTACCGACTTTCGTTTATGAATTATCCTGTGCACAGACACGCGGACACACACACACACGCGCGCGCGCGGACCTTTTTCTCAAAATGCTTTTTTTGACACAGGGGACCCTAACATATATTTCCGGTGAAATCTCGGTATCGGATTTTTTTGGTGGAGTGCAATGCCTTCTCTATACACTATATACATAGCGCGTATAGAGAAAGTAAAAATCTGGTGTGTTCCATTCACATGTCTTTCTGTATATCTCCGTAACAAATTATTGTTAATAAGCTTATCTTTTATTTATTTCATGCTAATCGAGAAAAATTAGCAGAAATAGCCTTATTTGTTGCTTTATTGTAAATAGAAGCCTAATAAGGGAGTACCATAGGTTAAAGTGAAAGCCAAAAGCTGGTTGCTATGTGACTGATGTTTCTTTGTTTGTATGGACAGGAGTTGACAAATTCCTGTATGAGAAAAGTATGTTTTTCAAAGCTGAAATCAAGAAAAAGGAATATCTCAAAAACAATCAACTCCACAAAAAAATGTATGTAACATAAATTGTGTGTTTTAACGTTGTCTACATTTTTTGTGTGTTAAATTTATGTCCATCTCTTACGGTTTAGTAGTTATGCAAAATTCATCCAGAATAAAGTAGTCTTTAGAGGCTATTCCCAGAAAATTCAAAATATACATTTTATTTGTCAGATAAATAACTTTAATATACGATATTTTAATTAAAATCGTTCGAGTCATTTTTGAGAAAATCAATATTTTCGAGAAAAGTTCCATGTAAGCGGTAGTTTGGGGTGGGAGGATTTTTCTCAAAATCTTCGTGTCGCATCCCTGGAAGATACTAAACTTAAATACCAAGTTTAGGATTTTACCGACTTTTCGTTTTTGAGTTAACGTGTTCACAGACACACTGACACACGAACCTTTTTCTGAAAATACCTTTTTTGGAAACAGGGGACCCTAAAACATATATTTCCGGTGAAATCTCGGTATCGGATTTTTTGGTGGAGTGCAATACCTTCTCTATACACTATGTACATAGTACGTGTAGAGAAAGTAAAAATCTGATGTGTTCCATTCATATGACTTTCTCTAGCTGCTACACAACATTCCTTATAAAAGACATCGAGATAAATATTAGCAGAATTGTTTTATTACTTGCTTCTTTGTAAGTGGAGGGGACATAAGGGAATATACTAGGCTAAATCGACATACAAATCGTTTAAAAGTTGGTCCTGTGTGAAACATTTGAAGTTCGGTTCGCTTTGCATGGCCTGCAGTAAAACAACAGAGATGAAACGATACCTCACTTACCGATTCAGAAAAGTTCTAAGTGGTTTAAAATTGAAACCAAAAACAAGGAATGTCTCAGAAGCGGTAGACGCTACATAAAAACGTGCATATATGACATAAATTGTGTTTTAACTTGATCTATATTTTTTGTGTTGTAAGTTTTTGTCTATCTCTTGCGGTTTAACCGTTGTACAAAATTTTGCAAAGCTCATCCAGAATAAAGAGATTTTCAGAGGCTATTCCCAGAAAATTCAAAATATACATGCTGTAAATATCTTCAATATACGGTATTTTAGTCGTTAGAGCCATTTTTGAAAACAACAAAATTTTCAAAAATTTTCCCAAGTGAAGAGTAGTTTGTTGTGGGGGGATACTCTTCAAAATGTTCGTGTCGCAACTTTGTAAGATGCTAAAGATACTGGTGTTTAACGGTCATTTCATTTTTACTTTCTCTATACGAACTATGTACATAGTGTATAGAGAAGGTATTGCACTCCACCAAAAATTTCGATAAGGAGATTTCACCGGAAATATATGTTTTAGGGTACCCTTTATCTAAAAAAAAAAGTATTTTCAGAAAAAGGTCCGTGGTGTGTGTTTGTGTCCGTGTGTTTGTGAACACGATAACTCAAAAACGAAAAGTCGGTAAAATACCAAACTTGGTATTTAAGTTTAGAATCTTCCAGGGATGCGACAAGAAGATTTTGAGAAAAATCCCCCACCCCAAACTACCCTTTACATAGAACTTTTTTCAAACATTTTGATTTTCTAAAAAATGGCTCTAACGATTTTAATTAATATATCGCATATTAAAGGCATTTACCCGACAAATAAAATGCATATTTTGAATTTTCTGGGAATAACCTCTGAAGACTACTTTATTCTGAGTGAATTTTCCGGAATTTTGTATAACTGCTAAAGAGAAAGACAAAAACTTACCACACAAAAAATGTAGAGCACATTAAAACACACAATTTATGTAGTATACATTTTTTTCTTGGAGTTGATCGTTTTTGAGATATTCCTTGTTTTTGTTTTCAGGGTCGAAAATCTTAACTTTTCTCATACAGGAATTTGTCAACTCATGTCCATACAAACAAAGGAACTTCAGTCATATAGTGACCAGCTTTAGACTATCGTTTTAACCTATGCTACCCCCTTATTTCTGCTAATTTTTCTAGATCAGCATGAAGTAAATAAAAGCATAAGCTTTTTAAGAATAATTTGTTGCAGGGATATAGAGAAAGTCATGTGAATGGTACACATCAGATTTTTTAGCTATGCTGTCAACAGATACATACACAGGCACACACGCGCGGACGTTTTTCTAAAAATGCTTTTCTCTCTCCACTATGTACATTGTACAAACGGGCTAGAGAAAGTAAAACTGACTCTGACAAATGCCAACCGATGAGAAGAGCATAGCGTCACGAATCATAACAGCAGTAATCATGAAACATAATTGTAATAACTAATAATGCTCGAATCATACAGAAGTGCCGTCTTTAATATTTGCATTAATACGTGGTAGTAAAATAAACAGCAGCATAATGTTGGTCGGCACTAATCAATAATAAAATATGCGAACCGCAAACACGCAAGTATAATAATTAACATTGAAAATTATAGCAATAAATTGAGTTTGTAATCTTTTCCCTCTCGGTAATTAATGTCATGGCCTTGAAGACGGCATTCATTACGTTAATGCAATTCCAATTGCATTTCTGTACAGGGTTGCCAGATTGGGGGAAAAATCGTGGATTGGGCTATTAAATTAATCACTTTGCGAGCGAATTTTAATTGTGGCGATTTACGAATTTTTGGGCCGTTTCAAAAATTAAATAATATATTAAAATGTATATAGCTATATTATATTCGTTTAGTCACTGCTATGAAAATAGTGCTAGCTGTAAAAATCCTGCAATCTCCAATCACAGAAGAGAGATGCTATACTGTTTTCCTTGTTCCCTTTTTTGCAACCGCAGTCGCACGATTTCAAGAGAACGTCTTACTTTCTTTAAACGTACTATGTACATAGTGTATAGAGAAGGTATTGTATTGCACCCAAAAATTCGATACCGAGATTTCACCGGAAATATATGTTTTGAGACCCCCTGAATCCAAAAAAAATCATTTTTAGAACAATTGTCTGTGCATGTGTCTGTCTGTCTGTGTGTGTGTGTCTGTGGGCAGCATAGCTCAAAAATGAAAAGGCCGTTAAAAAGCAAACTTGGTATTTAAGTTTGATATCTTCCAAGGATGCGACACGAAGATTTGCAAGAAAATCCCCCCAACCGGAACTACCCTTTACATGCAACTTTTTTCGAAAATTTTGATTTTCTTAAAAATGGCTCTAACGATTTTGATTAAAATGTTGTATATTTAAGATATTTACTTGACAAATAAAATGTATATCTTGAATTTTCTGGGAATAGCTTCTGAAGACTATTCTGGATGAATTTAACGGATTTTTGTATAACTGCTCAACCATAAACTTACCACACAGAAAATATAGAGCACATTAAAACACACAATTTATGTTATGTGCATTTTTTTTTTTTCGTGGAGTTGATCGTTTTAAAGATATTCCATGTTTTTAGTTTCGGCTTTGAAAAAATACTTTTTTCATACAGGAATTTGTCAACTCCTGTCCATACAAACAAAGGAACTTCAGTCACATAGCAACCAGCTTTTGACTATCACTTTAACCTATGGTACTTCCTTATTTCGCTCCTACTTACAACGAAGACTATTTCTGCTAATGTTTTCTCAATTAGCATGAAGTAAATAGAAGCCTAAGCTTTTTAAGAATACTTTTTTGCAGAGATGTAGAGAAAATCATGAGAGTGGAACACATCAGATTTTGTTAATCAAATACAGCAGATCAGTGCAAATACATCTTAACATATTTTATGTAGTGATGTTGATGTTTGAATAGCACATTGTTACTGTAAATGCAGTTTAAATGAAATGAAATGACCTGTTATTTATGGACGCTCTTTAACTGCTTTGTTTCTCAGCGTCCCATTCTATACTGGGCGTGAAAGATCACTTAATTTTGCTCAGAGGCCTCTCTTATCAGGCTTGAGGTTATTTTACGTGCCGTAAATCTACGACACGGGACCCACGGCTTTACTTCCATTCCAAAGGAAGCCATGCTAAGGATTTTTACGCCCGAAAAAATCCATCGTCCTCTGCCGGGTTTGAACCCGCGACCTTGGTTATATGAAGTTAGCATGGTAACCATTACACCACGGAGGGAGACTAATGCAGTTTAAAGGCGCTTATACAGTAATATGAGTAAATGCTACTATTTATAATGGGTAAGTGGGAAAACAAGCACTTTAACGAGAGCTGACGCTCCTGCTGTGCGAAATGTCCCGGGTTTGATTCTTGGCTGGGGATGAGAATTTTTCTCTAGCCAAAATTATTCCCTATCTTCCCCAGAGTATAGAAGTATGCACGAGAGTATGAATATGTATGTAATCTAATTAATAAAATCCGATGACAACACGAGTTATCATTTGGTTACATGTTCCAAAGGAAAATGTCGCCGATATGACCATGAAGTTAAATGAAACATTAATAGTGGTGGAGTTGGTTTGTGATCCTGAACTAAATAAATGGCTTTAGAAGGCTCCCAAATAAATGAGGAGCAATAGTACCTACTACAAATCTTAAAGAATTTTTTCAACCACCTAGAAAGAAAACATCATTGTGAAATGAATTGGGCGACTTCAATATATAACCTGTTGGTGTAAACACAGTGGCTGAAATCTTGTTCCAAGTGTTGACTTTATACATTTTATTCCTTCCTAAGGATTACTTTCTACCTTCCTACAGCCCAAACTTTTTGAAATCTCGTATTTGTTATAGGTTTAGTACTTGCTGATATTTGCAGATGACCAGTGTGTGCTTGTATGTACGTGTGTATCTCAAAATCCATTTAACCGATTTTGAAATGTATCACCGTTGAAAATCCTCTGTCTTTTCTATAATATTAAAATAGTGATTTTTATGTCTTGAATCTTCTGCAGCTTTGACCAATTTGCTGTATGATACCTATTCAGAACATTATTGATTGGCAGGTTTGTACTTTGCAACCGGCGAATAACTTCTGGTTTAAAATAAAATTCAGATGAGTTCCATTCTGGTAGGGTTTTTATGATCCGTATGTTGGTTTACATGAGAAATGGTCAACATTTTTCCATCCAATATATTCCTTTCCCTTCCAATATGCCTTTTCAGTAGCTTTCAATTCTGGTTATAAAATTTATATTTTGTGTACTGGTGCCCAGCTAGTTATATTTAACCCTTAGTTACCTGCACTAGTATACTACATATACTGTTTTTCCATTAATTCAAGTTTAAAACTGGAGTTGCAGTATAAATATTTGGGAATAAACCTATAAAATTAGTGTATAAAATAATATAGAAAATAGAAATGAAAATAAATGTAGATCCTTTATTAATATTTTTCTTCCCAATTAAAAGTTTATATTCTCCTAAACCAGTTTTCATAATGCTGCCAAAGGCACTACCAAAAAAGTAGTTCAAATGGCCATGAGTGTTAGGTGATAGGTAATGGCCACCCATTCTAAGACAAGTGTTGCAAGTTCAGATCCCATTGATTATGGTAAAGGACGGGGAGAGCCCAAGTAAAATAATCGGTGTGATGCTTGGAAGTTAATGAGGTTACATTTGGCTGTAGTTGTGTCGGTTTCCTCTTTTATTTATTTAAAAAAACCACTGCAATTTTAGGACAAAAATTATATATATATATTTTTACAATATAAAACAGTCTTGATTACTTGTCGTTGAAGGTTAATACAACATGATAGCCCTAGAGTACAAACCTATTTGTATAGTTACACTTAAAACAAGCAGAACTTACAGGTACGGACAGGCAACAAAGGGTTAAAGTTTGATGTCACTGTATGGACTCTTCCTCAGGCGATTGTCACGAGGAGTAACTGCTATTGAATCAAATAGGTAAGTTTTAGAATTCAATTATACAATTTTACTTCACTCGCGAACTTGGAGGAACAAAACGTCAATTAAGTTAACACATCGATAACATAATGGTATACAATATCAGTATGGTCGATGGAGTTTTACTCAATGGCTTGTTTAATACGCACACGTGATTGTCTTATTACTCACATAAATTTCTTTGCAAATCATTTTCATCTTCCACAATTAACAGGTTAAGTTATGTCCAATAATTTTGTACATATCTTCTTAGGTAAGTCTATTTCTTTAAGAGATTAATTATTCTCTAAATTTACGCAATACAACATCGTGATATTCAACTAAATTACTCCTGTGTACACTTCTTCTTTTTTACTTTCTCTACACGCACTATGTACATAGTGTATAGAGAAGGTATTGCACTCCACCCAAAAATTCGATACCGAGATTTCACTGGAAATATATGTTTTGGGTCCCTCTGAATCCAAAAAAGGCATTTTTAGAAAAATATCCGTTTGTGTGCCTGCCTGTCTGTGTGTATGTGTGTGTGTGTTTCTGTGGGCAGCATAACTCAAGAACGAAAAGACCGTTTAATACCAAACTTGGTATTTAAATTTGGTATCTTCCAAGGATGCGACACGAAGATTTTCAAGAAAATTCCCCCACCCCCAACTACCCTTTACATGGAACGTTTTTCGGAAATTTTTATTTTCTTAAAAATGGCTCTAACGATTTTGATTAAAATATCGTATACTAAAGATATTTACCTGACAAATAAAATATATATCTTGAATTTCCTGGGAATAGCCTCTGAAGACTGCTTTATTCTGGATAAATTTTACGGAATTTTGCATAACTGCTAAACCGTTAGAGATGGACATAAACTTACCACACAAAAAACGTAGAGCACATTAAAACACACAATTTATGTAATATACATTTTTTTCGAGTAGTTGATAGTTTTTGACATATTCCTTGTTATTAGTTTCAGCTTTGAAACACATACTTTTCTCATACATGAATTTGTCAACTCCTGTCTATACAAACAAAGGAACTTCAGTCACATAGCAACCAGCTTTTGACGATCACTTTAACCTATGGTAGCTTATATTTACAAGGAAGCAAGTAATAACACTATTTCTGCTAATTTTTTCTGGATTAGCATGAAGTAAATAGAAGCATAAGCGTTTTAATAATATTTTTTGCAGAGATGTAGAGAAAGTTATGTGAATGGAACACATCAGATATTTTAAAAGGTGTTATTAAAAGTAGGGTGTTTTCATTTCCAGGAGTATAAAGCAAAAGATATAGATCGGAAGAGGATTTCCCATTTAAGAAAAAATGTAAGTATTTTAAAATTGAAGCCATGGACAGGGAGTAGGTATATATAAAATGTTTACCTCTACAAAATAAATGTAAATGATGTAAATTGTTTATTTTGGTGGGTTTTACATTTTTATGCAGTAAGTTTTTGTTTATCTTTAACGGTTTACCAGTTATGAAAGTGTCGTTCAGCATGAGGAAAAAGCATTTAATGTACAGCATTTTAACCAAAATCGTTAGTGGCTTTTTTAGAAAATCGAACATTTCGAAAAGGGTAGTTTGGGGTGGGGAATTTTATGAAAATCTTAATGTCTTATCCTTGGAATATATTAAACTGAAATACAAATTTGAGGGTTAACCGACTTTTCGTTTTTACTTCCTCTACACGTATTATGTACGGTATTACATTGCACCCAAAAAATCGAAACCGAGGTTTCGCTGGATATAGACGTTTTAGGGTCCCCTGTAGCCAAAAACGGGATTTTCAGACAAGTTCCGCGTATGTGTTTGTTCCTGAACACGATAAGTCAAAAACGAAAAGATGCTAAAATACCAAACTTGGTATTTAAGTTTAGTATCTTCCTGAGATGCGACACAACGTTTTTGAGACAAATCCCAAACTACCCTTTACATGGAAAAATGTACGAAAATTGTGTTTTTCTCAAAAATGACTGTAATAATTTTGATTAAAATATAAATGTATATCTTGAATTTTCTGGGAACAGCCTCTGAAGCCAGCTTTATTTGGGATGAGTTTGGCGGAATTTTGCATAACTGGTAAATCATAAGAGATACATAAAAAACATTACTCAACAAAATATGTAAATCTCGTTAAAACACACAAGTTATGTTGTATGCATTTTTTCACGGGGTTGACCGTTTTTGAGATTTTCCTTGTTATTGGTTTCAGTGTTAAAATACCTACGGAAATTTGTCAGTTCCATGAACTTCAATCATATTGCGACCAGCATTTAAAAAATTTAACTATCTGTTTAGCCTATGGTATTCCCTTATTTTCCTTCTACTTATAAGGAAGCAAGTAATATGACCATTCCTGCTATTTTTTTCTCAATTAGCGTAAAGTAACCAGAAGAATAAACTTTTTAACAATAATTGTTACAGAGAAAGACATGTGAGTAGCTTAACGTCCTTTAACCTGGTTGGTCATAGATAGATAGATAGATAGATTGTTTATTTGCCAGAACAATGCAGAGTTTGTGTAGCAACGTCAACAAATGCATAAATAAGAAAACAAGTTACAAAAACATATTACTTTTACAATTATAAAACTGAAACAGTATGCAATGGATTGGAGAGCAGAACAGTCTTAAGTTTTCTTTTGAATAATGATAAGGGCAAGGTTTTTACATTATTAGTAAGGCTATTAAATAGGTTTAAAGATATGGTTTCAAATGAATTTTGGACTTTGCTATACTTACATTTTATAATACAAATATTTGTAGTATTTCTTGTGGAATAATTGTGAACAGAGGAACACAATGTATAAGAGTTTATATTCATTTTGACAAATAGTATACAATTAAGAACAAATAAAGATACCATAGTCAATATACCCAACTTAATAAAGAAAGGTTTGAGATGTGTCCTAGGGGATACACCACTCATGAGCCTATCGAAAATGAATGAACTTGTTGCAATGAACGTTTAAATTATCTCGGGGCCCATGGGGCTTAAATGCGCCTTCTCAAGAGAACTGAAGAAAAAAGAAATCTGATGTGTACCATTCACATGACTTTCTCCATATCCCTGCAACAAGTAATTCTTAAAAAGCTTATACTTTTATTTACTTTATGCTAATCAGAAAAAATTAGCAGAAATAGTCTTATTACTCGCTTCCTTGTAAGTAGAAGCGAAATAACGGACAACCGTAGGTTAAAGTGATAGTCAAAAGCTGGTTGCTATGTCAATGAAGTTCCTTTGTCTATATGGATAGGAGTTGACAAGTTCCTGTATGAGAAAAGTATACGTTTTTCATAGCAGAAACCAAAAATAAGGAATGCCACAAAAACGACGAACTCCACGAAAAAATGTATATGACATAAATTGTGTGTTTTAATGTGCTCTACATTTTTTGTGTAGTAAGTTTTTGTCCATCTCTTACGGTTTAGCAGTTATTCAAAATTTAGTAAAATTCATCCAGAATAAACTACTCTTCAGAGGCTATTCCCAGAAAATTCAAGATATGCATTTTATTAGTCAGGTAAATATGTTTAATATACGAAATTTTAATCAAAATCGTTAGAGCCATTTTTGAGAAAATCAAAATTTTCGAAAAAAGTTCCATGTAAAGGGTAGTTGGGGTGGGGGGATTTTTCTCAAAATCTTCGTGTCGCATCCCTGGAAGATACTAAACTTAAATACCAAGTTTGGTATTTTACCGACTTTTCGTTTTTGAGTTATCGTGTTCACAGACACACGGACACACACACAAACACACCCACACCCACATACACACGGACTTTTTTGTGAAAATGCTTTTTTTGGATATTGGAGACCCTAAAACATATATTTCCGGTATCGATTTTTTGGTGGAGTGCAATACTTTCTCTATACACTATGTACATAGTGCGTATGGAGAAAGTAAAATACTTATCCTAAACGAGATTCGAACTCTCGACCTGTTGAATGATACGTGTAGAATAAATTCGCCTCTCCGCAGGGAAATTCCTCGCAGTTCTGTCGCTCATTTTACCACGCGTTTGTGACGTCACCGTTGTCAAGGAAATCCGCACAGCATTCTTCGGTTCATCACTTTAGCGTATTCCTTTTGCGAGGCTTCCTGCTATGTGATGCTCCAAAGGGAATTGGAGAGTTACCTGGTGCGCTGAATTCAGAGCTTCGGATGGCAGGGGGCCGGTGAAGGAAGATTCTCGGATTCCCGACTAATCCAACTGTTCAGCAAAACACATTAACGCTCACTCGCACACCGAGGACAAAATCAACTAAAGACGCATCTATCAGGTATGTATAATCTTTGGATTTTTGAAAACTTTATTTTTTCCGTTTAATATACCTATGTCGTCTTTAACATCTGCGTCATACCGGCCAAAAATAAATAGTTTACTAATAAGAATTTAGCAATAATTAATGAAAAACCAACAGCCAAATTAATATAAATCTATAATTTTTGGAATGGGATGTAAGCATATCATTAGAAAGCCAATACAATTCTGAGCATCTGTTTAAACTTTGTGTTATATTGACGAATAAATAGGACGTAACTTAAGATCTGCTGAATATATTGGTGAAATTTAATTTTCGCGGAGGGTGTAGCTCTCCCACATCTGGCCTTCCGACATAAAGGCGCCAACTCATTCCACCATGTTCAAATCTGGACATCGAAACGCGTCCCGATTACCAACACCAACACCATGTTTAGTGGAGCATGTGTCTGCAATAGATGCCCAGAAGAAAGCTTCACTGTATGTAATGGCTTTTAAAAAATATTTTATAATTCCACCATGCTCAAGGTAGGTACGTTGAAGGTCTCCTAACACCACCCTTGAGCCAATTGGAAAATAATATTTAAATTTAAACAAAACTGTCCGCCAATTCTAGTCAAGCATCAGATTTTCTAATTGGCAAATTCAGCCTGGGTTGCAATTCCTCGACGAAGTCCGGGACAAGTCCGTCATAACACGCGCAGACTCTACGTCGCTCCTGGTCAACTTTCCACCACTAAGAATCTAAGTTGCCTATTATTCTAAAGTCAAGTGGGGGAAAGTGTAATTCCAAATAGGCCAGCAATTAAGAAATTATAAAATTCGAGGAAAAGTAAAGTCAAAGGGAAAGTCTGAATGAATGGATGGATGGACGGATGGATGGACGGATGGACGGATGGACGGATGGACGGACGGATGGATGGATGTATTGCCGTCGCAAAACTTCTGGAACCGTGACCCTGACCGCCAACCCAGCTACCGAGCCTACTTATCGGGATTCGTGATATGATACTTGGCTTACTTAGAGTCACAGCGAGCAAACTTTGTACAGTCTGTATCGAAAGTGTTCCGCATATGTTTGTATTCAAAGTGGGCAGTATATAGTGTTCATTTTATTTATTTTATTTTTTTAACCATGGCTCCTACGTTTTCAAAGTTAAGTGGCAAGGTATTACTTAGTCAGAGCAGAGAAATAATTGCAAATGTCCTTGACTTCATGAAACAAGAGGCAGAGATGAAGAAAGAAAATGTATGTTCCCCGAGTTCTTCAAAAACCTGTAGAACGTGAATGAAAGAATAGCCAAGGCAACTGATATTTCACTGAGTTCCGTTTCCAGGGTTCTCAAAGATAAGAAAGAAAGGGAAAAAAACTTAATATAACACTTTTAAAATAAAAGATGTGGAACAGTTGTGTCGCCAGCGAATTGCAGAAATTGGCAGGCCAAAATGGAAAAATGTTTGTCGACTTGTTGAGAACATTGAAAATCATTAGAAAGTATTGTAGAAAATCAAATAGAAAGAATTCTAATCGAGGCTAATGGTGCAGAAAGTAGCGATAACGTTGACGTGAGCGAAGACGAAGGACTGTCAGGTGTGGAAGAATTGGAGGCAGACGATTGACATTGTTTATATAGTAGGCCATTTGTATAGATGTTTTGTAGATATGAATATACATATGAAAACACATGTTTATTAGTGCAGCGACGTATAGTGCAGGTGACAGATATTTGACATTGAATGTGACAGGCACTCTTCCAGCATGCATGAATCGACTGGTGAGCTGCTTATCTGAAAGAACTACTCGCTTCCTAGCTCTCATTAAGATTTTCACACGGCCAGATCTATTGCGCCAGTTATATATATATATATATATATATATATATATATATATACCCGGAGGACGTGACATCAACGAGATTGCCTAATCCGACGAACTCCAACTCGACAAAGAGTCGAGATACAAAAGGAGGTGTTCACCATTAACCATACATCTCATACGGTCACCTCAATGAGGGCGGGTTTTCCTGTATAACTATTGTTCGTGGCGATGGTGTTCACTCGTTTACATTTTGTATCTTGGGTTAGCACCCCATTTTTACTTTCTCTACACGTACTGTGTACATAGTGTATAGAGGAAGTATTGTATTGCAACAAAAAATTCGATACCGAGATTTTACCGGAAATACATGTTTTGGGTCCCCCCGAATAAAAACAAACATTTTTTGGAAAAAGATCCGTGTGTGTCTGTGTGTCTATGGACCGCATGGCTCAAAAACGAAAAGACCGTTTAATACCAAACTTGGTATTTTACTTTGGTATCTTCCAAGGATGCGACACGAAGATTTTCAAGAAAATTCCCCCACCCCAATTACCCTTTACATGGAACTTTTTTCGAACACTTTGATTTTCTCAAAAATGGTTCTAACGATTTTGATTAAAATATCGTATATTAAAGATATATACCTGAAAAAAAATACGTATATCTTGAATTTTCTGGGAATAGCCTCTGAAGACTACTTTATTCTGGATGAATTTTGCATAACTGCTAAACCGTAAGAAATGGATAAAATCTTTTACACCAAAAATGTAGAACACATTAAAACACACTTTATGTTATATAATTTTTTTTTCGAGGAGTTGATCGTGTTTTAGATACTCCTTGTTTTTTGTTTCAGTTTTGAAGAACTTACACTTTTCTCATACGGAATTTGTCAACTCCTGTCCATACAAACAAAGGAACTTCAGTCACATAGGAACCAGCTTTTGACTGCCACTGTGGTACTCCCTTATTTGCAAGGAAGCAAGTAATAAGACCATTTCACTATTTTTTCAAAATTAACAAGAAAGATATAGAAGAATAAGCTTTTTAAGAGATGTAGAGAAAGTCATGTGAATGGAACATCAGATTTTTATGCACACATTCACACTTTCATTTATACTTCCAGACTCTGAGGAAGGTAGGGATACTCTTGACAAGAGAAACATTCTAACCCGAAACCCTCGCACAGTAGGCAGATGCTCTACATACTGACAAGGTTGTTTTACGTGCCGTAAATCTACGACACTAAGCCATGCTCGTCCTCCGCCGGGTTTGAACCCGCGACCTTGGGTATATGAAGTTAGCATGGTAACCACTACACCACGGAGGGCGACTACATACTGACAAGAAATCTATTGCTCATATCGCAAATACCTCAAAAGTATTCCTGTGTTCATCAATGTGGTATAAGAAGCCCGTGCTCAAAATGAAGCTGCTGTTTTTAATTTGAAGTACCTGAAAAATATCGGGTCGAAGCAGTGGAACATCAAGAGATGGGCATCCGTTGCGTGTAAGCCGACGTTCCAGGGGCGCGGAGGCGACCGTCCTGGTTATCGTCTTGCAGGGACGAATGCGAAGCAGAAGTGACGAGTGTTCATGTAGTGGTTAAAACACAAGTTGGTTAGGAAATATTGACAACAAATAATCGCGTCATGTGTACAGTCTTCTTCACATGGCAACAGTGCTATAGATAGCTTATATTTGTTGCATGGGCTTCGTGATAAAGGATAACTTTTTTACTTTAACTTTTGAGTATAGTAATAAGCTCCTTGCCGAAACATTTTTTTTAATTTATTAATTGTTCTTTCGTTACATTGCAATATGTGGATCCTGTTTTGAGATTGGATCCCACTCTAGGATGTATATCGTCAGAAATTATGTTTATTGGTTATTCTTGATAATTATTAATACATTTATTTATACAAAGATTGGTCTAACGTGTCAATTTTGCATAATTTACAATTCATGTCTGTTTCCAAAAACCAATTTGTACTGTATGGATTCTTAGAATATTCATATATATTATATTTATAACACTGCATTAATTATTACTAGTATTTTTTGATTGAATGAAATTCTCTGTAGAGTAGATGTGAGTAATGAAGTAACTTTTTAATTCTGACCTAAACTAGCTTTTGTTTCTATACAATTCCTTTACAGTAGATGGACCTTTTTGGAATGTCTGCAAATTAATTGTTGGTCTATGTAAGTCCTCTCTGTGTCTAGTCTCTTTGTTATCTGCAGTTTTTGTAAACTTTTCTGGGTTATTTATTACAAATAACAATACGGCTAGAGTATATTCGCAAGCTAATAACAAACTTCAAAACTTTTGAATAGTGGCATACAGTGAGTTGATTGTCTTGCCTCTGTTATTATACAGGGTTACTACAAAAGAAATAGACAACTTCAACTGCCTGTAAAACAAAAACTATTAGAGATAGCAACCTAATTATTTTATAGGTATGTTGTGAAACTCTCAAAGTTTCGTTTGTTACTATTGGTAACGCTGTAGTGTTTTGTTTGTTGTTGCAGAAACTGAAATGGCGGAAAATCCTGTGGAAAAGGTATATTGCGTGTTGGAATTTGCTAGAACGCAATCAGCAACTGTTGTCCAACGACATTTTAGAACACGTTATCACAAAACGCCACCGACTAGACAGTCAATCTACGACTGGTATAGAAAATTCGAGACAACGGGATGTTTGTGCAAAGGGAAGAGCTCGGGAAGACCAAGAGTTTGGAAGAAAACGTTGAACGTGTTCGTTCTGCCTACATAAGAAGCCCACAGAAATCGACATCTAGGGCAAGCATGCAATTACAAATTCCACAGCAAACTGTGTGGTAAATCTTGCGGAAGCGACTGCACATGATGCCTTACAGATTACAGATGTTGCAGTTTCTGAGTGAAGAAGATAAGGTCATACGGCGTGACTTTTGCATCGACATGTTGCGACATGATGAAGACGATGCTGGTTTTTGTGAGCGCATCATTTCATTTTTGTGGTAACGTATTCTAAAATGTCGTTGGACAACAGTTGCCGATTGCGTTCTAGCAAATTCCAACACGCAATATGCCTTTTCCACAGGATTTTGCGCCATTTCAGCTTCTGCAACAAGAAACAAAACACTGCAGCGTTACCAATAGTAACAAACGAAACTTTGAGAGTTTCTCAACATACCTCCAAAATAATTCGTTTGCTATCTCAAATAGTTTTTGTTTTACAGGCAGTTGAAGTTGTCTATTTCTTTTCTAGTAACCCTGTACTTTATTACCTTTCTTTTCATACACTTTTCGGCATCTACCTAATTTCCCCAGAATATTACTCCATAGGTCATCAATGAATGGAAATAAACATAGCTAATAACCTGTTTTAGAATTCTCTTATTTGTTCTTTACACAGGCCGTGTATAAGATGAGGTTGGAAAGGAAGAATCAGACTGAAAAATCCAATGTCCTACGGATCTTCTGGTTGCTCTAACCATCAACTATATGCCGTCATGACATTGAATTGCCCACTGATTCGCATTTTTACACGAGATCTGTGGTTTACCGGACAAAAAGTGAATAGTTAGAATCAGTTAATGATATGCTGGTATGTTGCCTAGGTAACATACCAGCAACCGGACGAAAACCTAAAGATCCGTGGCACAAAGTCCGACGGGGATTGAATTTTTGTGACAAAGGGCATTGAATCTTTCAGTTGATTCTACCTTTCCAAGAGCCTTTAATTGCACACACAGACAGATCTGCGGTGGACTTTGAATCTTAGTTTTGCCAACACCAGAAAACGCTATACCACATATTTAGTCCCGAATATGTACGAGAATATCCAGGAATTAACGAGTGTTTCCACAATCCAGCTGCGAGATCGCTGTACAGCGTCTGTCGAAACTCGAGTGATTACCTCGAATTATTTTCCGTGTTCTGCGAGCTTTAGATTAAACAAGCAGTTGTGCTTTCTGTGATTGTTCAAAACGGACAAAATGATTGAGTTGGATTTATAAATGTTCGGATGTTGACAGCTGCAGAAATTTGCAGTGTGAAAGAAGAGTGAGAAAGTGATATGAAATGCTGAAAAATGGATGAAGAAATGCACATGACGAAACTAAATCTGGACGTCCAATACTCGTCCTAGGTTATATACCCCTGAATGAGTTACACAATTCGTTCCTAAACATTTCTCCTTATTGTTTGCAGAAATTGTGTCCCGAAATGTGGAGGCAACCGGCAACGGGAATTCTAAAGCTCGAGGACAGTTAGCACAATTGCTTAAATAACGGGGGTGATTATTCATAAAGCAGGCTTTCGATTTGTAATTTCCTTTTTACTTTCCCTACACGCTTAGAGAAGGTAATGCATTCCACCCAAAATTCGATACTGAGATAACTCAAAAATGAAAAGTCGGTAAAACACCAAACTTGGTATTTAACTTTAGTATCTTCCAGAGATGCCACACGAAGATTTTGAGAAAAATCCCCTCACCCCCAACTACCCTTTACATGGAATTTGTTTAGAAATTTTTAATTTTCTCAAAAATAGCTGTAACGATTTTGATTAAAATATCATATATTAAAGATATTTCCCTGACAAATAAAATGTATGAATTTTCTGGGAATAGCCCCTGAAGACTACTTTATTGTGAATGAATTTTACGGAATTTTACATAACTGCTAAACCGCAAGAGATGGAGAAAAAGTTACCACACAAAAAATGTAGAGCACGTTAAAACACACAATTTATGTTATATACATTTGTTTCGTGGAGTTGATCGTTTTTTAGACATTCCTTGTTTTTGGTTTCAGCCTTAAAGAAGCTTTACTTTTCTTATACAGGAATTTGTCAACTACTATTCATACAAGCAAAGGAACTTCAATCACATAACAACCAACTTTTGACTACCCTTTTAACCTATGGTACTCCCTTATTTCGTTTCTACTTACAAGTAATAAGACTATTTCTACTATTTTTTTCTCCATTATCACGAAGTAAATAGTGCATAAGCTTTTTTACAATAATTTGCTGCAGAGATGTAGAGAAAGTCATGTAAATGGAACACAGCAGATTTTTTAATATTTTTTTCTGAATAACTTATTGCCAGATGGCCATTGCTCCTGGATGACTCTGGTAGCAATTTTAACTTAATCCATGAAAGGACGCTCCGTTAATGAGAGAACGAATATTATTACATGCCGCTTAAAACAGCAAAGATAAAATGCGTAATTGTATTGTCCATCAAGAGAACGGTTGAAAGATTAATTTGTTTCAGAGAGGGGGAAGGGAATACTCCCTCTTGCTTGCATTTAAATATCCTGAATTCACTATAAGATTATAAGATGGATTCTCTATGTACGAAACTCTTATAATGTGATTTATGTTGAATGAATGAATGAATAAGTGTATTTATTGAGAAAACAATATTATATATTCAATTGCAACAATCGCACGGGTCCACATACCGTACGTGCTTTTGTAATACACACTAAAAAGCAATATTAAAACAACAACAAAAAATATGATGTGTTCCATTCACATGACTTTCTCTACGTCTGCAAAAAATTTTTGTTAAAAAACTTTCGCTTCTATGTACTTCATGCTAATTGAGAAACAATTGGCAGAAATAGTCTTATTACTTGCTTCCTTGTAAGTAGAAGTGAAATAAGGGAGTACCATAGGTTAAAGTGAAAGCCAAAAGCTGGTTGCTATGTGACTGGTGTTCCTTTGTTTGTATGGACAGGAGTTGACAAATTCCTGTATGAGAAAAGTACAAGTTTTTTGAAGCTGAAACCAAAAACAAGGAATATCTCAAAAACGACCAACTCATCGAAAAAATGTATTTTACATAAATTGTGTGTTTTAATGTGCTCTACATTTGTTGTGCAGTAGGTTTTTGTCCATCTCTTACGGTTTAGCAGTTATGCAAAATTCCTCCAGAATAAAGCAGTCCTCAGAGGCTATTCCCAGAAAATTCAAGATATACATATTATTTGTCAGGTAAATACCTTTAATATACGACATTTTAATCAAAATCGTTAGAGCCATTTTTGAGAAATCAAAAAAGTTTCATGTAAAGGGTAGCTGGGGGTGGGGGATTTTCTTGAAAATCTTCGTGTCGCATCCTTGGAAGATACTGAACTTAAATACCAAGTTTGGTATTTAACGGTCTGTTCGTTTTTGAGCTATGCTGCCCAAAGACACACACACACGGTCATTTTTCTAAAAACCTTTTTTTTTGTATTCAGGGTCTCGCAAAACATGTATATCCGGTGAAATCTCGGTATCAAATTTTTGGGTGCATTACAATACCTTCTCTATACTATGTAGATAGTTCGTATAGAGAAAGTAAAAATTAAAAGAGTAAACACGAAAATAAAAATCTGATGTGTTACACTCACATGACTTTCTCTAGCTGCTCTACAAACCTCCTAAAAAGATTATTCTTCTTTGTACACAATGCTAATTGAGATAAATATTAGCAGAATGTTATTACTTAGTTCCTAATAAGTAGAAGAGAATAAGGGAATGCGCTATGCTAAAATGATTGCCAAATGTTTTAAAAGCTATCGTTATGCGATTGTCTTTACAAATCACTTCTTTGCTTGGCCAGGAGTAGAACAAAAGAAAAGCGGAATACCTCCTGTCTGAGAAAAGTTTAAGTACTTCACAATTGAAACCAATAACAAGGAATATCTCAGAAACGGTTACCTCCACAACAAAAACGTAAAGGACATAAATTGTGTGTTTTGTCGCTATGTACATTTTTTGTGCAGTGAGTTTTTTTCTATCTCTTACGGTTTAGCAGTTAAGCAAAATCCATCCAGAATAAAGAGCTCTTCAGAAGTTATTCCCCAAAAATTCGAGATATACATTTTATTTCGGACATAAATAGCTTTAATATACGGGATTTTAATCAAAATCGTTAGAGCCATTTTTAAGAAAAATCATCCATATAAAGGGTAGTTTGTGGTGGGGGATGTTTTTGAAAATCTTCGTGTCGCATCCTTGGAAGATACTAAACCTAAATACCAAGTTTGATATTTAAAGGTATTTTCGTTTTGGGGCTATGCTGTCCACAGGCACACACACACACACACACACACACACGGACCTTTTTTTAAAATATTTTTTCGGACTTAGGGGGCCCCAAAACATATATTTCCGGTGAAATCTCGGTATCGAATTTTTGGGTGCATAACAATCCCTTCTCTATCCCTATGTACATTGTACATATGGGGCTAGAGAAAGTAAAAATCTGATGTGTTCCATTCACATGACTTTCTCTACATCTCTGCAACAAATTATTGTTAAAAAGTTAAATCTTCTATTTACTTCTTGCTAATTTAGAAAAGTTAGCAGAAATGGTCTTTGTCATTTTAATCAAAATCGTGAGAGCCATTTTTAAGAAAATCAAACTTTTCGAAAAATGTTTCATGCGAAGGGCAGTTGGGGGTGGGGGGATTTTCTTGAAAATCTTCGTGTCGCATTCTTGGTAGATTGCAGACTTAAATACCAAGTTTGGTATTTAACAGTCTTTTCGTTTTTGAGCTATGATGTCCACAAACACACACACACACACACACATACACACACACACACAGTCACATACAGACACACTTTTTGTAAAAATCCTTTTTTCTTTTATTCAGGGGGACCCAAAACATGTATTTCCGGTGAAATCTCGGTATCGAAGTTTTGGGTGGAATACAATACCTTCTCTTTACACTATGTACATAGTAGTGTAAAGAAAGTAAAAAACCAAAGGTGATACACAATAAAAAACAATATTAAAACAACAGCAAAGAATTAAAGGAGTAAACACGAAAATAAAAATACAAAGATATTCAAATACAGAAATTTAAATTTATAGCACTTCATAAATGTACCCTCTTGTAATAGATAAATACACTTAAAAGAAATATATATATATACACACAATATATAAAACCATAACACAACAATGACTTTAGTATGACATATAATATATGTATGTAAAACATTGTTCGTCACTTTTGTTTATTCTTATCTCCCCCCCCCTTCTTTTCTATTGGCAGCTTTCTCAGATCTCAGCTCTCTTGCCTTAAGTATACATTTACCTAGCCCGTCCACGTCTTCCGTGCCTGCCAGTAGTGACCAACATGCTTCTAGCTCTACATTCGCGGTGGTAAAGAATCACAGCAAATATTTTTCCCACCATTCCTCCGTATCCCTACATCTTGCCAAGATGTGGGTCCACGACTTTTCCTCCTCGCAAATGGGACAGATTCTCGTACCATTCTCGTCAGCAGTTTTTGTGCTCCTCCATGCTCCTAGTCTAATCCACGCGAGCCCCTCTCCAATGAGTTTGGTACCTGTTTTGATGTATTGCTCCATACCCCACTCCGATTTTAGCCCAGACTGTACTTCTAATGAAACCTTCTCCCCAATTATTTGCTGTCTGTCAATACCACAGAGGCGGTTCTTAATTTTTCTCCAATAAGCAATAACAGAAACATTGTAGAAAGTTAAGCAGTAGCAATTTTACTCGTATAATCTACATTTCCGGCCGTTGTTTGCCGTGTTGTGCAGGTTAAAATATTTTCGTTTATTAAAATGTTTCTGTTTAGGCATATATTAAACAGTAACATGTTATTGATGTGCCTTACTTGTATTGTAAGAACTATTGGAATTGGGATATATTTGACAGCACTTTACTCAGAATCTAAATTAGTCTTCGATACCTTCGTGAAATCACTAGTTAACCATCAGAAGTGGGAGTCATTTGGCAATTTAATGTCATTCCGGCATGATGTCACGGTAGCTTGGTTGGTTAGAGCAATCAGACAGAAGCCAGAAGATCCGTGTTCAAATTCCGGCTATGGTATTGCAATTTTCAGGCTGTAGCTTTGCAACCTAGTTCTAGATACGCCTTGTGTGATGAGCTATTAGTCACATTTGCTGTTTTGTGTGCAAGTATTTAATAAGCAATAGTTATGGATGGGAATCCATCACTTAGGTTTTTGACAGTAGCTTAGCGGAACACGCAGATCCACGGGTAGAAAATTACTTTCCAGGTAGCCTTGTTTTGTTTTGTTTGTGGTCTCGCGTGGCTGGTTCGCCGACCAATGGAAGCCTGCGGTTATTAATTGACATGTGTCGGCGATAATAGATTCTTGAAGCAGTGTCTGAATGAAAGGAAAACATTGGGGGTCATGTAGGTTGCACTCGTAGTAGTTTTATTGCAGTTTCGTGTCAACAGGCACCCCAGTTGTTTGAGCGGAGCCGGAAACTTTGGCACGCAGTCAAATTTGTAATTCTACATACGTACACGGCATAACATCTGAAGGTCAGACAGTAAACTGGGCTGCTTTTGTTTGTTCGAATGTAATAATTAGCATAACTGATTAAATTTGTTGGAGCTACAAACCAGTTCAGCAGCAAATATAGGCAAAATCAAAACAGTGAAAAAGTGCGATGGCAAGTGAAATATTACGTAATCATGATACATTTTATGGACCTAGTAGGTGAACTCTGATAAGCAAATAATTATTGAAATTAAATAAATAATTTTAAAATGCGTTAAGGAAACGCTGAATGGAATTTATTTGAAACATCCTCTAAAGAAATGCTCTATTCAAATTTGGGAAAAGCCTATGAAAAATACACGAAACTATAATTTCAAAATTATATTTTATTTTGTGTTCGTGAATGCTTAAGTAAGAATTTGACATAAATGAGTTTTAGCAGTTCTTTTTCGCAACACTTTTGGAATGCAACAATGTTTCTCACGGGTTTTTACTTTTTATTCACTTTATTTAAAATGTTTTATGTAGGTAATTCCAAAAGTCAAAAGCCCTTGGTCCTGTGTCGTAGATTTAAGGCACGTAATGGAACCTCAAGCCTGATAGAGAGGCCCTTGAGCAAAAATTAAGCGGTCTTTCACGCCCAATTTAGAATAGGACGCGAACCACAGTAGTTAAAGAGCGTCCATAAATAACACGCCATTTTTTTTTCAAAAGTCAATCTTTTTGTATTGTCAAGGGTTTTTCAGATGTTGATCGTTAAAGAAAAGAGGGAAACCGCAAAGAAAAATAACGAAATGATACCTTTGTACAATAACGAAATATAATCAAACTAATATGCAAAGGTCTGAAAACGATTCTTGCAAAAACTTATCCTTCTATTTATTGCAAGTTGAAATAAACATTTGCATTATAGTTTCGTTATAACACAAAAGAAATAAGAAGACTGTCTCCGTGTCGAGTTCTCACTCGGAGGTCCCGGGGAATTTTTCTTTAACTAGAATTATTCCCTATCCCCCACAGAGTCTGGAAGTGTACATTTGAGAGTGAAAGTGTGTGTGTGTGTGTGTGTGTGTGTGTGTGTGTGTGTGTGTGTGTGTTTGAGGAAAACAAAATGGTTTAAACCCAACGTAAAAGAACCTACAGACAACGAGTTGTTTCAAGATATGACCTTAGATGTTAAAGGGGGGCTAAATTAAAAAAAAAAAAAAAAAAAAAAAAAAAAAAAAAAAAAAAAAAAAAAATCTGATGTCTTCCATTCATATGACTTTCTCTACTTCTGTGTAACAAATTATTGTTAATAACCTTATTCTTCTATTTACTTCATGCTAATCGAGAAAAAATTAGCAGAAATAGTCTTATTACTTACTTCCTTGTAAGTAGAAGCGAAATGAGGGAGTATCACAGGTTAAAGTGAAATCATAAGCTGGTTGCTATGTGATTGAAGTTCCTTTGTTTGTATGGACACGAGTTGACAAATTCCTATATGAGAAAAGTACAAGTTTTTTAAAGCTGAAATCAAAAACAAGGAATATCTCAAAAACGATCAACTCCTCGAAAAAATGTATATTACATAAATTGTGTGTTTTAATGTGCTCTTCATTTTTTGTGTAGTAAGTTTTTGTCCATTTCTTACGGTTTAGCAGTTATGCAAAATTCCTCCAGAATAAAGTAGTCTTCAGAGGCTATTCCCAGAAAATTCAAGATATACATATTATTTGTCACGTAAATATCTTTAATTTTAATCAAAATCGTTAGAGCCATTTTTGAGAAAATCAAAATTTTCAAAAAAAGTTCCATGTAAAGGGTAGTTGGGGGGTGGGGGATTTTCTTGAAAATCTTCCGTGTCGCATCCTTGGAAGATACCAAACTTAAATACCAAGTTTGGTATTTAACCTCTTTTCGTTTTTGAGCTATGCTGTCTACAGACACAGACACACACACACGCACACACGGACCTTTTTCCAAAAAAAATTTTTTTTGATTCAGGGGGACCCAAAACATGTATTTCCGATAAAATCTCGGTATTGAACTTTTGGGTGCATTACAATACCTTCTCTATATACTATGTACTTAGTAAGCGTAGAGAAAGTAAAAATATTTCTAGTCCTGAAGATCTTACGCTTTTCATGACACCACTAAACAACTGAATAAAAAACAAAACAAACAAAAACCGAACACTACAAGCAATTACTTATTATTGTGGTATTTAAAGGACTTTCGTTTATGAGTTATGCTACCCACAGACACGCACGCGCACGCGCGCGCACATTCACACAGAAACACGGTCATTTTTCTAAAAATGCATTTTATGGATTCAGGGGAACCTAAAACGTTTATTTCCGGTGAAATATCAATCGGATTTTTGGGTGCAATGCAATACCTTCTCTATACACTATTGACAGGGAAAGTGGTGACCATGTCGAAGAGTAGGCAAAAGGTGTATGTTCATTTGTGACTTTTTTTAACTATTAAACTTTTTGCAACCAAAATATTGTGGTTACTTTTCGACAAAATAATGGAAACACCTCTTGAAATGAACAAACACTTTATTAATATGGTGTTGGTCCACCATTTGCTTTCAAAACAGCTTCAATCCTTCGTGGAATTGATCCATACAGTGCATGAATTGTTACTAGAGGTATTTTATACCACTCATCATGAATAATAGTTTCAAGCTCCTTAAGGGATGGAGGAGGAGGAAATCTCGCCCTCACTCTTCTTTCCAATTCATCCCACATGGGCTCAATAATGTTCAGATCTGGGGATTGAGCTGGCCATGGAAGATGTTTACTTCATCTTCATGCTCTTCAAACCACTCTGCTACACATCCAGCGGTATGAACAGGTGCATTGTCACCTTGGAATATTGCATTGCTTGCAGGAAACAATGTTTGCACCATAGAGTGCACATGGTCCCCAAGAATTCCCTTATAGACATTAGCAGTCACTTTACCAGTCAGTGTTATGATAGGACCTACAGAAAACCAAGATATTGCAGCCCAAACCATGACTGACCCACCACCATGCTTAACAGTAGGCATTAAACAGTCAGGATCATAAGCTTCTTTAGGTGTTCTCCAAACATATACTCTGCCAGTGGTAGGGAAAAGTGTGAATGATGATTCATCAGACCATATCACATGTTTCCAGTCATCAACTGTCCAGGTCTTATGTTCATGGCACCATTGTTTTCGCTTTGTTGCATTAGTCTGTGTGATTAGTGGTTTGGCAATTGCTGCTCTTCCATGTAATCCGAACTTGTGAAGCTCTCTCCTCGCAGTTCTGGTAAAAACTGGTTGACTGACACATGTATTCAGTTCTGCTGTCACTTTATCTGCAGTAGTTTTACGATTTCTTAATACAATCTTCTTTAAGGCTCTCCTGTCTCTGTCGTTTAACTTCTGTTTGCGGCCACTGTTACTTTTTGCAGAAGATGTTTTTACCTTTTGACAAGTATGCTGACATAACCTTATAAACTGTACTTCTTGCAATATTTAATAGATTGGCAGTTTGAGTCACTGTAGCTCCTGCTAGCCGGACACCAACAATTTGCCCTCTTTGAAAATCAGAAAGGTCTTTCATTGTCCAATGGTTTACACTTGCAGCATACCTGAAACAATAATAATGCTGGAAAACAGTTCTTCTATATCCAATTTGTACTCACAAACAAAAGAATGCAGATCTAATTACAACTTCAGGGTAGGCAACCTCTTCTAATAATATGTCTGAAACTGGAGTGTTTCCATTATTTTGTCTACTATACTACGTATAGAGATAGTGAAAAAAAAAAAAAAAAAAAATCGGCAGATCCTAAACCATGTATTTCCGGTGAAATCTCGGTATCGAACTTTTGGGTGGAGTACAATACCTTCACTTCTTACGTAGAGAATGTAAAAAAGGTATTGTATTTATGTATCGCGACGTGGAATTAGTACTAGGAAATATAAACGTATTTTCCCTTTGCTTCTCTAGACCACTCTCTACATAAACGAGAGCAAAGCCACGCGACCTTGTGAGGGTATATTATGTTACCAGTAATAAGGCCATGGACCACGCCTCTAGGTGTGTTATACCTGAGGCAAGAGCTTTTGTTTTTAACCATTAATGAGAAACTTGTTGAATTACAAAACATTTTTTATGCATTTGACATAATTTTGAAATTATGTAAAGGCTTATTTTTTCACCAATTTCTGAGAATTTTATATATTCTCGTAAAATAGTAATTCTTGTAGCAATAAATTAGAAATATCAATTGTTTTATTTTTAAAAGAACATTGTTCATTCATTTCAAGTTGCAGAAACAAAGCTTTAATTTAATATTTGTGTCCTCCCTTCGTGCAGCTAGAAGTTGGGAAATGTTTGGAGTTTCAGCGAAAATAAGTTAGCAGTTACAAATACTTATGCTAATATTAGGTACTAAGCTCCCCCCTCAAAAAAAGTATTGCAGGTTGTTAAGAAGTCCAATATTATAATTTCAGTCTAAAGAAAAACCTGTAGCTCCCCTATTTTTTCTGGATTAACTCGCTGAGAGCCAAATGTGAAAATATTAGAGATTGTACAGTAGAAGACAATTTAAAAGTTTGCATAGGTAGAGTCAGACCGAAAAATTCAATGCCATAGCCGGGATTTGAACCATGGATCTCTCGATCTCTAGTCGGTTGCTCTGCCACTGAACTACCATGGCAACATGCCGGCATTGCATTTCTCAACTGACTCGCATGTTTCCCGGTAAACCACAAGGTGTTCTTAAATTATTTTGAGATGACAACCCCAATGGCGACTTACAATGTTTGTAAGTACTTAAGTCCCAGTAATAGATTAATTGTTTTTTCACACAAGCCGTGTGTAGGACAGGAGTTGGATAGGTAGAGTCAAACTGAAAAATTCAATGTCATAGCCGGGATTTCAACCACGGATTGAATTAATTACTGTAACGACAATTAATGCAATACCAATTGACCATAATAGTTGGCAACACCATGAGTCCTGGGACTTAAATGCTTACAAACATTGAAAGTCTCCATTGGGGTTGTCGTCTCAAAATAATTCTCGGGGTCCATGGAGCTTAAAGTTACTGGACATTCGTCTTCTTAGGATAAGGGAAAACCCCGAAAAAAAACCTCATGTGGACAAATCACCCTAAGTGAGAATCGAACTCACCACCTTTTGAATGTGAAGCAGACACGCTACCACCACACTACCCAGGCGGATCCCTTGAGGTTTACCGGGAAACATGCGAGTCAGTTGAGAAATTAAATGCTATGCTGGTATGTTGCCATGGTAACTCAGTGGTAGAGCAACCGTCTAGAGATCGGGAGATCCGTGGTTCATATCCCGGCTATGGCATTGAATTTTTCAGACTGACTCTACGTATCCAACTCCTGTCCTACACACGCTTGTGTGAAAAAACAGTTGTTCCAATACCAATTTAAAAGTTTGCTATCGTATGACTTTAAATTTGACACTATTATGGGAAAAGACAGATATATGACAGTTAAAGGCCTAGGTCATTTGTTTGAACTTTCAAGGCTGGTTACTATTTGAAGTATCGGCGATACAAATAATGTAATAGTAGTATTTAGCCAAATAAATACATTTGAAACTAAATGTATTAAATCTGATTTGCATTCTGTTGCAAAGAAAGCTCATCCTTGGTGGACACGGTAACAGTTTATGTAGTAATGCGCTCTTGGCATTGAAAAGACCCTTGGATAGCGATATCAAACACTGCGAGTCAGATTTCTACTTTCTGTACTTAGGACGTAATACATAAGTAGAGAAGGTTAAATATATTACATGACTTTTTTTTTGGTAGTGTTTAACGCCCGGTTTAAATACGTATGGCATCGCAGGGGGTAACACTGATGATACATGAATGATGATGGAGCACCGGTGGAATGCGATGGCGGGGGAAACCGGAGTACCCGGAGCAAAACCCGCCCCAGCGCAGTTTTGTCACCACAATTCTCACATGCGGTCGCTTGGGATCGTCTTGGTGAGAGGCGAGTGGTCTAATCGCTCGGCCACGGCGCGGGCTGTTACATGACAAGTAAAATATATATCTTGAATTTTCTGGAATGGTCTCTGAAGATCCTACATTCTGGATTTTTTTTTTTTTTTTTTTTTTTTGTATAACTAGTAAACCGTAAGAGATAGACAGAAGCTTACTGTACAAAACAACCTATATCATATTAAGGACATTTATGACTGAAAGTTTTGAAATGTACATCCCAGATAATATATAATGTAAATAAGTTACAGTGTAAATTTCATCAATTTTACTCTAATGGCTTGGAAGTCATGGTCAAATTTGTTTTATGTTTTTGTCACTTCACTAAAAAAGCCCCTTGCGACGAAAGAATTAAAATTTTAGTCTAGTATTTTAAATCTGTAATTTTTAAAATGTTCCTAGGTTTCTCTGTTGCTCCTTTAGTTTGGGCTCCAGTATTTTTTTAAAGATATGAATGTGCTTTTTGTATAAAAGTATAAATTGAAGACAAAACTGTCTTAAATATATCTGCTATAAAACCTAAAGCAATTCTTATTCATTGTACCTCCGTAAACATGTATAGCAACAGATAAAATTGCTCCGCAAGGAAAATTTTACGGGGGGGGGGGAAATGTTTAAAATATCAATAGCAAGAAAACAAGGAAATATTTAAATGCACGACTCACATTAAAATCCACCAGGTTGGTAGGTTGAACCCTCAGCTTTCCTTTTCCTGTCCTCTGCTGCCGTGCTTTTCTTCTTGCATTGCTCCATAGCTTCTGCATAACTTCGTTTTTTGCTTTGCATGATGCGAATTAGATTTCGAACTGAAGATTTTCTTGACGAGTTTGGTTTCACCTCTAATGCTTTGCCATATCTGCAGCGACTTAACACATTTAAAAATGGTGCTCATGCCCAATTGTGCCTTTTATTTTATGGAATTAAAACTAAAAAGACGATTTTTTGCACAATTTATGTCAAATACATGTTTTCAGCTTTTCTTTGGAGTTAGAATTATTTCCGAGATATTCCTTTTTTTATTCCTTTTTTCTAAAAAAGGAATTTGCCATTCTTTTTTTATTGTAAACTCCTGATAATGCAAAGGAAACAGAATTTGAATCACATCGCAAACAGCTTTTAAAAATGTTACTATCACTTTAGCCTAGTGTATTCCCTTATTTACCTGCTACTTATAAGGAACTAAGTAATGAGCCCATTTCTGCTCATGTTTATCTTGATTAGCATGAAGTAGATAGAAGAATAAGTTTTTGGTAATGGAATACATCAGACTTTTTCTCTACGTAAAACTTGGTTGTAACAGACAGGACAACTTTCAAAAACGAAAAGCTTGTATGTTGTAGTTTGTTGATGTCTAAAATGTGTGATATTTGGTTCTATTCATCATATTGGTTTGAAATAATATGTTTTAAATATAGAAATAAGAGGGTTTAGTATTAATGTTACCTTAGATAGCCGTAAATGCTAGTTTCTGTCACGTTATTAGTCATTATTTCTGTTCTACAATTCGCACGAAATTAATACGAATTTATGTGCAGTATTCAACACAAACATCAGTAATTAAAATTATTAATGTGAATTTTTACTTTCTCTAGCCCTGTTTGTACAATGTACAAAGGTGGATAGAGAAGGTATTGTATTCCACCCAAAAATTCGATAGCTAGATTTCACCGGAAATACATTTTTAGGACCTCCTGAATAAAAAAAAATTCAGTAAAAGGTTTGTGTGTGTCTGTCTGTGTGTCTGTGGACAGCATAGCTCAAAAACGGAAATACTTTAATACAAACTATTTAAGTTTTGGGTCTTACAAGGATGTGTCACGAAGATTTTTTAAGAAACTCTCCCTCCCCCCTATCTACCCTTTACATAGAGAAGTTTTCGAAAATTTTGTTTTTCTTAAAAATGGTTCTAACGATTTTGATTAAAATACCACATATTAAAGCCATTTATATCAAAAACAAAATGTAAATGAATTTTCTGGAGACCTGTTTACTCTTGATGGATTTTGCTGAATTTTGCATAGCTACGTAGTAAACCGTAAGAGATAGACAAAAACTTACTACACAAAAAATGTAGATCTCGCAGAAACACACTGTTTTTTTTTTTTTCGTAGAGTTTACAGTTTTCGACATATTCCTTGTTTATTAGTTTCAATTGTAAAGTACGTCTACTTTTCTCAGACAGGGAGTGCCCGTATTTCTTTTGTTGTACTCCTGGCCAAGTAAAGAAGCGATTTGCAATGACAATCGCACAACGATAGCTTTTAAAACATTCGACTATCACTTTAACATAGCGCATTCTTAGAGCTGCCTTCTTTTTTTTTCTCTCTCTCTCTGTAGTTTAACTCCTTTAACCTGGTTGGTCATATCGAGCGATGAATGAAATTGATGAAATGATACTCGAATGATCTCGAGAGCCATGGAGCTTAAAGTTACTCGACATTCGTTTTCTCAGGATAAGGGAAAACCCCGAAAAAACCTCATCCAGGCAACTCACCCTAAGCTAGACTCGAACTCACGACCATTTGCATGTGAGGCAGACACGCTACCACCACACTACCCAGGCGGGCCAGAGCTGTCTTCTACTTATTGGAAGCAAAGTTAATAAGAACATTCGTTGATGTTTATCCCGATTAGCGTTGTATAGAAAGAATAATCTTTTGTAAGAAGTTTGTTTGTAGAGAAAGTCATGTGAGTGTAACACACCAGATTTTTAAAATAATTTTAAACACAAAACTGACTATACCTCACCCTACTAAAGATGCTTAAGTCCCATGAAGGGCCCCACTGAGTTAATCCAGGCACAAGCTCCCGATTCAGGTTAATCGGCGACTACGCCCTATAATCGGAAAGCAGCCCAGTTCAATAACGGCCGTATCGACTGCAGGACTGAGAGGCCCATTTTTGTGTATTTTCTTCCTTCGAGACCTTTATATTTCAGCAGGACAAGAGGATCAGTGCGGCGCTCTCTTTCGCAGCGATCAGGGCGGCGGGCGGGGGGAGATACGTCATCGTTACGCTTTCATCTCTCTTCTTTTCGTTTCATTGTTTACGAATTACTGTGATCGCTCCAAGCGATATAATCCTTGCATACCAACCGAAAATTTTTCCTTTGTAAGGCAAAGTAGTTACTCCAGGCTGTGGCCGCGCGGCAATAAGCACCGAGTTATTCACTTGCAGGGCAGGTTGAAATACAGCTCATCATTGAGGGAACCATCATCACGCTGAATCAAGAGTTAGAATGAAAGCACAAGGAAAATAAGGGGATACACAAGGCTAAAACGAATGTCAAATCTTTTAAAAGCTGGTTGCCATGTGGTTGAGATCCGTTTCTATGCAGGGCCAGGAGAAAAGTTTGTTTTTGAACTCTAAACAAATAACAAGGATTGTCTCAAAAATGGCCAATTCCACGAAAAAATGTACATGACATAAATTGTGTGTTTTAACGTGATCTACATTTTTATGTAGTAAGTTCTTGTCTATCTCTTACGGTTTACCAATTACGCAAAATTCAGCAAAATTCATTCAGAATAAAGAGGTCTTTAGAGGCTATTCCCAGAAAATTCAGGATATACATTTTATTTGGCACATAAATATATTTAACATACGGTATTTTAACCAAAATCGTTAGAGATATTTTTAAGAAAATAAAAAAATTAGAAAAATTTTCCAAGTAAAGGGTAGTTTGTGGTGGGGGGATTTTCTTCAAAATCTTCTTGTTGCATCTTTGTAAGATATTCAACTTAAATACCAAGTTTGGTATTTTACCGACTTTTCGTTTTTGAGTTATCGTGTTCACAGACACATGGACAAATACACGCGCGGACCTTTTTCTGAAAATACTTTTTTTTGGATACAGGGGACCCCAAAACATATATTTCCGGTGAAATCTCGGTATCGAATTTTTTGGTGGAGCGCAATACCTTCTCTATACACTATGTACATAGTACGAGCAGAGAAAGTAAAATTCTGAAAAATCTACATGATGCTAATCGAGATAAACAACAGAATGCTTCTTTGTAAGTAGAAGGCAATACACCAGGCTAAATCGATAGTTAAATCCTTTAAAACCTGGTCGCTTGTGAAACAATTGAAATATTGCAAGGCCAGAACATATGAAACAAATGAGGTCTTCTCATTTCACAAAAGTTTTAAATATTTTAAAACTGAAAGCAATAACATGGAATGCTGGAATCCTAAAACGTATGTTTCCGGTGAAATCTCGGTACAGAGTACGTGCAGAGAAAGTAAAAAGGGTACAAGGAGGAGAGTGACACATGGGCCTAACAAAAGCAGCAGCGCTAGTGAAGTACTCGCTAAAACCGGTAAATGTGATTTTGGCATGGCTCCAAGTTTCGGGTCTTCTTTCTTTTGCATACTGCTGCTGCTAAAATGTTGATTACGTAACTGTGCCTCTATTTGTCTTCGTGGTGCATTAGCAATGAACATGTTTTGCAACATTGAAACATGCAACACCCGTTCCCCCCAAGATTTCGTTTCTGATAACTCAGGACACGCTGAAATGTCTTCTAAACGCTAAGGGAGCAATATTAGTACATACACCACAGGTTTTCTGGTTTTGCTCTCTGCTGTTTAGCAGCTTTTTTTTTTGGGGGGGGGGGGATAATTTTAAATAAGTATATTGTAACATAGTTTTAATTCTTTAAAGCAGGAAGCTATATTTCTCCGAGAAAGATGTATGTACAATTGCACATCACAAATGCGTTATTCACTTCTTTTTCGAAAATATGCCAATTTTTACTTTCTCTACACGTACTATGTACATAGTGTATAGAGAAGGTATTGCACTCCACCCAAAAAATCGATACCGAGATTTCACCGGAAATACATGTTTTAGGGTCCCCTATATCCAAAAAAAAGCAGTTTCAGAAAAAGGTCCGTGTGTCTGTGAACACGATAACTCAAAAGCGAAAACTCGGTAAAATACCAAACTTGGTATTTAAGTTTAGTATCTTCCAGGAATGCGACACGAAGATTTTGAGAAAAATTCTCTCACCGCAAACTACGCTTTACATGGAACTTTTTTTTTTTTTTAAATTTTTTATTTTCTAAAACATTGCTGGAACAATTTTATATGTATATTAAAGATATCTACCTGACAAATATCTATATCTTGAATTTTCTGTGAATAGCCTCTGAAGGTTAGTTTATTCTGGATGAATTTTACAAAAATTTGCATAACTGCTAAACCGTAAGAGATGGACAAAACTTACCACACAAAAAATGTAAAGCACATTAAAACACACAATTTATGTTATACATATTTTTTTCGTGGATTTGATCGTTTTTAAGATATTCCTTTTTTTTTGGTTTCAGCTTTAAAAAAATTTACTTTTCTCATACAGAAAATTGTCAACTCCTGTCCATACAAACAAAGGAGCTTCAGTCACATAGCAACCAGCTTTTAACTATCACTTTAACCTATGGTACTCCCTTATTTCGCTTCTACTCACAAGGAGGCAGGTAATAAGACTATTTCTGCTAATTTTTTCTCGATTAGCATGAAGTAAATAGAAGCATAAGCGTTTTAACAATAATTTTTTGCAGAGATGTAGAAAAGTAATGTGAATGGAACACATCAGATTTTTAATTACTCTAGCACGTATGTACAATGTAGATTGTTCATACGTGTGTACGATAAGAATATACAGAGACTTCGCCTGAAATACATGTTTTGAAACACCTGTATCCAAAAAAAAAATGCCTTTTAGAAACCTGTCCTGTGTCTGCGGACAGTATAGCTCATAAACCAAAAGTCCGGTATATATTTAACTTGATATTTAAGTTCAGTATCCTCCAAGGAAGCGACACGATTTTCTAGAAAATCCCCATTCCACCAAATAACCTATACATGAAATATTATTCTAAAATTTTTATTTTTTAAAAAATGGTTCTAAAGATGTTGATTAAAATGCAAACGAAGTGTAGGTATATCTTGAATTTTCTGAATATAGTCGCACTCAGAACTCAACATTCAACATTCATTAGGTGGAATACAATACCTTTTTATCCATTATCTACATTGTACATGCGGACTAGAGAAAGTAAAAATCTGATGTCTTCCATTCACATGACTTTCTATATATCTCTGTAAATTATTATTGTTAATAAGCTTATCTTTTATTTATTTCATGCTAATCGAGAAAACTTAGCAGAAATAGTCTTATTTCTTGCTTTATTGTAAGTAGAAGCGAAATAAGGGAGTACCATAGGTTAAAGTGAAAGCCAAAAGCTGGTTGCTATGTGACTGGTGTTCCTTTGTATGGACAGGAGTTGATAAATTCCTGTATGAGAAAAGTATAAGTTTTTCAAAGCTGAAACCAAGAAAAAGGAATATCTCAAAAACGATCAACTCCACGAATTAAAATGTATATAACATAAATTGTGTGTTTTAACGTGCTCTACATTTTTTGAGTGTTAAGGTTTTGTCATCTCTTACGGTTTAGTAGTTATGAAAATTTCATCCAGAATAAAGTAGTCTTCAGAGGCTATCCCCAGAAAATTCAAAATATGCATTTTATTTGTCAGGTAAATAACTTAATTATACGATATTTTAATCAAAATCGTTAGTCATTTTTTAGAAAATCAAAATTTTCGAAAACAGTTTCATGTAAAGGGTAGTTTGGGTTGGGTGGATTTTTCTCAAAATCTTCGTTTAGCATCCCTAGAAGATTCTAAACTTAAATACCAAGTTTGGTATTTTACCTACTTTTCGTTTTTGAGTTATCGTGTTCACAGACACAAGGACACACTGACACACGGACCTTTTTCTGAAAATACTTTTTTTTGGATACAGGGGACCCTATAACATAAATTTCCGGTGAAATCTCGGTATCGACATTTTTGGTGGAGTGCAATACATTCTCTATACACTATGTACATAGTGAGTATAGAGAAAGTAAAAATCTGATCTGTTCCATTCACATGACTTTCTCTACATCTTTGCAACATATTATTGTTAAAAAGCTTATGCTTCTATTTACTTCATGCTAATCGAGAAAAAAAAAAATAGCAGAAATCGTCTTATTACTTGCTTCCTTGTTAGTAGAAGCGAAATAAGGGAGTACCATAAGTTAAAGTGATAGTCAAAAGCTGGTTGCTATTTGCCTGAAGTTCCTTTGTTTGTATGGACAGGAGTTGACAAATTCCGGTACGAGAAAAGTTTAGTTTTTCAAAGCTGAAACCAAAAACAAGGAATATATAAAATACGATCGACTCCGCGAAAAAAACATATACAACATAAATTGTGTGTTATAATGTGCTCTACATTTTTTTGTGTGGTAAGTTTTTGTCAATCTATTACGATTTAGCAAAATTACGTAAAATTGTCCCAGAATAAAGTGGTCTTCAGAGGCTACTCCCAGAAAATTCAAGATATACATTTTATTTGTCAGGTAAATATCTTTAATATACGATATTTTAATCAAAATCGTTAGAGCAATTTTTCAGAAGATCAAAATTTTCGAAAATTTTTCCATGTAAAGGGTAGTTTTTGGTGGGGGGGATTTTCTTGAAAATTTTCGTATTGCGCCCTTGGTAGATACCAAACCTAACATACCAGGTTTGGTATTTAACAGTCTTTTGGTTTTTGAGCTATGCTGCCCACAGACACACACACATACGGATATTTTTCTAAAAGTGTTTTTCGGACCCAGGGTACCCCTAAACATATATTTCCGGTGAAATCTCGACATGTACATAGTGTTTAGAAAATGTATTGCACTCCACCAAAAAATTCGATACCGAGATTTCACCGGAAATATATGTTTTAGGGTCTCCTGTATCCAAAAAAGGTATTTTCAGAAAAAGGTCCGTGTGTGTGTCCGTGTGTCAGTGTGTCCGTGTGTCTGTGAACACGATAACTCATAAACAAAAAGTCGGTAACATACCAAACTTGGTATTTAAGTTTGGTATCTTTCAGGGATGCGACACGAAGATTTTGAGAAAAATCCCCCCAACCCAAACTACCCTTTACATTGAACTTTTTTCAAAAATTTTGGTTTTCTAATAAATGGCGCTAACGATTTTGATTAAAATGTCGTTTATTAAAGTTATTTACCTGCCACATAAAATGTATATTTTGAATTTTCTGGGGATAGCCTCTGAAGACTACTTTATTCTCGATGAATTTTTCATAACTACTAAACCGTAAGAGATGGACAAAAACTTAACCTACAAAAAATGTAGAGCACTTTAAAACACACAATTTATGTTGTATACATTTTTTGCGTGGAGTTGATCGTTTTTGAGATATTCCTTTTTCTTGGTTTCAGCTTTGAAAAACTTATACTTTTCTCATACAGGAATTTGTCAACTCCTGTCCATACAAACAAAGGAACATCAGTCACATAGCAACCAGCTTTTGGCTTTCACTTTAACTTATGGTACTCCCTTATTTCGCTTCTACTTACAATAAGGCAAGAAATAAGACTATTTCTGGTAACTTTTCTCGATTAGCATGAAATAAATAAAAGATAAGCCTATTAACAATAATTTTTTACAGAGATATAGAGAAAGTCATGTGAATGGAACACATCCGATTTTTCTATTTTAATATCTGTTTCGGTAGGCGACTCTACATTGTACATGCGGACTAGAGCAAGTAAAAAACCTTATCCAAGTAGGTCGCTTAGCGAAATTGGAACGCGCTTCCTGTTGAATGTGAGGTAGACATAAAATCACTGCCGCACTACCCAGGCGGGCTTACCTCTTTTGTTTATACTGGAGAGCTTGCAACGGCAGCTTATACGTCATTACCCGGGTATTCACTGATCAAGCTGTGTGAGGCTTCAGTTTATTAACAGTGAAAAGTGATGATGATGGATAGGGGTTAAGGGCGCTCACTGCATGTTTATTAGCGCCCTTAAAAAAGCCAAACGATGTCATAGCCCAGACAACTAAAAACAAAATTAAAAAATCTAATGTGATACATTTACATGACTTTCTCTACATGTCTACAACAAATTATTGTTAAAAGCTAATGCATCTATTTACTTTATGCTAATCGATAAAAAAAATTAGCAAAAATAGTCTTATTATTTGCTTCCTTGTAAGTAGAAGCGAAATAAGGGAGTACCATAAGTTAAAGTGATAGTCAAATAGCTGGTTGCTATGTGATTGAAGTTCGTTTGTTTGTATGGACAGGAGTTAACAAATTCCTGTATGAGAAAAGTATAAGTTTTCAAACCGCAAACCAAAAACATGGAATCACTCAAAAAACAATCAACTCCACGAAAAAAATGTGTATAACATAAATTGTGTGTTTTAAACTGCTCTACATTTGTTGTGTGGTAAGTTTTTGCCCATCTCTAACGGTTTAGCAGTTATGCAAAATTCCGTAAAATTGACCCACAATGAAGTAGTTTTCAGAGGCTATTCCCAGAAAATTCAAAATATATGCTTTATTTGTCAGGTAAATATCTTTAATATACGATATTTTAATCAAAATCAATAGAGCCATTTTTGAGAAAATCAAAATTTTCTAAAAAAGCTCCATGTAAAGGGTAGTTTGCGTGGGGGATTTTCTTGAAAATCTTCGTGTCGGATCCTTGGAAGATACCAAACTTAATTACCAAGTTTTGCATTTAACGGTCTTTTCGTTTTTGAGCTATGCTGTCCACTGACACACACACACATACATTTTCTTCCTTCATCTCTGCCTCTTGTTTCATAAAGTCAAGGACATTTGCAATTATTTCTCTGATCTGACTAAGTAATACCTTGCCACTTAACTGTGAAAAACGACGGAGCCATGGTTAAAGAAATAAAATAAATAAAATGAACACTATTTGCTGTCTACTTTGAATACAAACATATGCGGAACACTTTTGATACAGACTGTACAAGGTTTGTTCGCTGTAACTTTAAGTCAGCAAAGTATCATAAGACAAACTCCGATTAGCTAGGTTCGGTAGCTGGGGTGGTGGTCAGGGTCACGATTCCACAAGTTTTGCGCCGGCAATACCAGTGTCGGGAAATCTCAAAAGACGAGCAAGAAAAGGAAACCCCGCACTCGGCAAGTGCGATTGATGAGGTTGTGGAAAGTGCTGTTTTTGTAATTTTTGAAACAGAATACTGGACAAAAATAGCAAGAAATTCTGCTAGCCATGCACCTATTTGTGCAACACCATGCACAATATAATTATTAATTGCTGAAATGCATCTGAACGTACGACCTTCAGGCGAGTGTTCTTGAGTTCATAAAGATTTAATTGCCTACTTGTGTCCCTTTACGAGACAGGATATTAGATACGCTAATGCTACCTTTGTTTATAACGCCATTTTGACCCTTAGAGGACGAACGATCAGGCTTTGTCGGAAGGTTTAGATTACGGAGCTGTCCTATTTCTCGTTATTCATGTTTCTCATTAAACAGCACAGTAAAAACTATACTTGATGTGCTGATAGTGATAGTCACCAATTCTTATGCAAGCATTAAGCATGTGCAATATTTTCGTTTGCAAAATTAAGAAAATTAACTTCTGTTCACACTTTTTTTACCGAGTATACAGAAAAAAAAATCTGATGTATTACACTCACATAACTTATTCTAGCTGCTCTCTACAAACTCTTTACAAAAGATTCTTCTTCTTTGTACACAATGCTAATCGAGATAAACATTAGCAGAATGTTATTATTACTTAATTCCTTATAAGTGGAAGGGAACTTAAGTAATGCGCTTGATAGTCAAATGTTTTAAAAGCTGTCATTATGCGACTGTCATTGCAGATCAATTATTTTTTTGACCAGGAGTAGAAAAATCTGATGTGTTCCATTCGCATGACTTTCTCTACATCCCTGCAACAAATTATTTTATTTACTTCATCTAATCGGGAAACAATTAGCAGAAATAAGTTATTACTTGCTTCCTTATTAGTAGAAGCGAAATAAGGGGGTATCATAGGTTAAAGTGATAGTCAAAAGCTGGTTGCTATGTAACTGAAGTTACTTTGTTTGTATGGACACGAGTTCACAAAGTCCTGTATGAGAAAACTATGTATTTTATAGCTGAAACCAAAAATAAGGAATATCTCAAAAACAATCAACTCCACGAAAAAAAAATGTACATAACATTAATTATGTGTTTTAAGGTGCTCTATTTTTTTGGGTGGTAAGTTTTGTCCATCTCTTACGGTTTAGCAGTTATGCAAAATTCCGTAAAATTGACCCAGAATAAAGTAGTATTCAGAGGCTATTCCCAGAAAATTCAAAATATACATTTTATTTGTCAGGTAAATATCTTTAATATACGATATTCTAATCAAAATCGTTAGAGCCATTTTTTAGAAAATCAAAATTTTCGAAAAAAGTTCCATGTAAAGGGTAATTTGGGGTGGGGGGATTTTTCTCAAAATATTCGTATCGCATCCCTGGAAGATACTAAACTTAAATACCAAGTTTGGTATTTTACCGACTTCTCGTTTTTGAGCTATCGTGTTCAAAGACACACGGACACACACATACGGACCTTTTTTCGAAAATGCTTTTTTTTGGATACAGTGGACCCTAAAACATATAGTTCCGATGAAATCTCGGTATCGAATTTTTGGGTGGAGTGGAATACCTAGTGTATAGAGAAGGTATTCCACTCCACCCAAAAATTCGATACCGAGATTTCACCGGAAATATATGTTTTAGGGTCCCCAATATCCCAATATCCAAAGCAAGCATTTTCACAAAAAGGTCCGTGTGTGTGTGTGTGTGTGTGTCCGTGTGTGTGTGAACACGATAACTCAAAACGAAAAGTCGGTAAAATAATAAACTTGGTATTTAAGTTTAGAATCCTCCAGGGATGCGACACGAAGATTTTGAGAAAAATCCCCCCAGCCCCAACTACCCTTTACATGGAACTTTTTTCGGTTGTCCCTTATTTCTCTTCTACTTACAAGGATGTGAGTAATAAGACTATATCTACTAATTTTGTCTCATTAGCATAAAGTAAATAGAAGTATAAGCTTTTTAAGAATTATTTGTTGCAGGGATATAGAGAAAGTCATGTGAATGGTACACATCAGATTTTTACTTTCTGCATACGCACTATGTACATAGTGTATAGAGGAAGTATTGCACTCCACCAAAAATTCGATACCGAGATTTCACCGGAAATATATGTTTTAGGGTCCCCAATATCCAAAAAAAGCATTTTCACAAAAAGGTCCGTGTGTGTGTGTGTGTGTGTGTGTGTGTGTCCGTGTGTATGTGAACACGATAACTCAAAAACGAAAAGTCGGTAAAATACCAAACTTGGTATTTAAGTTTAGTATCTTCCAGGGATGCGACACGAAGATTTTGAGAAAAATCCCCCCACCCCAACTACCCTTTACATGGAACTTTTTTCGAAAATTTTGATTTCTTCAAAAATGGTTCTAACGATTTTGATTAAAATTTCGTATATTAAATATATTTACCTCAAAAATAAAATGTATATCTTGAATTTTCTGGGAATAGCCTCTGAAGAGTAGTTTATTCTGAATGAATTTTACTAAATTTTGAATAACTGCAAAACCGTAAGAGATGGACTAAAACTTACTCCACAAAAAATGTAGAGCACATTAAAACACACAATTTATGTTATATACATTTTTTTCGTGGAGTTCGTCGGTTTTTAACATTCCTTATTTTTGGTTGCTGCTATGAAAAACGTATACTTTTCTAATACAGGAACTTGTCAACTCCTATCCATATAGACAAAGGAACTTCATTGACATAGCAACCAGCTTTTGACTATCACTTTAACCTTAAGTTGTCCCTTATTTTGCTTCTACTTACAAGGAAGCGAGTAATTAGACTATTTCTGCTATTTTTTTCTGATTAGCATAATGTAAATAAAAGTATAAGCTTTTTAAGGATAATTTGTTGCAGAGATATGGAGAAAGTCATGTGAATGGTACACATCAGATTTTTTTTCTGATTAGCATAAAGTAAATAGAAGTATATGCTTTTTAAGAATTATTTGTTGCAGAGATATGGAGAAAGTCATGTGAATGGTACCCATCAGATTTTTTTCTGATTAGCATAAAGTAAATAGAAGTATATGCTTTTTTAGAATTATTTGTTGCAGGGATATGGAGAAAGTCATGTGAATGGTACACATCAGATTTTTTTCTGATTAGCATAAAGTAAATAGAAGTATATGCTTTTTAAGAATTATTTGTTGCAGAGATATGGAGAAAGTCATGTGAATGGTACCCATCAGATTTTTTTCTGATTAGCATAAAGTAAATAGAAGTATATGCTTTTTTAGAATTATTTGTTGCAGGGATATGGAGAAAGTCATGTGAATGGTACACATCAGATTTTTTTCTGATTAGCATAAAGTAAATAGAAGTATATGCTTTTTTAGAATTATTTGTTGCAGGGATATGGAGAAAGTCATGTGAATGGTACACATCAGTTTTTTTTCTGATTAGCATAAAGTAAATAGAAGTATATGCTTTTTTAGAATTATTTGTTGCAGGGATATGGAGAAAGTCATGTGAATGGTACACATCAGGTTTTTAGTTCAGTATCTTCCGAAGATACTACATGAAGATTTTCAGGAAAATCCCCCACCCAAACTACCCTTTACATGGAACATTTCTATTTTCTCAGAAATGGCTCCAACAATTTTGATTAAAATTCCTTATATTAAAAATATTTAAGTGGCAATTTAAATGGATATCTTAATTTTTTTTGGGAATAGGCCTGAAGTGCTATTCATTGAATGGCTTTAGCATGACTGATAAAACGTAAGAGATAAGACAGAACTTACTGCGCAAAAAATATGTCTCGCTTTCTCATATTCAGCTTTGTGGCGGAGTTAACCATTTCGGAGTTATTGATTTCAATTTTAAAGTGCTTAAACCTTTCTCAAACGGGAATTTCTCATCCATTTTATATTTCTTTTGTTTTACTCCTGGCCGTGGAAAGAGAACCGAATTTCAATTTCAATCGCATAGTGACAGTTTTGTAAAGATTGGACTATCCTTTTAGCTTAGTGTATTTCCTTATTTCCCTTCTACTTACAAGGATGCAAGTAATAAGGTCATTTCTGCTAATGTTTATCTCGAATAATATGGTGCAGATAAAGAATAATCTTTTGCAAGAATAATTTGTTTGCAGAAAGGTAGGGAAAGTCATGTGAATTGAACAAATTACATTTTTTGTGTAGTGAAATACACACATGTGTTAGTTCGACCGTCATGATTCCGTCGTGGTTTCTATTGCAATAGAAAACAAATTCGCTCCCCTAGCCAGTAATCGAGAAAAAAATTAGAATGCTGACATTAGACCACGTAAGCTATCTTGTAAATTTTTCTCTTGTTTCTGGAAATATAACTTATCGGCGTAGTTACCAATTTGGTGCATTGAAGTTATACTGTCATGACAGGCAGGCAAATAAATAGACAAACACAACTTCTGCACTCGCTTTTAGGAAGACCTACGTGCTTTCAATGACCAGCAAAATGAAAATTACAATAAATACTATATAAAGGTGCAACGGAATTTCCCAAGCCCAAGTATTATTTATTACTTTCTCTACACGTACTATGTACATACAGAGAAGGTATTGTATTGCACCCAAAAATTAGATACCGAGATTTCACCGGAAACACATGTTTTAGGACACCTGAATACAAAAGAAGCTTTTTTTTTAGAAAAAAATGTCAAGTGTGTGTGTGGGCAGCATAGCTCAAAAACGAAGAGTCCGTTAAATATCAAACTTGGTATTTAAGTTTGGTATCTTCCCAAGAAGCGACACGAAGATTTTCAAGATTGCCAGGTAAATAAAATGTATATTTTGAATTTTCTGGGAATAGCCTCTAAAGCAGTGTTTCCCAACCTTTTGAAGTTCACGGCACCCTTGGGAATAACATTAAACGCTATGGGCACCCTTCCTTGAATTAAAAGAAAATTAAGCTTAAAATGTTAATTTATTGAAATATTATATAATAATAACGTACGCCGTAACATAATACAGTAAACTTTACTGCAATCACTGAGTAAAAATACATCAATAAATTTTGTTCGATTAATGATTAATGTGAAACTTGTGATTGATGCTTAGAGCACAGATATGTGATGTCGGGTCATACAGTTGACAGTGAAACACGCAAATCATCCTCAAGGTTATTCAGTCTATTTCTTGCTTTGCATTTTATTGTCACCATAGCAGAGAAGGCTTGCTCGCATAGATAGGATGTTGAAAAGGGCAAAAGAGCGTTAATTGCTTTCTTCATTAGGTTAGGGTACTCCTCTCTCCGTTGAAGCCAAAAACTAGCCGCCGACGCCTTACTCTTGGTGAACTTAACTTTGAATGTGGAATCAGCGCAAAGATCAATAAATTCATCTCGTTCGCAAGCAGTGAAATCTATTTCCTCTGCACTATCTACGAAATCAAATGGTGAGACAACCCAGTCGAGATTCGTAGTGGAAATAATTGGAAAGTACGCATCTATTGCATCTTGCAATCTTGATAAGTGATCACAAACGCGGTTTTTCAGTTTACCCAGATCTTTATCTCCTACTACATTAAGAAGAGATGGAAAGTTCGACAAATCTCCTTTTTGAACTGCAGACTTCCAAGAACTAAGTTTTCTTTTAAAACCTTTCATTTTATTGGTTGAGGAGATTATTGTTTCATGTCGACCCTGCATCGAAACATTCAGTTCATTCAGCTTATGAAAAATATCTGCCAGATACGACAGTTCAAAACACCAAGAATCACTTAGTAAGAGCTCATGAAATGTGTCTTGATTTTCATCCTTAAAATAAGTTTTTAGCTGTTCTTTAGTTCGAGAAACCGGTTCAATACACAACCCCGCGACAACCACCTTACTTCTATGTGAAGTAACAAAGAGATATGAGCTGCATCCGTTGCGCGACATAACTGTTCAAAAATTCTGCACTTTAAAGGTCGATACTTCATATAGTTCACCATTTTCACAACTTGGTTAAACACTTCAGCAAAATCTTCATTACACGCTTTCACGACTAATGCCTCTCTATACAGAAAACAGTGAGTTATAATAATGGATGGATTTTCATTGAGAGCTCTGGCAGTAAAACCTTTAATTTTCCCAGACATAAGATGGTGCACCATCTGTACATATACCACAACAGTCTTTCCATGAAAGATCGTGGTCATTGAGATAGGAATTAATAGAAACGAAAATATCATGGCCTGTGGTTGTAGTCTCCAGCGGTTTACAGAACAGAAACTGTTCACTAATATCTTTTTCATCGATATATCTGATAAAACCAAGGAGTCGAGACTCTCATCTACTTGCAAAGCAAATGTTCTATAAGTTTTTATTTTCTCCGTGACTTGTTCGTTGATATTGCATGACATTTGAGATATCCTGCGGCTGATTGTGTTGTTGGACAGAGGAACTTTCGAAATTCGATTAGCTGCTCCTTCGCCAAGTATTGTTGAAACTATTAACTTGACATGCAGGGCCAATGATTTCCTCTCCAAGAGTATGAGGTTTCTTTTTTTTAGCTATCAGTTCTACTACTTTAAATGAGGCTTCAAGAGCAGTATCACCTATGGTCATTCTCTTTACCATTCGCACAGCTGTTTTCTTCTCCCCTTCTAATATATGTGAAAAATACATTACACTTTTCTGTGACACACTAGGATGCTTTGTTGTAAGATGCCGCTTCAGTTTGCTAGGTACCATGGCCTCGTTGCTAAGTGTTTCGCCACAAACTAAACACACAGGGATAGGGTTTTCCTCGTTGTTATTCCACTTAAATCCATACGCTAAGTAACTGTCCTGGTATGTTCTTTTCTTTCGTTTGTCTTGGTGAATTCGACGGTCCGGGAGAAACTGTAAGATTTGGCTTCTTAAAGCAAGCAGTAGGAGCCGACTGTTCACTTTCACTGTCCTGGCGTTTACGTTTAACAATCATAATTTATCATAGCTAAACACTGTGAATCAACGCGAGGAAGACAACTGAAAGCGCCAAGCGGCGTACACTTTTATATATTCATCTGTCGAAGTCTCGGGAATGTTCGTGAGGAAGCGAGTAGTCTCGGGAATGTTCGGCAGGGTATAGCTGTAATGCCATCTGTGGGATACTAGTATAACTGAATTATTGAAATGAATCGACCACTATCACCGTCTGCCATGCATGAGAGTAATTGATTTGACTTATTTTATTTCATGACCTTACAAGACTTAAGGCTTCAGTAGAAGGTATTTTTTTTTGTTTATCTCAATATCTCGCGGCACCCCTAAGCCAATCACACGGCACCCTAGGGTGCCGGGGCACACCGGTTGGGAACCGTTGCTCTAAAGACTTACTCTATTCTGGATGAATTTTACGGAATTTTGCTAACTGCTAAACCGTAAGAAATAGACAAAAATTTACGACACAAAAATGTAGAACACATTAAAACACACAATTTATGTTCTATACATTTTTTTCGTGGAGTTGATCGTTTTTATGATATTCCGTGTTTTTTGGTTTCAGCTTTAAAAAAGCATACGTTTTTCATACGGAAATTTGTCAACCCCTGTCCATACAAACAAAGGCACTTCAGTCACAGCAACCACTGTTGACTATCACTTTAACCTATGGTACTCCCTTGTTTCGCTTCTGCTTACAAGGAAGCAGGTAATAAGACTGTTTTTGCTAATTTTTCTCGATTAGCATGAAGTAAATAGAAGCATTAATTAGCTTTTTAACAATAATTTGTTGCAGAGATGTAGAGAAAGTCATGCGAATGGAATACATCAGATTTTTTCTCTCAGAAATGGTCTTTTGATTAAAATGCGAATAAAACGATATTTTTATTTTCGTAAATATCTTGTAAATGTTACGTATTATTATTATTATTGTTATTATTATTGTTATTATTTATATTAATATTTTAAGAAGTGCGAAAATTTGAAGATACGCTAAAATTTACTACGGGAAATACGTAGTACTACTTAAAATTTAAAGCTTAAAATATTGAAATACGTTTTTATGGTACTGGCAGTTTCCAGAATATACTTACTGTGTTGGTATCTCCAAATCTTTGCAGGTTGATGTTTATCGTGCCTCGGTGTAACGTGAATGAAATGGACGGTTCCTCCTCCCGTTTCTCCACCTCTTCTTCTTCTAAAAGTATTAACAATTGACTATTGACATTATGAGAGATATTACAGCATCCGCAAGATAACCAAATCACATATTATATAATTTGAGTAGATAATGTACAGTAATATATATTTACCGGACAGTGAAGTGGTCGTCTCCTTATGCGGAGGTAGCGTTGGTGCTTGCTAAGCGGGAGACCTGGGTTCGATTCCCAGTACCGGCGTGGGGATTTTTCCCCCGCCGGGAGACCTGAACCACTCAGCCTCGTGAGGTCCCTGGGGGGGTCAGTTGAGGAGCTACCGGCCACGTCTCTGCACCCCATCCATGAGGTCTGTAATGGACCGAGGTGGGGAACGCAGCGGCCAGGCGGTAGGCTAAGGCTCTTAGTGAGCTGTGCCAAGGAGTCAAGGACAATGAAGTTGGTCCTGCCGGATGTTTAGCACATTTCTGGTGTATGATGTTGGAATCAGGGTTGCCAGATTGGGCGAAAATTCGCGGATTGGTCTACTAAATTAATAAATTTGCGACCGAATATTAATTGTGGCGATTTGCTAATTTTTGGGCTGTTTCTTTAATCATGATAATACTTTAAATTTATTGTATTATTTCACAAACTAAATAGTATATTAAAATGTATAATTATAGTATATTTGTTAGGTCACTACTATGAAAATAGTGCTATTTATATAATACCTGCAATCACAGAAGAGGAACTAGATGCTACACTTTATTTTGTTCTTACCGCAGTCACACGATTTCAAGAGAATTTTGTAATCAACGGAGCAGATCAGTGCAAATACATCTTAATATTTTATTTAGTGGTGTTGCTGTTTGAATCAACACATTGTTACTGTAAATACAATTTATACACAGTGCTTACAGAGTAATATGAGTATACTATTAATAATGGGTTAGTAGAGAAAACGTGACAAAAACTTTAACAAAAGCTGACGTTCCTGCTTTGCAAAGTGGCTCGTGTTCGATTCCCGGCTGGGATTGAGAATTTTTCTCTACCCAAAATTATTTCCTATTTTCCCCAGAGTCTGGAATTATTCCTGAGAGTGTGAATGTGTGTATAAGCTAATTAATAAAATCCAAAGATATAACACACGAGTTACCAATTGGCAGTGTGTTCCAAAGGAAAATGCCGCAGATATGACGTGCAGTTAAATGCGAGGTACAAATGAAACATTAATAAAAAGCGAAGTTGTTTTGTGAACCTGAACTAAATAAATAGCTTTAGAAGACTCCCAAATGGTAACACTTTTGGGAGGGGGAACTGAAGAGCTCAGTAGTCTGATCTTAAGAAACAAGCGCCCCACCCCCCAAAAAAGAAAATTAGCAGCAATAGTCCCTACACTAAATCTTAGAGGTGATTTTCAACCCTCTACAAAGAAAACGTGAAATTAATTGGGCGACTTCAATATGAATGTTGCTATTTTTAAAATAATTCCGGCGATGTTATGTGAAATAAATCTGGCAACCTGGTTGGAATTACAGCCAAATGGCATCTCTCCTAAGTGAGAGCAAGTTCAGCCTGACTGATATGACATCTTTGATTTTGTAATGGGTAGAGAATCAAGTAACATTTTACGTTTATCACCTTTCAAACCGTGTATTTCTGGTGATATTTCGATGTCGACTGCAAGAAAAGAGGGAAAGAAAGAAGAAGAAAAACAGCTGTGGTTTTTCCTCGTTTGATGGTAGATGAGATCGCTAGTAGTTAATGGAAACTAAAAGTTGGGGCAGTTTTTGCGAGCAGCAACTGTGAGCAACATAATTACACTGTTCAATAAAGGTTGTTATAGCAAGGCACCTAACCGCAACTAGTACAAATTATAGTCATCAATGCCGACACCAGAGACCAGTTCTGGCGTAGACACTGACAATGGCGGAATGCAGCCAGCCTGATAGATGGGGCAAGGGTCAACTCGCGATTCTTAACCAATCAATCATTCATCCTGCATTGGCAATACAGGAATAGCAAGTGGATACCCGTACTTCTTGTGTTTCAGCATTACACTTTTAAAATCTTACGCTATAAAAAAGTTAACCTTCTGTATTCTGTATTTGTCAGGGTAAATGAGTCTTTGGGAACCAGAAATTAATCTAGATATCTCTGGTCTACAAGAAAACTCATTTTCATAAGGTATATAAGCATATTTAGGATTATTTATTTATTGAAACAATAACAAAAATCTGATGTGTTCCATTCACACAAATTTCTCTACAGCTCTGTAACAAATTACTCTATTTACTTCATCTAATCCAGAAAAAATTATCAGAAATAGTCTCATTACTTGCTTCCCTGTTAGGAGAAGCGAAATAAGGGAGTACCATAGGTTAAAGTGATAGTCAAAAGCTGGTTGTTATGTGACTGAAGTTCATTTGTTTGTATGGACACAAGTTCACAAAGTCCTGTATGAGAAAAGTATGTGTTTTATACCTGAAACCAAAAACAAGGAATATCTAAAAAACAATCAACTCCACGAAAAATGTATATAACATAAATTGTGTGTTTTAAAGTGCTCTATATTTGTTGTGTGGTAAGTTTTTGTCCAAGTCTTACGGTTTAGCAGCTATGCAAAATTCCGTAAAATTGACCCAGAATGAAGTAGTCTTCAGAGGCTATTCCCAGAAAATTCAAAATCTACATTTTATTTGTCAGGTAAATATCTTTAATATACTATATTTTAATCAAAATCGTTACAGCCATTTTTTATAAAATCAACATTTTCGAAAAAAGTTCCATGTAAAGGGTAGTTTGGGTTGAGGGGATTTTTCTCAAAATCTAAACTTTAATACACACACAGACCTTTTTCTGAAAATACTTTTTTTGGATACCGGGGACCCTAAAACATATATTTCCGGTGAAATCTCGGTATCGAATTTTTTGGTGGAGTGGAATACCTTCTCAATACACTATGTACATAGTACGTGTAGAGAAAGTAATAACAACTCCCCATAGTTTACAAGAACAGAGTAAAGCAGACAAGTTATGAATTAACTATCTAAAAAAAACGAAAAAAACTTGAAATTCTTCTATAAAGATAATGAAATATTGAGTGTTCATTGTATAGCAATCGAAAAGGAAACTAAAATCAGCAAAAGGATTATTTTGAATAGGAGAAACACTAAATGTCATCTTCAAGATCATGGCGTATGGAGGATATTGGAGCCATGACAATACGGGTGGTTTCGCGTAAGGTTGGCCATGCTGCCTTACAGTAATTAGTAAACAACAACTGATTACAAATGTCTCTATCGTGTGTAAAGAAGAACATAAACAGTGCACATAGTAAATGAATGTCGATGAATAATGAAACTAATTCGTTATTATTGATGTTAGCTGAAAATAACAGTGATACTGTACGCATGTAGCATACATTAGGTATTTACGGCAATATAGAACAGATTAATGCAAAATAGCGCGTTACAATGTGAGAAAGGTATAACAAAATGATTTTCACCAGTTTAGAATTTTAATGACTCAATTCCATCCAAGTTTCCGTCGTCATTTTTTTGGAAAGGATCATCGTCATTGTCATCAACATCGTCTTCGTCACCAAGACATATCATTAGTGGTTCACATTCACTGATGATTCCGTCTAATTCCTGTGCTTTTCGTATTATTTTGTGAACTTGATTCACTTTCTTCTTCCATGTAGCCGCGTCCACTCTCGCCACACCTTCCCGTAAAAGTCTATCCATCTCTATAAGTGTGAAAGTCTTGTTATGTTCCCTCAAACACCAAAACACTATCAACAAATAATACGTATCTTGTACAGAACAGCTGAACGCGCGTGTTAGGAGTTCACAAACTGAGCACGTGGAAATAGCCAGATATTGCAACGGTGCGGCATCTACGTAGATGCGTTTCTGTTGTCTGACCGCATCTGTTTTCTGTGGATGTACCAACTTAACGCCTAACTGCCAAGTGCAAGGATTCAGCTGGGGATATAGGCTGGTAGCCGCACGGCCCAGTCACACATTCGTGGACGTCAAATAAAATCTCAAATCACATTAATAAATTATCATCAAAATAAACACAAAACATACCTTATCACAGGAGGAGGTTAGAAATTCCTGGACAACAGTAACCTTGTAACTAAGAAATGTTTCCGGGCTGTTTTGCCGTGGTCTGCTGGTGTTAGGAGTACCAGACGTTTCGTCCACAACTACGGTGGACATCTTCAGTGGCGCGGTCGAAGTTTTCTAGGAGAAGGTTTCGCTGCGAAACTGAAGATGTCCACCGTAGTTGTGGACGAAACGTCTGGTACTCCTAATACCAGCAGACCACGGCAAAACAGCCCGGAAACATTTCTTAGTTACAATGACTCCGGCCGTGAAAGCCTACGTTCTCTCAACAGTAACCTTGTTTGGTTTGAGTTTTAAAAGTTTTGTTGCTTTCCATGCTGAAGCTTTCGAAATTGCAGTTTCTTGAGCAATATGCCTTGAAGATTTTCAAGGTGGCCCTTCTAACCTTTCTACGATTTCGTCTAATTTCTGCTCCATAAGCACACGTCTGTTTACCTTTCTTTTCCTATCACAAATTGATCCCATCTCTCTGAATGTATTTACAAACGGTCTCTACTCGGAACACGCACCCAGCAAATTTATTTTCACCCTTACAAGATTATGTAAGTACATATATATCGTACACAAACACTCTTTGTGGTATTGTATACTGCATTTTGAAAGTACTTCAAACAAAACTAAATCTTCTAAACATTCCTATTTTTTTTTTACTTATTTATTTATTTTGTTTTCAATATATTTCGAGTTATTAGTTTCTGTTTCCCTTCTTCTTACAAAGAAGCAAGTAATAAGACAGTTCCGGTAATGTTTAGCTGTAGATAAAAGACTAATCTTTTGCAAGAAAAGTTTGTGGAAGAGCTAGAGAAAGTCATGTGAATGGAACACATCAGATTTTAGAAAAAAAAAAAAAAGGTCAGTGTTTGTGTGTGTCTGTGTCTGTGAACACGATAACTCAAAAACAAAAGTTCGGTAGAATACCAAACTTGCTATTTAAATTTAGTAGCTTATAAGGATGTGACATGAAGATCTTTAGGTAATCCCAACCCGAAACTACCCTTTAGATGGAAACAAATTCGAAAAATGTTTATTTTATCAAAAATTGTTCTAACGATATTGAGTAAAATACCGTAGATATATTAAAGACAAGGACAAATAAAATGTTTCTGGGACTAGCTTCTGAACACCTCTTTATTCTGGATGAATTTGCATAACTGGTAAACACCGTAAGAGATAGACTACGGGAATTTGTCAGCTCCTGACCATACAAAGAAATGAATTTCAGTCACATAGCAACCAGCTTTTAAATAATTTGACTATCGCCTTACCCTAGCGTGGTTCCTCATTTCCCTTCTACTAAGTAATACGACTATTTCTGCTAATGATTATCTCAATTATCCTGAAGTAGGTAGAAGAATAAGCTTTTCAACAATACTTGGTTACAGAGATGTAGAGACCGTCATCTGAATGAAACAAGTCCGATTTTTAAAATGAAATACTGCAATTTAAACATTAAAAATCTGTTGTGAACCATTCACATGACTTTCTCTACATCTCTGCAACAAATTGTTGTTAAAAAGCTTATGCTTCTATTTACTTCATACTAATCGAGAAAAAATCAGCAGAAATAGTCGTATTACTTGCTTCGTTGTACCAGTAAGTAGAAGCGAAATAACGGAGTACTATGGTTAAAGAAATAGTCAAAAGTTGGTTGCTATGTGACTGAAGTTCCTTTGTTTGTATGGACAGGAGTTGACAAAGTCCTGTGTGAGAAAATTATAATTTTTAAAGCTGAAACCAAAAACAAGGAATATCTCAAAACTGATCAACTCCGTGAAAAAAAGAATGCATATAACATAAATTGTGTGTTTTAAAGTGATCTACATTTGTTGTGTGGTAAGTTTTTGTCCATCTCTTACGGTTTAGCAGTTTTGCAAAATTTCGTAAAATTCGTCGAGAATAAAGTAGTCTTCAGAGGCTATTCCCAGAAAATTCAAGATATACATTTTATTTGTCATATAATATTTAATATACGATATTTTAATTAAAATAGTTAGAGCCATTTTTGAGAAAATCAAAATTTTCGAAAAAAGTTCCATGTAACGGGTAGATGAGGGTGTTGCATCCCTGGAAAGCTACTAAACTTAAATACCAAGTTTGGTATTTTACCGACTTTTCGTTTTCGACACAAACGCTTGAGCTATCGTGTTCACACACGGACCTTTTTATGAAAATACTTTTTTTTTTTTTTCGATACAGGCAACCCTGATCATTTCCGGTGAAATCTCGGTATCGAATTTTTGGGTGGAGTGCAATACCTCCTCTATACCGTAGGTACATGGTACGTGTAGAGAAAGTAAAAACATGTGGTTCTGGAGAACTATAGCGGTAGCTTTGAATAAATGCAACATGTCTGAGGTGAAACAATAGCATATAGCTTCACAAGCAAATCTTCAACAGGCCTTCATGCAAAGTAAAAAATATGTGTGCCATTCACATGACTTTCTCTATATCCCTGCAACAAATTATTCTTAAAAAACTTATTCTTGTATTTACTTAATGCTAATCAGAAAAAATTAGCAGCAATAGTCTTATTACTTGTTTCTTTGTAAGTAGAAGCGAAATAAGGGACTACCATAGGTTAAAGTGATAGTCAAAAGCTGGTTGCTATGTCAATGAAATTCCTTTGTTTATATGGATAGGAGTTGACAAGTTCCTGTATAAGAAAAGTATACATTTTTCATAGCAGAAACCAAAAATAAGGAATGACTCAAAAACGACGAACTCCACGAAAAAAAAAGTATATAATATAAATTGTGTGTTTTAATACGCTCTACATTTTTTGTGTAGGGAGGCTATTCCTAGAGAATTCAAGATGTACATTTTGTTTGTCAGGTAAATATCTTTAATATACGAAATCTTAATCAAAATCGTTAGAGCCATTTTTGAGCAAATAAAAATTTTCGAAAAAAGTTCCATGTAAAGGGTAGTTGGGGGTGGGGGGATTTTTCTCAAAATCTTCGTGTTGCATCCCTGGAAGATACTAAACTTAAATACCAAGTTTGGTATTTTACCGACTTTTCGTTTTTGAGTTAACGTGTTCACACACACACGAACCTTTTTGTGAAAATGCTTTTTTTGGATATTGGGGACCGGTGAAATCTCGGTATCGAATTTTGGGTGGAGTGCAATACCTTCTCTATACACTATGTACATGGTGCGTATAGAGAAAGTAAAAAACGAAGATGCTCCAGAAGAAAAGCAACAACTAATGACAGGAAGAGAACAAACAGAGTAGAGAAAACGAATTTACGGGCCCAACGCATTAACCTATTAGTTATGACTTCAAAACTTGAATTGCTATTCTGATTATTGATAAGAATATATATATGTGTGTGTGTATTTACTTTTAAATAACATTTTTAGACACAAAGTGTTTAGATGTGATTCTAGAGTTAAATACCAGGCCAACATTTTAATTTTTCCCCCATAAGAAGCTTTTAAGTGACTCAACGAAATTTATCTATAAATATTAAACCATTAAGCAAAAAGGATTTCATTTAGACTATACCTAACATACTTACATAAATACTACTGCATAAATTCAGAAAACTATTATTGCCTATTTGTTTAGAGTTAAAAATGTTAGTCCTGTATCCTTAACGAGAGTTTAGAAATCTGATGTGCTACAATTAGTCGCACTAACTTCTCTGCCTCTGTCAGTTATTTTCGTAGCGATTCTACAAAGTATTCTATGAAAAAACTTGTTTTATATCTAAACCAATTCTTTTAATTATAGTAAATGTTCCCTCCCATTTTGTTGTAGCTACACAAGGTACGAGAACAGTTAATTGCTTAAAAGTAGTTTGATACTTATGCACATTCATTCTTTTAATCTGCACAGGGAAGCAAAACGGCATCAAAAGTGTATTACAATATGGGCAGATACAAAACAAGCAACTATTTCGGGAACGACTAATGCTAAGAAAAAGTTATTGGATACAAATTATGTTTTCAGTCAGAGGTAGCGGCGGCGGCATGGTCGTATGGTTAGACCTGAGACGTTAATACATATATGGAATACAAGCGTTTCCATATCAAGTGTTTATTTTTACTTTCTCTAGCCCCATATGCACAATGTACATAGGGATAGAGAAGGTATTGTAATGCACCCAAAAATTCGATACCGAGATTTCACCGGAAATAAATGTTTTGGGATCCCACACGTCCGTGTGTGTGTGTGTGTGTGTGTGTGTGTGTGTCTGTGGACAACATAGCCCCAAAACGAAAAGACCGTTAAATACCAAACTTGGTATTTAGGTTTAGTATCTTCCAAGGATGCGACACGAAGATTTAAAAAAAAAAAAAGAATCCCCCCACCACAAAGTTTCGAAAATTTTTATTTTCCTAAAAATGGCTATAACGATTTTGATTAAAATCCCGTATATTAAAGCTATATATGTCCGAAATAAAATGTATATCTCGAATTTTTTGGGAATAGCCTCTAACACCTCTTTATTTTGGATGACTTTTGCCGAATTTTGCTCAACTGCTAAACCGTAAGAGATAGAAAAAAACTCACTGCACAGAAAATGTACATTACCGCAAAACACACAATTTATGTCCTTTGCGTTTTTTTGTGGTGGAGGTAACCGTTTCCGAGCTATTCCTTGTTATTGGTTTCAATTGTGAAGTACTTAAACTTTCATCAGACAGGAAGTGTCCGTTTTTCTTTTATTCTCCTCCTGGCCAAGCAAAGAAGTGATTTGCAATGACAATCGCATAACGATAGCTTTTGAAACATTTGACAATCACTTTAGCATAGCGAATTCCCTCATTCCGTTCTACTTATAAGGGACTAAGTAATAAGAACATTCTGCTAATGTTTATCTCGATTAGCATTGTGTATAAAGAAGAATAATCTTTTGTAGCAGGTTTGTAGAGCAGTTAGAGAAAGTCATGTGAGTGTAACACATCATATTTTTTTGTTAATGGAAAGAAATTGATACCGTATTGATTTATTGATTATGTGTTAAAGGAAAAGTTAATTACTGAAAGTTATTTTTAAAAAGTCAACAATGATAATTGCATTGCTACGTGCATGAAAAAGAAGTTTGTTCTTTCTGGTATACTGCATCCCCAAGCGTTGTATACCCACATTTAAATAATCACTAAGCGCAAATAGCTTATGAAATAAATATTATATGTACCAAAAGTAATTTATTTATAAATAAAAGGAAGTTGTATTATATACTTCCTTAAAGAATGTTTAATAAGGAGAAACGTGTAGAATAAGCTTTGAGCCTATATAAGAGCTGAATAGACGCTCAACCTTTGTCATTCCTTATTGGTCACGTGATCATCATTGCTCGGCACAAGAGTAGCGTCCTATGATTTTGGCGGGAACGCGTGCTGTTACCGGAATGTAATCTTAATTTATCTGTGCAATCATACAGTGTTAATAATTATTGTATCCAGTGATAATATCCAGTGTATCATTTACCAGTATTATTATATTACCTGTAATATATTATCTCTTACAATGAGTAATACTAAAAAGAATTTCAATTAGCTCACCATTGAAGTTATTTCTAATAGACAGCTTACCTCTCACCGGGATCAATCAAGTGGGGTTTGTGGTGGTGGAGAGTTTTCCGGGTTCTCCGGTTTCCCCCACCATTCTTTTCACTATAATCATGTTTCCTGTCATTTCATATGATCCACTTCCTCACTTGTACCAGACGCCGGGCTTATCACCCATCCCGGCTGTCTCTGATCCGGAACCTATGCTCCTCCGCAGGCGCTGACCACAAGTCCTGGAGAGTGTAATCAATGGAGGTTAAATAGAGAAAGAATGAATTATCGGGTTTTCGTCTGTCTCTTATGCTTTTTTACTTTCTCTAGCCCCGTATGTACAATTTACATAGAGATAGAGAAGTATTGCATTCCACCCAAAAATTCGAAGTCGAGATTTCACCGGAAATACATGTTTTAGGACCCCCTGAATCCAAAAAAAAACATTTCCAGGTGTGTGTGTGTGTGTGTGTGTGTGTGTGTGTGTCTGTGAACACGATAACTCAAAAACGAAAAGTAGCTAAAATACCTAACTTGGTATTTAAGTTCAGTATCTTCCAGGGATGCGACACGAAGATTTTGATAAAAATCCCCCCACCCCAAACTACCCTTTACATGGAACTTTTTTCGAAAATTTTGATTTTCTTAAAAATGGTTCAAACGATTTTGATTAAAATATCGTATATTAAAGATATTTACCTGACAAATAAAATATATATCTTGAATTTTCTCGGAATAGCTTGTAAAGACCTGTTTATTCCGGATGAATTTTGCTTAATTTGGCATAACTAATAAACCGTAAGAGATGGACAAAAACTTACTATACAAAAAATGTAGGCCTTGTTAGAATACACAGTTTACGTCACATACATTTTTTCGTGGAGCTTACGGTTTTCAAGCTATTCATTGTTATTAGTTTCAGTTGTGAAGTACTTATACTTTTCTCAGACGGGAGTGTCCGGTTTTCTTTTGTTCTACTCCTGGCCAAGAAAAGAAGCGATTTGTAATGACAATCGCATAAAGACTTATTTTCCTCTTATTTATAAGAAACTTAAGTAATAAGAACTTTGTGCTGAATACCTCGATTAACAAGGTGCAGAAAGAAGATTAATCTTATGTAAGAAGTTTGTAGAACGGCTAGAGAAAGTCATGTGAGTGTACCACATCAGATTTTAAATTATTCCAAGCTATGGAAAATTCACAGAGAATGCTAAATACTCCACAGGACATTTAAAACAAGATGACAAATGTCTAATATTTTAATCAAAATTGTCATGACCATTTTTTTTAAAAATTAGAGTTTTCTGTTGAAATGACACATAGTAAGAAAATTAAATAAAAATCTTCGCGTTGAATCCTTTAAAGATGCTGCTTAAAATACGAAATTTAGATTTGTACGAATTTTCTAGAGTATCACAATAATACTCAAAAAACAGGGGGGGTTCTTTTCTATTTATTGTTATTCGAATAGGAACAATCACCATTAGTGCATTTTTATTTACAATGAAGGTTGGTTCCTTTCTACAGAAAGTAATCCAAGTGGAAACAATTTGTGGTAGTCTCTCATGAGGTATGACTCATACACAGGGGATTAGTCGAACCTGATAAGTACGGTTATTTGTATTTCTTGTACATACATCTGTTTAATTAACTGTCTGGTCTGCGACTGTCTGCTGTCTAGAAATTGGAATGCAAATGAACCCCATCTGTGTGTCTTGATAGAACCGATACTATCAAAGAGGGACTTTGAGGCTGTTTTGTCCTGCAGAACTCCACATATTTCAATAATATAGGACTTATGAGGTGCACGAGATCTTAATCTGACTTCAAACGCGTGAGAGGCAATAATCGTGTTTTGGATCAACGACGTGGTGGTTTCGAGGGCAGTTAGTATGTTCATTTTAACACAGAGACATGTTTTCTATCGAAAAGTTGTAAATACATTAACGACGTTGGTAAAATTAAGTATTACAAGCTCTATAATTATTATTTAAGGGGGATTTGTCCGATGTTGCTCAGGTATTGTTTACACCACTCATAGTTAATCTACAGGGTGATTTATATAGAGCTGACACATTTCTTTCATTAATTGTTTCAAAACATGTTATTCTAGCTACAACTTATTCTATCTAAATTGCAGAGGAATTTTCGGAGATTACTTACCTCTATAGCATATGTTGAAAATGTCCTCCATCCTGCATAAGACACAACTCAACACGTCGTTCCATGTTACTGGCCACTCGTTGGAGGACTCTGTTGTCAATAACTTGAATCTCCTTTGCGATGTTGTGCTTCAGATCGTCCAATGTCTGGGGACGTGTGGCGTAAACCCTGTGTTTTAAGTAACACCACAGAAAGAAGTCCGGCGATGTAAAATCTGTTCCTGGAAATTATCCGGTCGTCAAAGAAACTTGCAATTAGGTTCATGGATTTATTTGATGTATGTCATATAGCGCCATCTTGCTGAAAATATCCTTGACTCAGCTCTACATCGTTCTGCATTTTCACGTTGACTACAAGAACAAAATGTCGAAGCAGCTGCTAACAATGTAATTAGGAGTAAAACATAAACATCTGCACATCTAGTGACAAAGAATCGAAACTCCAGAACAGTCTGCTTAATTTGGTGCTAAAATTGGGTTGTTGAATGAATTTCTAACGGAATAATTAAAGAAAGAAATGTGTCAGTTCTATACAAATTACTTGTTATGCATTTTCGACACCAAACTACGTGAATTGTTCCATTTTCATTCAACAATTCTATTTAATGTTCGTTTCAATACTATTTACTATCTTGATTCGTTTCATTGACTCTTTCTTCTTTACGAAGATTTTAAGTAATTTTTTCCTTGTTACCTGCAAGGGCAAAATTATTTAAAATCTGCACGGTGTTTCATATGAAATCCCTTGGAGTTACTCAAACGTACTGCCACTTGTACCTATGATTACATTTTAAAGTTTTGAAGAGCAGTTTGATCTTGGGTCCACCGTATCTTAAACTACATGCGAGATATAATACCCAGCGTTGCCCGCCTGGGTAGTGTGGTGTTAGCGAGTTTGCCTCACATTCAAAAGGTCGTGCGTTCGAATCTCACTTAGCGTGAGTTACCCGGATAAGGTTTTTATCGGGGTTTTCCCTTATCCTGAGAAGAGAAATGTCGAGTAACTTTAAGCTCCATGGACCCCGAGATCATTTCACCAATTTCATTCATCGTCCGATATGACCAACCAGGTTAAAGGACGTTAAAATAAAATAAAAAAAAAATTTAAAAAAAAAATAACCTACACTCCAATAGCATATTTTCTGCCGTGAAATAGAGGCTTGCAGTCTTTCGCCGCTATATATAGAGCAGCTAGAAGAAAATCACTTTGTGAGACATGCCAATAGCAATAATAATTCAATTGAAACGGTTCTGCTATTTCCTAAGCAATGCAGGTTATGTTATAACATAGGTATAATACTAAATTGAAAAATATTTTCCATGCTTAAAATAAATGTTTTATATTACAATTACTTTATTTTATATTATTCAGAGATTTCTATAATAATATTCCAGAAAAAAAAAATCTGATGTGTTCCATTCACATGACTTTCTCTACATCTCTGTAACAAATTATTGTTAAAAAACTTATGCTTCTATTTACTTCATGCTCATGAAGAAAAAAATTAGCAGAAATAGTCTTATTACTTGCTTCCTTGCAAGTAGAAGCGAAAAAAGGTAATACCATTGTTAAAGTGATAGTCAAAAGCTGGTTGCTATATAACAAAGCTCCTTTGTTTGTATGGACACGAGTTGACAAATTTCTGTATGAGAAAAGTAAATTCCGTAAAATTGATCCAGAATAAAGTAATCTTCAGAGGCTATTCCCAGATTTTGAGAAAAATTCCCCCACCACAAACTACCCTTTACATGGAACTGTTTTCGAAAATTTTGATTTTCTTAAAAATGGCTAACGATTTTGATTAAAATATCGTATATTAAAGATATTTACCTGACAAAGAAAATGTGTCTTGAATTTTCTGGGAATAGCCTCTGAAGACTACTTTATTCTGGATGAACTTTACGGAATTTTGTATAACTGCTAAACCGTAAGAGATGGAGAAAAACTTAGCACACAAAAAATGCACTGCACTGCACATTAAAACACACAATTTATGTTATAAGCATTGTTTTCGTGATCGTTTTTGAGATATTCCTTGTTTTTGGTTTCACCTTTAAAAAAACTTATACTTTTCTCATACAGCAATTTGTCAACTCTGTCCATATAAACAAAGGAACTTCAGTGACGTAGCAACCAGCTTTTGACTATCACTTTAACCTATGGTACTCCCTTATTTCGCTTCTACTTACAAGGAAGCAAGTAATAAGACTACTACTGCTAATTTTTTCGCGATTAGCATGAAGTAAATAGAGGCATAAGCTTTTTAACAATTATTTGTTGCAGAGATGTAGGAAAAGTCATGTGAACACATCAGATTTTTTTAATACAGGTTACAATGAAACCTCGGTACCGAATTTTTGGGTTGAATGCAATACCTTCTCTGCCTATGTAATGTGTACTAAGAAGACAAAAGAAAACTGACGTGTAGATAATGAAGTCAGTCCTCCGTATCCAGGATATATCCCAGATATTCCTTATTGCTACCGTACGATGTGCACAGTTCTGTGAGTATATTGCGTTAGGGTTGGTCAACAGAGATAGAGAGATATTAACAATATGAACAGCCCCCAGAAGCGGTATGACAAAGTACTGCAGCTTGCGAAGCGGCTCTTAAGATCGGTTATTGCGTTGTAACTTTGTCATTGCGTTTTATTGATATAGCAGTTCTAGGTCAAGTCTAGGAATCAGACGAAATACACAATTCGAAACTCAGAGTATTCTCCCTGCCACCATTACAACTGCACAGCCTGGAAATTGCCTGCAAGGAGGAAACAGGCCTCGGATGTAAAGACTGGACGCAGTGGCAATTTGCCTCTCGTTTAAAAAATAAAAAAAAAAGGAAGAGAGAGGCTGAAGTGCGGCCAGACTCCACGGTTGGGTGGTCGAGAAAGAACGAACATCTCTGCAGTTTCCTAAGGAAGGAACTATTTCACCTTTCTATGTTATTTAATCAATAACTGGATTCTCTGTTCACAACAAAAATGTTATTGCCGGCGCAAAACTTCTGACCCTGACCGCCAAACCAGCTACCGAGCCTAGCTTATCGGAGTTTGTGCTGTGACACTTTGCTTACTTAAAGTCACAGCGAGCAAACTTTGTACAGTCTGCATCGAAAGTGCTCCGTATATGTTTGTATTCAAAGTGGGCAGTAAATAGTGTTTATTTATTATTTTTTTTTTTAACAATGCCTCCTACGTTTTCAAAGTTAAGTTGCAAGGTATTGCTTAGTCAGAGTAGAGGAATAGTTGCAAATGAAACTTCATGAAATAAAGAGGCAGAGATGAAGGAAGAAAATGTATGTTCCCCGAGTTCTTCAAAAGCCTGATGCAAGTGAATGAAAGAGTAGCCAAGGCAACTGATATTTCACTGAGTTTCGTTTCTAGGGTTCTCAAAGATAAGAAATAAAAATAAAACTTAATATATCACTTTTAAATTAAAAGATGTGGAACAGTTGTGTAGCCAGCGAATTGCAGAAATTGGCAGGCCACAATGGGAAAATGTATGTCGACATGTTGAGAACATAAAAAATCATTAGAAAGATTGTAGAAAATCAAAGTAAAAACAATTCTAATCCAGGATAATGGTGCAGAAAGTAGCGATAGCGTTGGTGATAACAACAACGTGAGCGAAGACGAAGGACTGTCAGGTGTGGAAGAATTGGAGGCAGGCCATTTGTATAGATATTTTATACGTATGTATGTATATACATATGAAAACACATGTTTATCAGTGCAGGTGCATAAGGGGTGACAGATATTTGACATTGACTGTGACAGGCACTCTTCCAGCATGCACGAATCGACTGGTGAACTGCTTATCTGAAAGTACAACTCGCTTCCTAGCTCTCATTAAGATTTTCAATTGTCTAGATCTGTTGCGCCAGTTATAACATTTGTGGAACGGATGGGTAATCAGTTTTGAGAATTTTTGTTTTGTGCACGCATCCAAATGGAAAATTATTGTTGTTTCATACAGAAGCTGCTTAAAGAGCTTCAAGTAAAACGTATCTCTTAAAACACTTTTCGTCATTAATCTCGGCTGTTTTGAATTATTGCAGAACGAAGGCAAAGCAATTTAAATTGCGCTTCTGATGACGTAATTGGGTACAAACAGTGCGGTGTCTTAGAGAGGATATAAGGCTCCCTGAAATACTGATGTATATAACTACTGACGTCATTAGTGCCCTGTATATAAACAGCGATCCCGTCTGTTGGTACAAGTATTTCTCAAAATTTCTCCCGAAGCATCAAAAAAAAATTACATCTCAGCTGAAGTCGTCCAATATTTTTATTAAATTCGAGTATGCAATTTATTTTAGTATTTTATATACACAAACACACTCTCTCTCTCTCTCTCTCTCTCTCTCTCTCTCTCTCTCTCTCTCTCTCTCTCTCTCTTAGAATATTTTCAAAATATTCTTATAGCCGGCATCTCTGTAAGTATAGCACAATCATAAATGATGGCATAATATTGGAATACTCACTAGTGTGAGCTGCGCTGACAGATTCAGGAAAGAGTATGAAAATACGAGGCGTTTGCGCCGATAATTATATTGAAATATTACCTGAAGTATTTATTTTATTAATTACTTCCCTCAGTTGAGGGCTGCCTTATAGACATACAGACTTATAACATACAGTCTTATTAACAGAACGATAAAACCAAACCAACAATTCTAATATATAAGAAGTACAGGGTTACTACAAAAGAAATAGACAACTTCAACTGCCTGTAAAACAAAAACTATTTGAGATAGCAACCTAATTATTTTGGAGGTATGTTGAGAAACTTTCAAAGTTTCGTTTGTTACTATTGGTAACGCTGTAGTGTTTTGTTTGTTGTTGCAGAAGCTGAAATGGCGGAAAATCCTGTGGAAAAGGCATATTGCGTGTTGGAATTTGCTAGAACGCAATCAGCAACTGTTGTCCAACGACATTTTAGAACACGTTACCACAAAAATGAAATGATGCGCTCACAAAAACCAGCATCGTCTTCATCATGTCGCAACATGTCGATGCAAAAGTCACGCCGTATGACCTTATCTTCTTCACTCAGAAACTGCAACATCTGTAAGGCATCATGTGCAGTCGCTTCCGCAAGATTTTCCATACAGTTTGCTGTGGAATTTGTAATTGCATGCTTGCCCTAGATGTCGATTTCTGTGGGCTTCTTATGTAGGCAGAACGAACACGTTCAACGTTTTCTTCCGAAACTCTTGGTCTTCCCGAGCTCTTCCCTTTGCACAAACATCCCGTTGTCTCGAATATCCTATACCAGCCGTAGATTGACTGTCTAGTCGGTGGCGTTTTGTGGTAACGTGTTCTAAAATGTCGTTGGACAACAGTTGCTGTTTACGTTCTAGCAAATTCCAACACGCAATATACCTTTTCCACAGGATTTTCCGCCATTTCAGCTTCTGCAACAACAAGCAAAACACTACAGCGTTACCAATAGTAAAAAACGAAACTTTGAGAGTTTCACAACATACCTATAAAATAATTAGGTTGCTATCTCTAATAGTTTTTGTTTTACAGGCAGTTGAAGTTGTCTATTTCTTTTGTAGTAACCCTGTAAACATTAACTACCAGCACTAAAATTTCTTTTGCTTTCATTGAAACCACATTGCAAGTGAGAATGCCAACTTATGATCCATCCATAGCAACAATGTTAATAAGTACCGCAAATTAACTATATTGTGCAAAAATAAAAGTAATTATTGGTAGGCTTAAAATAACATTGTATAAATAAGTTTTACTCACGTCAGAGAGGATTTAGTATTTGTCTTTCGTCAATTTAGATTTAGAGCTCTCTTCTCTACCAAACGGTGCATAAACTTAAAAACAGACATTAATAAAAGTTATATTTGCAGAAATATTTTAGTAGCCCAATCGGCGACTTTTCGTCCAATCTGGCAACACTGCCCCGAAAGCCAACACTTCGGCGGGGCAAATGTGTGATGCTGTACACATCATGTGGGTTGAATGATCGTGCACCATTGCCGTACATAAGTGGGCGTGAGGTCGGAAGTCGGATTGTAGCAGCACAAGATTATTCCTTTTATTATTAAATCCGATTATAGATCAAACAAGGACGTTTGAAATAACACTATACCTCGTATACGTACATCTATTAAATATAATGGGTATATAGGTAATATCAATTTGTGGTTTACCGGGAAACATGCGTGTCGGCATGTTGCCATGGTAGCTGAGTGGCTAGAGCACCCAGGAGACCGGGAGATCCGTGATTAATATACGGGCTATGGCATTCAATCGTTCGGTCTTACTCCACCTATCCATTAACAGACTCAGAGGACCTCAAAATATATTTCGGTGAAATCTCGGCATCGAATTTTTGTGGAATACAATATCTTCTCTGTTACTAGTACGTGTAGAGAAAGTAAAAATGTATGAGACATAAGTTGTGCGTTTCAACGAGATATTTATTGATAAAACAAATATTAAAAGTGTAACATCTTCTATTATATAATCCTCACTATATAAAATTACTAATGAAGGAATTAATATTACAAAACTCATAAATAATAAAGATATTCAATCCAATAATAAAGTATATCGAGATTTACATTTTCTGTATAGTATGTTTTTGTCTATCTCTTAGGGTTTACCGGATATAAAAAAGTCACCCAGAATGAAGAAGTCTTCAGTAACTCGTTAAATCCTGAACAAAAATTCATACATAATTTGTCAAGTGAAAAAAGAAAAGAGCTAGCGGAACTTACTTGCAGCAAAGCATCTGGGACACATTGTATATGTTAGTACAAAACATTCCGTGGTACGACAGCCCAAGTCGGACCAAGGCTTTCCCGACCGCTGCGTTCCCCATCTCTGTCCATTACAGGAGTGATGAATGGGGTGCAGTACTGGAGGACGGGACGTGGTAAGCGCCCCGAGTCCTTCCCGGCCGGTTAATGCGGTCCACGCAACCTGGAGCTGCTACTTTTACTTCAAGTAGCCCCTCAATTGACCCCACAGGGACCTAATGAGGCTGAGTGCACCCCGGATCAGGTCTCCCAGTGGGAGAAAATCCCCACGCCAGTACCGGGAATCGAACCTCGGCAGGAGAAATTGGTTTATTAAGCAGAATAGTTGTTTGAATATGATTAGTAATATTATTACTTTCTCTATACGAACTTTGCACATAGTGTATAGAGAAGATATTGTATTGCACCCAAAAATTCGATACCGAGATTTCACCGGAAATATATATGTTTTTAGACCCCCTGAATAAAAAAAAAAGCATTTTTAGAAAAATATCCGTGTGTGTGTGTCTGTCTGTGTGTCTGTGGGCAGTATAGCTCAAAATGAAAATACCGTTAAATACTATACTTGGCATTTCAGCTTGGTATCTTCCAAGGATGGGACACGAAGATTTTCAAGAATATCCCTCTCTGAAGACCTGTTTATTCTGGAATTTTGCATAAGTGGTAAACCGTAAGAGACAGACAAAAACTTACCTGACAAAAAGTGTAGATCTCGTTAAAATACACAATTTATGTCATGCACTTTTTTTGGGGAGTTTACCGTTTTCGAGATATTTCCTTGTTATTAGTTTTAATTGGAAAGTACTTATACTATTCTCAGACAAGAAGTGCCCGTTTTTCTTTTGTTCTGCTCCTGGACAAACAGAGAAGCGATTTGCAATGACAATCGCATAACGATAGCTTTTTGAAACATTTGACTATCAATTTAGCATAGATGATTCCTTTAGTTCCCTACTACCCATAAGGAACTACAAATAAAAACATTCTGTAATGTTTATCTAGTTAGCATTGTGTAGAAAGAGGAAAATATTTTGTAAGAAGTCTGTTTGAAGAGCAGCTAGTGAAAGTCATGCGAGCGTAATACATCAGAATAATTTACTTTCTCTACACGTACTCTATACATAGTGTATTGAGAAGGTATTACAATGCACCCAAAATTCGATACCGAGTTTTCATCGAAATACATGTTTTGAGGCCCCTGAATCCAAAAAATTCGAAAAATTGTCTGTGTGTGTATGTGTCTGTGGGCAGCATAGCTCAAAAACGAAAAGACCGTTGAATACCAAACTTGGTATTTAAGTTTGGTATTTTCCAAGGATGCGACAGGAACATTTTCAAGAGAATCCCCCACCCCAACTACCCTTTACATGGAACTTTTTTCGAAAATTTTTATTTTCTTAAAAATGGCTCTAATGATTTTGATTAAAATATCGTATATTAAAGATATTTACCGGGCAGATAATATGTATATCTTGAATTTTCTGGGAATCGCCTCTGAAGACTACCTTATCCTGGACGAATTTTACGGAATTTTGCATAACTGCTAAACCGTAAGAGATGGACAAAAACTTACCCCACAAAAAATGTAGAGCACATTAAATCACATAATTTATATTATATAATTGTTTTTCGTGGATTTGATCGTTTTTTTTTTAAAAGATATTCCTTGTTTTTGGTGTCAGCTTTGAAAAACTTATACTTTTCTCATACAGGAAATTGTCAAATCGTGTCCATACAAACAAGGGAACTTCAGTCATATTTACTTTATTATTATTATTATTATTATTATTTTTGTAGTAATATTTAATCTGTTCCTTATAGTTTACCAGTTACGCAACCAGAATGAAAAGGACTTCAGAGGCCATTTCCAGATTCAAGTATATGTTTTGTGTACCAGGTAAACATCTTTAATTTATAGCATTTTAATCAAAGCCGGCAGAGTCATTTTTGAGAAAATTGAATAAACATTTTGAAAAACTTTTCATGCAAAGAGTAGTTTTGACATGGGGGAATTTTTTGGAAAACTTTTGTGTGGCACCCTTGAAAAATACTGAAATGAAACACCAAATTTGGTTCTTAACCGACTGTTCCTTTTAGTTAATGCTGTTCAAGGACACATTTAGAACCTTTTTCTAAAAAAGATTTTTCCTTTGGATTCAGGGGTCTACTTTTTGGGTGGAATGCAATACCTTCTCTAGCGTCTATGTACATTGTACTTGGTAGAGAAAGTAATATTTTCATAAAATTGGAAGACCCTACAAAAATTTGAAGTTTTTTGTTACGTGAATTGAGTTCTACGCATTCCCTTAATGATAGCAAGTACTATTTAGTTTACGAAATTCCTAATTTGCTGTCTCGTTTTACTCTAACAGGAATGTTTTCTCTCAATTTTCTGTGTACAAGAAATATTGCTTTTACTTCTAATATAGGAGATTTCATTTACTCTTGCAATCTACAAATCAAGTTCGTAAGCAGATGCAGTGTTTATGAGCATTTGATCTCTCTGTTAGGAACAAGTTACTGCTGAAAACTTAGTTATTTGTATTATTTTTCCAGAAGGCAATAACATGGCGTTCTGACCATGCAAGAGTTTTTACTGAGGACAGAAACCACAAACAGGAATTTAGAGTAATTCCAAGGGGCGTTTTTATAAAGCGATCTCCGCGAAACCAAGGTTATTACAGCAGCTAGAAGCCTGTTTTATTACTTTTCAGCCACTTTGTCGTAAGCGCGGCAGAATGCTGCTTGTACTGGTTTATCCTGTAGGAGCATTTCAAATTATTGTTTTGATGCGGTCGGTATTGGAGATTAGCTCTTAGAGCTTCTTTTATAAATTATTATATCGGTTTAATTTTCCTTGCGTGTATTAATAAAGTAGATTGGGTCCACTAATCCTTGTATAGCCGGCGCAAAACTTATGGAATAGTGACCCAGCTACCGAGCCTAGCTTATCGGAGTTTGTGCTATGATACTTTGCTTACTTAAAGTCACAGCAAGCAAACTTTGTATAGTCTGTATCGAAAGAGCTTCGCATATGTTTGTATTCAAAGTGGGCAGTAAATAGTGTTCATTTTATTTTTTTAACCATGGCTCCTACGTTTTCAAAGTTAAGTAGCAGGGTATTACTTAGAGCAGAGAAATAATTGCAAATGTCCTTGATTTTATGAAACAAGAGGCAGAGATGAAGGAAGAAAATGTATGTTCCCCGAGTTTTTCAAAAGACAACTGATATTTCACTGAGTTCCGTTTTCAGGGTTCTCAAAGATAAGAAAGAAAGAAAAATAAAACTTAATATATCAGTTTTAAATTAAAAGACGTGGAACAGTTGTGTCGCCAGCGAATTGCAGAAATTGTCAGGCCAGAATAGGAAAACGTATATCGACATGTTGAGAACATTGAAAATCATTAGAAAGAATTGTAGAAAATCAAAAAGAAAGAATTCTAATCCAGGATAATGGTGCAGAAAGTAGCGATAACGTTGATGATGATAATGACGTGAGAGAGACGAAGGACTGTCAGGTGTGGAAGAATTGGAGGCAGACGATTGACATTGTTTATATAGTAGGCCATTTGTATAGATGTTTTGTAGATATGAATATACATATGAAAACACGTGTTTATCAGTGCAGAGCATAAGAGGTGACAGATATTTGACATTGTCTGTGACAGGCACTCTTCCAGCATACATGAATCGACTGGTGAACTGCTTATCTAGAAGTACAACTCGCTTCCTAGCTAAGATTTTCACATGTCCATATCTGTTGCGCCAGTTATGTCTGAATGTATACTCCACTGCAATCTAATGGAGTAGATTAGGTCGATATAGCTCTTCTTCCCACCAGATTAAGATATCTTTCTTTCTCTTTCAAACGTCAGTTGCTATTTATGCTCAATCCACAAAATGAGGATATTTATGCAATAACACGTAACACATAAAGTATATAACGGGGCATACCTATGGATTCGTGAGGTCCTAGATCGGGTTCCAGGGACCGCCCATTCTGGCTCATCTATTTTTCAGCAGTTTCCCCGAATCATCAAGCAATTGCTAGAGTGGTCCCTCATACCAGAATCTCAGAAATATCTCTAGTGCTTTTGATTAAAATACAATACGTTTAATAACTTCATTTTGTGCAAATAAAACTGATAAACCGTAGGAGATAAAAAAAGCAAAAAAAAAAAAAAAAAAAAAAAAAAAAAAAACTACTACACAAAAAGTAAATCTAATTAGCACACTATTTATTATATCAAACGCATTTTTTTTTTCTTTTAGTTAACCATTTCCGAAATATTCCAGGTTATTGGTTTACATTTTCCAATGCTTGTATATTACACAGCTTCCCTGCATTGAGATAGGTTCTAATGAAAGAACACTGGTAATAACGAATTTCAGCTCTGGAATTTTCTTCTTGTAATCGGGGCCTATAATAGGAGAGTAGCTAGGGCCCAGGGTTGCCAACTTGACGGATTTTCAAGTTGTATGACGGTAAAGATGAAGGTGACAGTACGAATAGCGGCAGTGAGCGCATTTTCTACTAACCCTGATATTTTGCTGCCTTTACGGGGTTATCTGAATAGAGAGGTTGATACAATGCCCTATGTACCACGTCGTTCCACTTTTTTGAACCTGAATTACTGCTCCTGAATCCACTGTGAAAATAAACAGCCCAACAATTACATCTATGTGATTGCTTCAGCACAGAGCAATGGATTTGCCTCCCTGCAGTTACCCTCGCGCTAGATATGGTACACAAAAGGGGGGAGAGAGAGGATTCAGAGTGGTCAAGTAGATTACATTTATGAGCGTGGTGATGCCCTTTTGCTTTCATGAACTCAAATAAAAAAAAATCTGATGTGTTCCTTTCACATGATTTTATCTATATCTCTGTAACAATTTATTATTAAAAAAGCTTATGCTTCTATTTACTTCATGCTAATCGAGAAAAAAATATCAGAAGTAGTCTTATTCTTGCGTCCTTGTAAGTAGAAGCGAAATAAGGAAGTACCATAGTTTCTTTAAAGGTGAAACCAAAAACAAGGAATAACTTAAAAACGATCAACTCCGCGAAGAAAAGGTATATAACATAAATTGTGTGTTTTAACGTGCTCTACATTTTTGGTGTGCTAAGTTTTTGTCCATCTTTTACGGTTTAGTAGTTATTCAAAATTCCGTAAAATTCATCCAGAATAAAATAGTCTTCAGAGGCTATTTCCAGAAAATTCAAGATATGCATTTTATTTGTTAGGTTAATATCTTTGATATACTAAATTTTAATCAAAATCGTTAGAGCAATTTTTGAAAATTTAAAAAAAAATTCTAAAAATGCTTTTTTTGGATACAGGGGACACTAAAACATATATTTCCGGTGAAATCTTGATATCGAATGTTTGGGTGGAGTGCAATACCTTCTCTATACACTAAGTACATAGTACGTATAGAGAAAATAAAAAGTGTAAATGTATCATATAAAGATGTGTTGTTTGCCAAAGTGGGTATGCATAAAACCATTGTCTAAACTGACGAGAGGTGTTTTACATTAACAAACGTTTGGTTTGTTCCGAAGTTCATATAAAGTTTTTTGGCAATAAAACTGGATTATATGATATTAACTGACTTGTTCTAACGAGGTATGCAGGAAAATGTTAAAGGATGAGTTGTGCCTGATGTCATACTGTGTGTACAACAGAGTCGTGAGTGGGACTGGGTCACAAGTACCTTCTCTTTCTTTTCTGTGGATCCAGCGAGCAAATTAGTATTCCTTTAAATTTGCTTTTCTCATGGAAAGAAAATCCTAGACGAGATCTTCAAACAGGTTGTTTTTATTTGTTTTCGGAGCGTTTAACTCCGTGCAGCAATGGGGAAGGTCGCCGTGGCCGAGTGGTTAGACCGCTCGCCTCTCACCTAGACGATCCCAAGCGACCGCATGTGAGATTTGTGGTGGACAAAGCGGCGCTGGGGCGGGTTTTCTCCGGTTACTCGGTTTCACCCGCCATCGCATTCCACCGGGGCTCCATAATCATACATGTATCATCAGTGTCACCATAAGTAGTTAAAGCGGGCGTTAAACACTACCAAAAAAATTGGGAAGGCGGGGGGAGGGGGAAGGTCGATAGGTAATCGTTGGCTCCAATAGTCTCCAGCTCTTCGCTACTTTACATACATTCATTTTTCAAAGACAAAGTATAATATATATATAATATATAAACTAATATTATAAATATTAATTAAATTTACATAGTGACACGCTTTAAGATCAACATTTTTTTAAAATTACGTTAAATATATAACATACATATACTAAAATAAAATGTAAATGGCGTGTTATTTATGGACGCTCTTTAACTACTGTGGTTCTCAGCGTCCCATTCTAAATTGGGCGTGAAAGACCGCTTAATTTTGCTCAGAGGCCTCTCTATAAGACGTGAGTTTCTTTTACGAGCCTCAAACTACGACACGGGACGTACGGCTTTACTTCCCTTCCGAAGGAAGCCATGCTAAGGATTTTTACACTCGAAAAAATCCATGGTCCTCCGCCGGGATTGAACCCGCGACCTTGGGTATATGAAGTTATCATGGTAACCATTACACCACGGAGGACGACACAGAAACTGTGTGTGAAGACAATTAAAATTATCACAATTGTCCATAATAGTTGACCATACTACGAGTCCTGGGACTTCAGTACTTACAACAAAGTCGCCATTGAGGTTGTCATCTCAAAATAAGTTGAGATCACCTTGTGATTTATCGGGAAACATGAGAGTCAGTTGAGAAATTCAATGTTCTGGCGGTATGTTGCCATGTTAGCTCAGTGGTAGAGCAACCGGCTGGAGACCGGGAGATCCGTGGTTCAAATCCCGGCTATGGCATTGAGTTTCTCAGTCTGAGTCTACCTATCAAAGTCCTGTCCTATACACCTTTAAAAATTCATTTCCTTCGACATATATTTTAATTCTAAATTTTCAAGATCCAGCTCATATGTGACAATACTTTTCATGGTTCATAATATCTACATAAATGGTTTTGTTGGCTGGGCTCAAACTCACAAAGTCGTCCGACTTTAACCTTTCGTTGCCTGTCGGTACCTTTAGGTTCCGTTTGTTTTAAGGTAACTCTACAAATAGGGTGTTACTCTAGAATTAATTTCATGTTATACTAACCTTAAATCATAAACCACAAGTAATCAAACTGGTTTATATTGTAAAAATATATACAATTTTTGCCCTAAAATTGCAGTGATTTTTTTAAATAAATAAAAGAGAAAACCGACATAATTACAGTTAAATGTAACCCTATTAACTTCCAAGCATCACACCGATTACTTTACTTGGGCTCTCCCCGTCCTTTACCATAATCACTGGAATTTGAACTTGTAACATTTTACTTTTAATGGATGGCCAGACCATTACCTATCACCTAACACTCATAGCCATTTGAACTACTTTTTGGTAGTTTGAAAACTAGTTTAGAAGAATTAAAACTTAGAATTGGGAAGAAAAATATTAATAAAGAATCTACACTTATTTTCATTTATATCTTTACTTTCTCTATACGTACTATGTACATAGTGTATAGAGAAGGAAATTGCATTGTACCCAAAAATTCGATACCGAGATTTCACCGGAAATACATGTTTTTAGATCACCTGAATCCAAAAAAAGCATTTTTAGAAAAATGTCCGTGTGTGTGTCTGTGGGCAGCATAGCTCAAAAACGAAAAGACCGTTAAATCCCAAACTTGATATTTAAGTTCAGTATCTTCCAAGGATGTGACACGAAGATTTTCAAGAAAATCCCCCCACCCCCAACTACCCTTCACATGGAAAAATTTTCGAAAATTTTCATTCTCTAAAATATGTCTCTAACGATTTTGATTAAAATATCATATATTCAAGATATATACTTGACAAATAATAGTATATCTTGAATTTTACTGGGAATAGCCTCTGAAGACCACTTTATTCTGGATGAATTTTACGGAATTTGGTGTAACTGGTAAACCATAAGAGGTAGACAAAATCTTACCAGACAAAAAATGTAGAGCACATTAAAACACACAATTTATGTTACATACATTTTTTTCGTGGAGTTGATCGTTTTTTTAGATATTCCTTGTTTTTTGTTTCAGCCTTAAGAACTTATACTTTTCTCATGCAGGAATTTGTCAACTCCTGTCCATATAAACAAGGAACTTCATTCACATAGCAACCATCTTTTGATATCACTTAAACCCATGTTACTCCTTTATTTCGCTTCTACTTACAAGAAAGCAAGTAATAAGGGCATTTCTGCTAATTTTTTCTCACTTAGCATGAAGTAAATAGAGGCATAAACTTTTTAACAAAATGTTGTTGCAGAGATATAGGGAAAGTCATGCGAATGGAACACATCAGATTATTTCTATTATTTTATATAATAATTTTATAAGTTTATCCCCAAATATTACTTTCCGTAGCCCCGTATCCAAAAAAAGCATTTTCAGAAAAAGGTGCGTGTGTGTGTGTGTGTGTGTGTGTGTGTGTGTGTCCGTGTGTGTGTGAACGCGATAACTCAAAAGCGAAAAGTCGGTAAAATACCAAACTTGGTATTTAAGTTTAGTATCTTGCAGGGATGCGACACAAAGATTTTGTGAAAAATCCCCCCACCCCAAACTACTCTTTACATGGAACTTTTTTCGAAAATTTTGATTTTCTTAAAAATGGCCCTAACGATTTTGATTAAAATACCGTATATTAATGATATTTACCTAACAAATAAAATGCTTATCTTAAATTTTCTGGGACTAGCTTCTAAAGACCTGTTTATTCTGGATGAATTTTGCTTAATTTGGCATAACTAGTAAATTGTAAGAGATAGACAAAAACTTACTATACAAAATATGTAGGTCTTGTGAAAACACACAAGCTATGTCATATACATTTTTTTCGTGGAGCTTACCATTTTCGTGGTATTCATTTTTATTAGTTTCAGTTGTGAAGTACTTATACTTTTCTCAGACGGGAGTGTCCGTTTTTCTTTTGTTCTACTCCTGGCCAAGAAAAGAAGCGATTTGTAATGACAATCGCATAACGACAGCTTTTAAAACATTTGACTATCGGTTTAGCCTAGTGTATTCCCTTATTTTCTTCCTACTTATAAGGAACTAAGTAATAATAACATTGTGCTAATGAGTACCTCGATTAGCAAGGTGCAGAAAGAAGAATAATCTTATGTAAGAAGTTTGTAGAACAGCTAGAGAAAGCCATGTGAGTGTAACACATCAGATTTTTTTTTACTAGAACCCCAGTTTTAAGTTTTAGTTAAAGGAAAAACGGCATATGAGGAATACTACGCAGGCGACTAAGGGTTAAAAGAGCGTACTAATAGAAAGGCAATTCACGCCAAGGTGGGAAATGGAAAACTCTTGGGGTCTTGTTAATAATGGAAGAGCGGCTCAATCGATGCTGGCCGACATGAATCATTCTTGTTCGTTCCTTAGACAGCACTTCAGTTCTCACGGCTAGCTGTCCTTAACCACCGGAGAGAGCTTTTACGCCAATCGATGACAGGCGACTTCACACTTCTCCCTCTCGTACACATACCTACGACAAAATATGGTTTGCTTGATGCTCAACTTGTATTCTCACACGGTCCTGAGCATGAATCTTGCAGGCGACGTAGAAAAAAAGAAACAAAGAAAAAAAAAATCTGATGTGTTCCATTCACTTGACTTTCTCTGCATCAAATTATTGTTAGAAAGCTTATGCTTCTATTTACTTCTGCTAATCGCGAAAAAAATAGCAGATTTGGTCTTATTACTTACATAGCTGGTTGCTATGTCACTTAAGTTCCTTTGTCTGTATAGATAGGAGTTGACAAATTCCTGAATGAGAAAACTATTAAGTTTTTCAAAGCTGAAAACAATAACAATCAATATCTCAAAAACGATCAACTCCACGAAAAAAGTATATAACATAAATTGTGTGTTTTAACGTGTTCTACATTTTTGTGTGGTAAGTTTTTGTCTATCTATTACGGTGTAGCAGTTATGCAAAATTCCGTAAAATTCATCCAGAATAAACTACTCTTCAGAGGCTATTCCCAGAAAATTCAAGATATACATTTTATTTGTCACGTAAATAGCTTTAATATACGAAATTTTAATCACAATCGTAGAGCCATTTTTAAGAAAATCAAAATGTTCGAAAAAAGTTCCATGTAAACATGTTCCATGTTCGTGTCGCATCCCTGGAAGATACTAAACTTAAATACCAAGTTTGGCAGTTAACCGACTTTTCGTTTTTGAGTTACCGTGTTCACAGACACACGGACGGACACACACACGGACCTTTTTCTGAAAATACTTTTTTTTTTGATACAGGGGACCCTAAAACATATATTTCCAGTGAAATTTGGAGTACAAACCTTCTGTATACACCATGTACATAGTACGTGTAGAGAAAGTAATAACTACGAGTATCACCTCTCTAGTTTATTAATGTAGTTATAATGGCTCCGCTGTTCTAACCGCTGAAAACTAACTGAAATTACGACAGCAATTCATCTATCATAAGAGTGTTCTCATCGCTTTTATACTTGACCTTGCACTGCAGGATTAGGTATTTGTTGATGAGAATTTGAAGACGAGGAAGATGCACTTCTTCGAAACGTTGGTGTCAAGCCAAATTATTACCTGGCTAGAAGCCCGAGAAGATTTTGAATTAAAATGTATTGGATTTGAAATATGAATTTGACAATTCTCTTGGAATATACAAGAAGTTTCATAATATCACCGAACCAAAATGTGAAAGTCATTGCTCAGATCCTCTGTGGTACTAAAATATAGTTTTCAAGTCTAATAAAGGTACATCTACAAAACGCCTCTTGGTGAGCGTGGATTAGGCAGCTTCCCGGGAACAAAGCCGCGCGCCAGCCCACGCAATCGGAAGTAACGTAGGCAGCTTGTAAAGCGAGTCTCAAGCTTTCGCTGTGTTTTCGTTAACACTGACATGCTGCGCAGTTTCATCATAGAATTAATGGACTCCTTGTCTTACGAAATCCCGTTAAAGAACCTGTGCCTTTAGTTATTTGTTTATTCTTCCGATACATTTTATCATAACAGACAATGTAGGCACCCTAATAATTTGGAAAATAAAACGATCTTTCAGTGACAATTTAACGTTAGTGATCTTGAGGATAGTGGCAAGGAACTAGTAAAGACACTAGAGGCAAAAATACTATTAGTATTCCATCAGAGGAGCGTAGACCAAGTTAAACAAAACTAAATCCCTTTGTATAGAGACAAGAGGTTTATTTTACCGTCTTTAACGTAAACTATTACATGAAACATTTAGTACATTTAACAGCAAGTTCTTGTTTTTTATGTGCAGTAGATAAGTTGTGAATTTTCTAATAGGATAATTACAACATAATTAGGATAATAAATGCGTAAGTTTGGCATTCAAGAGCGCCCGGAAATTGAAATTGAATTTTATTTATGGACAATCTTTAATTGCGCGGTTCTCAGTGACTATTCTACTATTTACTACCGTAAAAGGCCGCTAGTTTTGCTCATAAGTCTCTTTATAAGACTTTAAGTTCTTTTACGTACCGTAAATCTACGTCACGGGAGAAACGGCTTTATTTCCCTTCCCAGGGCAGTCATACTTAAGATTTTTACACCCGAAAACAATCCTTCGCCCTCCGCCGGGCTTGAAGCCAAGACCACGGAGGATGACAGCACCCTCGGAACTGTCAGAGTCAAAAGTAGTTTTTTGAGTAGATAACTAACTGCCCTTTCCCCTTTACCTAAAAGCTAGGACAGTTTCGCTGACAACGAACTAGGAGAAACCCGTGTTTTTCATGACTCGTGCTTGAAGTGTATGTGGGCATCAAACACTAAAACTTCGAGCGCTGCATAGTCTGAAAATGATGTAATTATCAATATTACATAAAACATACCTAAAAGACTTAGTTGGGTACTTAATGCTGAATCGACATGTTACCATTATAGTCCATTGGTTAGAGCAACTGGAGATCCGTGGTTCAGATCCCAGCTATGATATTGAACTTTACAGTTTGACTCTACGTTTCTAACTCCTGTCTTACACGCTGCTAGTGTGAAAGAAATAGTCAATTCACAGTGATTGACCTAATAGTGGTTAAACTATGAATCCCTGGACTTAAAGTACTTACGACATTGTATGTCCCTATTGAAGAATGTCTTCTGAAAATAGTATTGCATTCCAACCAAAAATTCGATACAGAGATTTCACCGGAAATGCATGTTTTGGGTTCCCCTGAATCCAAAAATAGAATTTTCAGAAAAACGTCCGTGTGTGCGTGTGTATGTGTGTCTGTGGACAGCATAGCTCAAAAACGAATACTAAACTTGTTACTTAACTTTGGTGTGTCTATTTTCTAATTCCTGTCCTATGGACGGCTGGTGTGGAAGAAACAATTACTACACAATACCTAAATGAGTTTCGAAGCTGTGACATCAAACTTCGGCCTAATTCAGTACGAGGCTATAAGACTGTTGTAGTCTTCGGTTTTTTTTTGTTTTTTTTCATATACCCAAGGAGGACGATGGATTTTTTTGGATGTAAAAATCTTTAGCATGGCTTCCTTCGGAAGGGAAGTAAAGCCGTTGGTCCCGTGTCATATAAGAACCTCAAGCCTAATAGAGAGGCCTCTGCAAAATTAAGCGGTCTTTCACGCCCAATTTAGAATAGGACGCTTAGAACCACTATAGTTAAAGAGCATCCATAAATAACACGCCATTTCCATTTTAGAGTCTTTTCGAAACATCCTGTAATAAGGAACTATTTTGTGTCGCACAGCAACCTATTCAAGCAGCCATAGAGACTGATATGACATTTAAGCAGTGCTCGAAATAGGCCGGTCGGTATATGCCGGTATACCATACCGTATTTTTCTGCATCAGCGAATTTCATACCGGCACTTTTTATTTGAGAAAATTCAAACGGGTATGTTAGTAAGTTATATTACACACAAAGTAATAAGAGTAGTACACCAAATCCACACAATTTTGGATCAGACGGTACTTGCGTTCTGCAAACGCACGCTACTCAATCAACAATGCAATAATATCAACAAGCCGTCTTAATCGGTTGGTAGTTTGTAAATACCAAATTTGTGTGGCCATGCCAAGCGACATTCAACCTTAAAGAATAAAAAACTATCTCAAGTGGATCCGTTACGAGCTAAAGTTTAAAATCTGATCACCAGTTTGTAAAGAAACACAACAGAAGATAGTTTAAAACTTAGCTCATATGGAATATGAATACATTAGACACATTTATAATCAAAAAGAGAAAAACTATTGATGATGTTGCAGTAGTTAGTGCGGATAGTGCTTCTAGTACTAGCATTTGTGTTTCTGAAGTAACTGATTTAAATTCAGAAACTTTCCCTGCATATTGGAACCGAGTGCAATGGTTTCAGAAACTGAAATAAAATGATTGGCTTATGGTTGATAACGAGAAACTGTTCTGGCGGTGATATGGCCTGATTGCATGTTTAGATGGTGGATGCGGCTTCCAAAGCATCACATTTTGCTATTTTGTCGCTGCTCTTTTGTCTACCTTGGAGTCGGTCTGGATTAGCACCAGCGAAATACTTTATAAACAGGCGTGTACATACCTCTTGAAAGTTCTTTGATGCGCCGACTCTGCTCATCCATGTAGAACACAAGTTTGACTCTCACTGAGGGGGAGAAAGAATGCCTGGGATATGTAACACGAGGTAGACTCAAAAATAGAAGTACTTCACTTGAGATTCCACTCAACTAATGCGTTTATTCACCTTTGTTACTTGTTGAGATGCTAATTCTACGAGCGACTCCCGACAGAGTAATTCTTGAAGACGTAGAAATGTTAATAACTACTGCTGTTTACTGAGATCTTGTTTTCGACGACTATCAGTAATTACAGCGCACTTCCCTATTACGCAACAACTCAACTAGTCCGATAACTACAATGTTTCGCGTAATAATATCACATACTCAGGCTTTAACACCGCCGCATTCACGTACGTACAACGTACAGCCTATAGCGTACCTTGTACAGCATCACAAGAGTAACAATCAGCCCAACAAGAAGAAAAGCAAGAAGCCTAATTTCTTGTAAGCGCATCGCTTATATACCAAAAATCTCCAATCTTGAATTTCATTCCTGATTGGTTGAAAAGAAGCGCGAAAGTAACGTCACGTGATTAATTTTATAAGTATTTGTGTTAGACTCGCGTGACGAGAAAAGCGGATAGGTACCGTGGTGATTTGCCCCCGCCCGAGTACACTCGGGCGACTAGTTCCGGCTCCTGGCTCCTAGTTCCTGCTCCTGGCTCCTGGCGCTCTTTATAATGGGTAAGAGACCTTTCTCTAAAAAATCTGATGTGTTCCATTCATATGACTTTCTCTATAGCTCTGCAACAAATTGTTGTTAAAAAGCTTATGATTCTATTTACTTCATGCCAATTGCGAAAAAATTAGCAGAAATAGTTTACTACCTTGTAAGTAGAAGCGAAATAAGAGTACTATAGGTTAAAGTGATAGTCAAAAGCTGATTGCTATGTGACTGAAGTTCCTTTGTTTGTATGGACACGAGTTGACAAATTCCTGTATGAGAAAAGTACAAGTATTTTAGAGCTGAAACCAATAACAAGGAATATCTCAAAAACGACCAACTCCACGAAAAAAATGCATATGACTTAAGTTGTGTGTTTTAACGTGCTGTACATTTTTTGTGTGGTAAGTTTTTGTCCAGCTCTTACGGTTTAGCAGGTGGAGTGAAATACCTTCTCTATATACTATGTACATAGTATGTGTAGAGAAAGTAAAAAGTATACCGGCACTTATATATTTTCATTCCGAGCATTTACAAGATACGATCATGCAGGGTTGAACAGACTTAGTTGAGTTACATTCTCAAGTTGAAGTTGCGATGCGTGGGCTCTGAAATACAGATGTTCCATGACATCGTTATTCTGTAGTAAAAGTTGTTTGTATCTCGACAAGTTCTCCTCCCCATTTACATTTATATGTGCTGTTATCTAACATAGTTTCCCGCCCAAGTCTCCCCCAAGTCCAGATTGGACTCATTGATTTTCAAATGTCACCACCCCTGCTTGTTTTGTCCTGTCACGACCAGATAAACGCCGGCGGCCTCAGCTACTTCGTTTCGTTTTTTGTTCCCCAGGTCCTTTATAATAAGCCACAGAGTTCTCTTTATAATCTCTGGTTCCACTTGACCGGGGCTTCACCCCTCACGAGTTTCTCATTTGGTTGCCATAATGCGTTATTCATTGGTTCAGCATAATGCAAATGGAGCAAGGATACCGTCTGCTTCTCTACACACTTGCCATCTAACGATATTACTGGTGTGTTGTTTCCACAGAATTAAAGTTCTCTATACGTGCTATGTACATAGTATATAGAGAAGGTATTGCATTGCATCCAAAAATTCAATAAAGAGATTTCACCAGAAAAATACATATTTTGAGACTCCCTGAATACAAAAAAAAAAAAAAAAAACATTTTTAGAAAAATTGTCCGTCTGTGTGTGTGGGCACCATAGCTCAAAATCGAAAAGACTTAGTATTTAAGTTCAGTATCTTCCAAGGATGCGACACGAAGATTTTCAAGAAAACTCCCCCCAACCCAAACTACCCTTTTATGGAAAACTTTTTGAAAATTTTGATTTTCTTAAAAATGGCTCTAACGATTTTGATTAAAATATCGTATATTAAAGATATATACTTGACAAATTATATGTATATCTTGAATTTTCTGGGTATAGCCTCTGAAGACTACTTTATTCTGGATGAATTTTACAGAATTTTGCATAACTGCTAAACCGTAAGGCTTGGATAAAAACTTACTACACAAGAAATATAGAGCACGTTAAATCACACAGTATATGTTATTATATTCATTTTTTTTTTTTTTTTTTTTTTTTTGTGGAGTTGATCGTTTTTGAGATATTCATTGTTTTTGGTTTTAGCTATGAAAAACTTACTTTTCTCATATAGGAATTTGTCAACTCCTGTCCATATACACAAAGGAACTTCAGTCACATAGTAACCTGCTTTTGACTATCACTTTAACCTATGGTACTCCCTTAATTCTCTTCTACTTCCAAGGAAACAAGTAATAAACTATTTCTGCTAATTTTTTCTTGATTAGTATGAAGTAAACAGAGGCATAAGCTTTTTAACAATAATTTGTTGCAGAGATGTAGAAAAAGTCATGTGAGTGGTACACATCAGATTTTTTATAGCCCCCTTTAGCATCTAGGGTCATATCGGGGGGCTTTGCACTTGAAACAACTCGTTCTTTTTACTTTCTCTACACGAACTATGTACATAGTGTATAGAGAAGGTATTGTATTGCACCCAAAAATTCGATATAATAAAAGGTATTCATCTATCATAGTTCTGATTCAGGAAAGAACAGATCTCTTAGCTGATACTTGGAATTTGCCAGTGATTTTGTTCTGCGTGGGTTGGAAGCATGAAACTAGGACGTGGTTCTTGATGATTCTTCGAGATCGTGTGTTTATCACCAGCAGTAAGAGTGTCATAAACCTGCAATTTAACGAGGGTAGACCATAAAGCCAAGAATGACATCTATTGCACGAAACTGTGACGTCATCGTGACTGTTGGTGTCAGGCACTTTTTATCTTTAGTTAAGCAATAGAAATGAATCACATTTGTTGATGTGAAAGAAGTCAGTTACCATCTATTGCGACGCTTGTCATTGGAAATGTGCATTCGATATTTTACAAGTAACATCACGAGAGTTCCAACTTTTATCGATAGGAAAAGTTGAAGCTCGAATTGTATTTAAACAGACTATTTCGTGAATAAAATAACAATGACTAGCGTATATGGACACGAAGAATAATATTCCTAAAATCCCATTTTTATTTATGTATATTTGCCCCAAAATCACTGCACCTTGATGTTCATATCAAATTTCAGATCTCTTTGTATTTGCTACATTCTATTATTCTGCCTTAGTAAAGCATGATTGCAATTAATATGTCTATTGGAACTTCCGCCATTATATACAGGAATATCACTGCGCACTGATATTCAGAGAGAAAACAAATGAAGACGGGTGCAATAAATTTAGAAAAACAATTGATAAAAAATGATTAAAATACAGAAATAATGAGTCCGATTGGTTGGAATTTTACACGCCAAGGGGGCTATATAAATGAAACAATAAAAATTGGCCCCCCAGGGACCTCACGAGGCTGAGTGCACCCCGGTCCAGGTCTCCCAGAGGGGCAGGGCCGGTACTGGGAATCGAACCCAGGTCTCCCGCTTGGTAAGCAACAACGTTACCACCACACTAAGGAGACGACCCACGTAATCATTTACAGACACATTTAAGCTAGCATAATAAATACAAATTATAAATATAAAGGTAAACATATAGAAAGGAACAATATAACTTTAAAGAAATAAAAATAAAAAAATAAAATGTTTAAATTATAATACCCATAATAAATAATAAACTAAAACATCACACATCACACATACATACATAATTAACACCAATAATTAAAATAAATAGATGCAGTGCAGACCGCAGGCGCCTTCTTGGTGTGCATTGATTTAGATTTTATTACTTTCTCTACTTTGCACATAGTAGGACATAGGTAGCTCCACTAAAAAATTCGATACCTAGATTTTACCAGAAATGCACGTTTCAGGGGCTCCTATATCAAAATATTATTATTATTATTATTATTATTATTATTATTATTATTATTATTATTATTAATAATAATAATAATAATAATAATTTTAAAAGACATTTTATAAAAAAAAATTGTGTGTGTGTGTGTGTCTGCGAACACGATAACTCAAAATCGAAAATTCGGTAAAATAGAAAACTTAGTAGGTACCTATAAAACTTTAGTATTTTCCAAGTATAGTACACAAATATTTTGAGGAACATTTATCGAACACAAACTACCTCTTATACGGAAAACATTTCGAAAAGTTTGATTTTCTCAAATATGGCTCTAACGATTTTGAATAAAGTGGCGCAGGAATATTTAAGATATTTGCATGGCAAATAAAATGCATAACAATTTTTTTTTTTTGGAAATAGCTTATGAAATCCTCTTCATTCGGATAACTTTTGCATAACAGGTAACTCGTAACAGATAGAGAAAACTTACTGCACCAAAAATGTAGATTTTGTTAAAAACACAGTCTTAAATTCTTAAACTTTTCTCCTACAGAAATTTGTCAACGCTTGGCCATGCAAAGAAACGAATTTCAATGACAAACTGGCTTTTAAAATTTTTGAGTATCAGTTTCCCTTATGTTTACAAGGAAGCAAGTAATAAGACCTTTTTAAACACATCTGGCCTTTAAACATAGTCTAATTGGTCATCAGGGTAGAGAGAATGACTTATATTGAACACAAACACAGAAATACACAAACTAAACATCCATGCCCATAGCGGGATTCGAACACGCAGCTCTTTCGCGCAGAACGCTAACTCAAACGGGCCAACGACTGCGGCCGGCAATAAGAACATTTCTGGTAATGTTTATCTTGATTAGCAAGAAATTGATATAAGTATGAAGAATACGTTTTTTAACACTTGGTTACCGAGATGTAGGAAAAGTCATGTGAATGGAACATGTCAGAATTTTTTTACTCTTATATAATACAAAGCATGATTATTGGTTAATACACTCCAATAAGCGAAAACTTAATTATCTACTTCTTGTTGCGTCTCGGTTCAAATCCATTTCTATCTACGCGCGCCGTGACCGAATGGTTAGACCACTCACATAGACGAACTGAGTTCGATCCTAAGCGACCGTATGCGAGATTTGTGCAGGACAAAGCGGCGCTGGGGCAGGTTTTCTCCGGTTTCCCCCGCCATCGCATTCCATAAATGCTCCATCTTCATTCCATATATCATTAGTGTTGTCGCCTGCGGCGCCACAAATAGTAAAAGCGGGCGTTAAACACTACAAAAAAAATCTCTGTAACAAAGTAATGTTAATAAGCTTATCTTTTATTTATTTCATGCTAATCGAGAAAAATTAGCAGAAATAGTCTTATTTCTTGCTTTATGTAAGTAAAAGCGAAATAAGGGAGTACCATAGGTTAAAGTGAAAGCCAAAAGCTGGTTGCTATGTGACTGCTGTTCCTTTGTTTGTATGGACAGGAGTTGACAAATTCCTGTATGAGAAAAGTATAAGTTTTGCAAAGCTGAAACCAAAAAAGAGGAATATATAAAAAATGATCAACTCCACGAAAAAAATGTATACAACATAAATTGTGTGTTTTAACGTGCTCTACATTTTTTGTGTGTTAAGTTTTTGTCCATCTCTTTCGGTTTAGTAGTTATGTAAAATTCATCCAGAATAAAGTAATCTTCAGAGGCTATTCCCAGAAAATTCAAGATATACACTTTATTTGTCAGGTAAATATCCTTAATATACGATATTTTAATCAAAATCGTTACAGCCATTTTTTAGAAAATAAAACTTTTCGAAAAAAGTTCCATGTATAGAGTAGTTGGGAGTGGGGGGATTTTCTTGAAAATCTTCGTGTCGCATCCTTGGAAGATACCAAACCTAGAGGAGAGGCGGTGAATATGGAACACCATTTTGATAAATACAGTTTTATTGCAATAAAGGCTATGTAATGTTTATAAAAGTAGCTTAACACAAAGAACAAGAAATAGGAAGCATACAGTATTGATCATAAGTTGCTAGTATTTACCAAAAAGGAAGGAAACCCATATTTTGAAGACACTGCGTTTCTCCAGCATCATCAGCCCTGGGGGTAAAATGGAACACTTCCCGTAATACTGAATGATACCAATTAAAAAGTATCAAAACTTACACAGATTATGAATATAAGAAATGTTGTGTAATATTCACTTCAATTATTCAAAATAGATCTAATATGATAACATTACTTTTAAATCATTTACAGCAATTACAAAGTCTAACTGTTCTACATCGGAACAAGCACTGTGGGACCAAGATTCACATTCTGAGCACTGTATCCATTCTTCTCCTCCGGCATCATCAGAAACTTTTCTGGCACAGAAACTGCAAACAGCGTCATCACAAGGATCTTCAGATGTGCAGGCATGAGCACCGATTCCCACAGTCATATTAAGAGGCATTCCTTTTGTTGAATTTGTAAACGTGTGGAACACTAATTTGTAGTATTAATCTATTATCAGCTCTCAGGAATATACTAAAAACAAAATGCATTGGAAACAATAGCGTTTGCGACCTTTTTTCTCTTTAAATCATTTTCTGAAACATTTTTTTTAATGTGGAACACTGTTCCGTATTACCCAGCTTGAACTGTTCCATATTACCCGCCTCGCCATCTTGCAATTCACATTCATTTTAACCGTATCAGTATATTTATGCAGATGATTACAATGATGGAAAGTGTAGTCTAACATGTCGAGCCTCAGATACATTAAATTGAACATTGTAATAGAGTCACAAATGGACGTTAAAAAATATGTCAGTCTTACCTGTAAAATGTTTCCAAAGGCTTCAGTATAGGAAGATAAATTTATGCGGCATTTCTTTCCAAGCACGCTACCAACAATGAGACTAAAACAAAGGCCTGATCTAAAGCTACCGTATAGCGACAAATAGCATAAGAGATTTGGCGGGAAATACGGTGTTCCATATTGCCCGACTGTTCCATATTCGCCGCTTCTCCTCTACCAAGTTTGGTTTTTAACGGACTTTTCGTTTTTGAGCTATGCTGTCCACAGCACACACACATACTCACACACGCACACACACGAACCTTTTTGTAAAAATGCTTTTTTGGATTCAGGGGGACCCAAAACCTTTATTTCCGGTGAAATCTCGGTATCGAATTTTTTGGTGGATTACAATACCTTCTCTATACACTATGTACATAGTACGTGTAGAGAAAGTAAAAAGCCAACTAAAGATATATTTGGATCTGAACTCACTACATTCAAAAAAGGAGAAATTCTAAATCGGGGTGGAAAAATGTGAATTAGAAATCATTTGGAAAGGAAAGTAGTGGAATGAAAGCGAGGAAGGATTTGAAGGGGATGTTTTGGGAGAAGGGCGATTGCCTGACCGCAGGGATGCTGTATTGTTATTATCTAGGGGTGCGGGAAGCGTGAATCCACCCCATTGTCTCTACATAAAACCGCCCGCGCATGAGTAGGGTGGAATAAATCAGGAAGCAAACAACCGGAGTGCTAGAATGAAAGCACCAATTACGGCTTAAAGTCATTAACAATTAAGGAGAGAGAGAGCACAAGAAAGAGAAGTTTTAAAGAAAACAAGCAGCAAGGAAAACTGAAGTGATGCTACAGCGAGAGGATTTAGTTCAGAGAGGCGTCTAAAAGAGAATTTAACTCGCAGTTACGCACAAGAGCGCTCCTTTAAATAATCTCCATAAATCTGGAAAAGTAGTTGAGTTTTAACGAAGGCTGGAGATGCTGCTAAGGGTAAACGTGCTAGGGAAAGGAACCTGAGGCAATCAGACAATGTAGGCGTAAAGCAGTTTCCTGATGACAACGCCCGTCATTATTGTGTCTACAGTGGAAACTGTGTGTTCATTTACCAGTTTCAGTAAAACAGCGCTTTAACCCTTTTGTATAATTTCCGAATATGGCAACATGGTGCTGAATCGGTCGCATCGAGTTTTTTACTTTCTCTCTACGTACTATGTATAGAGAAAGTATTGTATTGCACCCAAAAATTCGATTCCGAGATTTCAACGGAAATATATGTTTTGAGACCCCCTGAATAAAAAAAAACATTTTTAGAAAAATGTCCGTGCGTTAGTGTGTATGTGTGTATGTCTGTGCGCAGCATAGCTCAAAAATGAAAAGACCGTTAGAACCAAACTTGGTATACCACCCTTTACATGAAAATGTTGATTTTTTTAAAAATAGCTCTAAAGATTTTGATTAATACATCGTACCTATATTAAAGATATTTACCTGAAATATAAAATGTATATCTTGAATTTTCTAGGAATAGCCTCTGAAGACTACTTTATTCTGGACGAATTTTACGGAATTTTGCATAACTGCTAAACCGTAAGAGATGGACAAAAACGTACCACACAAAAAAAGTAGAGCTCGTTAAAACACACAATTTATGCTACATACGTTTTCTTTCGTGCAGTTGATCGTTTTATAGATATTGCTTGTCTTTAGTTTCAGCTATGAAAAACTTGTTCTTTTCTCATACAGGAATTTGTCAACTCCTGTCCATACAAACAAAAGAACTCCATTCACATAGTAACCAGCTTTTTACTACCACTTAAACTTTGCTTGTACTTACAAGGAAGCAAGTAATAAGGCTATTTCTGCTAATTTTTTCTCAATTAACATGAAGTAAATAGAAGCATAAGCCTTTTAGCAATAATTTGTTACAGAGATGTAGAGAAAGTCATGTGACTGCAACACATCAGATTTTTTATACCCTACTTTTATTTACCTAATGATTACTGAATTGCTGAATTACTGAATTGCTCTTTTCTTCTGTTATACACAAATATATAAGACCCATGCCCAAGGCGGGACTCGAACCCACAATCCCTGCGATACGAAGCACGCCTTGGCGAGCGCGCCCATGAGGACCGCACATTGAGAAATGGGACTTATATCATGCCATTCCAGTATTTACATTTGTAACATTCGCTTGTATTTCGTAAACTGGGAATCGTAGCATTTATGCTGATAGATAACGTATTCTTCCAATTCGGAAGTAGCACTCAAACATGCAAAATCTGTGATTGGTGGTCACGCCCAAAATGTTCTAGTTAAAAATCTGATGTGTTCCATTCCCATGACTTCCTCTTCTCTCTGCAACAAATTAGAAAGCTTAAGCTTCTATTTATTTATTGCTAATGAAGAAAGAAATAGTCTTATTACTTGCTTCCTTGTAAGTAGAAGCGAAATAAGGGAATACCATAGGTTAAAGTGATAGTCAAAAACTGGTTGCTATGTGACTGAAGTTCCTTTGTTTATATGAACAGGAGTTGACAAATTCCTGTATGAGAAAAATATACATTTTTTAAAGCTGAAACTACAAACAAGAAATACCTCAAAAACAAGCAACTCCACTAAAAATATATATATAGCATAAGTTTTGTGTTTTAACGTGCTCTACATTTTTGTGTTGTAAGTTTTTGTCCATCTCTTACAGTTTAGCAGTTATGCAAAATTCCGTAAAATTCGTCCAGAATAAAGTAGTCTTTAGAGGATATTCCCAGAAAATTCAAGATATACATTTTATTTGTCAGGTACATATCGTCAATATACGGTATTTTAATCAAAATCGTTATAGCCCTTTTTGAGAAATACAAAATGTTCGAAAAAAGAACCATGTAAAGGGTAGTTTGGTGTAGGGAAATTTTCTTGAAAATCTTCGTTTCGCATCCATGGAAGATACCAAACTTAAATACCAAGTTTGGTGTTTAATGGCCTTTTCGTTTTTGAGCTATGCTGCCCACAGACACGCACACATACACAGACAGACACACACGGACAGGTGTACTCAAAACATGTCTTTCCGGTGAAATCTCAGTATCGAATTTTTGGATGTATTACAATACCTTCTCTATACTCTATGTACATAGTACGTGTAGAGAAAGTAAAAACAACTCTGCAGTATAACAACCTGTTTCGAAATTGGCAATGCATGCAGTCCAAGGTTCAATTCTGCAACTCCCCTTTGAGACAAAGAGCACGCTGAACTAATAATGACGTCAGGCATTTAAATCCACCAACGTTAAAGGCCGAATAAATCTGTAGACCCGGTATTACCTTTCCCCTTTATATTGACCTGCATACTTTGCTGTGATGCAGCATAGAACAAACAGGACGTGAGCAGGACGCAGTTACCCTCCGTGGTGTAGTGGTTACCATGCTAACTTCATACACCCAAGGTCGCGGCTTCTAACCCGGCGGAGGACGATGGATTTTTTCGCTGTAAAAATCCTTAGCATGGCTACCTTCGGAAGGGAAGTAAAGCCGTTGGTCCCGTGTCTAGATTTACGGCATGTAGGTAAAAGAACCTCAAGCCCGATAGAGAGGCCTCTGAGCAAAATTAAGTGGTCTTTCACGCCCAGTTAAAGAGCGTCCATAAATAACACGCCATTTACATTTAGAAGTTGGTAAAATGGGCCACATAAGTAGAATAGAGCCTTTGCTATACGTGCCCCTGTGAACCTACAATCAAAGATGCTTAGAATCTATTGATGGTAAACATCAATAATGATTAACAGGAATATTTGTTTATAAATGAAATACTAAATTATTTTCCGGCGTTGCACGTTTGGTTTTTTAAACTTAAAATTATGATTTAATTGAGTTCAGTTACCTCCCTATGCTTTACAAAAGTTCAAATAACGGATGAGAAGTTCCGTGAAATGCTCGGAAATGGGTATGATATATTGACAGGATTATTTAACTTATTGCTTGCCTCTAAGTATTATAAGCATAGCACGGAATTATTACTGGAATTGTTACGTGGTAAATAATTACAAAAGATGAAATTTTAATTTCTGACATCGGTACTCAACGAAATAAGAAAACTGCTGAATATAAATATTCCTCACTCAGAGGAACATCTGTTAAAATATAGAATTGGCCCGTAATCTGTAATTATTGAGAAATATAATCTTCTCACTTATTAACAAGTGAATATTTCTGAACTTACTCTCGCTCAGTTTTTTTTTTTTTTTGCTTTACATAATTATTTGGGATATAGGGACTGCCAATGAACTTCAACCAACATAAAATAAAAAGATAAAAATGTCTTATATAAGAAATATTAAAAATGTTGCCATCACTGCATAGATCCGTAGAATTAACGTAAAGCGTTTAAGTTTTGTTGCTTTATATGACACACATTTAAACATAAGATCAATTAATGAAAAAAGTGCTTTTCGTTAACAATTTCTCTCACATGACTTTCTCTAAAGCTGATGGAGAAAAAATTACTTGCTCCCTTGTAAGTAGATGGGAAAAGGGAGTAGCATAGGTTAAAGTGAAAGCCAAAAGTTGGTTACTAGGTGACTGATGTTCATTTGTTTGTATGGACAGGAGTTGACAAATTCCTGTATGAGAAAAGTATACGTTTTTTAAAGCTGAAACCAATAACCAGGAATATCTCAAAAACGATCAACTCCAGGAAAACAATTTGCATAACATAAATTGTGTGTTTTATCGTGCTCTACATTTTTTGTGTGTTAAGTTTTTGTCTATCTCTTACGGTTTAGCAGTTATGCAAAATTCCGTAAAATTCATCCAGAATAAAGTAGCCTTCAGAGGCTATTTCCAGAAAATGCAATATATAATCATTTTATTTGTTACGTAAATATCTTTAATATACTATATTTTTATCAAAATCGTTAGAGCCATTTTTCAGAAAATCAAAATATTCGAAAAAAGTTCCATGTAAAGGGCAGTTGGGGTGGGGGATTTTTGTTTTTGAGCTATGCTGTCTACAGATACACACGCACACACAGACCTTTTTTCCAAAAATGCTTTTTTTTTTTTTGATTCAGGAGAACCCAAAACATGTGTTTCCGGTGAAATCTCGGTATCGAATTTTTCGGTGGAATAGAATACCTTCCCTATACACTATGTACATAATACATATAGAGAAAGTAAAAAGACAAAAATTATAATGCTTGAAATAAAGTAACCGCGTCTTTTGTGTGAATTAACACTATTTTCTAATCGATGACATTCTCTTGCAAAGACGTCTTTATAGGTATGCTCGCTTATGACTTATGTTCGTATTCTAGCCTTGCATTGATTCCTCTTTGGTATTTAGTAATTTAGAAGTGGAAAGTACAAGCTGTCTTGCAGCGTTTGTCTACTAAAGCAGTGCTTGCAATGGAGAAAGAATTATCAAAATCGGTTAAGTGGTTTCCAAGATACCCCTTACAGAATTTCTCTTTATAATACCACTAGCCGACTCGGCGAACTTTCCGTTTTAGAAGCAATACATGAGCAGATTTTGGATTTTATTAAGTTAAATTTTTTATTAGGATAATAAATATAAATACAAAAAATCAAGTATTTTAATGATTATTTATTGACCGTGTATTTTGGTGCATGGGTTGCACTCTTCAGTGAAGCACCTTGTGATAGACGACATTTCTTGTTTTATTATCAGGCGCAAGAACAAATAACGCAGATGGTCTTCCGACCCGTGAACATGCCACATATAATTGACCTTGGGTAAACCATGGATTTTCTAGATTCAGACCACAAATTTTCAAGGATTGGCCTTGTGATTTCTTAATGGCCATGGCGAATGCAAGACGGATCGGAAATTGAAGTCGTTTAAACTCAAACGGCAAATCGGTTGGGATCATCGGGATCCTCGGAATGAGAACTTCCTCACCTTCCTTTGAGTATCGTCGCGTAAATCACATTGTTCATCAATTTACTTACCATCAAACGCCTTCCGTTGCACAGTTTTGGTTGGTTTATGTTTCGAAGCATGATTACTACGGAGCTAAACTTTAGTCGTAAATTGTGCGGTGGTAAGCCAGGCACATCCAAGGAGTTTAAAACTTTAATTGGATAGTTGCTCTTCACGTGCAATTTCATGCGCAATGTTTCGAATCCTTTGTCAGGAAAGATTCTTGGTCGCGGCATTGTTAATGATAATAGAAACTCGAAACAAACACCATAGACCACAATGCGTTTTTCTGTCTGTTGCGTTTTGATATACCACGTTTTATGTCACGTCCCACGGAAACGGGATAAAAAGTATCCTATGTCCGTCTGCTGGTTCTAAGCTACCTCCCCACCGATTTTCAGCCAAATCGGTTCAGCCGTTCTTGAGTTATAAATAGTGTAACTAACACGACTTTCTTTTATTTATATATATATTTACAGACGAAAACATCAATGAAATGCATTGTAATCGGTAGAGAGGGCTCTGAATTTACCTACCCCTTTAACTTAACAAGTGTGACAGTTTGCACTATTATCCCCAGGCACCTCGGTTTGAGCACTAACAATTTATGTGAGAATTGGAGCCTGCAGGAAGAGAGATTGGTAAAAAGGCCAACGGCAATTTGAGTGCCACACAGTCTGGGCACCACTGGGATGTGACAGATAGGAGTGGACTCCCACGGAAGCCACAAATCTGAATCAGGACAATCATTTCAGGATCGTGACTAAAATTACGTAACTCAACGTAATTACGTAATATTTCGCATGGCTGTGCATGTGAGAATGTTGGCTCCCAGCCGAAATAGCACTGGCCGTTTGTCCTTCCCGACAAATTCCCTATAAGTTTAACAATGATTAAGGCACATGCGAGTATCAGTAAACTATAAGTAATTATAAAAGCGTTTCAAGTATTTCGAATATTGACGGTTTATAGAGAAAGATAAATGTGACAGATATAAGTAGAAAAGAAACTAAGTTGAAGTAATCTGTTGTTATAGAACATTGGAGCATTACGGTATTGCCGACGTAAAACATGTGACCCTGACCACCAACCCAGCTACCGAGCCCAGCTTATCGGGGTTTGTGATATGATACTTTGCTTACTTAAAGTCACAGCGCGCAAACTTTGTACAGTCTGTATCGAAAGTGTTCCGCATATGTTTGCATTCAAAGTGGGCAGTAAATCTTATTTTTATAACCATGGCTCCTACGTTTTCAAAGTTAAGTGGCAAGGTATTACTTAGAGCAGAGAAATAATTGTAAATGTCCTTGACTTCATGCAACAAGAGGCAAAGATGAAGGAAGAAAATGTATGGTCCCCGAGTTCTTCAAAAGCCTGATGAAAGGGACTGAAAGAGTAGCCAAGGCAACTGATATTTCATTAAGTTCCGTTTCCAGGGTTCTCAAAGAAAAGAAAGAAAAAAAAACTTAATATATCACCTTTAAATTAAAAGATGTGGAACAATTGTGTCGCCAGCGAATTGCAGAAATTGGCAGGCCAGAATGGGAAAATGTACGTCGACATGTTGAGAACATTGAAAAGCATTAGAAAGAAGTGTAGAAAATCAAATAGAAAGAATTCTAATCCAGGATAATGGTGCAGAAAGTGCAATAGTGTTGATGACAACGACGTGAGCGAAGACGAGGGGCTGTCAGGTGTGGAAGAATTGGAGGTAGATGAATTACATTGTTTATATAGTAGGCCATTTGTATAAATGTTTTGTGGATATCAATATACACATGAAAACACATGTTTATCAGTGCAGGAGCATAAGAGGTGACAGATATTTGACATTGTCTGTGACAGGCACTCTTCCAGCATGCATGAATCGACTGGTGAACTGCTTATCTGAAAGTACAACTCGCTTCCTAGCTCTCCCTAAGATTTTCACATGTGCAGATCTGATGCGCCAGTTATACGATATTTTATATGAAAAAATCTTTGTAATAAAATAAACAGACAGAACTAGCATTTACGCTTATGTTGTTGTGTTATTACAGATATTTTTCTGTTTCCATTAAATTCTCTCCCTTCCTCTCTCTCTCTCTCTCCCTCCGTCGTCCTCATCTCCTCTCTCTGTACAACATACACGCGTGTTCTGAAAACTGGTAAACAGTTTAACGCACATGACTGCAATGTGATGAGAACTATGTTTCTGATAGATACCAGTTTGCGCACTTGAATAATGATAATAAAACTAGCTGATTATTGTTTCTGAAACTTATGTTATGGACTTTTGCGTTGCAACATTAAACCATTAAACAACAAATAGTTACAAAGTCTATGTAATGGTAATAACTGAGAGATTTACTTTCTCTAGCACGAATGTACATATATTGTACATAGTAATTATAGAGTGTATCGTATTCCATCCAAAAATTCTATGGCAAGGTTTCACTGGAAATATGTTTTGAGGTCCATGAGTCTGAAAAAACATTTTAAGAGAAAGGTCCATGTGTGTGTGTGTGTGTGTGTGTGTGTGTGTGTGTGTGTGTGTGTGTGTGTGTCTAGGCAGCATAGCCAAAAACGAAAAGACCCGTAAATACCAAACTTCGGATCTAAGTTTAGCAACTTCCAGAGATGGTCACAAAGATTTTCAAGAAAATCCCTCCACCACAAACTACCCTTTATGTGGATTTTTTTGTTTTGAAAATTTTGCTTTTCTCAAAAATAATTCTAAAGATTTTTATTAAATGCTGTATATTTAAAATATATACATAAAAATAAAATGTGTATTTTGAATTTTGTGAGAGTAACCTCTGAAGACCTCTTTATTTGGACGAGTTTTGCAAAATATTTCATAAAGGTTAAACCGTATGAGATATACAAAAACTTACTAAATACAAAATGTAGAACCCGTTAAAACACCTAATTTATGTAATATATGTTTTTCTTGTAGAATTGACTATTTTCAGATACTGCTTGTTATTTGTTTCAGGTGTAAACGTTTCTCAAAGTGAAACCAACCTCAATTGCTTCACATACCGACCAGATTTCTAAAAAGTTTACTCACTTTAGCCTAATGTATCCCCTTATTTACAAGGGAGCAAGTAGTAAGATCTTTTCTGCTAATGTTTATCTCAATTAGCATGCTGTAAATAAAATTATCTTTTATATGAATGGTTGAGATATTCCTTATTATTGGTTTCAGCTTGAAAATACTGAATACTTTTCTCATATGGGAATCTGTCAACTCCTGTCCATACAAACAAAGTTGCTTCAATCACATAGCAACCAGCTTTAAAAGATTTGCTATCGATTTAGCCTAGTGTATTCCCTTATTTCCCTTCTACTTACGAGGAAGCAGGTAACAAGAATCTTACTGTATAGGTAGAGTCAGAATGAAAAATTCAATGCCATAGCCGGGATTTGAACCATAGATCTCTGGATTTCTAGCCGGTTGCTCTGCCACTGAGCTACCATGTCAACATGCCGGCATAGCATTGAATTTCTGAACTGACTCGCATGTTTCCCAGTAAACCACAAGGTGATCTCAAATTATTTTGAGATGACAACCCCAATGGCGACTTACAATGTTGTAAGTACTTTAGACCCAGGATTGAGAGTATAGCCAACTATTATGGTCAATTGGTATTTGATTAATTGTTTTTTCACACAAGCCGTGTGTAGGACAGGAGTTGGATGGGTAGTCATATTGAAATCTTCTATGTCATTGAATTTTTCAGCCTGACTCTGCTATGCAACTTCTTTCCTACACACGGCTTGTGTGAAAAAACAATTATTCCAAGAATTTTGCTCTCAATTTGTTCTCGATTAGCATTAAGTAAACAGAAGAATAAGCTTTTAAATAATAATTTGTTGCAGAGATGTAGAGAAAGTTATGTGAATGGAACATATCAGATTTTTCTTGCTTACGGTTATAGTGAAACAAAAGCTAGCTGCTGGAACAAGACCTAAAGTTTTGAACATCGCGGCAGCAAAGTGGTTATAAAAGGGAGTGGGGGCTGATAGGAAGCCGCCCACCTTTCAGCACTTGTGGGTGGTTGTCTGTCATCGCCTCACTAATGAACCCTAGTGACGTAGTAATAATGCGGGGGAGGGCGTGTTTGCCATTAGATAGGTATAACAACCAGGGTCAACCTCTATAGGTCATCAATGCAGGATACGATAACATCGCGAAATGAAACTCTCTTATTTTTATAATAAGAAGGCTGTGGAACAAATCGTTTTCATCATCCCCAAGTGGCAGATAGACAGACAGACAGTGTTTATTGCCAACAACTATTACAATATAGCAACAAATTATTCTTAAAAAGCTTATACTTCTATTTACTTCATGCTAATCAGTAAAACATTAGCAGAAATAGCCACATTACTTGCTTCCTTGTAAGTAGAGGTGAAATAAGGGAGTACAGTAGCTTAAAATGATAATCAAAAGCAAGTTTCTATGTCACTGAAGTTCCTTTGTTTGTATGGACAGCAGTTGACAAATTTCTGTATGAGAAATGTATAAGTTATTCATAGCAGAAACCAAAAATAAGGAATGTCTCAAAAACGACGAACTCCACGAAAAAAATGTATATAACATAAATCGTGTGTTTTAACGTGCTCTACATTTTTTGTGTAGTAAGTTTTTGTCCATCTCTTACGGTTTAGCAGTTATTCAAAATTCAGTAAAATTCGTCCAGAATAAACTACTCTTCTGAGACTATTCTCAGAAAATTCAAGATATACATTTTATTTGTCAGATAAATGTCTTTAATATCCGAAATTTTAATCAAAATCGTTATAGCCATTTTTGAGAAAATCAAAGTGTTCGAAAAAAGTTCCATGTAAAGGGTAGTTGGTGGTGGGGGGATTTTTCTCAAAATCTTCGTGTCGCATCCCTGGAAGATACTAAACTTAAATACCAAGTTTGGTATTTTACCTACGTTTCGTTTTTGAGTTATCGTGTTCACGGACACACACACACACACACACACACACACACACGCGCGCGCGCGCGCACACACACACACACACACAAACGGACCTTTTACCGAAAATGCTTTTTTTAGATAAAGGGGACCCTAAAATATATTTCCGGTGAAATCTCGGTATCGAATTTTTGGGTGGAGTGCAATACATTCTCTATACACTATGTACATAGTGCATATAGAGGAAGTGAAAATCATTGATAGAATACAATGGATTAGCCACCAATGTATGGCGTATGGTCCTTTTAAAAATTGAAATAGGGAGCTCTCTCAACCCTTGGAGTAAAATATTATAACGTTTAATAAAAACGACTATAAAGCTGTTTTTAATTTTCGTATGTTTAAATGTGTTTATATATAAGTTCTGACAATTTCGTGTTGTAGAGCTATGAATGTTCGAGCAAACTGTAAAACTGCTAAAAGTTTTCCTTAACATATAAGAGACAGTTCAGCACAAACATTGATGGCAAAGTTAAGATGTTTAAATCAATAAAAAGTGGTTTACAATGTTCTTTTGGATGAACACTACAAATTAATCTAATAGCCCTTTTTTTGTAATAAAAAGATTTTCGTTGCCAAGGAGTGATTCCCCCAAAGAAGCAAACCATAATTAGCATTCGAATAAATATGAGCATAATACACCTTCACCAGCACATCCTTAGTGACACTATAGCTCAATATTCTAAGCATAAACATTCCTGTTGTGATTTTTTTAAAAATATGATTAATGTGCGTTGACCATCCAAAGTCAGAATCAATATGAATACCTAGAAATTTTAATGAGCTTCCAAAACAAACAGTGTTCTATGTGCTGCATTGACAATTCAAACAGATACATACAGCGTGTGCACAAATTCCCTAAATTTAAATTTAAAATTACGTGAATATGTTTTTTTGAGGTTGGTGTGTGTGTCCATGAGCGTCAAATTAATGGCAAATCAATGAAAAATGTCATGAACGGTTTCGTTGCACGGTTTGTAAATGCAGCACCGACAAAAAAGACGTTGTTAGCGTGGGAACGGAAAACATTTTTAACGGACAGTGTTCGGGACGCGACGAGAAGTGGAAGACCGTCCACCAGACTTGGACTTTGCTGTCGTGGAAAATCTATCCAACAATCTCCGGTGGAAACATGTTGCAGAGTTAGGGGTACCGGAATCATTGAATGTGAGAATAAACACCTGTTTTTCAAAGAACATTCGTCTGTGAACGTGAGAAAGTAAAAAAAAATTGATGCGTTCCATTGAAGGTCAAAATCAACCATGAGGAAACACATTAAAGTGGATCTGAAAATTAAGTTTGGAATTGTTGCAGTGTCCGACCACAAACATTAACACGTGTCTCCAAATCAGCATCTGATAATTCATTCAGTGACTCCAATGATGTTGAGTAAGATGAACACGGCGTATTCGGCTGTGCAGAGGCAATACTGATGTTTTGGAGCCCTAAATATTGGAAATTTGCACTTTTAATTCACCTCAGTTTGAATTTAATATAGAGGTATGCACACAAAGCGTTTAACACTCAAAACACATTCGTTTAATTAATGATGCGCGCTGTTGCCAGGCGTACCATGAAAACAAAGTCGCAGACACGGACACAGTTGCAGCAATTGCGTTTGGCAACTGTCACCATAGTTGTTTATATGTACAGGTTATTTATGGGTATTATTGTAGTACTATGTTAGACCTATTAACACGTGGAGGGATATAGGAACTCATGACACTCATGGTTTATCTGATTGAATATACATGTGTTTAACAATGACATTTTTCATTTGCATATGAGCAATATTGATACTTTAATTTCCCCAGACGATGTTATTATATTGCTATTTCAACTTTCTAGCTTTGAAAAGAATAAATTGTCAGACCTGGTCACTTTACCAATGAAAAAATCTGATGTGTTCCATTCACGTGACTTTCTTTGCCACAAATTATTGTTAAAAAGACAATAGGTTAAAGTGGTAGTCAAAAGCTGGTTGCTATGTGACTGAAGTTCCTTTGTTTGTATGGCCTGGAATTGACAAATTCTGGTATGAGAAAATTATGTTTTTCAAAGCTGAAACTAAAAACAAGGAATATCTTAAAAACGATCAACTCCACGAAAAAAATGTAGGTAATCTTGCACACCAGGTTACCCTGTCATGGCTGACAATGAACAACGCGGAATGCCAACATACACATTTAAAAACCACTACGTTTATGCAACATTAGCAAGTACTTGACCTCAATTTACTCAATGGGTCAAAATAGTCATTGGTATACACGGAAGTAGTAATAAAATATCTGCAATATAATAAATGAGTCAAAACAAAAGTGCTTGAAATGATTCATAATGTGCGAAAAGGAAATGTTTAACTAAAATAAATATAATCGCCCAAACTGACCAAATAAATAGCATAGCTTCCCCATGTCCTGCCGATTTTAAATATAAATTTTCTCCGAAGTACTTATAAAATATCTGCAATTTAATAAATGAGTCGAAACAAAAGTGCGGGAAATAACTTCGAAATCGAAGGGAACATATAGCTACAGAAAGGGCAAATATAAGAGAAGGCATTTATAATGTACGAAAAGGAAATGCTTAACTAAAATACATATAATCGATAAAAATTGACGAACAAATAGTCTAGCTTCCCCATTTCCTGACGATTTTAAATATATATATTCTCTCTTCAGATGGCGCTGGTTCCGTTTATTATGCCAACCAAAAACAGTAATAGCTCTGAATTCTATTTGTTTATTTTAAGGTTAAATCACCGCCAAGCAGTAAACAAATGCAACATAAAGGAATGCCTTAAGTATTGTATTCCACCCAAAAATTCGATACCGAGATTTCACCGAAAATATGTTTTAGGGTCCCCTTTATCTAAAAAAGCATTTTCGGAAAAAGGTCCACGTGTGTGTGTGTGTGTGTGTGTGTGTGTGTGTGTGTGTGTGTGTGTGTGTGTGTGTGTCCGTGTGCCTTGGAACACGATAGCTCAAAAACGAACAGTCGGTAATAGACCAAACCTAGTATTTAAGTTTAGTATATTCCAGGGATGCGACTTATATGGAACAGTTTTCCAAAATGTTTATTTTCTCAAAAATGGCTCTAACGATTTTGATTAAAATATCGTATATTAAAGCAATTTACCTTACAAATAAAATGTATATCTCGAATTTTCTGGGAATAGCCTCTGAAGATGTCTTCATTCTGGATGAATTTTACGGAATTTTGCATAATTGCTAAACCGTAAGAGATGGACAAAAGCTTACTACACGAAAAATGTAAAGCACGTTAAAACACACAATGTATGTTGTATACATTTTTTTTTTTTTTTTTTTTTTTTTTGTGGAGTCCGTTGTTTTTGAGACATTCCTTGTTTTTAGCTTCTGCTTTGAAAAAGTTATATTTTTCTCATACATGAGTTTTTCAGCTGCTGTCCATACAAACAAAGGAACTTCAGTGACAAAACAACGAGCGTTTGACAAACTCTTTAACCTATGGTACTTACTCACTTATTTCGCTTCTACTTACAAGGAAGCAAGTAATAAGACTATTTCTGCTCATTTTTTTTTCTGATTAGCATAAAGTAAATAGAAGTATAAGCTTTTTAAGAATAATTTGTTACAGGTCATGTGAATGGTATCTACACATCAGAGTTTTACTTTCTCTACACGTACTATGTACACATAGTATATAGAGAAGGTATTGTATTGTACCCAAAAATTCGATACCGAGATTTCACCGGAAATACATGTTTGGAAAAAGGTCCGTGTGTGTGTGTGTGCGTCTGTGTGTCTGTGGACAGCATAGCTCAAAAACGAAAAGATCGTTGAATACCAAACTTGGTATTTAAGTTTGGTATCTTCCAAGGATGCGACACGAGGATTATCAAGAAAATCCCCCCACCCCCAACTACCCTTTACATGGAACTTTTCTCGAAATTTTTGATTTTCTTAAAAATGGCTGTAACGATTTTGACTAAAATATGGTATATTAAAGATATTTACCCGAAAAATGAAATGTATTTCTTGAATTTTGAATAACTACTAAACCGTAAGAATTTTTTTTCGTGGAGTTGATCGTTTTTTAGATACTCCTTGTTTTTGGTTTCAGCTTTGAAAAACGTGTATTTTTCTCATACAGAACGTTGTCAATTCCTGTCCATAGAAACAAAGGAACTTCAGTCATATTGTAATCAGCTTTTGACTATCACTTTAACCTATGGTACTCCCTTTTTTCGCTTCTACTTACAAGGAAGCAAGTAATAAAACTATTTCTGCTAATTTTTTCTCGATTAGCATGAAGTAAATAGAAGCCTAAGCTTTTTAACAATAATTTGTTACAGAGATGTAGAGAAAGTCACGTGAATGGAACACATCAGATTTTTTTTAATATGTAGTAAGAACAAACCGTATTTTTGCGTTTTCATGCGTTTTCCCAGATATTTTATATTACTCCATGGCACGACAGCTCACGGGGAACCTTGGCCTACCGCCCGGCCGCTGCGTCCCCCATCTCGGTCCACTACAGACGTCATGGATGGGGTGCAGTATTGGAGGGTGAGACGTGGTCAGCGCCTCGAATCCCCCCGGCCGGTTAATGCGGTCCTCATGACCTGGAGCCGCTACTTCTCCATCAAGTAGCTCCTCAATTGGCCCCCCAGGGACCTTACGAGGCTGAGTGCACCCCGGGCCAGGTCTCCCAGGGGGGGAAAAATCCCCACGCCGGTACTGGGGATCGAACCCAGGTCTCCCGCTTGGTAAGTAGCAACGCTACCACCGCGCTAAGGAGACGACCATATTTTATATTACTACTTTTTAATTTTTGGAAGTTCTACGAATTTTTTAACAATGCACTGTAATTTGTTTACCAAATATGTTATATGGGTAGAGGTTTATTTTATATAATACCAGACAATATGATCAGCGTGTGTTTTAATTTTGTTTCCTTTTTAGCTTAACGTTCTTGAACGTGTTTAACCATTTCGGACAATGAATGAAATCGGTTGAAGTGATGCTCAAATGATCTCGGGATCCGTGGCGACATTTCTCTTCTCAAAATAAGGGGAAACCCCGAAAAAACCTTATCGATGAGTTATCCCTTAGGGTAACTCACCCTAAGTGAGATTCGAACTCGCGACCTCTTGAATGGAAGGCAGGCATACTACCCCTACACTATCAGTGTGGGCTCTCTTAAATTGATGAAGTTATAAAAACCGTCATTTTTGCTACATCAGACCAAAACCTATTTTCAACATACTTTAGCAGGTATTGTGCTAAATTACCTCTAACATAATTGAAAACACAACACGCGAAAATTTTGAAAAATCCACGTAATGTTCAAAAACGTATAATACTAATAAAGTGAAAAATTTGGAAAAACGAGCGAGCAGTAAAGAATATTAAAGCACGATAATTATCTCTCTGCGAAATTGGCCTCTATAGTTTTTACTTTCTCTATACGTACTATGTACATAGTGTATAGAGAAAGTATTGCAGTCTACCCAAAAATTCGTTACCGAGATTTCACCGGAAATATATGTTTTAGGGTCCCCTGTATCCAAACAAAGCATTTTCAGATAAAGATCCGTGTGTGTGTGTGTGTGTGTGTGTGTGTGTGTGTGTGTGTACGGGTGTATGTGAACACGATAACTAAAAACGAATAGTCGCTAAAATACCAAACTTGGTATTTAAGTTAATTATATTCCAGGGGTGTGACACGATGTTTTTGAGAAAAATACCCCACCCCCTACTACCCTTTTGCATGGAACTTTTTTCGAAAATTTTGATTTTCAAAAAAAAATGTCTCTAACGATTTTGATTAAAATATCGTATATTAAGGATATTTACCTGACAAATAAAACGTATATTTTGAATAATCTGGGAATAGCCTCTGAAGACTACTTTATTCTGGATGAATTTTACGAAATTTTGTATAACTGCTAAACCATAAGAAATGGACAAAAACTTTCCACACGAAAAGTGTAGAGCACGTTAAAACACACAATTTATGTCATATACATTTTTTTCGTGGAGCTCCTCGTTATTGAGAAATTCCTTGTTTTGATTTCACGTTTAAAAAACTTATTCTTTTCTCATCCAAGAGTTTGTCAACACCTGTCCATACAAACAAAGGAACTTCAGTCACATAGCAACCAGCTGTAGACTATCACCTTAACCTATTGTACGCCCTTATTTTGCTTCTACTTACAAGGAAGCAAGTAATAAGACTATTTCTGATAATTTTTTCTCGATTAGCATGAAATCAGTAGAAGCAAAAGCTTTTTAACAATCATTTGTTTCAGAGATGTAGAGAAAGTCATGTGAATGGAACTCATCAGATTTTTATAAAGTGGAGATTGATATTTTCTGGAACCACTATGATTTTTCTTAGGGCGTAATAAGCAATGTTTAGGCCCCGTTTCATTTAAGTAGTTCGTATATGCATACATAGCAGATAGAGAAGGTATAGTATTTCACACATAACTTCGATACCAATATTTCACCGGCAATACATGTTTTGAGACCCCCTTACTGCAAAAGAAAAGAAAAACAATTTGAAAATTATGCATGTGTACGTTTATCTTGTGCCTATGGGTAGCGTAACTCAAAAGCGAATAGTCCGTTAAATACCAAACTTGGTATTTATGTTGAGTATCTCCCAAGGAGGCTACATAAAGATTTTTTTTAAAAAAAAAAAGTGGAAAAAAAATGGAAAAAAATTCGAAAATTTTTATTTTCTCAAAAATGCCTCTAACAATTTTGATTAAAGTAGCCGTATATTAAAGACAAATAAAATATATATCTTGAATTTTCTGGGAATAGCTTCTGAAGAACTGTTTATTGTGGACGACTTGCTGAAAATTGCAAGTGAACCGCAAGAAATAAATAAGAACTTACTGCACAAAAAATTTAGATCTTGTTAAAACACGCAATTTATGTCATTATGCATTTTTCGTTGCCGAAATAATCCTTGTTATTGCCCGCCTGGGTATTGTGGTGTTAGAGTGTCTGCCTCACATTAAAAAGATCGTAGGTTCGAATCTTTTCCCTTATCCTGAGAAGACGAATGTCGAGTAACTTTAAGCTCCATGGACCCCGAGATCATTTCACCAATTTCATTCATCGTCCGATATGACCAACCAGGTTAAAGGACGTTAAATTAAAAAAAAAAAAAAAAAAAAGTTGTTATTCGTTTCAATTTTAAACTACCTACGTAACATTTCTCAAAATGGTCACTTTTATTTTCAGCTCTCTTTTGTTTTACTGGCAATGCCTGATTATGGTCACATATCGACCACTTTTAAAAAGATTTGACTTTAGCCGAACATATTCCCTTATTTTCTTTCACTCAGAAGGACACAAATACTAAGTGACTGCCTCCGTGGTCGAGTGGGGTCCCGGGTTTGATTCCTGGCTGGGGCGTGGAATTTTTCTTTAGCCAGAATTATTCACCACAGAGTCTGGAAGTTTGTATGTGAGTGTGAATGTGTGCGTGTTTGAGTAAAACAAAATGATTTAAAAAAAAAAATACCTACAGACAACGAGTTGTTTCAAGTGGAAAGCCCCCGATATGCCTTTAGATGTTAAAGGAGACTATATAAATGAAACAATAAAAAAAAAAAAAAAAAAAATACTAAGTAATAAGACAATTTCTGCTAATGTTTATCTGGATTAACATGACGTAGATAAACAGCTAGATAAACCAATGTGTATAGAACACTTCAGATTTCTAATAATTAGAAGTTATTGTTTGAAAAAATAATTATATTTAGAAGTAAAACTGACGGCGCAATTTATTTAGGGAAAACGTAAGTGTGGTTTTTACAAAACTAATGAATATTAAGAAAAGTATAACACTTTTACATTTTATTGTAACTATTGACTGTTAAACGAGAAAAACTCTCACTGCGTATTTAAAATACAAGTATCTATTTGATTCTTCACGCATTTTAATTTTTAAAAGTACTAAATTGAGCTGTAAAATGCAGGGTTGATTTTCTTGCCTGGGTTTATAGTACAGGAAATTTTCTAGAGATCAATGTGTACCCTCCATTTAATTACTGAATAATAAATGTCAATGTAGTGAAAATTGAGGCATCGGAAAGTCGCGTTAATGCAGTGTTTTGTTTGTTTTGTTTTTGTATACATATATTAAGGCTTCAGGCGTAATTTAATTGACTATTAGGGGAGAAAGATTGACTTAGAACACAAACACAGAAACACTCAACACTAATTACCTATGCCCTTAGCGGGATTAGAACTTGCGGTCCTTTCGCGCAGAGCGTCAATGCTGCTGCGGCTACAGGGGTCGGCATGCATGCGTTCTGTCTTTTCAAAATAGAGGCCCCGCGTTTGGTTATCTGCTGGGGCGGAATCCTTTTTATTTAATTCGAATCATTCTGGAAGTGCATGTGAGCATGCATAGGAAACTTGAGTTAAAAAACCTGATGTGTTCCATTCACATGACTTTCTCTACATCTCTGCAACAAATTATTGTTAAAAAGCTTATACTTCTATTTACTTCGTGCTAATCGAGAAAAAATTAGCTGAAATAGTCTTATTACTTGCTTCTTTGTAAGTAGAAGTGGAATAAGGGAGTACCATAGGTTAAAGTGAGTCAAAAAGCTGGTTGCTATGTGACTGAAGTTCCTTTGTTTGTATGGATAGGAGTTGACAAATTCCTGCATGAGAAAAGTATAAGTTTTTCAAAGGTGAAACAAAAAAGAAGGAACATCTTAAAAGCGATCAATTCCACGAATAAGAAATGTATATTACATAAATTGTGTGTTTTAATATGCTCTACATTTTTTGTGTGGTAAGTTTATGTCCATCTCTTATGGTTTAGCAGTTATGCAAAATTCCGCCAGAATAAAGTAGTCTTCAGAGGCTATACCCAGGAAATTCAAAATATACATTTTATTTGTCAGGTAAATATCTTCAATATACGAAATTTTAATTAAATTTGTTAGAACCATTTTGAGAAAATCAAGATTTTCAGAAAACGTTCCATGTAAAGGGTGGTTGGGAGTGGGGTGATTTTTCTCAAAATCTTCCTGCCCATCCCTGGAAGATACTAAACGTAAATACCAAAGTTTGGTACTTCACCGACTCTTCGTTTTTGTGTTATCGTGTTCACAGACACACGGACACACTGACACACACGTACCTTTTTCTGAAAATCCTTTTTTGGATACAGGAGACACTAAAACATATATTTCCAGTGAAATCTCGGTATCTATGTACATAATACGTGTAGAGAAAGTAAAAATCTAATTCCTGTTTCTTATAACTAGGGCTCGGATTATTAGGTAAATACATATTTTGTTAGCCTTTTAATATGAACTTAAAACTGAGTTTAATGTTCTGGATATGTAGACCAGACCAAACATTTTAAGTTTTATTGCACATAAAAATGGATTTTTTCTGATATTTTATGTAAATAATTATTTTTCGTATATTCACATAAACTACCATATGTCGCATTTTACAATAATTTCATAAAATCACAAAAGCAGCAGCAGAATTATTTTTAACAAGTCACTATCCACTTCAGTAATGCTCAATTACACATGCCAGATGACGCAATTTTGTTAATTATAGGAGGAACTGATATGTCAGCTGTAGTATCCCTTCAGTTTGAAGAAAATATAAACATCCTGCTTTCCTTAGTTACATGAGCTCGCAAGATAAGAACGGGAATTCCTCCACTGCCATATGCTCAAATAAATAAACATTTGTTATCGTTTCACAGCCCGGCTAATATATACACTGATATTTGTTAAACTGTATAGTGAATTAGTCACTCATTTGTTTTTTGTGAACCCGCAAAGTTTAGATAACCTTTTAGTTGTGTTGGGAAGTTACACATCGACAGTTCTGACTTCACAGTGGATTAAACACTCCCCAGAGTGAAAATTAGTGCAAGAATATGCTGCAAAATTTAAGGATATTTTCAGTTCGGATGGCAAAGTCCTGAAATTATTGATGTGAGTATGAGTAACAATCCATGTTATAATTTACTTCTTGTGACGTGGAGCGATCATTTTCGAAATTCAAGGCACTTCTTCGTCACAATCGTGAATCTTTCAGTATTAGTTGATCCCTTCCACGAATGATGACTGGTGAGTAACTAGTACATATCAGCCATTCACGTCTTTTAAAAAAAAAATTCTTATACTTTTTAGCACATATTTTTATCATTTTTAGTGCATAAAAATAAATATATCCCAAGTTTTTAGCACCTAAATATCCGGGTCCTACTTATAACCTTGGCTTGTTGATATGTATCCTTCCGCTTCCCATTCCGTACTGTTACCACTGTTTGCTAATGCACAGTTTTGAATGTCTTGTGCAATGCAAGGTCAAACGACAAGCGACTAAATATTGAGGTCATGATGAGCGTATTGTTTGGTCACAGTATTTTGAGACAGAGGGGAAGAGATAAGGACGTCATATGCCTAACACAAAGACCGGGCACACGTAACCGGCTTGGACAAAAGGAACTGGTTTCCTACCTTTGCCCTTTTCTTTCTCAAAAAAGCTATGTGTTCCATTCACATGGCTTTCTCTACATCTCTGCAACAAAGTATTGTTAAAATGCTTATGCTTTAATTTACTTCATGCTAGTCGAGAAAAAATTAGCAGAAATAGTCTTATTACTTGCTTCCTTGTAAGTAGAAGCGAAATCAGGGAATACAATAGGTTAAAGTGATAGTCAAAAGCTAGTTGCTATGTGAATGAAGTATGTATATATGTATGAATAGGAATTGACAAATTCCTGTATGAGAAAAGTTAAGTTTTTCAAAGCTGAAACCAAAACCAAGGAATATCTCAAAAACGATCAGCTCCAGGAAAAAAAAAATGTATACAACATAAATCGTGTGCTTTTTGTGTAGTATTTGTCCATTTCTTACGGTTTAGCAGCTATGCAAAATTCCGTAAAATTCATTCAGAATAAAGTAGTCTTCAAAGGCTATCCCCAGAAAATTCAAAATATACATTTTATTTGTCAGGTAAATATCTTTAATATACGATATTTTAATCAAAATCGTTACAGCCAGTTTTTAAAAAAATCGAAATTTTTGAAAAAAGTTCTATGTAAAGGGTAGTTTGGGGCAGTGGGATTTTTGTTCAAAATCTTCGTGTCACATCCCTGGAAGATACTAGTTTTTAAATATCGAGTTTGATATTTTAGCGACTTTTCGTTTTTGAGTTATCGTGTTTATCCACTATAAACCTCGACATTCTCGGAGTTAACCCAGGCTGCTTTAAAATCAATACGGTTTACAAATTATATATCACACCAGAACCAATCAAATATGACGGGACTCTGAAAATTCAAGATATACCTTGCACTCCTATTTTTTGTAGGAGTGTTGGGTTTATCAATTTGAAATACCATAATTCAAACTCTTAGAAACTACTATTTTAATTCTTTGATTTATTGCAATGTTTAGATATATTTTATATTTAATTTTTAACCCCTTTATCTTTCACGTCAATGTGTTAAATGTAGCGTTTACAAAAATCGTAAGAGCTGTTTATGAGAAAACAAATATAGTAGTAGTAGTAATAATAATAATAATAATAAGAAGAAGAAGAAGAATAAGAAGCATTTGCCATATAAAAGATACTGAGGCAGTAACACATTCATAAAAAGTTTGTCACATCCTTAAAAAATGCTAACTTAATACCTATTTTGATTTTTATCAACATTTTCGTTGTTTAGTTATGTTGTGCACACACATGAGGGACCATTTCCTAAATTTGGGGGGACTCAGCGGACCTCGAGACGTGTATTTAAAACTGAATGTTGCTATCTATATTTTTGGATGTATTGTAGTACTTTTACTGTAAATGATAAATGAAGTAAGAATGGTAAATAGTAAGTATGTAACATAATCACAGCAACTAGTAAATATGTAGTGGTTCAAAGCTTTTCGTTAAGTATTGCCAGCGCAAAACTTGTGGAATCGTAACCCAACCCAGCTACCAAGCCTAGCTTATCGGAGTTTGTGATATGACACTTTGCTTACTTAAAGTCACAGCGAGCAAACTTTGCACAGTCTGTATCGAAAGTGCTCCGTATATGTTGGTATTCAAAGTGGGCAGTAAATAGTGTTTATTTTATTTTTTTAACCATGGCTCCTACGTTTTCAAAGTTAAGTGGCAAGGTATATAATTATAAATGTCCTTGACTTCATGAAACAAGAGGCAGAGATGAAGGAAGAAAATGTATGTTCTCAGAGTTCTTCAAAAGCCTGTAGAAAGTGAATGAAAGAGTAGCCAAGGCAACTGATATTTCACTAAGTTCCATTTTCAGGGTTCTCAAAGATAAGAAAGAAAGACAATAAAACTTAATATGTCACTTTTAAATTAAAAGATATGGAACAGTTGTGTCGCCAGCGAATTGCAGAAATGGGAAAATGTATGTCGACATGCTGAGAACATGAGCGAAGACGAACTGTCAGGTGTGGAATTTGGAGGCAGACGATTGACATTGTTTATATAGTAGGCCATTTGTATAGATGTTTTGTAGATATGAATATACACATAAAAACACGTGTTTATCAGTGCAGGGGCATAAGAGGTGACAGATATTTGACATTGACTGTGACATGCATGAATCGACTGGTGAACTGTTTATCTGAAAGTATAACTCGCTTCCTAGCTCTCATTAAGATCTGTTGCGCCAGTTATATAAACTATTGACCATTGATGTTTTAATGTGTGTTGAGCTGGCTTAACTACTACATATGTGGAATTGTGAAGAGCTGAGAAGGGAAAAGCTGCGCTACGCCACTGACTATAAAACGAAATATAATGGGGCAATATGTTTTACGCTGCCGGCCGGTGCGGTTAATTCGGAATAGTGACAGTGGAGAGGCTGCCAGCGTGACTCTAGCACATGCACACATGATACGATTGAGTGAACCGACCGGCCGTGCCGAGGACGAGTCCAAAACTCTGCAAGGAGGGGAGGTCGGCAGTAGTCAGGCACGCGCAGTGCCTCGCTCGGACATAAACAGTTCGATATCACGTTCTCCCTGCCGCCAGATTAATGCCACTCTCTCCGTTCATTCATACTTGCAAACAGTCAAGTGTTACAGGGTCCTGCCTCACGTGTTACATGACAGGTAGAGGAAGTACATGTTTGGAGGTCCGCTAAACTCATTAAAATATTTTAATTTCTCTAGTACGTGTGTACAACGTACATAGTAGATACAAAATATATTGTATTTCACTAAAAAATTCGAGATTTCTCCGGAAATGTTTTGAGGTCCCCTGAGTCCGTAAATAGTATTTTCAGAAAAAGATGCGCGCGTATGTGTGTGTTAGTAGACAGCATAGCTAAATAAAGACCTTAAAATACCAAACTTGGTCTTTAAATTTAGTATCTTCAAGTCGTCCTGCTTGGTGTAATGGTTACCATGCTAACCCAAGGTCGCGGGTTCAAATCTGGCGGAGGACGATGGAATTTTCCGGGCGTACAAATCTTTAGCATGATTTCCTTCGGAAGGGAAGTAAAGCCGTTGGTCCCGTGTCGTTGATTTACGGTACGTTAAAGAACCCCAAGCCTGATAGAGAGGCCTCTGAGCAAAATTAGGCGGTCTTTCAAGACCAGTACAGAATGGGACGCTGAGGACCACAACAATTAAAGAGCGTCCATAAATAAAACTCCATTTCCAAGGATATAACACAAAGATATTCAATAAAATCCCCCACCCCAAATTTTTTGAAAATTTCGTTTTTCTCAAAAATGACTAATTTTTATTAAAATATGGCGGCATATTAAAGATTCTTACATCACAAATAAAATAACTATCTTAAATTTTTTGGGAATAGCTTTTGGAGACCTGTTAATTCTGGATGAATTTTGCTGAAATTCGCGTAAATGGTAAACCGTAAAAAACAGAAAAAAAAACTTACTACACAAAAAATGTAGATCTTGTTAAAACACAATTTATGTCAAATATGTTATAGGGTTTATGTTTCCGAAATATACCTACTGTGTTATTCGTTTCAGTTTTAAGTTACTTTTATCAAAGGGTATGTCCTTTCTTTCGTCAGTGTTCTATTTACTCCTGGAAAGCAAAGAAAAGCGAATTTCAATTGTTTCATATAGCGACCGGCTTTTAAAGGAATTGACTATCCTTTAGCTTAGTGCATTCCCTTATTTCGCTTTTACTTACAAAAATCAAGTAATAAGACCAATTCTGTTAATGTTTATGTCGATTAGCATGACGTAGATAGAAGAATAAAGAAAGTTTGGCAGTTAAATAGGAAGAGAGTCATGAGAATGGAACATATAAGATTTTTAGAAAAAGAAAGGTTGCCTGCGTCTGTTTAAGACTTAACCTAATGAATTATATGTGTTACATGCACATAACATTTTGCGCCCATTCTGCTAAAAACTATTTTTCAAAAGCTTATTTTTCTAACTTCTTCATGGTAATAGACAAAAACACAAGCAGAAGTGATTCTACTGCGCATTTTCTTGTAAGTATAAAAATCTGATGTGTACCATTCACATGACTTTCTCTATATCCCTGCAACAAATTATTCTTAAAAAGCTTATGCTTCTATTTACTTCATGCTAATCGAGAAAAATTAGCAGAAATAGTCTTATTACCTTCTTCCTTGTAGGTAGAAAGGAAATAAGGGAGTAGCTTAGGTTAAAGCGATAGTCAAAAGCTAGTTGCTATGTGACTGAAGTTCCATTGTTTGTATGGACATGAGTTGACAAATTCTTGTATGAGAAAAGTTAAGATTTTCGACCCTGAAATCAAAAACAAGGAATATCTCAAAAACAATCAACTCCAAGAAAAAAATGCATACAACATAAATTGTGTGTCTATCCCTTACGGTCTAGCAGTTATACAAAATTCCGGAAAATTCCCTCAGAATAAAGTAGTCTTCAGAGGCTATTCCCAGAAAATTCAAAATATACATTTTTATTTATGGGGTAAATATCTTTAATATACGATATTTTAATCAAAATCGTTAGAGCTATTGTTTAAAAAATCAAAGATTTCGAAAAACGTTTCATTTAAAGGGTAGTTTGAGGTGGGGGTATTTTTCTCAAAATCTTCGTGTCGCATCCCTGGAAGATTCTAAACTTAAATACCAAGTTTGGTATTTTACAGACTTTTCGTTTTTGAGTTATCGTGTTCACAAACACATGGACACACTGACACACGGTCACATGGAAACACACACACCACACGGACCTTTTTCTGAAAATACTTTTTTTAGATGAAGGGGACCCTAAAACATATATTTCCGGTGAAATCTCGGTATCGAATTTTTTGGTGGAGCGCAATATCTTCTCTATACACTATGTACATAGTACGTGTAGAGAAAGTAAAAATAGCTAGGCCAAAGCTATAGTAAATTCTTTCAAGAGCTAGTCGATATGTGATGTGAATGGAATTCTGTTCCCCTTACATGACCAGGATGAAAAACATTCACTTAAGAAAAGTACAAATATTAGGAAATAAACATTTAACATAACTTGAGTTTTAACGAGATCTACATGTTTAGTGCAGTAAGCTTTTACCTATCTACGCAAAATTCATTCATAATGAAGACCTATTTTAGAGGCTGTTTGCAGGAAATTCAAGCTGTACGTTTCATGTTTAAGAAAGCATATACTATTTTAATAAACATCGTTTCAACTATTTGTGAGATAATACTTTTTCGAAAAGTGGTCCATGTAATAATTTGGGGTGTAGCATTTTATGTAACATCCTTGGAAGATGCTAAACTCAAATGTGGAGTATGGTATTTAACGGATTTTTGTTTTTGATTATGCTATTCTCTCTCTCTCTCTCTCTCTCTCTCTCATACACACACACACACATACACGGGCCATTTTTCTAATTTTATTTAATATAAAGAACCTCAAAAAATATATTTCCGGTGAAATCTCGAAATTGAGTTTTTGGGTGAAATACAAAATTTTCCGTAGTTACTATATCTAGGTAGTAGAAAAAGTAAAAATCTTATGTGTTACACTCACATGACTTTCTCTAGCTGTTCTACAAACTTCTTACATAAAATTATTCTTCTCTCCGCATCTTGTTAATCGAGGTACTCATTAGCACAATGTTCTTATTACTTAGTTCCTTATATGTAGGAAGAAAATAAGTCAAATGTTTTAAAAGCTGTCGTTATGCGATTGTCATTACAAATCCCTTCTTTTCTTGGCCTGGAGTAGAACAAAAGAAAACCGCACACTCCCTTCTGAGAAAAGTATAAGTACTTCACAACTGAAACTAATAACAATGAATACCTCGAAAACGGTAAGCTCCACGAAAAAAATGTATATGACATAACGTGTGTATTTTAATAAGACCTACATTTTTTGTATAGTAAGTTTTTGTCTATCTCGTACGGTTTACTAGTTATGCCAAATTAAGCAAAATTCATCCAGAATAAACAGGTCTTTAGAAGCTATTCCCAGAAAATTCAAGATATACATATTATTTGTTAGGTAAATATCTTTAATATAGGATATTTTAATCAAAATCGTTACAGCCATTTTTAAGAAAATCAAAATTTTCGAAAAAAGTTCGTATCCCTGGAAGATACTAAACTTAAAATACCAAGTTAGGTATTTTACCCATTTTTCGTTTTTGAGTTATCGTGTTCACAGACACACGGACACACACACACACACGGACCTTTTTGTGAAAATGCTTTTTTTGGATATTGGGGACCCTAAAACATATATTTCCGGTGAAATCTCGGTATCGAATTTTTGGTGGAGTGCAATACTTTCTCTATACACTATGTACATAGTGCGTATGGAGAAAGTAAAAATAGTATGTGTTGCATTCACATTACTAATAACTACAAACTAGTCTTACAAAAGCGTCAAAAGCTTATCTGTCATACAGATTAGCTTTCATTAACAATTTATAGAGATGCTTGAAGGAGCTACATAAAAAAGTATTAACTAAAATGTGGTGTCTTTGAAATTGTATTATGTATGTGCAAACACTACAAACAAACAAACAATCTCACGTGTCCATTCACACAACTTTCTCTACATCTCTGTAACAAATTATTGTACAAAAGCTTGTTCTTCTACTTCATGCTAATCCAGATAAGCATCAACGGTCTTATTACTTGCATCCTTGTAAGTAGAAGGGAACTGAGGGAGTAGACTAGGCTAAAGCGATAGTCAAATCTTTTAAAATCTAGTCAGGCGGTTGAAACCCGTTTCTTTGCATTGCCCAGATGCTTATAAATTTCCGTGTGACGAAAAATGTTTAGTATTTTAAAAATGAAACCAATATCTCGGAAATGGCCAACTCCACGAAAAAATGTATGTGTGTTTTGGCGAGATCTAATTTTTTTGTATAGTAAGTTTTTGTCTATCTCTTACGTTTTACCAGTTACACAAAATTCAGAATAAACATGTCTTCAGAGACTATACCCAAAAATTCAAGATATAAATCTTATTTGACTGGTAAATATCTTTAATATACGATATTTTAATAATTTTGATAGCCATTTTTGAGAAAATAAACATTTTTTTTTTAATGTAAAGCCTAGTTTGGGATGCTTTTCTTCTCAAAATCGTAGTGTCGCATCCATATAAGATACAAGTTTGGTATTTTACCGTTTTCGTTTTTAGTTATCGTGTTCGCGGACACACACATACACCGATGTTTTTCTAAAAATGCTTTTTTTTAGACCCTAAAATACGTATTTCCGGGGAAATATCGGTGTCAAATTTTTGGGTGGAGTGCAATACCATCTCTACTTCTGTACTATGTAGAGAGTGTAAAAAAGGAAAAGAGTGATCTGATATTCCCAAGACTCGGTACCCAATTTGTAAGAATAAACACTTGTTCTTCTATGTCATCAGGTTAGGATTAGGTTAGTCAGCAACCTAATCTATTAGTGTATGCATGTTTAAATTAAATTCAAATAACTGGTGTGATTTGAGAATATGTTCGCGGATTATGCTAATATGTTTAAGTTGGTAGAAGCTGCACATATTCAGCAGTTAAAATGTAGTGTTTTGTTGATCTTTCGCCATGACTGGTATAAAAGAAAAGAGAGGGTCGCTGGGTTACCTGTTTTCTGAGCGTTCCTTCTGTGTATATCGTTCGGTTTCTTAACTATGAGAACTGACTGCAATTCTGACTGTGTGAATGCATGTACATATATGTACAGAACGAATTATTTATTTTATGTCGCTTTAACGACAACAACATGTTTTAACGGTACCATTTACAAACAATCTACATTGGTAAATACAAGTTCATAAATTTAAGTAACATTATATTTCATTATACATATTTGTAGTATTTGGTGTGTGATGAATGGTTGAGTGCTTCTTGGATGGCTGGTAGTTTGCATTCTGCTCGCTGCTGTTGATACTGAGGACACTCTGAGAGTAAATGGCGTACATGGTGGTAGTATGACATTTAGGTTGGGCTGTTCTATTCACTAGATGGGGATGGGTTAACTGGTGTGTCTTTCCGTCTCAGTTTCTGCAGTGGATATATTGTTCTGGAGTACTGTTTAATTTCGTGTAGTTTGCTAGGAGGTGATTGTACCCATGTTGTTTGCCAGGGGCTGTAACATTTTCTGGATGCATATTTTGCAACATCTTTGTGAGGTAAAGGTGTCTCTTCATGTATTGGGAGTCTTGAGGCTTCCTTTGCTGCAGAGGTGCATGCTCATTGTTTAAAATGCTCTGATGTGAGGGTATCCACATTATGGCTGTTTTCTTTCCTTGTTTCATTAGAAATGTAGATCATTTTTTAATTTCTATTATTATATACGCTGCTGAATAAGAAAAAAAGTGAAGCTATTAGAGCAGAATTAGAAGTACAATATTTTAGAAATAGTAAAAGACCTTCAAAATAGATGGAGAGAACATGTATGACGTATGGCAGTCTCAACATTTATAAAGATTTCTTAATTATATATAACTCAGAAGGAAGAAGATCAATGGGAAGCCCCAGGAAAAGATGGCAGGACCAATTTCAATTCTGTTTGAACATGGAACAGATCGATTGCCCTAAACTGTAAAAATAATAATAAATTATTATTATTACTATTACTGTTATTATTATACTGTAACATATTACGAATATTACATTAGTATTAAGATAAACATTTTAATACTATCTATACGAAGTAGGTATTCAATCAATAAAGTACATTATGAGAACATAGTAGCTTTTGGGTAAGTAATTATTTTTGGATTAATTAAAATAGTCCATACAATTACCACGTTTCCATGGGAAATTGTAAGCGATTTTAGTCCAATTCCATCTGAATACGACCCGCGTTTCACATGTTAAATTCAATACGAAATGAGATCGTTTTGAATCCGCAAGCTTCGAGAGTAAATTTATTCAACGTTTTATGTTGGTAAACTTGGGATTGCGTTGGTGAACCTGTTTAACATATTATTTGTTACTCTGTCTATTATAAGCAGGTTTTGAAGTTATATAATTATATCTCAGAACAAATTGCAAATTATAAAAACCATAAAAGTGGTTCTCTTAAATTTGCCACAGAGCAAATAAATAGAAAGCGTTAACATGTAACTACTGTGTTCAACGAGTATACGGAGGTATTACCTTGCAACATATTTCGATCCGATCTCATTCCGATCCCACTTTCGAAGAGGTTCCGATCCAAGATTCAATACGATTTGAATCCGCTTTTCCATGCAGTATTCAATACGGTAAGTGTGCTCAAATCGATTTCAGTTCTCCATGGAAACGTGGTAAGTAATACAATAATTAATTGATTATATTACATCACCATCTGATGTTATTTGCGTTGTCTATTCGTCAATTGTTTCAGCAGTTGGAAGATAAGCCTGTACATGCATTATTCCCCCCTCCCACAGAAAGGTAATGAATGCCCACCACTATCCCGCTTTCCCTCCCTCCTGGGTTTATTATGTGCGTGGGGGGGGGTTACCCGTCATTATCACCACCCTTGCATGGGATACAGCGATCATATTACGTCCTGCCCAGGATTCGCAACTCGCTTTTTTTTTTTTTTTTTTTTTTTTTTTTTTTTTTTAATTTTTTTATTGTTTCATTTGTATAGACCCCTTTAGGCTCAGTGGTCATTTCGGGGCTTTGGTTTGTGAAACAATTCGTACTGTAGGTATAAAACGTTAGGTTAATTAATTTTTACTTTCTCTACACGTACTGTGTACATAGTGTATAGAGAAGATATTGTAGTGCATCCAAAAATTCGATACCGGGATTTCGCCGGAAATACATGTTTTGAGACCCCCTGAATACAAAAAAAATTTAAAACATGTCCGTGTGTGTGGACAGCATAGCTCAAAAACGAAAAGACCGTTAAAACCAAACTTGGTATTTAGGTTTGGTATCTTCCAAGAATGCGACACGAAGATTTTCAAGAAAATCGCCCCACCCCAAACTACCCTTTACATGGAACTTTTTTCGAAATATTCATTTTCTCAAAATTGGCTGCAACGATTTTGATTAAAATGTCACATATTAAAGATATTTACACGCCGTGGCCGAGTAGTTAGATCACTAGCCTCTCACCTAGACGGCCGGGGTTCGATCCCAAGCGACCACATGTGAGATTTGTGGTGGACAAAGTGGCGCTGGGGCGGGTTTTCTCCGGGTACTCCGGTTTCCCCCGCCATCGCATTCCACCGGTGCTCCAGCATCATTCATGTATCATCATATCACCGCCTGCGGTGTCAGTAGTTAAAGCGGGCGTTAAACACTACCCAAAAAAACCAAGATTTACTAGAAAATCCCTCAACACCAAACTCCCTTTTAATCAGACATTTCCGAGTTTTTTTTTTCCTCTAAAATGGCTCTAACAATTTTGATTAAAGTGTCGTGTGTTTATGGGAAATGAAATGTAGATGTTGAAATTTCCGGGAATAACGTCTAAGAGATAGACATATTCTTACCGTAAAAAGTTTTAGAGTACATAATTTGTACCAAATACTTTGTTTTTTGAGTTAACCATTTCGCAGATAACTGTAGAATAAAAGTTCTTCCTTCGCGTTACCCTCCTCTGTATAAATCTTACACCCCCAAGCCTTGGGGCAGGTATGTGTCGAGGAATATGCAAACTCTGGATTGGAGATAGGCATTTTTAAAACATTTTTATGAATCTGTTTAACTTCTATGTTTCTCAGGGTCCCATCCTATATTGGTTGTGATAGATCGCCTAATTTTGCTCAGAGGCTTGAGGGACCTTTATTTCCTTTGCGAAGGAAGTCGTGGAACAACGCACTGCTTGGTGAAAGCGATGATAGGACAATTCACGGATCAATTTATCCAAGGCAGCATTCGCCTAGTAAACTTCTGTAAAAACCTTCTTTCAGATCGGTCGATCGCAGGGGTTTGAACCCCAAAACTCCCAAATCCGTTACCAGCTGAGCCATTCGTTCGGTTAATCTAAAATGTTATATAAAGCCTTACATGTTATAATATACTACCAAGGTAATGCCTTTTTACTTTCTCTTCACGTACTATGTACCTACATAGTGTATACAGAGGGTATTGCACTCCACCCAAAAATTCGATACCGAGATTTCATCCGAAATATATGTTTTAGGGTCTCCTGTATCAAAAAGAAAAAAATCATTTTCACAAAAAGCTTCGTGTGTGTCCGTGAACACCTTAATTCAAAAACGAAAAGTCGGTAAAATGTAAAACTTGGTACTTAAGTTTAGTATTTTCCAGGGATGCGACACGAAGATTTTGAGACAAAATCCCCCACCCCAAACTACCCTTTTGATTTTCTCAAAAATGGCTGTAACGATTTTGAATTAAAATATCGTATATTAAAGATATTTACCTTTCAAATAAAATGTATATCTTGAATTTTCTGGGAATAGCCTCTGAAGACTACTTTATTCTGGATGAATTTTATGAATTTTGCATAACTGTTAAACCGTAAGAGTTGGACAAAAACTTACTGCACAAAAAATGTAGAGCACTTTAAAACACAATTTACGTTATATGCACTTTTTTTCATAGAGTTGATCGTTTTTTAGATATTCCATGTTTTTGGCTTCAGCTTTATAAAAACATACTTTTCTCACATAGGACTTTGTCAACTCCTGTCCATACAAAGGATTTTCAGTTACATAGCAACCAGCTTTTGACTATCACTTTAACCTACGGTACTCCCTTATTTCGCTTCTTCTTACAAGGAAGCAAGTAATAAGACTATTTTCTGGATTAGCATGATGTAAATAGAAGCATAAGCTTTTTAACAATAATTTGTTGCAGAGATGTAGAGAAAGTCATGTGAACGGAACACATCAGATGTTTTTGTGCTGTCAGTAACATCCAAAGTACAGCAATTTAACCGGAATTTCCAGCCTTGTGATAGCAGCCAAAATTCGAATATTGATGGCTAAAAACCAGAGATGACCATCAGATATGCCGGCATACGAAAATGTCGCAGGGGAAGAGCTCAATAATTGGAAATGGAGCCACAGTTACCTATTCTCACACATATCTCTTTCCTTAGCCCTAGAAAGAAAAAGAAAAAATAAGAAAGAAAGAAAAAAAAAGAAAAAAGAGTGTCCTTCGTTCTATGACAGATGTCTTGCTTTACATAAGGTCTAATATTTTCAGCGTCAAGAAATTACACTGCATTTCTGGCACTAGCGTGAAAGTTATTCGTAAAAACTAAGAATCTTGCTTGCATCTGCAGTATTTAAATAATACTTAAATATGGTTTTGTCATGTATCCGGTATTTAAGTTAGATTTCTTTTGCTTAGTTGTAAAATTGTTACTCCATGAGATAGGATCCAAATGCCTTTAGTTTCTTTGCTTTCTTACGATTCAACTCTAAAATTCGGTATAAAACTTTCACAAGAAATAGACGTTTTGAAGTTCCCTGAACCCAAAATTGCATTGCCTGTATAGTAAAAGGATATTTTGGTGTGTGTGTGTGAAAGAGAGAGAGAGATGTAAAACCCTGTGTGTGGTTTATATTTGTCGAGTGTCGCTGCTACGAAGATTTCACGATAACTCAGTCAGGTGGAAGTTCTGTACGACTTCCGGGTAAATGAGTAGTCAACCTTGCGGGCTGCTATGCATATTTTTGATGCCTAACGGGCTTTATCGTTTCTATTTAGGCAAATAAATACAAATTATTCGGTTTTTCATCATATAATTATGTGAAAGATATACGCTTAAACATAAATTTGTAGTTATGTGTCGTATACACACTTATACACTACATACTGGTCATGCCAAAGATGTGTTTTATGTAAAACACACGCATAAAGTAATGAAAATACATTTATTAGAAATAACCGCTTATATAAACTCTGGGATCATTACGCTGAAAATATATTAAATTAATAAAGAAAAAGTCGTTCACTTGGTCTGGGTTAACCATCATTATATGCATACAAATTCACTTATACTGTAAACAAGGGTTTATTCAGCTCTGAATGTACTACATCGCTTGGAGGGTAAATAATTCAATTAAAGGCATCCATTCTAGTCGGCAAACAACCCTTCCAACATGTTCCTTTGAAAGAATTTACAGCGCTCGATAATTTTAGATTATAGCCTCACTCATACGTTTTGATGCCTGCGCAAGAAGACTCACTTTGCCCCGTATTGCTTTCCCGGCTCAAATTCCAACATTGCACGACACTAGTGTGCGTTACTATACATCATATTAAAAATCTGATGTGTTCCATTCACATGACTTTCTCTATATCTCTGCAACAAATTATAGTTAAAAAGCTTATGCTTCTATTTACTTCCTGTTTTCGAGAAAAAAAAATAGCAGAAATAGTCTTATTACGTGCTTCCTTGTAAGTAGAAACGAAATAAGGGAGTACCATAGGTTAAAGTGATAGTAAAAAGCTGGTTGCTATGTACCTGAAGTTCCTTTGTTTGTATAGATAGGAGTTGACAAATTCCTGTATGAGAAAAGTTTTTTAAAGCTGAAACCAAAAACACGAAATATCTAAAAAACGATCAACTCCACGAAAAAAAATGTATAAAACATAAATTGTGTGTTTAACGTGCTCTACATTTTTGTCTTCATCTCATACGGTTTAGTAGGTATGCTAAATTCCGTAAAATTCATCCATAATAAAGTAGTCTTCAGAGGATATTCTCAGAAAATTCAAGACATACATTTTATTTGTCAGATAAATATCTTTAATATATGATATTTTAATCAAAATCGTTGTAGCCATTTTTGAGAAAACCAAAATGAGATGAGAAAAAAGCTCCACGTAAAGGGTAGTTTGGGGTGGGGGGATTTTTCTCAAAAACTCGTGTTGCATCCCTGGAAGATACTAAACTTAAATACCAAGTTTTGGTATTTTACCGACTTTTCGTTTTTGAGTTATGGTGTTCACAGACACTCGGACACATACAAACACACACAAACACGGACATTTTGCCAAAAATGCTTTTTTTGGATGCAGGTGACCCTAAAACATATATTTCCGGTGAAATCTCGGTATCCAATTTTTGGGTGAAGAGCAATGCCTTCTCTATGCTCTACGTACATAGTATGTGTAGAGAAAGTAAAAATTAAGAGAAGCAACAGAAACAAAACGTTCGCATCTGCCACAGGTATTTTTGGAAATTCTCCCCATGTCAAACCACCGTTTACATGGAAGAATCTTCGTACCTTTATTTTCTTCAAAGGACCTAAAAAGATTTCTTTAAAGGATGTTGAGCTAAAATAGTGTGTTGAGATATTGGTATGAAAAAAGGAATAGTTGTGTTACATTTTCTGACTGGAGGAAGATATAGAGGTGGTTAGAATGCTCATTATCTTTTCTTGACAGCCGTTTTCGTAACAGTACAAATATAATCACTCATATAATGGAACATGTTTGAAAATTTGCGATTCTGCTTTTCTTTCTGTCCCCTCCCCCACCCGTCTCCCAAGAAAGAGCTAATATCATTTGCCACCATTCTTCTGAATAAACAGAGAAATGTAACTAGACATTTTCACCTTCAAGAAGTTTTTCTTTGTTATCTATGTTTTTTTGACGATATACAGGTGCTGTAAATGCTTTTTCAGTGTTCTTGTAATTTATGAACTGAAATATGAGCAGCCAATTTTCGTGCAGGTTTATTTTATTAGCTTCATATAGGTATATAACTAAAAGGAAGATACATATAAGTGACTGCTCTTTTATGGCTATACATGCACTTGTATTTTCAAATTTCACTATTTTTTCCAGCATATGTATAGTGCTTAAGAAAAGTATGCAAAACAACACCTACTACCACTACCACCACCACCACCACCGCCACTGCCGCTCCTGCTGTTGCTGCTGCTGCTGCGACGACTATGACGACCACGATCACCACCACCATCACCACCACCACGATCACCACCACCATCACCACCACCACCACCGTCACTGCCGCTCCTGCTGTTGCTGCTGCTGCTGCGACGACTATGACGACCACGATCACCACCACCATCACCACCACCACGATCACCACCACCATCACCACCACCACCACCGTCACTGCCGCTCCTGCTGTTGCTGCTGCTGCTGCGACGACTATGACGACCACGATCACCACCACCATCACCACCACCACGATCACCACCACCATCACCACCACCACCACCGTCACTGCCGCTCCTGCTGTTGCTGCTGCTGCTGCGACGACTATGACGACCACGATCACCACCACCATCACCACCACCACGATCACCACCACCATCACCACCACCACGATCACCACCACCACCATCACCACGATGACCACCATCACCACCACTACCACGATCACCACGATCACCACCACCATCACCACCACGATGACCACAACTACGATCACCACCACCACCACGATCACCATCACCACCATGATCACCACCACCACCATGATCACCACCACCACCATGATCACCATCACTATCACCACCACCACGATCACCACCATCACGATCACCATCACCACCACCACGCGATCACCACCACGATCACCACCTCGACCACCACCATCACCACCACCACGATCATCACCATCACCACCACCACGATCATCACCACCATCACCACCACCACGATCATCACCACCATCACCACCACCACGATCACCACCATCACCACCACGATCACCACCACGCGATCACCACCACGCGATCACCACCACGATCACCACCTCGACCACCACCATCACCACCACCACGATCACCACCATCACCACCACCACGATCACCACCATCACCACCACCACGATCATCACCACCATCACCACCACCACGATCACCACCATCACCACCACGATCACCATCACCACCACGATCACCACCTCCACCATGATCACCACCATCACCTGCCACCACCACGATCACCACCATCATCACCACCACCACCACGATCACCACCACCACCTCCACGATCACCACCACCTCGATCACCACGATGACCACAACCACCACGATGACCACCACCATCACCACCACTACTCCTACTCCTCCTCTTGCTCCTGCTGCTGCGACTGCCACTACTGGTGGAGGTGGTGGTAGTAGTAGTATAATAACATAAAATTAATCAAATTAATGCCTTTCATTTCAAACTTATCAGGTTAGGGCTGCTCTACCGCGCTAATGTGTGATGCTATAATTCCGAAGTTCCGGGGTTCGATTCCGTTATGTCGACCACTCTAATTATATCCCCGCGAATTTCCTGTTCCCATAATTTTTTCTCCTGTCTCACCTTATTTGTTTCAGAGATGTAGGCCTCTCAGACGGCGGTTACTTTATTTCTATAGATCGGTGGAATTTGTCGTGTGGAAAGATTTCTTCCTAGCGCGTGGCGGGATTACTCCTGCCACCTTTCTTCCTGGGAATTTCTCTTCTATTCTCAGGATCCCAAGATTGCGTGTCAATAAAGTAGGCTTGGTACAATTTGAGTAGGATTGGTGTCATGTTGGAATCGTTAGGGATCCCGAGCTCGCTGGCGTCTTCCGAATATGGCCCTCATATCTCCTTCACCCCTTTTCTGCTAGGTGTGACGGAAGCCTAACTGGTCCCCTATGGTTTACATGCTGTGTTGTTTTCGAATTACTGGAGACCCCTCCGTCCAACTACCCCTAATTCATAGGGCTGCTGTAACACTCTTATTAACTCTATTTCACAAAAATAAAGTAAAAACAAACTGTCTCAAGTAAGGTGCCTGCAGTAAAAGAACATAGCTATAGATAACTTCACTTTTGTGATGTTTATGGGTTTCATTTGCAACATACAGCGCATTCAAGCAGAATTCAAGGCCAACGATAAAGACTCTGTTGATAGGACGCGTTATACAGCGACTTTGGCCTATAGAGTATTCTCTCAGTTAAAATAATTTGCATTTAAATGGGAAAAATATTGTACGCCTTACTCACACATTTGTGCTGCAGTTTTTTTGTACTCCAGTTGAAAAGAAATGACTGGGTATGTTTGCACGAAAGAGCACTTAAATTGCTTAATTTGCAAATGGAGTTTGGAGTGTACACATGGAGCTCAATTAAAAATTGTTTGCTTTCTAAACCGAGGTTTTTGTCAGATGTTTTGCACCAGGCTGTAAATTTTACAAATAATTTTGTGTGCGTTTTTTATAAATTTTTATTTGAAGGCTATGAATTGAAATTGAGTGCTTTACACAAATAAGGATTTTCTTACGATATAGTGTGCTTATTAGATGTTTAATTACTTTCTCTATGTACAATGTATTCCACCCAAAAATTCGATGTCGAGATTTCACCGCAAATAAATGTTTTAGGACTCTCTGAATCCAAAAAAAAAAAGAAAAAAAAAGCATTTTCAGAAACAGCTCCGTGTGTGTGTATGTGTGTGTGTGTCTATGGACAGCATAGCTCAAAAACGGAAACTGGTATATAAGTTTCGTATCTTCCAAGGATGCGACACGAAGAAAATTCCCCCACCCCTAACTACATGGAAAATGTTTCGAAAAGTTTGTTTTTCTTAAAAATTGCTCTAACGATTTTGATTAAAATACCACATATTAAAGCCATTTCTATCGCAAATAAAATATATATGTTGAATTTTCTGGGAATGGTTTCTAAAGACCTGTTTATTTTGGATAAATTTTGCTTAATTTGGCATAACTATTAAACCGTAAGAGATAGGCAAAAACTTACTGCACAAAAAATGCAGATCTTGTTAAAATGCACAAATTAGTCATATAGGTACATTTTTTTTCGTGGAGCTTGCCGTTTTCGAGGTATTCCTTGTTATTAGTTTCAATTGTGAAGTACTTACTTTTCTCAGAAGGAAGTGTCCGTTTTTCTTTTGTTCTACTCCTGGCCAAGCAAAGAAACGATTTGCAATGACAATCGCATAACGACAGCTTTTAAAACATTTGACTATCGCTTTGGCATAGCATATTCCTTTAGTTCCCTTCTATTATAGGGAACTAAGTAATAAGAACATTCTGCTAATGTTTATCTCGATTGGCATGGTGTTAAAAGAATTATCTTTTGTAAGAAGCTTGTAGAGTAACTAGAGAAAATCATCTGAGTGTAACACATAAGATTTTTTTTCTTGTGTCCTTCAGATATTAATTAATACAGTAGAACCCGCCACTCTTGGTGTTATTGCTTTAAATGCGGATATTCCACTCTCTCACTCTCTCGTTTTCTCACAGTTGTTCTTTTTTTCCTGCCTCTGCCACAGTCTCCCTGTTCACCTTCATCTTCTCCTCCATCTTACTCTTCCAGTCTCACCTTCGCTTTATTTTGTGCCTCTCTTTCGCTCCTTTCCCCTCATGGACTCCCCCTCTTTTCTCCCATGCTGTGTAATTTAAAGGTACGAAATATTTAGAAAATCGGTAATAATATTGCATTTTCTATGGTGTTAATAACAATTTTTAGAAATTGTGCCTCTTTTTAATACTTGTAACGCAAGTAAAACCGTTTCTGGTAATGCATAGAATAATAAATAAATGAAAAATGGTTTAACTTCTTGAAATTTTCCAATCGAAATCTTCTAACACAAGTTGTAAAAAATAATACGCTTATAAGGTGTTTTTTAGGAATAGATATAAAAGAAAAAGGTTAAGGGTCGAGTGGTCAGCGACCTAACTTCTCACCGCAGGTCCCGGATTGGATTCCGGCTGGGGCGTGGAGTTTTTCTTTAGCCAGAATTATTCCCCGTCTCCCACAGAGTCTGGAAGTAAGTGTGTGAGAGTGAATGTGTGTGTGTCTGTGTGTGTTTGAGGAAAATAAAATGATTTAAATCAAACTTAAAAAAACCTTCAGACAACGAGTTGTTTCAAATGCAAAGCCGCGGATATGACCTTAGATGTTAAAGGTGGCTATATAAATGGGGAAAAAAAAAAAAAAAAAAAGTTCCCTATTTTATTTTTACTCTTGCTATACATGACGAAAGTAATTTATGTTTTCTAAGCAGCACCTACGGTTTATTAAATGACAGTTTTCATATAAATCTGTTTTGCGTGAAAAACTCTCTCACACACATATACACGCACGCACGTTTTCAAAATGCTATTTGACTTCAAGAAAGTTCAAAGTATTATCAATTTACAGAAATAAAACAGTATTAGAAAATGTTCAAATAAAATGAATACATATATGTGTAGTTTTAATCCTTTTGATAAGTAAATGTCAGAAGAAGAACTATTGTCCAAAGGACTTGTTACCTTGAGTTGCTAAACATAGTATTAAAATGGGTTCAACTTTTGAAAAATATTACTTACAGCTCCGGGTATATAGCAGCCTTTATAATTAAATGTCATATTAAAATTTGTCTTTTATAAGAGTGGCTTATACAAAAATGGCAAATGAAACTAGAGCTGAAAGTGAGGCAGACAGAAGAGAAGTTTTTTTGTTGAAGGGTACGTAATAATTTATTCCGTTAAATAAGATTGAATCACCTAACGACTTTTTATCAGCATATCAATTATTATTACTCTTGGTTTCTGTTGCCCGCGCTTTTCTAATGTTTTTGGTGTAGATAACTTGAAGCTAATTGCTAAAAATTTTGTTGCCGGATAATTTTGTGACGTCATCGCAGATTGTTGGTAAATAATCATAACCGAGCTATTCAAGAGTATTATTTACTATTTTTTTAGGTATATATTTTACTGCTCTACACTTATTTGAATATATTAAAGCACCATTTACTATTACAGATACGTTTTTGGTTTAACCTTTTCTGTAGCTACAGAATTCCACAGGATTTCTCATTCATATGAAAGCACCTTTTTTTTAAAAGTGTGTAAGTGTCATTTAAATCAGTTTCATGTTTCGAGCATAACCGAGAGGTGAGTTTGGTTTAGGTTCGTTCTGGCCTAGAGTTTGTACTCCAGTTCACTCTCATGCAATGTTTAGGAATAGTTTAAAATTAGAACTATATTTTGTACTACAATATTAGGATATTTTACGGTACGTTAATAAAATTGATTGGATTGGTGGCGAGTCTGTTTATAAGCAGTATTATTTTTGTTTTCAAAATAATATTAATTTGGTCGTGCCAATAATATTATAAATCTACAACGGTAGTCAGAATTTAAGCATACAATCCAAGGAAATATAAATAAATTCTTATATGCTAGTAAATCAAGTATATGAATATGAGTATTAATAAAAAAAATCTTATGTGTTCCATTCACAGGACTGTCTCTACATCTCTGCAACAAATTATTTCGAAAAAGCTTATGCTTTTATTTACTTCATCCTAAACGAGAACAGATTAGCAGAAATAGTCGTATTACTTGCTTCCTTTTAAGTAGAAGCGAAATAAGGGAGTTCCATAGGTTCAAATGACAGTCAAAAGCTGGTTGCTATGTGACTGAAGTTTCTTTCTTTCTATGGACAGGAGTTGATAAATTCCTGTATAAGAAAAGTAAGTTTTTCAAAGCTGAAACCAAAAACAAGGAATATCTAAAAAATGATCAACTCCACGAAAAAAAAAGTAAATAACATAAATTGTGTGTTTTAAAGTGCTCTACATTTGTTGTGTTTTTGTCCATGTCTTACGGTTTAGCAGTTATGCAAAATTCCGTAAAATTGGCCCAGAATAAAGTAATCTTCAGAGGCTAAATTTTGTATTCATTGGTATGTATTTTATAATTTTTATTATTTTTTTTTGAAAATTCAAAATATACATTTTATTTGTCAGATAAATATCTTTAATATACGATATTTTAATCAAAATCGTTAGAGCCATTTTTTAGAAAATCAAAATTTTCGAAAAAAGTTCCATGTAAAGGGTAGTTTCGGGTGGAGGGATTTTTCTCAAAATCTTTGTGGCGCATCCCTGGAAGATACTAAACTTAAATACCAAGTTTGGTATTTTACTGACTTTTCGTTTTTGAGTTATCGTGTTCACGGCCACACACGGACCTTTTTCTGAAAATACTTTTTTGGATACAGGGGACCTTAAAACATATTTCCGGTGAAATCTCGGTATCGAATTTTTGGTGGAGTGCAATACCTATAATATTTTATTGCAGAATTGTGACGAGTTTATTAAAAGCAGTCGAGAAACTTCAACATTTGGAGACAATCAGCGCTGAAAAGGTACACAGTAATTTTATTTCAGTAATTCCCAAGATTAATCGGATGACCAGTGCAGTTTTTGATCCTCAACTAGCTCTGGTGCGTCTGCACGTCCCTTTGTATCGGAGATTCCATTGTCTCTAAAGCTGTTTTCTCGGTTGTTACCGGAGAAAGTCTGTTTCTGGATTTTGTTTAGATTTACCCATGGGCACGCCAATATCGCTCATTTGGGCCTGATGATGGTGGCACATTAAGAAACCTATATGTCAATTGCGACATGTTGAGCAATTGCCCACAAAGTATTTCGAGAAGTGTTTCTATCTCGAGCTTAAAATTCATCTAAATTCTTTAGGTTTAATCCACTGTCTTGCCCTAGCATGTTACTGAAAGTTGACCAAACCAGGCGGTTTCGGTAATAGGTAGGTAGGTAGGATGTTTATGCTCGACATCTGGATATGACAAGGACGTTAGGTTCATCTAAAATAAACAGTGTTGGCACATAACTCACACTTAGCTAGAAGTCCAGTTGTCGTGCAAGATCCGAGTCGGAGAAGTCGCTCTCTACATTTAAATATTAAACCAAGAATAAAAGTAACAAAATATTATATAATTGTAGTACTATATGCCGTAGCGCGTGTTAGCAGTGAGAGCCAATACATCACTGCAGTTACTGAAACGGGCATTAGATTCTGGCAGCAGTAGGTTGGTTCATATACACACGCAGTAAACGTAAACAGATCCACTAGTACGTGACCAGACAACACGCTCGCTCGCTCGCCCCTCCGGCCACGCTTGCCTTCTTGTGGTGGGGGGACAGTAAGTACATAAATTCTACCCACGATCTGCACCGTGCTCCACAACCGATTACTCGAGCATCGAGTGAAATGGTGGAGGCCACGATGGTCCTACAGGACCTAAGGTGACACTTCTGAAACTCTCCATCGTCATCAGAACCAATGTACCTCCCCGTTCCAAGGTAACCTTGTATATGATCACCAAGCTAAAGCAAACGTGCTTGCAAATTGCCTTGAGGACGCCTGCATACCGGGAGAAGCCCCAGCACGTGAACCACACTGCCAACGCTGCTCTTTCTTATCAGGGTATTCAACACGTGCTTTACCTCTTCCCACGAGAATGGCATTTTTTTTGGTAGTGTTTAACGCCCGCTTTTACTGCTCTGGCACCGCAGGCAATGACACTGATGACACATGAAGATGGAGCTCCGGTGGAATGAAATGGCGGGGGAAACCGGAGAAAACCCGCTCCTGTGCCGCTTTGTCCATCACAAATCTCACGTGCGGTCGCTTGGGATCGGAACAGGTGAGACACGACAATGGAAGGTAGCCTGGGTGGTGTGTATTTTGAAACCTGGTATAGAGAGAGTATTTTAATGCACCCAAAAATTCGATACCGAGATTTCACCGGAAATACATGCTTTGAGACCCCCTGAATCCAAAAAAAAAGCATTTTTAGGAAAATGTCCGTGTGTATCTGTCTGTCTACCTGTCGGTCTGTCTGTCTATCCGTGTGTATATGTGTCTGTCGGCAGCATAACTCAAAAACCGTTAAAAACAAATTTGATATTTAGGCTTTTTATCATCCAAGGATGCGAATAGAAGATTTTCAAGAAAATCTCTCCACCTCTAACTACCCTTTACAAGGAATTTTTTTCCATTTTTTTTTCTCTACATTGTCTCTAACAATTTTGATTAAAATATCGTAGATATATTAAAGACATTTACAAAATGTATTATCTTTTTTGGGAATAGCTTCTGAATGAATGTTATAGAATTTTGTATACCTACTAAACCGTAAGAGATGGACAAAAACTTACCACACAAAAATGTACAGCACATTAAAACGCACGATTTATGATATATACGTTTCTTTCATGGAGTTGATCGTTTTTGAGATATTGCTTGTTATTGGTTTCAGCTTTGAATGACTTATACCTTTCTCATACAGGAATCTGTCAACTCCTGTCCATACAAACAAAGGAACTTCTGTCACATAGCAACCAGCTTTTGGCTTTCACTTTAACCTATGGTACTCCCTTATTTCGCTTCTACTTACAAGGAAGCAAGTAATAAGACTATTTCTGCTAATTTTTTCTCGATTAGTATGAAGTAAATAGATGCACAAGCTTTTTAACAATAATTTGTTGCAGAGATGTAGAACAATTCATTTGAATGGAACACATCGGATTTTTACTCTATCAAATGATTTTTCGTGGTTTTTAAAATACATAACATGTACAAAAATTAAATATAAATCAATTGTTTTCCCTGCATATTTTCTCTTTTGTAAGAACATTATTTCAGATCGTTTTGATAAAATGTAAACTTTTAAGCTCTTAAATATGCGAATCTTGCAGTATTTGTTGTAATCAGGTATCAGGTAAAGGCCCTGAAAGTAATCGAGATGTACGTGACTGCTCGATTTGTTTACTCACGAGGCCATTTCCTGCTCGTCATATTATAAGTGCTCGTTAAATGAAATGCTCAAGTGCGAGAGCGTTACGGTGTTAAGTGCTCGTGTTTTCTGTAACTTGCTTTCTGCAAGTCATTGTCACGACTTGGGATAACAGATGATTGCTCGGGCACTCCTGAACACCATGGCGAATCCTGCCAAAACAACAGCATCAGGAAACCGCCTCCTTCACAAATCCCAGTAGCTCTGCAAGCTTTATAACATTGTACAAGAAATTGGACGAAGAAAGAAAAGAACGGGGAAAAAAGATGTGCACAACGGTTCTATTGCATGTTACAATGACAGGCAGGATTCATTATGACGAACATGACTTGGTGAGGAAGTTCATTTCTTTGATGTTTAACAACTTTGAAGCACTGCAAGATTCTTTTTTTTTCCCCCTCATTTAACCTGGTTGGTCATATCGGACGATGAATGATGCTCAAATGATCTTGGGGTCCATGAAGCTTAAAGTTACTCGACATTCGTCTTCTCAGAACAAGGGAAAACCCCGGAAAAACCTTATCCGGGTAACTTACCCTAAGCGAAATTCGAACTCGCGGACCTTTTGAATATGAAGCAGATACGCTACCACCACACTACCCAGGCGGACTCTGCAAGGTTTAATTTAAAAGGAATACTTTGAAGTCGGCAAGATTTTTTCTCTCTCTTAACGTCCTTAACCTAATTGGTCATATCGGACGATGAATGAAATTGGTGAAATGATGCTCAAATGATCTCGGTGTCAATGGAGCTTAAAGTTACTCGACATTCGTCTTCTCAGGATAAGGGAAAACGCCGAAAAAAAACCCTTATCCGGGTAACTCACCCTAAGACCTTTTGAATGTGAAGCAGACACGCTACCACCACATTACCCAGACGGGCTCTGCAAGATTTAATTTAAACGGAACAAGGTAATGAACTGATATTTGTCACTGTTATTTAGGTTGTCACTTCTGTTCCTCGAGAAAACCGTTTATCTACTAGGCATTTTACACACATTTTAAACTATATAATACGAAAACCAGATAAACGTTGCAGCTTACTAGTTAGAAGATAAATGTTTTCTCCTTTGCTATCAAATAATTTTGTCTAACGTTTATTATATTGGCGTAATTCATATTTTATGTTTTGAAAAGGTACGACATTAAAATTTGTTCCCCTCCATAATGTGTTGCTCATTATTCTATATATTTCTGGACAATGAAAGCGTCGGTATTCATTAAAACACGTTTGTTTGTAGGTATATTAAGAGTTCAATTTCAGAACTCCAGTAGATAACTAAAGCAGCAAACATCTCACTCACACTATAAATTCAGCCACTGAAATAACCAAACCGGTTATAAATTCTCCACTGTAAAATAGAGTCATTTTCAGGAACAAAATGCAAGCATAAGAAGTAGATGAAAGTAAAAATCATTAAAAATCACATTGTTGGTTTTCCCTACATTTGCGAGGATGATTTCTTTCAGCGAAGTTCAGAATCAAATAATATAAAACAAGATATTTTGTGCACATCATAAACTTTAGAATTTGAAGGATTGGTCTGGCATTTTTTACACACAGCCGCGTGAAGGACAGGAGTTGGATAGGTAGTCAGACTGAAAAATTCATTGCCATAACCGGGAATTGAACCACGGATCTCCCGGTCTCTAGTCGGCTGATCTGCCACTGAGCTACCATAGCAACATGCCGGCATATCGCATGTTTCCCGGTAAACCACAAGGTGATCCCAAATTATTTTGAGATGACAACCCCAAGGGCGACTTACAATGTTGCAAGGCCTCTATAATAATATGTGTAAAAATATAGTTATTTCATACAAATTGACCATAATAGTTAGCCATACTATGAATCATGGGACTTAAAATACGTACATTGTAAGTCGCCATCGGGATTGTCATCTCAAAATAATTTAAGACCACCTTGTGATTTACTGGGAAACATTCGAGTCAGTTGAGAAATTCAATGCTATGCCGGCATGTTGCCATGGTGGCTCAGTGGTACAGCAACCGGGTAAAGATCGGAGGATCCGTGATTCAAATCCCGGCCATGGCATTGAATTTTTCAGTCTGACTCTACCTATCCAACTAAAATTATGTTTGTAATCTTTTGGTATGCAATACTTTTTACGAAGCTCTTCAACACCTGAGATATTTGATTTCAGAGTCCATCATAGCTGCTCTCCAATTTGGAAGAAATGATTTAGATATCATAGAGCTATTCTTGAGTAAAGAGGGACAATGCATTCATACAAACGAATCTTTCAGCCAGTTATTTACGGGAAATCGAAAATTACCAGGGCCATTTTGATTACAGTTGTATATATTATAATTCCTTTTGTCGGAGTAACTTTTGAAGTGCTGTTTTTCATTCTCCCAGTATGTTACTAAAAAAGGATTGCTTTATCATCTTTAAAAATCTGATGTGTTTCATTCACATGACTTTCTCTACTTCTCTGCAGCAAATTATTCTTAAAAAGCTTATGCTTCTATTTACTTCATGCTAATCGATAAAAAATTAGCAGAAATGGTCTTATTATTTGCTTCCTTGTAAGTAGAAGCGAAATAAGGGAGTGCCATAGGTTAAAGTGATAGTCAAAAGCTGATTGCTATGACTGAAGTTCCTTTGTTTGTATGGACAGGAGTTGGCAAATTCCTGTATCAGAAAAGTGTAAGTTTTCAAAGCTGGGGAAAAAAAAAACAAAAAAACAAAAAAAAAAAAAACACGAATATCTGAAAGGCGAGCAACTCCACGAAAAAAATGTATATGACATAAATTGTGTTTTATCCTGATCTACATTTTTTGTGTGGTAAGTTTTTGTCTATCTCTTACGGTTTGCTAGTTATGCAAAATTAAGTAAAATTCATCCAGAATAGAGTAGTCTTCAGAGGCTATTCCCAGAAAATTAAAGATATACATGTTATCTGTCAGGTAAATATCTTTAATATATGATATTTTAATCAAAATCGTTACATCCATTTTTAAGAAAATCAAAATTTTTTTAAAAAAGTTCCATGTAAAGGCTAGTTGGAGGTAGGGGGATTTTCTTGAAAAGCTTCGTGTCGCATCCTTGGAAGATGCCAAACTTAAGTACCAAGTTTGGTATTCAACGGTCTTTTCATTTTTGAGCTATGCTGTCCACAGACACACGCGGACATTTTTCTGGAAATGCTTTTTTTGGATTCAGGGGGACCCAAAACATGTATTTCCGGTGAAATCTCGGTATCGAATTTTTGGGTGCAATACAATACCTTCGCTATGTACTATGTAAATAGTACGTGTAGAGAAAGTAAAATGTGAGCATGTTCCTTCAGATTTAATGTGTGCATGTCGGAGTAACGCAGCCTTTATAGAACAAATGCACAAAGAAATTTTGCCCTGAGGAAATTGTGCCTGCTTTGAAACTCCGTTTGTCCGGATATAAAGCTCTGTTTACTTTATATAAGAGACATTTAGAATAAATTAATTGGTGCACAGAGAGACTGGTGTACCAGGCTTATCACTACCAGGTAAAGTATAATGTGAAAACATGTTACCAAGGAATTTATGGGGAAACCACAAACGCTTATGTCTCTCAGAAAATGTAAAATGGCTTTCAGCGAGCAATCTACGATGAAATAAATCAAAGAAAATGTTGTATTTAATGCATGTAAATACGAGGAATGGTTATTTCACTGGCAATTCAGCTCCACATCGTATCCATCTGATTGGAGCGATATTGTCGAAAAATCTTCTTGTAGCTGATGTTTATTTCTTTGAATTCTTGTCGCATCTGACGATGGTATGTTCAATCCTCAGTCTTCGTTATTGGTAACAAGGTGAAAATCCAGGCAGCCAACCTTCACTTTTAATAAGTGTCAGTTCCACAATTAATCGTACTTTCAATTAATTTAGTTACAATGTTTATCAACATTTTGAAAATAATTATTGTTTGTATTTCTTATGCATAAGATGAGTGAATAACCTCTAATAAAATAACATTTATATCCATTTAATGTATTACGCATTAAAAGGTGAAATAGAATACTTTATCCCTATTTCTATTGTTGCTATCGATATTCGTATATTGGGTCGGCTTTTTCATACTTCAGGAGGCAGTAAATAAAGAAAAAAGTCTGATGTGTTCCATTCACATGACTTTCTCTATATCTCTGCAACAAATTATTGTTAAAAGCGTATGCTTCTATTTATTTCATGCTAATTCAGAAAAAATTAACAGAAATAGCTTGCTTCCTTGTAAATAGAAGAAAAATAAGGGAGTCCCGTAGGTTAAAGTGACAGTCAAAAGCTGGTTGCTATGTGACTGAAGTTCCTTTGTTTGTATGGACAGGAGTTCACAAATTTCTGTATGAGAAAAGTATAAGTTTTTCAAAGCTGAAACTAACAAGAAATGTCTCAAAAACGATCAACTCCAGGAAAAAATGTATATGACATAAATTGTGTGTTTTAAAGTGCTCTACATTTTCTGTGTAGTTAGTTTTTGTCCATCTCGTACGTTTAGCAGTTATGGAAAATTCCGTAAAATTCATCCAGAATAAAGTAGTCTTCAGAGGCTATTCTCAGAAAATTCAAGATATACATTTTATTTGTCGTGTAAATGTCTTTAATATTTGACATTTTAATCAAAATCGTTAGAGCCGTTTTTGAACCCACACACAAACACAGATGGACATTTTTCTAAAACGGTTTTTTTTAATTCAGGGAGTCTCAAAACATGTATTTCCGGTGAAATCTCGGTATCGAATTTTTTGATACATTTCTATACCTCCTCTATTCACTAAATACATAGTACCTACCTGTATAGAAAGTAAAACCAAATAAAACACTCGGTAAATGTACATGGTCGAATACGTTATTTACCATTTGAGAACTAATGTAAGTATTACAATGATAACCAGATAAAATCTGATCTTTCTATATATTATATATTATTAATAGTCTATTTCGCTGAATTCTCTTATCAAATAGGGCAATTCACTCCCGTCACTTCGCTCCGAATTAGATGGAAAGGAATTAATACTTGGTACACTATGTTTTAAGAGAAGTATAACAAATAAACCTGCTACTTTTCACGGTTTATTTATTTGATAGTGTTTAACGCCCGGTTTACTACTTTTGGCACCGCAGGCGATGACACTGATAATACATTTAATGAAGATGGAACATCGTGGAATACGATGGCCTGGGAAACCAGAGCACCCGAAGGAAACCCGCCCCCGCACCGTTTTGTCGCTTGGGATCGAACCCGGCCCGCGTTGGTTTTCATCGCAGAGCGCAGTACCTTAGGGCCTCTGCGATTGCTCTTTTTACTTTCTCTATACTCAATATGTATATAGTGTATAGAGAAGGTATTGCACTCCACCCAAAAATTCGATACCGAGATTTCACCGGAAATATATGTTTTAGGGTCTCCAATATCCAAAAAAAAGCATTTTCACCAAAAGGTCCGTGTGTCTGTGAACACGATAACTCAAAAACGAAAAGTCGGTAAAATACCAAACTTGGTATTTAAGTTTAGTATCTTCCAGAGATGCGACACAAAGATTTTGAGAAAAATCCCCCCATCCCAACTAACCTTTACATGGAACTTTTTTCGAAAATTTTGATTTTCTCAAAAATGGCTCTAACGATTTTGATTAAAATTTCTTATATTAAAAATATTTACCTGACAAATAAAATGTATATCTTAAATTTTCTGGGAATAGCCTCTGAAGAGTAGTTTATTCTGGATGAATTTTACTGAATTTTGAATAACTGCTAAACCGTAAGAGATGGACAAAAACGTACTACACAAAAAATGTAGAGCACATTAAAACACACAACTTATGTTATATACATTTTTTTTGTGGAGTTCGTCGTTTTTGAGACATTCTTTAATTTTGGTTTTTGCTATGAAAAACTTATACTTTTCTCATACAGGAACTTGTCAACTCTTATCCATATAAACAACTATCACTTTAACATATGGTAGTCCCTTATTTCGCTTCTACTTACAAGGAAGCAAGTAATAAGACTATTTCTGCTCATTTTTTCTGATTTGTATAGAATAAATAGAAGTATAAGCTTTTTAAGAATAATTTGTTGCAGGGATATAGAAAAAGTGATGTGAATGGTACACATCAGATGTTTTACGTCCTTTAACCTGGTTGGTCATATCGGAACGATAAATGAAGTTGGTGAAATGATGGTCAAATGATCTCGGGGTTCATGGAGGTTATAATTACAAACAACCTTATCCGGGTAACTCACCCTAAGCGAGATCGTACTCGCGGCCTGTTGAATATGGGGCACGCTACCACCACACTACACAGGCGGGCTTGCGATTACTTCTTTCATGCTTTATTTATGACGACATATACGCTGAGATGTGCTTTTTGTGTTGAATAATAATACTAACAACAACAACAACTGGAGGCCTATCAAGCTGGCTACCGACCTCAAGCCCTTGCCTATGGCAGAAGTATACGATTATTCAAGCGATGCGGAGGGATATGATCAGCACCATGTTTCGTGTCCTGCATACCGCTTAGCTCCTCAAATGTGATGTGTACCATTCTCTTGACTTTCTCTGCATCTCTGCACAAATTATTGTCCAAAAGCTTATGCCTCTATTTACTTCATGCTAATCTGCTAATAGCAGATATAGTCTTATTACTTGTTTCCTTCTAAGTAGAAACGAAATAAGGGAGTACCATTGGTTAAACTGATATTCAAAAGCTGGTTGCTATGTGACTGAAGTTCCTTTGTTTGTATGGACAGGAGTTGACAAATTCATGTATGAGAGAAGTATGTTTTTCAAAGCTGAAGCGAAAAACCAGGAGTATCTTAAAAACGATCAACTCAACGAAAAAAAAATTATATAACATAAATCTGTGTTTTAATGTGCTCTACATTTTTTTGTGTGGTAAGTTTTTGTCTATCTCATACGGTTTAGCAGTTATACAAAATTTCACAAAATTCATTCAAAATAAAGTAGTCTTCAGAGGCTATTCCCAGAAAATTCAAGATATTCATGCTATTTGTCAGGTAAATATCTTTAATATATGGTATTTTAGTCAAAATCGTTAGAGCCATTTTTGAGAAAATCAACATTTTCGAAAAACGTTCCATGTAAAGGGTAGTTTGGGGTGGTTTTTTTCCCTCAAACTCTTCGTGTAGCATCCCTGGAAGATACTAAACTTGAATACCAAGTTTGGTATTTTACCAACTTTTAGTTTTTGAGTTATCGTGTTCACAGACACACGGACCTTTTTCCGAAAATGCTTTTTTTTTTTTAGATAAAGGGGGACCTTAAAACATATTTCCGGTGAAACCTTGGTTAAAATTTTTGGGTGGAGTGCAATACCTTCTCTATACACTATGCACATAGTTCGTATAGAGAAAGTAAAAATTAAACGGGAAACTTGAACCTATGTCTTCAACTTTAAAGCTAATTGTGTTCAATGGGTTAAGGCTTGTTAAGCTGTGAGGGGTCAAAGGTTTGATTGGAATGTATGTGGTGTCCTTTATTCCTTAGCGAAAGGTGAATGAGCGAACTGTGTCTTGACTTTCCCGCGCAAGTAATATACAGGGTTACTACAAAAGAAATAGACAACTTCAACTGCCTGTAAAACAAAAACTATTAGAGATAGCAACCTAATTATTTTGTAGGTATGTTGAGAACATCTCAAAGTTTCGTTTGTTACTATTGGTAACGTTGTAGTGTTTTGTTTCTTGTTGCAGAAGCTGAAACGGCGCAAAATCCTGTGGAAAAGGCATATTGCGTGTTGGAATTTGCTAGAACGCAATCAGCAACTGTTGTCCAACGACATTTTAGAACACGTTACCACAAAAATGAAATGATGCGCTCACAAAAACCAGCATCGTCTTCATCATGTCGCAACATGTGGATGCAAAAGTCACGCCGTATGACCTTATCTTCTTCACTCAGAAACTGCAACATCTGTAATCTGTAAGGCATCATGTGCAGTCGCTTCTGCAAGATTTTCCATACAGTTTGCTGTGGAATTTGTAATTGCATGCTTGCCCTAGATGTCGATTTCTGTGGGCTTCTTATGTAGGCAGAACGAACACGTTCAACGTTTTCTTCCGAAACTCTTGGTCTTCCCGAGCTCTTCCCTTTGCACAAACATCCCGTTGTCTCGAATTTTCTATACCAGTCGTAGATTGACTGTCTAGTCGGTGGCGTTTTGTGGTAACGTGTTCTAAAATGTCGTTGGACAACAGTTGCTGATTGCCTTCTAGCAAATTCCAACACGCAATATGCCTTTTCCACCATTTCAGCTTCTGCAACAACAAACAAAACACTACAGCGTTACCAATAGTAACAAACGAAACTTTGAGAGTTTCTCAACGTACCTCCAAAATAATTAGGTTGCTATCTCTAATAGTTTTTGTTTTACAGGCAGTTGAAGTTGTCAATTTCTTTTGTAGTAACCCTGTATATCCGTCACATGTCTCAATTGATGGGTTTGGTAGAGTGGGCCTGTGCCACGGCCACCAGTCACCTGATCTTTGGAATACATGGAAGACAGTGGCGTATGGTATCCTTCAGATGAGAACTTCATCGTACAAATCACATATCTTGAAGACTACTTTATTTTGGATGAATTTTAGGGAATATTGCTTAACTACTAAATCGTACCACACAAAAATGTAGAGCACATTAAAAGAGACAATTCATGTTATACACAATTTTTCCCGGAGTTGATCGTTTTTGAGGTATTCCTTGTTTTTGGTTTTACTTTTAAAAACTTTCTTTCCTCATACAGGAATTTGTCAACTACTGTCCATATAAACAAAGGAACTTCAGCAACCAGCTTTTTACTATCACTTTAACGTATGGTACTCCCTTATCTGGCGTTTACTTACAAGGCAGCAAGTAATAAGACCACTTCTGCTAATTTCTCTTGATTAGCATGAAGTAAATAGAAGAATAAGCTTTTTAACAATAATGTGTTGCAGAATGTAGAGAAAGTCATGTGAATGGAACACGTAATATTTTTTTTAGTAAACATCCGCAGTGTTTTGCTTCTGTTTTATTGTATGTAGAAGGTTGTTCCGACCGCCACGAAGTGGTGTTTGCGGAAGAGACGCTGTAAAGTTGCAAAGTGCCGTGTCCCCCGGCTCTTGTACTTTCAACCCTAGTTATCTTGTCCATGAGGGGGCAGGAGCATGGGTTTTGTCAATAATTCATACGGGGGGTTCCTTCCCCGTCACGGAAGTACATCAAAACTCGAAGCGTGTCACGCAGAAAATCCGCGATTTAATGATCCCCCTCTACCTAACGTGTTTGCGGCACCTACAGCTCTAGCAATTAGTGGTGTTACAATGATACATCTCCCCCCCCCCCTTTTCCTGCCACTCTTTCCTTTTTGTAATCTCCTTCCTTACTATTCATATTCGGCTCGTTATTACGGCCATGCTTTATACTCTTCTTCCTTTTTGTCATCCCTTGAATATTAAGATTTTGCTTCCTCTCTTTCTTGGAATTTGTCCTTTAGCTTAACTGAGTTTTGTCTCTTCATACAGACATTTGTCTTATTCTAAATCTACTTTCGGCCTAATTTTTACTTTCTCTACACATACTACGTACATAGTGTATAGAGAAGGTATTGCACTCCACCCAAAAATTCGATACTGAGATTTGACCGGAAATATATATTTTAGGGCCACCTGTATCCAAAAATGCATTTTCAGAAAAATGTCCGTGTGTCTGTGAACACGATAGCTCAAAAACGAAAAGTCGGTAAAATACCAAACTTGGTATTTAGGTTTCATATCTCCCAAGGATGCGACACGAAGATTATCAAGAAACCCCCCCCCTCTCAAACTATTTTACATGGAAAATTTTTCTAAAATTTTGATTTTCTAAAAACCTGGCTCTAACGATTTTGACTAAATTCCCGTATATTAAATACATTTACATCCCATATAAAATGTATATCTTAAACTTTCTGGGAATAGTATCTGAAGCTGTCTTTATTCTGGATGAATTTTACCGAATTTTACTTAACTGCTAAACCGTAAGAGACAGATAAAAACTTGTTTCACAAAAATTTAGATCTCGTCAAAACACTGTTTATGTCCTTTACGTTTTTGTTTTGGAGGTAACCGTTTCCAAGATATTCCTTGTTATTGTTTTCAATTGTAAAGTACTTGGACAGGATGTCCGTCTTTCTTTTGTTCTGCTCCTGGCCAAGCAAAGAAGTGATTTGCAATGACAATCGCATAACGACAGCTTTTAAAACATCTGACTATCACGATTATCGCATTCCTTTAGTTCCCTTCGACTTATAAGGAACTAAATAATAAGATCATTCGCTAATGTTTATCTTTATTAGCTGGTGTAGAAAGAAGAATAAATCTTTTGTAAGAAGTTTGTAGAGTAGCTAGAGAAATTCATGTGAGAGTAACACATCAGATTTTTCCTTTACTGGCGTGTGTCCTTTAGTTTAGACGAGTTTCCTGTAGTTTAGATGATTTTGTATCTTCTAGCATACATTTATTTTATTGTAAGTCTCTTGGCTAATTTTTCCTTTACAGCAATTGCTTTTTTAGTTCTTTACTCCTTATTCGTAGCTTACCATTCCCAAGAATGCACTTCGATCCAATTGTGGGAGGTGAATTAAAAAATCTGATGTGTTCCATTCACATTGACTTTCTCTACATCTCTGCAACAAATTACTCTTAAAAAGCTTATACATCTATTTACTTCATGTTACTCAGACTAAAATAGCAGAAATAGTCTTATTACTTGGTTCCTTGTTACTATGTTTGCTTGTTCCTTGCTGGTTGCTATGTCACCGAAGTTCCTTTGTTTGTATGGAAGCAGTTGACAAATTCCTATATGAGAAAAGTATCTTCATAGCAGAAACCAAAAACAAGGAATGACTCAAAAACGATGACTCCACGAACAAAATGTATATAACATAAATTGTGTATTTTAACGTGCTCTACATTTTTCGTATAGTAAGTTTTTGTCCATCTCTTAGCAGTTATTCAAAATTTTGTAAAATTCATCCAGAATAAACTACTCTTCAGAGGCTATTCGCAGAAAATTCAAGATATACATTTTATTTGTCAGGTAAATATCTTTAATATACGAAATTTTAATCAAAACTGTTATAGCATTTTTAAGAAAATCAACATTTTCGAAAAAAGTTCCATGTAAAGGGTAGTTTGGGGTGGGGGGATTTTTTCAAAATGTTCGTGTCGCATCCCTGAAAGATACTAAACTTAAATACCAAGTTTGGTACTTTACCGAATTTTCGTTTTTGAGTTATCGAGTTCACAGACACACGGACACACTGACACACGGACACACAGACACACACATACACACGGACCTTTTTGTGAAAATGCTTGTTTTGGATACAGGAAACCCTAAAACATATATTTCCGTTGAAATCTCGGTATCGAATTTTTGGGTGGAGTGCAATACCTTCTCTATACACTATGTACATAGTTCGTATAGAGAAAGTAATAAAAACAGACTATCGCCTATTCTAAAATAATCAAATTTAACTCAAAGTTCTATTTAAAGAATTTTTTAAAACTCTGGTTTGCTTATATTCTACTTTTTTATATTTCCTCTATTATATTCTTTAGAATCTAGATCATACGTTCGAAACAGCAGCATGGTCAACATTTGCAAAGGAAATCCCGGGTGGCATTAACAAATGAGATTTTTTTCGTGTTTCTTTCTCTACTCCTTGCATAAGTTGGAAAAAGAGTTGCATTCGAATCAAATATTTGGAACAATTTCACTGGAACTGTATAGTTTATGCTTGAAATTCAGTATCCTAATACCTAAGATACCTGATTCAGTGTTTGGCGGACAGATGGTCTAAGGTGGATAGTTGCCTTCCTGCAACCACGTGTATGTTATTGAATTGATCGGAAAATGAATCTCCTTGTGATGTTATGATTGTTGTTTCTACACACGTAATCCGTGTGATGCTGTACAGTTAATTGCATAATTGTCCACTCGTACTATTTGTTTTTGTTGTTAATGAAAGGTCTTCCTCCAGCATCTGCCAGCGAGATGACTCCGAGGTAAATTTGAGGCCCGCGGTTGAAATTCCGCCAGGACCATCCACCCTGACTGAGGTTTTTCTCACACCACATAACTGGTAATTACCGACGAGGTAGCCTAAAAATAGGTCTGGAAAATTTTTCTGATAAATTCTGCTCCAAATAATATCTCATTACATACATCAATAGTGCCTACTGCCTGTGGTGTCTTATGTAGTAAGAACGAGCATTAAACACTACTAAAACCCCCACATTGTATATTATTTCAATTTGATTTCTTCTGTGATTCTGATTACCTAATTCGATATTTGTCTGCGGGGAAATATCGAAAACACTGGGTTTGCAAGTATATTAACATCTGAGAACAAGGTTATGCCGACTCGGCTCACATTATAGAATTGTTTATTGTCATGCGGAAAAATAGGGAATGGCATCTTACTGCTGTTAACGCAGGTAATGCACCAACTAAACTCTGAGAGATCTATAGTGATCCCTGACAGTTGCCTTACCTCGTGGCTGCTCCGTCACACTGTTGCCACTTCGTTCCGTCCACAGCTGCAGCTCCAAACCTCGCAGCGCAGGGGCTCTTCTCTTAAACCATCTTCGTCATCAACTTCATCTTTATCATTTTTCTAAAGTCACTGCCATTATCAATTCTTATATTTAGGATTACCTCGGCGCCAACTGAAACTGCATTGAGGAAAGTTTGTTACATCTTGCAACAAGGATGACATTATTGCTTACGTAGCTTGAATCTATTGGTAGAGCGGCAGGCACACCTCTTATCAGGTGACACACCGCGCTGGCTGACAGGGATCACTCTGGATCTCCCCGAGTTTAGCGTTTGAGCCATTAATATGTAGACGATTAATACTAATGGAGTAATTTTTTTGATTTATAGAATAATGATAAAGCAATTCATTCATGAAAGCCCTTCAACTGTTCAAGGCAGCCATCAATGAAACGGCGCGCATGCAATTTTATTAAATTATTTCAGGTTCTATTTTTTGTGAAATAAAATATTTCATAAAGAATAGAACGTGAAACAATTGTATTATAACTCAACGTTCAATAAATTTGCTCAATTTTATTAAAACAGCTAGTAAAGTCCTCTTATACAGAGTGTTTCAAAAGTAAGGAATAATGAAATAAAATTAACTTCTTTTGTAAAAATTAAATGTCGGAACACATTAAATTTAATATTCTCAAGTGATTTTTTTTTTACAAAAAAAGAGACCGAGATCCGTGGTTCGAATCCCGGCTAAGGCATTCTGACTCTACCTAGCCAAGTAATACAATTTCTGCTAATTTTTTTTCTCTATTAACATGAAGTAAATAGAAGAATAAGTTTTTTAACAATAATTTGTTGTAGAGATGTAGAGAAAATCATGTGAATGGAACACATCAGATTTTCTCTCTCTCTTTCATACACACAGGCTTCAAAACTTTCATTTCCCGTTAAGGTTCTTGGGCCACTGTTTAATAGTAATATGTATTTATTTCAGAATAGTATCTTCGCATGTGTACAGTTTCTCATGTTCCAATGTTGGTTCACGTGTCTTGTTTTTGTGATCTCCAAAATCCTTGGAGATTAGAGCCCCAGGGAGTTTAGTACTCCTCCCCTCCACGGAGAGAGTAGCAATTTGTCTCCATGTTGTGGGAGCAGGCCATAGTGCCTGCCACTTGTTGCTTCCCGCGAGAAAAGCAGTTCGATTGCTCTGGTCCTAATTACCCCGTCTAGAAAAACAAACTTTAATCTCAGACTGACTTAGATTAGGATAAACACGTCTTAACATCGATTGCTTCCCATCCTGCCAATCATTTTTTATCTCTCTAGCCCCGTATGTACAATGTAGAGGTGTTGTATTCCACCCAAAAACTAGATGTCGATATTTCACCGGAAATATATGTTTTGGGGACCCTGAGTCCGAAATAAAAAAGTTAGAAAAACGTCCGCGCGTGTGTGTCTGTGGACTGCATAGCTCAAAAACGAAAAGACCGTTAAATACCAAACTTGGGTTTGGTATCTTCCAAGGATGCGACACGAAGATTTGTAAGAAAATCCCCCCATCACAAACTATCCTTTGCATGGAAAAATTTTCGAAAATTTTAAAAATGGCTCTAATGATTTTGATTAAAATATCGTATATTGAAGGTATTTACCTGACAAATAAAATATATATATTGAATTTTTTGAGCATAGCTTCTGAAGATTACTTTATTCTGGATGAATTTTACGGAATTTAGCATAACTGGTAAACCGTAAGAGATGGACAAAAACTTACTACACAAAAAATGTAGGTCACGTTAAAGCACACAATTTATGTTATATACATTTTTTTCGTGGAGTTGGTCGTTTTTTTAGAGATTCCTTGTTTTTGGTTTCACCTTTAAAAAGCTTCCTCTTTTCTCATACAGGAAATTGTCAACTCCTGTCAATAGAAACAAAGGAACTTCAGTCACATAGCAATCAACTTTTGACTATCACTTTAACCTATGGTACTCTTTTATTTCGCTTCTTCTTACAAGGAAGCAAGTAATAAGACTATTTCTACTAATTTTTTCTTGATTAGCATGAAGTAAATGGAAGCATAAGCTTTTTAACAATAAATTATTGAAGAGATTTAGAGTAAGTCACGTGAATGGAACACATCAGATCTTTAGAAAAATGTGTGTGAATGCGTGTATGTGGTGTGTTGTGTTGTGTGTGTGTGTGTGTCTGTGTCTGTGGGCAGCATATCTCAAAACCGAAAAGACCGTTAAATACTAAACTTGGTATTTAGGTTTGGTATCTTCCAAGGATGCGACACGAAGATTTTCAAGAAAATTCCCCAGCCACAAAACTACCCTTTACATGGAAACGTTTTTGAAAATTTTTATTTTCTAATAAAAATGGTTCTAATGATTTTCATTAAAATGCCGTATAGATGAATTTTGTCGAATTTTGCTTAACTGCTAAGAGATAAGACAAAAGCGTACTACCAAAAAAAATTTCGTTAAAACACGCAATTTTGTCATTTGCGTTTTTGTTCTAGAACTAACCGTTTCCGAGATATTCCTTGTTGGTTTCAATTGTAAATTACTTACACTTTTCTCACAGACAGGAAGTGTCCGTTTTTCTTTTGTTTTACTCTTGGACAAGCAAAAAAGCGATTTGCATTGACAATCGCATAACGATAGCTTAAAACATTTGACTATCACCTTAGCATAGCGCTTTCCTTTAGTTCCCTTTTACTTATAAGCAACTAAGTAATGGGAACATTCTGTTAATGTTTATCTCGATTAGCATTGTGTGGAAAGAAGAAGAATATTTTGTAAGAAGTTTGCATGGCAGCTAGAGAAAAGATTTTTACAAGAAGTAATGAAAAGAATCTGATGCGTTCCATTCACATGACTTTCTTTACATCTCTGCAAGAAACTATTGTTAAAAAGCTTATACCTCTATTTACTTTATGCTAATCGAGAAAAAATTAGCAGAAATAGTCTTATTACTTGCTTCCTTGTAAGTAGAAATGAAATAAGAGAGTACCGTAAGTCACAGTGATAGTCAAAATCTGGTTGTTATGTGACTGAAGTTCATTTGTTTGTATGGACAAGAGTTAACTTTTTTCTGTATGAGAAAAGTATGTTTTTTAAAGCTGAAACCAATAACTCCTACGAAGAAAACTTATATAAAACATAAATTGTGTGTTTTATCTTGATCTACATGTCTTGTGGAGTAAGTTTTTGTCCATCTCTTACGGTTAATAGTTATGCAAAATTCAGAAAAAATGATCCAGAGTAAAGAAGTCTTTTGAGGCTATTCCCAGAAAATTTAAGATATATAATTTATTTGGCAAGTAAATATCTTATGATTAAGAGATTTTAATAAATATCATTAGAGCCATTTTTAAGAAAATCAAAATTTTCGAAACTTTTTCCATGTAAAGGGTAGTTGGGGTGGGGGAATTTTCTTGAAAATCTTCGTGTCGCATCCTAGGAAGATATCAGACTTAAATACCGAGTTCGCCATTTAACGGTCTTTTCGTTTTTGAGCTATGCTGCCCACACACACACACACACACACACACACACACACACACGCACGCACATTTTCGAAATCAGGAAGAGGTCTTGTTCATCTCATGCTTAGATACAGCAAATTCCGCAGTGTATTAAAGGCACCACCCATACTTATGGGTCGTTGAGTGATTAATATATTAATATAATTTATGTAGAATATAATAAAAGAAGGCGGCTCCAGTTGGTTTCCAAGCGCCCGTATGTCGTATTTGTGGTGGACGAAGCGGCGAACGGGCCCTCCTGTTCTCCCCGCCATTCATTCCACCAATTGCTCCATCAGCACCTTTCCAATCATCAATTGCGCTTACATGTCATGTCATTCACTTCCTCAGTTCATGTCTGGCTACGGGCCGACCCCTCTAACAGATTCTCCATCCTGTGGTTTCGTGCCGTTGGCTGCCCGATAGGCTTCTGACCCCTAGGCATAGACTTCTAAGTTCAAAGGGGGTGTCAGTCCTACAAATACGAAACGATTACGAAACGAAACGATAAGGACATCAACATGGGTAAAGAATTTCATATTTCCTGGCAAAGCACAGTTTTATTCGCAAGTTATTAATATAGGAGTTAGAATAGGCAGACGCAGGGACCTCCAGTTACTGGAGCCTAGCACTGCACATAAGCCATTGTGGACGCTTTATGCTTCCAACGTGAGCCCATGACGGAACGAATAAGGTGCTGATCATACAGATGATCTGATTCAGACAGCGATATGCGCTAGCAAGGATGAGATCCTCGCAGTTCGAACAGCACCAGTCCTGATGCTAGCCCGGCATTTGATTATTATTACTTTTTTGTAGCTTAATGTCTTTTAACCTGGTTGGTCATAGCGGACGATGAATGAAATTGGTGAAATGATCTCGGGGTCCATGGAGCTTAAAGTTACTCAACATTCGTCTTCTCAGGATAAGGGAAAACCCCGAAAAAAAACCTTATCCGAGTAACGCACCCTAAGCGAGATTCGAAGTCACATCTGTTGACGGGCCGCGCCGTGGCCGAGTGGTTAGACCACTTGCCTCTCACCGAGACGGCCGGGGTTCGATCCCAAGCGACCCGCTGGGGCGGGTTTTCTCCGGGTACTCCGGTTTCCCCTGCCATCACATGCCACCGGTGCTCCATCATCATTCAAGTATCACCAGTGTCACCGCCTGCGGTGCCATAAGTAGTTAAAGCGGGCGTTAAACACTACAAAAAAAACACCTGTTGAATATAAGGCAGACACGCTACCACCACACTACCCAAGCAGGCTTTATTATTATTATTATTATTATTATTATTATTATTATTATTATTATTATTATTATTATTATTTTACGCACACTCTGCCTTTAAGCGAGACCTAATTGGCCATCAGTGGAAAAAAGAAACAATGAGTGAGATAGAAAACACCACAAACACCCATGCCCAAGGCGATATTTGAATCCACGATCCCCTACGCCACGAAGCACCATATCGAGCGCGACCAAGCCCTAGCTTATCCGCCCTAAGCAGGAGTTACGAGTAGACGAGACATTACCTGAAAGGAAGGTGTCCCAGCAGTCCCCAACAGCCAAATGCTATAACGCAAATTTCACGTCCTGCCGCAGCACACAGTCCTCGCCTGATCTTGCAATCCTGAAACAGATGAAAGGAAAATCGTAGAGAGAAACCACCCGCCTACTGAGTCGGGAAAACACAAAAAAAAGTATCATGTGTTCCATTCACATGACTTTCCCTGCATCTCGGTAACAAATCATATATTTTTTTATTGTTTCATTTTTTTTTTTTTTTTTGGTAGTGTTTAACGCCCGCTTTAACTACTTATGGCACCGCAGGTGGTGTTTCATTTTTATAGCCCCCTTAAACTTCAATGGTCATATCGGGGGCTTTGACTTGTGAAACAACTCGTATTACTGTAGATTTATCATTTTATATCACATTCATACTCCCATACTCTATTCTGATTAAAGAAAAATTGCCCGCCCCAGCCGGGAATCGAGCACGGCACCTCGGTTGAGAAGTCAGACAAGTTTAACTTGTGTATTGCAGATCTTTGTTGAATTAAAATTGTGACCTGGTTCAACACAAATTTAACAAGCGCTGTATAATTATCGCTTGTGTTCGGGAGTTGAATTGCCCTGGTGACGTACAATTCGGGTCACATCTCCCCCTTCAACCTGTGTCGCTAGGTAACGTCACTTCCCCCGCTTCATCCTCACGTTGGATACCTACTTATATTGATTTTTCATCTGCCCATATCTTATTTCGAGGAATACTGCGTTGGTTGGAAACCATAGGCGCTTCAAATTTGGGTTAAAAATGCGCAGGTAGCTTGAAGGAGTAACGCTCGATTCTGGATATAATACACAAACTACATATTTACAACGAACATAATACTAAAAAATCTGATGTCACATGACTTTCTCCATATCCCTGCTACAAATAATTCTTAAAAAGCTTATACCTCTATTTACTTTATGCTACAAATTAGCAGAAATAGTCTTATTACTCGCATCCTTGTAATTAGAAGCGAAATAAGGGACAACCGTAGGTTAAAGTGATAGTCAAAAGCTGGTTGCTATGTCACTGAAGTTCCTTTGTTTATATGGATAGGAGTTGACAAGTTCCAGTATGAGAAAAGCATACGTTTTTCATAGCAGAAACCAAAAATAAGGAATGTCACAAAAACGACGAACTCCACGAAAAAAATGTATATAACATAAATTGTGTGTTTTAATGTGCTCTACATTTTTTGTGTAGTAAGTTTTTTTTCATCTCTTACGGTTTAGCAGTTATTAGAAATTTAGTAAAATTCATCCAGAATAAACTCGTCAGAGGCTATTCCCAGAAAATTCAAGATATACATTTCATTTGTCAGGTAAATATGTTTAATATCCGAAATTTTAATCAAAATCGTTAGAGCCATTTTTGAGAAAATCAAAATTTTCGAAAAAAGTTTCATGTAAAGGGTAGTTGGGGGTGGGGGTATTTTTCTTAAAATCTTCGTATCGCATCCCTGGAAGATACTAAACTTAAATACCAAGTTTGGTATTTTACCGACTTTTCGTTTTTGAGTTATCGTGTTCACAGACACACGTACACACACACACACACACACACGGACCTTTTTGTAAAATGCTTTTTTTGGATATTGGGGACCCTAAAACATATATTTCCGGTGAAATCTCGGTATCGAATTTTTTGGTGGAGTGCAATACTTTCTCTATTACACTATGTACATAGTGCGTATGGAGAAAGTAAAAATCTGATGTGTTCCATTCACATGACTTTCTCTACATCTCTTCAACAAATTATTGTTAAAAAGCTTATGCTTTTATTTACTTAATGCTAATCGAGAAAAAATTAGCAGAAATAGTCTTATTATTTGGTTCCTTGTAAGTAGAAGCGAAATAAGGAAGTACCATAGGTTAAAGTGGAAGTACCATAGGTCAAAAGCTGGTTGCTATGTGACTGAAGTTTCTTTGTTTATATGGACAGGAGTTACAAATTCCTGTATGAGAAAAGTATAAGTTTTTCAAAGCTGAAACCCAAAACAAGGAATATCTCAAAAACGATCAGCTCCACGAAAAAAATCTGATGTGTACAATTCACATGACTTTCTCCATATCCCTGCAACAAATAATTCTTAAAAAGCTTATACTTCTATTTACTTTATGCTAATCAGAAAAAAATTAGCAGAAATAGTCTTATTACTCGCTTCCTTGTAAGTAGAAGCGAAATAAGGGACAACCGTAGGTTAAAGTGATAGTCAAAAGCTGGTTGCTATGTCAATGAAGTTCCTTTGTTTATATGGATAGGAGTTGACAAGTTCCTGTATGAGAAAAGTATACGTTTTTCATAGCGGAAACAAAAAATAAGGAATGTCAAAAAACGACGAACTCCACGAAAAAAATGTATATAACATAAATTGTGTGTTTTAAAGTGCTCTACATTTTTTGTGAAGTAAGTTTTTGTCCATCTCTTACGGTTTAGCAGTCATTCAAAATTTAGTAAAATTCATCCAGAATAAACTACTCTTCAGAGGCTTTTCCCAGAAAATTCAAGATATACATTTCATTTGTCAGGTAAATATGTTTAATATCCGAAATTTTAATCAAAATCGTTAGAGCCATTTTTGAGAAAATCAAAATTTTCGAAAAAAGTTCCATGTAAAGGGTAGCTGGGTGTGGGGGGATTTTTCTCAAAATCTTCGTGTCGCATCCCTGGAAGATACTAAACTTAAATACCAAGTTTGGTATTTTACCGACTTTTCGTTTTTGAGTTATCGTGTTCACAGACACACGGACACACACACACACACACACACACGGACCTTTTTTGAAAATGCTTTTTTGGATATTGGGGACCCTAAAACATATATTTCCGGTGAAATCCCGGTATCGAATTTTTGGTGGAGTGCAATACTTTCTCTATACACTATGTATATAGTGCGTATGGAGAAGGTAAAAATGTATGTAACATAACTTGTGTGTTTTAACGTGCTCTACAGTTTTTGTGTGCTAAGTTTTGTCCATTTCTTAGCAGTTATGCAAAATTCCGTAAAATTCATCCAGAATAAAGTAATCTTCTATGCCCAGAAAATTCAAGATATGCATATTATTTGTGAGGTAAGCATCTTTAATATATGATGTTTTAATCAAAATCGTTAGAGCCATTTTTGAGAAAATCAACATTTTTGAAAGAAGTTCCATGTAAAGGGTAGTTGGGGTGTCGCATCCTTGCAAGATACCAAACTTAAATACCAAGTTTGGTTTTTAACTGTATTTTCGTTTTTGAGCTATGCTGTTCACAGAAACACACACACACACACACACACACACACACCCTCATTTTTTTCCAATTTTTTTTTTTTTTTTACGGGGACTCAAAACCTGTATTTCCGCTGAAATCTCGGTATCGAATTTTTGGGTGCATTACAATACCTTCTCTATACACTATGTACTTAGTATGTGTAGAGAAAATAATAATGCAAACAATACAGCGGATGAGCTAAGTAAAATCATAGATTTCTTTAACAGTATACGTATCTGCTTGAAATGAGCGCAGCAAGGATGTTTACAATTTGTTATTGGTGATGTACAAACCTTATTGAAGGCTGGCATAGTAAATACCAATAATAATAATAATAATAATAATAATAATAATAATAATAATGAATGTTTATCACCTCCCTGTAAATCCATAGGGGTATTGCCGGCGCAAAAGTTCTGGAATCGTGACCTTCACCGCCAACCCAGCTACCGAGTCTATCTTATTGGAGTTTGTGGTATGATACTTTGCTTACTTAAAGTTACAGCGAGCAAACTTTGTGCAGTCTGTATCGAAAGTGTTCCGCATATGCTTGTATTCAAAGTGGGCAGTAAATAGTGTTCATTTTATTTATTGTATTTTTTTAACCATGGCTCTTACGTTTTCAAAGTTAAGTGGCAAGGTATTACTTAGTCAGAGCAGAGAAATAGTTGCAAATGTCCTTGACTTCATGAAACAAGAGGCAGAGATGAAGGAAGAAAATGTATGCTCCCCGTGTTCTTCAAAAACCTGTAGAAAGTGAATGAAAGAGTATGCAAGGCAACTAATATTTCCGTTTCCAGGGTTCTCGAAGATAAGAAAGAATGAAACATAAAACTTAATATATCACTTTTAAATTAAAAGATGAGGAACAGTTGTGTCGCCAGTGAATTGCAGAAATTGGCAGGCCAGAATGGGAAAATGTAATCCAGGTTAATGGTGCAGAAAGTAGCGATAGCGTTGATGATGAGGTGAGCGAAGACAAAGGACTGTCAGGTGTGGAAGAATTGGAGGCAGACGATTGACATTGTTTATATAGTAGGCCATTTGTAATAGATGTTTTGTAGATATGAATATACATATGAAAACACATGTTTATCAGTGCAGCGCCGTATAGTGCAGGTACATAAGAGATGACAGATATTTAACATTGACTGTGACAGGCACTCTTCCAGCATGCATGAATCCACTGGTGAACTGCTTATCTGAAAGTACAACTCGCTTCCTAGCTCTCATTAAGATTTTCACATGTCCAGATCTGTTGCGCCAGTTATATTAAATGATCAACAGTGCACGAGTTGTACAGTTCTTGCGGATACAAACAGGTAAGTTCATCTCGCGTAAGAAGCGTTTTCGTAACCAAGAACATGTTGAAGAAATAGTACGTAATTACGAAGGTTACAAAGGCCATTATCGCGTTGAGCACTACTTGAGGAATATTCCTTACAATATTGTTGTTAATCCCGCTCAATGTGACCCTGAATCACAGTTGAGCATTAATCGTTTGAAAATATTTGCTTGTTAATCTTACTGAATAGACCTGGAATCTGAGGATTTCTGATATGATCCTGAATCACAAGTATATGAATAATCATTCTAAAATATTTTCTTTTAATGTCATTGAACTTGACCCTGAAACATTTTAAAGACATTCTGTTTTATAGTTTTACAAAAATAGAATAAAATGGGACGAGAAGTTCAGGGTCAATTATTAGACAGAGTGTAAACTAGACGAAAAGGTCAGGGCCAAATAACTTGGGCAAAGCAAACGTAGACGAAATGTCTGCTAATCGTTCCTAGCGTTCTACGTCACATTTTCTCATTATTGTAACAAAAGAGATTATTAAAATAATCCTAAAATGTTTTCCTGAATGTGTTAATATATTCTCTACCGCTTCGATATCCAGATTAAAAGAGATTGTACGTTTTTAGAATCCCTGTCAAAAAGTCTGATGTGTTCCATTCACTTGGCTTTCTCTACATCTCTGCAACAAATTATTGTTAAAAAGTTTATTGTTCCATTTACTTAATTATAATCGAGAAAAAAAATTAGCAGAAATGGTCTCATTACTTGCTTCCTTGTAAGTAGAAGTGAAATAAGGGAGTACCATAGGTTAAAGTCATAGTCAAAAGCTGGTTGCTATGTGACTGAGGTTCCTTTGTTTGTATGCACACGAGTTGACAAAGTCCTGTGTGAGAAAAGTATAATTTTTACTTTCTCTATACGTATAGAGAAGGTATTGCACTCCACCAAAAATTCGATACCGAGATTTCACCGGAAATATATGTTTTTGGGTCACTGTATCCAAAAAAAATATTTTCAGAAAAAGGTCCATGTGTGTGTGTGTGTGTGTGTGTGTCTGTGAACACGATAACTCAAAAACGAAAAGTCGGTAAAATACCAAACTTGGTATTTAATTTAGTATCTTCCAGGGATGCGACACGAAGATTTTGAGAAACATCCCCCACCCCAAACTACCCTTTATATGGAACTTTTTTCGAAAATTTTGATTTTTTAAAAAATGGCTCTAACGATTTTGATTAAAATATCATATATTAAAGATATTTACCTGACAAATAAAATGTATATTTTGAATTTTCTGGGAATAGCCTCTAAAGACTACTTTATTCTGGATGAATTTTGCATAACTACTAAACCGTAAGAGATGGACAAAAACTTAACATACAAAAAATGTAGATCACGTAAAACACACAACTTATGTTACATACATTTTTTACGTGGAGTTGCTCGTTTTTGAGATATTTCTTTTTCTTGGTTTCAGCTTTGAAAAACTTATACTTTTCTCATACAGGAATTTGTCAACTGCTGTCCATACAAACAAAGGAACATCAGTACATAGCAACCAGCTTTTGGCTTTCACTTTAACCTATTGTACTCCCTTATTTCGCTTCTACTTACAGTAAAGCAAGAAATGAGACTATTTCTGCTAATTTTTCTCGATTAGCATGAAATAAATAAAAGATAAGCTTATTAACAATAATTTGTTACAGAGATATAGAGAAAGTCATATGAATGGAACACATCAGATTTTTTAACGCTGAAACCAAACGCAAGGAAATTCTCAAAAATGACCAACTACAAGAAAAAATAGAAATAACATAAATTGTGTTTTAAATTGCTCCACATTTTTTGTGTGGTAAGTTTTTTTTGCATTTTTTTTATAGTGTTTAGCACCCCGCTTTTACTACCAAGGCACCGCAGGCGACGACACTGGTGATACATTGAATGAAGATGGAGCACCGGTGAAATGCGATGTCAGGGGAAACCGGAGAACTCGAAGAAAACCAACCCCTGCGCCGGTTTGTCCACCACAAATCTCACGTGCGGTCGCTTAGGATCGAACCCGGACCGTCTCGATGAGACGCGAATGGTCTAACCACTCGGCCACGACGCGGCCAGTTCATCTCCCTCTCTTACGGTTTAGCAGTTATGAAAAATTCCGCAAAATTCGTTGAGAATAAAATAGTCTTCAGGGGCTATTCTCAGAAAATTCAAGATATACCTTTTATTTGTCAGGTAAATATCTTTGATATGCAATATTTTAATCAAAATCGTTACAGCCATTTTTGAGAAAATCAACATTTTCGAAAAAAGTTCCATGTAAAGGGTAGTTGGGGGTGGCGGAATTTGTCTCAAGATCTTCCTGTCGCATCCCTGTAAGATACTAAACTTAAATATCAAGTTTGGTATTTAACGGTCTTTTCGTTTTTAAGCTATGCTGTCCACAGACACACACACAGACAGACGCACACACGGACCTCTTTCTGAAAATGCTTTTTTTGGATTCAGGGGGCCAAAACATGTATTTCCGGTGAAATCTCGGTATCGAATTTTTCGGTGGAATGCAATACTTTCTCTATACACTATGTACATAGTGTAGAGAAAGTAAACAGAACATATTTAAGAAGAGATCCAAGTATGAACATGTGAGAAAGAGAGAAAGGGGGAAGGAGAAAGAGAACAGCAAGACTCCAAAACGAAGTGTTGGATAAGTACCTATCTTCATGTTTTATATTCGATACTTATTAAGATTTTCAAAAAAATTCTGCCACCCCTTTTTACTTTTTCTATACGTACTATGTACATAGAGTATAGAGAAGGTATTGCATTGTACCCAAAAATTCGATACCGAAATTTCACCTGAAATACATGTTTTGAGCCCACCTGAATCCAAAAAAAAACCACTTTTAGAAAAATGTCCGTGTGTGTATCTGTCTGTCTGTGTGTATGTGTGTGTGTGTCTGTGGGCAGCAAAGCTCAAAAACGAAAAGACCGTGAAATACCAAACTTGGTATTTGAGCGACACGAAGTTTTTCAAGAAAATCCCTCCACCCCCAACTACCCTTCACATGGAAAATTTTTCGAAAATTTTTATTTTCTCATAAATGAATCTAACGATTTTGATATAAAAATCATATATTAAAGCCGTTTACTTGAAAAATAATATCTATATCTTGAATTTTCTGGGAATAACCTCTCAAGACTATTTTATTCTGGATGAATTTTACGGAATTTTTCATAACTACTTAACCGTAAGAGATGTACAAAAACTTACCACACAAAATATGTAGAGCGCATGAAAACACAATTTATGTCATGTATATTTTTTTTCGTGGAGTTGATCGTTTTTGACATATTTCTTGTTTTTGGTTTCAGCTATGAGAAACTTATATATTTCTCATTCAGGAATTTGCCAACTGCTGTCCATACAAAGGAACTTCAGTCACATAGCAGCCAGCTTTTGATTATGAGTTTAGCCTATAGTAATCTCTCTTATTTCTGTACTATTTACATGGAAGCAAGTAATAAGACTATTTGTGCTATTTTTTTTCTCGATTAGCATGTAGTAAATATAACTATAAGCTTTTTAACAATAATTTGTTGCAGAGATGTAGAGAAAGTCATGCGAATGGAACGCATGAGATTTTTTAACCTATTCAGTTGCTTCTCGCCAAGACTTGGAAAGAGTTATCGTGCTTTTAAACTTTGATTACCACTTCATTTTCTCAGTTTATCCTTTACGTACAATGTAGATAAACAACCCTCCAAACGTTTATCTCGATTAACATTAAATGCATGGAAAAACTAGGGTTTTTTAAGGAGAAGAAAAGGAATTATGTAATTATTATATTGTAATTGGCTGATAATCAGATAATTTAGAATCAAAAACTGTATGGACAAAATTCCCCGTTACAGCCAAATTTGAAATGATGTCTAGGAGCTTTATATTGATTTAGGTAAAATCTATGGAAGAATCACTTGGAAGAATAGAGCAGTATGTAAAATATGCTTATGAAATGGTAATTAAAGGAGAAACACAACAATTATTTTGCCCAGTTCTACTTCCTTGTAAGTAGAAGCGAAATAAGGGAGTACTATTGGTTAAAGTGATAGTCAAAAGCTGGTTGCTATGTGACGGAAGTTCGTTTGTTTGTATGGACAGCAATTGTTAGAATTCCTGTATGAGAAAAGTATGTTTTTTAAAGCTGAAACCAAAACAAGGAGTATCTGAAAAACGATCAACTCCACGAAAAAAATGTATACAACATAAATTGTGTGTTTTAACGTGCTCTACATCTTTTGTTTTGTAAGTTTTTTTCCATCTCTTACGGTTTAGCAGTTATGCAAAATTCCGTAAAATTCATTCAGAATAGTCTTCAGAGGCTTTTCCCAGAAAATTCAAGATATACATTTTATTTGTCAGGTAAATATCTTTAATATACGAAATTTTAATTAAAATCATTAGAGCTATTTTAGAGAAAGTAAAAATTTTCGAAAAAAGTTCCATGTAAAGGGTAGCTTGGGGTGGGGTGTATTTTTCAAAATCTTCGTGTCGCATCCCTGGAAGATGCTCAACTTAAATACCAACTTTGGCATTTTACCGACTTTATGTTTTTAGCTAATGTGTTCACGGACACGCACACACGTACCTTTTTCTGAAAATGCTTTTTTTGGATACAGGGGACCCTATTTCCGATGAAATCTTGGTATCGAATTTTTGGTCGGAGTGCAATACCTACCTGCTCTATTCACTATGTACATAGTACGTATAGAGAAAGTAAAAAAAAACGAAATGGTGATTTAAAACGTAATTTGTGAACACGTTAATTTCTAAGAGAGCACATTTTCTTAATACTCGGAAATTTTACGTCATTTTCTAGAGCACAAAAGTACGTGCAAAACCATAACGGCAGTAGACAAGAGTATTTGGAAGAGTAGTGAAGTCGCTATTGTTCGTCACTTGTCTTAATCGGTATGACGTTTCTCAGCTCTTAGAAGTAAGCTGCCACTCATTCTTTGCAGTATAGGTGCTATAGCCTGTGGTAATGGACATTGTGCTATATTTCTCACCTGCCTGAAACGAGAATATGCAAGTCGCCTTAGGAAATGAATTGGTAAGCGTTATTCACCAGAATCTCTTTTTTCCGAGGACAGCTAGAATTATGTGCTAACGGTGGACATTAATGATAATCTGCGCACGCGTATGAGTGAAGTAACGTAAGGGCAGGCGAAATGGGATTTTCATAATTGTTTTCCATATGAATATTAAACTTTCCCGCTCATTTTGGTATATCTTTCAACGAGGTGCGCTAATTGTGAATAGTTTAAAAATGTTGTAGAAAATAAACCTGCGTAGTTTTTTTTTAAAAACATTCTGGTACATTCACTTCGTAAAACATCACAAATTTTATAAATATTAGTGTCAAAAAAGAGATAATTTTTATTTTGATCGCAAAATTTTAATTTACTGTTGGCAGCATTGGCATCCTCTCATATTTCCTTCATATGAGAGTTTCGAAGTATTGCGCCGTTGTGCTTGGAAAATGAGGTTACATGTTTTATTGATGTTATGTTTGAAAGCAATTTCTGGAGAAGCAACTTTTGTATACAAATGTCCCGTTATCTCGGAAACTAATTGACATTAAGAGTTGTTAGTTTTACCATACATTTGTATCTAAATACGCTTTATTTTAACAAAAATGTTTATGTAAATGAATTAGTTATTTTTTTAAAATTTAAAAAAATCATTTTTCAATAAAATTGTAAGAGCTTTGTTAAGAAAAAGTTTACCTTTCCTTCTAATGAACAGAAGTGTTCTACCTTTCATCAATCAGCTGCAAAGGAATTGCTAAACGTACTTTGAAAAATGTAGCTTATTATACGGGGTTACTACAAAAGAAATAGACAACTTCAACTGCCTGTAAAACAAAAACTATTTGAGATAGCAACCGAATTATTTTGGAGGTATGTTGAGAAACTCTCAAAGTTTTGTTTGTTACTATTGGTAACGTTGTAGTGTTTTGTTTCTTGTTGCAGAAGCTGAAATGGCGGAAAATCCTGTGGAAAAGGCATATTGCGTGTTGGAATTTGCTAGAACGCAATCAGCAACTGTTGTCCAACGACATTCTAGAACACGTTACCACAAAAATGAAATGATGCGCTCACAAAAACCAGCATCGTCTTCATCATGTCGCAACATGTCGATGCAAAAGTCACGCCGTATGACCTTACCTTATCTTCTTCACTCAGAAACTGCAACATCTGTAATCTGTAAGGCATCATGTGCAGTCGCTTCCGCAAGATTTTCCATACAGTTTGCTGTGGAATTTGTAATTGCATGCTTGCCCTAGATGTCGATTTCTGTTCAACGTTTTCTTCCGAAACTCTTGGTCTTCCCGAGCTCTTCCCTTTGCACAAACATCCCGTTGTCTCGAATTTTCTATACCAGCCGTAGATTGACTGTCTAGTCGGTGGCGTTTTATGGTAACGTGTTCTAAAATGTCGTTGGACAACAGTTGCTGATGGCGTTCTAGCAAATTCCAACACGCAATATGTCTTTTCCAAGGATTTTCCGCCATTTCAGCTTCTGCAACAAGAAACAAAACACTACAGCGTTACCAACGAAACTTTGAGAGTTTCTCAACATACCTCCAAAATAATTAGGTTGCTATCTCTAATAGTTTTTGTTTTACAGGCAGTTGAAGTTGTCTATTTCTTTTGTAGTAACCCTGTATTACATTGTTGCTGAGATATTGGGTCAAACTCCAACATTGGCAAGTGTTGTTATTGTTGAGTTTTATGAGGGTGTTGAGTAAGAATTCATGCCTATTGCTTTACACTGTGAATATGTGACTTGCTGGCTTGTAAACACGTGCGTAAGAGTTAACAAACTCTAGCCTGTCGCTTCAAATATTCCGATTCTAGTGAGTTACTATAATAATGGGTTTCCCGGAGTTATCATGTACTGTGTAAAGATAAATGTGGGCTTTGTCCAGTATATTCTATTGTTTAAAGACTGGACAGGAAATCTAAGTCGAGCTATGTACTTACAAACGCGTTATTCTTTTGTTTACTCTTCCTAAGTTTATATTTACCTATATGTAGCTACTGCATTATTTGAGCATTGCTTTTTGGTAGCACAGACAGACAGAGAGAGAGAAAAAGTTGGTGTGTATATGTGTGTGTGTGTGATATTTATATAAATTCTTTGAGTACCTTAAGAACATCGGCGCAATTTAGGAAATGGCATCTCCTCGTGAGTGTGTGAGAGAGAGGGAGAGAGAGAGAGCGAATAATGGGAAATATTAAATTGCATATTTAAGTGAGGATGTTAAACGGAGATTTTTTGGGTTTCTCCTCCACACACAAACAACTGGTTAACTTGCACATTTTCACTTATTCGTATTTTTTAAAAAAAATTTTTAATGTCCAAACAATTTTCATTAGATATTAGATGTGTTGTTTTCCAATGTTCTCCATATGGTCTGATCGACATTTGGGGTTACCTCATTCCACCAAGCGATCATTGGACTCATTTCTGAGATGGACAAGGTATTGCATTTCACCCATAAATTCGATACCTATTTTAATGCCCCTGGATCTATTTTAAAAAAAAAAAGGAAAAAGAAAACATTCTAGAAAAAGACCAGTGTATGCGTCTGTGTGTCTGTAAATAGCTTCCAAAACGAAAACCGGCTGAACTCCAAACTTGGTACTTTAGTTCGGTACCTATCTATCTTTCAAGGATGGGTCACGAAAATTTTTAGGAAAATCGCAACTCCCAACTACCCTTTAATTGGAACATTTTTCAATATTTTTTAGTTTTAAAAACAGAGGTCATCACGATTTGTATTAAAATAGATACCATATATTACTCATATACTCTTGATAAATAAAATGTATAGCTTGCATTTCTGGGAATATCCTGTTGAGTCCACATCATATTGTATAATGCTGCATAACTGGCCAACGTTAAGCGATAGACGAAAACACACTACACAAAAAAATGAAGATCTCTTTAGAACGCATAATTTATTCCAAATAATCTTTTTTTATTACTTAAGCCGCTTCCGAGATATCCTTATTAAGGTTCAAAATTTTCAATACTTTAAAGTCCATCGTTCAATTTTTTTCTCGCCATTGCATGAAAAAAGTAGCAAATTTTACGGCCACCATATCGCGTCAAGTTCTTAAACATTTGACTATCGCTATTCTCTATATATCCACAGTGGAGCAATGTAGCTACATGTTTCTGCAAAGGTTTATCTTAATTAAAATGAAGTGGATAGAAAAATAATAGCAATAGTTTGTATGCCAACTAATAAGCGATAGAGGATAGAAAAGTCATATGAATTTTAACACATCAGAATAAATAAACTATTTTTACTTTCTCTATATGTACTTTGTGTATAGTGTATAAAAATATTCGATACCGAGATTTCACCGGGAATGCATGTTTTAATACCCCTCAATCCTAAAAAAAAAGCATTTTTAGAAAAATATTCGTATGTGTGTGTGTCTGTCTCTGAACAGCATAGCTCAAAAACGAAAAGTTCGTTAAATACCAAACTTGGTACTTAAGTTCAGTATCTTCCAAGGATGAGACACGAAGATTTTCAAGAGAGTCCTCCCACCCCCAACTATTCTGTACACGAAAAAAAAAATTGAAAATTTTGTTTCTCTCAAAAAGGGCACTAACGATTTTGATTAAAATATCGTATTTTAAAGGTATTTACATCACAAATTAAACGTATTTCTTCAATTTTATGGGAATAGCCACAGAAGACTTCTATATTCTGGATGAATTTTGCGGATATTTTCCTAACTGGTAAACGGCAACTGATAGACAAAAACTTTGCACGACAAAAAAGGTAGATCTCGTTAAAACACACAATTTGTGTTATAAGTTTTTTTTTCGTAGAGTTGGCCGTTTTTGAGATATTCTTTGTTATTGGTTTCAGTTGTAAAATACTAATACTTTTCTTACACGGGAATTCGTCAACTCATGGCCATACAAATCAAGGAACTTCAATCACATAGCAACCAGCTTTTGACAGTTACTTTAACCTATGGTACTCCCTTATTTCCCAAGGAAGCAAGTAATAAGACCCTTTCTGTTAATTTTTCCTTTCTCTAGCCCCGTATGTACAATGTACATAGGGATAGCGAAGTATTGTATTCCACCCAAAAATTCGATGTCGAGATTTCACCATAAATACATGTTTTAGGACCCCCTGAATAATTAAAAAAAAGCATTTCCAGGAAAACCTCCGTGTGTGTGTGTGTGTGTGTGTGTGTGTGTGTGCGCGCGCGTGTGTGCGTGTGTGTGTGTGCGCGTGCGAGTGTCCGTGTGTCTGTGAACACGATAACTCAAAAACGAAAAGTCGGTAAAATACCAAACTTGGTATTTAAGTTTAGTATCTTCCAGGGATGCGACACGAAGATTTTGAGAAAAATCCCCCACCCCCAACTACCCTTTACATGAAACTTTTTTCGAAAATTTTGATTTTCTCAAAAATGCCTCTGACGATTTTGATTAAAATTTCGGATATTAAACATATTTACCTGACAAATGAAATGTATATCTTGAATTTTCTGGGAATAGCCTCTGAAGAGTAGTTTATTCTGGATGAATTTTACTAAATTTTGAATAACTGCTAAACCGTAAGAGATTGACAAAAACTTACTACGCAAAAAATGTAGAGCACATTAAAACACACAATTTATGTTATATACATTTTTTTCGTGGAGTGCGTGGTTTTGGTGACATTCCTTATTTTTGGTTTCTGCTATGAAAAACGTATACTTTTCTCATACAGGAACTTGTCAACTCCTATCCATATAAACAAAGGAACTTCATTGACATAGCAACCAGCTTTTGACTATCACTTTAACCTACGGTTGTCCCTTATTTCGCTTCTACTTACAAGGAAGCGAGTAATTAGACTATTTCTGCTATTTTTTTCTGATTAGCATAAGGCAAATAGAAGTATAAGCTTTTTAAGAATTATTTGTTGCAGGGATATGGAGAAAGTCATGTGAATGGTACACATCAGATTTTTACTTTCTCTAGCCCCGTATGTACAATGTATATAGAGATAGGGAAGTATTGAATTCCACCCAAAAATTCGATGTCGAGATTTCACCGTAAATACGTTTTAGGACCCCCTGAATCCAAAAAAAAAAAAAATTCCAGAAAAAGCTCCGCGCGCGCGCGCGCGCGCGTGTGTGTGTCTGTGTGTGTGTGTGTGTGTGTGTCCGTGTGTCTGTGAACACGATAACTCAAAAACGAAAAGTAGCTAAAATACCAAACTTGGTATTTAAGTTCAGTATCTTACAGGTATGTGACACGAAAATTTTGAGAAAAATCCCCCCACCCCAAACTACCCTTTACATGGAACTTTTTTAAAAAATTTTGATTTTCTTAAAAGTGGCTCTAACGATTTTGATTAAAATATCGTATATTAAAGATATTTACCTAAAAAATAAAATGTATATCTTGAATTTTCTGGGAATAGCTTCTAAAGACCTGTTTATTCTGGATGAATTTTGCTTAACTTGGCATAACTAGTAAACCGTAAGAGATAGACAAAAACTTACTATACAAAAAATGTAGGCCTTGTTTAAATACACAACTTACTCATATACATTTTTCTCGTGGATCTTACCGTTTTTGAGGTATTCATTGTTATTAGTTTCAGTTGTGAAGTACTTATACTTTTCCCAGACCGGAGTGTCCGTGTTTCGTTTGTTCTACTCCTGGCCAAGAAAAGAAGCGATTTGTAATGACAATCTCATAACGACAGCTTTTAAAACATTTGACTATCGATTTAGCCTAGTGTATTTCCTTATTTTCTTCCTACTTATAAGGAACTAAGTAATAAGAACATTGAGCTGAATACCTCGATTAGCAGGGTGCAGAAAGAAGAATAATCTTATGTAAGAAGTTTGTAGAACGGCTAGAGAAAGCCATGTGAGTATAACACATAAGATTTTTTCGATTAGCATGAAGTAAATAGAAGAATAAGCTTTTTAACAATAATTTGTTGCAGATATGTAGAGAAAGTCATGTGAATGCGACACATGATTGTCCAAGTTGAACTTATTTCTGCGTTGGTTTTTCTGTTTCTTTTTTATCGTCTGCGATGCAAACGATTAATGTGGTCGAGCACGCTTTGATAACCCCCATCTCATGCCATCATGTTTCATTACTATCTGGTTAACATCCTCTTAAATTATATCACGTCAGCTCATAATTTAACCACCCTACTCGTTCAACCGCATCATTTACATGCTGCCCCTCGCTTCTTTTTGTGCACTGTCCATTTGCTTTTCATTTATCTCTTTTTGTTTCATAGTAGCGCCGTTGTTTTATCTGCACCTCTTGCGTTTTTAATACCAAGCTAATTTTGTTATTTTAGTTTTGTATAAAATCACCTTTTTGCGCTTCAGTTACAGGCGCAGCAGTGAACATTTTTCACCCAATTTACCAAAAAATTGTATCCTTTTTTTTTCTTTTTTTTCTTTTACTTTCTCTAGCCGCGTTTGTACAATGTCCATACAATGAGAAGTATTGTATTCCACCCACAAATTTGATGTCGAGATTACACCGGAAATGTATGTTTTGGGGTCCCCTGAGTCCGAAAAAGGTATTTTTTTTAGAAAAAGGTCGGTGTGTATATGTGTGAGTCTATGGACAGCAAAGCTCAAAAACGAAATGACCGTTAAATACCAAACTTGGTATTTAGGTTTAGTATCTTCCAAGGATGCGAAAAGAAGATTTTCAGGAAACTCCCTCTACCACACTCTATTCTTAATATGGAAAATTTTCGAAAATGTTGATTTTCTTAAAAATGGTTCTAACGATTTTGTTTAAAATCCCGTATAATAAAGCTATTTAAATCCCAAATAAAATATTGTATATCTTGCATTTTCTGGCAATAGCCTCTGAATACCTCATTATTTCTTTTTATTTCATTTATAAGCCCCCTTTAACATCTAAGGTCATATCGTCAGTAGGTTTAAATCATTTTGTTTTCCTCAAGTATACACTCATACATACTTCCAGACTCTGTGGGGGATAGGGAATAAATCTAGCTAAAGAAAAATTCCCCGCCCAAGCCGGGAATCGAACCCGGGACTTCCGGGTGAAAAGTCAGCTCGCTGACCACTCGACCACGGAGGCAGTCAAGACTTCGTTATTATTGATGAATTTTGCCGAACTGCTAAACCGTAAGAGATAGAAAAAAAAAAATGTATATCTCGTCAAAACACACAATTTGTGTGGAGGTAACCGTTTCCGAGATATTCCTTATTTTTGGTTTCAATTGTGAAGCACTTATACTCTTCTCAGACAGGAAGTGTCCGTTTTTCTTGTGTTCTACTCCTGGCCAAGCAAAGGAGCGATATGCAATAACAACTGCATAACGACAGCTTTTAAAACATTTGACTATCACTTTAGCCTAGTGCATTCCTTTAGTTCCCTTCAACTTATAAGGCTAAGAACATTCTGGATTAGCATGATGTAGAAAGAAGAACAATGTTTTGTAAGAAGTTTGTTTGTAGAGCAGGTAAAGAAAGTCATGTGAGTGTAACACACCAGATTTCTTCTTTCTTTTTCACTTATCATCCTGAACCTTGGCGTCGCGTAGCAAATTAAATATCTTTCGGTCCTATTCGCCTAATAATTCAGAAACGGATACAAATTAAATTCATGAATAAGTTATACACAAATAAATATTGCCTTAAGGTCGTTGCATGTGAAAATTTAGTTATCCATTTCCTCTTTCTATTACCTATTTTTCCTCTCACTTCATCTTTTTGGGTTTTCTTTCTCCATATGGAGCAAATAGTTTTAAATACTCGCGGAGAAAACCAAGGATCTCTTTACTACTAAATGGTTTACTAATTTCGACACAAACATTTTAATGTTTCACGCACAATTCACGTTAGGAATCTTGAATAATAATAATAATAATTAATAAATATTTACTTGGAAAAGAAAAGGTGTATCTATCTTGAATGTTTAAGGACTAGTCTCTGAAAGCCCTCTTGATTCTGGATGATTTTATGCATAACTGAGGTACCACACAAAAGCTGTACATCTCGTTAAAACACACAATTTATGTCCAATACATTTTTTGTGATGCTTCCGAGATATTCTTTATTATTGGTTTAAATTTCCCCAAATGGGATGCCATTCAATTTGATTTCTCTCTATATCTTTCTTTTAACAAATGGAAAAAAAATGGCGTGTTTTATGGACGCTCTTTAACTACTGTGGTTCTCAGCATCCCATTCTATACTGGGCATGAAAGACCGCTTAATTTTGTTCAGAGGCCTATTTTATAAGGCTTGAGGTTGTTTTACGTGCCGTAAATCTACGACACGGGATAAACGGCATTATTTCCCTTCCGAAGGAAGCCATGCTTAGTATTTTTACACCCGAAAAAAATCCATTGTCCTCCGCCGGGTTTGAACCTGCGACCTTTGGTATGCGAAGTCAGCATAGTAACCACTACACCACGGAGGGCGACTTCGCTGTTTGAAGGATATAAAAATAAAATTACGTAAATTCTCTTACAAGGCTGTAGCATTAAGCACGTACAGTAGCAACCTTATTGTACGCCCTCATTGACGTAAGAAAGGTAAACCTCCGCCGGGTTTGAACCCGCGACCTTGGGTATACGAAGTCAGCATGATAACCATTACACCACTGAGTATGACACTTTCTTTTAACATCTGACTAGGCAAAGAGAGCGTATTTGAAAGTTATCATTTAGCCTGGAGTATTTCTTTATTTCTCTTTTACTTAAAAAGAAAATGTAATAAGAATATTTATGTTAATGTTTATCGTGATTAGCATGGATTTTTAGTTACTAAGGAATTAAGGGAATGATTCTTTGAAACTCCAAAAATGCTGATTGCTTTTACTTTATTACGAAATACTTATAATATGAAACATATACTACAGACAAAAATATAACAAGCTAAGTAAAATAGTTGTCAAGATATTCGTTTCCATTTATTTATAAGTAGTCAATTCTTGATATGGTGGTATGAAATGCATCTTGGACCATACAATTCATTGTACGGCTCCTAAATTTTTAATTTGAAATTTGTGCAGGCATTTAATTTTAAATAGTTTAAGGGAAGAAAATATTTTTCAACTGTTTTCACTGTGCAAGATAATTTCAATTAAACTATGCAATGTTGAACAAGTGCACAATAGTTTTTAAATCCATAATTCGTTAAACTGTCCTGAAGTTTTCAAGAAGTTATAACTGCGGTCCAAGTAGCATTTTGAGCAGTAAAATTGAAGAAATTTAAAAAAATATCAGTTTAAGGTTTAAATGATACGAGGCCAATCCATTTTTGTTTAAAATTGTTGATATTAAGAAATCAAATATGTGGCATGAAAGTACCAGACAAGAATAAAGTAGGCGCGATAAATATAAACTCGAAATTTTAACACGTTCACTTAATTTCACCGATGTATCGCCTATATCCAGTAACACTTTTTAGGGGGGGTGGGGGGGGGCTTCCGTAGACAAGGAACATTTAGCCATCAGGATATCAAATTTCTTACTTTTTTAACGATTAATTGGCATTCTTTAACCCGATAGGTATCGAGAAATGCATGACCAGAACGTTTGAAATGTACTGGGGTCTTAGCATAGACTTTCAGGCTATTCGCCTTCTCAGGATAAGGGAAAATCCCGGGAACGGGGAGATCTTATCCCGGTAACTCGCTTTAACTCAGGACCTCTTGAAGGATACGCTACCCCATACCTCAGAGGCGAGCCGGATGTCTTTTAAAATGTAAACCAATAACAAGGAATGTCTCTGGAATGATTAATTAAAAAATCTGATGTGTACCATTCACATGGCTTTCTCTATATCCCTGCAACAAATTATTCTTAAAAAGCTTATATTTCTATTAACTTCATGCTAATCAGTATAACATTAGCAGAAACAGCCATATTACTTGCTTCCTTGTAAGTAGAGGTGAAATAAGGAAGTACCTTAGGCTAAAGAGATAATCAAAAGCTGGTTGCTATGTCACTGAAGTTCCTTTGTTTATATGGACAGAAGTTGACAAATTCCTGTATGAGAAATGTATAAGATTTTCATAGCAGAAACCAAAAATAAGGAATGTCACAAAAACGACGAACTCCACGAAAAAAATGTATATAACATAAATTGTGTGTTTTAACGTGCTCTACAGTTTTTGTGTAGCAAGTTTTTGTCCATCTCTTACGGTTTAGCAGTTATTAAAATTTAGTAAAATCCATCCAGAATAAACTACTCTTCAGAGGCTATTCCCAGAAAATTCAAGATATACATTTTATTTTTCATGTAAATATCTTTAATATACGAAATTTTAATCAAAATCGTTAGAGCCATCTTTGAGAAAATCAAAATGTTCGAAAAAAGTTCCATGTAAAGGGTAGTTGGGGGTGGGGGAATTTTTCTCAAAATCTTCGTGTCGCATCCCTGGAAGATACTTAACTTAAATACCAAGTTTGGTATTTTACCTACTTTTCGTTTTTGTGTTATCGTGTTCATAGACACACGGACACACACACACACGGACGTTTTTCCGAAAATGGTTTTTTTAGATAACGGGGACCCTAAAACATATATTTCCGGTGAAATCTCGGTATCGAATTTTTTGGTGGAGGGCAATACATTCTCTATACACTATGTACATAGTGCGTATGGAGAAAGTGTTCCATTCACATGACTTTCTCTACATCTCTGCAACAAATTATTGTTAATAAGCTTATTCTTCTATTTACTTCATGCTAATCGAGAAAAAAATAGCAGAAATAGTCTTATTACTTGCTTCTATCTAAGTAGAAGGGAAATAAGGGAGTTCCATAGGCTAAAATGATAGTCAAAAGCTGGTTGCTATGTGACTGCAGTTCCTTTTTTTTTTTTTTTTTTTTTTTTTTTTTTTTTTTATGGACAGGAGTTAACAATTTTCTGTATGTGAAGAGTATTAGTTTTTCAAAGCTAAAACTAAAAAGAAGGAATATAAAAAAAACGATCCATTACACGAAAAAATGTATATGATATAAATTGAGTATTTTATCGTGATCTACATTTTTTGTGTAGTAAGTTTTTGTCTATCTCTAACGGATTGCCAGTTATGCAAAATTCCGTAAAATTCATCCAGAGTAAAGTAGTCTTCAGACGCTATACCCAGAAAATTCAAGATATACATTTTATTTGCCAGCTAAATATCTTTAATATAGGGTATTTTAATCAAAATCGTTAGAGCTAACTTCAACAAAGGAGCTTCCAAAGCAACCAGCTTTAACCTATGCCCTTATTTCATTTATAAGGAAGCACGTAATAAGACTATTTCTGCTATTTTTTCCTCGATTAGCAGGAAGTAAATAGAAGCATAAGCTTTTTAACAATAATTTGTTGCAGAGATGTAGAGAAAGTCATGTGAATGGAACACATCAGATTTTTTTGTAATGATATTTTTCTTGCTCATCTGCAGGAACAGATCCGTGCTTGTGCCTGCACGCGTCATGGTGCCTCTAATACGATAACAAATGACACATATGCTTCTCGTAATGATGGATGTGGGAGCAAAGGTGAAGGCTAGACTATTATGAAAATGCAATCTGCTCTTCTGACCTTCGCCAACTGACCCCCCGTCAATGAACTCTTATCAAGATCTCCGCTACTGATTACTTTATGGATGACAGTCTGCAGGAAACATTTTTCTTTCAGATCCAATGAAATGTTGAACTAGAACACGACACTTGCTTGTATTATTCGTGAAAATGTCTCTTCTTCACCTTTGTGTGTCTTATAACCTGTTACTTTCTCTACACTTACTATGTACATAGTGTATAGAGAAGGTATTGCACTCCACCCAAAAATTCGATACCGAGATTTCACCGGAAATATATGTTTTAGGGTCCCCAATATCCAAAAAAAAAAAAAAAAAGCATTTTCACATGGAACTTTTTTCGAAAATTTTGATTTTCTCAAAAATAGCTCTAACGATTTTGATTAAAATATCGTATATTAAGGACATTTACCTGACAAATAAAATGCATATCTTGAATTTTCTGAGAATAGCCTCTGAAGAGTAGTTTATTCTCGATGGCTTTTGCGGAATTTTGAATAACTGCTAAACCGTGAGAGATAGACAAAAACTTACTACACAAAAAATGTAGAGCACATTAAAACACACGATTTATGCTATATACATTTTTTTTCGTGGAGTTTATTGTTTTTTGAGACATTCCTTGTTTTTGGTTTCTGCTATGAAAATTGTATACTTTTCTCATACAGGAATTTGTCAACTCTGTCCATACAAAGGAACTTCACTGGAATAGCAACCAGCTTTTGACTATCACTTAACCTATGATACTCCCTTGTTTCGCTTCTACTTACAAGGAAGCAAGTAATAAGACTATTTCTGCTATTTTTTTTTTTTTTTTTTTTTTTTTTATTATTATTAGCATGAAGTAAATAGAAGTATAAACTTTTTAAGAATAATATGTTGCAGAGATGTAGAGAAAGTCATGTGAATGGAACATATCAGATTTTTTGTCTCAATTTACTTTTGGTTCCCTTTGCCCATAGGCTGTAATTATTTTGAGCTCCTGATTCGCTCATTCTCTCTACTCCACCTATAAATAAGTGAATCGGATATTTAAGTGAAGTGTAAATTATCTCTAGTGTCTCGTTGAGAGCCATTCATGTATGCGATTTCGTGTCGTGCACAAATGCGACGCGATGTGAAAGTTTATTGAGTTAAATGGAAGCAGTACCTTCTGACGCGACAGTCGTACGATATTCTGTGTCGTACGCCCTGAAAAACGTGTCGCATGGTCTTTCAGGTCGCTCGAAACATGCGACACAGTTGCTGCTATTTGGGTGTAAATGACCACGTTTATACACTTGTCAACGCTTGCCCACGCTAAGAAACGGATTTCAATCCCATAGCAACCGCCAGATTGCAGATTAGCCTAAGGCTGAGCATTTCCTATTGGTTACGGAGACAATATGGCTACGTTACAGGTGAACGACATGTGTCGAGATTAGGTTAGGTGGATCGAAATAAGGGGTAAAATGGATTATACGAAATGCAGTCTTCCGTTCGTTCTGTCTGCTTGATGGGCAGCCAGCCATATTAGTCAATCGACCAAATGACAGAGTCAAATCTAAAACTGAACTAGAATCTGCAGTGTCGCATAGCAACCACATTTTAAAACATTTGACTGTCCATTTAGCCTAGTGCATTTTTACTTTCTCTACACGTACTATGTACATAGTGTATAGAGAAGGTATTGTATTCCACCCAAAAATTTGATACCGAGATTTCACCGGAAATACACGTTTTGGGTACCCCTGAATCCAAAAAAAGCATTTTTGGAAAAAGGTCCATGTGTGTGTGTGTGTGTATGTGTGTATGTGTGTGTCTGTGGACAGCATAGCTCAAAAACGAAAAGACCGTTAAATACCAAACTTGGTATATAAGTTTGGCATCTTCCAAGGATGCGACACGAAGATTTGCAAGAAAATCCCCCTCCCCCAACTACCCTTTACATGGAACTTTTTTCGAACATTTTGATTTTCTCAAAAATGGCTCTAACGATTTTTATTAAAATATCGTATATTAAAGATACTTACCTGACAAATAAAATGTATATCTTGAATTTTCTGGGAATAGTCTGTGAAGACTACTTTATTCTGGACGAATTTTGCATAACTGCTAAACCGTAAGACTTAGATAAAAACTTACTACACAAGAAATGTAGAGCAATGTAGAAATGATTTTTTTCGAGTTGATCGTTTTTGAGATATTCCTTGTTTTTGGTTTCAGCTTTGAAAAACTTTGACTTTCCTCATACAGGAAGTTGTCAACTCTTTATAGGTACATACAAACAAAGGAACTTCAGTCACATAGCAACCAGCTTTTGACTGTCACTTTAACCTATGTTACTCCCTTATTTCACTTCTACTTACAAAGAAGCAAGTAATAAGACTATTTGTGCTAATTTTTTCTCGATTAGCATGAAGTAAATAGAAGCATAAGCTTTTTAACAATAATGTGGTGCAGAGATGTAGAGAAAGTCATGTGAATGGCACACCTCCGATTTTTCTTTATTGAATTTATAACGGTACGGGATATTTCAGTTAAAATTGCATTACAACGGACTTGCGATGAGAAAACAAATGCGCAAAGGACAGCATCTCTTGCCATTTTGAATTTGAACTGAATCAAAGTATTATTTTCAGGCGATGTAAAACTATTTTACTTTTCTTTGCAGGCTACAATAATTATGGCCATCATGACTCAAACGAGGTTCGTGTTACGTTGAATAATTAGATCCCCCACCAAGGTCGAAACAGGACTCTGTACGCCGCTTATGGCAAGCTTGTGTTACGCTACCAGAATGTACACAGCAAGCGTGAAATTTCAGGGCTGAGCCGAGGCTTTTTGCGCACGTGCGAGCATATGTTACAGGTTGTGACAACCTTGCGTAAATGGGAAGAAAAGTAGTACGCCTTTTGTTATTGTTCACGTTTTCTTTCTTTCTTTCTTTCTTTCTTTCTTTGTTTACCCTCCTCGTGTGTAGGGCCTACCCCCAGCAAGCACTGGGGTCAAACGCCTGTTGAGGAGCAGAGACTCTGAACCAGAGAGAAGGTGATTCTGATTTGCCTGGTGAAATCGATTATAGGAATGATGGATATGCAGCAATTAGTGGAATGAATGCTGGATGAAACTGGATAACCCGGAGAAAAACCGCTCCGGCGCCGCTTCGCCCACCACAAATCACACATGCTGTAAACTGAAATCGAACCCGGCCACCTTGGTGAGAGATAAGCGGCCTAAAGGCTCGACTACGGTGGCTTACTGCCATTGTTATTTAAAAACCTAAGTACCATCACACCGCACAGTCTCATTAACATTACCTCATATTATTTTTACTTTCTCTACACGTGCTATATACATAGTGTATAGAGAAGATATTGTATTCCACCCAAAATGTTGATATCGAGATTTCACCGGAAATATATGTTTTGTGTCCCCCAAAAGAAACATTTCTGGAAAAAGGTCCGTGTGTGTGTCTGTGGACAGCATAGCTCAAAACGAAAAGACCGTTAATACCAAACTTGGAATTTTAAGTTTTGTATCTTCCAAGGATGTGACACGAAGATTTCCAAGAAAATTCCCCCCACCCCCCAACAACCCTTCACATGGAACTTTTTTCGAAAATTTTTATTTTCTCAAAAATGGCTCTAACGATTTTTATTAAAATATCATACATTAACGATATTTACATGACAAATAATGTGTATATCTTGAATATTCTGGGAATAACCTCTGAAGATTACTTTATTCTGGACAGACAAAAACTTACCACACAAAAAATGTAGAGGACGTTAAAACACACAATTTATGTGCTATTATTTTTTTCCGTGGAGTTGATCGTTTTTGAGATATTCTTTGTTTTCGGTTTCAGCTTTGAAAAACTTAACTTTTCTCATACAGGAATTTGCCAACTCCTGTCCATACAAACAAAGGAACTTCAGTCACATAACAACCAGCTTTTAACTATCCCTTTAACCTATGGTCCTCCCTTATTTCGCTTCTACTTACAAAGAAGCAAGTAATAAGGCAATTTCTGCTAATTTTTTCTCATTAAGTAAATAAAATCATTAGATTTTTTTTTTTTTTTTTTTTTTTTTTTTTAATACAGTTCAGGAGTCTGCTAGTAATTCCAGCGCTGTATTCCTTTTTCTTATTCCGCTTTTTTCCCTAAATTTGCTTTGTTTTCCGTTTTTTGACAAACACTTACATATTCAAACACACAAACACCCATCTCCTAGCCGGGACTCGAACCCTCGATCCCCTGCGCCACGAAGCATCATAGCGAGGGACCGGCATACTATTAACTTATGTAAATAATCTTCTACTACTACTACCACCATCTCCTCTATACTTCTTCTTCTTCTTCTTCTATAATAACAACAATAACACAAGGTAACAGCAATACTCATATATAAAAGGACATCTATAGTGCTCTGAAAACTCTTTCTCTAACGCTCTTAAATCCTACACATGGCCTGTGCAGAATTTGTATAATATCCTTAAGTTGGTCTGTTTTATAATACGTTAAAATACCCAGTATTGCCATCTGGTTTCACTGAATTTCAATACGCTGTGGTTTTAAGTACAATTTTTGCAAATCAAAACATTTGTATGTTATGTTTTAAAATTCAGTATGAGTTCAGGAAAAAATATGTATATATTACTTTCTCTACTCATGTATTTCATGTATTTCATCCGAAAATAGGATGCCGAGATTTCACGGAAAAATATATGTTTTGAGGTCCACTGCATAAAAAAACATTTTAGAAAAAAAAAGTCTGTGTGTGGATGTGTGTGTCGCAAAAATCTGATGTGTTCCATTCACATGACTATCTCTACAACTCTGCAATAAATTATTGCTAAAAAGTAAAAGGGAAATAAGGGAGTACCATAGGTTAAAGTGACAGTCAAAAGCTGGTTGCTATGTGACTGATGTTCCTTTGTTTGTATGGACAGGAGTTCACGAAGTCCTGTATGAGAAATCATGTTTTTATAGCTGAAACCAAAAACAAGGAATATCTCAAAAACATACAACTCCACGAAAAAAAAATATATATAATATAAATCATGTGTTTTAAAGTGCTCTACATTGGCTGTGTGGTAAGTTTTTGTCCATCTCTTAAGGTTTAGCAGTTATGCAAAACTCCGTAAAATTGACCCAGAATAAAGTAGTCTTCAGAGGCCATTCCCAGAAAATTCAAGATATACATTTTATTTTTCAGGTAAATATCTTTAATATACGATATTTTTATCAAAATCGTTAGAGCCATTTTTTACAAAATCAAAATTTTCGAAAAAAGTTCCATGTAAAGGGTAGTTTGGGGTAGGGGAATTTTTCTCAAAATCTCCGTGTCCCATCCCTGGAAAATACTAAATTTAAATACCAAGTTTGGTATTTTACCGACTTTTCGTTTTTGAGTTATCGTGCTCACAGACTCACGGACCTTTTTCTGAAAATACTTGTTTTGGATACAGGGGACCCTAAAACATATATTTCCGGTGAAATATCGGTATCGAATTTTTAGTGGAGTGCAATACCTTTTCTATACACTATGTAGGTACATAGTGCGTATAGAGAAAGTACAAATAAATAGGGCGTTTGTCACAAACTTTCGTATTTAAGTTTAATGCCTCTCAAGGATGCGGCAAAAATATTTTTAGTACAATTCCACCACTCCAACTACCCTTTACGTGGAAAATATTTTGGAAATTTGGTTTTCCTAAAAAATGCCGTGATTCAAATTGCAATTCCTACTAATTCTCATAACTTTTAGCTTATTTTTTCTTTCTCTACACTATGTACATAGAGTATAGAGAAGGAATTGGCCGCACCGTGGCCGAGTGGTTAGATCACTCGCCTCTCACCTAGACGGCCTGGGTTGGATCCCAAGCAACCGCATTTGAGATTTGTGGTGGACAAAGCGGCGCTGGGGCGGGTTTTCTGCGGGTACTCTGGTCTCCCCAGCCATCTCATTCCACCGGTGCTCCATCATCATTCATGTATCATCAGTGTCACCGCCTGCGGTGCCATAAGTAGTTAAAGCGGGCGTTAAACACTATAAAAAAAAGGGGGGGAAAGAGAAGGAATTGCACTCCACCAAAAAATTCGATACCGAGATTTCACCGGAAATTTATGTTCTAGGGTCCCTTGTATCCAAAAAAAAAGTATTTCCAGAAAAAGGTCCGTGTGTCTGTGAACACGATAATTGAAAAACGAAAAGTCGGTAAAATACCAAACTTAGTATTTAAGTTTAGTATCTTCCAGGGATGTGACACTAAGATTGTTTCTCGATTAGCATGACGTAGATAGAAGTACGAGCTTTTTAAAACTAATTTGTTGCAGAGAAAGTCATGAGAATGGAACACATCAGATTTTTATCCTATGTTATTTACATCATAAAAAATTGTCGGCTATTAAAATTATTTTCATTCCATAAGTGGGTTCAAAAATAGAATTGATAAATCAAGGTATAACTGTTAATTACATATTTAGTTAAGCTTATGGCATATGTGACTTTTGAAGGTTATTGTCCAAAGTCTTTTCAATAAATCGGGGTAGAAACATGTATTGATTTATGTTATAAAACTATTATATTACTGCACAACGTGTCTGCGATTAATTGGAATAGAAGGAAACATCGTGTGTTCAATTGACATGACTTTCTCTATATCTCTGCAATAAATTACTGTTAAAAAGCTTATGCTTCTATTTACTTCATGCTAATCGAGAAAAATTAGCAGAAATAGTCTTATTATTTCCTTCCTTGTAAGTAGAAGCGAAATAAGGGAGTACCATAGGTTAAAGTGATAGTCAAAAGCTGGTTGCTATGTGACGGAAGTTCCTTTGTTTGTATGGACAGAATCTGACAAATTCCCGCATGGTGCAACCCAAAACAAGAAATATCTCAAAACGATCAACTCCACGAAAAAATGTATAAAACATAAATTGTGTATTTTACCGTGCTCTACATTTTTTGTGTGGTAAGTTTTTGTACATCTCTTACGGTTTAGCAGTTAGACAAAATTCCGTAAAATTCATTCAGAATAAAGTAGTCTTCTGAGGCTATTGCCAGAAAATTCAAGATATACATTTTATTTTTCAGGTAAATATCTTTAATATGCGATATTTTAATCAAGGTCGTTTGAGGCATTTTTTAGAAAATCAATAATTTTCGAATAAAGTTCCATGTAAAGGGTAGTTTGGGGTGGGGGGATTTTTCTCAAAATTTTCGTGTCGCATCCCTGTAAGATACTAAGCTTAAATACCAAGATTGGTATTTTATTGAGGCATTTTTTAGAAAATCAATAATTTTCGAATAAAGTTCCATGTAAAGGGTAGTTTGGGGTGGGGGGATTTTTCTCAAAATTTTCGTGTCGCATCCCTGTAAGATACTAAGCTTAAATACCAAGATTGGTATTTTACCGACTTTTCGTTTTTGAGTTATCGAGTTCACAGACACACGGACACAAACACACACACACACGCGCGTGGACCTTTTTCTGAAAATGTTTATTTTGGATACAGGGGATCCTAAAACATATATTTCCGGTGAAATCTCGGTATTGAATTTTTGGGCGCAATACAATACCTTCTCTAAACACTGTAGTTAGAACGTGTAGAGAAAGTAAAAATGTAACAAAACTAGATAACTAAGATAGCAGGTTTGTAGTATATATTTATTAACATCCATACACTTAATAAAAAGATGTAAAATTGGTTATTATGCTTAAGCGTAATAGTCCAATTTCGAAAATTAAGGCACCTGCTTCTCAATGCAGAACATAACGGAACATGATCATATACATTGTTGCAATTAATAAATGTGTAATGCTAATATTTTACATCACTTATTATTTAACAATTACTCCTTTAGAGCCAAAACAGTGTTTCTAGCCACATTATAACTGCATGTTTACACCTGTATTGCGAATATTAAAACGCAACGCAGAACCGAATACAGGCATACAATCAAATGAAAACGGTAACCCATTGCTATAACAACCGTTTATGCGAATGCCAAAGCAAATGAAGACATTCTATCTTATATTAGTACAACATTAATGTGGCTTCATGCAAAATTAGGTTTTACAGTTATTTATTGGGAGCTGTTTTCCTTTGCTGGGATTTGGCTCAGCCTAAAGAAATGTAACTGGGCCATTTCCATACATCTAATCAATGTCCTGCTGATCATCATTGTTGACTTGCACACGCAAGCTCTTGTAAAAATCATGATTCACTGGAGGAATAAATGGTAGCATGGACATAAGATCATCATATGCGGTAGCGTGATTTGCTACATGGATTTGGACCACTCTAACAGAATTTGTAGTTTCATTTAGACCGATATTTTGATGCTCTACTGTTTGTAAACAGGAAATGCTGGACTTGGCCCACTGCAATATAAGATGTATAACCATAAACTATACCGACAGATGGCAACACCTCAATTTTAACACGGAGATGGCCCACTATGTTTCTCAGCCCTTCAATTGTCATGTTGAGCTTGCGCCTTGATTGTTTTTTTTTTTTTTTTGAGCCTTTTAGATGTTTTAACTCCATGTGGATTTTTTGGAGGGGCCTGTTAAACATCAGTGATGCATTATTTATTTAGGGAAGTGTATGAATGTTTGCAGTGAAAAGCATCCAGGCTAAATAACTGTCAGAATCTATTTTAGCAAACTACCAGTCTCAATATTACAACTGCGCATGACAAATAAAATGTATTGCTTGAATTTTCTGGGAATAGCCTCTAAAGATGAATTTTGATGAATTTTACATAACTGGTAAACTGTAAGAGATAGACAAAAAATTACTACATAATTAAATAATATATATCTCCTTAAAACTCGCAATTTGAGTCATATATGATCTTTTTCGTGGAATTGACCATTACTGAGATATTTCAAGTTATTTGTGTCATTTAAAATACTTTACACTTTTCTCACATGGATTTTCAGCCACATGGCATCCAGCTTTTAAAAGATTTGACTGTCACTTCAGCCTAGTGTATTCCCTAATTATTTTATATATATAAGGAAGAAGTAATTAAGACAATTTTTACTCATGTTTATCTTGATTTTCATATAGTAAATAGAAGAATGAGCTTCTTAACAATAATGGGTTACAGTGATGTAGAGAAAGTCATGTGAATGGAACACATCAGATTTTTAACAATAGTGCATGCGTTCTATGTACGCATTATTGGAAGTAAGGCGCCATGTTTGTAGACAAAACACGGTATACCATTGTTTGGATTTTACATTCAAATCCTTTCACAAAGCGTTTCTGACACCGAATGGTTTTAGCGTTTTTCCGAGATGCAGTGTGGCGTAACGCTCATAAAACTTGTGGATCGTAAACGTGAAGTGTTGTGGGAAACCTGCGGTTAGTCCTTCTTCAGAGCGCCGTAGAGTGAAGTAAACGACTGAAGCGAAACCTACATACATTCAAGTTCCACTGAAGTGTGGGGTATGGCAGCAGACTCCTGGTTTCTCTGGTTACAGCGGATACAGGACTCCGGTCCATATATTCTGTATGTCGACGTTTCCCCTTTGAGGCTACTACATGAAGCTTCGGCCCTCCCGTATGTGGAAGATGTCATTAGGCGCCGGGCTCAAAAATTCTACGCTAGATTGGGCGAACATGAGAACGCTCGTCAGACCGCTGGGGGAGTACTTATCCACTGAACGCCGAAAGAGGCTGTTCCGGGTTCCCCGCTTGGCTGTAATAACGGCTTCAAACCAGCCAACAGCGAAATAGCTGAACTAAGTGCTCCTCCGTCCCAACATTGGCAGTGGTCAATCAAAATTATCCAACAAAACAAATTTTCACAAATGAAACACCAGCGGAGCAGAGGAAAGGATGCTGCTCCTGAAAATGCAACCGTTTGAGGAGTCTATCTAGCGCTACCTCCTTAACATCATCGCCCGAAACCTCAAAATACAAAACCTTAACCTTCATCTCATTCCTGTGGTTAAACTCTTACCAGCATAGGTATACAGCAACAACACCTAGGCTCACCACGAGCCTAACAGATCTCGACATACATACAGTACTGTAAAGCTGCTTTGTTGTGCACTGCAAGGGGATATCAAAACACGCAAGGGTGGAATGTGTTGCTGAGACATAACACCGCAATACTGTACACTATCTACATTTTAATCTACTATGCAAGACAGGATGCACTCCGACCACGGTGTATATGGTAGTACAGTCTCCGAGGAATGCACTCCCAGTTTTAAGCATTCTGTTTCATGAAGATGATTCTGTGCAGTTGCATTGTGAACATAACAAAAAAATCTGTGTTACATTCACATGACTTTCTCTCTATCTCTGCAGCAAATTATTGTTAAAAAGGTGGTAATGCTAATCGAGAAAAAATTAGCAGAAATAGTCTTATTACTTGCTTCCTTTAAGTAGAAGCGAAATAAGGGAGTACCATAGGTTAAAGCGAAAGCCAAAAGCTGGTTGCTATGTGACTGAAGTTCCTTTGTTTGTATGGTCGGGAGTTGACAAATTCCTATATGAGAAAGTATGTTTTTTAAAGGTCAAATCAAAAAGCAAGGAATATCTCAAAAAGATCAACTCCACAAAAAAAATTTATATAACATAAATTGTGTGTTTTAACGTGCTCTACATCTTTTGTGTGGTAAGTTTTTGTCCATTTCTTGCAGTTTAGCAGTTATGCAAAATTCCTTAAAATTCATCCAGAATAAAGTACTCTTCAGGGGCTATTCCCAGAAAATTCAAGATATACATTTTATTTGTCAGGTAAATATCTTTAATATACAATATTTTAATCAAAATCGTCATCAAAATTTTCGAAAAAAGGGTAGTTTGGGGTGGGGGATGTTTCTCAAAATCTTCGTGTTGCATCCCTGGAAGATACTAAAACTTAAATACGAGGTTTGGTATTTTACCGATTTTTCGTTTTTGAGTTATCATGTTCACGTACAGACGGACACACACGGACCTTTTTCTAAAATCCTTGTTTTGGTTACAGGAGACCCTAAAACATATATTTCCGGTGAAATCTCGGTATCGAATTTTTGGGTGGAGTGCAATACGTTCTCTATACACTATTACATAGTACGTGTAGAGAAAGTAAAAAGACAAGAAAACTATTCCTATCGAAAGATGTAAATACCTATTTTGAGGGTACCTCTTATTACACCGACACTTTTTGGTAATTTTGCTAGGGCTTGCAATTTTTTATTTCAGTACAACATGATTATCTATCACTTAGAGAAGGCCTTGATATAATTTCTGGTATTACCTTTAATTAATGTACTGAATAAGCAAAAATTATTGTTACAAATAGGTATTATTTAAAAATATAAAAAATAAATAAAGGAATACTTCCCAAAATCATAGAAAAAGAATTAACAGCTGAGCGCTAAACTCGCAATATCATTCCATTACTTTATTGTATTGGTATTACTGCAATTGTGGTACAATTACGTGCAGTCACTGAATTTCAGGCAAAGTGTGCATCGATATGCCACAGTCTGCCATGCTGGCTGCAGCACAGAAAGCAATTTGAGCTTCAGACAAGCGCGGTGGCATGTAGGGTACACCGTGGCCAATCTTAACATTTCCAACCGTGCCTCTAAGATGAAACTACTTCAGCTCTAGACTCAGGTTACATAGAGCGGCGTCGTAACATTCGACACACCTCCTGCTTTCAACAACCCATTGCTAGCGACTAAAATGTAAAGCAGTGTTGAAAAATCTCATGTGTTCCATTCACATGACTTTCTCTACATCTCTGCAACAAATTATTTTTAAAAAGCTTATTCTTCTATTTACTTCATGTTAATCGAGAAAAAATTAGCAGAAATAGTCTTATTACTTGCTTCCTTGTAAGTAGAAGCGGAATAAGGGAGAACCATAGGTTAAATTGACAGTAAAATCTGGTAGCTATGTGACTTAAGTTCCTTTGTTTGTATGGGTAGAAGCTGACAAATTCCTTTAGCAGAAAAATGTATGTTTTTCAAAGGTGAAATCAAAAACAAGGAATAACTCAAAAACGACAAACTCCATGAAAGAAATGCATATAATATAAATTGTGTGTTTTAACCTGCTCTGCATTTTGTGTGCGGTAAGTTTTTGTCCATCTCTTACGGTTTAGCAGTTATTCAAAATTCCGTAAAATTCATCCAAAATAAAGAAGTCTTTAGAGGCTATTCCTAGAAAATTCAAGATATACATTTTATTTGTCAGGTAAATATCTTTAATATACGAAATTTTAATCAAAATCGTTAAAGCCATTTTTTAGAAAATCAAAATTTTCGAAAAAAAGTTCCATGTAAAGGGTAGTTTGGGGTGGGGAGATTTTTCTCAAAATCTTCATGTCGCATTCTGGAAGATACTAAACTTAAATACCACACGGACCTTTTTCTGATTTTTTTTTTTTTTTTTTTTTTTAAGGGGATCCTAAAACATATATTTCCAGTGAAATCTCGGTATCGAATGTATAGAGAAAGTAAAAACATTTCCCCGTCTAATTCAGAGATATTCTATTTACTATATTATTATTTTTGTTTCAATTTGACAATCTATTTACGGATGCATTTATAGATGATTCTGCAGAAAGAAAATAACATGTATGATAGTGTACGCCTACAATATCGGAATCCCCAAAACTTATTATGTAGAAAGTTTTTCGGAGCTATCATAAGCGTTTTCTACGTCTATTAATGAAATTACGTTCCAATATATTTTCCTACTCTCTTCTCGGTCAATATCAGAACTACCTGAAGAAATCAATGTTGTTCTAGCGTGTCAAGAATTTGATCTTATATCTTACATAAACTGTTTTCGAATATACTCTGAAACTGAAGAATTACACTAATCCCTCAGACAAATGTTTTCCTGGTACCTTGTTTTATAAATGTTGAGTGTGCATGACTTTCCATTCAGTTACGAGCTCTTCATCTCTAAGAAAGCAAGTAGATACACAAGCCAACAATTCTGTTCAATACCTACTTAATTCGATAAGAAGTCCAACTGTTTCTTCTCTTTTTTGAGAAAAAGAAATATTCAACTTCAAAAACACTGTAGAAAATATGTACTATATTAAATTTAGGATCCGATATGTCCATCTCCTTCATAGTCATTGTGTCATGCAAATTGTTGATTAACACTTTTTCGTTTAAAAAGTGCAAAGAAATTTCTTCAAGATATTAAATGCAGGTGAGCGGCAATGGTCATCAGCTGTTGGTTACTGAATTAGACCATGTGCAGCTACAAAGTAGAACAAACATAACTTAGGTTCTGTAATAAAAATAATTCTCTACTACATTAATATTTATCGTACTCAATTTTTGTTAAGATTGATAAAATAGGCCCGCCTGGATAGTGTGGTGGTAGCGCGTCTTCCTCGCGTTTAACAGGTCGCGACTTCGAATCTCGCTTAGGGTGAGTTACCCGGATAAGGTTTTATTCGGGGTTTTCCCTTATTCTGAGAAGACGAATGTCAAGTAACTTTAAGCTCTATGGACCTCGAGATCATTTGAGCATCATTTCATCAATTTCATTCATCGTCCGATATGACAAACCAGGCTAAAGGACGTTAAGCTACATAAAAAAATTTTTAAAATAGATTGGCATATAAAATTCTATATTGCATATCTAAGGTATTTATTACATTACATGTATTTCAGAACAAGTGGGCATACGTCATAAAACAATGAAATAATACGAGGGTAAAATATGTACATCAGCGCAAGGGCGTTGGACACTACTCGATTAGATAAAGCAGTTAATATACCAGCATTATAAGACTTTACATTCTGATAATAAAACACTAAACAATAAGAGACCAATCCTAAACCATGCCTCAAAAAGTCTATAATATTTAGAATAAATAATTCAAATATTAACTTCTATATCTATGATTGATTTACTGCAGATGCTTTCTTTGCGTTGTTATCGTGTAAATTCTTTCTTCCTTGTCCATGTTTTGGGATCTTAAACAGTGACATTAGTTGATTTCATGGCTCACAGTCATTTCGCTACTTCTATGGCCTCTTAACGAAGCTTTCCGATTTGATGTCCTGTCTTCTTTTCTCCATGCCGGCAAAAATTACTACAGCGGGGAAGCGTTCCACATCCGCCATAGATGGAAATAGCTTCTTGCCTTTTTACTTTTTCTAGCCCGCGTATACTATGCACATAGTGGATAGATAAGGTATTGTATTCCACCCAAAAATTCTATGTCGAGATTTCATCTCAAATATATGTTTAGGAGTTTCCTGAGTACGAAAACAGCATTTATAGAAAAGGTCCGTGTGTGTCTGTCTGTGTGTATGTGTGTGTCTGTGGGTAGCATAGCTCAAAAATGAAAAGACTAAACTTGGTATTTCAGTTTGGTATCTTCCAGAGATGCGACACGAAGATTTTGAGAAAAATCCCCTACTCCAAACTATTACATTGAGCTTTTTTCGAAATTTTTTATTTTCTCAAAAATGGCTCTAACGATTTTTATTAAAATATCATATATTGAATATATTTACCTGACAAATAAAATCTATATCTTGAATGTTTTGGGAATAGCCTCTTAAGACTACTTTATTCTGGATCAATTTTACGGAATTTTGCATAACTGCTAAACCGTAAAGGATGGACAAAAACGTATCACACAAAAAATGTAGAGCACATTAAAACACACAATTTATGTTATATAACTTTTTTTCGAGGAGTTGATCGTTTTTGAGATATTCCTTGATTTTGGTTTCAGGTTTAAAAAACTTGTACTTTTCTCATACAGGAATTTGTCAACTCGTGTCTATACAAACAAAGGAACTTTAGCCACCTAGTAACCAGCTTTTGACTTCACTTTAATCTATGATACTCCCATATGTTGTTTCTACTTACAAGGAAGCAAATAATAAGACTATTTCTGCTAATTTTTTCTCGATTAGCATGAAGTAAATAGAAGAATAAGCTTATTAAGAATAATTTGTTACACAAAAGTAGAGAAAGTCATGTAATTGGAACACATCAGTTTTTTTTATTACTTTCTCTATACGTACTATGTACATAGTGTATAGAGAAAGTATTAACCAGCTTTTGTCTATCACTTTAACCTATGGTACTCCCTTATTTGGCTTCTACTTACAAGGAAGCAAGTAATAAGACTAGTTCTGCTAATTTTTTCTCGATTAATATAAAGTAATCAGAAGCCTAAGTATTTTAACAACAATTTGTTGCAGAGATGTGGAGAAAGCCATGAGAATGGAACACATCAAATTTTATTTTTAATTAATACTTATTTGTAACAATAATGTTTGCTTATTCAGTACATTAATTAAAGGTAATACCAGAAATTATATCAATTCCTTATCTTAAGATCACGCATGTGATGTCATGTTGGACTGAAACAAAAAGTTGCATGCCCTAGCAAAATTACCAAAAATGTTGGTACCCTTAAAATAGGTATTTACATCTTTCGATGGGAAAAGTTTTCTTGTCTTTTTCTATCTCACGTTCACTACTAGGATTAGGCCCGTTCCGGCTCCACAAAACATGAGCCCAACGCTTTCAAGGACATCAAAGATCTCTTGCTTGGCAGTTCCTTGCTAGTCCTTACTCCCTCTGCTCATGTGCTCAAGCTATATTTGTTTCTGGTGAAATAGTTTGCTATATAAAGCTTCCACTTTTAGCTCTCTTATTTCTTCACTTTTAATCTTAGAATTTGGTGCAATCCTAAGGAGCCTCGTCTCTGTTTTCGAAATGTTATCTTATCTTATCTTTTCATTGGAACCCAAGTTTCACAGCTGTACAACATGGTGGGGATTACTATAACTCTGTAGAATTTTATTTTACTTTGTTTTTTAAAGTTCTTTTCTTTTTTCTACCTTTTTACTTTCTCTACACGTACTATATGCATAGTGTATAGAGAAGGTATTTCACTCCACCCAATTCGATACCGAGATTTCACCGGAAATATATGTTTTAGGGTCCCCTGTAACCAAAAAAAGCATTTTCACAAAAATGTCCGCGTGTGTGTGTCCGTGTGTCTGTAAACACGATAACTCAAAAACGAAAACCAAACTTGGTTTTTAAGTTAAGTATCTTCCAGGGGTGCGACACGAAGATTTTGAGATAAATCCCCCACCCCAAACTACCCTTTACATGGAACTTTTTTCGAATTTTTTTATTTTCTCAAAAATGGCTCTAACTATTTTTATTAAAATATCGTATATTAAATATATTTGCCTGACAAAATGCATATCTTGAATTTTCTGGGAATAGCCTTTGAAGACTACTTTATTCTTTACCACACAGAAAATGTTGAGCACATTAAAACACACAATTTATGTTATATACATTTTTTGTGGAGTTGATCGTTTTTTAGATATTCCTTGTTATAAGTTTCAGCTTTAAAAAGTTATACTTTTCTCATACAGGAATTTGTCAACTCCTGTCCATATAAACTTCTACTTATAAGGAAGCAAGTAATAAGACTATTTCTGCTATTTTTTCTCGATTAGCATGAAGTAAATGGAAGCATAAGCTTTTTAACAATAATTTATATGTAGAGAACGTCGTGTGAATGGATCACATCAGAGTTTTTCTGTTAGTTTGTAGCAGGTGCCGAAGGATGTTGTTAACCACGCAGAGAGTCATGAATGTGCAGTACTGTACTGCGGTAATTGCCGGAGATTGAGAAAGAGGGAGATGCCCACCCTCTCCCATAGGGTTGAGTCATCCCCTCCTGGCCTGTGGGATGCTGATGTGTAAGGAGGGTTGTATAGATCTCCATAGGGGAGGTTCCAGCACCCCCACCTCTTCCATTCAACTAAATTGAGTAGCACCAACGACCTGCAAATCTTTCTTCGCTCCCTGCAATTTAGCTCAGTTGTCTCTCTTTTCTAACTACCGTTGCTTTTTTTCAAACTCGTGTCCATTGAATGGGAGACGTTATTAGTTCATGCGCTGTAAAATGACTTGTCGCTCGCTGATTTTATTGATTCACTCTCTGCTCTCCTCTACCCTCCCTGCACCTTAGGGGAGGTCACAAAGCCAAGTAAGTATATTGGCAAGCGCGGCGAATTAATATAAACGTATTTTATCATCAGAAACAATTTTAGCCATCTGGGCTAAGGTGAAAAACAATCAACCTGTGACATACTGGGATGAAACGGTGCCTTTGAGAGAAAATCACGTTACGCTACCTATATAAATTCCTTAAATTAAGTTAACGATTCAAAATACACATAACTTCATTAAGTTGTTTATGATAGATAATGTTATAAAATGTGGTTATCTAATCTTGCAGTCAATGAAACAGTAAAAATAAATCGTTATTTAAAGTTTATTGCCTCTTTTACCCCATCACATTTAACGATATCACACACTAAGTCTACAAAAGTAACTTTAAACTTATTTGCATGTTCGTCAAAAACGATAGGTGGCAATGCTAGTAAACCTGTGGCTTAGCCTTTTTGATTATCAGTTCAAGAATTTTAGTTTTTAGAAAAGTTTAACGTTTTACATTTATCCACTCAAAAATTCGATGTCGAGATTTCACCGGAAATATATGTTTCAGGACCTCCTGAGTCAAAAAAAAAAAAAGAAGCATTTTCAGAAAAAGGTCCATCTGTGTGTCCGTGTGTCTGTGAACACGATAACTCAAAAACAAAAAGTCCTAAACACCAAACTTGGTATTTAAGTTCAGTATCTTCAAGGGATGCGACACGAAGATCGTATATTGAAGATATTTACCTCAGAAATTAAATGTATATCTTGAAATTTCTGGGAATAACATCTGAAGAGTACTTCATTCTGGATGAATTTTACGAAATTTTGTATAACTACTAAACAGTAAGAGATGGACAAAAACTTACTACACGAAAAATGCAGAGCACATTAAAACACACAATTTATGCTATTTACATTTTTATCGTGTAGTTGATCGTTTTTAACATATTCCTTGTTTTTGGTTTCAGCTTTGAAAAACATACTTTTCTCATACAGGAATTTGTCAACTCTTGTCCATATAAACAAAAGAACATCAGTCACATAGTAACCAGCTTTTGGCCATCACTTTAACCTATGGTACTCCCTTATTTAGCTTCTGCTTACAAGGAAGCAAGTAATAGGACTATTTCTGCTGATCTTTTCTGAATTAGCATGAAGTAAATAGAAGTATAAGCTTTTTAACAATAATTTGTTGCAGAAATATAGAGAAAGTCATGTGAATGGAACACATCAGATTTTTTTTTCTAATCACAGAATATGTGATCAAAGGTGAAATGCTCGGTATAACTTTTATAGCAGAAGTGTGTCACAGCTAAATATAATCAAAAGTGCTATATTACACTGTGAAAGGTTTTATCACGTCTATTTGATCGTATTTCTGTGACAAAGAAATGCGATTGAGTAATATAGCCACAATCAAGGACGTTCTCTGCTTTAATGCTGGCCCTGGTGGAAAAATTCTCACACAAACATATTGACTTTCCCTAAAGAAGTCTAAATTAACCCAGTGTTATGTGTTTATGGTGCTTTATAAGCTTTTGCAATAAAAAGTCTGATGTATTACATTCGCATGACTTTCTCTACATCTCTGCAACAAATTATTGTTAAAAAGCTTATGCTGCTATTTACTCCATGCTAATTGAGAAAAAATTAGCAGAAATAATCTTATTGTTTGCTTCCTTGTAAGTAGAAGCGAAATAAGAGAGTACCATAGGCTAAAGTGATAGTCAAAAGCTGGTTGCTATGTCACTGATGTTCCTTTGTGTGTATGGACAGAAGTAGACAAATTAGTGTATGAGAAAACTGTTAAGTTTTTTAAAGGTGAAACCAAAATTTAGGAATAACTCAAAAACGATCAACTCCTCGAAAAGCATGTATATTACATAAATTGTGTGTTTTAATGTGCTCTACATTTTTTGTGCGGTAAGTTTTTCTCCATCTTTAAGGGTTTAGTAGTTATTCAAAATTCCGTAAAATTCAACCAGAATAAAGTACTCCTTAGAGGATATTCCCAAAAAATTCAAGATATACATTTAATTTGTCAGTTTTATATCTTTAATATATGATATTTTTATCAAAATCATTAGAGCCAGATCAAAATTTTCGAAAAAAAAATCCATGTAAAGGGTAGTTTGGGGTGAGGGGAATTTTCTCAAAATCTTCGTGTCGTATCCCTGGAAGACACTAAACTTAAATACCAAGTTTGGTATTTTATCGACTTTTCGGTTTTGAGTTATCGTGTTCACACACACGGACACACACACACATGCATGTGGATCTTTTTCTGAAAATGTTTTTTTTTTTTTTAAACAAGGGACCCTAAAACATATATTTGCGGTGAAATTTCGGTATCGAATTTTTGGGTAGAGTGCAATACCTTCTCTATACACCATGTACATGGTACGTGTAGAGAAAGTAATAACATTTTAAGGACCTATGTGTTATGAGTGGCAGTGGCATCAAAACGCCTGGCAGCTCGGCTTCCCGCGTTTTATCTTCACAACCACGCTGTTTGCGATAGCGCGAGGAGGGGAGAGTAGTTACGGTGAAAAGCGCGGTACCAGCAGTTCCAAAAACATTGTGTATTTCTGAGTTTCAACATAACTCACAAAATTCTATGACCTGCAGTACATCAACTTCCATGTTACATAATTTTCTCAGTATTAAACGTATCTACTTATTGCTATTTCTCACTGTTGTTCCCAGATACTGTACACGTGCTATGTACATAGTGTATAGAGAAGGTATTGTGTATCCAAAAATTCGAAACCGTTTTGAGACGCCCTGAATCCAAAAAGGGAAAAAGGTCCGTGTTCGTGTGTGTGCGTGTGTGTGTGTGCAGCATAGCTCAAAAACGAAAAGTCCGTTAAATTCCAAAAATGGTATTTAAGTATGGTATCTTCCAAAGATGCGACACGAAGATTTTCAAGATGAGTCACCCACCTCCCACTACCCTTTACATGGGAATTTTTTTTTAAAAAATGTTGATTTTCTCAAAAATGGCTCTAACGATTTTGGTTAAAATGTCGTATATTAAAAATATGTACCTGACAAATAAAATGTATGTCTTTGAATTTTCTGGGAATAGCTTCTTGTATAACTGGCAAACCGTAAGACATAGACAACTGAACAGAAAATGTAGAGCTCGTTAAAACACACAATTTATGTTATATCCATTTTTTTCGTGGAGTGGATCGTTTTTAAGCTTTTCATTGTTATTGTTTTGGGCTTTAAAATACTTAAAAGTTTTCTCATATGGGAATATGCCAACTCCTGTCCATAGAAACAAAGGAACTTCAGTCACATAGCAACCAGCTTTTGACTAATACTTTAGCCTAAGTTACTCCCTTATTTCGCTTCTGTTTATCTACATGGAAGCAGGCGATAAGACTATTTCTGCTAATTTTTTTTTTCTCGATTAGTATGAAGTAAAACAATAATAATAATAATAATAATTTGTGGCAGAGATGTAGTGAAAGTCATATGGGTGCGAGGGTTAGATCTATTTCTACGCTGTGTTGTGTATTTAGTTGCACTATTTATAACTCAAGAACGGCTGAACCGATTTGGCTGAAAATCGGTGGGCAGGTTGCTTAGAACCAGGAGACGGACATAGGATACTTTTTATCCCGCTTCCGTGGGACGTGACATAAAACGTGGATATAACAAAATGCAACAGACAGCCAAACGCATTGTTGACTATGGTGTGTGTTTCGAGTTTCTATTAGCTTATTGTGCCGATATTATCATTAGCAATGCCGCGACCAAGACAATCGAATCTTTCCCGACAAAGGATTCGATACATTGCGAATGAAATTGCACGTGTAGAGCAACTATCAATTAAAGTTTTAAACTCCTTGGATGTGCCTGGCATACCACCGCACAATTTACGACTAAAGGTTGGCTCCGTAGTAATCATGCTTCGAAACATAAACCAAGCAAAACTGTGCAACAGAAGGCATTTGGTGGTAAGTAAATTGATGAACAATGTGATTTACGCGACGATACTCAAAGGAAAATTCGAAGGTGAGGAAGTTCCCATTCCGAGGATCCCGATGATCCCAACCGATTTGCCGTTTGAGTTTAAACGACTTCAATTTCCGATCCGTCTTGCATTCGCCAAGGCCAATCCTTGAAAGTTTGTGGTCTGAATCTAGAAAATCCATGTTTTTCCCATGATGTGGCATGTGCACGGGTCGGAAGACCATCTGCGTTATTTGTTCTTGCGCCTGATAATAAAACAAGAAATGTCGTCTATCACAAGGTGCTTCACTGAAGAGTGCAACCCATGCACCAAAATACACGGCCAATAAATAATCATTAAAATACTTGATTTTTTGTATTTATATTTATTATCCTAATAAAAAATTGAACTTAATAAAATCCAAAATCTGCTCATTTATTGCTTCTAAGGCGGAAGAAAGTTCGCCGGGTCAGCTAGTTGGTAATAAAACTGCTTTGTCTAGAATGTTGATAAAATTATTATTTATTCAAAATACACAAGTGTATTGTTATGCAGCCAGTAGTTTGATGTTTCTCGCGATAACAAAATTATGTGATGAGTTCCATTCATATGACTTTCTCTACCGATTTTATAACAAACTATTGAAACAAAATATTATTGTTTTACCTATATATGCTAAGCGATATAAACATTAGCAGAATTTAGTCTTATTTACTTTCTTTTAAGTAGCATAAGTTAAGGTAAATAAGGGTAATTAAGCTAAAACTACATTTAAAATATTTAAAAGTTGGTCTTTATGTGAAAAATTTAAATTCGCTTCTCTTTGCATGGCCAGGGTTAAAACCAAAGAGACATGAAACAAAAAATGCTTTCACGTTTTAGAAAAGTTTAAATAGTTTAAATTTGAAACCAACAACAATGAAACGGTTATCTCTACAAAATATAAAAAATGGATGTCCATTCACATCACTTTCTCCACATCTCTGCAACAAATTATTGTTAAAAAGTTAATAGTTCTATTTACTTCATGATAATCAAGAAAACATTAGCAGGAATAGTCTTATTACTTATTCCTTGGAAGTAGAAGCGAAATAAGGGAGTACTATAAGTTAAAGTGACAGTCAAAAGCTGGTTGCTCTGTGACTGAAGTTCCTTTGTTTGTATGGACAGCATTTCACAAATTCCTGTATGAGAAAAGCGTAAGTTTTTAAAGATGAAACAAAAAATACGGAATATTTACAAAATGATCAACTCTACGACAAAAATGTATATAATATAAATTGTGTGTTTTAACGTGCTCTACATTTGTTGTGTGGTAAGTTTTTGTCCAACTCTTAAGGTTTAGCAGCTATGCAAAATTCCGTAAAATTCATCCTGAGTAAAGTAGTCCTAAGAGGTCATTCCCAGAAAATTCAAGATATGCATTTTATTTGTCCGGTAAATATCTTTAATACACGATATTTTAATCAAAATCGTTAGATCCATTTTTAAGAAAATCAAAATTTTCCAAAAAGGTTCCATGTAAAGGTTATTTTGGCGTGGAGATATTTTTTTCAAAATCTACGTGTCGCATCCCTGGAAGATATTAAACTTCAATGCCAAGTTTGGTATTTTAACGACTTTTGAGTTATCATTTTCACACACACATGGACACACACTCTGAAAATGCTTTTTTTTTTTTTTTTTTTTTTTTTTTTTTTTTTTTTTTTTTTTTTTTTTTTTTTTTTTTTAGTGATACAGGGGACCCTAAAACGTATATTTTCGGTGAAATCTCGGTATCGAATTTTTGGGTCGAATGCAATACCTTCTCTATAAACAATGGACATAGTACGTGTAAATAAAGTAGATATTAACATACACACATACAATTAAACATTTTATAAATGAAACTTTTGGAATGAGATATCCCATTTTAACCTCAATTTAAGGGGGGGGGGGGACAGAAAGTTATACCAGTTGATTCATTCACTTGCATTCCTTTTCCATGCTGCTATGTTTTAAACAACAGGATAATTATAAAGTTTGCTAAGCAGTCTGGAGACTTGATTCACTCTTGCACCATTGTTAAAAATTAAGTGTGTTTAAAAATTACACAGTATCGTGAATAAGGGGGGGGCCTTGTTTGTCTTCATGGAGTTGTTAAATATTACATGTATGCCATAGGGTGGTGGGGTTTGTTGAATAGGGTAGGAGGGGACTCGGAACAATGCTCGATGCACGTCTGTCCATTAGTTTCTTATACTCTCCCCCGTTCCTGGGTTCCAGTGAAATAAAAGTCTTATCACTCATGTTATATTTCCAGTGTTGTAAGACAGCCGTTTTATTATTTACCTGCTGTCAATGTAATACCCCCGCCACTGAATCCCTGCACTTGTCAGTCAGGAATTAAATTGGTACATTCACTAGAAACAAATGAAAAGCTTTAATCGTTTGACTTTCTGAACCAATCACAAAGAAGCATTCCGGTCGGTCGGTCAGACAACGGAAACGCATCTAGATGCCGCACCGTTGCAATATCTGGCTATTTCCAACCACGTGCTCAGTTTATGAACTCCAACACGTGCGTTGAGTTGTTCTGTACAAGATACGTATTATTTGTTGATAGTGTTTTGGTGTTTGAGGGAACATAACAAGACTTTCACAATTATAGAGGTGGATAGACTTTTACGGGAAGGTGTGACGAGAGTGGACGCGGCTACATGGAAGAAGAAAGTGAGTCATGTTCACAAAATAATACGAAAAGCACAGGAATTAGACGGAATCATCAGTGAATGTAAACCACTAATGATATGTCTTGGTGACAATGTGGGTGACAATGACGATGATCCTTTCCAGAATGATGACGGACACTTGGATGGAATTGAGTCATTAAAATTTTAAACTGGTGAAAATCATTTTGTTATACCTTTCTCACATTGTAACGCGCTATTTTGCATTAATCTGTTCTATATTGTCGTAAATACCTAATGTATGCTACATGCGTACAGTATCACTGTTATTTTAAATTAACATCAATAATAAGGAGTTAGTTTCATTATTCATCGGTATTCATTTACTATTTTCACTGTTTATATTCGTCGTTATATGCACACGATAGAGACATTTTTAATCAGCTGTTGTGTCCTAGTTACTCTGGCAACGCCGCAAAGGCAGCATGGCCAACCTTACGCGAAACCACCCGAACTGACAAGAGCAAGGATTCAGCGGCGGGGGTATAGGTAATTAACCAAATATGAATGTGAAATTTTATTTTGGGCAAATTATACAAATAATTGGAATTTTGATATATAAAATTACCCAACAACTTCTTCTAATGCTTACTCTTTATTGCATAAAAAAAGATGATATGTTACACTTACATGACTTTCTCTAGCCGTTCCTCAAATAGATTATTCTTCTTTCTACGTCATGCTAATCGATATAAGCATTAATAGAATGGCCGTATTACTTAGTTCCTTATAAGTAGAAGATCTCTAAGGGAATTCATCAGACTAAAGCGATAGTAAAATGTTTTAAAAGCTGTTGTTGTGCGATTGTCATTGCAAATCGCTTCCTGTTTGGACAGGAGTAGAACAAAAGAAACACGGACACTTTCTGTCTGAGAAAAGTATAAATACTTTACGATTGAAATAAATAACATGGAATATCTGGGAACGGTTACCTCAACAACAAAATTGTGTGTTTTGACGAGATCTACATTTTTGTGAAATAAGTTTTTCTCTAGATAACTCTGACGGTTTACCAGTTATGCAAAAGTCATTCAGTATGGAGAGGACTTCATAGGCTATAAATTCAAGATATTCATTTTATTTGATATGTAAATATATTTAATATACCTACGGTATTTTAATCAAAATCGTTAGAGCCACTTTCGAGAAAATAAAAATTTTAGAAACATTTTCCAGTAAAGGGTAGTTTGGGGTGGGGCATTTTCTTAATAGTTAAATATCAATTTTAATGTTTAACGAATTTTCGTTTTTGAGTCCACAGGCACACATACACGGACGTTTTTCTGAAAATACTTTTTTTGGTTACAGGGGAAACATATTTTTCCGGTGAAATCTCGGTATCGAATTTTTTGGTGGAGTGCAATACCTTCTCTATACACTATGTACATAGTGAGTATAGAGAAAGTTAAAAGGTGTTGTTATATACATTGCCATAGCAATAATTGAGTGGCAATGATAGGAAGCTTATCCAACAAATTTCAGAACAGATTATACTAATTAACCATGTGCCAACAAAAATATATAGAGAAAACGAGTTTGTATTCCATATTTATCACCTTTCCTCTACCTAGTTCCTAACAAACAATAGCAACTTCTTATATCTTCATAAAATTAGAAAGGCTCACAAATCATTGCCATGACATCTTGTGGCGACGAAAACCAAATAACGTATCATCTCCATGCACAATGCTGAACAAGCTTAGACCCAAATTCATAGTGCAACAGTTTACACTACGCCATCACAGACAATCATACTTCATTTTTTACTGATTCAGCCAGGTTTTAAAGTTAGAAAATAAAACAATGTTGGAAGATGCATAAATCAGAATTTACAGTTGTGCAAAATTCGAGTAGAACATTTTTATATATCGTAATATTAATGAGGTTTTAAGAATGAAATATCCATATATTCAATTATTATTACATTGGCTTTCTTACATATGATCCATACATTCAATATCGTATCGTAAACTTCTTTGCATATTTTGCATTGCATTTTATTATATAACACATTAGGGTTATCAATGCCATGTCTATTTAAATTCCTACAACACAAGAATAGTACATGTGTAAGCGGACAGTGTTAGGTAATGCTAGAGTTTCTGCTTAAGTATAGGATATCGACTGTCAAAGCCTATACATTAAGGAGGCATGGAATCTCGGCGGACTGAGGGAAACTACGATTGGTCAACTCATGAAATTTGAATCCAGGATCTTCAGAATGTTGGCCATAGACGTTACCGTTTTTGGATTCTTGGGGACCCACAACATATATTTCCGGTGAAATCTCGGGAGTCGAATTTTTGGGTGCAGTACAATACCTTCTCTATACTCTATGTACATAGTACCTATGTGTAGAGAAAGTAACAAATGAAGACCGCTCTCTTTGACGAATGAGATGATATTGTTATACCTCTGAAGGCGAGGCGCTGAGCAGTATAGCGCCTGGAACGTCGCTACAGGCAACAGCAGGAGAATGCCAGGTCAGCATGCGTGAGGAGGCATCAGCAAAAATATGAGAACTTCCTCTGAACTCAGTTCCTTACAGTTCATCTGCCATTCCCATGCTACCTTCAGATTCTTTTCTTGTCACTTCTAAAACATAATGAACAGATGAAGTTTAAGTCGATGAGGAAAATGTAGTGGTGGGAAAAGTAGTTCTTTTTGTTTCTGTTGCAGCCACGAAACAGCTTCGAAATAAGTTTCCTGCAACAGAAATTTACTAATCTGTTTCGCCGCATTGCTCAGCTGTAAAAATGTTGCATGTCGTAGCACCAATTGTTATTGAGATAAATGCAATCCATCGATAAAATCACAATGCCCCAAATGCAACCGCTCACTATTTTCTATTCACTCTTAGGTTGGATCCGCACCAAAATAGATCCACGTGGCCAGTGCACCGCGGTACAACATAGTAGTAATGCGCGCAAGAGTGTAATCCCATGCTAACAATTTAAATTACAGAATAAATTTATTCTTAAACGGTATAATATTGTAAACAAATCCTAAGAGTTAAATTGACGTCATTTAACTTATTGGAATAAGGGCTCTGTTCGTTTTAATTACAGTATGCCACGTGTTCGCGCCACGTGGTCGTAAAAATATGACAATATTTCAGACGCGAATGGCGGAAGTTACATTATAACGGTGCATTGGTCGCCTGGATTTTGTTTTTGCGAGGAGCAACCTAAGGCTTTAGGTGTACTGAAGAGGAAATTATCAAATTGCGGAGGCAAAACATTGTTGCGCGTTAACGAGACGGAATAAGTTTGTTTAGTACATTCGAATTTCGCGATATCAGACCACGTGCTACAAGCTACAAAGACGCACCTTGCGGTAAACTTTGGAAGCAATGACAAAATATTTACGTTGTGGAACACAACAACCGCAGCTTAGTAACTGTTGCAATAAGTGAAACAACTATTCTGGCGTTGCTGTTATTGTTGCGTGAGTCTGTTGTGGGGAAGAAAGAATACATTTTCCAGAAGTGCTTTATGAAACAGTTTTAGTGGTGAAACTGTTTCAAAATAACTGTTGTGTTATTTTTGTCCCATCGCTAGGAAAATGGTCACGTCAATCAACTATTTTCGCCCTTGTTTCCTAACCGTTTGTAGACGAAATATGAGTTTGATAAACCATTTTCATCGTTCATATAATCGTTTATTTAGAGAAGAGTTGTTACAAATTAAATGATAAACTCCTAATCATTTACATACAAATTATTTAATTGACGAGTCGTCTTCCGTGGTGTAATTGTTACCATGCTAACTTCCTTCATATACCCCAAGTCGCACGTTCAAACCCGACGGAGGACGATTTACGGCACGTAAAAGAACCTCAAGCCTGATAGAGAGGCCTCTGAGCAAAATTAAGCGGTCTTTCACGCCCAATTTAGAATGGAACGCTGAGAAACAGAGCAGCCAAAGAGCGTCCATAAATAACACGACATTTACATTTTTCTTCATCCATGATTTTCGCCCTTAACTCAAGCGTTTATTTAGAGAGGATTACACATTCCAACTAATTGGCGGGATCCCAAACGTTTTCAGACAAGACGCATTTATCAATGTCTTTCGCTCTTGATATAGGCGTTTATTTGGAAAGTGGTTGCTAAAAATCCCAATTAAATTATATTCCAGTAATTTCTGTTTTAAGAATATTTTTATCAGAATTGGCAGCTAATTACTTTCTCTACACGTACTATATACAGTGTATAGAGAAGGTATTGCACTCCACCAAAAACACCGATACCGAGATTTCACCGGAAATATATGTTTTAGGGTCCCCTGTATCCAAAAAAACAGTATTTCCCGAAAAAGGTCCGTGCGCGCGCGCGTGCGTGTGTGTGTGTGTGTCAGTGTGTCTGTGAACACAATAACTCAAAAACGAAAAGTTGGGAAAATACCAAACTTGGTACTTAAGTTTAATATATTCCAGGGATGCGACACGAAGGTTTAGAGAAAAATCCCCCCACCCCGAACTACCCTTTACATGAATTTTTTTTTCAAAAATTTTAATTTTCCTAAAAATGGCTCTAAAGATTTTGATTAAAATGTGGTATATTAAAGATATTTACCTGACAAATAAAATGTTTATTTTGAATTTTCTGGGAATAGCCTCTGAAGACTACTTTATTCTGGATGAATTTTACGGAGTTTTGTGTAACTGGTACACCGTAAGAGATAGACAGAAACTTACCACAAAAAAGTACAGAGCACATTAAAACACACAATTTATGTTATATACATTTGTTTCGTGCAGTTGGTCGTTTTTTAGATATTCCTTGTTTTTTGTTTCAGCCTTAAAAAACAAACAAATGAACCTCAGAAACCATCTTTTGCTTTCACTTTAACCTATGTTACTCCCTTATTTCGCTTCTACTTAGAGGGGAGCAAGTAATAAGAATATTTCTGCTATTTTTTTCTAACTTAGCATGAAGTAAATAGAAGCTTAAACTTTTTAACAAAAATTTGTTGCAGAGATATAAATAAATTCATGTGAATGGATTACATCAGGTTTTTTTCTATTAAATTAAAAAAAAAAAAGGTGTAATGTGTTCCATTCACAAGACTTTATTTATTCTGCAATAAATTATTCTTACAAAGCGTATTCTTCCCTCTACCTAGTTCATGCTAATCACAATAAACACTAGAAATAGTTTTATTACGTAGCTCCTTTAAGTTTTTGTCTATTGCTTATGTTTTTCAATTATGAAAAAATTATCACTTTTATATATATATATAGAACTCGCCATAACGTTAGCTGTTTGCTCGTGATGTGGATTTCTTTGGGATCCTTTCGTTGAACTGCAACAATGGACTCTAGCTCTGTTAATTGCGGCACACAAAATGATTTCTCTTGAGGTGTCGCCGCCATTTCACTACAGACATACAACAAACAACAGCGCCAATGCGGCCGTGATTGGAACTTCTACCCCCCGTGCTATTTCAATTGTAAACTTTTCTCTCTCTATGAAGGTTGGAATCATGCTTCTATCTTTTGTAGTTTGGAAGCAATAACAATTTTAAATATGTTCTTTCTTTTTGAATAGCCCTGTATATACATGATTGGCCACGTAAATGTCTGTAATATATGGATAGCATTTTAATGAAAATCGTTTGAGCCGTTTTCTATAAAAACGAAAATTTCGAAAGTTCTCATGTAAAGGTTAGTACATGAGAATTCTTGTGAAAATCTTGGTATCGCATCTTGAAATACACTAAACTTAAATACCAAGTTTGGTATTTAATATGTATTTCCAGTGAAATCTCTCCATTGAATTTTTTGTGAAATGGAATACCATCTCTGTTTACTAGTATGTAGGTACATAGTACTAAGTATATAAATAAAGTAAAAATAGTGTACGACATCAATATAGGAGCATTTCTTATGTCGTATCAAAAAATGATTATGAATAAAAAAAAATCTCGGTGACATTTTACAAAGATCGTTAAAAGTTTTCGTAATCTATAACTTTTACGTTGTGAATATATCGTATATAGAAGTCAAAATAAACTGAAAAAGGGATTTTGGATTTTCACATTTTCATTACCTTTAAAAAAAAAGTTTTGAAAAATGTGTGTCTTTTCTCGTTAACCAGGGTTTTATTTCACTTCTTCGTCGGAAGGTTTTATTTGCTTGCCTGAGTGGTTAACGCCGGGCGTTAATTAATGCAAATCAAGATGGCACGAAATCACTCCAAGCCAAGGTCAAGCCTGTCTCTTCAGCTCTTTTTACCTTGTACCCAGCGTTAAGCTGAGGGCCAAATGACCCACCTCTGTCCACGGCCAAAAATGAATATGGTGTTGAATGACCAAGAGATAGACATTGCACTATGAAGAAAAGAAAAAAAAAATCTATGTTCCGTTCACATGGCTTTGTATAGAAACTATTGTTACAAAAGATTATTCCTTTTATTTACATCATGCTAATCGAGATAGACAGTAGCAGAAATTGTCTTATTACTCTTGCTTCCTTGTAAGTAGAAGCGAAATAAGGGAGTACCATAGGTTAAAGCTGGTTGCTATGTCACTGAAGTTCCTTTGTTTGTATGGACCGCAGTTGACAAATTCCTGTATGAGAAAAGTATAAGTTTTTCATAGCAGAAACCAAAAATAAGGAATGTCTCAAAAACGAGGAACTCCACGAAAAAAGTGTATATAACAAAAATTGTGTGCTTTAACGTGTTCTACATTTTTTGTGTGGTAAGTTTTTGTCCATCTGTTACGGTTTAGCAGTTATTAAAAATTCAGTAAAATTCATTCAGAATAAACTACTCTTCAGAGGCTATTCCCAGAAAATTCAAGATATACATTTTATTTGTCAGGTAAATATCTTTAATATACGATATTTTAATCAAAATCGTTAGAGCCATTTTTGAGGAAATCAAAAATTTCGAAAAAAAGTTCCATGTAAATGGTAGTTGGGTGTGTGTGGGATTTTCTTGAAAATCTTCGTGTCGCATTCTTGAAAGATACTAAACTTAAATACCAAGTTTCGTTATTTACTGACTTTTCGTTTTTGAGTTATCGTGTTCACGGACACACACACACACACACAGACACATGGACATGTTTCTAAAAATACTTTTTCTGGATTCAGGGAGACCCAAAACATGTATTTCCGGTGAAATCTTGGTACCGATTTTTTAGGTGCAATACAATATCTTCTCTATACACAATGTACCTACATAGTGCGTATAGAGAAAGTAAAAAAAAAAAAAAAAACTGAAACACCTGAGACAAATTTGCCATCTACGATTGCCTGTATTTTAATAGTTTCATTCATTATCTACTAACAGCAGATATCACATAATGTGTGGAAAAGCATTTGATAACAGAAACTAAATTGATCATAAAGGCGTTGATTCTAAAATTCTTTGTAAATGGACTCTCGCATTTGTTACGTTTTGCCGGTTGCACTGTACGAATATCCATGAAGAATATATTAAAAGCCTTCATGGGAAACCCAAGTACTAGAGTGATTTTAGAAGCCAAGATTTTTTAATTTTTACTTGCTCTACACGTGCTATGTTCATAGTGTATACAGAGAAGGTGTTTCGTTCCACCCAAAAACTCGATACCGAAATTTCAGCGGAAATACATGTTTTGGGTCCCCCTGAATTAAATAAAAAACATTTTTAGAAAAAGGTCCATGTGTGTGACTGTGGACAGCATAGCTCAAAAACGAAAAGACCGTTGAATACCAAACGTGGTATTTAAGTTTGGTATCTTCCAAGGATTCGACACGAAGTTTTTCAAGAAAATCCCCCCACTCCCAACTAACCTTTACATGGAACTTTTTTCGAACAGTTTGATTTTCTTAACAATGGCTCTAACGATTTTGATTGAAATAGCGTAATTTAAAGATATGTACCTGACAAATAAAATGTATATCTTGACTTTTCTGGGAATAGTCTCTGAAGACTAGTTTATTCTAGGTAAATTTTACGGAATTTTACACAACCGCTAAACCGTGAGGGATGAACAAAAACTTACCACACACAAAATGAATAGCCGTTAAAACACACAATTTATGTAATATAATTTTTTTTCGTGGAGTTTATCGTTTTTGGGACATTCCTTGTTATTAGTTTCAGCTTTGAAAAACATACTTTTCTCAAACAGGAATTTGTCAACTCCTGTCCATACAAAGAAAGGAACTTAAGTCACAGAGCAACCAGCTTTTGGCTTTCACTTTAACCTATGGTACTCCCTTATTTCGCTTCTACTTACAAGGAAGCAATCGTGGTGTAGAGAAAGTCATGTGAATGGAACACGTCAGATTTTGTTAAGACTTGGTTTTCGAAAGCACTCGCTATTCTTAAACCTAGCGGAAGTGTTCTTTTCCTAAACTTTCATCCAGGAGGGAGCTTCCCTTTAGGAATCTTAGATGTCCAAGGGGAGGCCTCAAGAAAAATGAATAAATACATATTAATGGCTTGATGCACGAACGTGCTGTATGTCAGTTTTAGCCGGCCTTGCCCAGGGCAGTGTGCTGTCGAGAGAAATCTCGTTCTATAACATGGATGTAGGATAGATAAGTCAGACAGAAAAATTCAACGCCATAACCGGGATTTTTTTTTTAATTTTATTTCCATTTATAGATAAAATAACATAATTTTTAGAATAAAAAAAATCTGGTGTGCTCCATTCACATGACTTTCTCTATATCTCTGTAACTAATTATTGTTAATAAGCTTATTCTTTTATTTATTTCATGCTAATCGGGTAAAAATTAGCAGAAGCCTCATACTTGCTTCCTTGTAAGTAGAATAGAAATAAGGGAGTACCCTAGGTTAAAGTTCTAGTCAAAAGTTCTTTGCTATGTCATTGAAATTCCTTTATTTGTAGTTGACAAACTCCTGTATGAAAACAGTGTAAGTTTTTTAAAGCTGAAACAAAAAACAAGGAATATCTAATAAACAATCAACTCCACGAAAAAAATGTATATGATATAAATTGTGTGTTTTAATGTGTTCTACATTTTTTTTTGTGTGGTAAGTTTTTGTCTATCTCTTACGGTTTAGCAAAATTCCGTAAAATTCACTCAGAATAAAGTAGTCTTAAGAGGCTATTCCCAGAAAATTCAAGATATACACTTTGTCAGGTAAATATCTTTAATATACGATATTTTAATCAAAATCCTTATTCATTTTTTAGTTAATCAAAATTTTCGAAAAAAGTTCCATGTAAAAGGTAGTTGGGAGTGGGGGGATTTTCTTGAAAGTCTTTGTGTCGCATCCTTGGAAGATACCAAACTTAAATACGAAGTTTGATTTTTAACGGACTTTTTGTTTTTGAGCTATGCTGTACACACACACACGCGGACATTTTGCTAAAAATGATTTTTTTGGATTCAGGAGGTCTCAAAACATGTATTTCCAGTGAAATCTCGGTATCGAATTTTTGGGTGCATTACAGTACCTTCTCTATACACTATGTACATAGCACGTATAGAGAAAGTAACAGGGATATAAAAATGATCCGTTGCCCTCCATGTTTCCCTGATTTGAATGTTCCATCCCCAGTGGTAGAAACAACGACACTGGAAGTCTGGTGATGATATTGCTGTTAGAGCTAGGTGATGTGGATTCTCCTTGCTGTACAGAATAGAAGCACAAAACATTAATCGTAAGCTACCTTAAGCAAGACTTTGATTCTCGCTCCTTGTCACATATGGAGACTGGCAATCTGTGCCGCGCACCGTTTAACCATGGGAAACGTTAATTTAGGCAAGTGTAGACGCTCTTTTCTCCAGCCTTTTGAAACTGACGACGTTCTTAATTGACTCTGCAAACACAAAATACTGGTACCCCATGGCAAACCATATTTGTAGAAATTCATATTTTGCGCCACTAGATTGCAACTGGAGAAATAGGCCATATAGTTCTGTACGCATCTGCGTTGGGAACAGTTTTTACTTTCTCTAGCCCTATATGTACAATGTACTTAGGGATAGAGAAGGTATTGTAATGCACCCAAAAATTCGATACCGAGATTTCACCGGAAATATATGTTTTGGGGTCCCCTGAGTCCGAAAAAAACATTTTTAAAAAAGGGCCCATGTGTGTGTGTGTGTGTGTGTGTCTGTGGACAGCATGGCCCCAAAACGAAAATACCATTAAATACCAAATTTGGTATTCATCTTCCAAGGATGCGATACGAAGATTTTCAAAAAAATTCCCCCACCACAAACTACCCTTTACATGGAAAAAGTTTAGAAATTTTTGATTTTCTTAAAAATGGCTCTAACGATTTTGATTAAAATCCCGTATATTACAGCTATTTATGTCCGAAATAAAATGTATATTTCGAATTTTTTGCGAATAGCCACTGAAGACCTCTTTATTCTGGATGAGCTTTGCTTAATTTGGCATAGCTAGTAAAGCGTAAGAGATAGACAAAAACTAACGGCACAAAAAATGTAGGTCTGGTTAAAATACACAAGTTATATCATATACATGTTTTTCATGGAGCTTACCGTTTCCGAGATATTCCTTGTTATTAGTTTCAGTTGTGAAGTACTTACATTTTTCTCAGACGGGAGTGTCCGTTTTTCTTTTGTTCTACTCCTGGCAAAGCCAAGATTTGCAATGATAATCGCTTAACTACAGATTTTAAAACATTTGACTATTACTTTAGCCTAGTGTATTCCCTTAGTTCCAGTGTACTTATAAAGAACTAGTAATACAATTCTGTTAATGTTTATCTCGGTTAGCATGGTGTTGAAAGAAGAATTATGTTTTGTAAGAAGTTTGTTTGTAGAGTGGCTAGAGAAAGTCATGTGAGTGTAACACATAAGATTTTTCAAATACTCTTGTTGTCCAGTTGGACTTGCACACATTGGGTGAGTCGAAGCCTCGGTGTGATGGGGATTTGAACCACAGATCTTTTGGTCTCTAGCCGGTTGCTCTACTCGGACTCTATCTATTCAAGTAGGAGTGATTAGTACCTTAGCTTAAATGATACCTAACAGCCTCTACGTATTGATTTACAAGATAAACGTAACATAATTGTAATTCTCTTTTCTTATGCCGAAAATATGAGTTTATAGTAAACTAGAAATACTTCTTAAACTACATATTTACAAACGATTTTGTTCAAAGCTTGGGAGTAACCATTAATTTAATGTTCCATTAAATTGTTTCATATTCAGCATAGATTCTGAACGGAGAACGTTTCTTTATTCCTCTCTTTACTAATATACAGGGACAAATATTATGAAGAATAATTTCGTCTTCCTTTTGGTTTTTAATTATGCTGTATACTGAGATTATAGCGCAGAGTAATGTATAGAAAACTGCTGAATTTCTTTCTTCTTACTTTCCTACATGCACTAAGTGCACTGTATAGAGAAGGTATTGCACTCCACCCAAAAATTCGATACCGAGATTTCACCGGCGATACATGTTTTGGATCCCCCGAAAAGACCGGTAAATACACAACTTGGTATTTAAGTTTGATATCTTTCAAGGATGCGACACGAAGATTTTCACCAAAATCTCCTCACCCCAAACTACCTTTTACATGAGACATTAGTCGAAAAGGTTTATTTTTTCAAAAATGGCTCTAACGATTTTGATTAAAATACTTTATGTGTAAGATATTTTTATGATAAACTAAATGTATATCTTGAGTTTTCTGGGAATAGCCTCTGAAGACCTCTTCATTCTGAAAGACTTTTATATAACTGGCAAACCGTAAGAGATGTACAAACACTTACTATACAAAAATGTAGATCTCATTAAAACACACAATTTATGTCATATACTTTTGGGGGAGATATTCCAGATTATTGGTATTTTTAGCCACTTTCTTTTCCAACGGGAAGCCATATTTCAATTGTTTCACATAGCTACCGGCTTTTAAAGCACGAGACTATCGCATACTGTGCATGTTTTTATTTCCCTTCTACCTACAAGAAAGCTAGTAATAAGATTAATTCTGCTTATGTTTATCTTGATTAGCATGATGTAGAGAATAGATTAATTTTTAAATAAAATGTTTGTTTACTGAAAAACTAGAGGACATGATGTGAATGGGGAGCACATTAGATTTTTCCCTTCTACTTACAAGGAACGAAGTAGAAAGGGCAATTTCTGCTAAACCAATATGATATATGTGTTTTTTTGAGATATACATTTTTTGTTAGCAAGTTTTTGTAGGTATATATTTTACGGTTTACCAGTTATATAAAAGTCATGCAGAATAAACAGGTCTTCAGAGACTATTCCCAGAAAACTCAAGACATACATCGTTTGTCATAAAAAACACGTGTTTTCATATGTATATTCATATCTACAAAACGTCTATACAAATGGCCTACTATATAAACAATGTCAATCGTCTGCCTCCAATTCTTCCACACCTGACAGTCCATCGTCTTCGCTCACGTCATTGTCATCATCAACGCTATCACTTTCAGCACCATTATCCTGGATTAGAATTCTTTTTGATTTTCTTCAATTCTTTTAATGCTTTTCAATGTTCTCAACATGTTGACATACTTTTCCCATTGTGGCCTGCCAATTTCTGCAATTCGCTGGCGACACAACTGTTCCACATTTTTTAATTTAAGAGTGACATATTAAGTTTTATTTTTCTTTCGTTCTTATCTTTGAGAACCCTGGAAACGAACTTAGTGAAATATCAGTTGCCTTGGCTACTCTTTCATTCACTTCCTACAGTCTTTTGAAGAACTCGGGGAACATACATTTTCTTCCTTCATCTCCGCCTCTTGTTTCATGAAGTCAAGGACATTTGCAATTATTTCTCTGCTCTGACTTAGTAATACCTTGCCACTTAACTTTGAAAACGTAGGCGCCATGGCTAAAAAATAAAAGAAATACATATTTACTGCCCACTTAGAATAGAAACTTATACGGAACACTTTCGATACAGACTGTACAAAGTTTGCTGTGACTTTAAGTAAGCAAAGTATCGTAGCACAAACTATGATAAGCTAGGCTCGGTAGCTGGGTTGGCTGTCAGGGTCAGGATTCCAGCAGTTTTGCGCCGGCAATAAGTGTGGCACCATCTCGCTCGTACTATGGCCTATGTACTTCCAGTTCCTGTAGGCCCTTCCGTCTGACAGCTCCTAAGCGCGCCTTTAAAACCTCCAGTGTACTTTTTATTTTGGGGCTTAGGATGGGGACCAGTTCTGGAAGGTCTTTATCTTGGCAAAAATAATTTGTTGGAATCCGTTTTAGCTTTTTTATTTTCTCTAGCGTGTATGTACATTTACATAGAGAAGGTATTGTATTCTACCCAAAAAGTCCACACCTAAATTTCACCCGAAATAAGGGTTTTTCAGACCTCCTGCATAAAAATTTTGGAAGCATGACCGCGCGGCGAGGGTGCCAGCTCAAAAACACGTTTAATATCTCTCAAGGATGCAACACGAAGATTTTCAAGAAAATTCCCCCATCCTCAATTACCCTTTACATGAATGTTTTATTTTCTTAAAAATGGCTAACAATTTTGATTAAAATGCTCTATGTTTTAAATATTTTAATAACAAACGAAATGTATATCTTGAATTTTATGGGAATAGCTTCTGAAGACCTCTCATTCTGGATGACTTTTGTATAACTCCTAAACTGTAGCGATAGGCAAAAATTCACTTTAGAGTGTAGATCTCATTAAAAGACATAATTTATGTAACGTACAATTTTTTGTAGAATTGATAGTTTCCGAGATATTCCTTGTTATTGGTTTCATTTTAAGCTACTTAAAAGTTTTCTCAAGCGGGAAGTCAATTTTAGTTTAATCCCTCTTGTTTTACTCCCGGGAATGAAAAAAGAATATTATTTCAATTGTGTCACATAGCGATAGCTTTTAAATGAATTGAATGTTCTGTTTAGCTCAGTGTATTTCCCTTCTACTGACAAGAAAGCAAGTAAAAAGATAACTTCTGCTATGTTTATCTCGATTAGCATAAGGTACTTAAAGGAATAATCTTTTGTAAGGCAAGTTAGTTTGTGGAAAAGCTAGAGAATTCGTGTGAATAGAACACATCACATCACATGTTTACTTTCTCTATACGTACTATGTACATAGTGTATAGAGAAGGTATTGCACTCCACCTAAAAATTCGATACCGAGATTTCACCGGAAATATATGTTCTAGGGTCCCCTGTATCCAAAAATAGTATTTTCAGAAAAAGGTCCGCGTGTGTGTGTCTGTGAACACGATAACTCAAAAACGAAAAGTCGGTAAAATACCAAACTAGGTATTTAAGTTTAGTATCTTCCAGGGATGCGACAAGAAGATTTTGAGAAAAATTCCCCCACCCCCAACTACCCTTTACATGGAACTTTTTTCGAAAATTTTGATTTTCTAAAAAATGGCTCTAACGATTTTGATTAAAATATTGTATACTAAAGATATTTGCCTGACAAATAAAGTGTATATTTTGAATTTTCTGGTAATAGCCTCTGAAGACTACTTTATTCTGGGTCAATTTTACGGAATTTTGCATAACCGTAAGAGATGGACAAAAACTTAGCACAGAACAAATGTAGAGCACCTTAAAACACACAATTTATGTTGTATACATTTTTTTCGTAGAGTTGATTGCTATTTAGATATTCCTTGTTTTTGGTTTTAGCTATAAAAACTTATACTTTTCTCATACAAGACCTTGTGAACACGTGTGCATGCAAACAAAGCAACTTCAGTCGCAGAACAACCAGCTTTTGACTATCACTTTAACCTATGGTACCCCCTTATTTTGCTTCTGCTAATAAGGAAGCAAGTAATAAGGCTATTTCTGCTAATTTTTGCTCCATTAGATGAAGTAAATAGAATAATTTGTTGCACTGATATAGAGAAAGTCATGTGAATGAACACTTCAGATTTATTATTATTATTATTATTATTAACAACTCTAATACCTGATGAGCAAAGAGATTTTATAAAAATACATCAATGATAGATTGATGAACACCTAATCTCGAGTGGCTGATGCGAGTTTAGGACACGTATTACTCCAAGTTTCTCGGTTCATAGAGCCATTCCACTTTTGAGTGCATGTTATTCATTTCTCATAAGAGTTCACTTAAGAATGTCATTAGGTCAGCACAACTGCAAGTATTTATTTCTTATGTATATTATTCTATGAGCAATGTAACTTTTACCATGCAAGTGTATATGGAGAGATGTTATAAGAAATAACTTTTAATATGTATCTAGTTATTTAACATTACATGAATACGACTTTTTTTTTTTTACAAGATCGACCACTAGTCCCAAAAGTATTTCACATGACTGTGTTGATTGCCAAGAACGCTGATTTGTCTCGGATTTTTAATTTTCCTAACCTTTTAATCACTTTAGATTGGGTTGTTGCTAATCATAAAACTATAAATGAGGAGTACGAAATGTACCGAGCTATTTTCTCTTTATATCTTGCAGCTAGTTATATCAAGGATTACGGAAGCTGTTAACAGAACTGCGAGCTATTTTTAACGATACATTTTTACGTCAACTAAAATTTTAATTCCAAGGAAGAGTAAAATAAACCGCAGCTGCAACAATGAATTAAATACAAAATGAAATGCGACATTCTACTTTTGGCTTCAGGCAATACCTATGCATATTAGAAGTGTTTTGCGATTTAAAGGATAACTTTTAATTTAGTACATCAGCTGAGTTGATTATTTTATGGCTAACTTCACTGCTCTTACAACAATGTGTCCTGGTGCTTTTGCTTTAATTTTTGGCAAGGTTGTGGATTCAAACTGAACCCTTTATCATCATCATCCATCTCTACAACTGAACTTCTTGCAATACTTAAAGGCTTAGAATATGCCCAGTTTGTGGAACAAGACACGATCTTAAAGCTCTTTACAGTGTATTTCTGGACTGAATCAAAGCGAGAGCAATCATCCGCTTGGATTTGCCATACTAAATATGACACAGAAATTAACAACGAAAATGTACAGTTTGGATTAAAGCCCACTGAGGAATAAATGGAAATATAATTGCAGACCATTTAGCAAAATCTGCAACGGTATCTGGCCAATCGTATCCACACACCTTTGCAAGTGATCTGATTCCTTTGGTTAAAAATAAAGATAAGGAATCTTGGAACAACTGGTGGGAAAATTCAGCACAATTTAAAGGCAAACATTATTACTTTCTCTAGCCCAATATGTACAATGTACATAGGGATAGAGAAAGTATTGTAATACACCCAAAAATTCGATACCGAGATTTCACCGGAAATATATGTTTTGGGGTCCCCTGAGTCCGAAAAAAGCATTTTTAAAAAAAGGTCCGTGTGTGTGTATCTGTGGACAGCATAGCCCCAAAACGAAAAGACTGTTAAATACCAAACTTGGTATTTAGGTTTAGTATCTTCCAAGGATGCGACACGAAGATTTTCAAAAAAAATCCCCCTACCACAAACTACCCTTTACATGGAAAAAATTGTTGATTTTCTTAAAAATGGCTCTAACGATTTTGATTAAAATACGGTATATTAAAGCTATTTATATCCGAAGTAAAATGTATATCTCGAATTTTTGGGGAATAGACTTTGAAGAGCTCTTTATTCTGGATGAATTTTGCTTAACTGCTAAACCGTAAGAGAAAGAAAAAAACACACAGTTTATGTCATTTACGTTTTTGTTGTGGAGGTAACCGTTTCCGAGATATTCCTTGTTACTGGTTTCAATTATGAAGTACTTAAACTTTTCTCAGACAGAAAGTGTCCGTTTTTCTTTTGTTCTACTGCTGGTCAAGTAAAGAAGTGATTTGCAATGACAATCGCATAACGATAACTTTTAAAACATTTGACAATCATTTTAGCATAGAACATTCCCTTATTCTCTTCTACTTATTAGGAACTAAGTATCTATCTCGATTAGCATTGTGTACAAAGAAGAAGAATCTTTTGTAGGAGGTTTGTAGAGCAGCTAGAGAAAGTTATGTGAGTGTAACACATCAGATTATTTTTCAATACATCCTGACGTACCCGAAAAACAGTGGTACGACAGCACGAAAGCCCCAAGGAAAATTATCACAACTATAGCCCGTTTAAAATTCAATCAAGGATGCTTCGCTAAACATCTCAATAGGATTAATATTAAGGATTCTGTGATTATTGTGACGTGAGGAAGAAGAAGCGATCACAAGAAACTACAACATTTCCAGGATCAGATAGTGAAATTAGACATTCATCTTCCATGCAATGTTGCTCAATTACTTGCGACTCAAAATGTTCATGTATATACTGCTATGATAGCATTTTTAAACCATGTAAATATTAACATTTAAATGTAAATCTCCTGTGAAATGCACTGAAATATATGTTATTTGTAAATTTATTCTTAATAATTGTTAGTTGTTATTGTTTTTGGCTGTATGGCCAAATAAATGAAATAAAAAAGAAAAAGGTTGTGGATATAGAGGTCTGAGTGATGCATCTGATTTTCTCCTTGAAGGTTAAGGTATTGTTGTAATGTGAGTGTAACGTTGATTCTTCAGGAGCAGAAGACAATTACAACGAAGCAGCTACAAGGGATGGCTGCCATTATTGACAGGGTTCGAGGGACCACTGTTATCCTTGGGATTGGTTACGGAGAAAAAGTAAGGGCACCTCTTAATGTTGGCACAATGACCGCCTGCCCATTGTTCTCACCCCCCTGTTGATACAGCTGTCATTGGGGTGCCCTTCCCCCCGCTGGCCTGCCAGTCAAGTAGATCCGCCCCTAACAGCGGCCCTTTTCGGACAGACTACTTGCTCCACCCCGCAATTATATAGTGGCTACCGCCTCTCCCCTGACTTACAGAGCCGTTAATTCCTCCAGCATCTTGGCTTCCGGTGGTCGCCGATCATTGATACTTCCCCTTCGCCCTCTTCTCTGGATCGCACTTCCCATCAACAGGTGTCTCATCCTTGCTTGTCACAGTTTCTTCTATTCCACTGCGTACAGGAGTTGAGAAACAAATTTTCAGTGAATTGGTGTAAAACCAAGGATGGTTACAATATATGTAGGTTTGAAGAAAACACAACGGCTCTACTACGAAGACGACATCCAATTGGGAAACTTCTGTATAATTATGTGAACATTGGTTAGAATCGATATGAAAGACAAGAGTTTTTATGCAGAACCACTTAGACGAACTGCAACATACCTGAAATTCGAGCTTTTGATATCAAATTCCTAAGAAATTTTGGCCCCATTCTTCAAATCTAATTGTACTTTTTTGAAGGAGTAAAGATAGATTATACGAAAAAACTGTAAAATTGTACAATATTTAGACATCTATACGTGCGTAGAAGGTATTTTATATGTTTTCAGAAAAATTCGATGTGTTACACTCACATGACTTTCTCTAGCTCTTCTACAAACTTCTTACATAAGATTATTTTTCCTTCTGCATCTTGCTAATCGAGGTACTCATTAGCACAATGTTCTTATTACTTAGTTCCTTATTAGTGGGAAAAAATAAGGGAATGCACTAGGCTAAAGCCATAGTTGAATGTTTTAAAAACTGTCGTTATGCGATTGTCATTACAAATCCGTCTGAGAAAAGTATAAGTACTTCACAACTGAAACTAATAACAATGAATATCTCGAAAACTGTAAGCTCCACGAGAAAAATGTATATTATGTAACTTGTGTATTTTAACAAGACCTACATTTTTTATATAGTAAGCTTTTGTCTATCTCTTACGGTTTACTAGTTATGCCAAATTAAGCGAAATTCATCCAGAATAAACAGCTCTTTAGAAGCTATTCCCAGAAAATTCAAGATATACATATTATTTGTCAAGTAAATATCTTTAATATAGGATATTTTAATCAAAATCGTTAGAGCCATTTTTTAGAAAATCAAAATTTTCGAAAAAAGTTCCATGTAAAGGGTAGTTTGGGGTGGGGGGAGTTTTCTCAAAATATTCGTGTCGCACCCCTGGTAGATACTAAACTTAAATACCAAGTTTGGATTTTACCGACTTTTCGTTTTTGAGTTATCGTGTTCACAGACACACGGACACACACACGGACCTTTTTCTGAAAATACTTTTTTTGGATACAGGGGACCCTAAAACATATATTTCCGGTGAAATCTCGGTATCGAGTTTTTGGGTGGGATACAATATTTCTCTAAGCCCTATGTACATTGTACATACGGGGCTAGAGAAAGTAAATATATGCTGATACGCTTCTTATTTAGCTGAAATGTAGGTAAAAAATCAGACATAGTTCGCTTGTAAGTTGTTTGTAAATTTTTATTTTTATTTATTTATTTATTTTTTCCTGTAAATGCCAGCTTATCAATTACTCGCAAAAAGAACGCATCTAATTTAAAGCGATGCTGCACGTTGTTACGATATTTTTAATGGATTCCTTATAGACTAATAATCGAGAAGATCATTGTCTCACTCTCGTATTTTCCTGTGTTTACAAAATGTATTGTGTACTTTTCATACACCGAAACAAACTTATCGTGGCCGCCTCTGTAGTGTGGTGGTAGCGAGTCTGCCTCACTTTCAAGAGGTCCCGAGTTTGAATCTCGATTAGGGTGAGTTACCTGGACAAGGGTTTTCCGGGGTTTTCCCTTATTCTGAGTAGACCAATGTCGAGCCCGGGCTCATTTGAGCAGTACTTCACAGATTTTATTCATCGTCCGATATGACCTACCAGGTGAAAAGACCATACATAAACAATCTGATGTGTTCCATTCACATGCCTTTCTCTACATGTCTGCAACAAATTATTATTAAAAAGTTATGTTTCTATTTACTTCATGCTATCGAGAAAAAAAAAAAAAATAGCAGAAATAATCTTATTACTTGCTTCCTTGTAAATAGAAGCGAAATAAGGAGTACCATAGGTTAAAGTGATAGTCAAAACCTGGTTGCTATATCACTAAAGTTCCTTTGTTTGTATGCATAGGAGTTGACAAAGTCCTGTATGACAAAAGTATGTTTTTTAAAGCTGAAAACAAAAACAAGGTATATATGAAAAACGATTAACTCCACGAAAAAAACGCATACAACATAAATTGTCAGTCTTAAAGTGCTCTACATTTTTTATGTGGCACGTTTTTCTCCATTTCTTACGGTCTAGCAAGTATGCAAAATTCTGTAAAATTCATCCAGAATAATGTAGTCTTCAGAGGCTATTCCCAGAAAATTCAAGATATACATTTTATTTGTCAGATAAATATCTTTAATATACGATATTTTAATCAAAATCGTTAAAGCCATTTTTGAGAAAATAAAAATTTTCGAAAAAAGTTCCATGTAAAGGGTAGTTTGAGGTGGGGGGATTATTCTCAAAATCTTCGTGTCGCATCCCTGGAAGATACTAAACTTAAATACCAAGTTTGGTATTTTACCGACTTTTCGTTTTTGAGTTATCGTGTTCACAGACACGGAAACACAGGTGGATTCGCATCCATATTCAAGTATGGATGAGCGGGCTGGATTACAGAATTGCGGACCCAGATTTCCTCTGTAACTTACGGTTTTCAGTTGAAAGCCAAAGTCAACCGACTAACAACTCGTTTCCTGGGGTTTGAACGACCTAATGCCCTACAGAAACCACTGCATATAGTGCGGGTTACTATTTGATGCACCGGATTCCTTATCTCTTCTCGCACAGAACCCGCTGACAGTAAACCACGGAGGGATTGCTCCATTCATGGGGGATTTGCATTGTTTTTGGCAGGCCAGAAACCTGCCATTGTGACGACACTGAATGCAGCGATCGGGCGGGGAGTCACTTGCCCTTTTGCAACAAAACTTTATAATTCGCCTAATTTCCCGTGGAATTCCCACTCCCCGGATCTAACGGCCCCGAATGTCTATATAAGCGACATGCTGAAAGAATACGTTTTTACTTTCTCTACACATAGAGTACAGAGATGCTCTCAAAAATTCGATACCGTGATTTCACCAGTAATATAATTTTTGAGACTACCTGAATCATAAAAATCTGATGTGTTTCATTCACATGACTTTCTCTACATCTTTGCAACAAATTATTGTTAAAAAGCTTATGGTTCTATTTACTTCAAGCTAATCGAGAAAAAAATTAGCAGAAATAGCCTTATTACTTTCTTCCTTGTAAGTATAAGCGGAATAAGGGAGTACCATATGTTAAAGTGATAGTCAAAAGCTGGTTGAACTGAAGTACTTTTGTTTGTATGGACAGGGGTTGACAAATTCCTGTACGAGAATAGTATAACTTTTTTAAAGCTGAAACCAGAAACAAGGATAATCTCAAAAACAATCAACTCCACGAAAAAAAAAAAAAAAAAAAGTATGTAACATAAAATGTGTGTTTTAATGTGCTCTGCATTTTTTGTGTGGTACGTTATTGTCCAGCTCTTACGGTTTAGCAGCTATGCAAAATTCCGTAAAATTCATCCAGAATAAAGTAGTCTTCAAAGGCTATTCCCAGAAAATTCAGAATGCACATGTTATTTGTCAGATATACATTTTATTTGTCAAGTAAATACCTTAAATTTACGAGATTTTAATCAAAATCGTTAATCATTTTTTAGAAAATCAAATTTTTCGAATTTTTTTCTATGTAAATACTAAGTTTGGTTTTTAACGGTCTTTTCATTTTTGAGCTATGCTGCCCACAGACACACACACGGACATTTTTGTAAAAATGTTTTTTTGGGGGGGTTTAGGGGGTCTCAAAACATATATTTCCGGTGAGATCTTGGTATTGAATTTTTGGGTGCAATACAATACCTTCTCTATACACTATGTACATAGTACATATTAAGAAAGTAATACATTAAGATAGACGGCTTAAGAAATGTTTTATTTCGTTGCAGGAACATAATGTATTGGTAAATTTAAACAAATAATAAGCAACATGTCGGAAAAGACAGATCCCACAAAAGTTATTTGTATTTATAAGTATGATATGAACATTAATGGGGAAAAAAATGGTTCTCCGAACATTCGCCAACGACATTGCATTGGTTAGCAAGTGTTTTCTGAACAGTTCTCTAAATGCTGTTTGAACTAAGCATGCTCAGCAATAACGTCACAGGACTCAATCTGTAATAGAACTAAGGTGATGTTCCAAGAGACCAATAATCGATGGAACCGAGCTGGAGCAATTTGAACAATGTGTGTACCTACTTGCCACACTATCCAACAAGATGAACAAAGAGATCAAAGAATAGCTCAAGCAGGGAACACCTCAAATGCATACTCCTGGACAAATCGCTGAACAGGGAACTCGCTCTACATATCTCATTAGAGTTGCATTACTCCAGTACTGCGCGTTGCGTGCCATAACTAGTCCTTATCAAACAGAGAAGCTCACTAGACCGCTGTTAAGGGGGGGGGGGAAACAACCCAAAATCTACAATTTTGTTTGGATTGATTTGAAACTTTAACACAGCAATTGCAGTATTAAGAATAGTTTACATGCTAATTTTCAGACTTTTGTTCAAAATAGTTATTGTGATATTAACATATTTATAGTATTTTATTGTTATTTAAATAAATCATTTCACACAATGCAATTTCAGTTACAGAAATACGGGTGATTTATATAGAGCTGACACATTTCTTTCGTTGTTTCAAAACGTGTTATGCTAGCGACAACTTATTATATCTAAATTGTAGAGGAATTAGCAAATGTTGAAAATGTCCTCCATCCTGCATAAGGCACAACTCAACACGTCGTTCCATGTTACTGGCCACTCGTTGGAGGACTGTTGTCAATAGCTTGAATCTCCTTTGTGATGTGCTTCAGATCGTCCAATGTCTGGGGACGTGTGGCGTAAACCCTGTCTTTTAAGTAACGCCATAGAAAGAAGTCCGGCGATATCAAATCCGGAGATCTCCGATCGTCAAAGAAACTTCCAATTAGTTTCATGGATTCCTTTGATGTATGGCATGTATCGCCATCTTGCTGAAAATATCCTTGACTCAGCTCTACATCATACTGCATTTTCACGTTGACTACAAGAACAACATGTCAAAACAGATGCCAACAATGCAATTAGGAATAAAACATAAACATCTGCGCATCTAGTGACAAGGAATCGAAACTCAGAACATTATGCTTAATTTGGTGCTAAAATTGGGTCATTGGATGAATTTCCAACGGAATAATTAAAGAAAGAAATGTGTCAGTTCTACCTAAATCATTGTGTATAATACTTTGCGATTATACTGATAAACACGTATTAGTAAATTGATGAAATAAAATTTTTATCTGACTATTGGTTTAGGAGTAAAAAATATTGAATTGCTATTTTATATATTTTTTTATTTTTGCTATGGAAACATAAGTTTATTATTTAATTACACAAGCACTGGTTATATTAGAAAAAAATCATCTCAATTTTCTTTTGTGCTCTTTTTATGCATGCATAAACATTTTCAAGCTTCTGTTTTCGAAAACTGCAACATGTAAAACTTTGAAGTTTTGAAAACTCTGAAAAATAAAAACAAGAGATTTTACACAAATTCCGAGTAATATATAAAGCGAAGAAAAACTGCAAGTCATTTGGTCAGAGTCAAGTTGCACTCTTCCGCCAAAACAGTCTATTTCACGGCCGAAATGTGCTGTTGGTGGGATGTGGTGAGGCCCGCCGAGTGCTCTATCTCGCCTGTGGTTTAGGATGGGGAGGGCCCAGGTTAAATAATCGGTGGTACGGCATGCTGGATGATGACGGGGCAGGTAGAAACGTCCTGAGACCTGTTTTGTAAATTTTTGAAACATATTACTATACTCACTTTTTAGTTATTAGTGCAAATTATTGTATTTGCAACTTGAAATAGACATATTTAACGCCAAATGTTATTGGTCAAAACCAAATTTCGGATTTTTAGCAAATTTTCACCTTAGTGAAAAGGTTAAAGCACCACATCCACTTACAGTCATCTATTTAAATCGTCACGTGATACGGTTTAAAGTGCCGCATGGTAATAAAAACAACAGGAAGTTGAACTACAAGCATTACGTTATTTAATTAGGTAAAAAAAAAAAAATCGTTTTTTGATCAATTTTCACAGATGGAAAGAAACAGCCTGGAAGTTGGAAAGAAAAAATATATTACTCTAAGGGACATAAGAATCCAATAAATGACATATTTCAAGAATGTCACGCAGTAGGCTCCAAGAATGAAATGGCCGGGCAGCTTCGGAGACAGATGGTTGCAGAGGTGGGATCCCTTCGTTGACAAAAAAAACTGAGTGTTACTACGATTACTATCGTAATGTCACACTGGACATTCACTGTTTGTGAAAGGCGATTAAAAAGAATTAACAAGCTATGACGATAAAAGAAAAACGCTAGATTAAATATAACAATCGAATCCAAGTGCGGTTAATGTACAAGAAGTACCTAATAAAACGTGCAAATTCTCAATTTACCTGTGGGTTTCAATAACAGAGCTCCCCCTCTTTAAAGACGTTTGCCCTTTATGGGATACTACAGAAGCCATTTCACATTTGTTTATCTCTAATGGTTTACTTCAGTTACAAATAGAGGGAAGATCGATCAAGGCACTACTTACTAAGGTACCACAACTTAACAAAAGTTTTGGATTTCTCAACAATTTATCTCCAGACATTTCTATCTTGTACGCTAATATTTTTTTACTTTCTCTATACGTACTATGTACATAGTCTATAAAATTCGATACCGAGATTTCGCCGGAAATATATATTTTAGGGTCCCCTGTATCCTGTATGATTCCATATATTTCCAGTGAAATCTCGGTGTCGAATTTTTAAGTGGAATGCAATACTTTCTCTATACACTATGTACAGTACGCGTAGAGAAAGTAAAAAATCTGATGTGTTCCATTCACATGACTTTCTCTACATCTCTGCAACAAGTTATTGTTAAAAAGCTTATGCCTCTTATTTACTTTATGCCAATCGAGAAAAAATTATCAGAAATAAGTCTTATTACTAGCTTCCTTGTAAGTAGAAGCGAAATACGATAGGTTAGTGATAGTTAAAAGCTGGTTGCTATGTGACGGAAGTTCCTTTTGTTTGTATGAACAGGAGTTGACAAATTCCTATAGTATGAGAAAATTAAGTTATCATAGCTGAAACCAAAAACAAGGAATATCTCAAAACAATCAACTCCACGAGAAAATGTATATAACATAAATTGTGTGTTTTAAGGTGCTCTACATTTTAAGGTAGTGAGTTTTTAACTAAGTCTTACGGTTTAGCAGTTATTCAAAATTCAGTAAAATTCATCCAGAATAAACTACTCTTCAGAGGCTATTCCCAAAAAATTCAAGATATACATTTTGTTTTTCAGGTAAATATCTTTAATAAATGATATTTTAATCAAAATCGTTAGAGCCATTTTTAAGAAAATCAAAATTTTCGAAAAAAGTTCCATGTAAAGGGTAGTTTTGGGTGGGGGGATTTTTCTCAAAATCTTTGTGATACTAAACTTGAAGATACTAAACTTAAATACCAAGTTTGGTATTTTACGGACTTTTCGTTTTTGAGTTATCGTGTTCACAGACACACGGACCTTTTTGTGAAAATGCTTTTTTTGGATACAGGGGACCCTAAAACATATATTTCCGGTGAAATCTCGGTATCGAATTTTTTGGTGGAGTGCAATACCTTTTCTATACACTATGTACATAGTACTATACAGAAAGTAAAAAAGGAAACACATACACTTACATAAAATTTCGCAGATTTTAAAGTTAGCTATCTAAACATTATCTAACATTGCGTTGATGTGGACTAGAATAATGTACAAATGAAAATCATCATTAATGTATTACCTAGTTTCAGGAGAAAAAAACAATTGCGTTAGTGGAAATGACGTGTCACCTTCAACTACGCCTCTAGCGGATAAGATCTAACTCGTTCTTGTTTAACAATGTGTTTGGCACCAGAGCAGGTTCTGCATAAGAAGTGTCCTAAGCCGTGATGGAGCAAATCCAGTACTTGGCGTGACATTTCAGTTCTTACGTAAACCTAGTAGTGCGATCCTAATACAAACTGGAATGACCGGACCACTTCTGCAAAGGTTCACTTGCTCTGAAATCGGGTCATTTTGATTCTGTATCTGGAAAAGACACTTCTCCATCTTGCTTCAACAAATTAGGTGACCTTCACGTTGCATCGAGTCGCTTAGCTAGAAGTATTTTACTTTCTCTACACGTACTATATACATAATGTATAAAGAAGGTATTCCACTCCACCCAAAAATTCGATATCGAGATTTCACCGGAAATATATGTTTAGGGTCCCTTGTCCCTTGTAAATACCAAGCTTGGTTTTTAACTTTAGTATGTTACAGGCATGCAGCACAAAATTTTTGAGAACCCTCTCCGCACCCCAAATTACCCTTTACATGGAAACATTTTCGAAAATTTTGATTTTATAAAAAATGGGCATAACGTTTTGATTAAAGTCCCGTATATTAAAGATATTTTCATATCATATAAAATGTTTATCTTGAATTTTCTGGGAATAGCCTCTGAAAACCTCTTTATTCTGGATGAATTTTGCGGAATTTTGCATAACTGGTAAACCGTAAGAGATAGTCAAAAACTTACTAAAGGAAAAAGGTAGATCCCGTTAAAACACACAATTTATTTGCTTTTCGTTTTTGTTGTGGAGGTAACCGTTTCCCAGATATTCCTTGTTATTGTTTTCAATTGTAAAGTACTTATACTTGTCCTTTTTTCTTTTGTTCTATCTACTCCTGGCCAAGTAAAGAAGCGATTTGCAATGACAATCGCATAACACAACTTTTAAAAAATTTGACTATCACTAGCATAGCGCATTCCTTTATTCCCTTCTACTTATAAGGAACTAAGTAATAACATTCTGCTAACATTTATTTCGAATAGCATAGTATAGAAAGTTTTTTGAATGGAATATGTCAGATCTTTTTAGATGTACATATGCTTTGCTGAATTACACGCGAATTGTAATATAGGCATTAGTTCGACTCTGAAAGCAATTTTGTGATCTTGTTTAGTTGTAGATGGACTGGAATACTTTTTATTTGTGAGGATTCATTATAATCTTCCTCCTGCATCCGATGTCCGCCATAGTGACAAAAAACACTGAAGGCTATCAATGATTTCCAATGCCTTTGCTAATAAAGGAAATACCTTTTGCTAATTGTCAAATTTAAAGAGACCGTGGATGTATATTAGCTATAATATGAAAAAATAACGTCCCATTTAATTTTAAAATTTGCATACACATTTTAAAAGTTCTCTGTAATAGTTTCTAAAATTTCTAGTGGAGGTGATGGATGAAATTTAGATTTTCCACAATTTTAATTAACGGCATCATGGGTATAAAACTACGTTCTGCGGATTTCATTTCTGCAAACGGTATTTGAGTTACTAAAATGCATATATGAGTTTTTTGATTACAGGTTTTGTTTTTGTTTGTTTTTTTGTTGTAAAATTACTAACTTTTTTTTTTTTTTACATTACCATAAAATCAAGAGAGAAACGCCGAAGTATCGGATTTTAAATATCTTCATTATAAAGAAGAAACAATATCCGCTGTAAAATGAACATTTTTAAAATGTTTACTGTCTCTGCATACGCTTAGTTTTATTAAGAACAAATTTGAGAAGATGCAGGAAGATTTGTGCGCATTTTGTGAATTACATTAAGTTTTGAATGAGCAATGTTGTAAAATTAAAGTGCGGAAAAATAGTTTTTAAATATTCCTATCCAGGGGTATTTAAATAGCGCAGACCTTTAAATATGATGCGAGGATTTGAAATTTTGCATAGGTAATGCACTTTGGTGTGTCTAGAATTTTGTCCAGAATAACAAAAAATTTAAATATATTTTGATTAAAATGTATTCTAGACGTTCTCGGGCTTCAAGCCAGGTGTAGTGATGAAGAGTCATCGACGTTTCGGGAGCGTGCATCTCTCGCATCATCAGAATGGAGATCCCGAAACGTCGATGACTCTTCATCATTTCACCTGGCTTGAAGCCCGAGAACGTCTAGAATATGTTCGTCGCCAGGAAAGCTTCAGACCCTATTTAACTAAAATGGCTGAAAGTTCACCCGTCACTCCCTTAATTGTATCTAATAGTATACTGTCAAATGTTAATATCCTTTTCTGTTTTATTTTCAGGCTGAATCCAGTGTCAGTTTTCCGGATGGAAGAATCCGCAGTTCGGAGGCCTCGGGTTCGTGACCTGAATGCACACCTGATCTGCGTTCTGTGCGGTGGCTATTATGTGGACGCCACTACCATCGTGGATTGCCTGCATTCGTGTGAGTGAAACGCTTGCATTGTTTCCTGGTGGAAGTTCCCGGGACGTAAAACATTAAATTAACACGCTAGGCCTGCCGTTGCGGCTTTTGTTTCAGTGCTCTTTTGTGCTTATTAGAGCCACTGCGAGATTTGCGTCCCATGATGCAGAAAAACCGGTAGTGCTCGGAGAGCAATAAATCATTAGTTGGAAATATAGCCGCGGCAAAATGGACTCGCCTAAAGAGTTTAATTCTTTTTAAGACGTTATTGCCGTCACATAGCCTGCCCATTATTGCACTTCAATTTATATAGGCACGCAGCGGGATATAACATCTCAATTTTTATTGAAAAAGAAACACTATGAATGAAACATTCGATTAACTTCCATGACTGAGTATTTATGAAAGTGCTTATGAGCATTTATGGTATAACACAGCATTATTTTAATTTGCTACATTTGAAAAGAATTACATCCTGAATTACTTTCTCTACCACGTACGTACATAGTAGATAGATCTACCCACAAATTCGATAACGAGATAAACACTGTAAATATACATTTTGAAGTTCCGTGATCCAAATAAAAATTATTAGAAAAAAATCTGATGTGTTCAATTCACATGACTTTCTCTACCTCTCTGCAACAAATTATTGTTAAAAAGCTTATGCTTCTATTTACTTCATGCTAATCGAGAGAAAAATTAGCACAAATAGTCTTATTACTTGCTTCCTTGTAAGCAGAAAGGAAATAAGGGAGTACTATAGGCTAAACTAATAATCAAAAACTGGTTGCTATGTGACTCAATTTTCTTTGTTTGTATGACAAATTCCTGTATGAGAAAAGTGTACATTTTTCACAGCTGAAAACAAAAACAAGGAATATGTCAAAAACGATCAACTCCACGAAAAAAAAAATGTGTACAACATAAATTGTGTTTGAATGTGCTCTAAATTTTTTGTGTGTTAAGTTTTTGCCCATCTCTTACGGTTTAGCAGTTATGCAAAATTCCGTGAAATTCATCCAGAATAAAGTAGTCTTCAGAAGTTATTCCCAGAAAATTCAAGATATACACTTTATTTGTGAGGTAAATATCTTTAATATGCGATATTTTAATCAAAATCGTTAGAGCCATTTTTAAGAATATCAAAATTTTCGAAAAAAGTTCCATGTAAAGGGTAGTTGGGGGTGTGGGGATTTTCTTGAAAATCTTCGTGTCGCATCCTTGGCAGATACCAAACTTAAATACCAAGTTTGGTATTCAACGGTCTTTTCGTTTTTGAGCTATGCTGTCCACAGACACACACATGGACCTTTTTCCAAAAATGCTTTTTTTTTTTTTTTATTCAGGGGGACCCAAAACATGTATTTCCGGTGAAATCTCGGTATTGAATTTTTAGTGCAATACAATACCTTCTCTATACACCATGTACATAGTACGTGTAGAGAAAGTAAAAGGTGTGAACAACATAATTCAAAAACGAAACTTGGTATTTAAGTTTAGTATCTTCAGGAGGGAATTTTAAAGTCATCGCTTAGCGATTAGCTTTTAAAAGTGGCTAAAATTGAAACCAATAACTCGGAATATGAATATATATATATATATGTGTGTGTGTGTATATATATCTATATAATTTTTTTTTTTTTTCAATATCTTCGTGTGCCTCCTTGGAAGATACCAAACTTAAATACCAAGTTTGGTATTTAATTGAATTTTCCTTTTTGAGCTATGCTGCACATAGACACACATACATAGGAACATTTTTTTAAACATTTTTGGGTCTCAAAGAATGTATTTCCTATCTTAATATCTATTCATCTCTACAAAAGCGCATTTTCTTTTTAAAATTGAAATAAATGCTTTAGAATTCGTATTATTGAACATTTCCTAGTGGGAATAGCGAAATACACTAGGCTTAGGTGAATCAAAATTAAGAGCTGGTCGTTATGTGATGATATTTAAATTCCTTTCTGTTTGCATGGCCAGAGGGGGAGAGAAGGAACTACATTGAGAGATTCAAACCGATAGTAAAAAAATATCTCGTAAATGGTTGACTGAAAAATAGACTGCATCCTAGGGGATTGTCTATCCCTGAAAAAGTAATTCAGTGCGAAGACAGCCTCAGGGACCACTCCCAGAAAATAGAAGATATATATTTTATTATTAATCGAAATCGTTAAAAATTTATGAAACATCTTTCATATAAAGGATAGTTTTGCAGGTTTGATATTTAAAATAATTTATTTTTTGAGTTACGTTGTTCGTAGATGTTCACACTAATACACGCGCACGAATTCACATAGAGGTACCATCTCTAAAAACAATTTTTTTTGGAGTTTCAGGTGGTTTCAAAACAGTTTTGGTGAATCGTGGACATAGAACTATTGGGTTTAAAATAATAATAATAATAATAATAATACATAATTATAAAACTTAAAAGTATGCAGTCCATTGTTACCAGTGTATATACAAAATAAATTTAGTTTTAGGTAGGGATTATGTTTGCAAAAGTTAGCGTTTGTAATTTATTTTAGAGGAAATGTTAAAGTCATTTAAGAATGTTTTACTATATTTGGTAGATCTATCCAAAGTTGCATGAAGATGTTTAGCAGATGGTTACCATGTAGCATTTTTAATTCAGCAAATGCATTCCTTAGAATTCAGTTTCTCAAATGGGCACTTTAATTTTTTTTTGTAGTGTTTAACGCCCGCTTTTTTTACTTGTGGCGATTACACTGGTGATACATGACATGAAGGAGCACCGGTGGAATGCAATGGCGGGGGAAACCGGAGAACCCGGAAAAAAACCGCCCCTGCACCGCTTTGTCCTCCACAAATCTCACATGCGGTTGCTTGGGGTACTTTTAAACCTGAAAACCTTGTTGGTAACCTTTGGAAATAACAATAATTTTTCTGATAACAAAAGGAATTTCTCTGAGTCGTAAAATATCTTTATTACGAATGTGAGACTTTACAACGGTAATAAAAATATAACAAGCATATTTCTAACGCAACTAGCTAAGTGATAATACTTAGGTTACAGACCTGTTTTGAAAAGATAATACCTAATTATTTCTTAAACTAGTAGCCTTCATTTTAAGAATTTCTAATTATATTGTATTCTTCGCAGTATGGAATAATATATTCATAATGAATTTGCTCTCTGCATGCAGCTTTCTGAATTAGAGCAACAGTTCTCAAACGTTCCTACTTTGTGTCACCTTTTTACTTTCTCTAGCCCTATAGGTACAATGTACATAGGGATAGAGAAGTATTGTATTCCACCCGAAAATTCGGTACCGAGATTTCACCGGAAATACAAGTTTTAGGACCCCCTGTATCCAAAAAAAGCATTTTCAGAAAAAGGTCCGTGTGTCTGTGAACACGATAACTCAAAAACTTGGTATTTAAGTTTAGTATCTTCCAGGGATGCGACACGAAGATTTTGAGAAAAATCCCCCCACCCCATATATTAAAGATATTTACCTAACAAATAAAATGTATATCTTGAATTTTCTGGGAATAGCTTCTGAAGACCTGTTTATTCTGGATGAATTTTGCTTAATTTGGCATAACTAGTAAACCGTAAGAGATAGACAAAAACTTACTATACAAAAAATGTAGGCCTTGTTAAAATACACAAGTTATGTCATATGCATTTTTCTCGTGGACCTTACCGTTTTCGAGGTATTCATTTTTATTAGTTTCAGTTGTGAAGTACTTATACCTTTCTCAGACGGGAGTGTCCGTTTTTCTTTTGTTCTACTCCTGGCCAAGAAAAGAAGCTATTTGTAATGACAATCGCATAACGACAGCTTTTAAAACAGTTGACTATTGGTTTAGCCTAGTGTATTCCCTTATTTTCTTCCTACTTATACGGAACTAAATAATAAGAACATTGTGCTAATGAGTACCTCGATTAGCAAGGTGCAGAAAGAAGAAGAATCTTATGTATGAAGTTTGTAGAACGGCTAGAGAAAGTCATGTGAGTGTAACACATATTTTTTTATTTCTGACCCCCCCCCCCCACCACCACATATTATAAGGAAGGAAGTGTGATACTAAACCCAATTCACAGCATTAAACGTTATATTTAGCAACATTTTTTCTAATGCTTATATTATTAATTTATTCGACACCACCCTTGTCAAGCTATGACGCCCCCATTAAAGAGTGACCCACAGTTTAAGAGCCACAGCACTAGACACCAGCATTACCATCTTTAATACAAATTTTTCAAGTTTTCCCTAAACATCAAAATTCAAACTCTTTATGCCTACTCCATGACATACCATACCCGGTATTTCAATGATGCCACACACTGAAATTGCAGCAATTGACAGCATTTTCAATATCGGAATCCTTGTTTTAACTCATTTTAACTAAGCTTGTGCACTTCTTTTGTAACGACGGTGTTGCTTTCTCTTGATTAGGGAGAATTATATTTAAATACAGATTAAATGATATTTTAATATATTTAAATATTATGAAATATTTATTTTTTCAGGTTCTATATTATTTATATCTTTGCACTAACAAAACTTATGGCTTTCAAACTAATAGATTTTAAGAACAGCATAAAATATTCAGCTTGTAGGATGTTAATCAAACGTAATAAAACTAATACAAAATTCTAAATGCCTGGCTACGTTTTTCATCGAAGTGCACTAAACATTGCACGGTGGAGGACGATGGATTTTTTCGATTTTTTCCTTCGGAAGGGAAGTAAAGCCGTGGGTGCCGTGTCATAGATTTACGGCACGTAAAAGAACCTCAAGCCTGATAAGAGAGGCCTCTGAGCAAAATTAAGCGGTCTTTCACGCCCAATTTAGAATGGGACGCTGGGAAAACACAGTAGTTAAAGAGCGTACATAAATGACACGCCATTTACATTGCACGGTGCACGTTCCTGGACAGGTTTTCCAAACTCGTCATTCTCTTTCGATCATTTTCATATTGTAATTAGATATATTCCCACATATATCTATGTAACAATAACAATATTATGGAATAGACTATAACTAGAACTAGAAATTCGTTACTCTTTCCATGACATCGCTAAAACATGTGAATAACGGCAGTAGGTATTAAAAATATGAACACCTCGACAGTAGCTAACGCCACAAAAAAGTCGTTTCAAATACATTGTGCGATCAATTTTTACTTTCTCTATACGCGCTATGTACATAGTGTATAGAGAAGGTATTGCACTCCACCAAAAAAGTCGATACCGAGATTTCACCGGAAATATATGTTTTAGGGCCCCCAATATCCAAAAAAAAGCATTTTCACAAAAAGGTCCGTGTGTGTGTGTGTCCGTGTGAACACGATAACTCAAAAACGAAAAGCCGGTAAAATACCAAACTTGGTATTTAAGTTTAGTATCTTCCAGGGATGCGACAAGAAGATTTTGAAAAAAATCCCCCCACCCCCAACTACCCTTTGCATGGAACTTTTTTCGAAAATTTTGATTTTCTCAAAAATGGCTCTAACGATTTTGATTAAAATTTCATATATTAAAGATATTTACCTGACATATAAAATGTATATCTTGAATTTTCTGGGAATAGCCTCTGAAGAGTAGTTTATTCTGGATGAATTTTACTGAATTTTGAATAACTGCTAAACCGTAAGAGATGGACAAAAACTTACTACACAAAAAATTTAGAGCCCATTAAAACACACAATTTATGTTATATACGTTTTTTTCGTGGAGTTCGTCGTTTTTGAGACATTCCTTATTTTTGGTTTCTGCTATGAAAAACTTATACTTTTCTCATACAGGAACTTGTCAACTCCTATCCATATAAACAAAGGAACTACATTCGCATAGCAACCAGCTTTTGATTATCACTTTAACCTATGGTAGTCCTATATTTCGCTTCTACTTACAAGGAAGCAAGTAATAAGACTATTTCTGCTATTTTTTTCTGATTAGCATAAAGTAAATAGAAGTATAAGCTTTTTAAGAATAATTTGTTGCAGGGATATAGAGAAAGTCGTGTGAAAGGTACACATCAGATTTTTTGTGTAGGTTTATCCATTGTACAACATTTCCTCCGAAAGAAGAGGATTCCAAGAATTTGTCAAGATGTACATTTATTTGTTACCTGTGCTTTAAATAACCGTTAAAGACATTTTGCGAAAATCAAGGATATCGAAATATTTTCCATTTAAAGAGTAGTTTGGTAGGGTAGTTTGGAGGACCGCATCCTTGGAAGATGCCTAATTTGAATAACAAGTTTGGTATTTATGCTAGTAATGGTCGTTAAATACAGGAAAATTTTAGGAAATGGCATTGGGTTGTCTTGGAATATTGTACTTATTAGAGGGCATTTTTCATGTTGGCAATATATTCTTCATGCAACAACCATATAACCACTTATAGGGAGTATTATAATTTGGTATGAAGTAAAATCCGTTTGTTGTGTGTTGTTTTTACATGCTTTTTCGAGAGTCAATTTGTTCTTATTTTAATAACTGGTTTTTCCAAAAATTCAGTTAGATATTTCAATAGGCCCTTTGCCTTTTCTCATTTACTCGTATTTGCGAATGTAATATGTCATTTTACTCTGTATATCAGCATATCATTTTGCTTCCTACTGCCTATTCTCCGTCCAGCCTTATTTCACCGGTAATATAAACAAAAGCAACATATTGCAATGGTTATGATTGGTTGCTGAACGATTTACTGTTTTTCACCATCACAAAATAGTTCTTCTTAAATTGCCGAGTACAGAAATATCGTATCACACTATGCAGTGTTATCTAAATAATATGGTATGAATGATTCAAAATTTACTGATTATTTAATCATTTCTTTATGTGACAATGCATATCCGTTGTGCAGTTCAACGGCTGCTGCTGGTCAGGAAGTAATGGCGGAAATATGTAATACCTGTAGTGGAACATAAGCAAGGAAAATAATTATTTCTAGTGTGTATAACAAGTTTTGTGAAAAGTACTTTACTTTTTCACTAAACCATATTCCCAGCTTAACAGTAGCGTTTGCTGATGTTTCCGAAAGCAGCATAAAACTGCAGTGTAAAACTTTTGAGTTAGCCAAGGTACGACATCTTGTAAGCAGCTTTTCAACAAGTGACAATCGAAAATGCAATGAATATACAGCACACAGAGTAAACAGAGTGAGATTTGGCGGGAATGGTGGACATTGTCGTTGGCCGACTAATTATTATCAATCTCTGTGATAATTCAGATTTGCAACTGTAGCAGATTACTCGTTTCTTGAAGGATTAGGTTGGATCCATCTTCAGATTAGCTCTTCTGTATAAGTCACTGCATAATGACAGTACATTAAAGAAATGTGCAGTGTATGGTTGTCCATATGTGAATGCTAAAATTCGCAACAACAACAACAACAACAACAACAAAATGCTGGGGTGATGCACGTATGGAATACTTCAGCAAACTTTCAAAACAACATGTCTGCATTTTATAATTTTTCGGGAGAAATTTACATTTCGTAATGAATATTTAACGACTGACCTACCTGTTTTACTGTGTTTTATTCATTATACATTCAATAAAGTTAATTATTTTCTGTGAACAGTGAAGTAGGTAGCTATTTCTTTTCCTGCCAAACGTAGGCACACGGTTTTACAATTGTACGGCAGAGGAACCAGCTTAGCACCAGGTAGTGTGTGTATGTGCGTTCGCGGAAGAATACATTCTGGTTTTCATCGCCGGTGAAGTAAGGATGGGCAGATAATAGTAATTGTCTTTTGAACTGTGAACATGAGTCAAGGCGATCTTGGTGATGGTGATGCAATTACACTTCCTGTATCTATAATTTAAGAGGTTCTACGAAGGCAAATCTTTTCAATGGAACATTATGATCTCCGTTAACTTAGATGCAAGAATCTTATTCGTTGTATTTCAAAAAAGTAAGAGAGGACTAATATCCATTCTAGAATCAGTTATTTCGTTATCTTAATAGGTTCTAATATTTCAAGCAATGCTCTTGTCCTGAAATGGAAAAGAAACTAAAGTAAAGGATTCATATTTTCCTAAATTTTTTCTGAAAGGATACTCAAAACTGTTTGTCAGTAATTTGCCAAATTACAAAGCTAGATACCGATTTCAAATGTAAGCAAGAAAATGGGCAATTCCGGTAGATATAATAAATATTTTGGGGTTCAGAAGATTTGATGCAATTCTCATATAGATTTGCTTTTCTCTTATGCAAACGAACTATCTTCTCCAATGGAGGTTCAAACCATTTTAATGGCTCACATCTTCGCTACTAACAAAGAAATCTTGCATTATCATAATGTGCTAATTTCCCTTTATAATTTAAGAGAAGCCTACAATAAAACCAGTGTATCTATCCCACGCCGTACAGTGAAACTTCATCGTATGTGTTCTCTCTCGAATGAGAAAGGTTAAATCTAACCAGCGGGATGGCACAGGCTCGTCTCTTCCCGTGGTCGGCCTACCGAAACCATGGGTTTTTCCGGGGCTTCCCCCGGTCGCCAGGTGAATGCTGGGTGGGTTCCCTTTATCCCTCCATGTAAATAAAAATCTGATGTGCTCCATTCACATGACTTTCTCTATATCCCTGCAACAAATTATTCTTAAAAAGCTTATACTTTATGCTAATCAGAAAAAAATAGCAGAAATAGTCTTATTACTCGCTTCCTTGTAAGTAGAAGCGAAATAAGGGACAACCATAGGTTAAAGTGATAGTCAAAAGCTGGTTGCTATGTCAATGAAGTTCCTTTGTTCATATGGATAGGAGTTGACAAGTTCCTGTATGAGAAAAGTATACTTTTTTCATAGCAGAAACCAAAAATAAGAAATGTCTCAAAAACGACGAACTCCACGAACAAAATGTATATAACATAAATTGTGTGTTTTAATGTGCTCTACATTTTTGGTGGAGTAAGTTTTTGTGCATCTCTTACGGTTTAGCAGTTATTCAAAATTCAGTCAAATTCATCGCAAAATTCAGTCAAATTCATCGAGAATAAACTACTCTTCAGAGGCTATTCCCAGAAAATTCAAGATATACATTTTATTTGTCAGGTAAATGTCTTTAATATACGACATTTTAATCAAAATCTTTAGAGCCCTTTTTGAGAAAATCAAAATTTTCGAAAAAAGTTCCGTGTAAAGGGTAGTTGGGGTTGGGGGGATTTTCTCAAAATCTTCGTGTCGCATCCCTGGAAGATACTAAACTTAAATACCAAGTTTGGTATTTTACCGACTTTTCGTTTTTGAGTTATCGTGTTCACAGACACACGGACACACATACATACACGGACCTTTTTGTGAAAATGCTATTTTTGGATATTGGGGACCCTAAAGCACATATTTTCGGTGAAATCTCGGTAACGAATTTTTGGGTGGAGTGCAATACCTTCTCTATACACTATGTACATAGTGCGTATAGAGAAAGTAAAAATAAAATCAAATCGGTATATTAAACCCTGATAATTACTTACTTAAACAAGGGTAAAATATCCTTAACTTTTTACATTCATTACTACTTAAACCAATTACAAATTTAATCGTACAATTTAAATTTACAGATATAAACTTAACCTAACTTAGCCTAAACTTTTTATAAATACCAATTAAAATCATAATTATTGTCAATTAAACTGTGTTAATATTTAATTTAATATAATTTCAATTTAATTAATATTAATATTATTATAATTTCGTATTTTAATACACATATTAATACTTTTTATTTAATTTTATTATATAGTTTTACTATTATTATTATAATTTATTTTATATTGTTTATTTATATTATACACATTTTATTTTAAACACCATTGTATTATTTTAATAACTATTCTATTAAGTAATTTAATTATATTACTCTTACTATTATTATATTATTACTTAAAATTTCATACATATAATTACTATTTTATTTATAAAATTTAAAATACAAAATATTACTTCAACAATTTTACAATACCAAATTATATTTTATTTTATTTATTATGGCTCCATGTCGTTTCTAGTCACTTCATTCATCCTTCAACCCGTTGGCTTCTTTCAGGGTTGGAAGTGTTGCTTAGTGAGGCGTAGCAGAGAAAAAAGGATATTCTGGTTTCGGCTGGTAGCCGGAATGCCGCTCCTGGCGGGGACGTTGGACCCTATGTCGGGCGGAAAGCCCTGGTCTACCTGTCCGACTGCCAGGGGTCTTCAACCTGGAAACTATAGGAACCCTGTCATTGCTGTATCTTCGCTCCTAGTTCCGGTCGCCCGGTGTGTTCTCTCACGTCATTCTTCCCTGCTGGGGACACCTCCTTGTGGGGTTCTGTGCCGAGTCCCCTCCGATCACTGTTCTGTCCTAGGTTAAATCTAACGTTCATAGACGTTATATTGGTCCTCTTTTTTTTTTTTTTTCTCTCTCTCTCTCTCTCTTTTCTTTTTGTGTAGTTTAACGTCCTTTAACCCGGTTCGTCATATCGGACGATGAATGAAATTGATGAAATGATGCTCAAATGATCTCGGGGTTCAAGGAGCTTAAAGTTACTCGACATTCGTCTTCTCAGGTTAAGGGGAAACCTTATCCAGGTAACTCACCTTAAGTGAGGTTCGAACTCACAACCTTTTGAATGTGAGGCAGACACGCTACCACCACACTACCCAGGTGGGCTGGTCCTCTTTGGTCTGCTTTCTTAGTCCAAAACGTTGGTTAAGATGTTATCTATCGACAGGTGTAAGGTGGGTGAGCTGGTGCACCATCTGGTTAAAACCATAGATGATTGATGAATGTTTAACGATCGAACAGCTAAAGAGGAAAATATGCAGCAGAACTTTCTCATACTTGGATTATTATTCATTCCATCTACAAATCTTAGAAGTTTTATATTTTACAATACAGAGGGTATATGTTCTTGAGTTTTTAGAAATGAATATTTTTCTGTGTAGATGTTATCTACATGTAAAGGAAGCATTACCTTGAATGTGTTACAGTTTGTCGGAGCTGTATTGTACGTCATCTGGAAACAAGCAAGTTCTGCCCCATCTGTGATGTCCAAGTGCACAAGGCGAAACCTTTACACAGCATTCGGTAAGTTGTATTCATGTTTGTCTCTTGCAAATATTAACGTCAACTTTTGTTTTAACTTCTATTCGGTAGCACAAAATAACAGCTTCATCAGCAGCCGGTCCCCACATAATTCGCCTTCGTGAATTAGGCACATGCACCGGTTTTGCTACAGCGGTGGATCATCAAACATACCAATAGGCATATTCTGATGTTTACAGATAATAAACAGTGGTCTTGCAATACATTAAAGATAGTCTAGAAATTCTTTTTAATTAATTTTGTCTGTTTACATGCGTTTATTTACATTAATAGAACAATGTATGTGCATGATGAATTTGCAAATCTCTATAAATTATGGTTTTTTATTTTTCGCTTACGATTTTATTGTTGAGTGTAAAGCCAAAAGGACATAGCTTTTGTTACATTTATGGAGACGTATAGTCAGACCGAAAAACTCAACGCATAAGATGAGATTTGAATCATAGATCACGTGGTTTCCATCCAGTTGCTTTGATGAATTGTTTACCTAATAGTTGGTCAACTACGAGGTACGTCCAGAAAGTAAGTTCCGTTTGGTAATAAAATTAAATTGTGTACAGATACAGAATAATTATTTATTGCACAATATTCTACCACTCTTAAACTACTTTTCCACATAACTGCCGAAATTTTGCAGGCATTTGTCATAGCGTGGCACAAGTTTTTGTATACCTTCTTCATAGAAGTTTGCCGCCTGTGTCTTCAAAAAGTGGATGTTTTTCGGTAACGATTTCATGAATTAGTGATCGTGAGCTTTGGGGAAATTCCATAGCGAGAGCACTAATTGCAAACTTGCTGTTTTCCTGGATCTTGTCATCAACCAGTTCTTCTGTAACCAAAGATGGACGCCCACTTCGTTCTTCATCGTGCACTTCACCACGTCCTTCATTGAACTGTCGGACCCATCTTCTCACCATTGAATCCCTCATCGCATTTTGTCCGTAAACTTCGCAAATTTGCCGATAAATTTCAGTTGGTTTCACTTTCCTAGCATTCAGAAAACGAATCACAGAGCTGATTTCACAAGCAGTGGGATTTTCAATCAACACTGACATTGTAAACAAACACAACAAAGCGTATGTGGCTGACAACGATCTCAAAATGGCGCACGTTTCTTCTCCTTGATACAGAGCGTCTACCGCGTATGTGCGGAACTGCGATCGCAGCGCTGCAGCGGAGATAAATTGAAACGGAACTTACTTTCTGGACTGTGGGGCCACAAGTAGCAAAATCTGGCGTTAAACACTATCAAATGATAAATAAATAGATAAATAAATAATATCACACACATTGACCGACACACACGCATACATTTTGCTAAAAAAAATTTATTCAGGGGATGTCAAAATATATATCACCTTCTCTATACACTAGGTACATAGTACGAATAGAGACGACTAACATAGGACGACTTTAGGTCTTTAAAATTGCTAACTCAATTATGAAAACAAGTTTTTGTGTTAAATTTTCCATCACCTAATTAGATATCATACCTTTTTACTGTACTAAAACCTTGCTAAAAATAAATTGGTTTTAAGTATTCTAGAATTCATAGTCAGGTTTTAAAAACTGTTCTTTATTATAATCATGATGCTTACAAATAATGTGGGGGGTGTTTGTGTTACACAGGCCGGATCGAACGCTACAGACGCTGGTGTACAAGATGGTACCATGCCTATATCAGGCAGAAGTGCAACGTCGCCGAGAATTCTTCGCCAAGAACGGCGTGACCGTGGTGAGTCCAGAGCAGAGCGGCGTCGACGATGGCTTTTTCTCTCCAGACGACAGCATCAGCCTCTCATTGGAATATTACGACAGGTTCGATTCACAAATATTAGCCTCATTGGGTCCCGCCATTTGCTTTGTATGTTATACTTTGAACATTTTAGTGCATTAGTTAGGCAGCCCTAAAAATATTGGCAGTTTGCATTTTATTTTGTGTTCGTAGAACACCTGATAGATTTAGATAAATGCTATTGACGATTCACCTTACTGCGAAGGATTATTCCCTGCTTCTTTGATAGCGGTATGCTGTCATATATGCGGGGCGAGAGTATTGTCACGTACCTCTCATTGGTTCTTTTCATGAATATCTATTATTAATATTATAATACTTACTTTAAAATGTATTAATTATTGGCTGCTATCGTTGTACGTTCAAAATATTTCCTTATTTAACCTGACCATTTATCTTAATATCTTTGTCGCCCGGTAATGGTTACCATTTTTCGGGTTTAAAAATCCTTAGTATGGCTTCCTTCGGAAGGGAAGTAATGCCGTTGGTCCCGTGTCGTAGATTTACGGCACGTAAAAGAACCTCAAGCCTGGTAGAGAGGCCTCTGAGCAAAATTAAGCGGTTTTTTACACCCAATTTAAAACGGGACGCTGAGAACCACAGTAGATAAACAGCGTCTATAAATAACACGCCATTTACATTTTGATATACTCAAAAGAATGATCAAATGTAAATTTTTATTAACAAGTAGATAGGAGGTTCCTTCGGTTTAAACCTTCATCTTAGGATGATGAAAGCTCATGCATTTAACACGAAAATGTTTTTATCACCTGAGAACTTGCTTATCATAAATACATCGCCAATCAAATGCGTACGTTAAGGAATTAGTGGAAAGGAAAGGGTGTGCGGAAGAATACATATCAGCAAAGCAGGATTTTACGAAAAAGAATTGAGTACACTGTTTTCAATGCTATTTATTACATTCGGTGCCTTACGTTGTCTTGACTGCTGGTTCTGTTTTGGCGATTTAAATGATTTTATTTAATTTACTGTCCAATAGTTATCCCCCACTGAAAATCACAACAATACAACGTTTGTCAGTGACACTCCCATCTGTCGCCTGAGAACTGCAAGTTTCATTGTTGAATGCGAATTTCATATAGCAGCACGAAATAATTCTGGTATCTTATTGGCGTTTTATTTTCTGTTGGTTGCCATCTTTATTACTAGTCTTGAAAGCTGTTACCTCTTGAACGTGGTTCCCAAAATCTTGATTTGTGATAAAGCACGAACTTTTAAATCCATTTTAAATGCCTTGTGTGTTGTCGAAGTTCTGCCCCCGGAGAATAAATTACTTAGTTATTTTCTTCTTAGCAGCTTCGGGGCATATTGTTTGGCAACAGGGTGTGTCACAAAATCGTTACTTTTCAAAGGAAGCTTCTAGTTAACATGAAGACGGATAAAACGCAACTTTCGGTAGCTATGTTTCTGGGTGACTTTCCTGTGATGATGGACAAAGGTTATTAGCGCCCTTAGAAAGTAAAATCTCGCCTAAAACCAGAAAGGGAATGCATTTTAAAAGAAATTATTGCCCGCCTGGGTAGTGTGGTGGTAGCGTGCCTGCTTCACGTTCAAAAGGTCGTGAGTTCGAATCTCGCTTAGGGTGAGTTACCCGGATAAGATTTTTTCGGGGTTTTTTCTTATCCTGAGAAGACGAATGTCGAGTAACTTTAAGCTCCATGGACCCGAATAAAAAACACTTAAATGAACTCGGAGAATAAAAAGATAGCTAACCGGTATAAATAGAACAATGGAGAGAAAACGGTGTCAATGATTAAAACGAAGGCAGGAAAATGTGAAGCAGGATAAAAGATTTAAAAACCTAACATATCACTTCATTGTGTGCAGTCAAAATCTATAAAATCAAAATAAAACTAGATTCTTTAGGCATATGTCACTTTGGGTAAACATTTAAAAACCTCATCTACCACTACGGAATCCTGGCCGGCAGTTGTTGAGAGGCTCGAAGTGGTGCCAGATGAGATTTGCCTATGCGGATACATAAATTGGTAACACCCATCTTTTGCGATTTAATTTATGCCTTACTCTTCTCATTATTTTATTTTATATTGTCGTTAATGTGTGTTATTAAATTAGGCTAAGTATCGCTTATCAACAGTTGATGCCAATTAGTGAATTGAAACATTCACATATATTAAGTTAATAATTCCTTGAGTTATTATGCCTCGAAAGGCCGTTACAGATATTACTCTGAAATAAACTTAGTATTTCAAAAGTGAATAAGTGCTGAATATTTATATTTGTTTTGAAGTTATTGAATCACAAAAATAAGCCTGGAAAGAGTGATACCTCTAGGGTTAGTAGCATTTCTTTTTTTTTGTAGTTTAACACCCTTTAACCTGGTTGGTCATACCGGACGATGAATGGCATTTGTGAAATGATGCTCAAATGATCTCGGGGTCCATAGAGCTTAAAGTTACTCAACATTCGTCTTCTCAGGATAAGGTAAAACCCCGAAAAAAACCTTATCCGGGTAACTCACCCTAAGCGAGATTCGAACTCACGACCTGTTGAATGTGAAGCAGACACGCTACCACCACTCTGCCCACGCGGGCTAGCATAATTTGTGAGGCTATATAAATAGGTATTATTACATTATTTCATATTTTAGGAAACTAAACAGCATCTAAAACAGATTAACTGCACTGCAATGTTTGACTGTATAATTGTTCCCTTTTTTGTTTTCAGTGACAAGGCAGATGATGCTGAGGACTCAGAGGAATCAGAGAAGGCGGATCAAGATGTGAGTAAGATCACTACAATAAAATAATAGTTATACATTTATTTAAAAGAAACTTAAAACTCGAAAGCTATGAGTTTTTCTCTATAAGTATTGTCCACTCAATGGAGAGTCAATCAGGGAAGTAACGCATACAGAAAAAGTATACAGAAAAATCTGATGTGTTCCATTCACATGATTTTTTCTACATCTCTGCAAGAAATTATTGTTAAAAAGCTTATGCTTCTGTTTACTTCATGCTAATCGAGAAAAAACGAGCAGAAATAGTCTTATTACTTGCTTCCTTGTTAGTATAAGCGAAATAAGGGAGCACCATAGGTTAAAGTGATAGTCAAAAGCTGGTTGCTATGTGACCGAAGTTCCTTTGTTGACAAATTCCTGTATGAGAAAAGTATAAGTTTTTCAAAGCTGAAAATAAAAGCAAGGGATATCTCAAAAACAATCAACTTCACGAAAAAAAGTATATGACATAAATTGTGTGTTTTAATGTGCACAACATTTTTTGTATGGTAAATTTTTGTCCATCTCTTATGGTTTAGCAGTAATTTTTTTTTGTATTGTTTAACGTCCGCTTTAACTACTTATGGCACCGCAGGCGGTGACACTGATGATACATGAATGAAGATGGAGCACCGGTGGAATGCGATGGCGGGGGAAACCGGAAAACCCGGAGAAAACCCGCCCCAGCCCCACTTTGTCCACCACAAATCTCATGTGGGATCGAACCCGGGCCGTCTAGGTGGCCACGGCGCGGCCTTACCAGTTATGCAAAATTTCGTAAAATTCATCCAGAATAAAGTAGTCTTTAGAGGCAATTTCCAGAAAATTCTAGTTATACATTTTGTCAGGTAAATATCTGATATAATATTTTAATCAAAATCATTAGAGCCATTTTTAAGAAAATCAAAATTTTCGAAAACAGTTCCATGTAAAGGGTAGTTGGGGGTGGGGGATTTTCTTGAAAATCTTCGTGTAGCATCCTTGGAAGATACCAAACTTAAATACCAAGTTTGGTATTTTACCGACTTTTCGTTTTTGAGTTATGGTGTTCACGGACACATGTACACACAGACCTTTTTCTGAAAATGCCTTTTTTGGATGCAGGGGACCCTAAAACATATATTTCCGGTGAAATCTCGGTATCAAATTTTTGGGTGGAGTGCAATACCTTCTCTATACACTATGTACATAGTACGTGTAGAGAAAGTAAAAAGACTTTAATACATATTTTACCGCCTAGCTATAGGTTATAATTATATCTTTGCTTACGGTACAAGTAGCATACAGTGATGTAGCAAATGCTTTTCTTTTCCCCCCCGTTTTGAGTTCGAATGAACAGCTGTGGCTGATTTCCAAGAGCGGAATAAATGGGGAAACATTATATGGTTTCGTACACTGCCAATTCTCTCTGTAGGCCGACTTGCCCCTTTGCAGTCGGCGGCAGGTAGGAAGTCTTTAAGAACTTTTCCCCAAATGTCACACTTGTGACTGACCCACAAAGCCAAGTTTCCCCTCCTGCATTTCTGTTAACTTGGAAGTCAGCTCCCGACATCACATATGAAACGGGTTTAACAATCAAAAGTTTCTCCTAATTTTCTGCTACTCATGAAATCTTAACTTTTTACTTTCTCTATAGGCACTATGTACATAGTGTATAGAGAATGTATTGCACTCCACCCAAAAATTCGATACCGAGATTTCACCGGAAATATATGTTTTAGGGTCCCCAATATCCAAAAAAAGCATTTTCTCAAAAAGGTCCGTGTGTGTGTGTGTGTGTGTGTGTGAACACGATAACTCAAAAACGAAAAGTCGGTAAAATACCAAACTTGGTATTTAAGTTTAGTATCTTCCAGGGATGTGACACGAAGACTTTGAGAAAAATCCCCCACCCCCAACTACCCTTTACATGGAACTTTTTTCGAAAATTTTGATTTTCTCAAAAATGGCTCTAACGATTTTGATTAAAATTTCGTATATCAAAGACAAATAAAATATATATCTTGAATTTTATGGGAATAGCCTCTGAAGACTACTTTATTCTGGATGAATTTTGCATAACTACTAAACCGTAAGAGATGGATAAAAACTTAACACACAAAAAATGTAGAGCACGTTAAAACACACAATTTATGTTACATACATTTTTTTCGTGGAGTTGATCGTTTTTGAGATATTCCTTTTTCTTGGTTTCAGCTTTGAAAAACTTATACTTTTCTCATACAGGAATTTGTCAACTCCTGTCCATACAAACAAAGGAACATCAGTCACATAGCAACCAGCTTTTGGCTTTCACTTTAACTTATGGTACTCCCTTATTTCGCTTCTACTTACAATAAAGCAAGAAATGAGACTATTTCTGCTAATTTTCCTCGATTAGCATGAAATAAATAAAAGATGAGCTTATTAACAATAATTTGTTACAGAGATATAAAGAAAGTCATGTGAATCGAACACATGATTTTTTTTTAAATCCTCTGTTGTGCACAGCAACCTGCTATAGTGTAAAATAACAACGTAGAAAGCTCGCTTTAAAAGAGGAAAAACGTTTAGAGTTTCACATATTACCTATAGTATTCCATATAAAAGGTGATTCTTCTATTCACGTTACGTTGTGCACGACTCAGATTTGCTAGAAGGTAATGATCCCAAATTAAACAACGTGGAAAACAAAACACAAACTTTTCGCATATCAACACATCATTTTTTGTTACTATTCAGCCCATACGGTTAAAAATCTGATGTGTTCCATTCACATGACTTTCTCTATATCACTGCAACAAATTATTCTATTTACTTCATCTAATGGAGTAAAAGTTAGCAGAAATAGTCTTATTACTTGCTGTCTTGTTAGTAGAAGCGAAATAAGGAGGTACCATAGGTTAAAGTGATAGTCAAAAGCTGGTTGCTCTGGACTGAAGTTCCTTTGTTTGTATGGACACGAGTTCACAAAGTCCTGCATGAGCTGAAACCAAAAACAAGGAATATCTCAAAAACAAACAACTCCACGAAAAAAATGTATATAACATAAGTTGTGTGTTTTAAGGTGCTCTATATTTGTTGTGTGGTTAGTTTTTGTCCATCTCTTACGGTTTAATAGTTATACAAAATTCTGTAAAATTGACCCAGAATAAAGTAGTCTTCAGAGGGTATTCCAAGAAAATTCAAAATTCATTTTATTTGTCAGGTAAATATCTTTAATATACGATATTTTAATCAAAATCGTTAGAGCCATTTTCAAGAAAATCAAAATTTTCGAAAAAAAGTTCCATGTAAAGGGTAGTTGGGGATGGGGGGAGTTTTTCTCAAAATCTTTGTGTCGCATCCCTGGAAGATACTAAACTTAAATACCAAGTTTGGTATTTTACCAACTTTTCGTTTTTGAGTTATCGTGTTCACAGACACACGGACACACACACGGACCTTTTTCTGAAAATACTTTTTTGGATACAGGGGACCCTAAAACATATTTCCGGTGAAATCTCGGTATCGAATTTTTTGGTGGAGTGCAATACCTTCTCTATACACTATGTACATAGTAAAAAATAAGAATCACATTTTATATGCCGTAAGACCTTATAACCTCACTTTCCAAAACGTTTAATGCAAGCAAAAGCTATTTCATACACATTCGGCATTTCATTGACCTCTACATTTTTGATACAATAAATTTTCATAGGTCGAGTTTAATCAGAATAAAACTTCACAAATATTTCAAATAAAGTTAGATTAGTATGTTATGAACATGAAGATTTTATAAATAGTTAGAACCTTTGCTGAAAAATAAATGTAAAGGAATTTCCTCCTAATTATATTCTCTCTCTCTCTCTCTCTCTCTCTCTCTCTCTCTCTCTCTCTCTCTCTCTCTCTTACAAACACACACACACACACACTTTCATTTTTGGGTGAAATATGTTTGCTCTACCTACCGCAAATAAGCGGCAGAGTAAAGAGTTTATAACATTCCTTAAAAATGGCAAACTGAAGTGTGGCTGAATATACCTTTTAATCATATCAAAGTAATTTTCCTTGTCTCTAATGATTTCACATTTGGTCTGTTGTTCCTTGAAGAGAATATCAAAGACGTTATACGAGTGTAAAATCAAAAAACGTATACTTAATTAAAGCCTATTTTCTTATTTCAAGTGAAACCTAACCTATACATTTTATTTCTGAGCTACATATCTTTAATATACGCTATTTTAATCAAAATCGTTAGAGCCATTTTTAAGAAAATCAAAATTTTCGAAAAAAGTTCCATGTAAAGGATAATTTGGTGTGGGGGGATTTTTCTCAAAATCTTCGTGTCGCATCTCTGGAAGATACTAATCTTAAATACCAAGTTTGGTATTTTACCGACTTTTCGTTTTTGAGTTATTGTGTTCACAGACACACACAGGACCTTTTTCTGAAAATGCTTTTTTGGATACATGATTCCATTTTTATGAAGAAGAAAAAAAAATGGAATCTATGAGTATAAAAATATACATAAAAATATTGTTAATAAAGCATTTTTTTATTTGTTTTTAAAAGTTTGAATTTTTGGGCGTAAAGTCTTTTTTGGGAGGAAGGGCCTTTGTTTAATTTCATAAACAAAGCCAAATCAGCAAATCCTTTAGATAAAATTCGTGTTATTAAACTTAGTTATCTTAATGTAGATAAACCAATACTTTTTTTTAAAATCATACTCAAAATTAGCCGCTTATCCTTATATAAATATTGTTAAAACAGAAATTACCAATAAAAATTGCAATAATCATCTAGGGAAAGTCTTACTAAACCGAATTAATAAATAAACTCCTGTTGTAACTAAAGTTGAAGAATGAACTCTCGGTATCGAATTTTTGTGTGGAGTGCAATACCTTCTCTGTACACTATGTACAAAGTACTTGTAGAGAAAGTAAAAATAAGTCCCCCCCAAAGAACGACGCATTAAAAATATCGAGTGAAACGCCTGTTCATAAGGAAAGCAACTGGCAGCAGGACTTATGATGTAACCTTTCTATCTTGTGTAAGGTGGAAAAGTCAATTTGGAAAGTTGCGAAACAACATTTGGTCCCTAAACACACGTGGGACGTCTTAAATCCGCCTGGAAGAAAAGAAAAGCAAATAAAAACAGCAACAAACATAAAGGATTCCCAAGCAACGGGCTCTGCTTAACGCGCTGCTTCATTTGCATTTTTATGTGACCAATTAGCCGGGAGTTAGTATAAAGCGCTAAGCGTTTCGTGCAAGGCAACCATTTCTCTCCATGCCGAGATTATTACCACCTAGTGATGGCATCGGAGAACATTCACGTACATTAATATCTGCATCATAATTATAAGGCGCACGTTATTAATGCAAAACTTCATTGATTCATATTCCCTTTTTAATTTCTCTACACGTGCATAGTGTATAGAAAAGGTATTGTATTCCACCCAAAAATTCGATACCGAGATTTCACCAGAAAAAGATCCGTGTGTGTGTTTGTGGACAGTATAGATTAAAAACGAAAAGGCCGTTAAAAACCAAACTTGGTATTTAAGTTTGGTATCTTCCAAAGATGCGACATGAGATTTTCAAGAAAATCCCCCCACACCCAACTACCCTTTACATGGAACGTTTTTCGCAAATTTTGATTTTTTTAAAAATGGCTGTAACGATTTTGATTAAAATATCGTATATTAAAGGTATTTACCAGACAAATAAAATGTATATCCTGAATTTTCTGGATATAGCCTCTGAAGGCCACTTAAGTCAAGATGAATTTTACGGAATTTTGCATAACTGCTAAACCGTAAGAGATGGACAAAAACTTACCACACAGAAAATGTAGAGCACGTTAAAACACACAATTTATGTAATATACTTTTTTGTGGAGCTGATTTTTTTTTTTTTTTTTTTTTTTTTTAAGATATTCCTTTTATTTGGTTTCAGCTTTGAAAAATGTATACTTTTCTCATACAGGAATGTGTCAACTCCTTCCGTACAAACAAAGGAATTTCAGTCAAATAGCAACCAGCTTTTGACTGTCACTTTAACCTATGGTACTCCCTTATTTCACTTCTATTTACAAGGAAGCAAGAAATAAGACTATTTCTGCTAAATTTTTCTCGATTAACATGAAGTAAATAGAAGCATAAGCTTTTTAATAATAATTTGTTACAGAGATGTAGAGAAAGTCATGTGAATGGAACATATCAGATTTTTAATTACTAATATTGTACAGCACCATATTGCGGGCGGCGCCGTGGTTAAATGGTTAGATTTCAATTCGTCCTCTGGGCGGATTTCTCCGGGTCCTCCGGTTTTCCCCGTCACTCATTCCACCAGTTGCACCTAAATTGCCTTAAAAATTAAAATTAATGCAAATCCACCTCTCCCATATTCAACAGTAAATCCTGAAACTAACTCAGATTCTCTAGGCTACGATTTGTTTCAGCAATACAAGAAACAAATCGAACATTACATAAAGACAAGCATAAAAATAAAAATCAAACACAAATACAAAAATCCAGTTGCTCCTAAATCACCTTACCAATCAGCAATTTCACGTACATTTCATGTCATCCACTTCCTTATGTTCATATCTGACTATACCCCTCGTGCCACATACAACCCGACAGGCTTCTGACCCCTGGAGATGGCTTAAAAGTCCTAGGTTAACAAATTTGACAGTTGGAGTGGTAGAGAAGAATTTATGTATTTAGAGCAATAATGGAGTTGCAAATTCCTGATACACAAAAATTAAATGCTGGAGCATAAATACAATCCAAATTGATAATACAGGAGAGTAATTTGTAGGTGAGTAGCTAACACTTAATTAATGCTTTATTAAAAGAGGGAAAGAAAGAGAAACACAAATGGACAGACAAAAATTACACTATCTTAACAGTCACAGTTCAATAGATAGGTATTTTAATTTAATGATAATTTAATGTACTATTAAATTACTAATTAGGGCTACAAGGCTGATCACAATATTCAGCGAAAGTTCAAGCATTTATACCTTTAAATTGCTTTATAGTTTCTTAGTGACGATTTGAACACGGAGAGAGAGAATTATCAATTCTCTCCAGGGGAATATGCATGCTGACTGAATGATACTTATAATAAATAGAAAACAGATAAAAGGGACAGTGGAAAACCTCTTCAAGGTCGATATCATGCAGTATGAAGAGCTTATACAATATAGAGTGAGGGGAAATGCTGCCAACATCACTGCCAGCCATAGCAACTGCACGAGGTAATATTCCTTCCTGGGCTTTATAACGGCACGGATTCTACTATCAGCTCTAACTCCTACTGGCTAGCTACAGTAAGGCAGACCTGACAGATGTAGACATTGTTGACTTTATAGTAACACATATTCTAGTATCAGCTCTAACTCCTGCCGGCTAGCTACAGTAAGACAGACTTGACACATGTGGTCATTGTTGACTTTATAGTAACACATATTCTATCAGCTCTAACTCCTGCCGGCTAGCTACAGTAAGGCAGACCTGACAGATGTAGACATTGTTGACTTTATAGTAACACATATTCTAGTATCAGCTCTAACACCTGCCGGCTAGCTACAGTAAGACAGACTTGACACATGTGGTCATTGTTGACTTTATAGTAACACATATTCTAGTATCAGCTCTAACACCTGCCGGCTAGCTACAGTAAGACAGACTTGACACATGTGGTCATTGTTGACTTTATAGTTACACATATTCCACTATCAGCTCTAACACCTACCGGTTAGCTACAGTAAGACAGACTTGACACTCGTGGACATTGTTGACTTTATAGTTACACATATTCCACTATCAGCTCTAACTCCTACCGGCTAGCTACAGTAAGACAGACTTGACACATGTGGACATTGTTGACTTTATAGTAACACATATTCTATCAGCTCTAACTCTTACCGGCTAGCTACAGTAAGACAAACTTGACACATGTGGTCATTGTTGACTTTATAGTAACACATATTCTATCAGCTCTAACTCTTACCGGATAGCTACAGTAAGACAGACCTGACACATGTGGTCATTGTTGACTTTATAGTAACACATAATCTATAAGCTCTAACTCCTACCGGCTAGCTACAGTAAGACAGACTTGACACATGCGGTCATTGTTGACTTTATAGTAACACATATTCTACAATCAGCTGTAACTCCTACTGGCTAGCTACAGTAAGGCAGACTTGACACATGTGGTCATTGTTGACTTTATAGTAACACATATTCTATCAGCTCTATCTCTTACCGGCTAGCTACAGTAAGACAGACTTGACACATGTGGTCATTGTTGACTTTATAGTCACACATATTCTACTATCAGCTCTAACTCTTACCAGCTAGCTACAGTAAGACAGACTTGACACATGTGGTCATTGTTGACTTTATAGTAACACATATTCTATCAGCTCTAACTCTTACCAGCTAGCTACAGTAAGACAGACTTGACACATGTGGTCATTGTTGACTTTATAGTAACACATATTCTATCAGCTCTAACTCTTACCAGCTAGCTACAGTAAGACAGACTTGACACATGTGGTCATTGTTGACTTTATAGTCACATATATTCTATCAGCTCTAACTCTTACCGGCTAGCTACAGTAAAGCAGACCTGACAGATGTAGACATTGCTGACTTTATAGTAACACATATTCTACTATCAGCTCTAACTTCTACCGGCTAGCTACAGTAAGGCAGACTTGACACATGTGGACATTGTTGACTTTATAGTAACACATATTCTATCAGCTCTAACTTCTACCGGCTAGCTACAGTAAGACAGACTTGATACATGTGGTCATTGTTGACTTAATAGTAACACATATTCTACTATCAGCTCTAACTCTTACCGGCTAGCTACAGTAAGGGAGACTTGACACATGTGGTCATTGTTGACTTTATAGTCACACATATTCTATCAGCTCTAACTCCTACCGGCTAGCTACAGTAAGGCAGACTTGACACATATGGTCATTGTTGACTTTATAGTAACACATATTCTACTATCAGCTCTAACTCCTACCGGCTAGCTACAGTAAGACAGACCTGACAGATGTAGACATTGCTGACTTTATAGTAACACATATTCTACTATCAGCTCTAACTTTTACCAGCTAGCTACAGTAAGGCAGACTTGTAACATGTGGTCATTGTTGACTTTATAGTCACACATATTCTATCAGCTCTAACTCCTACCGGCTAGCTACAGTAAGACAGACGTGACACTCGTGGTCATTGTTGACTTTATAGTCACACATATTCTATTAGCTCTAACTCTTACCGGCTAGCTACAGTAAGACAGACTTGACACATGTGGTCATTGTTGATTTTATAGTAACACATATTCTACTATCAGCTCTAACTCCTACCAGCTAGCTACAGTAAGGCAGACTTGACACATGTGGACATTGTTGACTGTATAGTAACACATATTCTACTATCAGCTCTAACTCCTACCAGCTAGATACAGTAAGGCAGACTTGACACATGTGGACATTGTTGACTGTATAGTAACACATATTCTACTATCAGCTCTAACTCTTACCGGCTAGCTACAGTAAGGCAGACTTGACACATGTGGACATTGTTGACTTTATAGTAACACATATTCTACTATCAGCTCTAACTCTTACCGGCCAGCTACAGTAAGGCAGACTTGTAACATGTGGTAATTGTTGACTTTATAGTAACACATATTCTACTATCAGCTCTAACTCCTACCGGCTAGCTACAGTAAGGCAGACTTGACACATGTGGACATTGTTGACTGTATAGTAACACATATTCTATCAGCTCTAACTCCTACCGGCTAGCTTCAGTAAGACAGACCTGACACATGTGGACATTGTTGACTTTATAGTAACACATATTCTACTATCAGCTCTAACTCTTACCGGCTAGCTACAGTAAGACAGACTTGACACATGTGGACATTGTTGACTTTATAGTAACACATATTCTACTATCAGCTCTAACTCCTACCGGCTAGCTACAGTAAGACAGACTTGACAAATGTGGTCATTGCTGACTTTATAGTAACACATATTCTATCAGCTCTAACTCCTACCGGCTAGCTACAGTAAGACAGACCTGACACATGTGGACATTGTTGACTTTATAGTAACACATATTCTACTATCAGCTCTAACTCCTACCAGCTAGCTACAGTAAGGCAGACTTGACACATGTGGTCATTGTTGACTTTATAGTAACACATATTCTATCAGCTCTAACTCCTACCGGCTAGCTACAGTAAGACAGACTTGACACATGTGGACATTGCTGACTTTATAGTAACACATATTCTATCAGCTCTAACTTTTACCAGCTAGCTACAGTAAGGCAGACTTGTAACATGTGGTCATTGTTGACTTTATAGTCACACATATTCTATCAGCTCTAACTCCTACCAGCTAGCTACAGTAAGACAGACCTGACACATGTGGACATTGTTGACTTTATAGTAACACATATTCTATCAGCTCTAACTCCTACCGGCTAGCTACAGTAAGACAGACCTGACACATGTGGACATTGTTGACTTTATAGTAACACATATTCTATCAGCTCTAACTCTTACCGGCTAGCTACAGTAAGACAGACCTGACACATGTGGACATTGTTGACTTTATAGTCACACATATTCTACTATCAGCTCTAACTCCTACCGGCTAGCTACAGTAAGACAGACTTGACACATGTGGACATTGTTGACTTTATAGTAACACATATTCTACTATCAGCTCTAACTCCTACCTGCTAGCTACAGTAAGACAGACTTGACACATGTGGACATTGTTGACTTTATAGTAACAGATATTCTACTATCAGCTCTAACTCCTACCGGCTAGCTACAGTAAAGTAGGTTTGATGCATGTGGACATCTGTGTAAATGGTAAGACCATTTCCGGAAAACGATAGTCGCAAAGCAAACCACTTATTTTATAATAAAGGGAATTGAAGTTCAGAGGAAAACGTGCTTAGCAGGAAAAGTGAAGTCCTTGTCTTTATTTAGTCCCCTCCCAAGGGAGTGCTCCTTCCGACAATTATCACCAGGTCTTTGTGTGAAAGGAAAGGGGGAGAAGATGTCTTGACATAATCATGAGAGGGATGAAAGTTCCCTTCTAACCCTACCAGCTCGTTCTCTTCCATTGGAGAGGAATATAATCTTGTAGTGAATAGGGTTATTAAACAAAAGACAAAGATTTTCAATTGACAGATCTAGCTAGTTATTTCTTATTGTACAAAAAAGTACGGGTATATAAATTGTTCCGAATTTGCGGCAATTTTTACTTTCTCTAGCCCCATATGTACAATGTACATAGGGCTCAGAGAAGTATTGTATTCCACCCAAAAATACGATATCGAGATTTCACCGGAAATATATGTTTTAGAGTTCCCTATATCCAAAAAAAAAGCATTTTCACAAAAAGGTCCGTGTGTCTGTGAACACGATAACTCAAAAACGAAAAGTCGGTAAAGCACCAAACTTGGTATTTAAGTTTAATATCTTCTGGGCATACAACACGAAGATTTTTATAAAAATCACCCCACCCCAAACTACCCTTTACATGGAACTTTTTTCGAAAATTTGGAATTTCTTAAAAATGGCTCTAACGATTTTGATTAAAATATCATCTAGTAAATATATTTAGCTGACAAATAATATGTATATCTTGGATTTTCTGGGAATAGCTTCTAAAGACCTGTTTATTTTGGATGAATTTCGCTTAATTTGGCATAACTAGTAAACCCAAAGAGATAGACAAAAAATTACTATATAAAAAATTTAGGTCTTTTTAAAATACACAAGTTATGTCATTTTTCTCGTGGAGCTTACAGTTTTCGAGGTATTCATTGTTATTAGTTTTAGTTGTGAAGTACTTATGCTTTTTCAGATGGGAGTGTCCGTTTTTCTTTTGTTCTACTCCTGGCCAAGAAAAGAAGGTATTTATAATGACAATCGCATAACGACAGCTTTTAAAACATTTGACTATTGCTTTAGCCTAGTTATTCCCTTATTTTTCCTACTTATAAGGAACTAAGTAATAAGAACATTGTGCTAATGAGTACCTCGATTAGCAAGATGCGGAAAGAAGAATAATCTTATGTAAGAAGTTTGTGGAACAACTAGAGAAAGTCATGTGAGTGAAACATCTCTATTAAGATTGTATAATACACCTAATAAGTTAATTACATACAATTAACTTGAAATCGATTGGGAAATCGGTTGTTTTTAAATAACTATTTATATTATTCTTATCATATTTTGCCAACTAAAATATTATAATTGTAATAGGTTTGTTATGATACATTTATGAATATAATATTCTTTATTTATCTGGATTATATACTTTGCTACTTTATTTCTTTTTAAAATAAGTCAATATTAAATGTATGCGAAGATTTTCTACGCGGTAGTTGGTTGGTAAAACAGTAAAATCTTCCGGGCCCAGGGTGTTAGCCGAAACATCGGGTTCTAGTAATAATTGCATCATAGACCACGGTATTTAAGTTTGGTATCTTCCAAGGATGCAACACGAAGCTTTTCAAGAAAATCCCCTCACCCCCAACTACTCTTTAGATTTTCTCAAAAATGGCTATAACGATTTTAATTAAAATATCGTATATTAAGGTTATTTACCTCACAAATAATATGTATATCTTGAATTTTCTGGGAATAGCCTCTTAAAACTACTTTATTCTGGATGGATTTTACGGAATTTTGCATTACAGCTAAACTGTAAGAGATAAACAAAAACTTACCGCACAAAAATGTAGAGTACTTTTAAACACAATTTATGTTATATATATTTTTTTTCGTGGAGTTGATAATTTTTGAGACATTTCCTTGTTTTTGGTTTCACCTTTTAAAAACTTACACTTTTCTCTATCAGGAATTTGTCAACTCCTGTTCATACAAACAAAGGAATTTCAGTCACATAGCAACCCGTTTTTGAATATGCCTTTAACCTATGTTACTCCCTTGTTTCGCTTCTACTTACAGGAAGCAAGTAATAAGACTATTTCTACTAATTTTTTCTCCATTAGCATTGAAGTAAATGGTAACAAGCTTTTTAAGAATTTCTTGTTGCAGAGATGCAGAGAAAGTCATGTGAATGGAACACATCAGATATTTGGGGTCATCGCAGAAAAGTTCTTACCGGAAATTAAATCTCGCCATATTTTCAAATTCAGAAATTTTACCTTAAATGCATTAAGGCTGCTTTTCTGATACTATTAAGATGTGGCTTCTTGAGAGGAAGCTACTACTTTTTTCAAGGTCATTCAAAACAAAAGTGGATCCCAATAAAGCAATAGATGAATGGAATAACATCACCAACTACGAGGGCCTGTTTTTTCAACCTCCGATAATCTATAAATAAAAGACAAGTTCATAGAAAACATGTTACTAACATTTTTGTACACTTATGGTTGGTTAATTTTCAACATAATCATCTAAAAGATTGAGACATGTATCGTACCTGTGTACAAAGTTTGCAATACCCGCTTCAAAAAATGTTGCCGCCAATGATTTCAAATGAGCATTGACGTACTTTAAGATGTTTGCGGAGAGCCATTCAAAACAAACGAAGAAGAATGCTGACTTCAGGGATTGTGTTGATCCATGACAACGCTCGTCTTTAAACTACAGGCACAACCCATCGGCTCCTTGAACAATTTCAATGGGACATTTTCGGTCATCCGTCGGACAGTCCTGACCTGGCACCCAGCGACTTTCACCTTTTCCCTGAACTGAAGACGTGGTTGGGAGGGCAGCAATTTCAAACCAACGAAGATCTTCAAAACAACGTTAATGCTCTTTTGAAATCATTGACGGCAAACATTTTTGAAGCGGGTATTGTAAAGCTTGTGCACAGGTACGATAAATGTCTCAATCTTTTCGGTGATTATGTTGACAAGTAACCATAAATGTACAAAACTTTTAGTAATAAAATAACTGTTTTCTATGAACTTGTCTTTTATTTATAGCCTATCGGAGGTTGACAAAAAACGGCCCTCGTATTTCTCTGATCACGAGAAAGCGGACATAGTGAAATTGAACCCATCCAATTCTGGAGGAAAATGAGTCAGTTTCAAAACTTCAACGGTAGCAGTTTTAATAGAAATTAAACTGGACATGAGGGACTCAAAGTGTATAGTGCCTTTCCAGTGACAGGGGAATTTCTGAGACTATTTAATGATAGCATGTATAAACTGAACTCGATTTGGGTCCTCCTGAGTTACTAGGAAGCTCCACTGGATGAAGAGGATTTTCAACCCTCAAACGCAGACTGCTGTAGGACGCTTCAATATTGAAAAGATAACAATGTATTTTTGTTTTGTAATTTTTAAATATTTTAGATTTATTTTATTAAAAGTAGGGTATTTTTGTGTGTAGTAGGGATATATCAGTATCTCGGTAGGGATGTTTCATATCAGCAACCTGGCAACACTGGTGAGGAACTGCATGCAATTAACAAATGGGTGATACGAATGGCCCAGACACGAAAAATAGCGTGTTATTTATGGACGCTCTTTAACTGCTGTGGTTTCTCAGCGTCCCATTCTATATTGGGCGTGAAAGACCCCTTCTCTATTAGGCTTGAGGTTCTTTTACGTGCCGTAAATCTACGACACGGGACCAACGGCTTTACTTCCCGTCCGAAGGAAGCCATGGCTAAGGATATTTACACCAGAAAAAATCCATCGTCCTCCTCCGGGTTTGAACCCGCGACCTTGGGTATATGAAGTCAGCATGGTAACCATTACACCGCGGAGGGCGAGGAAATTGAGTTCCTTATGTGTTAAACTATGCTGAGAAATAAATAAGGCATAAAAAGTATTGTCATCGCCGAGACATCTGGCGTTTCATCTGGAACTAGTACTGTGGGATCGGCTCCTCGCGGCGGACCTCTCTGACCCATGGGTTTTTCGGGGGTTTCCCGGGTCATTAGGCGAATGCTGGAGAGGCTTCTTCATTCCTCTGAACTTCCTGTCCTTCATTTCATTCCGACCGGTCTCTTTCAGGACTATAAGTATAGTCGAGCACTGCGGCAGAGCGCTCTGGAAATACAGCTCTCGGCGGTGGGATTGCGCTGATGTTGTCTGTCGACTCAGATGTTCCATCTGGGACTGAGCGCTTCCCGCGTCGAGATAAAGGACTACTTGTGAACTGTTAGAGACCGTTCACAACGGCTCTCTGCCTGTTCTGATATCGGCCGCCTTCTGAGATTACACTCATCTCTCCTCACACACTACTTTAAATCACTTTCGAGTGTTCAATATATAATGGCAATTCAAAATTGGCGCCATTATCCTTGGCCAAAATTCAAACTTTTAAGAACAAGTGAAAACATTGGTTTCATTAGCAATACTTTTAGTTTAGTTTTATATTCATTGATTCCATTTTTTTCATTGAATTAGATCAATATCTAAATAAGAGATAGCTGATAATAAATTGGTTATTACTGTAGCTCCTCCAAAAGATATTTGTCCTCAAGGTAATACATAACCAAAACATCCTATGTGTTCCATTCACATGAATTTCTCTAAATCTCTGCAAAAAATTATTGTTAAAAAGCATAAATGCTTCTATTTATTTCAGGCTAATCGAGAAAAAAAATCAGAAATAGTCTTATTACTTGCTTCCTTGTAAGTAAAAGGGAAATAAGGGAGTACCATAGGTTAAAGTGATAGTCAAAAGCTGGTTGCTATATGACTGAAGTTCCTTTGTATGGACAGGAGTTGACAAATTCCTGTATGAGAAAAGTATAAGTTTTTCAAAGCTCAAACAAAAAACAAAGGAATATCTTAAAAACGACCAATTTCCACGAAAAAAATGTATATAACATAAATTGTGTGTTTTAATGTGCTCTACATTTTTTGTGTGGCAAGTTTTGTCCATTTCTCATGGTTTAGCAGTTATGCAACATTCATAAAATTCATCCAGCATAAAGTAGTCTTCAGAGGCTTTTCCCAGAAAATTCAATATGTACATTTTATTTGTCAGGTAAATGTCTCTAATATGCGATATTTTAATCAAAATCGTTAGAGCCATTTTTAAGAAAATCAAAATCTTCGAAGTTTGTTTCCGTGTAAAGGGTAGTTGAGGGGGGGGGGATTTTCTTTAAAATCTTCCTGTCGCATCCTTGGAAGATACTAAACTTAAATACCAAGTTTGGGCTTTAACACACACATACACGTACACACAGACAGACAGACACACACATTTTTCTAAAAATGCTTTTTTTGGATTCAGAGAGTCACAAAACATGTATTTCCAGTGAAATCTCGGTGTCGTATTTTTGGTTGCAATACAATACCTTCTCTATACACTATGTACATAGTTCGTATAGAGAAAGTAAAAAAATGGCTTCTAAACTGGTGGACTGAATACTCTGATTCCGCCTCATTGTGTTTGTATATGGATGTCATGTTACCTGACCAGTTTACTACACATCGTAATCAAATAGAAGTGAATATAGAAGTGTCTGTATTTGATTGTTTCAGTCGCCACTGAGACGAAGGTATCTGCAGTGTCCTGCTGCCGTGAGCATGAAGCATCTCAAGAAATTCATCCGGATGAAGTTTGGATTGAGTTCTGAACACCGGGTGGACATTATCTACGCCGGTGAATGCCTCAGGGACGACTTCACTCTCATGGACGTCGCTTACACTTTTGCATGGAAAAGGGTAGGTACTGCGGGACAGCAGTTGGCAGTTCCTGATATACTGTATTTACAGCAGCGCAAACCGGGCAACTGCCCAGGGCGGCAGCAAAATTACTGGAAAGCTGCAAATATACTTGAGCACTCTTGCTTCCAACTGCTCAACTGAGAGATCATTTTCTGCTCTAAGACGCATAAATAATGATTTAAGAACATCAGATCGTCTTAGTTATCTTGCAATTGAACCTGACTTAACAGTGACGAACTCATAAACTTGTTTGCAAATGACAAGGCAAGCAGGAAGCCTCTTGTCATTTAAACAGTATGTTTTGACATCTAATATGACCTGATGCCTCTTTAGTGTAGGTTCTTGCTATTAAGATGTTTCTACTTAAATGTTAATAAACTCACTTATGGTGTTTGTCACTCATACTAAAGTGTCCAAACTAGTGAAACCATTCTCTATGTTTTGAAAATTTAAGTAATATATGTATTGCAAGTTGGGGGGGGGGGGCAGCAATTTTTTTTTGCCCAGGGACGTCAAGGTCCTAAATTCGGGCCTGTAAACGCCTCTGTAGGCGTTCTGGTGGCTTAATGACTACTGCTATCCGAAAGGTCATGACTTCGGTTGCTGTCATAGAGTAAATTTTTTTCATTCCAGACGAAGTGCCGCGATACGTGGCGTACTGGCCCTTCAGAAACTTACAGCCGTTACTTCGAAATTTCAATAATCAGGCCATAAGTCTCCTGTCTCAAATTAGTTATTTCGGTATAGTTCATTAACATCCTGTATATATATACAGTGTGAAAATTATTTAAACCGACAAACTCTGGGAGGCTATAGGGGACACCAAAACAAATATTTTTCCTTAATGTCATTTTTTCCTATGAGGATTATTTAAACAGGTAGAGGAAGATTTCTCTGACATCAAAAAAACCAACAAACACTTTTGCATTTTTTATTACCAAGAGACACCAACAAACACTTTTGCATTATTTATTACCAAGAGACAACACATGACCACGACGCAATTACTTAAATTACAGTAGAGGTTCAAAAATGCCTCCATTGACATTTAAACAAAGCTGACACCGACGGATCATGTTCTGTCTAACACGGGCAAAAGCTCCAGGAGTGTCGTTAATTGCTCCTGCTGCTGCTACTATCCGGGCAACCAGATCCTCTTCTGATTTAACAGGAGTTCTGTAAAGTAGGTTGCGCATCTCTCCCCACACAAAAAAAAATCCATAGCGGTCATATCTGGGGATTGAGCAGGCCATGGTACAGGACCACCTCTGCCAATCCACTTTTCTGCAAACTGTCGGTTCAAGAATCGCCGCACAGGACGACTGAATTGTGCCGGCGCCCCGTCATGTTGGAACTACATGCGTTGTCTTGTAGGGAGCGGGACATCCTCCAGCAATTCTGGCAATGCTCTGGCGAGAAAATTGTGATAGTGCCTGCCATTTAATGGCCTAGGTAGGAGTTATGGCCCAATTAAACAGTCCCCAACAACACCGGCCCACACACTAACGACGAACCGCACTTGATATGCGCGAGTAACTGTGGCATGTGGGTTATCCTCACTCCAAACATGCGAATTGTGCAGGTTGAATACTCCATCACGTGCAAACGTTGCTTCATCTGTAAACAACACAGAGGATGGCAATGTAGGATGCATTTGACACTGTTCCAGGTACCACTGCGAAAACTGTGCTCTGGGTGCATAATCAACAGGTTCCAGGTTGTGGACACGCTGTAGGTGAAATGGACGTAAGTATTGCTCATGAAGGACGTTTCTTACATTCGTCTGATTCGTCCCCATGTTACGCGCAATTGCACGAGTGCTGATAGAAGGATCTCGCTCCACATGCTCCTCAAATTGCAGCGTTCTTACTGTGCGACGGCGTCCCTGTCCAGGTCCTCTGCTAAATGACCCGGTCTCGCGCAGACGTTGGCACACAGCAGTAAACGTCGTATGATGCGGGGTACAGCGATTAGGATATTGTTGTTGATAAAGCCGCTGTGCAGCTCGTCCATTGTGGTGCGCTACCAACCATATCAGTGTACTCACTCCAGGTGTATCGCTCCATTAGTAAACAGATACTGTACAGTATGCACACTACACTGGTGGATAAAACAATTCCTACCATCAACAGCAATTGCATTCATGACAACTGAAGGGCGTAATTCGCCCTCTACCCGTTTAAATAATCCTCATAGGAAAAAATGACATTAAGGAAAAATATTTGTTTTGATGTCCCCTACAACCTCCCAGAGTTTGTCGGTTTAAATAATTTTCACCCTGTATACATATAGATATATATTATATATACTCGTAGAAGCAACCAGGCTAGTTAGCCATCCTGTAAGAGTTTTTAATTCAACGTGTCCCGCTTCTATACTGATAGTTGAAGTCTACCTGACACTAACATGAAGTATATCCAAGCTACTGCTGATGCATGTAGAGCACACTTTTTCGGCACACGGTGTGAAGGTCCGCGAAACTGGTTCCGTCAGTGTACGAGTGCAAGCAGGGCCAGTAAATGTAGAGGCGTGTTTGCTACACCTTCTCATTCCCTGCAAACCAAGGACATCCGCCACATAATCCCTTTATTCGGCTGCAGCTTAAGGCGAGCTCCGGGTGTCCCGTGTTCGTTCATGGCAAAAGTGCCTTCTCTTAGACATGGGACGATTCATGAACGAACGACTACAAGGAAAGAATCGTATGGATTGCGTCAAGTTTGGCATGAATCTTCGTTCAAAAAGAATCGCATGAATCGAAAAGAATAGCATGAATCATGTCAACCATAGTAGGTATCGTTAAAAAAGAATCGCAGATTTGAAACGTGATTACGTGTTGGGGTTTGTTTTTCTTTTGCGTCCTTCCACCTTTCGAAATACCAAGCCGAGCTTGACGAAAACTGCGCGATGTGTACAGGGATTTATAACCATTTAGTTTATTGAGAGAAAACAAATAGTGCTGAGCCCATGAGGCAAAATATAAAACAGAAAATAAAATATATAAATTATATATGTATATTTATATATAATATACATAAGAAAACGAACACTACCGATCACTGCCGAAGCTACCATGAGGATCTTTAACTGTCTAGGGATGAATTATTGTACGCGTGAAAGCAAGCGTTAGAATTTACAACTGTTTTATATTTATTTTTGCAGTATCTTAAATTATGCACAGCTAAATCGTCACTACATTAACAAGATATGTAACTTCAGAAACAACATTTCACGACCAATAAAGCAATTATGCTCCGACATAATAGGTAGAGAAGCATATTCCTGAAGAAAGTAATTATTATTCTGGGTACTTGCGTTGCCTTATAATGACGTATTTATTAAAATTACACGACTTGCTGGCGCGCAACCGCGACAGTGATGAATAATAATTACACAAATACCGTCATGCAGTCCAAGTTTAGGTGTCAATTTTAGGCTTCAACTTTTTATGTTTTTTTTTTTTTTTCGAGTAATGGAGGAAATTTTACGAAATGCATTTGCACTAGATGCAAAACAGTTGGACATTTATATAAAATACTATTTTTATATTCAAGGACCCACCATATGACTATCATCCCCATAATATAAGCCAATCACAGAGAAAGCATGGCGACGATTAATGAATCGTGAACGAATCGTATGAATTGATTCATATTGCATGAACGAATTGTATGATTCGATTTATATTGCATGAACGAATTGTATGATTCGATTTATATTGCATGAACGAATTGTATGAATCGATTCATATTGCATGAACGAATTGTATGAATCGATTCATTGTGCATGAACGAATCGTATGATGGAATCTCTCGACAACTCTACTTCTCTCAGCCAATACCGTGTGTTTGTTTACTGGTGCTACTGTTAGGCACGCTAAAGGCACGTGCTAACTCATCTTAGGAGCGTGGGCCGCTGCTTACTGCAATCACATTTGTAACATATTATTATTCTTTGGCGCTGAGCTACAGGGCCTCATGCGTAAATCTATGTTCTTTATAATCACTTTGGATCAGTTTTTAAGAAGCTACTAAATTCAACTCCTAAATTAATTAATTCCTGGATATAAAATACGGACATTTTGGTACTATAAGAGTTAGTCAAATGTGTCGGCCCACTCTTATACAGATTATTCTTATAAAAGCTTATTATGTAACTACTCTATGTTGATCGAGATAAATGTTCGCAAAAATACTTTTATTATGCATTTCATGGTAAGTTTAAACGGGGTACAGTAAGCTTAAGAACTGTTAAAAGCGGCTCGCTACGTAGTCTTTGAAATTTGATGTGAATATTTTACCGGAAATACGCGTTTTGAGCACCCTGATTAACAGGGTAATTTATATATGTACCTATATTACTTATTTGTATTGCAATCAACACAATATTAAAATGTAAATGGCGTGTTATTTATGGACGCTCTTTAACTGCTGTGGTTCTCAGCGTCCATTCTATACTGGGCGTGAAAGGCCGCTTAATTTTGCTCAGAGGCCTCTCAGGCTTGGGGTTCTTTTACGTGCAGCAAATCAACAATATTAAGAATTTGTCTACAAGTCTCGAAATAAATGTAGTTCTAAACACACATGATTGTGTATGGCTTATAAAATGAGAATATTGAATCATTTCCGAGACATCAACTCAATAATTATTCTGAAATTACACATTATTTATGATATATGAGTTTGAATGTTTAATAATGAGGATAATACCTATAGTTTCTCTAGCTCTTGTAATACGATGGTTTTTCTTGGGAAACTCCACTTTCTAGAGTTTTTAAACCTTTATATTTTTGAAGAATTTTATATGTGATTCATTTATGTGGTGGTATTACTTTCTTTCAATAATCAATAATCAATAATATAAAACTATATATCTATACCTAACAATAATATATAAAACATGTTGTTATACCTACCTAACTTACAAAGTTATGAAAATTCTTGTATAGTGCTCATTATTTCGTAACTTCTCTCCAACAACCAAACCATTGAAGCCTTTATCCCCTACTAGAATTGACAAACATCCGAATAAATATTTAACAGGTGCAACTCAATATGCAAAGAGTTTATTTTACCTTCTGTATAGACGTTCACCTTATTTCCTGTAGCATGAGACGGCTCAACTAGAATGAATTACCATTTTAAAACTGTCATTAATAAAAATCTGATGCGTTCCATTCACATGACTTTCTCTACATCTCTGCAACAAATTATTATTAAAAGGCTTAAGCTTCTGTTTACTTCATGCTAATTGAGAATAAATAGCAGAAATAGTCCTATTACTTGCTTCCTTGTAAGTAGAAGGGAAATAAGGGAGTACCATAGGTTAAAGTGATAGTCAAAAGCAGGTTGCTATGTGACTGAAGATCCTTTATTTGAATGGACAGGAGTTGGCAAATTCCTGTATGAGAAAAGTCAAGTTTTTTGAAGCTGAAATCAGTAACAAGGAATATCTAAAAAAAAACGATCAACTCCTCAAAAAATGTATATGGCATAAATTGTGTTTTATTGTACTCTGCATTTTTTGTTAAGCTTTTGTCTATCTCTTACGGTTTGCCAGTTATGCAAAATTACGCAAAATTCATTCACTATAAAGTAGTCTTCAGCGGCTATTCCCAGAAAATTCAAGATATACATTTTATTTGTCAGGTAAATATCTTTAATATACGATATTTTAATCAAAATCGTTAGAGCCAGTTTTAAGAAAATCAAAATTTTCGAAAAAAGTTCCATGTAAAGGGTATTTTGGGGTGGGGGGATTTTTTCAAAATTTTCGTGTCGCATCCCTGGAAGATACTAACTTAATTAACAAGTTTGGTATTTTACCGACTTTTCGTTTTTGAGGTATCGTGTTCACAGGCACACGGACACCCACGGACCTTTTTTCTGAAAATGGTTTTTTGGAAACAGAGGACCCTAAAACATATATTTCCGGTGAAATCTCGGTATCGAATTTTTGGGTGGAGTGCAATACCTTCTCTATATACTATTACATAGTACGTGTAGGGAAAGGAGAAAACTAAAGTCCTAATATTAAAGTGATCTGTGTTTCTCATTTGTAATTCTTCTTTATTTGTGTGTTCCCAGAACGCCCCAATGAGGTTCAGCTACCGGATCTTCCATCCTCCATTGTATTGTATCCCGGCGACGCCGACGAAGAAGGTGTCGACGTCGTTGCCAGAGCGAGCCGCAGAGCCGCCACAGCTCCAGCCACAAGAAGAACATCCACCGCAACAGCAGGATCCCCTCTCGTCCTCATCCTCTACATCGACTAAAGTGTCAGAAACCACGCCTAGCAGGACAGACTCGAGTGAAAATAATGGTGACAGTCCCGTGACCCCCGAGGCGAGTTCGCCCTCGCCACAAACCGACAATAAGGAAGATGTTATGAACAATGCTGTTCAAGGAAGTGAAACCACGAGGGAGGAACCGCCGGCGGTAGAAGAGGAAGAAGAGGATGAAGAAGACAACGAAGAGGAAATGGAAGAAGCTGCTGCTGCTGCTGCTGCTGCAGAGGAAGTAGCCGAAGACGAGGAGCCTCCACATAAGAAGCTGTGTATAGATGAAAGAAAATGTGATGATGACAGTGGTTATGAAGCTGTGGAATCCAGAGAACAAGACGAAGAGGAACGAGAAGTTGAGGAAGAAGAAGCAACTATGGAAGTTACGGAAGAACAACAAGAGGCAGAAGATGCTACAGAACAGGAAAAGGTGGAAGAAATGACTAATACTGAGCCTGAATTGAGACAAATTATTGAAGAGCCAATTGTAGAAAGGCGCGTTTCCACACATAAATCAAAACGGAGAAGAAAATCAAGTCATGCCAAAGAGAAAGAGAGAAATAAAGTGGTTGAAGAGCCCGAAGCAGTACAACAGGAGCTAGAAGAAAAAGAAACAGAGGAAAATGAAGGGGAAGAAGAAGCAGCTGCAGTTACACAAGTGATAGAGGAAGAAGAGCAACGTGAAGAGGAAGACGTTGAAGAACAGCAGGAAGAGCAACAGGAGGAACAGCAGGAGGAGCAACAGGTAGAGCAACATGAAGAAGTCGAAGAAGAAGAAGTAGAGGAAACAGAATTTCAAGAACAAGAAACTCTCACAACGGCGGTCGAGGAACCAGCCCCAGCAGAGGAACTGGAAAATGAACCAGACTTCACAATGAGGTCATCCACTTCTGACGAAGAAGAGGAAGAACCTGCAGAAATTCCACCAAGTACTAAGCATTCGAAAAGCTCAGAACGACAACGAGAATCCAAAGAAGAACGTCGCAGGAACAGTAAGGACTCAGAGGAAAGGCGACGCTCCAAGAGTAAGCGGGATGGAAGTTCCCGAGAATATGGCAGTAGAAAGAAGAGCAAGCATAAATCAAAGCACCACCATCGTGGCGACGACACCTCCTCCAGCAAAAAGCAGCGTAAAGCACATAGGTTGCTGTCGGAGGTAACAGCCTCAACTCCGACCATCCTTCAATATCAAGAGGATGTCATGAAGCTGAAGGTTAAGCTAGGTCCTATAAAGCCAGTTATCGCAAATCTTGCTGCTGCAGCGGCAGCGAACCATCAACATCGTCACCATCATCACCACCACCATTCGAAACACAGCAGAAAATTACAGGAGGCAAAGGAAAGCCAACCATCAACACCAGAAGCTACTTCTCCTTCTCCAACTAGAGAGATTTGGGAGTGCAGTACTGTACCTGCCAAGACGAGCACTGTCACCACATCCACCACAAGTGCTACATCTATTGCAACCACCAGCAGTTCGAACATCAATAAGACTAGTACAACCAGCTCGCCATCCACTAGCCCGCCTCCTGCTGCGGGAAAAGAATCGTCGGGTATAGATGCACCTGTGTCTGTCAGCAGAAGTGGAAGTACCACCACTACCATTACAACTACCGCAAGCACAGTCACTACCACATCCGTCACGACAGTCAGTAATACGTTAAATAACGCTCTTAATTCCACAAAGGAACGCTTGTTGCAAATGAGAGCGGTAAGACACAAGAATATCACCTCAAATAAAGCTTCAGACTTTTCTTCCAGCTCAGAGTCCAAACTGGAGGAAACAAACAATATAAATAGTAGGAAATCTCCTGCATCGATGTCTGAGATATTAATGCCCTCGTCTTCAATAACGGTTAGTAAAGTTCCAGTGGGAGAAAAACGCAAGTTGGGCGCGCAGAAGCCGAATAATTCTTCAGCTCCTGAAGCTAAACGACCTTCACTTGAAATTATGTTGGTGAATGCTCCTTCTACAACAACCAACTCGCAATCCACGAACAGTTCCAGCTCTTCCACGAGCATGACATCAAAACAGTGTATGAGTAATGAGGTTGCCGAAAAGAAGCCACTTAATGACGTGAGTGTTAAAACCAATAGACCACCTCCACCCACAATTCCTTTGGTTAAAATTAGAAAGTCCTCCGTGTCGTCAATTCGTGCACCGGCCGGACTAACCATCACCCCTAAATTACCCTCATCACCATCCTCATCGAACCCTGTTTCTAACGTTCCTAATATGTCCTGCACTACTGTACCTAAAAGTCCTATGTCGCTTAAGCTTTCACAAGTGAATTCTCAACAGATATTAAGGCCAGAGAGTGGAAATAAACACGGAATTTCGGAAGAACTGGCAATGAGACATGATGATATAGGAGCTCTAGACTTATCGGGAAAATCTTCGAGGTGTAAGTCTTCCGGCTCACCCTCGTTGTCCCCGCAAATGTTTTATCGTTCGCAGTCTTCGCCAGGCGCAGGCTCCAAAGGCAGCTCATCATCGCCAGCGCCGAGCATCATGACGATCGCCCAGAATCTGGTGCAAAGGCAGCTGACGAATCTACAGCATCAGAACAACAACAACAACAGTGATTCTCCAACTAGCAATGGAAACGCTAAATCTCAAGCTAGTGGTGAAAGTACCAGCAACAGTGGTCCACAAGGTGTAGGTACACCACCGGCTCTGACAAATCTCAAGACACTGTCGGACACAGCCGTTCATATTCGTAATATGATGGCTGCTCAAAGTGGCAGTGTCAAGATTCCACAACAGAAGACCCAGGCTGGCAATTCGGCGTCTCTCAATCGAGCCTCTGCAAGTTATAACGCTGCTGCCTCGCGTAACAGCAACTCTCTTCCGGTGACGCATCTCTTACAACAGGCACAGTCAGCACGATCTTCCACCCCCTATCACCCTACGCTGCCAAACTCAATATCCCCGCTGCGTATTCCAGTTCCACCGTCGCAGCTCGGCAAGGCAAACTCTTCAGGAAACGGAAACATGCCAAGACTGAGAGAGCTGTTTCCAGGTGGCATTGGAGGGAGAGGTAGAGGAGCGATAGGTCCACAGAACCGCAATCCGATGAAGCCCGGGCCAAATCAGGCGGTCCGCCAGATCCCAAATCCTTCCGCGCTTCTGTTCCGCCAGACCCAGAACCGTCTGCAGCAGAATGCTGTCGGAATGGCATCTCAAAACCGACTGCACATCAGTCCCTCCGTCAACAGCATCAATAAACCTGTGTACAATTCTCCGGGTCTCAGTACCACCAACAGCAAGCCCAATAATACCGCCCCTCCTGTTTCCTCCATACGTAAAATCGAAAATATGACCCGCAACATCGAGAAGGTGGCTGCGGGACTCACCGTGCGGGCAGTGGAAGCTCACGTGAGCAACAAGTGAAGTTACCGCAATTATATTGTGAATAAGAACTGTAATTATAAGACTGAATCCATAAGACTAGGAGCAAGTGTGTGTTTATAGAGAAGAGGCCCTCTTTGTACATGATCATCCCATTCCAGTTGTAAAGAAAGTATGTGCCAGCTTGTCATTGTTTTATGACCCAAAGTTTACTAGCACAGTGTACTGGATATAAGTTACATGTTATCGTTATTTGAGCACCATTTTGCAAAATGATTTAGTATTCGGGTTATTGCATCTCTTCCTAAATAAATGGCATATTATGGTTGCGCAGCCATTCTTATATTTATTAATTATGAGATATTTTGAAATAGAAAAATGTTGCTAAGTTCCTTTTGTTATTGACTAAAGAGCGCAATAAGGGGTTCATCATGGTTCACTTGATTTCTTATGTAATATTAATGTTTCTTGTCTAAAGCTGGCCTTTAAGAAAAACTAAAACTATGTTTGGCGTTGAAAAGGCATTTAAATTAAAATAAAAATAATGATGCACAACTTTATTGGAACGTATCTGAGTGTTGCTCTTATATAATACTGTTGCATTACAAGTTTATAATTGCATTTCACGTTGGAATTTTAAAAAACGGCTCAGAAGAAAATGCCCGTTATACCTTAGTTTTGGAAACATGTCCTGAAACCTGAATAAGTAGTGGCAATCTCCAGAAGTAAAGCTGATATATTCAATATTTCAGTGCCTTAGTTCTTAACTTTCTGGTAGCTGCCTCAGCTATTGAACTACTCGCGGATTTTTACGTCCTCTAAGGGCAAAGCCTTGTGATTGGAAGCTTAAAAAAAAAAAAAAATAACAATATTCTATTGTTAATCCTGCAGATATGTGAGTACATTTTCATGAGGTGAGGTCTAGTTTCTGAATTTAAACGCATGATCACTTTGTGTGGGGAATGAAAATATATGAGTACTACTTAGTGAGCTTTGAGAAAACTGTGAAAAGCTTTTCCCAGGTAAAGTTTGTTACAGTTTTTGTTCATTAATATATTATCCACATTATTAAAATAAATTCTGCAAAATGATAAAGTAGCAATGCAGGCATGCTTTGAAATTATCTAACAAAAATGTTACAAATATTTTAATACATAATATGAAATATATAATGAATTACAGAAATAAAATACACATTAATTGAAATTAAATATGTATTGGGTGAACAAACGATGAAAGGGGGAAAATATAGAAGAATGTAATCTAAGACCATTAGTGGGACGTTTTTTAATCAAGACCGGATGCACGTCAATTGTTTTGCCTGCTACCAGAACCCAGCGGTTAACGACCACATTGAATTCGCGGAGACAACTTCCATTTCTGCACGAACTATGCATGCCGATAAATTTCACTCTGGTCGACTAGACAAAACTTTTCGTTGTTGTTTGTAAGTTTAACGTTCTTTAACCTAGTAGATCGTATCGGACGATGAATGAAATCGGTGAAATGGTGCCAAATGAGCCCGGAGCAATTGGAGCTCAAAGTTACTCGACAATTGTTTTCTCAGGATAAGAGAAAAACACCTTATCCGGAAATTTAAACTCGGTGCCTCTTGAATTTGAGGCAGACACAATCATATCCAACCCGGGCTGGACAAAACTAATTTAATAACATCTGGCTAAATGAATGGGCGTGAAAGAAATGGAAGTTTTGCCTCTTGACCTGCGGTAAATGAGCAATTAGCAAATCAGTAGCTCACACAAAGAATGATCTGCAATTTGAATTCTGTGACCAAACTCTTCTCAGAAGTTGGGGGCTCGATTTTTTTTTCTCTCTTTTTTAAGGATCGCTGTAGTATTTTTATGTACCGCATTTCCTTTCTAAACCAAATTATTTAAAATAAATGATCCTCAGCTTCTAAGGTAAGAAATCAAGAACTTTGTTCCATGAAGACGCTGTCATGAAGCTCACATGTCCGCCAGTGTTTTGCGAAAGAAGTGATCTCAGGAAATTTCTCAAGAGATTGGAGGGATATTTTTCTGGAAGACATTTCTTTTGCCCAAGATTGAAAGCCTTTACAGAATTTATCTCGGAAATGATTTGAAAATGTAAGGGGTAATTGAAACCCTGTAACGAGTGAATTCGTAATATGCCGCGTCTGTGGAGATGAGTGCAGTGTTTTAACTTGTGGGTACCGTGAAACTGTTTGAGTAATATTTCTGGGATTGCTGATCAGCTTAATTCAGAAAGCCATATTTCTCAGTACATAAACTCAAGTTTTCCATATTTTGCAAGGTGTTAGACAATATCAAGACACTGTGCTAGGAAAATCATTTCTGTAAAGCAGCGGTTACACTTAGCATCCACTTAAGTTTATGTACATGTTAGTCAAGTTTCTATCTGTTTAGAATGTTTTGTTCTCCATGTTGTAGTGTTAAATCCTCCATTTTAAGATGTGACATTTTAACAAGGCATTAGCTTGGTGTATAAGCATGAATCAAGTACAAAACAACATTGTATATTATATCCAGTTGTTTTATGTGGTATATGTTGATGGATGACAGCGGCATGTCCTTTTGAAACTTCAACAGTTCTTCACACGTCGTTTACAGAACCATGCAGGAGTCTATCCCTCGGCGGTATGTGCCTCTCAACTCATTAATTTGGGGTTTAAATACCAACATTACTCGCCTAGTAGGCTGCTCTACACGGTCCAAAATGAGTGATTTCTTTTAACATTCGTTAATCTCTACTAGCAAGCGTTTCATAAAGTATAGTAACTCAAACTAATGGCTTGTCAGTTAATGCTGAAATATACCCCCGCCGCTGAATCCTTGCACTTGACAGTTCGAGTGGTTTCGCGTTAGGTAGCTTTGTGGCGTTGCCAGAGTAACTAGTAAACAACACCAGCTGATTACAAATCTCTCTAAACGAATATAAACAGTGTACATAGTAAATTAATGCCGATGAATAATGAAACTAATTCGTTATTATTGATAATAAGTCATACTGTAACGCATGTAGCATACATTACGTATTTAAGACAATATAGAACAAATTATTTAAATTTGTTACAATGAGAGAAAAGTAATAACAAAGTGATTTTCACCAGTTTATAATTTTAATGGCTCAATTCCATCCAAGTTTCCGTCGAAAGTCATTCTCGGTCGTCAGTCATCATCAACATCCTCGTCGTCACCAAGACATGTAATTAGTGGATCAATTCACTAATGATTCCGTCTAATTCCTGTGCTTTTTGTATTATTTTGTACACATGATTCAGTTCCTTCTTCCACTCTCACTATAATTGGGAAAGTCTCGTTATGTTCCCTCACGCACAAACACCAACAATAATAACAAATATACATAACGAATAATACGTAGCTTGCACAGAACAGCTCAACGCACGTGTTAGGAGTTCACAAACTGAGCACGTGGTTGGAAATAGCTAGATATTGCAACCGTGTGGCATCTAGATTCCGTTGTCCGACCGACTGGAATGCTGCGTTGTTATTGGTTCAGAAATTCAAATGGGTAAAGCTTTTCAACTTTTTTTTTGCTGAGGTACCAACTTAACTCCCAACTGACAAGTGCAAGGATTCAGCGGCTGGGGTATAGAAGAAATAATTACTTAACCATCTATGTAGTTAATTCCTCATTGGCATAGCCGAGGTTGAAATCTTTATACGATTAGGAAAGCGGCTCAGCGTTATCACTTTATAAATACATATTTCCGTACTGTAAGTTTAATCGAATAGTGTATTCTGTGATGAAGATATAGGTAGAAATATCGTTTATTACACTTTGTTTTCTGGGAACTCTTCGTAATCTCTGAACAAAAATTTTGTAGTAAATATCGTGTGCTCAGTGATTGAAAATAAATAAATAAAAATCCATATGTGTTGTATGAAGCAAAAGATTTTATAATATCGTAATTTATTTTTCTACGTATTAATATATTCCAACTAATATTTCCAATACATGTTAGTAAGATTTTGTATGAAAACCAGCGAATTAATTGCAAATGTCCTATTTCAGCGCTATTTTCAGTTTGGATAATTAATTGGCATAGTGAGGAACGCGGTTCTACGAGTATAGACATTGGTAACTCCCAGGGTTAGTGCTTCGTATGATGCCAACAAATACATCTACTAGAAGAACAGTTATTTATACAGAAAGTATAAGATTAAAGCGATAGATTCAGTATCGAAAAGTGTTGGTATGTATGTTATGTTTGTCGGTGGATACTCATAACTAGACTTTGGAATTTTAGGTACTACTTAGAACAGGTTACAAAATTTTAAAATTACTCCACATTAGGTTGTAGTACAATGAACTTGAACGTTGCTACCTACATGTTTCTCAATGTACCTACACTTTTAATCCAAACAGAAGGTGGAGGGGATTAAGGTGTTTTTGGAAGGTTTTAAAACTAAATGCTGCGCAGTGTAGCTTAATACTGAACCAAACACAGAGACTGGAACAGAAATTGAAAAACAAGGAGTGTCTAGTCAAAGTTGGCATGTTCATTGTTGGTAGCCATCTTTAAAGGGGGTTTCTTCATTGTTACGTCGAATCAACGTTTATACTTCGCACTTCAAAGTCCATTATGTGAGATGCAGATTTGAAAATAAAGAATAGTACTAAAAATTAGCCTAAAAACGAGTATTTATATTTGCACTAAATAACCGTTTTAGGCCGTTTGCTTCACCAGCGCTTGATTTTTCGCAATTATTTTCCAAGCACCCCTGAGAAATGAATAGTCTGCAGAGGTCTAGCATAATGTATTGTTCAACGGGACTTCCTTTTGAAATGAGCCGTTCTAAAATCGTGTGCTGTTTGTTGTATAAAGCTTTTGTACATTTTCATTATTTTTCTAATCAACACAATATCCGCATATGTATCACTACGGTTTTCCTGTTTGTCACGAATTATAGATAATTCTGAAGATAACGCAGGCAGGCATAATGAACCAGAGGAGATATCAAAATAAAATGCGTTGCCTTGTGTTGATTTGATGCTTTGTTTTGCTGCAATATGTCCCCTAAAATGATATAGCGTAGGAATAGACTCCTGCAGTGATTTTATTTTAATTTCAACTAAATCTAGTTGTAAAAAACATTGTGTTAAAGAGCTAGACGTAGCAAGGGTTTAGTAAGGTGATGTTTGTAGCATATTGCTTGAAATAAAGTGTTTTGCAATGTGGTTTCATAGAAACTGAAATGATTACTTTCATGGGCTATAAGCGAGAGCATTTGAAGTTTGCCTTTTGAAAGCAGAGTACAAATGCGTAATAATTATATATATTGTACAAATAATCGTCACTCTGCTGTTTGCAACAATATTTTCATAGCTGTTATGTACCTATTACAAATGTTGCAGGTGACAAAATTCCATCTTTACTCTGTAGCTTTATGGGAATGTGTAAATAGGTTCTTAGACGCGTGTGAGAACTAGAACTTATCAAGACATTCATATTGTTTTATTTCATTTTTGTTATGTTTGTCGTGTTGTTCTTCTGAGTAAGTTGAGTACCTAAGTATTTGTAAATAAACATTCGAGCGTTTTGCCTTAGTTGATCTTTGTGCAGTTGGTTATTGTAATAAAACTGTTGTAAAGCATTAATTGATAGTTGTGACTTTAGTTTTACTTACAAGCCAATGTCAAAACAAAGTTATTAAATAACAATTTAATGTTCATTTATGTATATTTATTCAACTATCCTTTTCCTATAAAATATAAATAGGCATAAAAGTAATTTACAGTTGAGAGTGCATGGAATCGTATCTATCTAATGCTCAGTGGTTTATGTTGGCAAGGAAAAACTAAATTCATTGCCTCGCTCAACCTCTTTCCTGGCTTAAAACATTCCATTCAATGTTTGTTCTCCTTCTGCCTTTTTTTTTTTTCTTCGCTCCTGAGCTTGAAACCGACTGTTCAAATGTTAATGTTTGAGTAACAGACTTTTTACATCTAGCCAATATGCGACGGACTCATCCAGAGATTGAGGTGAGCGTCCTGACGGAGCATGTCTTCCAGTCATTCAACTTCATGCTACCCCCTTTCGCCGCTCACCTACTAGGCCTTTATTTAGAGGCCAATGCGCGTATGTCGGACTTTAATTCAAACCAATAAGAGATTGGCTCACCCAGAGCTGGTATGGAACATAGATCCTAAGCATTTTTTACCTATATTAAACAAAGAAAAGCACATTAATGAACTAGAAACATTGACACGTTTCCGCACACTCGACTGAAAGGTACCTATAGAAATGGGGTAAAGTAATAGTGATCCTCTTTTCCCCCAAGGTATACGAAATTGCAAGTTACATGAATGGAGTCGAAAAATGAGCGAACTGAAATGAGTGGAACAGGTCATTCAATTTAAAATCAAAATAAGTGCGGATTGTGCAATGAACATTAAATAAAGCAAAACAAACTGCGTAACTATGTGGCAGATAATTACAAATAGAGAGAGAGAGACAGAGAGACAAGGCTTACTGATATTTAGTGTAAGTGCACAAGTAGTTTTTAGCGTAATTTGTGCATACTTTTTTCTTTTCACTATCTATCCTCTTAGCCAAGCAATGACCTTTGGTCTGCTTCCAACTCTGCTCGGCTGAGTCAGATTATTTGCGCAACAAAGCGCTCAGAGCCAGTTGAAGGGAAAGCATGATAGTACTCGGAAGTTGATGGAATGTCATCTTTTTACTTTCTCTAGCACGTATATACAAGGCATCTTGGTAGGCAGAGAAGGTACTATATTCCACCCCAAAATTGGATATCAAGATGTCACCGAATACTTTTTTTTTTACTTTCTCTATACACACAGTATACATAGAGAAGGTATTGCACTCCATTAAAAAATTCGATACCGAGATTTCACCGGAAATATATGTTTTAGGGTCCCCTATAACTAAAAAAAGCATTTTCGGAAAAAGGTCCGTGTGTGTGTGTGTCAGTGTGTCTGTGAACACGATAACTCAAAAATGAAAAGTAGGTAAAATACCAAACTTGGTATTCAAGTTTAGTATCTTCCTGGGATGCGACACGAAGATTTTGAGAAAAATCCCTCCACCCCCAACTACCCTTTACATGGAACCTTTTTTCGAAAATTTTGATTTTCTCAGAAATGGCTCTAACGATTTTGATTAAAATTTCGTATATTAATGATATTTACCTGACAAATAAAATGTATATCTTGAATTTTCTGGGAATAGCCTCTGAAGAGTAGTTTATTCTGGATGAGTTTTACTGAATTTTGAATAAATGCTAAACCGTAAGAGATGAACAAAAACTTACTATACAAAAAATGTAGAGCATGTTAAAACACACAATTTATGATATACACATTTTTTTCGTGGAATTCGTCGTTTTTGAGACATTCCTTATTTTGCTATGAAAAGCTTATACATTTCTTATACAGGAATTTGTCGAAACAAAGGAACTTCAGTCACATAGCAACCAGCTTTTGATTATCACTTTAACCTATGGTACTCCCTTATTTCGCTTCTACTTAAAAGGAAGCAAGTAATATGGCTGCTTCTGCTAATTTTTTCTGATTAGCATGAAGTAAATAGAAGTATAAGCTTTTTAACAATAATTTGTTGCAGAGATGTAGAGAAAGTCATGTGAATGGTACACATCAGATTTTTTTAAAGATAAAGGTCCGTGTGCGTGTTGACAACATAACACAAAAATGAAATGTCCGTCAAATACCAAACCTGGCGTTTAAATGTAATATCTTCCAAAGAAGCGACACGAAGACTTTTCAAATTATTATCTTTGAATGTATTTATAAAAATTATTTTTCATTTTTACAATGAAAATGTAATGTTTTATTTAAACTGGTTTTTTATTATCAATTGGGTATTTGATTTTTATTTTTATGTTTACCTTTATATAATGTTTGATTTGTTTCTTGTCTTGTTGAAACGAATTGTAGACCATTTGGTTTTGCCCACCCCAATCTACTCTTTACATAGAACAAGTTTATTTCCTAAAAAATACTAGCGATTTTGATTAAAATAACCTTATATTAAATATATTTATGTGACAAAGTGTACAACCTGAATTTCTTGGGTATAGGCCCAGAATTCCTTTTCATTCTGAATGACTTTTGCATAACTGATAAACCGTAAGAGATAGACAAATCTTTATTACACAAAGAAATGTAGATCTCATTAAAGCAGACTTTGTCATGTGCACTTTTTTTTTAAATGTATTTAAATTTAGTGTCTTCCGTGGACGTTAGACGAAAATTAACACGGAAACCCTCGCACCCCACTCTACCCATTACATGGAACATTTTTCGAAATTTTCGATTGATTTTCTCAAAAAATGCTGTAACGATTTTGATTAAAATGTCATATATTAAAGAGATTTACATGACAATTGCTTGGGAATAGCCCCTGAAGTCCTCCTCAGTTCTGAATGACTTGTGCATAACTGGTAAACCGTAAGAGATGGACAAAAACTTACTTCGCTAAAAGTGTATATCGTTAATTCACAAAATTTATGTCATATGCAGTTGTATTTATTTATTTTTGTACACCTAAGCATTCTTATCTTTTGTTTTACTCTTGGATATGGAACGCGAAAACAAGTTCTCTGACAATCGCATAGCGACAGCTTTTGAAATATTTTATTATCTCTTTAGCTTAGTGTATCCCCCTACTTCGTTTCTACTCATATGGAACTAAGTAATAAGACTATTCTGGTAATGTGAATCTCGATTAGCATTAGATATGTATGTAAAAGGATAATCTTCTGTATGTTTGCAGAACAGATAGAGGAAGTCATGTGAATGGAACGTATCCTTTTTTTTTTTTCTAAGACATCACCAAGAGAAAAGAAAAAATCTGATGTGTGCCATTCACATGACTTTCTCCATATCCCTGCAACAAATAATTCTTAAAAAGCTTATACTTCTATTTACTTTATGCTAATCAGAATAAAATAGCAGAAATTGTCTAATTACTCGCTTCCTTGTAAGTAGAAGCGAAATAAGGGACAACCGTAGGTTAAAGTGATAGTCAAAAGCTGGTTGCTATGAACATGAAGTTCCTTTGTTTATATGTATAGGAGTTGACAAGTTCCTGCATGAAAAAAGTATACGTTTTTCATAGCAGAAACCAAAAATAAGGAATGTCACAAAAACGACGAACTCCATTAAAAAAATGTATGTAACATAAATTGTGTGTTTTAATGTGCTCTACATTTTTTGTGCAGTAAGTTTTTGTCCATCTCTTACGGTTTAGCAGTTATTCAAAATTTAGTAAAATTCATCCAGAATAAAGTACTCTTCAGAGGCTATTCCCAGAAAATTCAAGATATACATTTTATTTTTCAGGTAAATATGTTTAATATACGAAATTTTAATCACAATCGTTAGAGCCATTTTTGAGAAAATCAAAATTTTCGAAAAAAGTTCCATGTAAAGGGTAGTTGGGGGTGGGGGGATTTTTCTCAAAATCTTCGTGTCGCATCCCTGGAAGATACTAAACTTAAATACCAAGTTTGGTATTTTACTGACTTTTCGTTTTTGAGTTATCATGTTCACAGACACACGGACACACACACGGACCTTTTTCTGAAAATACTTTTTTTGGATACAGGGGACCCTAAAACATATATTTCCGGTGAAAACTCGATATCTAATTTTTTGGTGGAGTACAATACCTTCTCTATACACTATGTATATAGTACGTATAGAGAAAGTAAAAAGCGTTTGGGATATACCTACATTTGTATCGCTTCAAGAGGAACGAAAACATTTAATTTTATTTTGCATGTTTAGGCATTTTATCATTAGATTTTTTTTTATATACTTCTGTTGCACTTTTTCTTCTTTCGGGTCAGAATAGACTTCCCCCCCTCCCCAAAATTGGAGCCAAAGCGATCAGGCAATTCTTTAACTATGAGGTGAACAGATTTACGTGTAACTACTGCTTTCTGACTTTGATCCTGTTACAATATTATGGCAATTTTAACATGAAATCAGCTATTGACATTTTTTATTAGAAATGTGTTATAGCAATAACAAATTCTCAGGACTTTCTGGTTGATTCTGACTGGAAAGTTTGGCATGAATTAGTAATAATAGTAGCAATAATAACGTTTGTTCGGAAACATCGATAACGTGGTTAAACAAAAGATTAGATTCTGCAGCTTTCGAGATGATACAAAGGATTGACCAGCATTTGGGACACTGCAGAAGAAAATGGTTAAATAGATTAAGCAGGAAGATTAAAAATATGCTTATCATATGGTTGGTCATCAGAACAGGTATAAACTTGATAACTGTTCTGCAACGTGGAAATTTCGACTTAAGGTACTTCTGAAAGACGTTTTTACTTCCTCTTTAGGCACTATGTACATAGTGTATAGAGAATGTATTGCACTCCACCAAAAAATTCGATACCGAGATTTCACCGGAAATATGTTGTAGGGTCCCCTTTATCTAAAAAAATCATTTTCGGAAAAAGGTCCGTGTGTGTGTGTCCGTGAGACTGTGAACACGATAACTCAAAAACGAAAAGTAGGTAAAATACCACACTTGGTATTTAAGTTTAGTACCTTCCAGGGATGCGACACGAAGATTTTGAGAAAAATCCCCCCACCCCCAATTCCCTTTACATGGAACTTTTTTCGAAAATTTTGATTTTCTCAAAAACAGCTCTAACGATTTAGATTAAAATTTCGTATAATAAGGATATTTACCTGACAAATAAAATGTATATCTTGAATTTCCTGGGAATGGACTCTGAAGAGTAGTTTATTCTGGATGAATTTTAGTAAATTTTGAATAACTGCTAAACCGTAAGAGATGGACAAAACTTACTACACAAAAAATGTAGAGCACGTTAAAATACACAATTTATGTTATATACATTTTTTTCGTCGTTCTAGTGACATTCCTTATTTTTGGTTTCTGCTATGAAAAACTTATACATTTCTCATACAGGAATTTTTCAACTGCTGTCCATACAAACAAAGGAACTTCAGTGACATAGCAACCAACTTTTGATTATCACTTTAACCTATGGTACTCCCTTATTTCACCTCTACTTACAAGGAAGCAAGTAATATGACTATTTCTGCTAATTTTATACTGATTAGCATGAAGTTAATAGAAATATAAGCTTTTTAAGAATAATTTGTTGCAGGGATATAGAGAAAGTCATGTGAATGGTACACGTCAGATTTTTTATTTCAGCTCAGGGCATTAGTTGAAATGGAAAGAAGTTTTTGAACATTCATAAATGCTTTTCAGAGTAATCGGCGATCCACAAAATTCGATACGCCACGAAAGTGTAAGGTTCTTTTCTGCAATGCCAAATAAAGTAGGTATATCTACAGTTTTCAATAAATAATTTTTACTTTCTCTAGTCCCGTATGTACAATGTACATAGGGATAGAGAAGTTTTATATTCCACCCAAAAATTCGGTACCGAGATTTCACCGGAAATACATGTTTTAGGACTCCCTGTATCCAAAAAAAAGCATTTTCAGAAAAAGGTCCGTGTGTGTGTACCCGTGTGCTTGTGAACACGATAACTCAAAAACGAAAAGTAGCTAAAATATCACATTTGGTATTTAAGCGTAGTATCTTCCAGGGACGCAACAAGAAGATTTTGAGAAAAATCCCCCCACCCCAAACTACCCTTTATATGGAACTTTTTTCGAAAATTTTGATTTTCTTAAAAATGGCTCTAACGATTTTGATTAAAACGTCGTACATTAAAGATATTTACCTGACAAATAAAATGTATATCTTGAATTTTCTTGGAATAGCTTCTAAAGACTTGTTTATTCTGGATGAATTTTGTTTAATTTGGCATAACTAGTAAACTGTAAGGGATAGACAAATACTTGGTATACAAAAAATGTAGGTTTTGTGAAAATACACAACTTGTGTCATATACATTTTTTTCGTGGAGCTTACCTTTTCGAGGTATTCATTGTTATTGGTTTCAGTTGTGAGTATTTTTCTTTTGTTCTATTCATGGCCAGGAAAAGAAGTGATTTGTAATGGTAATCGCATAACGACAGCTTTTAAAACATTTGACTATCTGTTTAGCCTAGTGTATTCCCTTATTTTCTTCCTACTTATAAGTAACTAAGTAATAAGAACATTCTGCTAATGAGTATCTCGATTAGCAAGGTGCAGAAAGAAGAATAATCTTATGTAAGAAGTTTGTAGAACAACTAGAGAAAGTCATGTGAGTGTAACGCATCAGAGTTTTTCATTAACGTCGTTTTACAGATCATTTTCATTAATTCTATGTCATATTTTCATAAAGCTCATATAGGTCATTTTCAGTATTCTTCAAATCATCAACTTCCAAGTCGTAGTGATAGTCAATGTCACTGGTCGAAGGTCACAACACAAGTTATTTTGCTCCCTGCCATTTCATTCCAACAATTCATTCAGCCTCAGCTGATGACAGCTTGCCCTCAATGGCGAACTCCATTGTATACTGCTGTTCTTTTAGTTGCTTCGCAACGGCCAAAGTCAGGTGTAAGACGATTGTCCAGTATATTCCGAGTTTTAGCGCAATGATTATAGCTTTTCTATTGAATATACTGCTTCAATTATGCTTCAAAACACACAATTTCTAGTTGCGGCTTGTTAAAATATGAACAATTCAAATAAGGAACAATTTCAATAAACCTGCCATTCGTCCCGTAAAAAACGTCCCCTTTTTACTTTCTCTGCACTTACTATGTACTTAGTGTATAGAGAAGGTATTGCACTCCACTCAAAAATTCGATACCGAGATTTCACTGGAAATATATGTTTAAGGGTCCCCTGTATTAAAAAAAAAGCATTTTCACAAAAAGGTCCGTGTGTGTGTGTGTGTGTGTCTGTCCCTGTGTGACTGTGAACACGATAACTCAAAAACGAAAAGTCGGTAAAATACCAAACTTGGTATTTAAGTTTAGTATCTTCCAGGGATGCAACACGAAGATTTTGAGAACCCCCCCCCCGCCCCAGACTACCCTTTACATGGAACTTTTTTCGAAAATGTTGATTTTCTTAAAAATGGCTCTAACGATTTTGATTAAAATTTCGTATATAAAAGATATTTATCCGACAAATAAAATGTATACCTTGAATCTTTTGGGTTAGCCTCTGAAGACTACTTTATTCTGGATGAATTTTACGGAATTGTGTGTAACTGGTAAACCGTAAGAGATAGACAAAGAAACTTGCCACACAAAAATTGTGGAACACATTACAACACACAATTTATGTTATATACATTTTTTTCGTGGAGTGGATCGTTTTTTAGATATTCCTTGTTTTTTATTTCAGCCTTGAAAAACTTACTTTTCTCATACAGGAATTTGTCAACTCGTGTCCATACAAACAAAGGAACATCAGTCACATAGCAACCAGCTTTTGGCTTTCACTTTAACCTATGGTACTCCCGTTTTTCGCTTCTACTTACAAGGAAGCAAGTAATAAGACTATTTCTACTATTTTTTTCTCAATTAGCATGAAGTAAATAGAAACATAAGTTTTTTAACAATATTTTTTGCAGAGAGGTAGAGAAAGTCATGTGAGTGTAACACATCAGTTTTTTTTTTTTTTTTATTTCTGTGTCGCGCGTCCCGAGAGTTTTCGTTAGGACGCGAATAGGTCCCGTAATTTCTTGACACCGTCTTCCTAAATTAAAAACCTAAGTATTTTGGCATTTATTGTTGACATTGTTTACCCCGTTCTGGGAATAGTGATGACAGACGAAGTTTGTTTATTCTCTGTCTAGCTTACTTCACCGGTAATGTAAACAAAAGCAACAGGTGCTTTACTGCTTTTCCCCATGACAAAATAGTTCCTCTTAAATTGCCAAGTGAGTACAGAAATATTGTATTTCAGTAGGCAATGCTGCCTAATTAATATAGTATCAATGATTAAGGAACAAAATCTACTAGTCTGGCTTCCTGATCGAGTGGTCAGCGAGCTGACTTCTCAGCCAGAGGTCTCGGGTTCGATTCCCGACTGGGGCGGCGAATTTTTCTTTAACCAGAATTATTCCCTATCTTCCACAGAGTCTGGAAGTATATATTTGAGAGTGAGTGTGTGTGTGATTTGAGGAAATTAAAACTATTTAAATCCAACGTAAACAATCTACAGACCAGTTGTTTCTAGTGCAAAGCCCTCGATATCACCTTAGTTGTTAAAGGGGGCTAAATCAATTAAAGAAAAAATGTACTGGTCATTTAATCAGTATGTATTTATGTAATAATGCATATCTGTTATGCAGTTCGTTTCTTCAAGTCTGCATAACATGTAATACCAGTGTAGTGAAACATAAGGAAATAATTATCCCTAATAATAATAAGTTTTGTGAAAAGTACCTTAGTTTTTTATAAAACTATGTTCTTAGCTTAACGGTGAAATTTACTGGTGTTTCCGAAAGTAGCATAAAGTGGGCAAAACTTTTAAATAAGCCATACCTGCGACATCTTGTGCAGTGAATGTGTGTCACACATTGTTCGGGAAGAGTAAACAAATTAAGATTTGGAGGGAATGGTGGACATTGTCACTAGCCCCCACTAATTATCAATCTCGTGATGATTCCGACAGTTCAATTGCAACTGCAACAAATGACTCGTATCTTGGAGTGGAACAGTTCCATCTTCAGATTAGCTTTTCTGGTTAGTCACTGCTTTATGACACTATATTAAAGAAATGTACAGTGTGTGGTTGTCCATATGTGAATGCTAAAATTAGCAAAACCCTTTGGAGTGATGTACGTATGCAGTACTTCACAAACTTTCAAAACAACATGTCTGAATTTTATAATTTTACAGGAGAGTTTTCCATTTCATAATGAATATTTAACGACTCGCCTACCTGTTTTATTGTGTTTTATTTATTATACATTTAGTAGAGTTAACATGCTAGGTTTTGCATCCATAAAGAAGTGCTGAAAGTTTAGGAAATATAAGTATTTAAAAATTGAAACCACTAATAAGGAATATTTCGGTAATTAACTCCACTATCTGTGAACAGTGGAAGTAAATAGCTATTTCTTACCATGCCAAACGCAGGTACGCGGTTGTAGGTCATACGAAACAGATTAGCGACACATGGTATCAGTACGTGCGTTCGCGGAAGAATACATTCTAATTTGTTTTCATCGCCGATGAAGTAAGAATGGACAGACAATAGTCTAGCGCTGGCAGTTGATGTGCTGGGTGTTTTTTGCGAGAACTTGAGCTATTACACCAAAACGGAAATGCATCTTTTCTTTCAATTTACAGGATAAATAACCTTTCCTAGAAGGGACAAAGTATAATTATGAAGTTCAGTTGTACAATTTGGAATACGTCATTTTCGATTGCACATGGTGGGAACTGAGATATTGTAAAGTGTATTATTCAATATCATATTTCCTTCATTTTAATGTTATGTTAATATCATATTAGGAAAGTATTGAGCAGTCAATCACAACCTTTACAGGCGTCCCATATTTTAATGGAAAAAATGGTAGAGCTAAATTTCAGCATCCTCTATAGGTATACAAGTAAGTACCCTTGTTTGCGTTTACACCCTCGTGCCTTTCTCTATCTGTTGGTTCCTTGTATTTGGTTGGTCACATGTTGGTGAAATGATGCTCAAATTATTTCGAGATCCATGGAGCCCAAAGCTACTCAACATTTGTCGTTTCGGGATAAAGAAAAAAACCTCATACGGGTAACTCAGCCTAAGCGAGATTCGAACTCGCGACCTCTTGAATGTGAGGCAAAACATTATTCTTTTATCTACATCATTCTAATCGAGATAAACAGATATCTGAAATGGTCTTATTACTTGCTTCCTAGTAAGTAGAAGCGAAACAAGGGAGTACTATAGGTTAAAGTGATAGTCAAAAGCTGGTTTCTATGTGACTGATGTTCCTTTGTTTGTATGGACAGGAGTTTACAAATTCCTGTATGAGAAAAGTATGTTTTTCAAAGCTAAAAACAAACAAAACAAAACAAAAACAAAAAAGGATATCTCAAAAACGACCAACTCCACAAAAAAAATGTATATAACATAAATTGTGTGTTTTAACGTGCTCTACATTTGTTGTGTGGTAAGTTTTTGTCCATCTCTTACGGTTTAGCAGTTATGCAAAATTCCATAAAATTAATCCAGAAAAAAGTAGTCTTCAGAGGCTATTCCCAGAAAATTCAAGATATACATTTTATTTGTCAGGTAAATATCTTTAATATACGATATTTTAATCAAATTCATTAGAGCCATTTTTGATAAAATCAAACTTTTCAAAAAAAGTTCCATGTAAAAGGTTGGGGGAATTTTCTTGAAAATCTTCGTGTCGCAATCCTTGGAAGATACCAAACTTAAATACGAAGTATGGTATTTAATGGTCTTTTCCTTTTTGAGCTATGCTGCCCACAGACACACACATACACATATACACACAGGCACACACAGCCAGACAGATAGACAGACAGACAGGCAGACACACACACACGGACATCTTTCTAAAAATGCTTTTTTTTTTGGATTCAGGGAGTCTCAAAACATGATTTTTCTTTGAAATCTCGGTATCGAATTTTTGGGTGCAATACAATACCTTCTCTATACACCAAATACATATAGAGAATACGTATAGAGAAAGTAATAATACTTTTAATATAAAACAAAAATATTTGCTGTTAGTAAAGTACCGCTGCGATAAACATTTTAAATTGAAAACAAAAATTATATAACAAATTATTCACATGAATTATTTGGAAATCAATATTATAAACGAAGGAAATCTAGACATTAACCATTAAACTTTAAAAGTAGCAAAAATATCTTGATGTATTAATAATTTGGTTTGGAGAAAAAAATACACGAAGAAAAAAATTATATCACTATGTACATGGTGCGTATGGGGAAAGTAAAAAGAGGAAAGAAAAGAAGTATAGCATTCACCTTTAAATCATTCGACTATATTCCTTTTTTACTTTCTCCATACGTACTATGTACATAGTGTATAGAGAAAGTGTTGCACTCTACCAAAAATTCGATACCGAGATTTCACCGGAAATATAAGTTTTAGGGTCCCCAACATCCAAAAAAAGCATTTTCACAAAAAGGTCCGTGTGTGTGTGTGTGTGTGTGTGTGTGTGTGTGTGTGTGTCCGTGTGTCTGTGAACACGATAACTCAAAAACGAAAAGTCGGTAAAATACCAAACTTGGTATTTAAGTTGAGTATCTTCCAGGGATGCGACACGAAGATTTTGAGAAAAATCCCCCCACCCCCAACTACCCTTTACATGGAACTTCTTTCGAAAATTTTGATTTTCTCACAAATGGCTCTAACAATTTTGATTAAAATTTCGGATGTTAAACATATTTACCTGACATATGAAATGTATATCTTGAATTTTCTGGGAATAGCCTCTGAAGAGTAGTTTATTCTGGATGAATTTTACTAAATTTTGAATAACTGCTAAACCGTAAGAGATGGACAAAAACTTACTACACAAAAATGTAGAGCACATTAAAACACACAATTTATGTTACATACATTTTTTTCGTGGAGTTCGTCGTTTTTGTGACATTCCTTATTTTTGGTTTCTGCTATGAAAAACGTATACTTTTCTCATACTGGAACTTGTCAACTCCTATCCATATAAACAAAGGAACTTCATTGATATAGCAAACCAGCTTTTGACTATCACTTTAACCTACGGTTGTCCCTTATTTCGCTTCTACTTACAAGGATGCGAGAAATAAGACTTTTTCTGCTAATATTTTTATCTGATTAGCATAAAGTAAATAGAATTATAAGCTTTTTAAGAATTATTTGTTGCAGGGATATAGAGAAAGTCATGTGAATGGTACACATCAGATTTTTAGTAATTGCTGTGTTCATAAAATTACATTTTTTTTTTTATCTTTTACGAAAAGTGCAATATGGCTATTTCCGGAAAGGTTTATCTCGATTAAAATTAAGTAAATAGGAAAATCAAATTTTGAGGAATAATTTTATACCCATTAATAAGCGATACAGGACAAAGCAAATGTGCATGTAAAACATCACATTTTCAATACTGTTATTAAAAGAAAATAGTATTGCCCTTTACGTTATAAATATAAAAGGTTATAATATATATTCATTAGAAATTGAAGCTTTCACGGCGAAGATTATTAATTAAAGCTTCTCGGGTTATCACTTGATATAATTAAGTCGCTCGAGCTTCTTCTTCAGAGAGAGGGCTCGAACTTTCGGTCATGCTTACTCTATGCTATGACCTTCTTCAGGAAAGAGGCTGGAGCTATTTTTTTTTTAATTTAAAACAGTACCGGAGTCTGGTCAGGACTCCGGCGCTGTATCCCCTGTTTACATTTCCCCCCCCCCTAAATTTACTGTATGATAACTGGATTTTACTGTTCGTTTACACAACATATAACATCCATGCCCAAGTCGGGACTCGAACCCTCCAGAGCTTTCGGGCATGCCTGCTTTATCCTATGGCCTTCTTCAGGAAAGAGGCTGATGTTTTCAGGCATGCTTACTCTATGCTATGCCTTCTTCAGGAAAGAGACTGGAGCTTTCGGTTATGCCTGCCCTGTGCTATGGCCTTCTTCAGGAAAGAGGCAGGAGCTTTCGGGTATTCCTGCTCTATGCTAAGGCCTTCTTTAGGAAGAAGACTCGATCTTTCGGGCATGCCTGCTCAATACTATGGCCTTCTTTAGGAAGAAGGCTCGAGCTTTAGGGAATGCTTACTCTAAGCTATGGTCTTCTTCAGGAAGAAGGTTCGAGCTTTCGTGCATGCTTACTCCATGTTATACGCTTTTTCAGGAAAGAGGCTGGAGCTTTCGGTCATGCCTGCCCTATGCTATGGCCTTCTTCAGGAAAGAGGCAGGAACTTCCGGTTATCCTTTCTCTATGCTAAGGCCTTCTTTAGGAAGAAGACTCGAGCTTTCGGGCATGCCTGCTCAATACTATGGCCTTCTTTAGGAAGAAGGCTCGAGCTTTAGGGAATTCTTACTCTAAGCTATGGTCTTCTTCAGGAAGAAGGTTCGAGCTTTCGGGCATGTTTACTCTATGCTATGCCTTCTTCAGGAAGGAGGATGGAGATTTCGGGCATGCTTACTCTATGCTATGGTCTTCTTCAGGAGGAAGGCTGGAGATTTCGGGCATGCTTACTCTATACTATGGCCTTCTTCAAGAAGAAGGCTGGAGATTTCGGACATGCTTACTCTATGCTATGCCTTCTTCAGGAAGGGGGCTGGAGATTTCGGGCATGCTTACTCTATACTATGGCCTTCTTCAAGAAGAAGGCTGGAGATTTCGGGCATGCTTACTCTATGCTATGCCTTCTTCAGGAAGGGGGCTGGAGATTTCGGGCATGCTTACTCTATGCTACGCCTTCTTCAGGAAGAAGGCTGGAGATTTCGAGCATGCTTACTCTATGCTATGCATTCTTCAGGAAGAAGGCTGGAGATTTCGGGCATGCTGACTCTATGCTATGCCTTCTTCAGGAAGAAGGCAGGAGATTTCGGGCATGCTTACTCTATGCTATGACCTTTTTCAGGAAGAAGGCTGGAGAATTCGGACATGCTAACTCTATACTATGGCCTTCTTCAGGAAGGAGGCTGGATATTTCGGGCATGCTTTCTTTATGCTATGGCCTTCTTCAGGAAGAAGGCTGGAGATTTCGGGCGTGTTTACTCTATGCTGTGCCTTCTTAAGGAAGGAGGATGTAGATTTCGGGCATGCTTACTCTATGCTATGGTCTTCTTCAGGAGGAAGGCTAGAAATTTCGGGCATGCTTACTCAATGCTATGCCTTCTTAAGGAAGAAGGGAGGAGATATCGGGCATGCTTACTCTATGCTATGACCTTCAGGAAGAAGGCTGGAGATTTCGGGCATGCTTACTCTATACTATGTCCTTCTTCAAGAAGAAGGCTGGAGATTTCGGGCATGCTTACTCTATGCTATGCCTTCTTCAGGAAGGGGGCTGGAGATTTCGGGCACGCTTGCTCTATGCTATGCCTTCTTCAGGAAGAAGGCTGGAGATTTCGGGCATGCTTACTCTATGCTATGCCTTCTTCAGGAAGGGGGCTGGAGATTTCGGGCATGCTTACTCTATGCTACGCCTTCTTCAGGAAGAAGGCTGGAGATTTCGGGTATGCTTACTCTATGCTATGCCTTCTTCAGGAAGAAGGCTGGAGATTTCGGGCATGCTTACTCTATGCTATGCCTTCTTCAGGAAGAAGGCTGGAGATTTCGGGCAAGCTTACTCTATGCTATGCCTTCTTCAGGAAGAAGGCAGGAGATTTCGGGCATGCTTACTCTATGCTATGACCTTTTTCAGGAAGAAGTCTGGAGAATTCGGACATGCTAACTCTATACTATGGCCTTCTTCAGGAAGAAGGCTGGAGATTTCGGGCATGCTTACCCTATGCTATGCCTTCTTCAGGAAGGAGGCTGGATATTTCGGGCATGCTTTCTTTATGCTATGGCCTTCTTCAGGAAGAAGACATGCTAACTCTATGCTATGCTATGCCTTCTTCAGGAAGAAGGCTGGAGATTTCGGGCATGCTTACTCTATGCTATGCCTTCTTCAGGAAGAAGGCTGGAGATTTCGGGCATGCTTGCTCTGTGCTATGACCTTCTTCAGGAAGAAGGCTGGAGATTTCGGGCATGCTTACGCTATGCCCGAAGAAGGCTCGAACGGCTTCATCAACATCTCACGGCTGGTAACCCTAGAGGCTCTAATTAATAATAATAATAATAGATAATAATAGATTATGATAATAATAGATAATAATAATAATAATAATAATAATAATAATGATAATAGATAATAACTTTAAGCCATGGATTATGCGTATGCACTTAGTTTTAATTTTCTCGCTCCCATATAACGATCAATTTGTAAAAGGAATATTATGACTAAAAATCACCCCTTAAACTGACATTAATATAATATTCTTAGTATTTAAAATCTCACAATTTAGTTTAAATTTATGTTTATTTCCTTGAAATAAAATTTGCTTGGTCTTTAGGATATATTTTAGTGATTAAAATGCTTCATATTTTAAATATTGCTCTGTTGCATTATTTTAGAGTTGAGTGTCATTGTTGCCTTCCTCAATTAAAACTTTTGTATTCCGGAAATTGTGTTTTATTAAATGTTATGCTGTCGTTAAAGGCAGCGAAACAGGTGCAATATTAGAGCTTTTTCTCAATAATCTTACCTCCTATTTCTACCTTTGTATTTGTTACTTTCCCACACAGTAGGTAGAGAAGGTATTGCATTCCATCCCAAAATCTGTGCTAAGGTTTCACCGGATATACACGTTTTAGGGTCCTCTGTATAAAAAAAAAGGTGTTTTTAGAAAAGGTTCGTGTATGCCCTTGTATCTGTGAACTCGATAACTCAAAAACGAAAAGTCGGTAAAATAACAAACTTAGTGTTTAAGCTCAATAGCTTCCAAGAAAGCGAAGAAGATTTTGAGAAAAATCCTCTCACTGGAAACTAACCTTTATATGGAAAAAAATTTGAAAACTTTTATTTTCTCAAAAACGGTTCTAATGATTTTGCTTAAAATACCAAATATTAAAGATATTTACATAGCAAATATAAAGTATATGTTGAATTTTCTGGGAATATCCTCTAAATCTCTTTATTCTGGATAAGTTTGCTGAATTTTACAAAACTGGTAAACTGTAAGACATAGATAAATGCTTACTACCCAGAAAATGTAGATCTCGTTTAACTCAAAATGTATGTATTACATTTTTTTTTTTTTCGTGGGTTTGACTATTTTCCTGATATTCCTTATTATTGGTTTCAGTGTTAAAATACCTAAACTTTTCTCATCGGGAATTTGTCAACTGGCCATGCAAAGAAACGGATTTCAACCACATTTTAAAAGCTTTGATTAATGATTTAGTTTAGTGTATTGCCTTATTTCACTCCTTCTTATAGGGAAATAATACGATAGTGTTTGTTATTTTCTGTTTGCCTTGATTAGCACGAAGTAGCGAGAAGGAACAGCTTTTGTAAGAACAATCTGTCACGGAATAGGTAGAGAAAGTCATGTGAATGGAACACATCAGATTATTTTTATATGAGACCATTTTGTTGAGCGATTTGTAGAATTTTAAATAGTATATTATGAAATAATACATGTTTCTGCCTACTTGCCCATGATACCTTTATACTTGAACTTTTAAATATTTTCAATGACTTATGACTCTCTTAATTTAGATCTAATTAATCGGCTCTTCGTGCGGTAAAACAAATGAATTTGTAAACTAATGCAGAGGGTTTGTTTCCCCCTTGCTTAAATGAAATAGAAATCACACACACCATCAGTCTGTTTAATTGTTGTACTTATTTGATCTGAAGAGAAACTCCGCGATGAAGGTGGTAAAGTCAAAACAATAAATTCTAATTTTAATAAAGGTATTAATAAATGCTTACGTTTAGAATAAATTATCCACAAACCACAAAACGTCCATTTGCATAACTTTCTCTACATCTCTGCAACAAATTATTGTTAAAAAGCTTATGCTTCTATTTACTTCATTCTAATAGAGAAAAAATTAGCAGAAATAGTCTTATTACTTGCTTCCTTGTAAGTAGGAGCGAAATAAGGGATACCATAGGTTAAAGTGATAGTCAAAAGCTGGTTGCTATGTGACTGAAGTTCCTTTGTTTGTATGGACAGGAGTTGACAAATCCCTGTATGAGAAAATTATGTTTTTCCAAACTGAAACCAAAAACAAGGAATATCCAAAAATACGATCAACTCCAGGAAAAAAAAAATCTATCTAACATAAATCGTGTGTTTTAAAGGGCTCTACATGTTTTGTACGGTAAGTTTTTGTCCATCTCTTACGGTTTAGCAGTTATGCAAAGTTCCGTAAATTTGATCCAGAATAAAGTAGTCTTCAGAGGCTATTCCCAGAAAATTCAAGATATACATTTTATTTGTGAGGTAAATGTATTTAAAATACTATATTTTAATCAAAATCGTTACAGCCTTTTTAAGAAAACCAAAATTTTCGAAGTTCCATGTAAAGGGTAGTTAGAGTGGGGGGATTTTCTTGAAACTCTTCGTGTCGCATCCTTGGAAGATACCAATCTTAAAGTTTGGTATTTAACGGTTTGAGCTGTGCTGTGCAGACACACACACGGACCTTTTTCTGAAAATGCTTTTTTTGGATTCAAATGGACCCAAAACATGTATTTCCGATTAAATCTCGGTATCGAATTTTTAGTTACAATATAAAACCTTCTCAATACACTATGTACATAGTACGTGTAGAGAAAGTAATAAAATATTATTAACATTAAATGTTTTAATACTTTAACAATAAAGCATTGGTCTTGTAAACTACTAAGTCTTACTTTTAAAACTTCAAAGGAAAGAAATTCTTATCTCAGGATGGCCCATTTTGACTGATAATAAATGTATATTACTGTATATCAAAATGTATGAAATTGACATAAGCATATTAACCTTACAATATATTTAACTAAAAGCCCGGAATTAAAATTGCTCACTTCAAAGGAGGTGAGATCATCTGGAGGTTTACGGAGATACATGAATCAGATGAGATCATCTTAGTTCACTTTCAAATGTTTCGTGAAGGTCATCGACACTAACTGAGTATTACTGCTTCGGTATATACAATAAATAGTTGGAAAACAGAAGCGGCTAAGCCTACTCTAATAATTTCAACAATATTTTTAAAAACTGTTAACGACATGCTAAACTAAAATGAATTCTTTCCACGTAACAAAACAAAACATACATGTAATATTACATTCCATATAGCTAAAAGTATTTAAACGATAGGATTATTAAAATTCGGCAGGTCCGCCTTCTTCTGGAAGAAAAGAGTATTTGTAAATGAGAATACGCAAAGGCAATTTCGCTAGTCCTTCTGATGTCACGACCACAGTTCCAAGTATTTGACTTCCGGTAGAAGCATTAAGGAAAATGCTGTTACAAAATATGCATGCGTTGTACATCAAGACCGGCATACAGGAAATTTGCCTGCCCTGCCGATTGTTGACGGACTCTCCCGAAGTTTTGTTGCGAAAAATTTATTGCTGCACTAATATTTGTGTGTTTTTTGAAGAAAGAGAATTCCTTTTTTTTTTTTTTTTTTTTTTTGGGTAGCTTAACGCCCTTTAATCTGGTTGGTCATATCGGACGATGAATGAAATTGGTGAAATTATGCTCAAATGATCTCGGGGTCCATGGAGCTTAAAGTTACTCGACATTCCTCTTCTCAGGATAAGGGAAAACCTCGAAAAAAACCTTATACGGGAACTCATCCTGAGCGAGATTCGAACTCGCGACCTGTTGAATGTGAGGCAGACACGCTACCACGACACTACCCAGGTGGGCACGAATTCTTTTTGTAAGTACCTATAAAACAGTTATACTCATTTTAGGTCCTAATAAATACTGCATTGCATTGTCAAGTAGCTAGTTTCATCACAAAATTAGTACGCCATGTATTTTGACTTTTCAAGATTGAGAAAAGAGCTCGAGTTTGTTTACTCCGAAGATAAGTTCTTGTCCCGAAGTGTAACTGAGGTTATTAAACTGTTTGTAGAAAGCGATATTCCAAGTGGCTTACAGACTTAGCTGCTATAATTCCTTCCACAAGTTGCAGTGTCGAGAGGCTGCTCTTGCTTCAACAGAGTGAAGTCTTACTTAAGGAGCACAATGTCCGTACAGGTTACAGCTTTAGTGACGGCGTCTATTGAAGGCGAACTTCTTCATTCGCTGGTAAAACAGGACACATGGTACGATGCCATCAAGTGATATGCCAGCACGACGCATATGTCTACTTTATAAGAGAGGTATCTAAGCAAATCGTTTTCACTAGATCTGTAATTTACGCATTGTGGCAATTTGCCTACCCAGAAAATATCATTGCGAGCCGCCACTGTTGAAAAGACCCTCTTCCAGGAGCTATCGCCACAGATGTGGCTTGCTTTGACCTTAAGGGGGGTGGGGTGACGGAGCCTGGGCTGGTTGTCGCCTTGGTGGTCGTAAAAGGGACCACACGTCTCAGCTAGTACAGTGCCACTTGAAGTCTTCGTTCTCAGAGCTGTTTGGAACCGTTCCAGATCTATCACATTAACGTCCAGCAATGTATCCATTGTGTCCCAATCCCCTGTGAGATTATCTGCGAAAAGAACAAATGCAACATTTAAAAATCTGATGTGTTCCATTCACATGACTTTCTCTATATCTCTGCAACAAATTACTGTTAAAAAGTTTATGCTTCTATTTAGCTCATGCTAACCGAGAAACAATTATCAGAAATAATCTTATTACTTGCTTCCTTGTAAGTAGAAGCGAAATAAAGGACTACCATAAATTAAAGTGATAGGCAAAAGGTGACTGAAGTTCCTTTGCTTGTATGGACAGGAGTTGACAAATTCCTGTTTGAGAAAAGTGTTTCATAGCTGAAGCAAAAACAAGGAATATCTAAAAAATTATCAACTCCACGAAAAAAATGTATATAACGTAAATGTTGTGTTTTAACGTGCTCTACATTTTTTGTGTACAAGTTTTTATCTAAGTCTTACGGTTATTCAAGATTCCGTAAACTTCATCCAGAATAAAGTAGTCTTCAGAAGCTGTTCCCAGAAAATTCAAGATATACATTTTATTTGTCAGGTATATTATCTTTAATATACGAAATTTTAATTAAAATTGTTAGAGCCATTTTTGAGAAAATCAAAATTTTCGAAAAAAGTTCCATATAAAGGGTAGTTTGGAGGGGGGATTTTTCTCAAAATCTTCTTGTCGCATCCCTGAAAGATACTTAATTTAAATACCAAGTTTGGTATTTTACCGACTTTTTGTTTTTGAGTTATCGTGTTCACAGACCTTTTTTCTGAAAATGCTTTTTTTTTATACAGGGGACAATAAAACATATATTTCCGGTGAAATCTCAGTATAGAATTTTTGGGTGGAGTGCAATAACTTCTCTATACGCTATGTACATAGTACGTGCAGAGAAAGTAAAAAGCGCTTTTTGTAATATTTTTGGTTCTTCAGCCTAAACTTGTAACAAGGAGTTAAAACACAATACAACATGGAAATCTCGAAGGTTATCGTGTTTAATTCTAAATAAACACGTGCAGATCTAGAGTGGTCACAATACTTGCTTCAATGCATACTATAAAGGGAATTAAGGGCAACTAGGTGCTTCACAGATGTAAGCACAAATTCGGCACAGCAAATCACACATATAACATAATTTATGTTCTTCTTTGTTTTATATTTTAGTGATTATATAAAAATAATTCTTCTACCACGTTACGTTATTCATAAATCAGTTATATTTTCTCTACTTTGTTCATAGTATACATTACATCCAAAATGTTGTATTACACAGATATTCGATGCTGATATATCACTGAACATACACGTTTAGTTCCCCTGTAGAAAAAAAAATAGAAAAAGTTTCGTGTATGTATGTGTGTGTGTTTTTTTTTTTATTTAATTCTCTATATCTCTACAACAAATTATTATTAAAAAGCTTCTATTTACTTAATGCTAATCGAGAAAAAATTGGCAGTTAAGAGTCTTATTACCTGCTTCCTCGTAAGTAGAAGGGAAATAAGGAAATACACAAGGCTAAATCGATAGTCAAATCTTTAAAAACTGGTTGCTGTGTGATTGAAGCTCCTTTGTTGTATGAACAGGAGTTCACAAATTCTCGTATGAGAAAAGTAGATATTTTAAAGCTCAAGCTAATAACCAGGAATATCTCAAAAACGGTCAACCACACAACAAAAAAGTAAATAACATAAATTGTGTGTTATAGCTAGCTCTTCATTTTATGTGTTGTAAGTTTTTGTCTATCCCTTACGGTTTACCAGTTATGTAAACTTCCGAAAAATTCATGTAGAATAAACATGTCTTCAGAGGTTATTCCCAGAATATTGGAGATATACATTTTATTTGTCACATAAATATCTTAAATATAAGAGATTTTAATCAAAATCGTGCCATTTTTGAGAAAATCAAACATTTTAAAATTTGTTCCATGTAAAGGGTAGTCTGTAGTGGGAGGATTTTCTTGAAAATATTCGTTTCGACTCCTTGGAAGATAGCTACTAATCATAAATACCAAGTTTGGAATTTAATTGTCTTTTCATTTTTGTATTATACTGTCCACAGACACACATATACGTGCGCGCACACGGACTTTTTTCTAAAAATGCTTTTTTTCGGACTCGATGTTATTAAAACAGTTTCCGGTGAAATCTCAACACCGAACTTTTGGGTGGCATGATGCCTTCTCTAGCTATTATGTATGTACATTCGTGCTAGAGTAAGTAAAAAAATTTTATCTTTTCCATTCACATGTCTTTCTGTAAATCTTTGCAGCAAATTATTGTTAAAAAGTTTATACTTCTATTTACTTCATGCTAATCGAGAAAAAAATAGTAGAAATAGTTTTATTACTTGCTACCTTGTAAGAAAGGCTGAACCATTAGTTAAATATTTTGTGATTGAAGCTACTTTGTTTGTATGACCATAATTGACAATTTCTCGTATGAGAAAAGCATAAGTAGGTATTTTAAAACGAAACCAATAACAAGGAATATCTCAAAAACGGTTCAACTCCACGAAAAAAATGCATATAACATAAATTGTGTGTTTTAACGAGATTTAAATTTGTTGTGTAGATGGTTTTAGTCTTACCTCTTGCAAAATTCATAAAAATTCATCCAGAATAAAGAAGTCTTCAGAGGCTCTTCCCAAAAAAATTGGAGATATTCATTTTATTTCGGATATAAATGGCTTTAATATACGGGATTTTTCTATAAATCCTTAGAGCCATTTTTAAGAAAATCGAAATTTTCGAAATTTTTTCCATATAAAGGCTAGTTTGTAGTGGGGTGATTTTTTTGAAAATCTTGGTGTCGCATCCTTGGAAAATACTAAACCTAAATACCAAGTTTGGTATTTAACGGTATTTTCGTTTTGGGGCTATGCTGTCCACAGACACACACCCGGACCTTTTTTACTTTCTCTACACGAACTATGTACAAAGTGTATAGAGAAGGTATTGTATTCCACCCAAAAATTCGATACCGAGATTTTACCGTAAATACATGTTTTGGGTCTCCCTGAATCCAAAAAAAAAAAACATTTTTACAAAAAGGTGGGTGTGTCTGACTGTGTGTGTGTGTGTGTGTTTGTGTATGTATGTCAGTGGGCAGCATAGCTCAAAAACGAAAAGACCGTTAAATACCAAACTTGATATATAAGTTTGGCATCTTCCAAGGATACGACCCGAAGATTTTCAAGAAAATCTCCCACCCCAAACTACCCTTTACATGGAAAAGTTTTCGATTTTTTTTTTTTTATTTTCTTAAAAATGGCTCTAACAATTTTGATTAAAATGTCAAATATTAAAGATATTTACCTGGCAAATAAAATGCATATCTCGAATTTTCTGGGAATAGCCTCTGAAGACTACTTTATTATGGATGAATTTTACGGAAGTTTGCATAACTGCTAAACCGTAAGAGATGGACAAAAACTTAACACACACAAAATGTAGAGCACATTAAAATACACAATTTATGTTATATACATTTTTTCGTGGAATTGATCGTTTTTAAAAGTATTCTTTTGTTTTTTGTTTCAGCTTTGAAAAACTTATACTTTTCTCATACAGGAATTTGTCAACTCCTGTCCATACAAACAAAGGTACTTCAGTCACATAGCAACCAGCTTTTGATTATCAGTTTAGCCTATGGTACTCCCTTATTTTCCTTCTACTTACAAGGAAGCAAGTAATAAGATTATTTCTGTTATTTTTTTCTTGATTAAGCTGAAGTAAATAGAAGCATAAGCTTTTTCACTATAATTTGTTGCAGAGATGTAGAGAAAGTGTTATGACCTCCGCCGCCGTCGCCGGTTCTGTGCCACCTGAACAACCAACACCGACCAACCTGCAGAACGAAATCCAGGGCCTAAGTGAGGCCATTCAGGACCTCCACGCGGAGGTCCTGATTCTTACGGCTAAGCTGGCGGCCTTAGAGGACAGGCTTCAGGAACAGGACAGCACCACTTCACATCCAGAACTTCAGCAAGCAATAGCAACAGCAGTCACCGACATCCGACTCATCTTCAGGGAGGAGGTAAGAGCTCTACTGGAGAAGTCGGCACCTCAAACTTCCAAGTTGAACATCCAAAGTAGACGCCAAAGGCTTAGGCTCGAAAACGTCCCAGGATACAACGACTGGCTCAACAGAGTCAACCAGCACTAACTCCATCCTTCTCCCTAGAATTCCTTCATTCCTCTCCCCGAATACTCCGCGGTGGCAGTCTGGGCCTCGGTCAAGTCTGTCTCCTGGTCCTCATTTCACCCCTCTGACTACACCCTGCAGTCAGTTAAATTATCGCATTGAATCCGCGGGTGCAATCATGCGGTACCGCCTCTCCTTTCTTCCTTCTAATACCGGTGGAGGGGTTTTTTAGTCGGTATGCCCACATGGGAGACCCCGACACTCCGGGCTTGCCCGGGTTAGTCCATAAGGTGAATTTTTTGGTGCATTACAATACCTTCTCTAGCCCTAGAGAGAGTAAAAAGTGAGTACAGTAATATGTTTCGTAAACTTCCAAAACGGGTACCATCCTGGGCGTCTACCTGACAGGTATGCTGTGGACCCGCCCCATTCTAATCTACAGGCGAGCATTCTAGCGATAATCCAACAGTATCATTTTTAATTTCTCTATACACTATGTACCCATATAGTGTATAGAGGAGATATTGTACTGCACCCAAAAATTCGATACCGAGATTTCACCGGAAACACATGTTTTGAGTCAAAGAAAATATTTTGTCCGTGTGTGTGTGTTATTTCTTTTCTACTTATAAAGGAACTAAGTAATAAGACCGTTTTACTAATGTTTTAGCATTAAATAGATAGAATATTAAACCTATTAACAATAATGTGTTGCAGAGATGTAGAGAAAGTCATGTGAAATTCATGAGCACATCAGATTTTTAATTCCGAGTTCTTATCGAAAGAAAAGATTGATTAGCCGGAATAATTAAAAGTACCTTCTTTGTCTTCCTTGCGATCTCTTGCCTACAGATGCATATTTCCAAGTTCTTTTGGATATTCGAGTCTCTTCCATTCTATCTAAATGTTGAATCCACTTTTGTTCTGTATGTTTTAACTTTATCCAGGAGAGGTGGAATTTGCAGTTTTTTATGAATTTGTTCACTTCTAATGCAGTCTTTTAATGAGATGTTTTTAATGCTCTTAAAAAATGTCATTTTCACTACGTTTATTCTGCTTTCAGCATTTTTATTTAACACTAAATATTCGCTGCTGTTTTATATCAGTTTTAAATTGGGTGTACTTTCTTGTTTTACTTCTTAATGTTCTTCTAATTGTTCTATACTCACAACGCGAGATGATGATGATGATGATGATGATTATAATATTATTACTACTACTACTACTACTACTACTACTACTACTACTACTACTACTACTAATAATAATAATAATAATAATAATAATAATAATAATAATAATAATTTGAAATATTAGAAATTAATTACACGTATTTAGATAGTAGAATAAATCAATTAAGAAATAATTGGAAAATACACGTTCAAAGAATGAAAGAACAGCGAGTAAAAAGAGAATACTGGAAGGGTAAAAGAAATGCTGGCAGACCAAAGACCAGCTTGATTCAAACTATAAGGCAGAAACAAGCTTTGAAAACCTTAATTCGTAAATGTTGTTGACGATAATAATAATAATAATAATAATAATAATAATTTATAACGATTTAAACCCAACGTAAAAATCTACAGACGAGTTGTTTCCAGGGCAAAGCCCCCAATATGATCTTAAATGTATAAATGCAACAATAAAAATCTGATGTGTTCCATTCACATCTCTACAACAAATTATTGTTAAAAAGTTTATTCTTCTATTTACTTCATGCTAATCGAGAAAAAAATTAGCAGAAATAGTCTTATTACTTGCTGCCTTGTAAGTAGAAGCGAAATAAGGGAGTACCATAGGTTAAAGTGATAGTGAAAAGCTGGCTTCTATGTGATTAAAGTTTCTTTGTTTGTATGGACAGGAGTTGAAAAAGCCCTGTGTGAGAAAACTAAGTTTTTTAAAGCTGAAATCGCAAACAAGGAATATCGCAAAAACGATCAACTCCACGGAAAAAAAAAATGCATATAACATAAATTGCGTGTTTTAATATGCTCTACATTTTTGTGTGGTAAGTTCTTCTCCATCTCTTACGGTTTAGCATTTACCCAAAATTCCGTAAAATACATCCAAAATAAAGTAGTCTTCAGAGGCTATTCCCAGAAAATTCAACATATACATTTTGTTTGTCAGGTAAATATCTTTAATATATGATATTTTAATCGTTAGAGCCATTTTTGAAAAAATCAAAATTTTCAAAAAACGTTCCATGTAAAGTGTAGTTTGGGGTGGGGGGATTTTTCTCAAAATCTTCGTGTTGCATCCCTGGAAGATACTAAACTTAAATACCATGTTTGGTATTTTTACCGACTTTTCGTTAATGAGGATTATAAGCTGAGTGGTCCGCATGGATGTTGTTTTCATTGAGCGGTGTTCTGCGGTCAGAGCCTGGCTGGTTCAGGAGCCCGTTTGGGTTGTGACAGGTTAGGCGATGAAGGGGAGGAGCGTTTTATGTAAAATCTAATTACGTTCAGAAACACCTTTTCCGTGTTGGCAACAATTACGATGTGCATACACGCAAATGTAACAAAAAACATCTTTTTGCCATTGGCAAACCTTGAAGCAGATGGACTAATGAAGCGTACACACCTTTTTGTCGTGTTTAACTCCGCTTTGCCGTCAACTAAACAACTTTGAAGCAAAAGTGTTATGTATGTTAAGCTTTGTTTTGATTAAGAATTGAACTTAAACTTTGTACTTTCGAAGCTGCTAACATTGATTTAGCTCACATCTGTGACCTTTAATGACAGCGCCGTACATTTAATTAATGATCATCATTAGGGCTCGGATTTTTAGCTGCTAAAAACTTGGGAAATATTTATTTTTATGCACTAAAAATGTAAAAATTTGATGTGTTAAAACCACATAACTTCCTCTACATCTCTGTAGCAAAGTATTTTTAAAAAGCTTATGCTTATATTTCTTCAAGCTCATCGAGAAAAAATTAGCAGAAACAGTCTTATTACCTGCTTCCTTGTAAGTAGAAGCGAAATAAGGGAGTGCCATAGGTTAAAGTGATAGTCAAAAGCTAGTTGCTATGTGACTGAAGTGCTTTTGTTTCTGTGGACACGAGTTGACAAACTCCTGTATGAGAAAAGTAAGTTTTTCAAAGCTGAAACCAAAAACAAAGAATGTCTAAAAAAACGAACAACTCCACGAAATAGAAATATATAACATAAAGTGTGTGTTTTAACGCGCTCTACTTTTTTGTGTGGTAAGCTTTTCTCCATCTCTTATGGTTTAGCAGTTATGCAAAATTCCGTAAAATTCATTCAGAATAAAGTAGTCTTCAGAGACTATTCCAGAAAATTCAAGATGTATATTTTATTTGTCAGGTAAATATCTTTAATATACGATATTTAAATAAAAATCGTTAGAGCCAGTTTTAAGAAAATAAAAAATTTCGAAAAAAGTTCCATGTAAAGTGTAGTTGGGGATGGGGGGATTTTTTTGATAATCTTCGTGTCGCATCCTTGGAAGATACGAAACTTAAATACCAAGTTTGGTATTCAACGGTCTTTTCGTTTTTGAGCTGTACTGTCCACAGACACACACACACACACACACACACATACACGGACCTTTTTGTAAAAATGCTTTTCTTGATTTCAGGGTGTCCTAAAACGTGTATTTCCGGTGAAATCTCGGTATCGAATTTTTGGGTGGAATACACTACTTCCTCTATACACTATGTATATAGTACGTGTAGAGAAAATAAAAATTTGTGCTAAAAAGTAAAAAATCTGATGTGTACCATTCACATGACTTTCTCCATATCCCTGCAACAAATAATTCTTATAAAACTTATACTTCTACTTACTTTATGCTAATCAGAAAAAATTAGCAGAAATAAGTCTTATTACACGCTTCCTTTTAGTAGGAACGAAATAAGGGACAGCCGTAGGTTAAAGTGATAGTCAAAAGCTGGTTGCTATGTCAATGAAGTTCCTTTGTTTATATGGATAGGAGTTGAAAGTTCCTGTATGAGAAAAGTATACGTTTTTCATAGCAGAAACCAAAAATAAGGAATGTCACAAAAACGACGAACTCCACGAAAAAATTTATATGACATAAATTGTGTGTTTTAAAGTGCTCTACATTTTTTGTGTAGTAAGTTTTTGTCCATCTTTTACGGTTTAGCAGTCATTCAAAATTTAGTAACATTCATCCAGAATAAACTACTTTTCAGAGGCTATTCCCAGAAAATTCAAGATATGCATTTCATTTGTCAGGTAAATGTGTTTAATATCCGAAATTTTAATCAAAATCGTTAGAGCCATTTTTGAGAAAATCAAAATTTTCGAAAAAAGTTCCATGTAAAGGGTAGTTGGGGGTGGGGGGATTTTTCTCAAAATCTTCGTGTCGCATCCCTGGAAGATACTAAACTTCAATACCAAGTTTGGTATTTTACCGACTTTTCGTTTTTGAGTTATCGTGTTCACAGACACACACACACACACACACACACACGGACCTTTTTGTAAAAATGCTTTTTTTTTATTTCAGGGTGTCCTAAAACGTGTATTTCCGGTGAAATCTCGGTATCGAATTTTTGGGTGGAGTGCAATACTTCCTCTATACACTATGTACATAGTACGTGTAGAGAAAGTAAAAATTTGTGCTAAAAAGTAAAAAATATGTGCCAAAAAAATTTTTTTTTTGAAGGAACTTCGCAACACAACTGGAAGGTTGTCTAATCTTTGCAGATTCACAAATTGACAGTAATTATTAATGCATATACTAGCCGGGCTGTGAAATGATAACACGTGTTTATTTATTTCAAGCTTATGGCAGTGTAGGAATTCCTGTTCTTATCTTGCGAGCTCATGTAACTAAGGAAAGCAGGATGTTTATATTTTCTTCAAACTGAAGGGATAGCTGACATGTCAGTTCCTCCTATAATTAACAAAATTGCGTCATATGGCATGTGTAATTGAGCATTACTGAAGTGGATAGTGACTTGTTAACAAATCTTGCCGCTGCTTTTGTGATTTTATGAAATTATGTGAACATTATTTTACAATGGTTTCCTTTATGCCATTTTTTGTAATTTATGTGAATATCCGAAAATATTTATTTACATTTAAAAATCAGGAAATATGCATTTTTATATGCAATAAAACTTAAAATGTTTGGTCTAGTGTCCCTACCCAGAACATTAAACTCAGTTTCAAGTTCATGTTAGGAAGCAAATAAAATATGTATTTACCTAAAAATCTGGGCCCTAGTCATCATCATCATCATCATCATCATCATCATCATCATCATCATCATCAACTCTTCATGGACTAGGAGAGTTCTGTTCCTGTCTCAAATTTCTTCCCATCTTTTAACTAGTCTTCCTATTGTTCTGTAGCCTAGATGCTTATATTTGTATGACTGAAATGTGATCATTAATGATATCACATAATTTTTAAACATAATCTCTTGTCCTTTGTTTTAAAATATCCTACAGGCATACATCAATGTACTATAGAGCCAGAGCTTTAAGTTTGCACTTTTTCTACTGTCATTATCTAATATGTCTTTCCTTTTTTTTTTTTTTTAATTTTTTTAAGAAATACAGTTCCGAAGTCTTGTCAGGACTCCAGCGATATTCCTTCCCCTCCTTTTTCATTTTTCCAATATTTCCTTGTTTTTCCATTTGATTATCATGTGGTTTTTGCTTCTAATACACACATATACACATTTACAAATACAAAAACACCCATACCCAAGGCGGGACTCTAACCCATGATCCCCTGCGCCACGAAGCACCTTTAACGAGCGTGAGCATGAGGACCGGTGACCTTTAGAAGGTCAATTCATTTTTAAAACTCTATTATGTTACCTAATTACTGCGCAGGTATGAAGATAAGAAAAATTAGCGGTGTTGCTACTCTTACAAGTGAAGTGCAAGAACAGACAAATGAAGAAAGATTATCCGCCATTCTGTCCTGCCTGGTTCGCCATAAAATGGAAGGGCATGGTGAGTATTTCTCTCTTTTTCTAATAGCTAAGAGCCAACCTACACTCCAAGGATTATAGATGTCTCCCCGGCAATGAGGGGTGCATCTGCAGGAAAGAGCTAACAATAATATATTTTGGGGATCTGCCTTCAGACTATCCTCAACAGATAACTCCAACTGATAGCAGTATCACCACAACTCTCTATGACGGCAGTATACGTCTTCCGGAGATAACCAGAATCTTCCACACCACAAAATGTTCACGCGTCATAAAATCTTTTTATCCGAAAAGCTTCTGACGTACAGAAGCGTGAAAAGGAAGCACCAGTCTGAGCTATATCAATATTCACATTCAACATTAGATCACTAGCTGGAATACCCAACATTAGAGGATTAGCTTTTTAAACTCGAATGACGAGTTATTGGTTAATGCCATTTACCTGTCCCTCTCCTTTAAGCTATTATTGTATAAAACCACACCTTACCTTTTGAGTTCTGGCAACATATTTTTTTGGCGGTGGAAGAAACATCGGTCGTAATGTTTGAGCATTTTTGGGGAGGGAGAGGGATAATTACAACAGTGAACATGTTAAACCTTTTTAGTTCCATAATTATTTAATAATATAAAAGCTACATGATTTCCACACAATAAAGAAATCCTTAACATATACGACATACAAAAGAAATTGTAGAACCCCCAGGGTTCGAGGGTTACTTACCCTCTCGACCCCCAGCCGGTAATCCTTGGGGTTGGGAACTCAGATGGCTTGCGAGAGGGGTGACGGTGGTGACCTCCGGGAAGGGGAAAGGGGATAATTTTAACTTAAGGTTGTTGGGAAATGATTAGGGGATTAAGAATAACAAAAGCATGATATTTTAATATTGGCAATTTTAGAAATGTTCTGCTAGGCCGAGTTACTTAAGAACAGGACCTTAACTCCTGGCTTACCTGGGCACATGGCGGCTGGACGTACTGTTACAGTCTTTAAACAAGACTGTTATTGCAGGCGAAAAACTTGTGGAATCGTGACCCTGACCACCAACCCAGCTACCGAGCCTAGCTTATCGGGGTTTGTGATATGATACTTTGCTTACTTAAAGTCACAGCTAGCAAACTTAGCACAGTCTGCATCGAAAGTGTTTCGCATATGTTTGTATTCAAAGTGGGCAATAAATAGTGTTCATTTTATTTCTTTTATTTTTTTAACCATGGATCCTACGTTTACAAAGTTAAGTGGCAAGGTCAGAGCAGAGAAATAATTGCAAATGTCCTTGACTTCATAAAACAAGAGGCAGAGATGAAGGAAGAAAATGTATGTTCCCCGAGTTCTTCAAAAGCTAGTAGAAAGTGAATGAAAGAGTAGCCAAGGCAACTGATATTTCACTAAGTTCCGTTTCCAGAGTTCTCAAAGATAAGAAAGAAAGGAAAAAAAAAAACTTAATATATCACTTTTAAATTAAAAGATGTGGAGCAGTTGTATCGCCAGCGAATTGCAGAAATTGGCAGGCCACAACGGGAAAATGTATGTCGACATGTTGAGAACATTGAAAATCATTAGAAAGAATTGTAGAAAATCAAAAAGAATTCTAATCCAGGATAATGGTGTAGAAAGTAGCGATAACGTTGATGATGACAATGATGTGAGCGAAGACGAAGGACTGTCAGGTGTGGAGGAATTGGAGGCAGACGATTGACATTGTTTATATAGTAGGCCATTTGTATAGATGTTTTGTAGATATGAATATACACATAAAAACACGTGTTTATCAACGCATAAGAGGTGAAAGATATTTGACATTGACTGTGAAAGGCACTCTTCCAGCATGCATGCATCAACTGGTGAACTGCTTATCTGAAAGTACAACTCGCTTCCTAGCTCTCATTAAGATTTTCATATGTCCAGATCTGTTGCGCCAGTTATATCGCCGTCTTAGAACTTCCTCTCTTATTCTGGTGAAATACATCACGGCTTCTTGGTGATCAGTCGTGCGGTTACAGAGCGATGAGCATCAAGAGCGCGCAGCCAGGTGGACCGACAGCTAAGTACCCTTAGACTTGTCAGCACTTCTGAGCAGTCAAGACCTCAAAAACTTTGCATAGTGTTACATTTCTACGCTTTGCCTAAATAGTTATGCCGTAAGCAAGATGTCCTGCTCTTATGAAATCTGGACTTTTCCAGTAATTCAGGGTGGTAGGCTACAATATAAAGATTTCTCTCTCCCAGGCCACCAAGTTAGCCTCTTTTGGAAAACACAGTCTGCGACCATAGAGAAAAATGTACTTCTTAGCGGTTTCTCTAACAAATCAACTCACTGATTTATACGAGAAGAAGTAGTAATGCTCTCTCTTATACAGTTCTACCAAGAGCACTATTTATATTTTGATTCTAATAATAAAAAAGCTGTATTTTTTCATTGGAAACTGCTTTATTGTTTCTCGAAATATTTTCCTTTACGATTTATGTATAACCATTTGTCATAGCATTTTTCCCCCAATCTGCTTGAGACATCTTCAAAACATGGTTATTGTACTGCTTCTGCAGACGAAAATCGTTGTTCATGCATTTTATTTTTGATATTCTGGAACAAAATGAAGTCATTGGGTGCCAAGTCAGGGCTGTATGGCATATGAGTGATCAATTCGATTGTCTTAGTGTTCAAATAGTCGGTTGTTAGACGAGACGTGTGAGTGCTTGCATTGTCTTGATGAACGATCAGACAGCACTTGCTAGTTTTCCTTATTTCACTAATGACTTTTGGCAATCAAATGGCTGTGTGCCGTTCAGAATTGATCGTTTTACGTTACTCTAAAAGCACTGTTGCTACTTGACCAGTTTTTATGAAAAAACAGGTGAGCATTTGCTTTGAAATGCGTCGAGTGCGAACAATTTTTGTTGGGTTTGTTTCATCTTAAAAAATCCATTTAGTCGACTGCTGTTTACGTTCAGACTCATGTGCATAGATCCACGATTCTCCTGTTACAATCTTATAGCCATTGTTTTTCTTGAGCATTTGTGTTCACCAACTGACACAAACATCCTTTTGAGATTGTGTCAGATTATATGGGATCCAACGAGAGCAAATCTTTTTCACTTCTAAATGATCATGTAATATTTTATATATACTGGTGGAACTAATGCCTGGAGTTGTCTCTGTCTCACAGTACGTGACATGACGATTTTGTACTGTCATGTTTTACAAGCATTAATGTTTTCTTGCACAACGAATGATTTTGGACGACTTTCACGAATTTCACAATGAACGAACGGCGGCCACGATTAAACTCGTTATACCAGCGTTTCACAGTAAAAAAGAACTGCACTTCAGCGCCAAATGTAATTTGATCAATTGACTCTTTCTTGATAATCCAGGAGGAAACTTATAATAAATCATATCACAAGCAATTTCACAAATTAATTTCACCTTTTCACTGAGACACAAATAACTACTGGTAAAGTATCTGAAGTAGGTTAAGCTCAATAATACCAAACATTCCAGTGGAAACACCAGATGGCGTCTACAGCAATCAGTGTTACCAAGGCTTAAAATATAAATAGTGGCCCTCGTACAGCATGCCCTGCTAACGAACTTGCTTACAAATAAGAACATAGAAAATAAGAAGAAAAAAAAACGTTTCATACATAAGAGTTATCAGAATCTTTTGCATTAAAAACCTGCATTGAATTTGATTAAATTACCTATATTTAATTAAAGTAATGGTTATTCCAAAGCTTTCACGCTGTTTCATTGCACACACAATTGTAATGTTTGTTAAATGACAATAAAATTAATAAAAAGAAAAATGCAACATACCATTCCTACCGTTATAAGCAGGATCGAATACTGGCATTTAAGCTTCTATTACAACATGACCATCTATAACGATACTAATGATTTTAACACACTTTCTGTGTGGAATAGCAAATATTTTCTACTCTATGGTATTCACAACGAAGATTTTTTAACTAAAAGTCTTTTAATTGTTTATGAAATAAAATTAAAATGCATTTTAGTCCATGTACGTTGGAAAGAATAAGACTTCTCAATGGTGAAAGGATTAACTAATTAAAATCTAAAATTCTTTGTATTAAGAGATTACCTGTAAAAGGGTGTATCTTTATTGTTGTCAAATATTTTTGGGACAGTAATAAAAGAGTATATCAATAACAATAAATAAAAATAAATTTAAAACATGTGTAATGAACTTGGGTCTCAGAGCCGTTAGTTAAAGAGTTATTTAAAGATTTGCCTTTCCCTTGATATCAATACTAATTGCTTGAATTCAAGTGTTGTACGCTGATGGTTTTATAGTTCCGTGTTTAAGTTCAAGGCCTCACGTATGACCCGATTGAAATGAGCTGCCGCACCGCAGTGTAAAAACTACATTCTTACATGCTTCCTATCCAGAAGCACATCGTCAATTTGATGATGTAACTAATTCTTGCTTATACATCTCAACATTTGGGCAAGAAGACCAATAGGACCAATAAGGTATTTTTGGAAAGGTTCACCCCAAATTTTTAGACAGAACCTCGGAAAGCAGAACAAAATGTATTCCGTGAGCGAACAGACTGATGTGCATTTATATGTATGGCCTTACGGATGGGAATACATGAGCACAATTGATATATGTAGAAAGGTTCTCCGATACAATATGAACATTCACAGAATACACCAACGCTTGAGAGTGAGTATTTTAGAACACTGTTTCATATTTTGGGAGAAATAGAGAGGTTCGATGCATTAACTGCAAAGGAAGAGTTTTACGTGATTTTACATGTGGTAAACGCAAACCTATCAGACAGCACAAGACGCATTGCAGTAAGGAAAGGCTCACATGACTTTCTGGAGAATTTTCATTGTTCTGTACCCCCACATATCACTTTCAGGAGGTACAAGCTTAATTCGGAAAGACCTTTTTGCCATCGCATGATATAGAATATACATATATTGTTGGCGCAAAATTTCTGGAATCGTGACCCTGACCACCAACCCAGCTACCGAGCCTAGCTTATCGGAGTTTGTGCTATGATGTTTTGCTTACTTAAAATCACAGCGAGCAAACTTTGCACAGTCTGTATCGAAAATGTTCCGCATATGTTTGTATTCAAAGTGGACAGTAAATAGTGCTCATTTTATTTATTTATTTTTTTAACCATGGCTGCTACGATTTCAAAGTTAAGAGGTGATGCATTACTTAGTCAGAGGAGAGAAATAATGGCCTTGATGATGACAATGACGTGAGCGAAGACGAAGGACTGTCAGGTGTGGAAGAATTGGAGGCAGACGATTGACATTGTTTATAAAGTAGGCCATTTGTATAGATGTTTTGTAGATATTTGACATTGACTGTGACAGGGACTCTTCGAGCATGCATGATTCGACTGGTGAACTGCTTATCTGAAAGTACAACTCGCTTCCTAGCTCTCATTAAGATTTTCATATGTCCAGATCTGTTGCGCCAGTTATACATGTTCATGAATTTCTAAGCATGCACCTTGCTCGTTATCTTCAATTTTCATAACGTCATAACTGGGCTTCTGAAAACCCACCTGAAGTACGACAGGACATACTATCACAAAAGTTCAGTCTAAAAACTTGGGATGAACCTTTCCACAAATACCTTATTGGTCCTATTGCTTTTCTTGCCTGAATGTAGAGATGAATATCCAGGAATGAGTTACATCATCAAATTGACGATTTATCTCTGGATATCATGTAAAGAATATGGTTTTTACACTGCGGTGCGGCAGCTCATTGCAATTGGGCAATGCGTGAGTCTTTGAATTGTAAATTTCTGCATTGAAAGATTGGTCGAGGGGGTTAATTCCATGGCTTCTTCGATCTCCTGGTTTGAATCCAATGAGTTTCAACCGGATGGACACTCTGAGAGAGCGCGGTCACACTGGGTTTGACCAAATATGGAACATTCCAGAAGTTTGCAACATAGTAAGTGATAACATGGAACATAAGCTTAGGGCATGCATAGAGCAGAAGGAAGCTTTGGCGAGCAATTTCTCCAACGTTCAATTTTGTATTGTAACTCAGAAATAAATTATTTTCAGATTCTTTTTTACTGGTTTGATGTTGGAAGGGCGTTCTCAAGGAAACAAGTAATAAGACTGTTTGTGCTATTTTTTTCTCGAGTAGCATGAACTAAATAGAAGCATACACTTGTTAATAATACTTTTTTGCAGAGATGTAGAGAAAGTCATGTGAATGGAACACATAAGATTTTTGACTATTGATTTAATGTTACTGTATTTCCATATTACCATATTTCCATGTAGTCTACAGGTTAAAATGGTAGATAATAAATCCAACCTTATAACTGTTTATCTCGATTAACAAGAAGTAGATAGAAGAATACGTATTTGTAACACTTTGCTGAAGTATGATTAGAGAAAGTCATATGAATGTAATATATTGTAGTTCTTTTATTTGAGGAATATTTTATCCAGTTTCATATATACATATAGTAGAATGGCAGGAGTTAAGACTACCTTCCTATTGAGTCTTTGTGAATCATTTAGAGGAGCAAAAAGCTCTTTGTCCCTTCTTTTTACATTTCTCAAAGCCTTTTCCCTCTCTCTTTCTTTTCTTTACTTTTGATACTCGCTATCAAGCCAGGACGAAACCTTAGTCGCGTGCAGAAAGTTTTTGCACAGCAATTATTAAAGCGCTTTTCTACACTCGTCTTCGGATAGCAACAGAGTAAATAAAGAACACGTGTGATTAATTTCTGCTTCAATGTTGAACATCTTAATCCGCTCCAAGCTTTCTTTTTGGTCCTCTTGCTTATTAGCGGAGAGAGAGAGCGGGCCACGCTCATTGAGGGCGTTAAAAGCTCGGTCTCGCCAGTTCTCCACTGGCCGGTTACAACTTGAATTGGCCCCGTTGAGTTGTGCAACTCTTTTAACGCACGAAGGGGTATAACTGCCGCAACAGATCTGGACATGTGAAAATCTTAATGAGAGCTAGGAAGCGAGTTGTACTTTCAGATAAGCAGTTCACCAGTCGATTCATGCATGCTGGAAGAGTGTCTGTCACCGTCAATGTCAAATATCTGTCACCTCTTATGCACCTGCACTACACGGCACTGCACTGATAAACACGTGTTTTCATATGTATATTCATTTCTATAAGACATCTATACAAATGGCTGCCTCCAATTCTTCCACACCTGACAGTCCTTGGTCTTCGCTCACGTCATTGTCATCATCAACGTTATCGCTACTTTCTACACCATTTTCCTGGATTAGAATCCTTTTTCATTTTCTACAATTCTTTGTAATGATTTTCAATGTTCTCAACATGTCGACATACATTTTCCCATTCAGGCCTGTCAATTTCTGCAATTCGCTGGCGACACAACTGTTCCGCATCTTTTAATTTAAAAGTGTAATATTAAGTTGTTTTTCTTTCTTTATTATCTTTGAGAATCCTGGAAACGGAACTCAGTGAAATATCAGTTGCCTTGGCTACTCTTTCATTCACTTTCTACAGGATTTTGAAGAGTTCGGGGAACATACAGTTTCTTCCTTCATCTCTGCCTCTTGTTTCATGAAGTCAAGGCCATTATTTCTCTCCTCTGACTAAGTAATGCATTACCACTTAACTTTGAAATCGTAGCAGCCATGGTTAAAAAAATAAATAAATAAAATGAGCACTATTTACTGTCCACTTTGAATACAAACATATGCGGAACACTTTCGATACAGACTGTGCAAAGTTTGCTCTGTGTGACTTTAAGTAAGCAAAGTATCATTTCAGGAACTCCGATAAGCTAGGCTCGGTAGCTGGGTTGGCGGTCAGGGTCACGATTCCATATGTTTTGCGCCGGCAATATCTGTACATGTCAAATACGGGTCAGTTGGGCCCCTAGTATTAGTTGGTCTTTAACATGGTGGCCTCTGGTTCCCAAGATCACGGGTTCAAACCCAGCGGAGAGTGATAGATTTTTGGGGGTGCAAAAATCCTTAGCATGGCCAAGTAAAGGAGAGGGAAGTAAATCCGATGGTCCCGTGTCGTAGATTTACGGCACATAGCAAGCCTGATAAGAGGCCTCTGACAAAAGTTGAGCAGTTTTTCACATGCAGTATAGAATGGGACGCTAAGGACCGCAGCAGTTAAATAAAAGTGTCCCTAAGTAAAACTAAATTTAATTTTGGTACTATTTAGGGAAGCCTCCTCTTTCCGGGTGACTGCGTAAATTTGCTAACTGAGCAATCAATATCTCTGCTCTCTGGTATATTGGCGTCGCTGCGGTAGCCGGATTCTTGACGGCGACAGGGCTAGAGGAAGTGGAGAAGAAGTTATAGTTTCAAATAGTCCATGTGGCTGCTCTCTTTTGCAGACTTTTTCTCTCTCTCTCTCTCTTTTTCTAACATTCGGACGAGTCATGCGTTCCACATGGTCTGTCCCTCTTTGAAGGCTTTAATTCACCTGTTTTTATAAACTGCTTGCTATTACCTTTTTTAATTTTTTTTTTTTTTGATAAGGAAAAGAAGACATGACTACACTCAAGGAATCTAGATCGGTAGGGCCTGATTTTATATATATATATAAAATTCTTGTTATATATTTATGAATTCATTTGAGTTTTTTTTTATTATTATTTTTTAAATTAAACCTGCGCAGTAAGATGATAAAATGAGAGGCTATAGAAGCACCAAATCAAGCGCCGTTGCCGACTGCAGTGAGAGCCGCTTGTATTTTTGCAGACCTCTTGCTGCTCTAAGTTGACAGTGCGACGCTGGGATGAATGTAATGCTGAAAGCCTAGAGCGAGCCACGCCTGTGCAAAGCAGTCTGTAGTACTTTGAGTCTCTAGTTCTATTAATGTGCGGTGATAATCGTTTGGATTTTGCGAAGGAGCAAGACGGTGCAGTTGTGAAACAGTCCAGTGTCATATGCGAAGTGCTGTTGTGCAGATCGGACAGCAAACGACAGCGTTTCTCAACCCCTGGCTCCTTAATTATGCTGTGACCCTGCGGCAAATCGATTCTTCACTTTATAAACTAGATGACAGATATTTCTTCACAATTGGGATATTTTATGCCATTATAGAGTAAAACTTAATTTTGGTAGCCAAATTCAGACACAATATCATATTTCTAGCTAGAATGTGTTCTGAAAATAACTGAGCTAATAGACTTCTTCAAGGTAAAGGGAACTCTTGTCACATTTAGGACATATTTTGGGATAGAAGAATGGGCTTCATTTACAGGAATTTATTTTCTCTCTGGAAAGGTAGACTCAGGACATTTAAGTCCTCAACCGACTCGCATTTTTAAGAGTTCAGCTTGTATAGGTTACTAAGCGACAGGATATATTGGGTTCATTTTTAGGTTTTATTTAGTAATAACCATTTTAAAGCAACATTTTGATAAATCCAACTGCAGCATGCCCATTTCATAACTTCTGAAGCCGCCGTTATTCATCGAGGTTTCGCATACACTCCATACGAGCAAGATCGAATAATTTGCAGACTACACCCAGGTACCCTCCAGCTCCTGGAGTCTCTCCTGAAGAGACCAAACGTTTTGGAGCTCACTTTTTTGAACTTGCAGCCCGGAGCGAGTCTTACGTAACTTTATAGTGTTTGCGGTGAGTGTTTTGGTTTTATGTATATCACTATTTAATTTCTAATGTAACACTACGTTCTTTTCGCAGTGATACTAGCTGGTCAGTGAACCTCTGTTATACATCAACAGTAACTGTCCCATTGGATTCCTTGCAGCATATTTCCCTTTAGACTCACCAAGAGCAAGACTCACCCATGCGGCAGCAATAAGACAACCAGGTCCATCCGTTTTATCAGAAGGACTAAGTCCCAACCTACCTTTACTTCCACGAGCAATCTTCGACCTTTCTTAATGCCCTGTCACCTGTGAACGTCCACTTCTCATTCTGCTGATGTGATTTTAGGAAGGTCCGTTATTGACCTTCTATATAATCGGTTTTAAGCTCTTGACGCCATGGAGACTGAAAAGCCTGAACCTATTTCAATCGAGTTTTGGGAAATTTGATTATTTCTTTTTTTTTTTTATTGTTTCATTTGTATAGCCCCCTTTAACTTCAATGGTCATATCGGGGGCTTTGACTTGTGAAACATCTCGTATTACTGTAGGTTAGAACATTAGGTTAATCATTATTATTGTATTAATACACACACACACACACACATTCACTCTCACATTCATACTTCCAGACTCTGTGGTTAAAGAAAAATTCCTCGCCCCCAGCCGGGAATCGAACCCGGGACCTCCGGGTGAGAAGTCAGCTCTCTGGCCACTCGACCACGGAGGCTGTCACCTTGTTCTTTGTTACTTAACACATCCCTCACAACCTGACCCAACACATCCCTCACAACCTGACCCAACACATGAACATTTATAAAATAAATGAACTTTAAATATTCTACCAGACACAATCTTCTCTTCAGACATTTACTCTTTTCCATCAAATGAGGAAGGGAGCCCTCTGGTGTTTTTACACGGCTGTAGCAACTAGCTGGAACTAATCAGGGACTTGAAATGTATTCTACCCCATCTAGAACCTTTGAGATCTCATCCTGACGTAGGTCCAAGTATAGCGGAAACTTCAAAGTGGACATGGTTGCCGCGATAGCCGTGAAGATCTAGCAAAAACCAGCAGAAGAGGCAATGGATGGATAGAACAGACTCATTATCCGAAGTGAGGGAAACTGCTCCAGGGAAGATGATCCAGAGAGCAAATCCCTGGCCCTCCAGCTTGGGCTTGTGGGAAGAGCAGGAAATCTCACCAAGTGAAAGCTACAAGTTGCTCATCAATCCTAGAAGAAAAGCCGGACGAAGAGTAGGTATCAAGACAGATCAAAATTAGGAACATGGAATAAGAGTTAACGGCTAAGAATTGGATAAAGAACTATTAAAAATAAAAATAACTGTTTCTGTAATTATAGATAAAAGAAATTGATTAATTATAACATGATTTATAGTAAAGAAAACAAACACTAAAGAAGAGGTTCAAATACCAGCACAATGGAAAAAAAAAACCCTGATGTGTTACACTCACATGACTTTCTCTAGCTGTTCTACAAACTTCTTACATAAGATTATTCTTCTGCACCTTGTTAATCGAGGTATTCAGCACAATGTTCTTATTACGTAGTTCCTTATTAGTAGGAAGAAAATAAGGGAATACACTAGGCTAAATCGATAGTCAAATGTTTTAAAAGCTGTCGTTATGCGATTGTCATTACAAATCGCTTCTTTTCCTGGCCAGGAGTAGAACAAAAGAAAAACGGAACTCCCGTCTGAGAAAAGTATAAGTACTTCACAACTGAAACTAATAAAAATGAATACCTCGAAAAAGGTAAGCTCCACGAAAAAAATGTATATAACGTAAATTGTGTATTTTAACAAGGCCTACATTTTTTGTACAGTAAGGTTTTGTCTATCTCTTACGGTTTGCTGGTTATGCCAAATTAAGCAAAATTCATCTAGAATAAACAGGTCTTCAGAAGCTATTCCCAGAAAATTGAAGATATACATTTTATTTGTTAGGTAAATATCTTTAATATATGTTATTTTAATCAAAATCGTTAGAGCCATTTTTAAGAAAATCAAAATTTTCGAAGAAAGTTCCATGTAAAGGGTAGTTTGGGGTGGGGGAATTTTACTCAAAATCTTCGTGTCGCATCCCTGGAAGATACTAAACTTAAATACCAAGTTTGGTATTTTAGCTACTTTTCGTTTTTGAGTTATCGTGTTCATAGACACACGGACACACACACACACACACACACACACACACACACATACACACTCACGGAACCTTTTTCTGAAAATGCTTTTTTTTTGGATACAGGGGTCCTAAAACATGTATTTCCGGTGAAATCTCGGTATCGAATTTTTGAGTGGAATACAATATTTCTCTATCCCTATGTACATTGTACATTTGGGGCTAGAGAAAGTAATAAACAGAATACTACAGCATTGTACCTTAACTGCTTAGATTGAAATCAGAAAGCGGGAAGCTGTGATAACCGTGAGTGCTCCAGAAAAAAGAAAAAGAAGTGAAAATTAGACGAATTTTATAAGGATCTTCAATTAGTGTTAGACAAGGCCTGCAAAGCCGATTTTGTTATGGTGCCAACTCTCTTATCTTAAATAAGAAGAGCAACAAAACTATTTATTGACAATATTGATAGGTGAAATAGACTTTTTAATTAGGTCCTTTTAAATCTAAAAAGTTACTTAATACTCTAAAAAAATAAAGGCTCTGTAATTAAAGTGGAAGGTGTCTCAATTTTCTCCTTGTATTTACACTGTTCTTGTATGTCATCAAGGGCTCTAGCACAAGCCTGGAAACCGCCTTTCAATGAGCGCGATTCCTTCACCGTTTACCTGATATACCAGAGAAGAACGAAGATTGCTCTCGCTTACAACGTCACTGACCGCCGTAAGTTTGAATTTACCCTTTGGAGTTCTACAATTTTTATGTGTTGCAAGATAAACAAATAAAAAACCTTATCATAGTTGGTTATAAAGGTATTCAGGCGAGGTCCAAATAAGTAATAAAGTAGTAACGACTGCGAACATAATTTCAGCAATAAAATGAGGCCATGAAAAGAGAAACGAAATTCAGAAGAAATATTGGTTTTGAAATGTGGAATATTTCAGAAGCAGTCAAACAGAATAAAGTGTTGTATTTAAAAGATACAGAATTGGAGCCTAGAAAATGAAGACGAGTATAAAAGGAGCAAGAACGAGGTCAAATCAATAACAAGGCAACTGAAGCACAAAGTAGATCAATGAACAATAAAAATAATGTTAATGGTGGAGAAACAGTTTATAAATTGATGAAGCATCTTGATAGAGACGAATGAGGAAATACCAATATAACATGTAATTGATAATAAAGAAAAAGAAAATGCCATCATAAAAACATTAGTAGAAGAATGGTGGTGTAATGCAAATCAAGAGGAAAGTGAAAAGCTGATGTGTTCCATTCACATGACTATCTCTATATCTCTGCAACAAATTATTGTTAAAAAGCTTATGCTTCTATTTACTTCATACTAATCGAGGAAATATCAGCCGAAATAGCCTATTACTTGCTTCCTAGTAAGTAGAAGCGAAATAAGGGAGTACTGCTGCTTAAAGTAATGGTCAAAAGTTGGTTGCTATGTGACCTAAGTTCCTTTGTTTGTATGGACCTGAAATGTTAAATTTCTGTATTAGAAAAGAATGTTTTTAAAGCTGAAACCAAAAACAAGGAATAAATCAAAAACGATCAACTCCACGAAAAAAATGTATATAACATAAATTGTGTGTTTTAAGGTGCTCTACATTTTTTGTGTTGTAAGCTTTTGTCCATCTCTTACGCTTTTGCAGATATGCAAAATTCCGTAAAATCTATCCAGAATAAAGTAGTCTTCAGAGGCTATTCCCAGAAAATTCAAGATATACATTTTATTTGTCGTGTAAATATCTTTAATATACGAAATTTTAATCAAAATCGTTAGAGCCATTTTTAAGAAAATCAATATTTTCGAAAAAAGTTCCATGTAGTTTGGGGTGGGGGGATTTTTCTCAAAATCTTCGTGACGCATCCCTGGAAGATACTAAACTTAAATACCAAGTTTGGTATTTTAGCTACTTTTCGTTTTTGAGTTATGGTGTTCACAGACACACGGACACACACACACGGACCTTTTTCTGCAAATGCTTTTTTTGGAGACGGGGGGTCCTAAAACATGTATTTCAGGTGAAATTTCGGTATCGAATTTTTGGGTGGAATAAAATACTTCTCTATCCCTATGTATATTGTACATGTGGGGGGCTAGAGAAAGTAAAAAAATTAAAAATTTAATGTAAAAGCTAATGTGTCGAAATTATAATATAATAAGGGTTCAATACCTTTATTAATTTTTATGTTGTTCAGGATATAAATAAAGAGTGGTGAAGGAATTTGCATAATAGCCACAGAGGAGCATAATACAGCGTCAGATGCCTCAACTAGAGCACTCTCTATATCAACGGTTCCCAACCGGTGTGCCCCGGCACCCTAGGGTGCCGTGTGATTGGCTAAGGGGTGCCGCGAGATATTGAGATAAACAAAAAAAAAATACCTTCTACTGAAGCCTTAAGTATCAATTACTCTCATGCACGGCAGATGGTGATAGTGGTCGATTCATTTCAATAATTCAGTTATACTAGTATCCCACAGATGGCATTACAGCTATACCCTGCCGAACATTCCCGAGACTACTCGCTTCCTCACGAACATTCCCGAGACTTCGACAGATGAATATATAAAAGTGTACGCCGCTTGGCGCTTTCAGTTGTCTTCCTCGCGTTGATTCACAGTGTTTAGCTATGGATAAGTTCATTGTTAAACGTAAACGCCAGGACAGTGAAAGTGAACAGTCGGCTCCTACTGCTTGCTTTAAGAAGCCAAATCTTACAGTTTCTCCCGGACCGTCGAATTCACCACATAAAGAAGACAAACGAAAGAAAAGAATATACCAGGACAGTTACTTAGCGTATGGATTTAAGTGGAATAACAACGAGGAAAACCCGATCTCTGTGTGTTTAGTTTGTGGCGAAACACTTAGCAACGAGGCCATGGTACCTAGCAAACTGAAGCAGCATCTTACAACAAAGCATCCTAGTGTGTCACAGAAAAGTGTAATGTATTTTTCACGTATATTAGAAGGGGAGAAGAAAACAGCTGTGCGAATGGTAAAAAGAATGACCATAGGTGATACTGCTCTTGAAGCCTCATTTAAAGTAGTAGAACTGATAGTTAAAAAAAAAAAAGAAACCTCATACTCTTGGAGAGGAAATCATTGGCCCTGCATGTCAAGTTATAGTTTCAACAATACTTGGCGAAGGAGCAGCTAATCAAATTTCGAAAGTTCCTCTGTCCAACAACACAATCAGCCGCAGGATATCTGAAATGTCATGCAATATCAACGAACAAGTCACGGAGAAAATAAAAACTTATAGAACATTTGCTTTGCAAGTAGATGAGAGTCTCGACTCCTTGGTTTTATCAGATATATCGATGAAAAAGATATTAGTGAACAGTTTCTGTTCTGGAGACCGCTGGAGACTACAACCACAGGCCATAATATTTTTGTTTCTATTAATTCCTATCTCAATGACCATGATCTTTCATGGAAAGACTGTTGTGGTATATGTACAGATGGTGCACCATCTATGTCTGGGAAAATTAAAGGTTTTACTGCCAGAGCTCTCAATGAAAATCCATCCATTATTATAACTCACTGTTTTCTGCATAGAGAGGCATTAGTCGTGAAAGCGTGTAATGAAGATGTTGCTGAAGTGTTTAACCAAGTTGTGAAAATGGTGAACTACATGAAGTCTCGACCTTTAAAGTGCAGAATTTTTGAACAGTTATGTCGCGCAACGGATGCAGCTCATACCTCTTTGTTACTTCACACAGAAGTAAGGTGGTTGTCGCGGGGTCGTGATTGAACCGGTTTCTCGAACTTAAAGAGCAGCTAAAAACTTTTTTTAAGGATGAAAATCAAGACACATTTCATGAGCTCTTACTAAGTGATTCTTGGTGTTTTGAACTGTCGTATCTGGCAGTTATTTTTCATAAGCTGAATGAACTGAATGTTTCGATGCAGGGTCGACATGAAACAATAATCTCCTCAACCAATAAAATGAAAGGTTTTAAAAGAAAACTTAGTTCTTGGAAGTCTGCAGTTCAAAAAGGAGATTTGTCGAACTTTCCATCTCTTCTTAATGTGGCAGGAGATAAAGATCTGGGTAAGCTGAAAGACCGCATTTGTGATCACTTATCAAGATTGCAAGATGCAATAGATGTAAATGTAGATAAAACTTAACAAAGATGGTTACTGTGAAGTGTTACTAAAACACTGATGTAAATTATTTCCAATTATTTCCACTACGAATCTCGACTGGGTTGTCTCACCATTTAATTTCGTAGATAGTGCAGAGAAAATAGATTTCACTGCTTGCGAACGAGATGAATTTATTGATATTTGCGCTGATTCCACTTTCAAAGGTAAGTTCACCAAGAGTGAGGCGTCGGCGGCTAGTTTTTGGCTTCAACGGAGAGAGGAGTACCCTAACCTAATGAAGAAAGCAATTAACGCACTTTTGCCCTTTTCAACATCCTATCTATGCGAGCAAGCCTTCTCTGCTATGGTGACAGTAAAATGCAAAGCAAGAAATAGACTGAATAACCTTGAGGATGATTTGCGTGTTTCACTGTCAACTGTAAGATCCGACATCACATATCTGTGCTCTAAGCATCAATCACAAGTTTCACATTAATCATTAATCGAACAAAATTTATTGATGTATTTTTATTCAGTGATTGTAGTAAAGTTTACTGTATTATGTTACGGCGTACGTTATTATTATATAATATTTCAATAAATTAACATATTAAGCTTAATTTTCTTTTAATTCAAGGAAGGGTGCCCATAGCGTTTAATGTTATTCCCAAGGGTGCCGTGAACTTCAAAAGGTTGGGAAACGCTGCTCTATATATACGCAAAACTTAATTACATCTATCAACAAAAGTGATTACATCTTTAAGAACCACTGCTCTGGAGACTGTTTATACTCGATATCCTATTAGTACTTGGTTATATGTTTATACAGACGGATCACAAATAAATACAGCTGGGAATACAGGATCAGGCATCTTTGTAACCTATTTGCAACGTACTTATCACTTGGTAAGAATCATGAAGCTTTTGAGGTGAAATAGAAGCCATGCGCTCTGCCCTTATCAAACAGAATGTTAATAAACTACACCGAGATAATTTGAGAGGTTGTGCACGTGACTGATATAAGTAACTTGAGATCGGCGATGAATGGTCCCCGGATAAACATAACGCAGCTACATAGCGTTAAACGTGTGGGTATCAGGTGTTAATAAGTCGGCGTTAAAGCAAAGCAGGTTGAAAACATGGCTTAGAATGTCTTTAAAACTGCTGCCCGGGTATAGAAATATCGAGTTTTAGCAGCTCGTTACTAGCGTTCTCAAGATTTAATGTCGCAAAACTCTGTAAAATCTCGAACTAATCACTTGACAGTGCGACACTGAGCATTAATTAACTACGTTCTTGAGTTATGTGCCTACTCTTGAGGCGTTTTTTCAGTTGCTCTGGTGGCTTAATGCGTAACGCGGGATGAGTACGATTCTTCTAATACAGTAAATGCTTTTTATTATTTTTTTTTTTTATTCGCAATACGTGGCGTACTGCTACTTCAGAAACTTCAAGCCGTTACTTGGAAATTTCAATAAACAGGTCATAAGTCTCCTATCTCAAATTACTTATTTAAGTAACTTACATGTTATGTGAAAATATTGCGGTATAGTTCATTAACATTCTGTAGAACTGATTCCTTTTGTAATGTTGTTATACTGTCAGACTTCCTGGCTGCGATTTGTGTTGTTGCAAACTATTTAACACCTGCATCCACCAATGAAGTCATAGAATGCAGAAAACAGTTCAAAAACCCTCTTGGATCATGAAAGGAGAGTTGTTATACAGCGGATACCAGTTCATTGTGGTATTGCGGAAACGAGACAGCAGATTGAACTGGCAAATCAGGGAACCCAAATCTTACTACCACCAAGAAAAATGTCTCCTACAGCACCGTGCCATTAATTATTGAGTCTAAAATTAAAAGTATGTAAGAAGACATGCAAGCTCAACAAATAAAGAACCACCAATAGAAGGATAAGATAAAAGCCAAATTACGAGACTGGCCGCAACAGGAAGCTGTGGCTACTTTACGAGTGACTACGAGACATGATTGTTTGGTCAGCCACATCTATCAAATTGAGATATTTCATAATCATTTCTGCCTACTGTGTAAATCAACTGTAGATGTGGACAATCTGTTCTGCACCATCATAAACTAATATTACCGACCAAGCAGCTGTATAAGCTTGTCTGCCTCAGAGCAGGAGATGACACTGATAACACATGGAGTGAAGATGGAGCACGGGTGAAATGCGATGGCGGCGGGAACCGGAGAACCCGAAGCAGCCTTGTCCATCACAAATCCCACATTTGGTCGTTTGGAATTGAACCCAGCTTATCAGATTTGGAGTAAAGATACATTTAAGTAATGTCTTTATTTTTTCAGTCTATATGAATTACAGTAACACATGTCCCAGTCCCAATCCTCTATGGTACCATGCTTACCAAATATCTTGCAGCATTGTAAGTCGCCATTGGGTTGTTTTTTCACACAAGCCGTCAGACTGAAAATTTCAATGCCATAGCCGGGATTTGAGCCACGGATCTCCCGATCTCTAGCCGGTTGCTCTGCCACTGAACTACCATGGCAACATGCCGGCTTAGCATTGAATTTCTCAACTGTTTTCCCGGTAAACCACTGCTCCGACAAGGTCAAGCAGCTGTATATGCTTCATATTCTGTGCCAGTCTGCCTCAGAGCAGAGAGAAGCTCTAGATGACATCCCAGAGCATTCAGTTGGAAATTTCTGTAATAAGTAAAACAGGTAGAGAAAGTTATGTGGATGGAACAGTCCAGATTTTTAGTAGCGCGGAGCCCAACCATTATTGCCGACGCAAAACTTCTGGAGTCGTGACCCTGACCGCCAACCCAGCTACCGAGCCTCACTTATCGGAGTTCATGATATGATACTTTGCTTACTTAAAGTCACAGCGAGCAAACTTTGTACAGTATGTATCGAAAGTTTCCGCATATGTTTGTATTCAAAGTGGGCAGTAAATAGTGTTCATTTTATTTATTGTATTTTGTTAACCATGGCTCTTACGTTTTCAAAGTTAAGTGGCAAGGTATTACTTAGAGCAGAGAAATAGTTGCAAATGTCCTTGACTTCATGAAACAAGAGGCAGAGATGAAGAAAGAAAATGTATGCTCCCCGTGTTCTTCAAAAACCTGTAGAAAGTGAATGAAAGAGTAGCCAAAGCAACTGATATTTCACTGAGTTCCGTTTCCAGGGTTCTCAAAGATAAGAAAGAAAGAAAAATAAAACTTAATGTATCACTTTTAAATTAAAAGATGTGGAACAGTTGTGTCGCCAGCGAATTGCGGAAATTGGCAGGCCGGAATGGGAAAATGTATGTCGACATGTTGAGACAGTTGAAAATCATTAGAGAGTATTGTAGAAAATCAAAAAGAAAGAATTCTAATCCAGGATAATGGTGCAGAAAGTAGCGATAGCGTTGATGATGACAATGACGTGAGCGAAGACGAAGGACTGTCAGGTGTGGAAGAATTAGAGGCAGACGATTGACATTGTTTATATAGTAGGCCATTTGTATAGATGTTTTGTAGATATGGATATACATATGAAAGCACATGTTTATCAGTGCAGGTGACAGATATTTGACATTGACTGTGACAGGCACTCTTCCAGCATGCATGAATCGACTGGTGAACTGCTTATCTGAAAGTACAACTCGCTTCCTAGCTCTCATTAAGATTTTCACATGCCCAGATCTGTTGCGCCAGTTATAAAACCCTCCCTTGGTATCAGAAGTATCTCATAAATGATAAGGTAGATTTGCAATGAACAATCGAGCAGTAATATGAACCTATTGCAGCAATAACAACGTCGCCCTTGGACGGAATCAGCAGTAACAACTTTATTGTGTTATAGTTTAACAGCACACCAACGTTACAACATAGTCCGCAATCACTATAGCAGTATTAAAGTCGATGAATCATGTATTAACTCTTTCAGGCCCAACGGTGACGTATGGCATTTTATTTGTATGTGTAGTTCAGATGGATAAAATACAACGTTCAATAACTCTTTACTTTCATTCTGTATATTTAGGAATTTTCTTTATATTTATTGATTTTAACATGGCTTAGAAAGAGCAAAAGCGAAAATAAAATCCCTTCCAAGACACCTTTTTTCCTAAAAAAACAAACAAAAAACAACAGAATTTTATTCCACCACAATGATACCGAAGTCTGATCAACACCTAAATAAGTCAATCAGCGTTTATTTTACCTAAGCCCATCCCTTCCTTTATCACAGTAGCATTGTGGCCAGGATTGCAACCTAAGATATTGAAATCTTGATCAGTGGTGTTCAGGTTCTAGAAGTTTACACAAGTGAGCTAACAATAAGAAATCAGGGAAGAGCAACTTTTTAGGACATATATGTATCCTATGGCATTAACTTTCATAAAGCAATTTAAATCAAAATAAGTCGGGTTGGAAAGGGTTAAATTGCTTTAAAATATAAGTCAATAATCATATAATTGCCAAGATGATACTTTTTCTACCCAAATTTTAATCGCCAGTCGTCATAAGGCTATTTTCAAATAAGAAAAATCTTATGTGTTCCATTCACACGACTTTCTCTACATCGCTGTAATTATTGTTGAAAACACATTCTTCTGTCTATTTTATGATAATCAAGATAAACATTAGCAGAAATTATCTTAATTACTTGCTTCCTTGTAAGTTGAAAGAGAATAAGGGAATACACTAGGCTAAAACGATAGTCAAATGTTTTAAAAGCTGGTTACCATGTGTTGAAATCCATCTCTATGCAGGGCCAGGAGTTTACATCCACTGTTCAACAATGTCACTTGTTAAGACTGCACAAGCATTAGCTGTAAGCAGGCCGCCACTGCACAATCGAGGTACGCAACGGCCGTGACGGTATTAATGCGGCTGAGTGTACACCTTTTGTAAGCAAAGCATCACTGCAGGTTCAAAGGGTTTGCCACATCTAATAGAAATGTGTTTCAAAACAAGCTATCAATTGTCTTGAACTACAAAACGTTGCTATGGTAATAAATATTTGAAAGAGAGCATTTTATATGTATGTCACCGAACATCACCACTTATGTTAATTGGACATAAATTGCTCCAGTAACACCAGGAATTTTTCTATTATTCAATATTAAACGAAATAAGAGTGAAACTGTAGGATATAGAGATGTATTAGTCTCTAAGTTAGCATACTAATATTTTCAACAAATCGCATGTTTGTACCCAATAACAAAATTAGTTTTGAATTTGTTAATTTTAAATATAAACTAGAGTTTTTAGTGTTACGGGAAACACAACTTTCTCTCTGACTTCATGTAGTATGTCTTGTTATTTCCTTTATTTGTTGAATTGAATACAGCAAAAAGCACCTACTTAACATAAGAGTTAGTAAAGGGTTTTACACACAAAAAAACTCTTTGTTCCATTCACATGACTTTCTCTACATCTCTGGAGTAAATTATTGTTAAAAAGCCCATGCTTCTGTTCACTCCATGCAAGTCGAGAAAAAATTTGCAGAAATAGTCTTATTACTTGCTTCCTTGTAAGTAGAAGCGAAATAAGGGAGCACCATAGGTTACAGTGATGTCAAAAGCTGGTTACTATGTGACTGAGGTTCCTTTGTTTGTATGGACAGGAGTTGACAAATTCCTGTATGAGAAAAGTATAAGATTTTCAAAGTTGAAACCAAAAACAAGGAATATCTAAAAATCGCTCAACTCCACGAAGAAAATGTATATAACATAAATTGTGTGTTTTAAATTAATCTACGTTTTTTGTGTGGTAAGTTTTTGTCCACCTCTTACGGTTTCACAGTTATGCAAAATTCCGTAAAATTGATCCAGAATAAAGTAGTCTTCAGAGGCTATTCACAGCAAATTCAATATATACATTTTATTTGTCTGGTAAATATCTTTAATATACGATATTTTAATCAAAATCGTTAGATCCATTTTTAAGAAAATAAAAATTTTCGAATAAAGTTCCATGTAAAGGGTAGTTGGGGGTGGGGGGATTTTATTGAAAATCTTCGTGTCGTATCCTTGGAAGGTACCAAACTTAAATACCAAGTTTGGTGTTCAACACACACACGGACCTTTTTCTGAAAACGCTCTTTTTGGATTCAGGGGGACCCAAAACATGTATTTTCGGTGAAATCTCGGTATCGAATTTTTGGGTGGAATGCAATACCTTCTCTATACACTACGTAATAGTACGTGTAGAGAAAGTAAAAAAATTATTATACACGGCTTTTACACCCAAAAACTTCTGTGCAATCATAATAAATATTAATCAGCGGCTTAAATATTGATTTCACTGCACGCAGATCCAGTATTTGTTTATGACACTTTTTCTTCAGAGCCTTAGTTGTTCTCATGTTGTGGCATGTTTGCTTAGATTAAAATTTTAACACGTGTTGTTTTACGCTCATTCTCTTTCAGATAAAACGAAGAAATCAAAGCCCTTTAGTAAATATATTTTCCTTCAAGTTGGTATTCTAATAGCCAGCCCAGTAAAGTTCGTTAACCACTAAATGTATAGGCTCACATTTTTCGGCCTCCAGAACATAAACAATTTCGTAACGGAGTGGTCTCACCCAGAGGTCTCGGTTCGATTCCCGGCTGGGGTGGTGAATTTGTTCTTTAGCCAGAATTATTCCCTATCCCCCACAGAGAGTAGAAGTATGTATGTGAGAGTGAATGTGTGCGTGTTTGAGGAAAACAAGATGATTTAAACCAAACGTAAAAGAACCTATAGACGAGTTGTTTCAAGTGCGTATAGAGAAGGTATTGCATTCCACAAAAAAATTCAATACCGAGTTTTCACCGGAAATATGCATTTTAGGGTCCCTTGTAATCAAAAAACATTTTTAGAAAAAAGTCCGTGTGTCTGTGGACACAATAACTCAAAAACGAAAAGTCAGTAAAAGACCAAACTTAGTATTTAAGTTTATTATCTCCCAAGGGTGCGACAAGGTTTTGAGAAAAATCCCCCAATCCAAACTACCCTTTACATGGAAACAGTTTCGGAAATTATGATTTTCTCAAAAATGTCTGTAACGATTTCGATTAAAATACCGTATTTTAAAGATATTTACATGGCAAATAGATGAACCTCTGAAGACCTCTTTATTCTGGATGAATTATGCTGCATTTTGTATAACTGGTAAACCGTAAGAGATAGACAAAAACTTACGACACGAAATATGTAGATCTCGTTGAAACACACAATTTATGTATGTCGTATACTATAGTTGACTATTTCTGAGATATTCCTTGTTATTTGTTTCAGATTTAAAATACTTAAACTTTTCTCACATAGAAATGTTTAAACTCCTGGCCATGTATAGAAACGGATTTAAACGATGACCAGATTTCACTATTGTTTTAGCCTAATGTTTTCCCTTATTTGCCTTATACCTAGAAGGAAGCAGGTACATAGGACATTTTCTGCTAATGTTTATCTCGATTATCAAAAAATAAATAGAAGAATTGATTGTTTAACAGTAATTTGTTATAGCGATGTAGGAAAAGCTATGCGAATAGAACGCATCAGTTTTTTTTTTTTTACTTTCTCTGCACGTACTATGTACATAGTGTATATAGAAGGTATTGTACTCCACCCAAAAATTCGATACCGAGATTTCACTGGAAATATACGTTTTAGAGTCCCCTGTATCCAAAAAAAGCATTTTCACAAAAAGATCCGTGTGTGTGGGTCGGTAAAATACCAAACTTGGTATTTAAGTTTAGTATCTTCCAGGGATGCGACACGAAGATTTTGAGAAAAATTCCCCCACCCCAAGCTACCCTTTACATGGAACTTTTTTTTCGAAAATTTTGATTTTCTAAAAAATGGCTATAACGATTTTGATTAAAATATCGTATATTAAAGATATTTACCTGAAAAATAAAATGTATATTTTGACGAATTTTACTGAATTTTGTATAACTGCTAAACCGTAAGACTTAGATAAAAACTTACTAAACAAGAAATGCAGAGCACGTTAAAACACACAATTTATGTTATATACATTTTTTCCGTGGAGTTGATCGTTTTTGAGATATTTCTTGACATTGGTTTCAGCTATCATAACTTACTTTTCTCATTTAGAAATTTGTCAACTGCTGTCCATACAAACAAAGGAACTTCAGTCACATAGCAACCAGCTTTTGGCTTTCACTTTAACCTGTGCTACTCCCTTATTTCGCTTTTACTTACAAGGAAGCAAGTGATAAGACTATTTCTGCTAATGTTTTCTCGATTAGCCTAAAGTAAATAGAGGCATAAGCTCTTTAACAATAATTTGTTGCAGAGATATAGAGAAAGTCATGTGAATGGAACACATCAGATTTTTTTTTTGTCTGTATCTAACGTACATATTCCTATTAACTTCGTCCTTTTCTACTCTCGCGCTGTTGCCAAGTTGCTGATAATATGGTATAAATATTGAGTTATAGTTTTCAGATTTGAACTATCCTATATACAAATTTTTACTCTATCATATTACATCACTTTTAGAGTTTTTTTTTTTTTTTTTTTTTTTAACATCTGTGGGAAAAGTTTTGTAAAGAAAACCTGTTTTTCAGTAAAAAAAAACATATTTACTGTTTCTATGCTTATCACACAGTAACTAATAAATGCTAACCGTCCCAACCACAATATTTTTTATAGCTAGAGTAATTTACAATTCTGATGCACGATCATCTTACATAAGTTGACCGTTATGATTTGCTTCAATCAAAGATTTACGGAAAATTCTATTGTTAAGAAACACATTAAGAATATATTAGCCAACCCAGATCTTCAAAAACATTTTGTGGTTAAAAGCCAAACAAAAGCCAGTTGAACTTGAGATTCGGCAGAGGAAGTGGGGACCAACCTCAAGAAGTCCCTGCCAGGGAGGCACCGGATTGGAACCCGCAGGGCAGCAGAGGAATTGGCAGACTTAGAGAACGGCAACTCACAGAAGAGATTGGGAAGACATCGAGTTGTCCAAGAACAGAGTCAGATGGAGAAGTTATCTGAGAGACCTACGTCAACTAGGAATGATGGGATTATTGAATGGTTGATTGATGCAATACAAAAGTCAGGCAACGAAAAACCTTTTTGTTTTGTTATTGGGTTTAACAGGCGAGAGGATGTTGACAGGTTTGGAGAGAGTTTTTAAAACAAACTGGAAACCTGTAATGTCTAGCACATTGTGTATAGCAATAAATATTCAGACTGCCTCCGCGGTTGAGTGGTCAGCAAGCTGACTTCTCATTCGGAGGTCAGGGATTCGATTCCTGGATGGGGCGGGGAATTGTCTTTAACCAGAATTATTCTCTATCCCCCACAGAGTCTAGAAGTATGAATGTGAGAGTGAGTGAGTATGTGTGTGTGTGTACTTGAGGAAAATAAACCCAACGTAAAGAACCTACACACAATGAGCTGTTTCTAATACAAAGCCCCGATATGACCTTAGATGTTAAAGAGGGTTATATAAATGAAACAATAAAAAAATAAATATTCATCTTCAATGCAGCTCAGAGTTGCCAGACAGCAAGCAGATAAGGTACTACGGTAAAAGTTAACATAAGTTTGTAATTGAGTGCTTATAGTATGTGGAATGCCGTGAAATGTAATGTAGGTTATTTATTTTGTATTTTACCTGAATATGTATAGATATGGAAGGAGAAGATTAGAAGAGACGAAATGTCTGTAAATGAAGACGTAATAATGCATGAGTTAATTCAAGTAAAATGAGTTAATGATGAAATACATACTACGAAAAATTACATTTTGGCATCAAACCCAGACACCTTTCCCCGTTGATTTTGCACTGAAATAATTCCAGAGACAAATTCATAATCTTCTTCGTTGCTTATTGGTGATTTGATGTTTTTAATACTTCTCTCATTATTACTCACAGACTTATATTGCTGTTTATTTTTTGATTTTGTTTGCTTATTTCTTTGTTCCCTGTTAGAAAAGACATCTTTTGCTGCTGGCCTTTTTCAGATTTCCATCTGAAGTGAGTCGAATTGATGTGTGTTCCCTCTTTTGTCGGAGACGTCGCTTTTTTCTGAAGTTGGGAAAAATGGCTTGGAAACATTGTGCGGAGAAATTTTATTAGATACTTGTATTGTGGATTATTCGTGCTCTTCAGTTAGCTATTTTGAAGATATGTCTCTTCAATGAGAAGATATTCTGTTAACATTTCTTCCAAATTTTGTAAATATTTACAAACTGAAATATCCTTAAATATACGTAACTATTTGCAATGATGGTGTATAATATAACCGACTAAATTAACAATTGCAATGATCGAAATTGTACTAGGGCATCGACATTGTACCATTATGTACCAATGTAATGTTTGTAGGAGTGAAATCAAGAGTAAATGTTGCTGAAATATGGCAAGAGATGTCAGCACGTCACACAGCCTTTTGTTATGGTCATCTCAGAACACTTAGGAATGAAAATTAAGCCTCTAACGTCAAATGTAATATTTGCAAGCAATAAAAATGAGGCAATTATATAAGAGCGCGTACAACTTTGTAGTTTAATAATCTCTTAACAAGAAACACTTTATATATCTGTAGCACAAACCCATACAAGTATTATTGGAAAAGATAGGAGAATACGCAGAGACCTTCCGCATTGCAACGTCACAGTTAGGCAAGTGCTACCAACACTGCGGAACTAAAAATGGCGCTCAGCCTCACGTTGATCGAATTGTGTCTAAATGAATTACCCTAAGGCTACCAGGTGTTCAGAAACAACTGCATAAAATAAAAAAGAAACGAATGAAAGAACCTGTAAGGACACTATGAAATGAAAAAGGGTATGGGAAACAAAAACACGGTGCATTAAAACAAATACTATTACAATGGAATAGCGCAAAACAGTGCGGCGCATCCTTCATTCCTTGCTGCTTTAAAACATTCCAGCCATATTTAATTTTGTCAAGAGTGAACAATGACAATGCCCAAAAAATTAAAATCTTTTTCATCTTATATCTCCGTGTTTGGTAATTTTATGCCTATAAAACGCATTTCGAAATATTAACATTAGAGATAGATTAAGTGCCGGTTAAAAAGCAAATGTCTTAAATAACAGTGCAAATATTTCACTTTTTGGTGATGTATAATTCACAAGATGACATCGAATTGGTAGACCTATCTCAAAGCCAAAGTTCTAACGTACGTATAACACAAACGACAACAGCGAGCTCCTTTTAACATGCACTGTCTTGTAAGATTGGTATGCGCTTTAGAATCTCATCAGAAATGCACAAGAGTAAAATTTGAGTTTTAATTTAGAGTCATTCTGATATATAATTCTGTTGAGTAAGAATCGTTAATAAGTAAATGAAGGAGAGAGCAAATAAGCTATACCCTCCCACATTTTTGTTCATCGCTGTACCTCTCAATGGGAGTTTTTAACAAAGCATGTTTACTGTGCTTGCAGAAAACCAGCGGATGCTTCACATTTTAAAGAGTCGACTTTAAAACTAGAGGCAGTGAGACAAGCACACTGGAAGTTCAAAGCTTTGCTATGTTAGGAAATTTCTCGCTTGGTTCATCGGGATATCGATTGCTCGGGATGGAATTTTCCACCATTTTCCCCCCGCAGTAAGGGTAACCATGCGCAGTTTTCTTCGCTGGCTTACTCTGTTTCTTAGCAGGTTCTTTGAGTTGATCTGCGCGGTGTTTCAAATTGTATAATGAGGCAGTTTAAAAGCAATGCGTTGGCTATCTTAACACGTAGCAACGCTGTCAACACCTTGACTGCCGGTCAGAACCTTGGGCGGACTCAGTTCAGGGGAGGGCACAGACTTCAGTGGCTTCTTTAAGCTCCTTGTTTACACCACTAACAGCAAGATTAAAGCTTACAGTGCAATGTAATTAGTGCTTTCCATTTCAAGGTGTAACTAAATCTTTGGAATGCTCAGAGCATACAAAATCAATCCAAAATATCTCAAATAAACAAGAGAGACCAATTTCTGAGTGTAATCTTCGTGGTGTACAAGTTAACTTTATTTACAACATCTTAAAAGAGTTTTATCTCTGCAGAACTTCTCCTAAAGTTGCTCAAAATGACCAAGCTTCTAAGCACCACACCATTCCAAATATCTGTGATTTCTGTTGATATCCTTCAAATCCCTGGAGAAGGATTAATAAATGATAAATATAGTGTTTATATGATTCAAAAGTATAACTGGAGATAAGGGGAACGAGCGGAATTTCATTTTTTTTTTTTTTTTCATAAAAATACAGTTCTAGAGGCTGTCAGAACTCCAGCGCTGTATTCCTTTTTCCCCTTTTTTCTAGTTTCCTATATTTCCTTAGTTAATGTTTAACGTTTTCCTTTTACATTTACAAAAACAGAAACACCCATGTCCAAGGCAGGACTCGAACACACGATCCCCTGCGCCACGAAGCACCAAAGCGAGAGCGGCCATGGGGACCGGCATAACAGATGACATACTTATTTCTTTTAAAATCACTAAAAACAGGAACAAAATGAGGTAACTGCCCCATCCCACGTCAACTACATCAGTGAATTATAATCATTGAGCCATCTACTTGTTTGTGAAAATATTGTATTGTGATTTTACTGTTAATGTCTCCTCTAAAATTAAATATAAAGTGTTGAGAGCTTCCCAATGCTGAAACGTTCTATCTGCCTTGATTCCAAAGATGTGCGTCAATTCTGTATGATTGTGAAGCATGCATTTCTGCGCTCAATTTGTGAAGTGTATAACAGAGAAAGTGTGAGATACTGAGCGCAAGTTGCAGTTAGAGAGAAAAAAACAGTATCACGGAGACCTTGTGTTTGAAAGCATATTCTCATGGAGGTTCCTAAATTGTGATATGGATAACACTTTATGTTGCTGCCATGCTCCTATTATTATCTAAAAATGATTGAAGACTGGTTCACTGGGTGCTCCTTGATCTGCAGCAATTTCAAGCTTCTTTTTAAAACAAAGGCTTTTTCTGGGAGACTATACATGAAGGTTTAATCTCTGGTTGTTTGTTATTTACTGTCATCTTTATTCAAAGTTGCGGCATTAGAGACATTTTTAGAATGTGCTTAAAGGCAACAGCTCGTTATGCCAAACAGAGGGATTTTGCGTTGTCTATTCCACAGTATATTTTGTATATTGACAATATTCTGTTTGAGAGCTTCCTAAGATCATATCTTTCTCATGTATCTTCAGAATGTCTCCATCTTCTGGGGCATCTCCAACTGGTAACAAGAATCAGAATTTTTGTGGACAGGACCTTCAGTTGAAGATTTCTGAATCTGTGATTAATTCTCTTCCATACAAAGTTCCTTCTTAAGAGGGCGGATAAAGGCTTAAGGAAACAGAAACTAAAGCTGGAACTACAAATCAAATGTTGCTTAGAAAGTGGAAGAAAATAAGGAGAATCCAGTGAACAGTCTGTTCAAGAAATCTCAATTTCCAATTAAACAAAGCAATATTAAAGCGCTAACGGACTGCGATAGGGTTGAAGTGTACCTTTTTTCTTTATAGTGTTTAACGCCCGCTTTAACTACTTGTGGCACCGCAGGCGATGACTTTGATGATACATGAATGAAGGTGGAGCACCAGTGGAATGCGGAGAAACCGGAGAACCCGGAGAAAACCCGCCCCTGCGCCGCTTTGTCCACCACAAATCTCACATATGGTCGCTTGGAATCCAATCCGGGCCGTTTAGGTGAGAGGCAAGTGGCCTAACCACTCGGCCACGGCGTGGCCGTGATGTGTATCTCCTAAGTTATATGAAATTGACACAGAAAAATCTATATACTTTTGAAAAATAAGTGTAAAAATCTGATGTGTTACACTCACATGACTTTCTCTAGCTGTTCTACAAACTTCATACATAAGATTCTTCTTCTCTCTTCTTCTCTCTGATAATTGAGGTACTATTAGCACAATGTTCTTATTATTTAGTTCCGTATAAGTAGGAAGAAAATAAGGGAATACATTAGGCTAAACCAATAGCCAAATGTTTTAAAAGCCGCCATTACGCTATTGTCATTACAAATAGCTTCTTTTCTTGGCCAGGAGTAGAACAAAAGAAAAACGGACACTCCCGTCTGAGAAAAGTATAAGTACTTCACAACTGAAACTAATAACAATGAATACCTCGAAAACGATAAGCTCCACAAGAAAAATGTATATGACATAACTTGTGTATTTTAACAAGACCTAAATTTTTTGTGCAGTAAGTTTTTGGCTACCTCTTACGGTTTACTAGGTATGCCAAATTAAGAAAAATTCATCCAGAATAAACAGGTCTTCAGAAGCTATTACCAGAAAATTCAAGATATACATTTTATTTGTTAGGTAAATATCTTTAATATATGATATTTAATCAAAATCGTTTGAGCCGTTTTTAAGAAAATCAAAATTTTCGAAAAACTTTCCATATGGTGGAGAAGTTTTTCTCAAAATCTTCGTGTCGCATCCCTGGAAGATACTAAACTTAAATACCAAGTTTGGTATTTTAGCTACTTTTCGTTTTTGAGTTATCGTGTTCACAGACACACGGACACACACACACGGCCCTTTTTCTGAAAATGCTCTTTTTGGATACAGGGGGTCCTAAAACTGTATTTCCGGTGAAATCTCAGTATCGAATTTTTGGGTGGAATACAATACTTCTCTATCCCTATGTACATTGTACATACGGGGCTAGAGAAAGTAAAACTCAGAATGATTGACTACTTAACAACATACTTATAGAAGCAATGTGTTGTTTTAAAGTTTGAGTTTTGGCCATTTTTTTTTCTTCTTTTTTGGGAGGAAAAGCCTTTGTTTAATTTTACTCAGTTCACAACCAAACAAGACATAGAGTGTACTACAAGGAAATTTATTCAAGAATCCCACAAAAGGGCCTAAAAGTAAATATGGATAAATCTAAAGTTAAGGCCATTAGATATGTTTATCAAAACGAATTGGGATAATTAAACACACAGAGGATTAAAGATTACAGAAGGAATAAGTTCAAAGTAAACACAGGAATACTCATAGATTTACTTTGAATGATATAACATGGTATAAACAGGTGGAAAAAGAAACAAGTTCAAGAAGAGTTCAAACATATGCACTAATTCCTAAACTAAAAGGACACTTCCAATTCACGAATCCTTTGCATGCATAAGTTACTCTCAAATAGAGACGATACAAGGTCTCTTAAAGAAGAATGCTGCTGGAATTTGTAAGACCTGAAAGTGAGTTCTATCTACCCATCCTTGTTTCTAGTTATAATGCTTAAATCCTGGACCAAGTTCTCCAGATATTGATAGCTACAGCAGGAGAACCTCAGTCAAGAGGTTCCTAATCAATCAGAGAACTGTAACCACTTTTTACTTTCTCTACACGCACTATGTACATAGTGTATCTATAGAGAAGGTATTGCACTCCACCAAAAAATTCGATACCGAGATTTCACCGGAAATATATGTTTTGAGAGTGTCTAAATAAAAAAAAAAAACATTTTTAGAAACATGCCCATGTGTGTCTGTTTGTGTGTGTGCGTGTGTGTGTGTGCATAGCTCAAAAACGAAAAGAGCGTTAAAAACCAAACTTAGTATTTAAGTTTGATATCTTCCAAGGATGCGACACAAAAATTCTCAAGAAAATCTCCCCACCCCGAACTACCCTTTATATGGACAAAAATTCGAACACTTTGATTTTCTTAAAAATGCCTCTAACGATTTTGATTAAATTCTCTTATACGAGGGCCGTTCAGAAAGTAGCCTCCGACCGGTCACAGTGCGGGTAGTGGGGGGAGTAGCGACGCCATCTGTGCATTCACGCACTCAGCAGGTCAGTCGGCATCAAGCCGTGGTCGAGTGAAAGTCGTACCTGCGCTAATTTAGTGTTTGTGGCCGTTTGAAATGTGTACTGCAATAGAAAACCCCGCCAAATGTGAAGTGCGTGCTGTTATAAGGTTTTTTACAGCCAAAGGATATTCTGCAGCAGCTACTCATCGTGAGCTTTGTGCCGTGTACGGACCAAGAGTTATGAGTGAAGGAGTGGTCCGTGAATGGGTACGTTTATTTAAAAGTGGACGAGAAAACGTTCATGATGAAGAGAGGAGTGGTAGACCATTATTGGTCACGGACGAACTCGTTCAGACAGTTGATGCAAAAGTTCATGAAAACCGACGTTTCACAATGTCGGAGTTGTCTACTGATTTTCCACAGATTTCTAAGACTCTCTTGTACGAGATAGTGACAGCAAGATTGGGTTACCGTAAGTTCTGTGCACGATGGGTGCCCAAAATTCTTACCGACCACCACAAAACTCAAAGAATGGCCTCTGCATTAGACTTTCTGTCACGTTATGAGGCCGAAGGTGAACCATTGTTAAACAGAATCGTGACCGGGGACGAAACCTGGATTAAGTACGTGAACCCTGAGGCAAACGAACAATCAAAGATGTGGGCACATTCAAATTCGCCTACCAAACCAATAAAAGCCCGGCAAGATTTTTCTGCCCGAAAATTGATGGCAACGGTGTTTTGGGATGCAAAAGGGGTGTTGTTGGTTGAATTCATGGAACGTGGGACGACCATTAATCAAGACGTGTACTGTGAAACACTAAAACAATTACGACGGGCTATACAGAACAAACGCCGTGGTATGCTGACTTCCGGTATCGTTTTTTGCACGATAACGCCCGTCCTCACTCTGCTCGCAGAACAACAGCCCTTCTTGAGTCCTTCAAGTGGGACGTTGTCAACCATCCACCTTACAGCCCAGATCTGGCGCCAAGCGATTATCACCTCTTCATGCATATGAAGAAATGGCTCGGGTCCCAGCGGTTTGATGACGACGAAGAGCTCAAAGATGCGGTCACAGGCTGGCTCCAGGCACAAGCGGGTGATTTTTATGCAGAAGGAATTTCAAAGCTTGTGAACAGATACGATAAGTGCCTCAATCGTTATGGAAACTATGTAGAAAAATAGTGCAAAGATGTAGTTGTAAGATGTATATATTAAAATATTTTTATTTAACTTGGTGAATTTCTTGCAATCAACCGGAGGCTACTTTCTGAACGGCCCTCGTATTTAAGATATTTACTTGCCAAATATATATCCTGAATTTTCTGGAAATAGACTCTGAAGACTACTTTATTCTGGATGAAATTTACGGAAGTTTGCATTACTGCTAAACCGTAAGAGATGGAGAAAAACTTGTCACACAAAAAATGTAGAGCACTTTAAAACTCACATTTTATGTTATATGCATTTTTTTCGTGGAGTTGATTGTTTTTGAGATATCCCTTGTTTTTGGTTTCAGCTTTAAAAAACATTATACTTTTCTCACACAGGATTTTGTCAACTTCTATCTATACAAATAAACGAACTGCAATCACATAGCAACCAGCTTTTGACTGTCACTTTAACCTATGGTACTGCCTTATTTCGCTTCTACTTACAGGTAAGTAATAAGACTAATTTTTTCTCGATTAGAATGAAGTAAACAGAAGCTTGTTGCAGAGATATAGAGAAACTCATGTGAATGGATTATTTTCTCAAGCGTTCCTCAAAGATCGGAACCAGTTGCTATCTCACGACTCCAATCTGAGCCCACTCTGTTCCAACAAACTGACCTCCATGAAGAAAAAGGCCACCTCCAGGAAAAGAAACCACTCAACAACACATTACGATACAAATCTAGAAACCTAAGGAATTCCGGCTAGCCTAAGCAGATAAGTAGAACAGTTCTAGAAGAGTCTGTAAATGCTAATCCTTGACAAGGAACAAGAGGACCTGGGGCCAATCAGAGATTAGGACTCCTCACTTAAAGCAAGATATGTATGTTACCTGTCTTCTTATTCTGCTATTTTATTTAGTGCAGTTCCATTTCAGTATCCACTTGAATCACAATCAAGAAACTGTAAACCATACAGTTATAATTACAGTAACGTAATACAATACTTTGACACAACATGACATTCAATACAAGTTACATTTTTGATAACACCACCACCCTTTGACTTTTGTTAAAAGTTTGGCAGCTCGAATTAACTCATTTGGTAATAAAATGATTATGAATGACTAAATAAATAAAAACTAGATGCTACTTATAGAGCATTTTCTGGTTTTTTATTTATCTTTTATTGTTCTATTTATTTAATTCCACTTTAGCTACTTTGTCATATCGCGAAGATTCTGTTCGGGATACTCGTTGGTCTGTAGGTAGTGGACAGTACGCCTTCATGGTATTTTCCCCCGTACCCATGCAATTTTCTCTTCGCGCCAAGCAGATGGTGTTAGGTGCCATCCAGTTTAGCTTTTTCAATATCAAAGGATATACAATCAGCCTTCAAGGTTTCATACCTTATACCCTACATCATACTGACTAATTTACTTTCACCATCTATGGATAGATCGCAGGCAATCGTAATTATAACTATGTACAGTTTTAGTCATTTTTTTTTTTTTTTTTGCCAGAATTCCCATATGTCCTGGTTCCCATTAGTGTCGCTCTGATAAGCTCCGATTTTACCTCATTTACTCCAAGAGCCTTCAAGCTGCTCTACTATCTGAAGCTATATTTCATAATGGTATAACATAGGAATAAGACATGTGGAACTTTGGTTATGGTATTAAATATCCAATCTGGTATTTACCTTGGCGACTAAGGGAAACCATGAAAAAATCTCAGCCAAATTTGTCGCTCCACTGGATTTGAACGAGGGACCTCCCGATTGCGGACCACAGACATTATCGCCTGAGTGTTTCAGGAGACACTTCCAAATGCCGGTTCATTGTACACACTGTTGCGTGGGTTCTGATGAACACGTGGCCGTGAGGTTAGACCACTCGCCTCTCACCAAGGCTACACGTGTTTGATCCCAGGCAACCGCATGTGGGGTTTATAGTACACAAATATAGGCAGGTTTTCTCCGGTTTTCCTCGCCATCGCATTCCACCGGTGCTCCATATTCATTCCAAATATCATGTCATCGCCTGCGGCACCATATATACCTAAAGCGGGCGTTAAACACTATAAAAAAATCTTCTGATGACATTAATTAATCTTCAAATAGCAATAAAGGGCCACAAATAATTTCAAGAATGGTGTGTCCACTAACAATGAAAGGCTTAAAGTCTGCATAACAAATGCGAACAGCCAATAGTTAAGAAGCTTGTTTCCCAAACCTACTTTATTGTATATACATTTTATAACAGCGTTAAAAATCTGTAACTTTTTTTACTCATAGATTTTTTTACTTTCTCTAGTCTGCATGTACAATTTACATAGAGGATAGAAAGCTACCTATTGTATTCCACGCAAAAAATGTATGTCGAGATTTCACCGGAAATATGTGCTTTTGGGACCCCTGAGTCCGAATTTTTGTTGTTGAAAAAAGTCCGTGTGCCAAAAGCTAGCCTAGCTCAAAAACGAAAAGACCGTTAAATACCAAACTTGGTATTTAGGATTGCTATCTTTCAAAGATGCGACACAAATACTTTCAAGAAAATCCCATCACAAACTACCCTTTACATGGAAAAAATTTCGAAATGTTTGAATTTCTATAAAATGGATCTAACGGTTTTGATTAAAATTAAAGATATTTACTTCGCAAATAAAATGTACATCTTGAATTTTCTGGGAATAGCCTCTGAATAGCTCTTTATTCTGGATGAATTTTGAAGAATTTTGCAATTGCTACACTGTAAGAGATAGAAAAAAAAAACGTTCTGAGATATTCCTTGTTATTGGTTTCAATTGTAAAGTTCTTATACTTCCCTCAAACCTGGCCAAGCAAAGAAGCGATTTGCAACAACAATAACATAGCGATAGCCTTTAAAACTTTTGACTATCACTTTAGCATAGCGCAATCTTTTAGTTGCCTTCTATTTATAAGGAACTAAGTAGTAGGAACATTCTGTTAATGTTTATCTCTATTAGCATTGTGTAGAAAGAAAAATAATCTGGTGTAAGAAGTTTGTTTGTAGAGTAACTAGAGAAAGTCATGTGAGTGTAACACATCAGATTTTATTTGTATTACAAATATATACTTTAATCCTCTATATGTTACTAAAAGTTACTTCATAATCTTCTTCTTTTTTCTTCTTCACTTTACGGCATGGGTAGATTGCCCGTTCCGTCTCACAGTTGTTCCCTCGCCCTTTTTCTGGGTCGACAGACATCTCTCCTTCCTTTTGGTTCATATTCAAATGCTATCCTAGGCAGTCTTGAATCTGCCATTCTCTGAGCATATTGCATCCACTGGTTCTGATATTTTTCAATTTTGGAATTTATTGATTCTATATTAAGTTCTGCTTTTATATCTTCATTCCGGATTTGGTCTAATTTTGTACATCCTCTTGTTTGTCTTAGAAAGTTCATTTCTGCACTTTGTTAACGACTTTTCATTTTCTTTGTGGTGACCCATGTCTTACTTCTATATAATATGTAGGAACTGCCATTGTTTTGTAAAACTTGAACCTAGTTTCCTTTCTCCTCATTGTTCTGTGTATATTCATATCTTTTTATTCATATCTCTTTCAGCTCTTGTCCAATCATTGAAGTTACATCCTAGGTAGTTAAACTCCTTCATTTGTTCTAACGGTTTATTATCTAAAATTATTTTTATCTTATGTGTTTTTTTCCCCCAAAAGGGCATAATTTTGGATTTCTCTGTTGAAATTTTGAGGTTATATTGCTGACATAACTCATTGAAGCAGTGTGATGCATATTGTAATTCATTCTAAGTTTCTTGAATTAAAACCACGTCATCTACATATAATAAAATATTTAAATTAGTTTAATTATAGAGGTGGCCCCCTCGAATCTCTCTCATTTTAACTTACTTTTAACAATTCTCAGTTACACATGTTGTGTTCCGGTTTGAAGTGAAGGAAAGGGGAAATAGTCAAGTTTTACCAGTACGGTTTTGAAATTCTGAATTCATCACTGAGTGGCGCCAGTGTAGTGTATTCAACATGACGACATGCAACAGAAAGTGCAGACAGTTTTATGATGAGGTTGGCGCGTATCTGAAGAAGTTAGAGCTGCCTTTACTCGAAGCCCGCGCAAATCCATGAACTGTAGATGCTACAACACTGTGGTTATACACTTACAAGTTGCAGCTTCTTCACAAAATCAAGACCACAGCGACAGAATTTAGCAGCTGCAATTCTGGAGCGTATCAATCAAAACAATGATTTCTCGAGTCTTGTTATGTTAACCAACACAACGTTAGCATATGGGGCTCAGAAAACCCAGGAACATATACCAGACAGCCCTAAAGTAAACGTATTTCCCCATAGCTCACAAGCAGCCAGACATAATCTTCCAGCAGGACGGTGCACCACTTCACTGGAGTCACTGTGTACGTACATCTCTGAGCAATGTCAGATCGGACGCTACGGGGCAATAGCTTGGCCTCCTCAATCGCCCGACATAACTCATTAGATTTTGTGTACGGTGCCGAAGTACCCGACATTAACGTCTTACGTACAAGCATCGTAGAAGCAGTAGCAACCATCGCACCAAATAAGCTGGAGCGAACATGGACTGAAATTTAATATCATTTGGACATTCTGCGTGCAACCCAAGAAGCGCACAGAGAAACCTACTGATTATTTTCAAGCAAATATTTGAGTTTTAGTTTTCAATAAAATTTATACAATTGTCCTAGTGTCCTTGGTTTTAATTTGCAAAGCAATGGAAATCAGGGAGATTCGAGGGGGTCACCCTGTATATTAAAAAGAATAGGTGACATACTACACTCTTGTCTTAGACCTCTATTAATTAAAATTGGTTCGGTTTTACAGATTCCTGTATTTATTATTATTATTATTATTATTATTATTATTATTATTATACTTCGAAATAATGAATCTATTTCTTGCAAACTCATTTAAAAAGTATGAATACAATGTTCTGCAAAAAAACTTGGGAAAAAAAGCACACAATCAGGCTTTGGAAGATACCTTGCATTTCAGACATTAATCATATGCCACACTATGACAGTAAAATGCTAGTTCACAAGTCTATTTTAACAAATTTGTATTCACAAGATGAATGTGGTTTGCATCATCATAATCGCCACACCAATATCATCCCTTGATGTGCAACTTGGACTTTCAAAGCTTCTTTTAGCAATCTATTGATACGCCATTACAAGGAGCAGATTTTGGGCACCTGACACCTTAGTTGAACTGGCCCGTTATAGTCTTCTGAAAGAAAATGCTACTTTTCAGAGAAAACATATGCTTCAAAATGCTATGGGGTGATTTCAGAACGGCAGACAAGCCTAAATGTTAGCCTATCCTATGAAGGATCAGGAAGTCCCCAAACTTTTTCCTTGTTTATTTTGAAGGTCCTTCTTCAAGTGTTTTTCAGATCCTGCTTCACATGACCATCTCTGTAACAAATTGTTGTTGAAAAGCTTCTTCTCTCTACTTGATATTAATCGAGATAAACATTAGCAGAAATGCCGATATTACTTGCTTCGTTGTAAATATAAGGGAGTACACAGCTAAACCGATAGTCAAACAATTTTAAACCACGTGATTGAAATCCATTTTTTTTTTTTTTTTTTTTTTTTTGCATGAACAGAAGTTAGTAAATTCCCCTATGAGAAAAGTTTAAATACTATAAAACTGAAACCAATAACTATAAATGTCTCAGAAATTATTAGCTCCACGAAAAAAAATGTATGACATACGAGACCTGCATTTTTGTGTTGTAAGTTTTTGTGTAACTCTTATGGTTTACCAGTTACGCAAAATTCTGCTAAATCCATCCAGAATAAAAAAGTCTTCAGAGGCTTTCCCAGAAAATTCAAGATATACATTTTATGTGTCATGCAAATATCTTTAATAGATGGTATTTTAATCAAAACTGTTAGAGCTATTTTTGAGAAAATAAAAATTTTCGAAAAAATTTTTTGTCTCAAAAAATCCTTGTACAATTTTAGTAATTTACCAACTTTTCGTTTTTGAGTTATCGTGTTCACAAACACATGGACACACTGGCACACACACATACACACACAAGAACCTTTTTCTAATCATGATTTTTTTTATACAGGGGGCCCTAAAGGCATGTATTTCCAGCAAAGTCTCTGTATCAAATTTTTGTGTGTAGTGCAATATCTTCTCTAGCCTATGTACCATATACTATGTAGAGAAAGTAAAAATATAATACTGGGATGGATTAAGAATAACTTATGAGTGTCCATGAATGAGAAAAAATAAGGAGATGAAGGATGAAAGGGTTCCTCTGGAAAATCAGACGGAGATCTAGGGTAATCATGATCTCCTCTATCGTGACATTAATTCTCGTTCCTGACATCAGTGAAATAAAAGCTGCTCTTTATTACGCAAACAAATAACTTCTTATTTCTTCATTGATTACAATGAAAATTATGTGCAAAATAGTCGTCTTTATTCGATGCCTTCGCAACAATTCAGCCGCACAGTTTTCTCTGGGCGCTCAATGCGGTTTCGACTGAAAACTCTGAATGTAACTCACGCAACTGTGCATTCCTAGTTGAAATTCACTCTCTCGACAGGACACGAGCAGTTGGCAGGCTGAGGGCAGCCCGAAGGTGTGTTAGACGTGTTCCCATTCTTGCTAGAATTTAACCACGTTCTGACGGGATGTGGGGTTTGCAGGATGGAGGGTGAAAATGAGATTGGGGAGTGAAGGGATTTGATTCAATCGTCCTGGAGTATTTTACGGACAATGTTCAGAAATCTGCGGTGCCAACCAAGAATTTATTATATCAATACAAATTATTCAATATAAATTTATATGAAAACCTAGAAATCTTAAACATTAAATCTTTTACCAGTTTGCTCTTCAACGGAAGCCTCGAGGGTCGTTCTCGCCTTTTTATACCTGTCGATGACGTGGCAAGAAATTTCCAGAAATAGTCACACATGCAAACCACCGCAGGTGTCTCAAACCCACGCACAGGTGCAACAATCTCGCCGACGGAACCGGTCCAACCACACAAGTGAAACAGTGCACAGCAACAATGAGCTGTGTCTTTCGAAGCAAGCGTAATCACACTATTTAGGTTGGTAGGTAGTAGGTGGGTAGGTAGTATGTAGGTAGGTGGGTAGGTAGTATGTAGGTAGGTGGGTAGGTAGGTAGGTAGGTAGGTGGGTAGTTAGGTAGATAGGTGAGTAGGTAGATAGGTGGGTAGGTAGTAGGTGGATATGTAGATAGGTGGGTAGGTAGATAGGTAGGTGGGTAGTAGTTGGGCAGGTAGGTTAGTAGGTGGGTGGGTAGTGGGTAAGTGGATGGGAGGGTGAATAGATGGGCAGGCAGGCAGGTAGATAGGCTGGTAGGTGGGTGGGTAGCTGGGTGGGTGGGTGGGTGAATAGTAAGTAGGTGGGTGAGTAGGTGGGTGGGTAGTGTGTGGGTGGATGGGAGGGTGAGTAGGTGGGCAGGCAGGCAGGTAAGTAGGTAGGTAGATAGGTTGGTAGGTAGGTAGATAGGTTGGTAGGTAGGTGGGTGGGTGGGTGGGTAGTAGGTGGGTGGGTAGCTGGGTGGGTGGGTAGTAGGTGGGTAGGTAGGTAGGTGGGTGGGTAGTAGGCGGGTAGGTATGTAGGTGGATGGGTAGCTGGGTGGGTGGGTAGTAGGTGGGTAGGTATGTAGGTGGGTAGGTATGTAGGTGGGTAGGTATGTAAGTGGGTGGGTAGCTCGGTGGGTGGGTGGGTAGTAGGTGGGTAGGTATGTAGGTGGATGGGTAGCTGGGTGGGTGGGTAGTATGTGGGTAGGTATGTAGGTGGGTGGGTAGCTGGGTGGGTGGGTAGTAGGTGGGTAGGTATGTAGGTGGATGGGTAGCTGGGTGGGTAGGTAGGTGGGTGGGTAGCTGGGTGAGTGGGTGGGTGGGTAGTAGGTGGGTAGGTAGGTAGGTAAGGTAGGCGAGGTGGCATGAATATTAAATTCTGGGAAATGAAATTATATTCTTTATTTGGATTGCATAGTTAGGTGAGGGTAGGTAGGCCAGGTAGGGCGGGTAAGATAGGTAGAGTAGGTATGCTGCAGGCAGGCAGGTAGATACAGTCATGGAAAAAAGTATTCATACACCAGTGCTTATGTAGAAAAACTTAATTTGTTATAACTAAAGTTAACATCCAGAGAGGTTATATGGTAAACTAACAGTATGATATTTCTTCCTGAATCTATGCATATAAACGCATGACCTAAATTACTCCTCTTCAAAAAGTAAACAAAACATTTGTACCAGCTGGCTTCTCACAACAAGGAAAAAAGTATTCATTCACTCAAAGAAAATGATAGTTTAAATACAATACAATAACAAAAGTAATACTTTGTATGTATTCCTGTTCTACGTATTACTTCTGTTAACCTCTTTGGCATGGAATGAACCAGGTTTTTTGTAGTCTCTAGGCAATATTTTACCATTCTTGTTGAAGACATTGTTTCAGAGCTGCCTTACTTCGTATGTCATGCTTTCGGACCATTCTTTCAAGGGTATCCCAAGATGTTCAGTTGGATTAAGGTCTGCACTCTGTGCTGGAAACTTGAGAACGTGGGGAGTATGGTACAACAACCACAAACGAACAATTTCCGCCGTATGTTTAGTATCATTGTCTTGTTGAAAGTAGTAATCTGTGCCTAAACTCAATTTATCAACACTCTTTTGCAGATTATTCTTTAGAATATTTAAATATTGAAATCTATCCATGTTACCTTCAACAAAAACAAGTTCCCCAACACCAGATGTAGCCATACATCCCCATATTATAATTCCTCCTCCACCATGCTTCACTGTGGCTTGAAGGTGCTTAGGTTCAAGCTCAGTATTTGGTCTTCTCCACACCAAAATTCTGCCACCATTTACAAATACATTAAATTTACTTTCATCTGTGAACAATACCCTGTCCCAGAAACTCGTGTTTTTGCTTAGATGCTCTCGAGCAAATTCAAGTCTGACTTTCTTGTTCTTCTTGCTGATGTATGGTTTCTTTCTAGGTACCCTAGCTCCATAGCCTGCACTACTTAGAACATAGCGAACAGCCCCTTGGTGTTATTTCCTTTCCGAACTGATCGTTAACATAGGTAGACAATGCAGAGGCTGTCAATTTAGGATCTTTTTTATCATTATTATTAACATATTCTTTTCCCTTTGCGTTAGCTTCTGTGGTCGTCCTCTTCTTTCGCTATTAATGATAGAATGTCTCTCTCTATATCGTGTTATTATGGACTGCACAGTTGCCCGGCTTCTTCCAATAACATCAGCAATGTTTGAAAATGATTTTCCCTTTTGATATTGAGAGATAACTATCTGTATTTCCTCTACAGTTGTTTCTTTACCTATGCGGCCCATATTTCTGTCGCACGGCATTCACTACGTAACAGAACCAACAACCAGGAGGTGTAGCTTGCCACTGAAGGCCTTGCTTGCTGCAAACGGTTCGTTGGTGGTTTCTGTGTTTACATTTCTAGTGGTGTATGAATACTTTTTTCACTGTCAAATACAGCCAGCATTGGGGTCTCGCTCACTTCCTTGAGGTACGTTTCTTTAATACTCAAATCTTTATCATGACACGGTTTATTTAATGGGGTGGCTTCCTACACAAAATAGTAGCACTGTCATTTAATTTAATATGGAAATATCAGTGGTCAATTTCAATTGCAGTACTATATGAATACTTATTTCCATGACTGTATGTATGTTATAGATTGCTACATCTTTACTCCGATATCGACTAATCTTAGCACAGAAAACTTTTAACACAAGGCCCAAATACTTATTTAGGTTTATAATTCGAAATTCCGCCCCATTTCACACGATCAGTTTCTTGTGCTGCCTCCTGAAAGCTTACAAATAACGTCTTTATATTTCCCAAATATTCGCAAATCTCGAACATTACCATCATAACAATATTTTGCCTTTCTTTTGTTTTGTCTTTCTTTAATATGCTTTACTCATCATAAACAAGGTTATACTGGCTCTACTAAACTATCTTCTCGTTCAATGTAACATGAATGTCAGCTACGGAAACCATTATAAACTGCAACATTTATTTAGAGGTATAACTTTTGCATAGTGGTTTCTCGGTATTGTTTTCTCTACACATAAAGTATATAATAGCTAGAGAAGGTAATTGTATTTCACCTAAAATTTCAATGTTGAGATTTCGCTGGAAATACCTATACGTTCTGAGGTCCCCTGAGTCCAAAAATAAAAAAGCATGTTTATAAAAAGGTATTTATGTTTAGTATCTTCAAAGAATGCGACAAGAAGATTTTAAAGAAAATCCTCCCTTTCCATGGATTTTGTTGTTGTTGAAAGTTTTGTTTTTCTCAAAAATGACTAACGATTTAGATTAAAATATTGATTTATATATCACAAATAAACTGTATATTTTGAATTTTCTGGGGATAAGCTATTTTATTCTCGATGACTTTTGCAAAATTACATTTAAGAGATATACTTACAACAACTTACAGTCAAAAATGTAGATCCCGTTCAAACACACAATTTATGACATATTTTTTTACTTCATTGAATTTACAAATTTTAATCGTAATTTACAATTGAATATTAGGACTATAGTTGTAAAAAATGTGTACTTTTTCATAATAACAGTTAATATTAACTATCAATGTCACAACAAAAGAATTAATATTAATGTAAACAGTCAGGTAATAAAAATAGGTACACGATTTTCTTGTTAAGTTGTCCGTTTTCAAGATATTCCTTGTTATTGGTTTCATTTTAAACTACTCAACTTTTCCTAAACGAGATCTTGCAAAGCGAACCGAACCTAATTGTTTCACATAGAAGACCTGACTATATCTTTAGCCTGATGTACTCCTTTGTTTCCCCTCTACTTACAAGGAAGCAAGTAATAAGACCAAGTGTTTATCTCATGTATTAGCATGAAAAAGATAACAGAATAGTCTTTTGTAAGGATAGTTTGTATATGGAACAGCGAGAAAGCTATGTGAATGGAACGCATCAGATCAAATTCAACGTTCAAGTAAGAGGAACACTTTTTATTGTCTCTACTACTTACAGGACAGGACACTGGTCGGAGGAGACTCCACACCGAACCTGAGGATATTGCACAAGTGGGCGCCCCCAGGAGGGAGAAATGAGATGAAGAGATACACCGGGCGGCCGGAATAAGGAGTGACAATACAGCAACGACAAGGTCCCGATAGTTTCGAGATTGAAACACCCCGAAGGGGAGTAGGTAGACCGGGACCTCCTGCTCCATATAGGATCAACGCCCCTGTTAGGAGCGGCATGCTGGCAACCAGCCAAAATTGCGGGACGGAGATATTTACTCAGAGCATCCTTTTTCCTTGCCACACCGCACCGAGCACCATTGCCGACACTTCTAACCCTGAAAGAAGCCAACGGGATGAAGCATGAATGAAACGTCAATGGAAACGATATGGAGGGGCAGGAAATTTGCCTGGCGACCCGGGGAAACCCCCCGAGGAATCCATGAGTCAACTAGGCCAGCCACGAGAACCGAACCCGGACCTACCCAATGCGCGCCAAAGACGAAACCTCCTGAGCCATTCCGCTCGCTACTACTTATAGTAAGAAGGGGAACCATTATATTCCACTCAAAAGTTTGATGTCGAGATTTCACTAGAAATATATGTTTTAAAGTCCCATGAATCGAAAAGAAAGAAAGAAAACAAATATAATATTTAGAAAAAGACCCAACGTTTGTGTCTGTATATGACAATGGACAGCAAAACGCGAAAGCGAAAATACCTGCCTGCTTACACACACACATACATACATAGTCGTCTTCCGTGGTGTAATAGTTACCATGCTGACTTCGTATACCCAAAGTCGCGGGTTCAAATCCGGCGGAGGATGATGGATTTTTTCGGTCGTAAAAATCCTTAGCATGGCTTCCTTCGGAAGTGAAGTAAAGCCGTTGGTCCCCTGGCGTAGATTTACATCACGCAAAAGAACCTCAAGCCTGATAGAGAAGCTTCTGAGCAAAATTAAGCGGTCTTTCACGCCCAATTTAGAATGGGACGCTGAGAACCACAGCAGTTAAAGATCGTCCATAAATAACACGCCATTTACATACATACACAAACGGAGCTTTTCCTAAAAATGCTTTTTTCGACTCATGGTGCCTCAAAACATATATTCTGGCGAAATTTCGAATATTTTTTGTGTGGTACACAATACCTTCTCTATTAACTAAGTACATAATACGTGTAAGAGTAATTAAAAACAGCAAGTTTTTGAAAGAACGGACTGAATTATGTAACCAAGAGTCAGAAATTTACTCCTGAGGTTCTATTCCAAGTCACAATTTACTGACTCGGTTGTTTGCTAGTACATTTCCTGGAAGCTCACGTCTGTGGGCTTCAAGGTGTTGTATAGAAGTTTTGTTATTAGCTCTCAGAAACAAATGAGAAGTCTGTATTTCTTGTAGTTTCTTATGACATTTCTTAACCTTTCTATGCCACGTGTGTAAAGTAATTGTTTCTCCAGAAAAATGATGGTGCAGAGGACAGCCGCTGTCATAAACTTCCTCTGGTGACACTGCTTGGTATTTCGGTGATTCATCACTCTTATGCCACTGCGTAGGTTAGCAGGAATCCGCCTTTCATCACAACACAATAAGCTCCGGAAACGGAATATTTCCGTCACGAGAAAAGAATTACAAAATCTTGTGTTCCATTCTGTACTTGCTCCACAAACAAACTTTCCTTATTAAAGATTATTCTTTTATTTTTGTCATGCTAATCGAAATAAACATTAGCAGAAATGGTCTTATTACTTGCTTCCTTGTAAATAGAAGAGAAATAAGGGAATAAAGAGATAGTTAAATTGTTTAAAAACTGTCGTTACTTGAAAAAAATTGAAATTCAGTTCCTTTTGCATTCCTGGGAGTAAAACAAAAGATATGGCACAACTCTTGGCATCCCGCTTGAGAGAAGTTTAAGTAGGTAGTTTAAAATTAGAACAATAACAATGAATATCTCGGAAACGGTTACGTCTTATAAAATATAATAAAATAAAAGAGACTATTCCCAGAAAATTCAAGATATGCATTTCATTTTTCATAAAAATATATTGAATATATGGTATTTTAATCAAAATTATTTGAGAAATCAAAATGTTTGAAAAATGTTCCATGTAAATGGTAGTTGAGGGGGGGGGAGTTTTCCTGAAAATCTTCGTGTCGCATCCTTGAAAGATACTGAAATTAAATACCAATTTTGGTATTTAAAGGACTTTTCGTTTTCGAGTTATGCTGTCCACATACACACGTGCACATTTTTCTAAAAATGACTTTTTGTTTTTGGAGAAAGGCAGGGGCGGATTCAGAAAACCCTATATAATGTATTTCCGGTGAAATCTTTGAATCGAAGTTCTAGAGGAATACAATACCTACTAGTAGATCGTACATACGTGCATATAGATCAAGTAAGGTGATATTAATATGGCATTAATTTATACGCCTTTTTAAGGAAGTACTGAAAAGTACAGATGTTGTGATACATATTTCAGCGGATTTGCATATATATGCATAATGGTAGGGTGGGTATTAATGGCGCAGACACTATATTGGGTAAAGAGTGCAGTGTTGAAGTCTAAATCACCTCTCTACCCTTAAAAATAATTTTATATCTTTATTGCTTCAGTGCTCGTTAATCATTCAAATTGCTATTCTGGGTGCAAACTTGTACCAATTATTTGAGGAACCCAAACACGTATCTTTTAAAAAAGAAACATGTAATTTCCTAAGTAAGGTTGGTTCCTTTATGTGTTCTGTTTTCTACAAATGGTGAAAATATTGCAGACAACCCAAGCTTTACCGCTGGGTCCCTATTCCAACTATCACCAGCGTTCTGTACTTGTGCGAGGCAGTTTGGCAAGGTCGGAATTGCAACTCAGTGATCGAAGAACATTTTGAAACGTGGCTTCCTTTATGGCCACGCTGAGTCATTCTGCAAGTCTTTGCAAGGGTCAAAGTTGTTAATTAGCAACTTTAATTTTTGTAAACAACGAAGTCAGTTTCACTGATAATTTCAAGGTTTTCAAAATATATACTGACTTACCTTTCCGTATTTCATTCAAGCGTCACTATGTATTCTCTTTTCGCTGTACTGATAACCAGGAGCTAGACTTTGGCCCGGTCTTTACTGCTTATCGATTTGCAAACTACACGTTTTTATTTTCTTGAGAAAGATCACTAATAGTCTGTTTCGGATCCAACAACCACAATCTTGGGCAACTTTTCCATCTTCGATGTCGAAATTCTCTTCTTTAGAGTCTTCCTCAGCAGTTAAGGCCCTTATTTCCATTTCTGATACCACAATTTTCAATATAATAGCTTTGGTTTTTCTATAGCCTGAATATTAATAAGAAACTGAATGCCACATGAACTTTTCTTCGCTGCTCTCCTCTTATGTTTTTGTGATACAGTAGTCCGGACATGCATTAAATACTGCAGATGTATTTTGTCCATACTAAGTTATTTCATACAGACAATAATTCATCACTAGTTAACCGTAAATTGTGTTCATCGATCAACTTACGTATGCATTAGAATCCACCATTAAATGTTTGTCGGTTTGGTGAGATAGGAGTTTTGATCTTGCCCATTTTGCACTGATGAGCCCTTCAAAGTTGACTTTGTGCTCTACGTGTGACAAAACTGAAGTTCTAGAGGCTAGCTCAAATTCCACATATTCCTTAGGTTAGTAGAAATATTATACTGAAGATTTCTTGATGGTTTAATACAATCTCTTTGGATTTTGTTGATCTTTTGGATCCGTCTGTAGTCTTAAAGATGTCTTCTTTTATTCGCGATGTATGATGTCCAAATCTTTACCCCTTCTTATTCTCTATTGCTTTGATTCTAATATCGCAAGTCCAGTCACATTTAGTCGATTCATCAGAATTCAGTTGATAACGCAATGAAAGGGGGGGGGGTGTTCATTGAGCCACCATAAACAGTTCTGTCTTTCTCCTAGATAGTCTTAGTTTAACATATTGTTCTAAAAAGAGTTCGAAGTGTTAAAAACCCCACACTTGTTCAGTTTCAAAAGGAAAGGAGTCACACGTAACCATTTTGAGATGGTAATTTCGATTTCACCTCTACCATAAGTAACACCTCCCGAACATTTTATGAGGCGCATAACGCTAAGCTCGAAGTACCTGCGTGTTTGATCTAAATTTACTTGCATGCCTCACTGTTTTTGGTAGACAGTTCTAGTTATTTTTTGTCAAATTCAAATTAATACGATAAATATCAATAACGTGAAAAACGGATGTATTTCTACTATTGAAGCCAGGTGATTTCCACTCGGCAGTTTTCCCCACTCCCTTGGAGAAAATTCAGCAGAAAAAACACTACCACACCTTTTTGCTGAGAATTCATTTTCCTTAAGCTACTCTCCTTATAATTACTAAATTCTCACCTACCAGACAAAACACATTCCATTCACACACATTGCCACATGATGTATGTTATGAACGGGCTGTTATTTCATGTCGGTACAATAACATTCATTTAGCTCAAGTAATATTATTCCGAAATATAATAAATTGCTAAATTATAGCATAAATGCAAACTAAAAACCAAAATACACACTAAAAAAATCTGATGTGTTCCATTAACACGACTTTCTCTGCATCTATGCAACAAATTATTGTTAAAAAGCTTATCTTCTATTTACTTGTATTTGATGCTAATCGACAAAAATTAGTACTTGCTTCCTTGTAAGTAGAAGAGAAATAAGGGAGTACCATAGGTTAAAGTGATGGATATGTGACTGAAGTTCCTTTATTTGTATGGACAGGAGTTGACAACTTACTGTTTGAGGAAAGTTAAGTTTTTGAAAGCTGAAACCAAAAGCAAGGAATATCTCCAAAATATCTCAAAAACGACCAACCACGAAAAAATGTATACAATATAAATTGTGTGTTTTAATGTGTTCTACATTTTTGTGTGGTAAGTTTTTTCCGTCTCTTACGGTTTAGTAGTTACGCAAAATTCCGTAAAATTTACCCAGAATAAAGTAGTCTTCAGAGGCTATTCCCAGAAGATTCAAAATATATATTTTATTTGTCACATAAATATCTTTAATATACGATATTTTAATCAAAATCGTTAGACCCAATTTTCAGAAAATAAAAATTTTCGAAAAAAATTCCATGTAAAGGGAAGTTTGGGGTGGGGGGGGGATTTTTCTCAAAATCTTCGTGCCGTATACCTGGAAGATACTAAACTTAAATACCAAATTTGGTATTTTACCGACTTGTCATTTTTGAGTTATCGTGTTCAAAGACACACAGACACAATGGGTGGTATGAATAAAGATGAGACGCGTCTCAAAACTTGCAATTTTTGAGACGCGTCTCACTTTCGTATGAATAAAACTCGGCGACTCAAGATGGAGGTGACCTTGATCGCGACCAACGTCTCACGCGATTATCTTGTGAGACGCGTCTCAGGTTTTGGAATGAATAAAAAGTAGCCGCTTCTCACTTTCATGAGACGCGTCTCATGATTTTTGAAGTCACCTCCGTAGGTGTCTCAACACTTGAGACGCAGCTTCTTATAACAAATTATGTGCAGATTTGGTAGCAGTTTTGGTGTTTTTTGAGCGCAGAAGGAAGCTTTATAAAATCAGGTGGGATTCTGAAGAACTAAATTATAACGAACTTCAAGATTAAAGCAAAATATGCAGTGGCTTCTACAACATTTTCTTCCCGAAGCAACAGGTGATTTTTCTCTGAACTATAAGGTTCTTAACGGCGTTTTTAGTTGTTCACACATTATATTAAACACACACACACGCGCGCGCGCACGCATACTTAGAGACTCTGTAGGTATAAAAGATGGTTGTAGTTGAAAAAGAATTCCCTGCCACAGCCGAAAATCGAATCCGGGGCCTTTGGGTAAAAAATTAGAATGCTGGCCATTCGACCGCAGATAGTAAACCCAGGAATTCAGTGCGACATCCTGAAGATACAGAGGCCTCTCTGCATTCAGTGTCCATAACCTTTTGGAAAGTTTGCTGCAACTTCACAAGGGTGCAATACATTCCGTGATGCAATTATTGGAGCTTTAGATTACACCCTATCATAATAATAAAAAACAGAAATTTCATGTAGACGAAATCATTGCCAAAAGGCGTTGTTTACAAGTGGCATGGTTCCATTCCGGAGCAAAATTCAGATGTGTGCAGAAATATCAATAATAATAATAATAATAATAATAATAATAATAATATGTATGTGCTATTTCTTAAAGATGGGGATTATGGACATCATAAACGTCCGATGTAGGTATCTCGCCAAGGAACGTGTTTATAATACATAGATATTTTGGCCAGGAAAAGAGTTTTAAAATAATTTAATAACAAGTAACGTTATCTACAGAGTACCTCCGTTTATGTATATTGTATGGTTCGCCATAATAAACATTTGCAGGAACATGATTACGAGATGCTTGGTACAAGATTGTGGAGAGGAGTAACAGCAGGAAGATCAGCTTATAATGTTGATCATGAACATGAGGTTGATTACGGTGGTGATGGAGAGGAAGCAGGTATATTAGGACCCAAATAGCTAGAAGAAAAATCTGATGTGTACCATTCACATGACTTTCTCCATATCCCTGCAACAAATAATTCTTAAAAAGCTTATACTTCTATTTACTTTATGCTAATCAGAAAAAATTAACAGAAATAGTCTTATTACTCGCATCCTTGTAAGTAGGAGCGAAATAAGGGACAACCGTAGGTTAAAGTGTTAGTCAAAAGCTGGTTGCTATGTCAATGAAGTTCCTTTGTTTATATGGATAGGAGTTGACAAGTTCCATTATGAGAAAAGTATACGTTTTTCATAGCAGAAACCAAAAATAAGGAATGCCACAAAAACGACGAACTCAACGAAAAAAATGTATATAACATAAATTGTGTGTTTTAATGTGCTCTACACTTTTTGTGTAGTAAGTTTTTGTCCATCTCTTACGGTTTAGCAGTTATTCAAAATTTAGTAAAATTCATCCAGAATAAACTCCTCTTCAGAGGCTATTCCCAGAAAATTCAAGATATACATTTCATTTGTCAGGTAAATATGTTTAATATCCGAAATTTTAATCAAAATCGTTAGAGCCATTTTTGAGAAAATCAAAATTTTCGAAAAAATTTCCATGTAAAGGGTAGTTGGGGGTGGGGGGATTTTTCTCAAAATCTTCGTGTCGCATCCCTGGAAGATACTAAACTTAAATACCAAGTTTGGTATTTTACCAACTTTTCGTTTTTGAGTTATTTCAATTAATTTATTACGAGGGTTATTAAATTAAGTTTCATCGACACAGTTACAAATTGATACATATGCTCACGTTCGTCCTCTTTGCCTTTTATGACACATGAGGTTATGTTCTACAGAAATAGGTTTTTGCACTCTGTAACACGGTGGAATTTTTATAGAAGCATGTCTATTACAAAGTAACTAAATAAATAACAGATATGTAAAATAGTACTCTTTTAATGTTTTATTCTTAACTTTCACTGATTTCAGAGGATGTGTTTCGCCTATCAAGTTCAACGACCTTCTTTTCTATTCTTTCGTGTGTACAGGCTTGTTCTTTGTAAAGCATTTGCTTTTTACTTTCGCTAGCATGTATGTACATATAAAGTACATAATAGGTGGAGAAGATATCACATTCCACCCAAAAATTCGATGTCGAGATTTCACCGGAAATATGTTTTGAGGTCCCCTTATTAAAAATAGAATTATTTCGGCGTGTGAGAAGAGCTCAAAGGAAATTTTTATACATTGGAATGACTTTTTTCTTTTATTATTAAGTTAAATAAATTAAAGTAAAAATTGCAAATACCAAACTTGGTATTTATGGTTTGTATCTTCCAATAGTGGGAAACGGAGTTTTCGAAGAAAATCCCCCCACCCCAAACTACCGTTTACATGGGAAAATGTGTGAAAATTTTGTTTTTCTCAAAAATGGCTCTAACAATTTTGATTAAAACTACCGTATATTAAAGGTATTTGCATCAGAAATAAAATATATATCTTGTATTTTCTGGGAACAGCCTCCAGAATTGTTCTGGATGAATTTTGCATCTGATAAAGAGATAGACAAAAACTTACTACACAAAAAATGTAGATTTCGTTAAAATACATAATTTATGCCATATAGTGTTGGCCGTTTTCCAGATATTCCTTGTTATTGGTTTCAATTTTGAAGTACGTTAGCTGTTCTAAAACAGGAAGCCTACTCCGTTTCGTCTCTCTAGTTTTGCTGCTTGCCATGCAAAGCCAACAGAACTTCTGTTTCACATATCGATCAGTTTTTAAAGGTTTTGACTGGGCTTTAGCCTAGTATATTACCTTACTCCCCTTCTACTCACAAAGAAGTAAATAATAAGACTTCTGCTTATGTTTATATCGATTAGCATGATGTATATAAAAGAATGGTTTGTGTGTGAAACAGCTAGAGCAAGTCATGTGAATGGAACATCGTTTATTTTCCTAAATAAATGTCATTACAATACCTGACAAGAATTTGTCCTAGATCTGGTTTATCATTGCAAAGTTCTAATTTTCTGACAACTGCGATTTTATTCCGTGCAACACGATTAAAATGTAATGTTTCCTTCTCCATTTTGACAGTAGAAATTCATAAGTGCTGAAATAAACCCTTTTCATTCAAGCAACAATACACTGTTGACCTGTTTACACACTTCGGAGGGGAAATTTTTAGCGAGACGCGTCTCAAGACTGGCTACGTCTCACGTTTTCTGCAAGCAGTGTCTCATAAGACGCGTCTCACTTTTATTCATACCACCCGGACACACTCACATACGGACCTTTTTCTGAAAATGTCTTTTTTTTTTATACATACAGGGGACCCTAAAGCATATATTTCCGGTGAAATCTCGGTATCGAATTTTTTGGTGGAGTGCAATATCTTCTCTATATTCTATGTGCATAGTACGTGTAGAGGAAGTAAAAATACCAATGTGAACAGAACCTGAGAATCTAGCAACTAAACATTTACAACACACATAACCCTACATCATTATGTTTATTTATCAATACCGTAAGACATATTCACGACTGATCGAGATGGATCATCTATACTACAATATAGATTGAGATATTATTTAATGTACTTAAATGATATAATACATGTTAATGGAGCTGATGGTTGGGGGAGATGGGCAGAGGAGGGAAAATGGGGCAGCTGGCAGAATCTCGCATCAGCCAGTGTAAAACGTCTTCAACGCACACCTATCATTTATATGCGCCCACCTCTTACTGTCCATTGAAATATAATACATAAAAGCAAAGCTGAGATTCCTTTCTACAAAACATTTATTTATAGTAGTCTGGAAAATTCTAGAAGCGAAGAGTTTTGCATAGGAAAAACAATGATTTTACAACCTTCTGCAGATATTTAATAAGCTGTTTTGTTAGTTAAAGTCTGCACGAGAAGTTTTTGTAAAAAATAATTTCATATATAATATAATTCTGAAAAGCTTTGATTACGGCAACGAAGATATGTGTTCTTGTTAAGTGTTGCAAGGGGATGTTTAAGGTGGCTATCGGGATAAGCATCTGGAGGAATTCAGGGGACTTTTGATACATTGTACCTCTAAATAAGTACTAACGACTGGTGTATAATTCTGCCCTAAAAGGCACCTCCTTTTCTGTTGAAAAATAATAGGTAACTACAATTCTAGGTATATGTGTCTAATTCATTAAAATATTAGTTGATATGAACAATATAAAAATTACGACAGATTGAATTTCTTTCATAAAAACAAAAACAAAATAGGACATTTTAATTTTTAGGATGAAAATTATTCTGTTCCGCTCTATCATTGATTTACTAATACTTTGTTGAACCTCCTTTATTCTTAATTACCTAAAAAAGGTCTCCTAGACATTGTTTGTATTTCTTGCATTGAAATGTTGGTTTACTCTTCCTTTTTCAGCTTAGATAGGCCTCATATTGCGATAAATACGTCAAAGCATTCCTTAAATGTTTGAAATCCTCCTGCACCTTAAAACCTGAGGTCACCTACCTCTCTCTTTCCAAGCGCGAGCAGTGGCCGGAGTAATGCTACACTCACAATGAAATGCAAGCGCAGACGCAATGTAAGCGCAAGGGTTTGTACTCATATTATGTAATGTAAGCATTCACACAGAAACACGCAAGACGCAGCGCAATGCACTGCAAACTTTATCCTTGCGTTGCGAGGAAGAATTCTGCTTCTTTTCTCTATGCAGTGCCTATAAATTCAATTACAAACAATCGCACTGCAAGATTTTGCAGGACCTGCTGTACATGCATGCTCTTCTACGTGGCCGTGCCGCGCCATCTCTATTCTCCCTCAAGAGATTATGACAGTCTTCTTGCGAATCCTTCTTTGATTCAATGGATGTATCATCTTTGTATAGATTTATTGGTTCTCTTAAATCGAAGACGCAGAGAGATAATTCATGCTTCATTAAATGAGTAGCTTTATCACTTTCTGCAGTCTCTATGCTCGTACTATTTTCAATAATTTTGAATGAGCAATTATTGTGACGTCACTGCCACGAGCGTCAGTTGTTAGTATGTAATGTATTTATATGTAAAAAATTGAGTGAATTTTCTTATGTGGTTTTGTTGGTTATGTTATTCAGTTTGTAACTTGCGGAGCGCTTGGAAGATATTTGCATGTAACTTGCGGATCTAGAAACCCACTGAAACAGCTTCTTGCGTTGCGCTTACGATTGCATTGTGAATAGTGTTTCCTTGCGCCTGCACTTATGTTATGTTACGTCTGCGCTTGCATCTCATTGTGAATGTGGCATAACACGTACCCCACAATCCTTTTATAAACTCTCCAAACACCAGTTTCATTGTGGTTTTTAAGCTCGTCTCTGCAGTGCGGTGGTGGCGTGTCTGCTTCCATACAAATAGTCACGAGTTTGAATCTCGGTTAGGGTGAGTTAGGGCAATACTGAGAAGACGAATGTCGAGTAACTGTAAGCCTCATGGACCCCGGGCTCATTTGGGCATCATTTCAGCCATTTCATTTACAAAGGTTAAAGGACATTAAAGAAAAAAGTACATTTTAAGCTCGACGGTTACATTGCTTTTGAAGCCTGATTGCAGCTAGATACCTAAGTAAAATTAAACTCCATGGCACAACAGCCCAAAGTTGGGCCAAGGCTTGCCGTTCGACCGCTGCCCATTGCAGGCGTCATGGATCCCCATCCTGTAGCACTAGAGGGTGGGACGTGGTTAGCCCCCCGAGTCCTTTCCTGTCGGTTAATCGGTTTATGCAACCTAGAGCCGCTACTTTTTTTTCCTCAAGTAGCCCCTCAATTGTTTCCCCAGGAGTCTCACGAGACTGAGTGCACCCCGGACCAGGTCTCCCAGCGGGAGAAAATTCCCACGCCGGTACCGGGAATCGAACCCGGTCCTCCCGCTTGGTAGTAGGTAGATAACACCAATCAGTAATTGCCTACGCCTCATATGAATATCTTGGTAAACATGTAGTTTCTCGTATCTTGTCAGACTTGATCGCTTACGTATTTTAGAGGTGTATTTCACTTTTTACTTTTAGTTTGTGAAAGTATTTAGTATCTAAAACAAAGAGCAAATTACGACAGACTTTATTAGAAATCCAGGATAAACTTTTCATCCTCTTCCGGCTCTTCTTACAATTGTTCTAATAATAGTTTTATAAATGGATTCTGTTTAATTAAACATGTATTATTTTCGTAAATATGAGTCTCTAAAACGAAACAACATTTTTATAGTGACATTGGGCGATTATGAAGAACAAGAAACAAAAACAACTGAATCTTCATCGATTAATGTTTAGTACCATATTTTCAAGCACTTGCTTACAAGGTTTTACTGTTTGATTTCGTGAATAGAACTTTATAAACTTATGTTGTCGTACACTTATCTACACTTAGCGAAAATAATCTCTATGCATAATTTGGGCCTCTTTGTACAAACTTGCATCAAACCGATTTTTGAAAAATTTTGGACACATACACGGCAGAAACAGGCAAAGTTATAAGCCATCTAATGAACTCCGTTTTATGTTCAGTATCCTGCATATGCTGAGCATCCGCATTGGTGTCAAAGTATTTAGGATACCTCCTCCCTACATAACCCAAGCTCAAAAACCTTTATTAGTACCATCAGTTGGAATTACTGCGCTTGTATTATTATTATTATTATTATTATTATTATTATTACTACTACTATGCTTCTAACAGACTAACAGATCGAAATCTTAATACTTGTTTTTTGATCCAGTAAAGAAGGTTCATATGAAAATCGTTTTTTATGTAGAGAATTATTAATGAATTTTCCCCCTCGTTGAATTAAAGAAAAATACCAATTACTTGAATTAAGGCGTCCTCCGCTGATCGATTGGGGTTTTTTTTTTTTTTTTTGTTTTATTGTGTAGAGCAAAGAATTAATAATTAATTGAATTACATTGAATTCGTTGGTATATTGATTTTTTATGTATCTACATGGCCTTGCACTAGATGGAAATGGGAAAATATAGATATAAATTAGTATTTTAATTTATTTAAATATTATGAATTAATTATTTTATATGACTTATACCTTTAAGTTTTACTAAAAGGGTTAAACATTAATAATCGTTTAAATTTAATTAAATATATTGATATATTTATGTAGAAAGGTACCCCACAAGCCGTTTCTTTAATCATGGACATTCTAAGGAACTCACTAACGCTTGAGAGTGGCTCATTTGAGTGGAGTGTTTTGGATTTTGTGAGACAGGGGGTTATAAAGCATTGACCGTGGATGTGGACCTCAACCCAGCCAAGACGCATTGCATGACTATGCTGAGAGTTTTGCATGAAAATCTTCTCTAGCGTATCACCTTCAGCGATTAAAAGGATCAAATGTGACGGCCTTTGAATCAAACAAACTTTCGCAATTGTGTTATGTTAATGAATTTCTTAGCGTTTTCACTTGTTCGCTGGGTCGAACAATATTTATAGTAATGATGACTGGAACTCTGAACACCCTTATGAAGTACGTGAGGACGGACATAAACACAAGTTCAACCTAAACGTTTGGGCTGAGCTCATTCACGATCACCTTATTTGTCCCTTTCTTTCCTCCGCACCTGAACGCAGAGACGCATCTACAGTTTCTCGGAATGAGTTTGCATTTGTAATTGATGATGTGCCTCTGTAATGCGTTCAGTCGGATAGTAAGTGATTTCCTGAACGATATATTTCCATATAAATAGATTTGTCGAGGAGAATTAATTGAATCTCCTGATTTGAAGCCAGTGGATTTCTTGATTTGGAGACTTTTGAACTTCCTACAACTCCTACACCGCATATTGACACTGAGAGAACGTATCCACACTGGATTTATCGAAAAAGAACCTTTTCAGGAATTTGCAACAGAAAATGCAACAGCATGGAAAGCAGGCTTAGGGATGCATCGCAGCAGGAGGACGCCACTTCGACCGATTTCTCAAACTTCAATTTTTACTTCCTCTTTAGAAATAGTGTATAGAGAAGGAATTGTATTGCACCCAAAAATTCAATCGGAAATATATGTTTTGAGACCCCCTGAATACAAAAAAAGTATTTTTAGAAAAATGTCCGCATGTGTCTGTCTGTGTGTATGTGTAAAATGTTTGTAAAGCCTCATTTGAGGAAGAAAGACTGCAAGAATATTTTGATACTCAGCCACACGCCTTTAAATTGGTTAGTACCATCACTGCTGTACTTTACATGCCAAACAACGCCTTTATACCATATCCGTAGAATCGGGAGAGGTCCGTTTATCAGTTCCCCAGGACTGAGTTAATCAAGAGGTCATTTTCATGTAAGATTTGGCGATTGTTTACGAGGGTTTACCTTTTTCTCGACGCTAAGTTATCAAAGACAGATTTAAATTTTAAACACAAAGACACAGACGGATATCATCATTTAATTTACATCACTCATAACTTCAATTTCGAAAAACATTGTTCACATGTAAATGAGGAATCAGCCTGCAGAATCTCTCAGTTTGGGACAGCTAACAATTTGGATAAGTTGCAAGCCGTGTTTCCTTATTGTTTACGGGAGTACTAGTCTGTCATGCAATAATTGTGTGAGTGTGTGTATATACACACTTGCGTACCGTTGAGAGCAAGATTAATTAACTCGATTGGAAAGCCCTGGCTGCCTACTGGATTATTGTGCGAGGTATGGGGATAGGAACTCGGGTGTCGCAAGAGTGCTCTTTCGGTTATTTTAAATCCGCTCGCTACAGTGAAGCACGCCTTTGAAGCAGGGATGTCCAGCTGAATCGAATATGTTAGAAATTCCAGTTTCGATTTCAGCACCTTGCAGTCAAAACTAGCAGCTGATGTTTTGAGGGTGGCCTGCTTATACTACATTGCTTACGTCAGAGGAATTTCAGAGTGGGTTTCGGTATGAGGGGTCTGATACTTCCCTTGCGAGTGAGACTTCTCGTGACGTCACATTTGAACATCTTGCCCACGTCTCTCGATATTATCGATTCATAAATCATAAAGCAATGCAAGACATCGGTAAATAATATGATATGAGTCAATATTTGCACAGTCCTTTTCGATTTGCCTGTGTATTTTCTAAATAAACCATTCATAGCCGTTTAATGTTCATATTCATATCACTTAAAAGATCCATTGAATGAATGTTAATGAAAAAACCTACATAATATCATTATATTTTAATCTATTACTAATATTAAAAAGAAAGAAAGGAAAAAAAAAAAAAGACGTGCACGTAGGTGCGTGCATATGTAACGTAATGTCATAAAACACTCAACTGAGTTTGACAATTTCTTCACCTCTGAAAATTACTGTTCATTCTAACAAACATAGACCAGAAAACAGCTTTCAATTTCAATTCATAAGTTTCAAAAATGTTAAAACGAATTTACAGGACTTTTGTAGAAAATACCATGAAGTAGTAAATGTTTGTTGTACTCCCTAGAGAATGCGCGTAAAAACAAATCCGCAGTTTACATGTTTTTTTCTCAAAGAAATATACAACGACGACCGTGGTGTAACATTTAACTAAATGAATTCAGAGCTTAAAGAAAACAATAGTCGATCGTGTTGATAACAAGAATAATATATTTATTTGTTTTATTTGCCAAGTATAAAATATTGCAGATTTGCGTGTAATCAGTGTCAAAAACCTTTGAATAACCTTTATTCTAACTCTGTAGATTTGTATACTTAAGTTTCTAAATGTCAATGCATTCTAATTCGCCAGTGTAAAAGCTTGTTTTACTTTTTATTTTTGTACTAAATGTTGAACCAACTTCATAATTCTACACAGAGGGAATGTTGCTATCAATAGATACAGGTGAACCTATATTTTATATTAATAACTGAGAAAATTATTTCTCTCGATGTTCACAGGCTCTTTCTTCCAAAGAAGTTAACTGGAGACCTGGGAATGTTAACAGCTTCACTTGTTTTTCATTGTGTAGGGTATGTTATGTAAGGGTTATTACATTGTGTAATTTGCTAATAAATATGGGAACAACGAGAAGGCAAGGAGATTTAAAATTTCAACTGCTGTGTTTATCCAAAGAATTACTCGACCATTCCACCAATGATTGCTTCATGGTACTTATAGGAGGCAGTATTTCCAAATTGGAAGAATCCCAGGAGAAGGTTAAGAAAGTCAAGTTCCGTTTATATTTCACGTCCTTTTACGTGAATATTCAAAGCATATTAGTAATTTTGCGCAACCCCGGTATTCCTTTTTGTGGATGAAATATGTAATGAATCTCATCCATAAAAATCTGATGTGTTCCATTCACATGACTTTCTCTACATCTCTGCAACTAATTATTGTAAAAAGCTTATGACTCTATTTACTTCAAGCTAATCGAGAAAACATTAGCAGAAGTAGTCTTATTGCTTTCTCCTTGTAAGTAGAAGCAAAATAAAAGAGCAACATAGGTTAAAGTGATAGTCAAAAGCTGGTTGCATTGTGACTGAATTTCCATTGTTTCTATGGACAGGAGCTGACAAATTCCTGTATGAGAAAAGTAAGTTTTTCAAAGCTGAAACTAAAAACAAGGAATAACTCTAAAACGATCAACTCCACGAAAAAAAATGTATATTACATACATTGCATGTTTTAACGTGCTCTACATTTGTTGTGTGGTAAGTTTTTGTCCATCTCTTATGGTTTAGCAGTTATGCAAAATTCCGCAAAATTCATCCAGAATAAAGAATCTTCAGAGGCTATTCCCAGAAAATTCAAAATATACATATTATTTGTCAGGCAAATATCTTTAATGTACGATATTTTAGTCAAAATCGTTAGAGCCATTTTTGAGAAAATCAAAATGTTCGAAAAAAGTTCCATGTAAAGAAAGGGTAGTTGGGCGCGGGAGATTTTCTTGAAAATCTTCGTGTTGCATCCTTGGAAGATACTGAACTTAAATACCAAGTTTGGTATTTTACCAATTTTTCGTTTTTGAGTTATCGTGTTCACAGACACACGAACACACACACGGACCTTTTTCTGAAAATGCTTTTTTTGGATAAAGGGGACCCTAAAACATATGATTCCGGTGAAATCTCGGTACCGAATTTTTGGGAGGAGTGCAATACCTTCTCTATACACTATATACATGGTACGTATAGAGAAAGTAAAAATATAACCCAAGCATACTTTTGTAAAATAGGGCTAAATAAATGGAGATCCAAAAATAAGATTTTCTTGCTGTATAAATAATATACTTTGTTAAGTGTTAATCGAAAGTTGTTTTGTTCCTCCATTTTAACTACATCAAACATTCCATCACAATTTAAATTCTGTCGTTGAGCATTCATTACTATCACTAACAGTTCTGCCTGTTCGACAGCTAACGGTTATTCATTCAACCCTGATTTCTATACAACAACAAATCATCGTCTGCTACGCAGAAACATTAAATAAAAAACTCATTTTTAAAGAACTCGATTGTGGTTATTGGATAGGTATATGAAAAAAACTTACTTTAAAATCTTGCTGTACCGTCGAAGGGTTTGAGGAATATATTATTGTAGCTCTGCAGTGCTGACTCAGATGCTGAGAACCGGTTAGGAAAACACGTGTTATATCAGTTAACTTTTAGTATCTGACACCCATTAGGTTCCCTCTAATGGCGGCCAAGCTAGTTGTGACGTTTCCGTGGCTCTGCCAACATCGGGTGCGATTTGTCAGTGTTTGTTCCAAACTCTTTGGCGGTCCTTGCTCTCTGTATTCAGCATTCCAGTGCTATTAAGGTGGAATATAATAATTTGGGGCTTACAACAATCTGCTACTGAATGCAGCTAATTCCCTACAACTATTCTCTGTCCAGCCTTATTTCACCGGTAATGTAAACAAAAGCAACAGGTTGCAACGTTGGCTGCTGAACGTTTTAATGCTTTTCTCTATCACAAAATAGTTCCTCTTAAATTACCGAATGGGTAAAGAAATATTGTATTATATTATGCAATGTTATCTAAATAATATCTACAGTATCAATGATTAAGAAACAAAATTTATGATCATTTAATGACTATTTCTCAATATAACCATGCATAGCCATTATGCAGTTGGTTTGCAACGGTTACTTCTGGTCAGCAAGTAATAGTGGAAGCATGTAATAATACCAGTATGGTGAAACATAAGGCAAGTAAAAAATTATTCCTAATGTATATGTTATAAGTTTTGTGAAAATTACCTTTCTTTTTACTTTCTCTATACGTACTATGTACATAGTGAATAGAGAAGGTATTGTACTCCACCCAAAAATTCGATACCGAGATTTCACCCGAAATATATGTTTTAGAGTCCCCTGTATCAAAAAAAAAAAAAAAAAAACATTTTCAGAAAAAGATCCGTGTGTCTGTGAACACGATAACTCAAAAACGAAAAGTCGGTAAAATACCAAACTTGGTATTTAAGTTTAATATCTTCCAGGGATGCCCCACGAATATTTTGAGAAAAATCCCCCCACCCCAACTACCCTTTACATGGAACTTTTTTCGAAAATTTTGATTTTCTTAAAAATGACTAACGATTTGGATTAAAATATCATATATTAAAGATATTTACCTGACAAATAGAATGTATGTCTTCAATTTTCTGGGAATAGCCTCGGAAGTTTATTCTGAATGAAATTTACGGAATTTTGCATAACTCCTCAACTGTAAGAGATAGACAAAAACTTACCAAACAAAAAATGTAGAGCACGTAAAAACACACAATTTATGTTATATACATTTTGTTCATGGAGTTGATCGTTGTTTTAAATATTCCTTGTTTTTGGTTTTGGCGTTACAAAACAAACTTTTTGCATACAGGAATTTGTCAACTCCTGTCCATACAAACAAGTCACATAGCAACCAGCTTTTTATTAACACTTCAACCTATGGCTCTAGAAGCATAAGTTTTTTAATATTATTTTTTGCAGAGATGCAGAGAAAGTCATGTGAATGGTACATTTAAGATTTTTTTTATTAAACAATGTTCTTAGTTCAACGCTGGAATTTACTAGTGTTTCCGAAAGCACCATAAAGTGTGCAAAACTTTTAAATTAGCCGAGGTGCGACATCTTGTGCCAGCGGCTTTTCAACAAGTGACAGAGAAAATGCAGTGAATATATGTCGCACGATGTTCGGGAACAAAGTAAGAATTGGAGGGAATGTGGACATTGTGTTTGGCCCACTAACTATTATCAATCTCTGTGATGATTCAGACGGTTTGATTGCAACTGCAGCAAATGACTCGTATCTTGAAGAAGTGGGAACAGTTCCATCTTCAGATTAGCTTTTCTGGTAAGTCACTGCTTTATGACACTATATTAAAGAAATGTACAGTGTGTGGTTGTGCATATGTAAATTTTAAAATTGGCAAAAACAAAAACAAAAACTGTATATATGCAATACTTCAGCAAACTTTCAAAACAACATGTCTGCATTTTATAATTTTCCGGAAGAGTTTTCCGTTCCGTAATGAATATTTAACGACTCGCCTACCTATTTTATTGTGTTTTATTTATTATACATTTAGTAGAGTGTTACATTATCGGTGAACAGTGAAAGCAGGTAGCTATTTCTTTTCCTACCAAAACGTAGGTACACGGTGTTACAGTTGTATGGCAGAGGAATCAGCTTAGCACCACGTGGTGTGAGCACGTGCGTTCGCGGAAGAATACATTCTGATTTATTTACATCACCTGTGAAATAAGGATGGACAGATAACATGTGTCTTCTGTTACATATGCAATATGGCTAAACATGAACATCGGCTATTTTAAAAACCAGCAGTATAATAGGAGGACCATAGAGGAAAAAATAATAAACGGAAGAAAACTGGGAAACTAACTTCTAAGAGAGGTTAAGCCTAGGCAACAGAAAATGGTAGCGGGGAAAAAGACGTTATAGTTTGTAAATGCCTGTAAATAACAGAGAGAATGTTGAAAGTATTTTGTATAAGAAGGAAACAAAAGCAATCTTCGTTTCCAAAACTGGAATTCGGTTTTCCCTTATACTCTAAAATTAATTATTTCCGTAAAATGTACACCAGTTTTTCTGTGACAATTCACCCAGTAGCCTTTCAGGTTGGGTTTAGAATTGTCCGAATTTCTAGGAATAAAAGGGTAGATTTTATAGATAATAATTGTTACCAAAACCTCAGAAAAACGATAAGTGCTATAAATTTGGTTAACTATTGAAAACGAGGTCCTGAGTTCCAATCTCTGTTAGGGTGATTGCCCTGATAAGGTTCTTTTTTGCGGTTTTCACTTATACTGAGAAGAAAAATATCGGATAACCGTAAGCTTTGTGGACCCCGGACTCATTTGAGCTTCATTTCACCTATTTAATTCATTCATCGTTTATATGTAATAGGTATAGAATCGGATGTACACCAATATTTTAATGCCAGAACCAGGCCTTTGTATCTCTAAAAATCCTTTTGTAATACTAAATAAACTTACTTTAAATAAAATGTGAAATATAAGTACTGCACATACGAAAAAACAGAAGAAAAGAAAAGGGAAAGGTGAAGTTAAACCATTCAGCTTAGAAGTGTTTTTCAACAAACTATTCTATAAAAACTCATTCTTTTGTCTATTTCACGTTAATCTAAGCTCTTGTGTGTGTGTGTGTAGGTGTTTGTGTACACCTATTACTTATTTTTCTGTAGATACAATAATACAAATCGTTTAGTGGTCACTAGTTATGGGTTTAAAATTCCTTACTTTTTACATGACGAGAAGAAAGAAGAGCCAATGACTTCGTATTTAAGAATAGAATAAATATTATTTTAAAATTGAAACTAATAACAAGGAATGACTTTGAAATGGTTAAAACTATTTGACACAAATGAACCTTGACTAGATCTACATTTTTAAATAGTATAGGAGTAAAGTTTTGTCTCTCCCTCTCTCTCTCTGTCTCTCTCTCTCTCTCTCTCTCTCAATTTACAAGTTTTACAAATTTCATTCAGAATAAAGAGCTTATTCAGACGTTATTCCCAGAAAATCTAAGATATAACATATTTTATTTTTCAAGACAAAGTCTTAAACAATGGTATTTCCATAAAAATCGTTGGGGTCATGTCTGAGAAAATAAAAATGTTCGAAAAGTTTTTCATATAAAGGGTAGATCTTAAAGGGTAGTTTGAAAATCATCGAGTCATGCTGGAAACATGCCTACTTCAGTTACCATTTAACCGACTTTTCGTTTTGGGGTTATACTGTTCACAGACACACACACGATTTTTCTCTCAAAATCAGATTGCTACATTCGCATAACTTTCTCTATCCATGCTGCATCAAACTACCCTTACAAAAGCTTATTCTTCTATATACTTAACGCTTATCAACATAAACATTAGCAGAATGTTTTATTACGATATTATAAGAAAATACAATAGGTTAAAACGATGTTCAAATCTTTTAAAAATCAGGTTGCCATGTGATAGTATTGAAATTCTGCTCTGTTTGCTTGAGCAGGCTGAAAAGTATGAATAACGAGTTCATTTGAGGAAAATATGACAATTTGAACCTATAACAAACAGTATATTGGAAATGTAACTCCACAGCTAAAAATGTATGTGACATAAATTGTCGGTTTTGACGAGATCTACATTTTTATGCAGCTAGTTTTTGTCTACCTCTTACGGTTTACCATTTATGCAAAATGCACCCAGAATGAAGAGGAGTTTAAGAAACTATTCCAGAGAAATTCAAGAAACATACTATACATTTTATTTGTCACGTAAATATCTTTAATATAGGGTGTTTTAATCAAAATCGTTAGAGCATTTTTGAGAAAATTAACATTTTCGAAACTTTTTCTATATAAAGGATAGTTTGGGGTGGCGAATTGTTTTGTTGAAAATCTTCGTGTCGCAGAAGACACGAAGAACTTAAGTATAAAGTTTGGTGTTTAATAGACTTTTCATTTTTGAGTTATGCTGTTCACAGACATATGAGCACACACATACACATGGATTTTTTTTCTTCTAAAAATCATTTTTTTGGACTCGGATTACCCTAAAACCTGTACTCAGGGCATTGAATGTTTGTTTGGAATGCAATACCTATGTACTATATGCGAAGTAGAGAAAGTAAAATTGTCTTTTTTGGATTCAGGGATCTCAACACGAGTTTTTTCACTGAAATCTCGATATCGAATTTTCTTTAACTACTATGTGTTTGGTAGAGGAAGTGTATATAGTTATATATTTATGTAAATCTTTAGAGCAATTGATGACGGTGAGAAAAATCGAAAATATAAACATGATAAGAAAAGGAAGGAAAACGATGCGTAATTGATGAAAGAATGCAAGTTTATGAAGAGAAAAATGAAGTATTAATTGTCCTAAACTCCTGTTCCATCGAGTATCAGAAATTAAGTTGAAACAATGAGGAAATCCAGAAAGAAACGCCACTGGCGCCGCTGATCGCGACATAACGCATACATACACTTGTGTACTGGAGGGTTGCGATGCAAGACGAGGCACAGACGGAGGAGAGGGGGAGAAACAAGGCTGCGTGCCAGCGAGCAGGCCTGTCCTTGAGCGGAGAACACTGTACGTAAGTCAAAGCACTCCCTAGGCCGCCGTGAGTCAAGTTTGCTCCGGGTTTGGTCACGGCAGTGGCGTCACCTCGCCGAACCAAGTGATTTGCAAGGACGTTCCAGCAACTATTGTACATCAACACTGCTAGTCAGTCTTCCAAGAGTCTTTTTACTTACTCTACACGTACTAAGTGTATAGAGAAGGTATTATATTTCACCCAAAAATTCGATACCGAGATTTCACCGGAAAAACATGTTTTAGGACCCCCTGAATACAAAAAAAAAAAAGCATTTTTACAAAAAAGTCCGTGGGTGTGTGTGTGTGTGTGTGTGTGTGTGTGTGTGTGTGTGTGTGTGTGTGTGTGGACAGCATAGCTCAAAAACGAAAATACCGTTGAATGTGTTCCATTCACATGACTTTCTCTACATCTGTACAACATATTATTTTTAAAAAGCTTATGCTTCTATTTACTTCATGCTAATCGAGAAACAATTTAGCAGAAATAGTCTTATTACTTGCTTCCTTGTAAGTAGAAGGGAAATAAGGGAGTAGCATAGGTTAAAGTGATAGTCAAAAGCTGGTTGCTATGTGACTGAAGTTCCTTTGTTTGTATGGACACGAGTTGACAAATTCAATTATGAGAAAAGTACGTTTTTTATAGCTGAAACAAAAAACAAGGAATATCTAAAAAAACGGTCAAATCCACGAAAACAATGTATACAACATAAATTGTGTGGTAAGTTTTGTCCGTCTCTTACGGTTTAGCAGTTATGCAAAATTCCGTAAAATTCATCCAGAATGAAATAATCTTCAGAGGCTATTCCCAGAAAAGTCAAGATGTACATTTTATTTGCCCAGGTAAATATCTTTAATCTTTAACTTTTCGTTTTTGTGCTGTTGTGTTCACAGACACACTGACACACACACGCACCTTTTTGTGAAAATGCTTTTTTTTGGATTTAGGGGACTCTAAAACATATATTTACAGTGAAATCTCGGTATGGAATTTTTGGGTGGAGTGCAGTACCTTCTCTATTCACTATGTACATAGTACGTATAGAGAAAGTAAAAATTGCACAGCTCATCCTCAAGATAGTTCAAATATATATTCAATGTTGTCACTCTTTCCAGACGTGCACAATGGTTTAGTAACAAATAAGATCAAAAGAAAAAGAACATGACTAGAAAAGAACAATACAAATTGCTAGTTCATTTTTCAACATAAATCTCAGATGAAAAAGCTAAAGAAGGCAATAATAATCGAGGAAGAAAGGAAATAGTATAATCAGACACTACGATAATAGCAGAGAAAGAAACGAACTAAAGAAACGGAAACAATGTGTTTGTCACGTAAAGAAAATGAATAACTTTGTAAGATGAAACTAGTAACACTATTGGAGGAAGAAGATGATAATAGTGACTATGTATAGACATAATTACCTGATGTTAAATATGACGAGAACTGCAGAGAAATTTGAAAGCATAATGGAGAGAAATGAAAATATAAGGTGAAAGCATTACAAAATTAGAATCCCAGAAGATAGAATACAAAATGTCCTACACTTTATACATTGGAAACTTATAGAAATAATAATTTATATTATCAATCACTTTAAATATTGGTTTGGCTAATGCCTGGTGCTCAAAGAAAAATATTAGTGCTTCAAACATAACCTAACTTATAAATCACAGTAAGAAAACTAAAACCATTAGAAGCTGGAAAGTAATAAAGAGGAAGAAAAATTAAAAAGAAAAAGAAAATGAAATCAACATGAACGCTTGTAAAATTAGGGCAAAGGAAACATGGCGGTGTGAGAAATATCTCAAAATAAAAAGAGCTTTTAAGTAAAGACGTAGAAAACAGGAGCAATAAATTTTGTAGAAGTTTAAGAAATTTGGCAAAGAAAAGAAAGGAATGTGCACATAGAAAAGCAACTATGGAATTAATAGAGGCAAATTAAGGAAGCATTAACAAAATGATGAAGTAAAAACGTACGAAACATATGTATATAGGAACGCAGAAAAGATCAAAGAAATATAAAGAGTAGAGACACTCCATATGAGGAAGGAAGGTGTCTGGAGAGCATGCTCCTACCCAGAAAACTAGAGATAAATTTAACAGCATCCTTTACGTTACCATGCATCCTTTCTTTTTAAATGTTTCACTAGCAGAAATTTTCCCATATTGGTTTGATATGAATTTCAATAAATAAAATAAATTCCAACCCTAATCCGCTATCTAAATACGGAACCGGTGAAAAGAGAAATGGTGCACTGATTAGCAGTCTTGCTGACACGCCACTGAAGTTCGTTAAATCGATATAGCTGTTTAATGTCCGAGAGTGACTTTTTATTTCTCAAGTTTACTAACCGTCATTGCAGTTAACTACCCAGTAAGAGGAAGTAAAATGAAGGGAAGTGAAAGGAATAAGACAGAAGGTGGGTAAGAGGATAAAAAAGAAAAGCAAGGGAATATTAGGTTACAGCTTAGCGCTGAAGTGCCGCTTCTAGACGCAGGTATGTATGTATGCTGGCTTTACCGCCATTGTTTGTTTTTTTCCACGCCACTTTAATGGACATGACCAGCCTACGCCAACTAGGTCCTCGCCAGGATGCAGCGCCAATTCGCATCACACGGTCGATAAACAGGTAATCAAAACGTAGTAGCCGTACATTCTGCTTCTTTCTCTTCCTCTGCAGGAACACGTCTTCGTAGCTCACTTCTTCTTCTTCTTCTTCTTCTTCTTCTTCTTCTTCTTCTTCTTCTTCTCTTTCTCCTCTTTCTTCAGCCATTTTGACGTACATCCTGCTTCTTCCTCTGCAGGAACACGTCTTCGTAGCTCACTTCTACTTCTTTTTCTTCTTCTTCTTCTTCTTTTTCTCTTTCTCCTCTTTCTTCAGCCATGTTGACGTACATCCTGCTTCTTTCTCTTCCTCTGCAGGAACACGTCTTCGTAGCTCACTTCTTCTTCTTCTTCTTCTTCTTCTTCTTCTCTTTCTCCTCTTTCTTCAGCCATTTTGACGTACATCCTGCTTCTTCCTCTGCAGGAACACGTCTTCGTAGCTCACTTCTACTTCTTTTTCTTCTTCTTCTTCTTCTTCTTCTTCTTCTTCTTTTTCTCTTTCTCCTCTTTCTTCAGCCATTTTGACGTACATCCTGCTTCTTTCTCTTCCTCTGCAGGAACACGTCTTCGTAGCTCACTTCTTCTTCTTCTTCTTCTTCTTCTTCTTCTTCTCTTTCTCCTCTTTCTTCAGCCATTTTGACGTACATCCTGCTTCTTCCTCTGCAGGAACACGTCTTCGTAGCTCACTTCTACTTCTTTTTCTTCTTCTTCTTCTTCTTCTTCTTTTTCTCTTTCTCCTCTTTCTTCAGCCATTTTGACGTACATCCTGCTTCTTCCTCTGCAGGAACACGTCTTCGTAGCTCACTTCTTTTTCTCTTTCTTCTTCTTCTTCTTCTTCTTCTTCTTCTCTTCCTCCTCTTTCTTCATCCATGTCACGTACATCCTGCTTCTTTCTCTTCTTCTGCAGAAACACGTCTTCGTAGCTCACTTCTTCTTCTTCTTCTTCTTCTTCTCTTCCTCCTCTTTCTTCAGCCATGTTACGTACATCCTGCTTCTTTCTCTTCTTCTGCAGAAACACGTCTTCGTAGCTCACTTCTTCTTCTTCTTCTTCTTCTTCTTCTTCTTCTCTTCCTCCTCTTTCTTCAGCCATGTCACGTACATCCTGCTTCTTTCTCTTCTTCTGCAGAAACACGTCTTCGTAGCTCACTTCTTCTTCTTCTTCTTCTTCTCTTCCTCCTCTTTCTTCAGCCATGTCACGTACATCCTACTTCTTTCTCTTCCTCTGCAGGAACACGTCTTCGTAGCTCACTTCTTCTTCTTCTTCTTCTTCTTCTTCTTCTTCTTCTTCTTCTTCTCTTCCTCCTCTTTCTTCAGCCATGTTACGTACATCCTGCTTCTTTCTCTTCCTCTGCAGGAACACGTCTTCGTAGCTCACTTCTTCTTATTATTGTTCTTCGTCTTCTTTTTCGTCTTCTTCTTTTCATTTTTCTTCAGCCATGTTGACGTACATCCTACTTCTTTCTCTTCCTCTGCAGGAACACGTCTTCGTAGCTCATTTCTTCGTCTTCTTCTTCTCCTTCTTCTTCTCCTCTTTCTTCAGCCATGTTGACGTACATCCTGCTTCTTTCTCTTCCTCTGCAGGAACACGTCTTCGTAGCTCATTTCTTCGTCTTCTTCTTCTCCTTCTTCTTCTCCTCTTTCTTCAGCCATGTTGACGTACATCCTGCTTCTTTCTCTTCCTCTGCAGAAACACGTTTTCGTAGCACACTTCTTATTCTTCTTCTATTTCTTCTTCTTGCTATTCTTCTTCTCTCTCTTCATCTCCTTCCTGTATGGATCACAAACCCTTTGTAGTAGTTATAGCTAAATTTGCTTGTGTAGACATATTCTAAAAAAAGTATAAACTTTATTTATGGAGCTTAAACCCATTCAGGGCAAATTTTAACTATTTTATATTTCCTTTACTATATTATAAATCCATGAATCAAAAAGAGTTTTATTCTTGCTTAGATTTGTTCATTATTACATTAATCTAAATGAATTAAATTCGTTAATAAAAAAACTAGATATCCTTAAAAACGATAAACATTTCATTACCAATTTATATGAACCATAATATATTTCTCGTCCAATATGTAAATAAATCCAAACAAAAATGCTATAGACGACATGGTGGCCCAGTATATCGTTTTGCTTATGTATTATTAACCCTTTCAATAACTGTGTTTTCTTCATTTTTTGCATCAGTTCCTGTTCTTTTACATGACAGAAAAACCTAGTTAATTTTGACCTCATTACTCAGACCATTACGGTTCCTGTTACAAGAAACCAGAAAACCTCTAAACTTGTATACAGGCTATCCCAATAATCTAACCCTGTTGCTGATTAAACCTCAATTAAACCAAAGTGCCCTACGGGGATAACAATTGTTACGATAATAGAATTATCACTGCATTTTTCAACAGTAATCTCACTAGAGGTTTCATTTTATCGATAATTTACGAATAAAACCTACAGAGATAACAAAACTCAAGTGGAATTTAATTGGCTACTTTGCGATTAGAAAGAAAATACCTGTATAACGATTACACGCAACATATAGCAAAAGGTTGACTTGCTAAAATATTAAATGCCATTTTCATTTGACTACATTTGTGGTAAACAAAGATGATCACACATAATGTTTTATAGTTGCGTAAGGTAAACACAGAAATAAATATTGGGAAGAGAATAAAAAAGCTCTAAGAAGGCAATAAAATTGCGGTGAAAAACAGCCAAGATTGGTTTAAATAAAACACTTGTTTGCGTACCATTTTATTGGTAAAAAATCTGATGTGTTTCACTCACATGACTTTCTCTACATCTCTGCAACAAACTATTGTTAAAAAGCTTATGCATCTATTTACTTTATACTAATCGAGAAGAAATTATCAGAAATAGTCTTATTACTTACTTCCTTGTAAGTAGAAGCGAAATAAGGGACTACCATAGCTGGTTACTATGTGACTGATGTTCCTTTGTTTGTATGGACAGGAGTTGACAAATTCCTGTATGAGAAAAGTATAAGTTTTTCAAACCTGAAACCAAAAGCAAAGGATATCTCAAAAGCCATCAGCGAAAAAAATGTATATAACATAAATTGTGTGTTTTAATGTGCTCTACAATTTTTGTGAGATAAGCTTTTGTCCATCTCTTATGGTTTAATGGTTATGAAAAATCCCGTAAAATTCATCCAGAATAAAGTAGTCTTCAGAGTCTATTCCCAGAAAATTCAAGATATATATTTTATTTGTCAGGTAAATATCTTTAATATACGAAATTTTAATCAAAATCGTTAGAGCCATTTTTGAGAAAATTGAATTTTTCGAAAAAAATTCCATGTAAAGGGTAGTTAGGGGCGGCGGGATTTTCTTGAAAATATTCGTGTCGCACCCTTGGAAGATACCAAACTCAAATACCAAGTTTGGTGTTTAATGGTCTTTTCATTTTTGAGTTATGCTGCCCACAGACACACACACACGGACATTTTTCTAAAAATGTTTTTTTTTTTTGGATTAAGGAGGTCCTAAAACGTGTATTTCCGGTGAAATCTCGATATGGAATTTTTGGGTGCATTACAATACCTTCTCTATACACTATGTACATAGTACGTGTAGAGAAAGTAAAAATTACCTAGCGTGACGTGTAATTTTGAAATAGTGACAAATCTGTTGGTATGTATGCATTGTATTGTTTCTCATCATGCACATTCCATAAAACTTGTATTCTTCTTTAAATAAACCTATTTTGATTCAGAATTACACTTTTCCACAATATAAAGTGGAATGTTGGACATTCTGATGTTATTGCCACAGGCATCTCTTCAGATGTGTTATAGGTATTCAACTCCATTCACACAGTGCTATAAATCCAAGGCACCGAATGAATAAACTCTTTAAATTCGCAGGGTTTAATCTATGTTGATACTGTTTTGCATGATTTATTTCGCTATAAAACGCATTTAAATATTTTATTCATAGATATGCATTTTGCTTATTCTTTGCTATTGTTTTTAAAACGAAAAGCATTCCACACTTACATACACAGAGAAAAGTTGAGAATATATTATCTATTTTTACGGCCTGTGTCGTTATATTTAAAAATCTGATGTGTACCATTCACATGACTTTCTCTACATCTCTGCAACAAATTATTCTTAAAAGCTTATACTTCTATTTACTTCATGCTAATCAGTAAAAAAAAAATAGCAGAAATAGCCATATTACTTGCTTCCTTGTAAGTAGAAGCGAAATAAGGGAGTACCATAGGTTAAAGTGATAGTCAAGAGCTGGTTGCTATGTCACTGAAGTTCCTTTGTTTGTATGGACCGCAGTTGACAAATTTCTGTATGATAAGAGTATAGTTTTTTCATAGCAGAAACCAAAAATAAGGAATGTCTCAAAAATGACGAACTCCATGAAAAAGATGTATATAACATAAATTGTGTGTTTTAACGTGTTCTACATTTTTTGTGTAGTAAGTTTTTGTCCATCTCTTACGGTTTAGCAGTTATTCGAAATTCAGTAAAATTCATCCAGAATAAACTACTCTTCAGAGGCTATTCCCAGAAAATTCAAGATATACATTTTATTTGTCAGGTAAATATCTTTAGAATACAAAATTTTAATTAAAATCGTTATAGCCATTTTTGAGAAAATTGACATTTTCAAAAAAACTTCCATGTAAAGGGTAGTTTGAGGTGGAGGGATTTTTCTCAAAATCTTCGTGTCGCATCCCTGGAAGATACTAAACTTAAAAACCAAGTTTCATATTTTACCGACTTTTCGTTTTTGAGTTATCGTGTTCACAAGCACACGGACACACGGACTCATTGCGGACACACGGACACACACACACACACACACACACACACATACACACACACACACACACATTTCCCGTGAAATCTTGGTATCGAATTTTTGGGTGAAGTGCAATACCTTCTCTATACACTTTGTACATGTGCTTATAGAGAAAGTAACGTAGGTTTAAATGTGAACCATACGTTTCGCCGACTTCTACGGTGAGCATCTTCAGTGTATTTACCTCCTACAGTGGCTGCCACTGAAGTTGAGTTTATATTGAATAATCTCAGAAACCTTTAAGCCGAATCTTTAAACTTTTCAGCATTGAAAATCCCTGTTTTTCTAGCATATTCTTGTATATTTCTACTGATAAGTATGGCAAATTTGATGTAGCCAGAGGTGGTTTGTGTCTAACTGCATATTATAATGCACAAACTGTAAAATACTATAATTTCAGCTCTAAATACGTAAAATGCTAATAATGATTTACCTACAAGGCTTGCATAATAGAATACAAATATAATGAAGTCATAAAACAGCATAAGAAAATGGTTAAGTTGGTTTTTGACTTTCATTAAGAATACCATCGAGTAGGCAGTAAGTATTACTTCATTGAAAATACATGTAAATGTGGGAGAAGTGCCAAGTGATATGAGTCACCATTTAGGATTTAGCAGCTAAGATTACAGAAGACAAAAGACAATCGATTCTATTTACAACGGTAGTACCTTCTTTCTTTAATCAAAATTTTATTTCAATAACTAAAGAAGGCCTTCATCTGAGAGTTTCTCTGTGTTATCGGTTTTTATTTAAGAGGAAAATATAAGAGTTTCAAAATGTACAAGAACTTACAAAGCTAAATGCTTCCCTTGAAGGCCAGCAGCAAGATAAAGAATGGAGACTGCAGATGGCCAAAATTGTTCTCCTGCTAAAGGAAGTTAACCCCATTTGTACAATGTACATAGGGAGAGAGAAGTATTGTATTCCACCCAAAAATTCGATACCGAGATATCACTGGAAATACATGTTTAGGGCCCCCTGTATCCAAAAAAAGGATTTTCAGAAAAAGGTCCGTGTGTGTGTGTGTCCGTGTGTCTGTAAACTCGATAACTCAAAAACGAAAAGTAGCTAAAATACCAAACTTGGTATTTAAGTTTAGTATCTTCCAGGGATGCGACACGAAGATTTTGAGAAAATCCCCCCCATCGTAAACTACCCTTTACATGAAACTTTTTTCGAAAATTTTGATTTTCTAAAAAATGGCTCTAACGATTTTGATTAAAATATCGTATATTAAAGAAATTTACCTGAATAATAAAATGTATATTTTGAATTTTCTTCGGAATAGCCTCTGAAGACTACTTTATTCTGAGTGAATTTTACGAAATTTTGCATAAGTGCATAAACCTAAAACAAGGAGTATCTCAAAAACAATCCACGAAAAAAATATGTACAACAATAATTGTATAATAACTTACGACACAAAAATGTAGAGCACGTTAAAACACACAATTTATGCTGTATACATTTTTTTCGTGGAGTTGATTGTTTTTGAGATATTCCTTGTTTTTGGTTTAAGCTATAAAAACTTATATTTTTCTCATACAGGACTTTGTGAACTCGTGTCCATACAAACAAAGGAACATCAGTCACTTTAACCTATGGTACTCCCTTATTTCGCTTCTACTTACAATGAAGCAAGAAGTAAGACTATTTTTGCTAATTTTGCTTTGGTTGACATTGCAGAGAAAGCAATGTCAACCAAAGAGAACACATATGCCTACTAAGCAAAATGGGAAAGATATACCTAAAGCATTTTTACAAAGAAGATGCCTTTGGTCTTCTTTAGTTTATTCAGAAAACACAAATGGCAATAAATTAGGTAGATTCCACCCAATGAGTGTAGGCACAGAACCTTGTTACGGGGTACAAATCTGAAATACTTGATAAAAAAGGCAAAGGAGCGAATTAATTGGTAATATCAATAAAATATGTTAATATAAATAAAAAGGCTTCCTTGCACATGCATTAGAAGATATATTTTACATACCAAGACATTGTGTAGTCAAAGAAAGTATGATTAGGAATGTCAAATGCTTCATTAGAGTAATTGGGGTTAACAGAATAAAGAGGAAAACAAAAGTAAGGGAACAAGTGCGGAATACACACCGTTACAGGTGTAAAATTTGCTGGGAAAGCATTTTTAATATTTATAACACAATAATTAAAATACTAAATTAAATCTTTAAATTCGAGATTAACAAAATTTATAATTTATTTAATATACTTCAAGTCCTGCCATTTGTTAAGTAAAGTAGTGCATTTTCTGAAAAGTATAGCCTATTGTTTCAACTGTGATCATTTGTTATAACTGCTTCAGATAGAGCCACGTAGATGAGGAAATGTTCACTGAATCAGGATACTTGTGAGTGGACAATACAAGAATTGGATTAATTGTTTTTTCACACAAGCTGTGTTTAGAACAGGAGTTGGAAAAAAATAAGGATTTGAACCACGGATCTCCCGATCTCTGCCATTGAACTACCATGGCAACGTGCTGGTATATCATTGAATTTCTCAACTGACTCTCATGTTTCCCGGTAAACCACGAGGTGATCTCTGGCATTGAATTTTTTAGTCTTACTCTACCTATCCAACCCAAGAATCATTTATCTGTATAAAATGCCATAGCCATCATAAATCTTGAACAACATTTTCCTTGAATTTCAAAAACACTTAGGCATTAAAAAAAAAGGCCTCCATAATATTACTTTGGAAAAAACCGTGCCATTAGAAAATGGGGACACATACAAATCGCACCTCTATTGTTCCGCAAATAAAGGACAACAATATTTTTACTTCTTCTATACGCACTATGTACATAGTGTATAGAGAAGGTATTGCACTCCACCCAAAAATTCGATACCGAGGTTTCACCGGAAATATATTTTAGGGTCCCTTTTATCTAAAAAAAGCATTTTCGGAAAAAGGTCCGTGTGTGTGTGTGTGTGTGTGTATGTGTGTGTGTATGTGTGTGTGTCCGTGAACACAATAACTCAAAAACGAAAAGTAAGTAAAATACCAAACTTGGTATTTAACTTTAGTATCTTCCAGGGATGCGACACGAAGATTTTGAGAAAAATTCCCCCACCCCCAACTATCCTTTACATAGAACTTTTTTCGAAAATTTTGATTTTGTTAAAAATGGCTCTTACGATTTTGATTAAAATTTCGTATATTAAAGATATTTATCTGAAAAATACAATGTATATCTTGAATTTTCTGGGAATAGCCTCTGAAGAGTAGTTTAGTCTGGATGAATTTTACTGAATTTTGAATAACTGCTAAACCGTAAGAGATGGACAAAAACTTACTCAACAAAAAATGTAGAGCACGTTAAAACACACAATTTATGTTATAAACATTTTCTCGTGGAGTTCATCGTTTTTGAAACATTCCTTATTTTTAGTTTCTGCTATGAAAAACTTATACATTTCTCATACAGGAATTTGACAACTGCTGTCCATACAAACAAAGGAACTTCAGTGACATAGCAACCAGCTTTTGACTATCACTTTAAGCTATGGTAGCAAGTAATATGACTATTTCTGCTAATTTTTTACTGATTAGCATGAAGTTAGAAGTATAAGCTTTTTAAGAATAATTTGTTACAGAGATTTAGAGAAAGTCATGTGAATGGTACAGATCAGATTTTTTAACTTGGTAGGTCATATCGGACGATGAATGAAATGGGTGAAATACTGCTAAATGAGCCCGGGGTCCATAGAGCTAGGAATTCGTCTTATCAGGATAAGGGAACATCCCGGGAAATAAAAAAAAATCTTATCCGGATAAGTTACCTTAACAGAGGTTTTCCAGCACTTCTCATTCCTCATCAGCAACAAATGGCACCCTAGGAAGAGCCAGTAAACCATCTCCCAAATAAATCTTACAAGGCTGAACTAATCTAAATCCTTCTACAAGTCATCACAACTCGAAATTTTAGTTCCCAGATTTCACCTCAAAGTGAAGCCATAGCTAACTCCTCTTCGACTTCAACTCTCATGTGTCTCATGAAGAACACACAATAGACAAAATGGTTCCGCTGTTGCAATTACTAATGGAAATATTTTCTATTAACTCAACCAACCTCATGCCTGACACTTTAGCTAATGTCCACTTCAGCTAGGATACCTATATTGCAATGGAGCTCACACTATTGAAGGAAAATGAACATAGTCGCATCAATATACGTAACATTGCACAAATAGGTGTATCAGCTATTTGTGAAAACTGGCTCATTCTTTTTACTTTCTCTATGCGTATAGAGAAGGAATTGTACTCCACCCAAAAATACGATACCGAGATTTCACCGGAAATATATGTTATAGGGTCCCCTTTATCTAAAAGAAGCATTTTCGGAAAATGTGTGTGTGTGTGTGTGTGTGTGTGTGTGTGTGTGTCTGTGATCACGATAACTTAAAAACTAAAAGTCGGGAAAATACGAAATTTGGTATTTAAATTTAGTATCTTCCAGGGATGCGTCACGAAGATTTTGAGAAAAATCCCCCCACGCCAAACTACCCTTTACATAGAAAAAATTTCTAACATTTTTATTTTCTTAAAAATGGCTCTAACGATTTTGATTAAAATATATAGGTAATAGGAAATACACAGAAAATTATAGAGGAATAAGTTTGCTAAGTGTAGGATAAAAATCGATGGGGAAATTCTTAATCAGAAATTGGAGACTATTACTACCGCAATCATCTCAGAAGAGCTTTCAGTCTTGTGGAAGGAACATTCATGTAATGTAATATTTTTATTATCTATACATTTATATATTTACATTATATATTTATTATAAATTTATAATTAGAAACATTATTGAAAAAGGTTCAGTAGTTGTCTTGGAAACTCATTTGTTGATTGTGAGAAAGCATTTGATAAGGTAAAAATACTTCTTTTGTGGAACATATTTTAAAATAAGAGTTTTCCCTAAACTCATTATTAACAATGAGTTTATATGTAAATGATTGTAAGTTCAGGTTTGAAAATTTCGGATAAAATTTTAATAAACTAAGGTGTTGAGCAAGGATGTAGTCTATCACCCACTCCGATTAATTTATATATTGACGCTATAGTTATGAAGAGAAAAGATGAAATATAGTTTGCAACTAAACAGGATATAGGGCACCAGTAAATACTCTCATTATATGCTGATGGCAGGAAACAGAAGACAATTAGATTAGATTGCACATAGCTTAAGCCAAAATACAATAGACTACAATTTAACTATATCTGCAAATAAATCAAGATATCGCCTTTTAAAGGGAACAGCTATCACATTTCATATAAGAATAAATGAGACAATTTTAGAACAAGTATCCCACTTAAATTATCTAGGGTGTGATGTTAGTTTTAATATGACAAAATTATTGAAAAGACAGTTAATAGATATATCTGTGGAAGAACTAGAAGAGTACACATAACATTCTATTAAGTTATAGTTGTAACTATCATTACAAAATAGATAAACAAATAAATAAAATGCACTAAAATATACAAAAGAAGGAATTAATGCACCTATCATTACAAAATAGATAATAAAATAAATAAAATGCACTGAAATATATAAAAGAAGAAATGAATGCACCTATCATTACAAAATAGATAAACAAATAAATAAAATGCACTAAAATATATAAAAGAAGGAACGAATGCACCTATCATTACAAAATAGATAAACAAATAAATAAAATGCACTAAAATATATAAAAGAAGGAATGAATGCACCTATCATTAGAAAATAGATAAACAAATAAATAAAATGCACTAAAATATATAAAAGAAGGAATGAATGCACCTATAATTACAAAATAGATAAACAAATAAATAAATACATGCACTAAACTACATAAAAGAAGGAATGAAACAGTAAGATCAGATTTAAAAATATTTTCTGTCAATGATAAGACAGAAGAAAATAGAATGAAAAGGAAGGATCAAATTACAGAATGATAGAACATATATTGAAAAAAAAAAAAATGAATTAAACGCCGATAGGAAAGAGGGATGCGGGTAGATTTCGTAAAAGGTGGAGGTTTAATAACACATCGGAACAGGTGAACATAACACCTAATCCAAAAGAAAAAGAAGAGTGACACTTTTAACAGCTGATTCGCATAAACACTGGCTTTATTATATGTACAAGAAAATGTTATCAAATTTTAAACAGCTCTTGCTAATTCTCATTAAAATATCTTCCAAAGTGAAGTGTTCTTCATTCTTAGGTAAAATTGGTTTAATAGTTACATTAGTGTTCATCTCTTGCTAGAATTAGTTTACATCTGTGCTTCAGACGGCATTAGTTGCACAATCGCATTCCTGTACGTTCTGACTGAGAATTTACTGGTAGGTTCCCTTTCTCAGCTTATGTCATATCTACATTTTTATTCTGAAGGTGATGATTGATGACTGCGCTGTACCCACAAGGCCAAATGATGACCTACCTAGTCATGGCTGAGCTGTCATATTCCTGCGCCAGTCACTTTAGTTATATTTATTTTGTTTTTTGGGTGAAAGTTGAGTGGACGCATTTACTTTACGAAAAAGAGTATCGTCGTTAAATCCAAAGCAGGGGTTTTAAATAACTGGACTATATCTTATAGCATGATAAACGAACACGTAGTGAAAAATCTGATGCGTTCCATTCACATGACTTTCTCTATATCTCTATAAAAAATTACTGTTAATTAGCTTATCTTTTATTTATTTCATGCTAATCGAGAACATTTTGCAGAAATAGTCTTATTTCTTGCTTTATTGTAAGTAGAAGCGAAATAAGGGAGTACCATAGGTTAAAGTGAAAGCCAAAACCTGGTTGCTATGTGACTGATGTTCTTTTGTTTGTATGGACAGGAGTTGACAAACTCCTGTATGAGAAAAGTATAAGTTTTTCAAAGCTGAAACCAAGAAAAAGGAATATCTCAATAATGATAACTCCACGAAAAAAAAATATATAACATAAATTGTGTGTTTTAACGTGTTCTACATTTTTTGTGTGTTAAGTTTTTGTCCATCTCTTACGGTTTATAATTATGCAAAATTCATCCAAAATAAAGTAGTCTTCAGAGGCTATTCCCAGAAAATTCGAAATATACATTTTATTTGTCAGATAAATATCTTTAATATACGAAATTTTAATCAAAATCGTTAGAGGTATTTTTGAGAAAATCAAAATTTTCGAAAAAAGTTCCATGTAAAGGGTAGTTTGGGGTAGGGAGATTTTTTCTCAAAATCTTCGTGTCGCATCCCTGGAACATACTTGACTTAAAGACCAAGTTTGGTATTTTATCGACTTTTCGTTTTTGATTTATCGTGTTCACAGGCACACGGACACACGGACACACACACACGGACCTTTTTGTGAAAATGCTTTTTTTTGGATATTGGGGACCCTAAAATATATATTTCCGGTGAAATCTCGGTATCAAATTTTTGGGTGGAGTGCAATACCTTCTCTATACACTATGTACATAGTGCATATAGAGAAAGTAAAAATTCAAGGGGATATGCAACAATAGAAGGACTGATTAAATAAAATTAGAATCACATTACTATAACCATATTAATGCATTTGCGCTAAGCTACAACATCGTGTAAATAAATAAGAAAGAAAGAAAAATCATTCACATGCCCTTCTATATCTGTTCTGCAACTAAACTATTCTTACACTAGTCAAGCTATTGTCAAATCTTTTAAAAGTTGACGCTATGCGATGACTTTAAATTTCGGTTCTCTTTGCATGACCAGGAATAAAAGAAACAAAAAATGTGAAAAGTATTGGACAATGTCTACCAATAACGAGGAATATCTCCAAAGGTTAACTAAAAAAAATGCAACCACAAATCAATGAATAATAACAATAATAACAACAACAATAAAATAAGGTATCTATCATAAATTGTTGCTTTAACGAGACCTAAAATCTTTTGTGTATCTTTTATACGGTTTATCAGTTATCCGAAAGTCCTCTAGAATGAAGGGAGCTTCAGAAAATTCAAGATACACATTTTATTTGTCATATAAATATGTTTTATATGTGGCATTTTAATCAAAATTGTTAGCCACTTTTTAGAAAATATAACATTTCTCCATTAATGAGTTTGGAGTGAGGAATTTTCCTGAAAATATTCGTGCTGCGTCCTTGGAGGATACTAACCTTAAACACTACCTAACTTTGAAAGATAACCTATTTTTCGTTTTTGAGTTATGCTGTTTACACACGCATACACACAGGAACACAGACACACACGGATCTGTTTCTAAAAACGTTTTTTATAGATTCAGGTGAAATTTCGGGATTAACTTTTTGGGTGGAATGCAAAATATTGATAAATTAGAACCATTAATTACCGACATCTCGGAATTGGTTTATACCAAGGGCCAGTTGTACGAACTCGGAATAAACCTCTGTTAGAAGTTATTCCATGGTTATGTGTTAGATTGTATTGTACGACAACGGAATAGAGACTATCAAGGGAATAAACATGGAATAACTTATTCCATGATTCCTTGCGGGGCTAAACCGATATTCCGAGAATAGAGTATAAAAAGGAAAATGGCCGCTTGGGTACTCGACACAATTTTGACCCACATTTGACCGATATAAACGATTAATTTCGTTATAATATGTTTTTAAGGACATATTATGTCTAAATACAATATTTTGTAGAGATATTCCGATAAATAAACACGGCTATAATGAGATTAAAGTTGAGAAAGGATGGTTATAAGATAAATATGACCAGAAGATAGTTAAAATAAAGTTTCATTTATAAAACAGTTAAATTTACCTACAACATTATCATCAAAATACCTCTATTTTTATTGAAACAATTAAATTTAATCCAACCCAAGATAAATATAAAATAGTGCAGCAATTCAACAGCACAATGCATAGCGTTGTAAAGAGTGAAGTTACGTTTTACTGACGAAATACAAAGGATAGGTTACTTCTAGGACAATATGCTTCAAAAGGTAAGATGTCCACAAGAGTTAATGTTAGCGACATTCTGTACTATATACAGATTTTGGAGGTTATGTGCAACTTTAAAAACGATAACACTACAAGCTTAGAGATGTAGAGAGGAGATGCCCAGATTAAAAGACGCCTTCAGAGCCCGTAAATCTAAATATATTATTTTACAATAAATTCATAATTTTTCGAATTATATGTTGTACGTTTAATACATTAGAGACAATTTTGATTGAATAGAGAATACCTTCCGTAAAATATAATGTTCCCGGTTTTATTGGTTTGGTTGACAATTTCTAGCTGCTGTATTAAATATTGCCTTCATCAAAGTGCGAACTGTATGGGATAATGTACTATTCGACATAACTACGAATATTTCTGTTGGTTAATAATATCTGTATAGCAAATTGTTTTTGTACTTTTCTTGGTGCAACAATTCAATTATGCATATCTTAAGTTGATAGTCGCATTGACAACACTAACATGCAATTTTCAAATTTCTCTTACTAAGTATTTTAATGAATAAAATGCAGAAATCAGGCTAAGTACGTTAACTGTTTTGAGTACAGAAACGGAAAGATGTCATATATCAGCACAAGATACAACTTTGCACACACGGTAAGGTTTCATTCCCATACTCCTAACCTATCGCAAGAAGTCACAGTATACATATGTGTTTATTTTTGTAAAGTGTATAGCAATTCTACATCTGAACACGCCTGTGATCATTCATAATTATTTCATAGTACCATAAGTAGTTAAAATAAGAAATAATACATAGTTTAGGAACAGCTGATTGTGAAAACAATGCAAATTTTCAGCAAAATAAAGCAGTAATTACGTATCAAGTTGGCCATGAATGACTCGCAGCATAGCCCACATTAGTTTTAAATCTACAGTCGAATAGATATCTAAGGAATAAAATTGCATCGTACAACCCAGCACCACATTTATACCGTGAATAGTGTATTCCAAGAATAACTATTCCAGGATTTATTCCGATTTCGTACAATCGGCCTTTAAAGGCTTGTTTGGAGGAAACTATTATTGTATTTTAAAGACAACTTATACTTTTTTTTTTAAACGTTTTGGTCTATCTATTGGTTTACCAGTTATACTGATTGTACAAAGTTCCTTTTAAATGAAGAGAATTTTAAGGATATTCTCATAAAACTGAAAATATACATTTTATTCATTATAAAACATCTTAAATATATTGAAATAGAATCGTTAAAACCATTTTGGGTGGATACACTCGAAAGATGTTCCATGTTAACGGCAGATGGGGAGAAGGGGTTTTCTTGAAAACTTTTGTGTCGTGTCTTGGAAAATATTTAACTTAAATATCAAGTTGGTATTTATTCGACTTTAGTCACATAGCAACCCGCTTTAACCTATGCTACTCCCTTATTTCGCTTCTACTTACAAGGAAACAAGTAATTTTTCTAATTATTTCTGCTAATTTTTCTCGCTTAGCATGAAGTAAATAGAAGCATAAACTTTTTAACAATAATTTGTAACAGAGATGTAGAGAAAGTCATGTGAATGGAACACATCAGATTTTTTTTATTCTGCACAAGAAGCAGATATCAAAATTCAGATATTAGTTTTATTAATCAAGGTTTCTGGAACATTCAGCAACATTTTCGGGCTCATTGCATTAAAATTGCAAGAGGAGGTAGATTTTGAAAACACTAGTTTTTATTTTCTCTATACGCACCATGTATATAGTATATAGAGAAGGTATTGCACTCCAACAAAAATTCGATACCGAGATTTCACCGGAAATCTATGCTTTAGGGTCCCCTGTATCCAAAAAAGTTTTTTTCGGAAAAAGGTCCGTGTGTGTGTCCATGTGTCTGTGAACACGATAACTCAAAAATGAAAAGTCGGTAAAATACCAAATTGGTATTTAAGTTTAGTATCTTCCAGGGATGCGACACGAAGATTTTGAGAAAAATCCACCCTCCCCAAACTACCCTCTACTTTTTTTTTCGCAAATTTTGATTTTCTAAAAAATGGCTCTAAAGATTTTGATGAAAATATCGTATATTAAAGATATTTACCTGACAAACAAAATGCATATTTTAAATTTTCTGGGAATAGCCTCTGAAGACTACTTTATTCTGAGTGAATTTTACGGAATTTTGTATAACTGCTAAACCGTAAGAGATGGACAAAAACTTACCACACAACAAATGTAGTGCACTTTAAAACACACAATTTATGTTATATACATTTTTTTCGTGGAGTTGATTGTTTTATGAGTATTCCTTGTTTTTGGTTTCAGCTATAAAAAATAATTTTCTCATACAGGACTTTGTGAACTCGTGTCCATACAAACAAAGAAACTTCAGTCACATAGCAACCATGTGACTATCACTTTAATCTATGGTAGTTATTTCGCTTCTACTTACAATCAAGTAATAAGACTATTTCTGCTAATTTTTTTTTTTTTGATGAGCGTGAAGTAAATAGAAGTATACGCTTTTTAAGAATAACTTGTTGCAGGGATATAGAGAAAGTCAGGTTAATGGTACACATCAGAATTATTAAACTAGCTATTAAGGGTTCAGAATTGAAATTGTTGTACATAGATAATTCACCATGTGTACAAGACTTTAAGTTCTTAGCTTTAAAACTCTAGAAGTTATATTTCTAACCCATTCGACCTTTTAAGCTATAAAACTCGGGAGCCACCTTGCTTCCTAAAAACGTAGTATATTTTTTTTTCTCTCGTTTATATTTTTCCTTGTGATACTATAAAACATATTCGAGCGCACTGCTTCTGCAGGACAAGTTTAAGTCTTCAGTGTTGGTTAAAATATTTACTGTTGTAAGCGTTGGCATAAGGAAACACGCGTTCATAATTTGTTTTTCCTTATTTGTCATACCGCTATGTTTGTAACATCTAGAACCGTTGTTTACATCATCAGGGTATTTAGAACGACAGAAAAATTCCTCCATCTGGAAATTACTGTTTTCTGTAAGAGCAGAGATAGCGGAATGTACTTCCTCTACTCTTTAAATGTTAATCATTTCTCTGAAAGTTACTTATGACAAGACGTGGCTCAGATGTATCGTCCGGAACTGGCATTCGGCCTGAACTCTGTGACCCATGGGTTTTCCCGGGTCACTATCGAATGCTGGGATGGATTCTTCATTCCCCCAAATTTCCTGTCCCTCCATTCCAGCCGTCTGGTCTTTCTTTCAGGATTGTATTGACGAGGACTGCGTAGTGGCGCCCTCCTGTAGGCTTTGAACAATCAGTTCTTGGCGACAGGATGGCTGGCGCTGGGGTCGTAGGTATAACTGGCGTAACAGATCTGGGCATTTGAAAATCTTAATGAGAGCTAGGAAGCGAGTTGTACTTTCAGATAAGCAGTTCACCAGTCGATTCATGCATGCTGGAAGAGTGCCTGTCACAGTCAGTGTCAAATATCTGTCACCTCTTATTCATCAAATGACCTACTATATAAACAATGTCAATCGTCTGCCTCCAATTCTTCCACACCTGACAGTCCTTCGTCTTCTCTCACGTCATTGCCATCATCAACGCTATCGCTACTTCCTGCACCATTATCCTGGATTAGAATTCTTTCTATTTCATTTTCTACAATTCTTTCTAATGGTTTTCAATGTTCTCAACATGTCCACATACATTTTCCCATTCTGGCCTGCCAATTTCTGCAATTCGCTGGCGACACAACTGTTCAACATCTTTTAATTTAAAATTGATATATTAAGTTTTATTTTTCTTTCTTTCTTATCTTTGAGAACCCTAGAAACGGAACTCAGTGAAATATCAGTTGCCTTGGCTACTCTTTCATTCACTTTCTACTAGCTTTTGAAGATCTCGGGAAACATACATTTTCTTCCTTCATCTCTGTCTCTTGTTTCATGAAGTCAAGGACATTTACAATTATTTCTCTGCTCTGACTAAGTAATACCTTGCCACTTTGAAAACATAGGAGCCATGGTTAGAAAATAAAAAACAATAAATAAAATGAACACCATTTACTGCCCACTTTAAACACAAACATATGCGGAACACTTTCATACAGCCAGTACAAAGTTTGCTCGCTGTGACTTTAAGTAAGCAAAGTATCATATCATAAACCCCAATAAGTAGGCTCAGTAGCTGGATTGGTGGTCAGGGTTACGATTCCAGAAGTTTTGCGCCGGTAATATACGCAGGACGTTAGACCTGCGGTGCGGGCTCCTAGCGCTCACCGCGTCGAGATGAAGAACTGCTTCGGAACTGTTAGGGGCTCACCAAGATGGCTTCCTGCCGCAATCTTATTCCGGCTGCTCTCTGTAAGTGCCCTCAACTCATCCTCTCCTCTCGGGGACTGACGTACAAAAAGCTTATCACTGACTGAAATGCGGAATCTCCTCCGGTACACTACACTATAACATAACGAAGCCTCAGTTATTCATGTCATGTCTTCATATTTACCATTTTCGGTAAACCTATTCTATTGAATGAATACGTTATTTCAATAAGGTGCATGTTTATTTTCACAGTGCTTTATTATTCCTTGTGTTATTTAAAGTTCAAGTTTTACACTACATTATTCTTTTTGGTTATATAAATGGCAATTTCTCTGCTCTTAAAACATTAACTTATTTTTACTTTCTCTACACATACCCACTATGTACATAGTGTATAGAGATGGTATTGCACTCCAACCAAAAATTCTATACCAATATTTCACCGGAAATATATGTTTTAGGGTCCCCTGTATCCAAAAAAGCATTTTCACAAAAAGGTCCGTGTTTGTGAAGACGATAATTCAAACACGAAAAGTCGGTAAAATACCAAACTTGGTATTTAAGTTTAGTATCTTCTAGGGATGCGACACGAAGATTTTGAGAAAAATCTCCCCATCCCAAACTACCCTTTACATGGAACAAATTTCGAAAATTTTGATTTTCTCAAAAATGGCTCTAACGATTTTGATTAAAATATCGTACATTAAAGTTATTTACCTCACAAATAATATGTATATCTTGAATTTTATGAGAATAGCCCCTGAAGACTTACCACACAAAAAATGTAGGGCAGATTAAAACACACAATATATGTTATATAATATATATATATTGGAGATATCACTTGTTTTTGGTTTCAGCTTTAAAAACATACTTTTCTCATACAGGAATTTGTCAACTCGTGTCCATACAAACAAAGGAACTTCGGCCACATAGCAACCAACTTTTGACTAACATTTTAACCTATAGTACTCGCTTATTTCGCTTCTACTTACAAGGAGGCAAGTAATAAGACTATTTCTGCTAATTTTTTCTCGGTTAGTATGAAGTAAATAGAAGCATTAGCTTTTTAACAATAATTTATTGCAGAGATAAAGAGAAAGGCATGTGAATGGAACACATCAGATTGTTTAGGTTAAAACGTAAAAGTATGAAAAAGTGAATTACTATTCTTACTTATACGTTGCTTTTAAAGACGTTGCAAATTTGAAATCCGCTAGGTTTCCGGAGCTTTAATCTTTTTTTGGGATCATTGGGCTTTAGCTTCAGAGATCCTTGACTATGCTGGTTAGAACCCTCCACCATAAGCTACACTTTGCGGATTAAGACCCTAAAATAACCGTAATAAATAACTACAAAAGGCTCAAATGGCAGAATAACAAAAGTATCAAATCTGAATCACATAATGAAGTGAAAAAGTAATAGCCTACATATTCTCTAAAGCATATTTTTAAATTTTCCGTTTCATATATTTTCCACAAATTTTATGAATAATAATAATAATAATAATAATGACAATAATACACACATGCTGTTTTGACTATTAACACATATGTGCGTGTTATCAATGGTGTATAAGTAGTTAATTAAAACAAATTAAACCAGAAAAGTCATTTGTGTAGAATCTTAAAAGTGTTGTTACGTTCCTTGATTCTGCGACATAGTATGACGCGTATATTACTAGTTCAATCTTTAGTTTTGTACATATTCAATATAAGAAAGATCTGCTTCAGTAGAACGCAGAACCTTAGGGTGTATAAGCTCGCATTGTATTCTTCAAGGCTACTTGCTTTCTTAAAAATAACAAGAATTTTAGAGCATCTGGGACACAAGTGACAGTCCCAAGTTTGAAGGAAGGTCTTTTTCCTTATAATCAGGAAAGAGAGACTCTCATTGTAGAGAAGGGTCACCTGGGTGGAATATAAAGAAAAATCCCACACAGGCACGTGACAACGCTGCTGTACGCGTCTCTTTCCAACCAATCAAAAAGGAGGGCAATATTGGGAGCTTTTGGTATATAAGTGATGCGCTTACAATGTGAGAAATACTCATTGTTAGAAACGTGACGACAAACAGTGTAAGAAATCGGCTTGTTACAAGGAATCTAACGGCGATGAATAGTAAGACATACGCATTAATTGTGAGTGTGAAGTGTTAGAGTAAAAGTTAATCTGACGGGCAACTATTACCGTAAATGTTATACGGACAGTAAAACTTAAAATTACGGTGACGGTTGTAAAACTATAATAACTCAGTAAGAGTGGAACTAACACTTATAAAGATTGCCATCAAGTTCGTGATCGTTTATGTCGGGAGTCGCTCGCAGGGTTAGTGCCTCAAACCAGCAACAGATAATCAATAAAACAAGTCATCAGTGAAATTAAGTGAAATTTCTCTTTTAATTGAGTCTACCAAGTGTTTCACATCTTTGTCATTCTTTCCCCCCTGAGCAAGAAATAACTCCTGGTCTACTAGAACGAGCTTAGCCAGTGCAACAAAGGGAATCTACAAGGTATGCACACTCTTAATTTCACGAGCATTAAACACTTGACTAACTCCAAGTAGAGTCACCTGATAGTGCCATATTGGTGCAAACCGTGACAATTCAATAGTCATTAATTATATTCTAAGGTGCTTGTTGTTTCTTGGGCTATTACCCATTATAGCAGCAACAAGAACTATAATTACAATAGTTGGTTACACTAAATTTTCATTTGAATTTAATGAAAAAAAAATCTAATGTGTTCCATTCATATGACTTTCTTCACATCTCTGCAACAAATTATTGTTAAAAAGCTTAAGCTTCCATTTACTTCATGCTAATCAAGAAAAAAAATATAGCAGAAATAGTCTTATTACTTGCTTCCTTGTAAGTAGAAGCGAAGTAAGGGAGTACCATAGGTTAAAGCTGGTTGCCATGAGACTGAAGTTTCTTTGTTTGTATGGACACGATTTGGCAAATTCCTGTATGAGAAAAGTATAAGTTTATCAAAGCTGAAACTAAAAACAAAGAATACCTTAAAAACAATCAACTCCGCGAAAAAAAATGTATATAACATAAATTGTGTGTTTTAACGTGCTCTACATTTTCTGTGTGGTAAGTTTTTGTCCATCTCTTATGGTTTGCAGTTATGCAAAAATCCGTAAAATTCATCCAGAATAAAGTAGTCTTCAGAGGCTTTTCCCAGAAAATTCAAGGTATACATTTTATTTGCAAAGCAAATATCTTAAATATAAGAGATATTAATCAAAATCGTTAGAGCCGTTTTTAAGAAAATCAAAATTTTCGAAATTTTTTCATGTAAAGGGTAGTGTGGTATGGAAGGATTTTCTTGAAAATCTTCGTGTCACATCCTTGGAAGATACCAAACTAAAATACCAAGTTTAGACTTTAACGGTCTTTTCGTTTTTGAGCTATGCTGCCTACAGACACAAACACACATACACACACTCAGACAGACAGACACACACACGTACATTTTTCTAAAAAAAGTTTTTTCGTTTCAGGGGGTGTCAAAATATATATTTCCGGTGATATCTCGGTATCGAGTTTTTGGGTGCAATACAATACCTTCTCTATACATTATGTACACAGTACGTATAGAGAAAATATATATATTTACAAGATATCCATAAAATTAAAGACAAACAAACGAAATTACAGGACAATCATAATATAATAAGTAATTGAATTATACGGAATTCATTTGCAACAGTTTTCACTGAGATATATGACATTAATCGCAAATCATAAGACTACTTTGGCGAGTTCCAAATTAGTTCTTTTATTGTTATACTTTTTTGTTTCATTTATATAGCCCCCTTTAACATCTAAGGCCATATCGGGGACTTTACATTAGAAACAACTCGTAATCTGTATAGGTTCTTTACATTTGGTTTAAATTGTTTTATTTTCCTAAAACACACGTACATTCACTCTCACATTAATATTCCAGACGCTGTGGGGAATAGGGAATAATTCTGGTTAAAGAAAAATTCCCCACCCAGCCGGGAATCGAATCCGGGACTACCAGGTGAGAATTCTCCTCACTGATCACTCGACCATGGAAGCAGTCTTGCTATTCTTGGTTGTGGTAGTTAAATCTGGTAGAGATAAATGAATGACAAGAGAGACAATTGAAAGTCGAATAAACATTTGTCGCTAGCCGTTCTCGTAAGCGCGTTTGGCCGCGAAAGAGTCGCGGATTTGAATCCCGCTAAGGGTATGGATGTTTTTCTCTACTGATGGCCAATTAGGCTATCCTAAAGGCCAATCTTTGGGGGAAAAACAAACAAAAAACACATTTATCCATTTCATACACACCTCTCTATAGTTTTGCTGTTCATTAAGTGAAGACGTTTCTCAGCATAAAACTATATTCTACAAAGACTGGTTACGATTTTATATAAATATCTGCTACACAGGTTCACGGAACGAGCTGACTTTAACACACCCTTCTCATTTACATATGAGTAGAAATTACCTGTTTTAGTCACCCCTAAACAAATTACAGGAGCGCCTGATAATGAGCCTAGAAATAATTCATCACAAAGTTATGCTAGACTAACACAATCTATCCCCAATAAGGAAATATCTTATGTGTTACATTCGCATGACTTTCTCTGGCCGCTCTGCAAACTTCTTACAAAAGACTATTCATTTTTCCCCACAATGCTAATACTGATAAACATTAACAGAATATTCTTATTACTTAGTTCCTTATAAGTAGAAGGCAACTAAAGGAATGCGCTAAGCTAAAGTGATAGTCAAATGTTTTAAGCTATCGTTATGCGACTGTCAATGCAAATCGCTTCTTTGCTTGGCGAGGTGTAGAATCTGAGAAAAGTATAAGTAATTTACAATTTAAACCAATAACAAGGAATATCTCGGAAACGGTTACCTCCACAGTAAAATCGTAAACGCCATAAATTGTGTGTAGATATACATTTTTGTGCAGTATGTGTTTGTCTATCTCTTACGGTTTAGCACGATGATGGTGATGGTTAAAGTTTAGGGGCGCACAACTACATGGTTATTAGCGTCCTCGAAAGACAAGTCGGCTGTTGAACAAGTAATGGTGACACTGGGCTCCGTAGTTGCTGACTTTGCCGCCAATTCGTTGCCTGACGACCCAACATGTCCAGGAAGCCATGCGAGATCCACATGAACACCAGAAGCGTACAAAATGTGGAGGGCATGTGCTGCACTACAGCTGTACAGCTCACGAACGCTCTGAAGTGCACTAAGCGAAACACTCAGAATAAGGCAGTCGCCCAATTTTCGACGGGAAACGTACTGAACGACTCGCTGTATAGCATACAGCTCTGCAATATAAACGGATGTGTGACTAGGCAAACCGAAAGTATGTGGTTCGGTGCCAGTTACAAGGACACATCCACTTACTGACATCGGGTATATACAAATTCGGTCACTGTAAGGGCATAAACATCCTAAAAAAACAAGTACGGGTACTAATGGAACGCATCACAGACTTCCCGAATGCCAACATCCCGAGGTCGACGTGGGAAGCAGCACGTAACCAAGGTGGGTGCACCCTCTCTCCCTTGGGAAACATACTAGCCATTACTATATTATAGTCCTGAAGAAGCTCTTTAAAACGAAACCCAGAAGGCTTTGGACTAAGTGTTATGTGACAGCAACGGTCGACTAGCTCAGTAGAATAAAAAATCTGATGTGTTCCATTCACATGACTTTCTCTACATATCTGCAACAAAGTATTGTTAAAAAGCTTTTACTTCTATTTACTTCATGCTAATCGATAAAATATTAACAGAAATAGCCTTATTACTTGTTTCCTTGTAAGCAGAAGCGAAATAAGGGAGTATCATTGGTTAAAGTGATAGTCAAAAGCTGGTTGCTATGTGACTGAAGCTCCTTTGTTTGTATGGACAGGAGTTGACAAATTCATAGCTGAAAACAAAAACAAGGGATTATATATATAATATATTTCTCAAGTAAATATCTTAAATTTACGAGCCTTTAATCAAAATCGTTAGAGCCATTTTTTAGAAAATCAAAATTGTCTATTTTTTTCCATGTAAAGGGTAATTTGGGGTGGGGGGATTTTCTTGAAAATCTTCGTGTCGCATCCTTGGAAGATACCAAACCTAAATACCAAGTTTGGTTTTTAACGTCTTTTCATTTTTGAGCTCACAGACACACACGCACACACACAGACACACATGGACATTTTTCTAAAAATGCTTTTTTTGGGTTCAGGGGGTCTCCAAACATATATTTCCGGTGAAATCTCGGTATCGAATTGTTGGGTGCAATACAATACCTTCTCTATACACTATGTACATGGTACGTATAGAGTGAAAAGGCGAAACGCTGGATGCACAGGCATGAACGTTAATCCATTACCATAATTTGCTAGCAAGACATCACGCCGAAGTCGAAACGGCGGTTCCGCCGATTCGGCGTAGAGGCTAGTTGGAAAGGCGGATGTCCTGATTGTGGACAGCATCTAACTTTCTAAGCACAGATGGTCGTGCCGAAGAATAAAAATACATCCTTAATCTAACTTTGATCGGTTCAGTGCACGATAAAGACGCAGCAACACTGTCCGATCTGCTCCTCAAGATTTGCCACTTAGTATCCGTAAAATATTAAAAGAACGGTCACACCGCGCCTTAAGCTTTGCTATATGTTGTGACCAGCAGAGTTTCCTGTCGAATACCAACCCCAGGAATCTTTCTTCATCTGCGAAGGGAAGTAAATCTGGCCCACGGTGAAGAGTAGGTGCCATTCTGTGGCGAGAAATTTGTCCAGAGCGCAAGAAGTGCGTCATCTGTCCGGCACCGTCGACACTGCAGAACCTGAAACCGAACCGAAAAGTGAAGCGGAAGTGAAATGCGTTACCGCAGAGCCATCTCGATTTATAGTGCGCATCTCTGCCGGTGATTTCATATTCACCCTACAACACAGAGCTGAGTGAGGATCAGTTTCTTGAACTGCTGAGTGCTTTGCCTTCTCAGGAGCGACAGTTACAAAAAATCACTCCCCAAGTCTTTGGCTTTCTGCTTCTGATTTTATCCTCTAATCTCAGTTTACTGTACAGTATCATTTCAATTCTTTTAAATCCTTTGCTTAATTGGGAGATATTAGTTTAAAGCAGGCGTCCCCAACAGAACGTACGCTCGGGCGGCAGTAAAAGCCCTCAAGCCCTGACCGTCCAGCTGCATGAAATGGAGGTGCTACAGTGGCGGAACTACGATTATGTAAATTAACTTACACTTTCGCTGTCAATTACATAATCATGATATCAGTATTTTATACACTTTAATACTGATAACTAATATAATACAAAATAAAATCCAATTGGCAGGAACTTCAATTAACGAAATACAAACACTCACATAAAACTAATAAACTAAATAAATAATGTAATACGACATTGTTGGTACTATGCAATTCAATAAAGTAAGCAATACAAATAAACATAATATTCTTCAAATAAATGTCTCTATGAAAACTGCTCTTTCTTAGCCATCCGACAATCGCCGTGATTTTTGCAGTTGTCTGTTTTCAACCAGCTGTTCAATACAGGGGACTACCTTTTGCAAGCTACCCAATCTTAAACATGCTTTCAAGTGTTCATCACTTAATTGGCTTCTGTGACGTGACTTTGTACACTTCATTAAGAAAAACAGTGATTCACAAACATAGGTTGTCCCGAACATGCACAAAATTCTTCCTGCTAGATTGTGGAGTTTAGGAAATCTTACAGAGGTGTAGAAATGGTTTCTATTTTAATATTTATATTTTGACTCAATATTATTTTGCATATCTTCCAACTGCAGTTTAACAGGACTATCGAGGATATCCCCTGAAAATGATGTTACAAATGACTTAAATTGTTTCTCAAGTGGTATAATGTCCTGGAATCTACGTTCGAATTCTTCGCGCAATTGTTACAGTATGTTATATATTCATCAAAGTCCAAGGTTTCTTCACACTGAATCACTGAGGCTATGGTCGGCATAATGTACCGTCACCGCGAGTAATGTCGTTGCAAATTATATTTAGTTATTTTGTTTAGAAGTTTGTAACACACTCAACATTTTGCCGTGTCATTTTCTTCCATAAACAGAAAGTTTTCTTCCCATTCTGCTCAAAACATCACAGTGCTAATATGTAGCGTTACACCGCCACGGCTCGGATATACTGTGTAGCTGTGCGGCCCGCAGTGAGTGTAACGTTCAGCCCTCAAGCGACCTTGACTCGACTTGGGGATGCCTGGTTTAAAGTGTCTTGACAAAGCTCATGATTGAACTCGACTTTTTTTTTTTTTCCTCAGAAAACTTTGGATCTAATATCCTTGCTCTCGTAAATTTGGTGTATCTATTTCCTTCACACCACCGTTAGTTAAAAATGCTCAACAACAAATGATAATTCTTTGCGTTAATATTTATGGAAAGAATTGCTTTGTTTAAAACGCAACACATCTGTGAACCCTGCCAAGTGAAAGATATTTTAAACGTTAATTAATATTTAGTTAATTCAGTAACTAAAAGTGTTTTACAATATCTAAATTAGTAATATCTAAAACCATAAATATCGTTTTACCAGCGTATTTATTCGAAAGGGGTAACGAACAACTCTGTTGTTATGAGAACCATGCTCACTTTGGTAAAGCAATATTTATTTACGTCCTAATTGGACAGCAGCTAGGAAAACGTCGAGTATGTCCTTGAACTTCCTCAGACTTTGCCGCACCTTCTTCGGAAGTGCAACTCAGCCGACTTCCATTGCTTTTATTTCAGGGTCACAGCTGCACTCTCATGACTCATCTCCACCTTGTTTTGGTATAATCAGATGTTTACTTTCTCTACACGTACTATGTACATAGTGTATAGAGAAGGTATTGCACTCCACCCAAAAATTCGATACCGAGATTTCACTGGGAATATGTTTTAGGGTCTTCTGTATCCAAATAAAGCATTTTCACAAAAAGGTGTGTATGTGTGTGTGTGTGTCCGTGTATCTGCGAACACGATAACTCAAAAACGAAATGTCGGTGTATTTAAGTTTAGTATCTTCCGGAGATGCGACACGAAGCTTTTGAGAAAAATCCCCCACCCCAAACTACCCTTTACATGGAACTCTTTTTTTTTTTTTTTTAATTTTTTATTTTCTTAAAAATGGCTCTAACGATTTTGATTAAAATACCGTATATCAAAGAAATTTACCTAACAAATAAAATCTATATCTTGAATTTTCTGAGAATAGCCTCTGAAGACTACTTTATTCTGCATGAATTTTACGGAATTTTGCATAACAGTTAAACCGTAAGGGATGGACAAAAACTTATCACACACAAAAATGTAGAACACGTTAAAACACACAATTTACATAACATACATTTTTTGTGGAGTAGATGGTTTTTGAGATATTCCTTGTTTTTGGTTTCAGCTTTAAAAAAATTATATTTTTCTCATACAGAAATTTGTCAACTCGTGTCCATACAAACAAAGGAACTTCAGTCACATAGCAACCAGCTTTTGACTGTCACTTTAACCTATGGTACTCCCTTATTTCGCTTCTGCTTACAAGGAAGCAAGTAATAAGACCACTTCTATTAATTTTGTCTCGATCAGCATTAAGTAATTAGACGCATAAGCTTTCTAACAACAATTTGAAGCTGAGATGTAGAGAAAGTCATGTGAATGGAACACATAAGATTTGTTTTTAATATCTGTTGCTCAAGATAGCCACAATATATTATCAAACAGGCGATGGAAAGTTAATATTATTAGGGATGTTAGATATCCTCTATATGGGCTCTACCCTTTCTGTGATACAAGATAAAAATGTATGATAAATATATCATATACAGGGTAGGACTTTGTCAGTAAAATAATTTTAAAAATTCATATTAATAATTTTAATTAGTGGTGTTTAGTGTTGGATATTTTAGTATAAATTCGCATCAATTTCGTGCTAACTTTCGGACAGAATTAGTAATGATGACATGCCTGAAATGAAAATTTACAGGTAACTGAAACATCTATATACGTAAAATAAAGTCATATTAGTTACACTATTTATAATTCAAGAACGTCTGAACCGATTTGGCTGAAAATCGGTGGGGAGGTTGCTTAGAACCAGGAGACGGACATAGGATACTTTTTATCCCGTTTCCATGGGACGTGACATAAAACGTGGATATAAAAGAGCATACCAGACAGAAAAACGAAACATTTATCAGTCAAAACATCAGTCTAGCCGTTCATTTGCTAAAAATAGTATAACAAAACGCAACTGACACGGAATAAGAAAACACAACTGACAGCTAAACGTAATGTTGTCTATGGTTAAGTATAGTTGAACATTTGACAATTAGAAATTTTGAAGTTGACCGGTTGATGTATTGTTTCGAGTTTCTATTAGCTTATTGTGCCGATATTATTATTAACAATGACGCGACCAAGACAATCGAATCTTTCCCGACAAAGCCGCAATGCAACTAGGATTCGAAAATTGCGAATGAAAGGACTGAAGAAGAACAAGGAATTGCACGTGAAGAGCGCCACGTTAGTATGGCTCGACTTCGTGCTTCTCAATCACAAGAGCAAAGCGAGGAAGTCCGTGAAACGGCTCGGCCGAGCAAACCTCAGAGATCAACAACTAGATAACTTTCGACGCACAAGAAGAAATTTATCAAGTACTGATTTGAACCGAGCAGCGTTTCGATACGATTACTGCTTGCATACTAGCGTTCGCACTGGGCCAATGGACGTTGTTTGCGAATATTGTGGCGCATTGAAGTTTTCCGGAGAAACGCCAGGATTGTGCTGCCTTAGTGGGAAAGTGAAATTGCCATTACTGACTCCTCCACCTGAGCCATTGCATTCATTGCTTCGTGGCGAAACACCCGAATCACGACATTTTCTAGCAAACATTCAAAAATACAATGGTTGTTTCCAAATAACCTCATTTGGGCAGACATTATCGAAGAACGAGGATTTAATCCATTCAAGGTATTTATTTATTTTTGTACTTACACACAATACAGTAGAATAACATACTATACTTATTCCTATGTACTATGTATGCTAATTCTAAAAAAAGTGTTTATAAATCAGTACTGACTTTGCTTTTGATTTTGTAGATACAACGACAGATTCGCCATCGAATTGGATCATTGCAACTTCTCGAAGATGCACAGCATAATTTTTTATAAATATACTTCATGGGCAACGTGGAGGAACAACTTGATCGACGTCAAGAAATCAATGCAGCAATGAAAAGAGCAATTCTTCAAGATCTGCAGCAACTACTTCATGAACATCATGCCTTGGTCAGGCTGTTCAAGAGTGCTTTGGAGCGCATGTCAAATGATGACTACAAAGTCGTGACCAGAGTGGATAAACGACCATCTGGAACACACGACCGCATATTTAACTCTCCAACAATAGATGAAGTTGCCATCCTGATTGTTGGTGAAAACTTGGAAACACGCGATATTGTGCTTACACGTCGCGATACTGGGCAACTGCAACAAATATCTGAAGCTCATCGTTCATGCGATACTTTGCAATATCCGCTGATATTTTGGCAAGGAGAAGATGGATACTATTTTAATATCAAAATGAAAAATCCATTGAATCAATATCATAGTTTTGATTTCAACATGACATACATTTTACAGTGTTTGGTTTTGGTTTCCAATAAAAGATCAATTACACTGCTTATTACCAGAAAAAGAACATGCTTAAAGATTAGGGGCTGTTTCTTTAGAGAAAATTGGATAAATGACTGGCAACCATTTAAAATCATTTATCTTCATCCCTTTATAATTTATGCTAAAATATGGATGTAAGTTTTACATTCAAATAACTAAATCTACTGTTTTAATTTCAGGTGAAGAAACTACCAAGAAGGTTAGCTCGATGAATTATTACGCATATCGTTTGACGATTCGTCAAAATGCTGACAACTATTTGCTGCGGTTTCGTCGATTGCTTCAGCAGTGTAGGGCCGCGCCGTGGCTGAGTGGTTAGACCATTCAACTCTCACCTAGACGGCCGGGGTTCGATCCCAAGCGACCGCAAGTGAGATTTGTGGTGGACAAAGCGGCGCTAGGACGGGTTTTCTCCGGGTACTCCGGTTTCCCCGGCTATCGCATTCCACCGGTGCTCCACCATCATTCATGTATCATCAGTGTCACCGCCTGCGGTGCCATAAGTAGTTAAAGCGGGCGTTAAACAGTACCAAAAAAAATTGCTTCAGCAGTATTGCGTCGACATGTACGTCAAAATAGAAACGGTGCACTTAACTTTCATTCGGTTGAACCAAGCCAAATTGCGCTCTGAGGAGTATATCCATTTGCGTGATGCACTTAGTACTGAAGGATATGCAGCTAATATAAGTCGATTAACTAATACATAGGTAGTCCGCGTCATATGCATGAATATGCGCAGGATGCAGTGACATATGTTCGTCATTACGATCGGCCAGATCTCTTTATTACTTTTACCTGAAATCCAAAATGGATAGAAATTGTTCAATTGCTGCTTACTGGGCAAACACCAAGTGATCGACACGACATCACAGCACGTGTAATCAGGCAAAAAATGCGGTCCCTGATGAACTACATTGTTAAACAACGTGTCTTTGGAGATACTCGATGCTGGATGTATTCAATCGAATGGCAAAACGAGGCCTGCTGCACGCACACATTCTTATTTGGTTAGTGGAAAGAAGTCAACCAGACCAAATAGATGATATCATATGTGCCGAGATTCCCGATCACGAAGCAGATCCAGACCTACATGACGTTGTAATTACAAATATGATTCATGGACCGTGTGGCGCCATCAATCCCCAATCACTTTGCATGGTCGACGGCAAGTGTGTCAAACAATATCCACGGATATTAACGGCGGAGACCGTCACGGGCAACGATGGTTATTCACTGTATCGGCATCGATCACCCGTAGATAACGGTCGAACTATCACGTCAAAAGTGTAAAGAATGGATTTCATTGTTGACAACAGTTGGATTGTTCCTTATTCGCCACGTATTTCCAAAACGTTTAAGACACATTGCAATGTTGAGTATTGTAATTCAGTAAAGTCCATAAAATACATCTGTAAATATGCCACGAAAGGCAGCAATATGGCGGTTTTTGGCATCCAAACTTCCAATACCAACGATGAAATTGCACGTTATCAAGTTGATCGGTATGTGAGCTGCAATGAAGAGATTTGGCGTATATTCGCATTCTCTATTCACGAACGTCAGCCTACTGATGTGCATTTGGCGGTGCATCTGGAGAATGATCAACGAGTATATTTCACGGTTTCGAATGTTGTTCAACGTGCTAAAACACCTCCAGCGACAACATTGACCAGTTTCTTTGCGATCTGCCAAAGCGATCCGTTTGCACAAACTTTGCTTTATTCGGAGATGCCACGTTATTACACTTGGAATGCTTCATCGAAATTTTTTCAACGACGGAAGCAAGGCGATGCCTTCCGGATGTGCCTTCCTGATGCTCTTGATCGTATGTATACAGTTCATCCAAAGAATGATGAATGATTCTATTTGCGGTTGTTCCTGGTAAATGTGCGTGGGCCAACGTCATTTGAGTCACTATGGACTGTTAATGGTACAACATTCCCAACATATCGCGCTGCATGTGAAGAACTCAATTTAGTAGAAAACGATACCCATTGGGATACGACATCGTTGAAGCAGTTATCTCTGCATCTTCAAATCAGATACGCACATTATTTGCTATCATCATTTCGACATCCTTTCCATCGAACCCATCTAACCTGTGGCACAAATATAACGATAATATGGCAGAAGATATTTTACATCAAATTCGTGTCAGCTCATGAAATCCCGATCTTGAGATAAACGAGGAGATACAAAATCGGGCTTTGCTCTTGATCGAAGACATGTTTTGCCTCATGTGCGGTAGTTTATTAGACAGGCCAGGAATGCCAGCGCCAAATTGTGAAATGAATGACGCATTTAATCGAGAATTGGAACGGGAACGTGAACATGATCACCAGGAATTAGATTTAGTAGTTAAAACGAACTGTTGAAACCCCAACAAAAGGACGTTTATGATACATTAATGAAGGCAGTTGATGATGGAAATGGTGATTTATATTTCCTGGATGCCCCTGGTGGAACTGGTAAGACATTCCTCATGTCAGTAGTTTTAGCCACTGTTCGTGCGAGATTCAACATTGCGCTTGCAGTTGCTTCTTCTTGAATAGCAGCCACATTGTTAGAAGGATACTGTAGGGCTCATTCAGCATTAAAATTACCATTAAATCGTCAAACTATTGAAGAACCAACATGTAATATTACAAGACTCTCCGCAATGGCCAAAGTTTTATCAGCATCGAAAATCATCATGTGGGACGAATGCACAATGGCGCATAAAGGTGCATTGGAAGCACTTAACCGAACATTGAAAGATCTACGCAATGACTCTAGATGTTTTGGAGGCGCAATGATTTCACTGTCTGGCGATTTCCGCCAAACACTGCCAGTAATTCCAAGATCAACTGCTGCCGACGAAAAAAAACGCTCATCTTAAATCATCGAATCTTTGGCGGTATGTGAAGAACTTCAGCTGACAATAAACATGAGAGTTGTATTGCTGAACGATGCATCTGCTGAAGATTTCTCTGGGCAATTGCTGAGCATCGGTGATGGTCTAGTACCTGTGCACGAATCGAGCGGATTGATTTCATTTCCTCAGAATTTCTGTAACTTTGTCTCATCGAAAGACGAACTCATCAACAAAGCATTCCCAAACATCATTACTAACCACATAAATAATGAATGTTTGAGTGAGCGAGCAATTTTGGCGGCTAAGAATAAATATGTAGATGACTTAAACTACATAATTCAGAATGAGATCATTGGTACACTGCATTCGTTCAATTCTATTGACTGTGTAACAAATGAAGATGAAGCCACCAACTATTCAACTGCATTTTTAAACTTCTTGGATGTGCCTGGCTTACCACCGCACAATTTACGACTAAAGGCTGGCTCCGTAGTAATCATGCTTCGAAACATAAACCAACCAAAACTGTGCTACGGAACGCGTTTGGTGGTAAGTAAATTGATGAACAATGTGATTTACGCGACGATACTCAAAGGTAAATTCGAAGGTCAGAAAGTTCTCATTCCGAGGATCTCGATGATCCCAACCGATTTGCCGTTTGAGCTTAAACGACTTCAATTCCCGATCCGTCTTGCATTCGCCATGACCATTAACAAATCACATGGCCAATCCTTGAAAGTTTGTGGTCTGAATCTAGAAAATCCATGTTTTTCCCATGGTCAATTATATGTGGCATGTTCACGTGTCGGAAGACCATCTGCGTTATTTGTTCTTGCGCCTGATAATAAAACAAGAAATGTCGTCTATCACAAGGTGCTTCACTGAAGAGTGCAACCCATGCACCAAAATACATGGCCAATGAAGAAGCATTAAAATACTTGATTTTGTATTTATATCTACTATCCTAAAAAAAAAAAAAAAATTGAACTTAATAAAATCCAAAATCTCCTCATTTATTGCCTCTAAGGTGGAACAAATTTCGCCGGATCAGCTAATTACTAATAAAAGCCCTTTTCAAAATCTTTTATTTCGAATCAATAGCATGAATACAATTAAATTATCACATATCAGGTATAACTAAACTGCAACATAAAAGGACTTGTAACATTTACATTTTTCACATTTGTAATTCCGTCTGTTACAAGTTACACGTAGAGAAAAAACATCTGCATATCAGTTTTGAATATCATTGAAGGGAAGTTTCACGAAAAACGTGGTAATGAAATGAAATGGAGTGTTATTTATGGACGCTCTTTGATTTATTGTGGTTCTCAGCATCCCATTCTAAACTGGGCGTGAAAGACCGCTTGATTTTGCTCAGAGGCCTCTTTTATCAGGCTTGAGGTTCTTTTACATGCCGTAAATCTACGACACGGCACCAACGGCTTTACTTTCCTTCCGAAAGAAGCCATGCTAAGGATTTTTACGCCCGAAAAAATTCATCGTTCTCCGCCGGATTTGAGCCCGCGACCTTGGGTATATGAAGTTAGCATAGTAACCACATTACACCACAGAGTGCGACTAAAAATGTGGTAAGACTCACCATTTTTTATTGTTTCATTTATATATACCCCTTTAACATCTAGGGTCATGTCGGGGGCTTAGCACTTTGAAACATCTCGTTGTCTGTAGGCTCCGTTTTTTTTTTAAATCAAAATCATTTTATTTTCCTGAAACACACACACACACACATTCACTCCCACATACAAACTTCCAGACTCTGTGGGGGATAGGGAATAATTCTGGTTAAAGAAAATTTCCCCGCCCCAGCCGGGAATCGAACCCGGGACCTCCGAGACTCACCCTTTATTACAAAGTCAAGAGGCTATTATTACATCCAAAATATTGCCATCATAGCTTAGGCGTTCAAGAATGGTACAAAGTTCTTTGTACCGATGCATAAATCATAATTAATACATTAGTTTCTAAATGTAATTACCTTCTTTAAATCATCGACACGCGATTTAATTTAATATCACAAACAAATGATCTAAAGCGCTTATTGATTTGTGTCCTTAGTTCCTTTTGCCATAATGGAATACAATATAGACCAAGTCAGTAAACTTATAAATTGTCTTCTACTATATCTTTAGCACTGCAATCCATGCGTTCTGCAGGTGCACTTACTCTGCTTCAAAAGTAACCACTTTCTAATATTTGGCTCTCGTCGAGTTATTTCGAATAAAAAAAATTGAGCTACAGTTTTTCTATAGCTCGAAATTCTAATATTGGATCTATTAACAACCTGCAATTTTAAGAAGAAAAAAAAATACCAACATCTGTTGGTATTTTAGTATCTGGTAAGTATTGTAACTACTTCTTTTTGTTGAAATTCTAAACATTGTTTCAAAACTTCTAGCTTGATGGATGAAGATGCATATGTTAAATTAAAGTTTTATTTTAATCCTGAAATAAATACAATTTTCTATACAGTATAAAAGAAAGTAAATATTTATTACTTAAGGCTAAAAACATTATATTCTTAAACATCTAATGTGTTCCATTCACATGACTTTCTCTACATCGCTATAATAATTATTGTTAAACATTTGCAAAAATAGTCTTATTACTTGTTTTCTTATAATAGAAGCGAAATAAGGGAGTACTATAGGTTAAAGTGATAGTCAAAAGCTGGTTGCTACGTGACTGAAGTTCCGTTATTTGTATGGACAGGAGTTAACAAATTCCTGTTTGAGAAAAGTTAAGATTGGTGAAGCTGAAACCAAAAACAAGGAATATCTAAAAAACGATCAACTCTCCGAAAAAAAATGTACACAACATAAATTGTGTGTTTTAAAGTGCTCTACATTTTTTGTGTTTTAAGTTTTTGTCCATTTCTTACGGTTTAGCAGTTTTGCAAAATTCACTCAGGATAAAGTGGTCCTCAGAGGCTATTCCCAGAAAATTCAAAATATACTTTTATTTTTCAGGTAAATATCTTTAATATATGATGATTAATCAAAATCGTTACAGGCATTTTTGAGAAAATCAAAATTTTCAAAAAAGTTATATGTAAAGGGTAGTTTGGTGTGGGGGGATTTTTCTCAAAATCTTCGTGTCGCATCCCTGGAAGATACTAAACTTAAATACCAAGTTTGTTATTTTACCGACTTTTCGTTTTTGAGTTATCGTGTTCACAGACACACGGACACACTGACACACGGTCACACACACACACACACACACACACACACACACACACACACACACACACACACACGGACCTTTTCCTGGAAATACTTTTTTTGGATACAGGGGACTCTAAAATATATATTTCCGGTGAAATCTCGGTATCGACATTTTTTGTGGAGTGCAATCAATACGTTCTCTATACACTATGTACATAGTAAAAATTCTCAAAAATTCACGAAAAAATAAAGCTAACAACTTTTAAAAATGATATTAAGTGGATATAAACGTCTTATTTTTTAATTCAACAAGTTTCTTATTTGTCGTTAAAATCAAAAACCTTTGCGTATGATCATAAGTGACATCCAGATTTCATAGACAACATAAACAATTTCAATGTGAATGCTGTGAGTTTCTCATGTTAAAATCTTGCTATATAATGCATAAAAAAATCTGATGTGTACCATTCACATGACCTTCTCTACATCTCTGCAACAAATTATTGTTAAAAAGCTTATACTTCTATTTACTTCATGCTAATCAAGAAAACCTTTGCAGAAATAGTCTTAATACTTGCTTCCTTGTAAGTAGAACCGAAATAAGGGAGTATCATAAGTTAAAGTGACAGTCAAACGCTGGTTGCTATGTCACTGAAGTTCCTTTGTTTGTATGGACAACAGTTGACAAATTCCTGCATGAGAAAAGTATAAGTTTTCAAAGCAGAAACCATAAACGATGAACTCCGCGAAAAAATGTATATAACATAAATTGTGTGTTTTAACGTGCTCTACATTTTTCGTGTAGTAAGTTTTTGTGCATCTCTTCAGAGGCTGTTCCCAGAAAATTCAAGATACGCATTTTATTTGTCAGGTAAATATCTTTAATATTCGAAATTTTAATTAAAATCGTTAGAGCCATTTTTGAGAAAATCAAAATGTTCGAAAAAAGTTCCATGTAAAGGGTAGTTGGGGGAGGGGGAATTTTTCTCAAAATCTTCATGTCGCATCCCTGGAAGATACTAAACTTAAATACCAAGTTTGACATTTTACCGACTTTTCGTTTTTTAGTTATCATATTCACAGACACACGGACACACACACACACGGATCTTTTTCCGAAAATGTTTTTTTTTTTAGATAAAGGGGACCCTAAAACATATATTTCCGGTAAAACATCGGTATCGAATTTTGGGTGGAGTGCAATACCTTCTGTATACACTATGTACATAGTACGTATAGAGAAAGTAAAAAGAAAAGAAAGAAAGAAGACTACATTACTTGTATATGCTTCTTATAGAATTGTGAACCGTATTACTTTCTGTTCTTTACATAGGTTGAGGTTTTACACTCCACCCAAAAATTCGATGTCGGAATTTCACCGGAAATATACGCTTTAGGACTGTCCGTGTCAAAAAAAAAAAAAAAAAGTATTTAGAGGAAAAGGTCTATGTGTATGTCCGTATCCGTGTGGCAGTGTGCCCGTGTGTCTCTGAACGATAACTCAAAAATGAAAAGTCGGTATTGAAGTCTAGTATTTCCAAGGATGCGACAAGAAGATTTTGAGGAACATCCCCCACCCCAAAGTCCATTTATATGGGGGAAAATCGAAATTTTGGATTTTCTCAAAAAGGTTCTAACGATTTTGATTAAAATTAAACATGTCGGATAAAGCTATTTACATGACGATAAAATGTAGGTAGATATATTTTTAATTTACCGGGAATAGCTTCTAAATACTTCTTCGTTCTGGATGAATTTTACATAACTGGTAAACCTTAAGACTTAAGACTTACTGCCCAAAAAGTTTATATCTCGTTAAAACACATAGTTTGTGCCATACACATGCATTTTACATGGATTTTACCATTTTAGAGACCATATGCCTTGTTATTGGTTCAGTGTTAAAATAAATTTCATTCACTTAGCAACCAACTTTTATAATATTTGTAGTGTATTCCTTTATTTCCCTTCTATTCCCAGTGTATACTTTATTTCCCTTCTACTTACAGGCAAGCAAGTAATAAGACCATTTCTGCTAGTGTTTTACCGCGATTAGCATGAAGTAGACAGAAGAATAAGCTTTTTAACAATAATTTGGTACAGAGATTCCATCCCTGAATTGTGATACTGGAAGGTCTACAAAATATTCAACTAAGATCCATCTCCGCTGCCGTAAGATCTTCATTGAATGCAAAACGTTTTCAGGCGACACATTTCTTTAGATCAGGAAGTTAGAGGTTGCTAAAGCTGATGAATGGGGTGGGCATTTCAAGAATTCGTGCTTCAAATCCCTCAGTTTTCCCTCTTCCAAAACACCTTTGTAATACGATGCATTGTCTCAATGAAAGATGATTCTTTTCTTTTGCACTCTGGACCTGGTCATCCAAACGCTGCAGGACACTTGTGTAATATTCTCATTTGGCTCCCCCTGTTGAAGGTAATAATGAGAAGATTCTCTTTTGCACCCCAGAAAATACTGATCTTTTCGTCAGATGAAATCCACTTCTTCTTTGGTGCAGAGCAGCCAGCTTCCACCCGCTACTTTGCTGTTTCGTTGCTGTGTATAATAGTGCACACACATCTCATCCATAGTAACAAATCGGCGCACAAAAGTAGTTACTCACTTTGTAAAACGGTCCAAAATTTGTCCTAAGCTGTTTTTGCAATTACTTTTGGTCAGCAAACGCGGCACCCATCCAGCACAAAACTTTCTGGTCTTTAATTCTTAACATAGAATGTACCATACACATCTTCTGATATGTCCACGTGGTCAACTATTTTATGCACCTTTATTCGCCAATCGTCCTGTAGTATTTTGTGTACTTTCTCTATGTTTTCCTCAGGGGCTGAATTTTGGGGCGTATTTCATGTTGATCATCTTCATCTCTGGCACAGCCACATTAAACTCAGCTGACATTTCATGTTGATCATCTTCAACTGTGGCACAGCCACATTTAACTCAGGTGACATTTCATGTTGATCATCTTCAACTGTGGCACAGCCACATTTAACTCAGCTGACATTTCATGTTGATCATCTTCAACTGTGGCACAGCCACATTTAACTCAGCTGACATTTCATGTTGATCATCTTCAACTGTGGCACAGCCACATTTAACTCAGCTGACATTTCATGTTGATCATCTTCAACTGTGGCACAGCCACATTTAACTCAGCTGACATTTCGTGTTGATCATTTTCAACTGTGGCACAGCCACATTTAACTCAGTTGACATTTCGTGTTGATCATATTCAACTGTGGCACAGCCACATTTAACTCAGTTGACATTTCGTGTTGAACATCTTCAACTGTGGCACAGCCACATTTAACTCAGCTGACATTTCATATTGATCATCTCCAACTGTGGCACAGCCACATTTAACTCTGCTGACATTTCATGCTGATCATCTTCAACTGTGGCACAGCCACATTTAACTCAGCTGACATTTCATGTTGATCATCTTCAACTGTAGCACAGCCACATTTAACTGGGCTGACATTTCATGTTGATCAACTGTGGCACATCCACATTTAACTCAGCTGACATTTCATGTTGATCTTCTTCAACTGTGGCACAGCCACATTTAACTGGGCTGACATTTCATGTTGATCAACTGTGGCACATCCACATTTAACTCAGCTGACATTTCATGTTGATCTTCTTCAACTGTGGCACAGCCACATTTAACTGGGCTGACATTTCATGTTGATCTTCTTCAACTGTGGCACATCCACATTTAACTGGGCTGACATTTCATGTTGATCTTCTTCAACTGTGGCACATCCACATTTAACTCAGCTGACATTTCATGTTGATCTTCTTCAACTGTGGCACAGCCACATTTAACTGGGCTGACATTTCATGTTGATCAACTGTGGCACATCCACATTTAACTCAGCTGACATTTCATGTTGATCTTCTTCAACTGTGGCACATCCACATTTAACTGGGCTGACATTTCATGTTGATCAACTGTGGCACATCCACATTTAACTCAGCTGACATTTCATGTTGATCTTCTTCAACTGTGGCACATCCACATTTAACTCAGCTGACATTTCATGTTGATCTTCTTCAACTGTGGCACATCCACATTTAACTCAGCTGACATTTCATGTTGATCTTCTTCAACTGTGGCACAGCCACATTTAACTCAGCTGACATTTCATGTTGATCTTCTTCAACTGTGGCACAGCCACATTTAACTCAGCTGACATTTCATGTTGATCTTCTTCAACTGTGGCAAATCCACATTTAACTCAGCTGACATTTCATGTTGATCTTCTTCAACTGTGGCACATCCACATTTAACTCAGCTGACATTTCATGTTGATCATCTTCAATTGTGGCACAGCCACATTTAACTCAGCTGACATTTCTTAGCTGCTGAAAACGAAGAATCGGACTATATATAAACCAACTTCCGCTGGCGATAAACCATTCAGAACTTTACGGCTGCCAGTGTTCCAGTTTCTCCATTTTAAGGAACGCAAATAACCTGTCTACTATTAACAGTTATAGACAAAACTATTTAGTCGATCGTAGAAACGCGACTTACATTACTACGAAACGTGTACCAATATGACAAAACAAAATTGTATTTATATTAAAGCCATCCCTGCCAGGCCTAGAACTTTTCACTTCAAATTAAAATGACAGCTCAAATGCATATTTGGGATGCAGAGCGCTTTTGAGAAAGGAGAGATCTAAATACTAAAACAGGGTTTAGGTTTTCTTCTCCAGAATTTTGTTGTTAGTGTTTCGCCCGATTTTACTACAATGGCACCGCAGGCGATGACACCGGTGATACATGGAATGAAGATGCAGCACCGGTGGAATGGGATGGCGGGGTAAACCGGAGAACCCACCCCTGCTCCGCTTTGTCCACCACAAATCTCACATCGAACCGGGGCCGTCTAGGTGAGAGGTAAATTGTCTAACCAGTCGGCCACGGTGCGGCTTCTTCTTCTCCAGATTGAAGAAATACGCGGAAGTACAATTACACCCAGGAAAAATGGTTACACGTGCTGCATTCGCACATTCACCTAATTTTCTCTACCCTATCCTCAACGAAGTTCTTAAAAAAAACTTCTTTTATCTACTTCATATTCGAGATACATAAATACTTGTACAAATTGATTTATTACATACTTTCTTGTAGGTAAAAATGCTAATATGCTCAATCAACAGCCAAATCTTATAAGAAATGGTCGCTATGTGACGACTATTTGCAAGAAAGGGAGAAAAAAAACAAACGAGAGAAAGATTGAAGACAAGGAATATCTTAAAAAGTTTAATATACATCTACTAATATAAATAATATACATCGTATGGTGTGTTGTGTGATTTAATGAGATCTACATTTTTGTATATCGCTCACAACACAGTTTATGCAGAAGTCATTCAAAATGGAGAGGGCTTAAGACTTTATGCCCGCAAATTCAAGAAATGCATTTCACTTTCATGAAAATATGTCAAAAAAGTGGTATTTAATAAAAATTCATAGAGAATTTTTAGTAAATCATAATATTTCGAAAATGTTCCATGTAAAGGGTAGTTAGGAGTGGAAGATTTTCTTGAAAACACTCGTGTTCCATCTTTGAAAGCTGCTGATTTTAAATATGAAGATTTGCATGTAACCGACTTTTCATTTTCGTTATGGTGTTTAAAAACACTCACACACATACGCACACTCGGATCTTTTTCTAAAAATGCTTTTTTTGTGCGTTAAGGACATCAAAGCGTATATCCGAGAAAAGGTACATATCATCGTGTTTTTCGGCAGAATAAAGCATTTCCCTTCTAACTATACGTAGTAGAGAAACCAAAACTATTAACTTCTTAAGCTACCTCGATTATCAAAGATTTCGGACATGAGGTACACTGTTTGTACGAGAAAATGTAAAACGGAATGGCGTGTTTCTCAAACAATTGCGCAGAAAGAAAACAAATGGATAGTTTTCCCAAATACTTCAGGCGAAATGAGTACAAAAAGAAAAAATCTGATAGGATCCATTCACATGACTTTTTCTACATCTCTGCAACAAATTATTGTTAAAAAGCTAATGCTTCTATTTAATTCATGCTAATCCAGAAAAAAAAATAGCAGAAATAGTCTTTTTACTTGTTTCCTTGGAAGTAGAAGAGAAATAAGGGAGTACCATAGGTTAAAGTGAGAGTCAAAAGCTGGTTGCTATGTGACTGAAGTTCCTTTGTTTGCATGGACAGGAGTTGACAAATTCCTATATGAGAAAAGTAAGTTTTTCAAAGCAGAAACCAATAACAAGGAATATCTAAAAAACGATCAAGTCCAAGAAAAAAATGTATATATCATAAATTGTGTGTTTTAGCATGCTCTACATTTTTGTGTGGTAAGTTTTTGGCTATCTCTTACAGTTTAGCAGTTATGCAAAATTCCGTAAAATCCATCCAGAATAAAGTAGTCTTTAGAGGCTATTCCCAGAAAATTCAATATACATATTATTTTTCAGATAAATATCTTTAATATACGATATTTTAATCAAAATCGTTGTAGCCATTTTTGAGAAAACCAAACTTTCCGAAAAATTTTCCATGTAAGGGGTAGTTTGGGTTGGGGGGATTTTGTTAAAAGTCTTCATATCGTAACCTTAGATGATGCTAAACTTAAACACCAAGTTTAGTACATTACGGACTTTTCGTTTTTGAGTATTGCTGCCTCCCCCCCCCAAACACACATACACAGACATTTTTTTTCTATTTTTTTTTTTTTTTTTTTTGGACTCATGGAACCACAAAACATAGATATATTTCCGATGAAATCTCGGAATTAAAATTTTGGATGGAATACAATACCTTCACTACCTGCTGTGTAATTTATATGTAGAACGTGTACAGAAAGTCAAAATATCCAGAGATGTTGGTTTTATGATCACGTCTTCCCACCAAATAACCAGAATACAATCAATGGTCTATGCTGCTTGTTTAACTTTAATGAGAAGAATTGCCCAAATGCCAGTGTGTTTGTCAGAACTTGGAATGGTTCACTATGTGAAACTGGTCCATTGCCATCATGACAGGAAATTGGAATAATTGCCCAATTCGTAACTTTGGCGGTAATTGGCAAGGAAACATGAAGATCAATGTATGAGCAAAACGTATTTAAGCACTCAATGATGGTGGCGCCACGTTTCCGGCTCTCAAGCCAATTCGTCTAAACCTCCCTTTGGTTGTTCACGATGAAGCAGTTTCGTGCGATTAACAATAGCTTTCATGACGCATGCCGGAAATCTCAGCAAGCATTGTGGGTTTATTCATATGTATTTAATTCAATTTACATTTAATTTAAACGTCGCATTTGTTTTCTTTTTTACTTTCTCTATACGCACTATAGTGTATAGAGTAGGTATTGCACTCCACTCAAAAATTCGATACCGAGATTTCACGGGAATATATGTTTTAGAGTTCCCTTTATCTAAAAAAAGCATTTTTGGATAAAGGTCCGTGTGTGTGTGTGTGTGTGTGTGTGTGTGTGGTTCCGTGTGTCCGTGTGTCTGTGAACACGATAACTCAAAAACGAAAAGTCGGTAAAATACCAAACTTGGTATTTAAGTTTGCTATCTTCCAGGGATGCGACACGAAAATTTTGAGAAAAATCCCCCCAACGCAAACTACCCTTTACATGGAACTTTTTTCGAAAATTTTGATTTTCTTAAAAATGGCTCTAACGATTTTGATTAAAATATCATATATTAAAGATATGTACACGACAAATGAAATGCATATCTTGAATTTTCTGGGAATAGCCTCTGAAGACTACTTCATTCTGGATGAATTTTATGGATTTTTGTATAACTGCTAAACCGTAAGAGATGGAGAAAAATTTACAACACAAAAAATGTATAGCACCTTAAAACGCACAATTTATCTTATATACATTTTTTTCGTAGAGTTGATCGTTTTTGAGATACTCTTTGTTCTTTTATTTCAGCTTTAAAAACATATTTTCTCATACAGGAATTTAGCAATTCCAGTCCATACAAACAAACGAAGTTCAGTCACATAGCAACCAACTTTTGACTGTCACTTTAACAATTAATACTCCGTTATTTCGCCTCTACTTACAAGGAAGCAAGTAATAGGACTATTTCTGCTGGTTTTTTCTCGATTAGTATGAAGCAAATAGAATCATAAGCTGCTTAACAATAATTTGTTGCAGAGATATAGAGAAAGTCATGTGAATGGATAACATCAGATTTTCAAATTAACAAGTAATCCCGCTTACTATTAAGCTAATGTTACAGCTTGTGAAATAGAGGCGCCGACTGACTCATACATATAGAAACACAAGTTCTTGTTGGTGGCGCAAAACTGACCACCAACTCAGCTACCGAGCTTATCGGAGTTGTTGATATGATACTTTGCTTACTTAAAGTCACAGCGAGCAAACCTTGAACAGTCTGCATTGAAAGTGTTCTGCATATGCTTGTATTGAAAGTGGGCAGTAAATAGTATTCATTTTATTTATTTTATTTTTTTAACAATGGCTCCTACGTTTTCAAAGGGCTAGGTATTACTTAGAGAAGAGAAATAATTGCAAATGTCCTTGACTGCATGAAACAAGAGACAGAGATGAAGGAAGAAAATGTATGTTCCCCGAGTTCTCCAAAAGTCTGTAGAACGTGAATGAAAGAGTAGTTAAAGAGCTGATATTCACTGAGTTCCGTTACCAGGGTTCTCAAAGATAAGGAAGAAAGAAAAAAAAAACTTAATATAACGCTTTTAAAGTGAAGACGTGGAACAGTTGTGTCGCCAGCGAATTGCAGAAATTGGCAGGCCAGAATGGGAAAATATATGTCGACTTATTGAGAACATTTAAAATCATTAGAAAGAATTGTAGAAAATCAAATAGAATTCTAATCCTGGATAATGGTGCAGAAAGTAGCGACAGCGTTGATGATGACAATGACGTGAGCGAAGACGAAGGACTGACAGATGTGGAAGAATTGGAGGCAGACGATTGACATTGTTTATATAGTAGGCCATTTGTACAGATGTTTTGTAGATATGAATATACATACTAAAACACTCGTTTATCAGTGCAGTGCCGTATAGTGCAGGTGACAAATATTTGACATCGACTGTAATAGGCACTCTTCCAGCATGCATGAATCGACTGGTGAACTGCTTATCTGAAAGTACAACTCGCTTCCTAGCTCTCATTAAGATTTTCACATGATCTGTTGCGCCAGTTATGTACATCAGTGAAGATGGTATTTATGTATATCTTTTAAACAATTGCTAGCTGCAATGTTGGAGTCGAACACACGTACATCCGAATAAACCATTTTCCTTCGTGTATGATCACGAATATAGTGGTCTACAAACTCTTAGATGAATGCTCAGTTAGATATCACCAATAACAATACAGAACACTCCACAATTCCAGTAATTTTTGAAACACTAATGAGTTATCGATTGAAAGCTTCATTAATTCTTAAATTGTACAATGAAGCAAGCTTGTACAAAGAATATAAGTATTTCAATCCTAAGCAAACACATGAAATCCACAAATCTTCATTTTGAACCTCAACGCTTGAACTACGCTCCTGACCTTGAACCGCGCAATAAGTACTATAAACAAACGCATTCGTTCATAAATAAATGCATAACTGTAAATGGTTGCCATTCTTATGGGTGCGGATTTTTCGTTTATGTGTAGAACCGGTGCCCACTTGGATCGTCAAGAAAGAACTACGGAAGGTAGCGATCTGAATACCAATAGTGCCAATAGGTTTTGGGTAGAATGCATACCTTCCCTATACACTATGTACATAGTATATGTAGAGAAAATAAAAATCTGATGTGTTCCATTCACATGACTTTTTCTTCATCTCTGTTACAAAGTATTGTTAGTTACTCTAATTCAAGCTAATCAGATAGAAGAAACGGTCTTATTCCTTGGTTCCTTATAAGTAGTAGTTAAATAAGGGAATGCATTAGGCTAAACCGACAGTCGCATGTTATAAAATGTGGTTGCTATGGGATTGAAATGTGTTTATTTGCGTGAGCAGTTGACAAGTTCCCGAATGAGAAAAGTTTTAAGTATTTTAAAACTGAAACCAACAACAACGAATATCTCGAAAACTTTACGAAGAAATGTATACGACATAAATTGTGTGTTTTTTAACTATCTACAGTTTTGTGAAGTAAGGCTTTTGTCTATCTTTTAAGGTAACTATTATGCAGTATTTAAAATATTCATCCAGAATAAAGGGGTCTTCAGAGGTTATGCTCAGAAAATTCAAGATATACATTTTATTTGTCATGTAAATATCTTAATCATAAGAAATTTTGTTAAAAATATTGGAGCTACTTTTGAGAAAATCAAAATTTTAGAAATGTTTTCCATGTAAAGTGTAGTTGGGGTGGGGGAATTTTGTTGAAAATATTCGTGTAATTCCTTGAAGGATATTGAACTTAAATATCAAGTTTGGTATCTGACGGCCTCTTCGTTTTTACTTTCTCTATATGCACTATGTACATAGTGTATAGAGAAGGTATTGCACTCCACCCAAAAATTCGATACCGAGATTTCACCGGAAATATATGTTTTAGGGTCCCCAATATCCAAAAAAAGCATTTTCACAAAAAGGTCCCGTGTGTGTGTGTGTGTGTCCGTGTTTCAGTGTGGCCGTGTGTCCGCGTGTCTGTGTACACGATAACTCAAAAACGAAAAGTCGGTAAAATACCAAACTTGGTATTTAAGTTTAGTACCTTCCAGATTTTCAGAAAAATCCCCCCACCCCCAACTACCCTTTACATGGAACTTTTTTCGAAAATTTTGATTTTCTCTAAAATGGCTCTAACGATTTTGATTAAAATTTCGTGTATTAAAACTATTTACCTGACAAACAAAATGTATATCTTGAATTCTCTGGAAATAGTCTCTGAAGAGTAGTTTATTCAGGATGAATTTTACTGAATTTTGAATAACTGCTAAACCGTAAGAGATGGACAAAAACTTACTACACAAAAAATGTAGAGCACATTAAAACACACAATTTATGTTATATACATTTTTTTCGTGGAGTTCGTCGTTTTTGAGTCATTCCTTATTTTTGGTTTCTGCTATGAAAAACGTATACATTTCTCAAACAGGAACTGGTCAACTCCTATCCATATTAACAAAGGAACTTCATTGACATAGCAACCAGCTTTTGACTATCACTTTAACCTATGGTAGTCTCTTATTTCGCTTCTACTTACAAGGAAGCAAGCAATAAAACTATTTCTGCTAATTTTTTTCTGATTAGCATGTAGTAAATAGAAGAATAAGTTTTTTAAGAAAATTTGTTGCAGGGATATAGAGAAAGTCTTGTGAATGGTACACATCAGATTTTTTAGTTATGCTACCCACAGGCACACACACACACACACACACACACACACACACACACACGCGCGCGCGGACATTTTTCTAAAAGTGATTTTTTTTTTATTCAAGGAGTCCTGAAGCACGTATTTCCGGTGAAATTTCCGTATGGAATTTTTGGGTACAATATAGTACCTACCTTCTCTATACACTATGCACATAGTTTGTGTAGAGAAAGTAATAAGGTTTTGTAAATAGTTTATAGCAAATATATAAAATCAAAATAAACTCGGAACGGCCAGGAAATTCGAATGGATTACTGTATTTGTAAAACCTCGCTAACAATATATGCATTCAAAAACAATTGATACAGAAAAAATATCCTCACATTTTCTTCTTCTTTTATTTATTCTTCCTGCGGGTGGAAAGGAATTATTATGTATCTGCTATAATGAGTGAATAAGTGTTTTATTGACTTAACAGTATCATATATGAATTTCAACAATCGCACGGGTCCACAGATCGTATGTGCTTTTGTAATACACACTAAAAAACAATATTAAAACAACAACAAAGTATTAAAAGAGTAAACACGAAAATAAAAAACAAAGATATTCAAATATAGCAATTTAAATTTATAGCACTGAGTACACCTTCATAAATGTAGCCTCCTATAATAGATAAATACACTTAAAAGAAATACATAAATGTAGCCTCCTATAATAGATAAATACACTTAAAAGAAATACATAAACAACAAAGTGAGACAGCTCACTTGAGGGACTCTGCCCACGAGAGCATCAGATTGTGACGGCGGGCCAACCTTACGGGTTACGTGTCAAAACACCCCGATCACGGGAGTTAAATGGGTGGGCCATGCCCGGGAAAACGACAAAGCCCCTCAACAGGGATTTATAAATGGCGGAAGAAACAGCTCTGCAACTGGGGATTAATACAGCTGCGAACAGGTCTAGAGGTTCAGGGGAGGCGGCGGCCCCTCCACCAGTCTTCTTAAAGGGCTAGTCCCCCTACTTGAACATGTTTTATTATAAACCATAGCGGAAAGGGCCCAAAGGAAAAATGGAAAAGGCAAAGATACGGGAAAGGATTATTAATATTGAAATGTACGAATTGTTAAACGGTACAGTGAACTCGTGTTTTGATTATAACCGACGTCGATGCTCTAGCATATCCACAGAAACCAAACGGGAAAGGCAACTGAATGGAGAAGGAATATGGATACGTTTGCTCTTATAGCGACGTAGATATAGAAGAGAGAGACGTAGCTACAAGTGACGTAATGATTTCTTAAAAAACAAACAAAGAAAAATTTGTATAAAGGCATAGAAATTTGTTGATGATAGAATATTTCGCACTTTTTTATTCAAAATACAGTTCCAGAGGCTTGTCAGGACTCCGGCGCTGTATTTCTTTTTCCTCTTTTGTTCCAGTTTCCTACAGTTAGTTTTTAACGTTTTCCTTTTACGTACACAAACATATATACATTTACAAACACAGAAACCCCCATGCCCAAGGTGGGACTCGAACCCACGATCCCGTGCGCCGCGAAGCACCAAAGCAAGCGCGGCCACGGGAACCGGGAAATGCTGGGGACCTTAGGGGTGACCAGACGGATTTAATGGTCACAGTGAAAAAGCCAAAGAAAGAAAGAAATATTATTAATACTTGAAAACAAGAAATTGGCAAAAAATATAATGAAGTAATGTAAAATAAATAGCAATAATTGATACTTATGCTCCAAATAACGATACAAAAGTGATAAAAAGATAAAAAGTTTTATAGTAAATTATGATTTTTATTAGATATATGTATAAGATGTTTTGTTTAGAAGATGAATGCAAAAACTGAATATAAGAAGGATTTAATTGTAGTTCCATAGGATTAATTAGAATGAAGTGAAAATTAATATTGGTTTAGTACAAACAATGTACACTCAGAGAAGTAGCTTAAATCAAAAGTCATTACGTGATTATCTGATGGTCAGACATAATAAAAGATTGGTACAGCTGTGAAAATTAGAAGAGCTTTAGAAAGAGGTGCAAATTGGACATCAAAAATGCAGTGTTTTTAGAATGATTTAAAAATAAACAAAAAAACTTAGTTTTCTTGAAGAGTTTCTCCATCATCTGCATGTGAAACTCATCCGGGGAGTTTCCTACACATCACTTGCTCCAGCCGCTGTATTACCGTGCTGCTGAAAAGGTTAACATGGGCTCTATCTTTGTTGATACAAAGATAAACGCACTGATTATTGTGGGAAGTCGCCGACGTTTTGCAGTGCACCAATAAGCGTGTCACAGAAATCACAAATGACCGAAAGAACGAAAGTACGCGTAAAGTAAAACACAATGTCTTATCGCAGCCTTTGATGCCGACATGTTAACCTTTTCAGTAGCACGGTAATACTTACGACAATCTTGAACAGTTAGTAATGGCACTTGAGCGCCAATCGGAGTGCTGCTGTGTTGACATATTACATATTACATTCCCGCTCAACCGGGGAGTAACGCGCTAAGTGCATAAATTCTACCTGCGCAAAGACAAAATATTCAAATGTTGCAAGAAGCAATTCACGAGGAAGATAGAGAGTAATGTTTGTAGCAGAACCGTCAAAACCACAGATGTTATACCTCAAATAGTTTTCATAATACACATGAATCATGCCCATGTATTATGTCATAACTTAAGGGCACAAGCACTATAATGACCATCTTTATTTGTATGTATATATAATGTAAGTTCTACTATAAAAATATGTACTTACATATATGTGTAATTACACAGAAATGGAATGTAAACTATTGACAGGACGGCACTAAAAGAATTTTTACTTTCTCAACACGTACTATGTACATAGTGTATAGAGAAGGTATTGCACTCCACCAAAAAATTCGATACCGAGATTTCAACGGAAATATATGTTTTAGGGTCCCCTGTATCCAAAAAAAAAAAAAAAAAAAAAAAAAAAAAGTATTTTCAGAAAAGGGTCCGTGTGTGTGTCCGTGTGTCTGTGAACACAATAACTCAAAAACGAAAAGTCGGTAAAATACCAAACTAGGTATTTAAGTTTAGTATCTTCCAGGGATGCGACACGAATATTTTAAAAGATTCTCTCCTCCCGCTACCATTTACATAGAACTTTTTTCGAAATGTTTGACTTTCTTAAAAATGGCTGTAACGATTTTGATTAAAGTAATGTATATTCAAGATATTTACCTGACAAATAAAATGTATATCTTGAATTTTCTGAGAATTGCCTCTGAAGACTAGTTTATTCTGGATGAACTTTACGAAATTTTGTATAACTGCTAAACCATAAGATATAGACAAAAACTTACCACACAAAAAATGTAGACCACATAGAAACACACAGTTTATGTTATATGCATTTTTTCATGGAGTTGATCGTTTTTAGGATATTTCTTGTTTTTGGTTTCAGCTTTAAAAAACATAATTTTCTCATACAGGAATTTGTCAACTCCTATCCTTACAAACAAAGGAACTTCAGTCACACAGCAACCAGTTTTTGACTATCACTTTAACCTATGGTACTTATTTCTCTTCTACTTACATGGAAGCAAGTAGTAAGACTATTTCTGTTAATTTTTTGTCGATTAGCATGAAGTAAATAGAAGCATAAGTTTTTTAACAATAATTTGTTGCAGAGATGTAGAGAAAGTCATGTGAATGGAACACATCAGATTTTTAAATTTATTACGCTTAGCAAGCTGTTAAAGTCAAGAGAAAGAGAGCGAACACACTCTTGTTAGCTGTAGAATGCTGCGTCAGCTATCGCATGTTTATGTTTAGGTCTTGAAATCAGGACTGGTGTTTATTTAACCCTAGACCCTACAGAGTTCAAGTCAGTTTTCAATTTCTGGTTAGTTAGGAATAGAGCAAGTGCAATGACTTTTTGTGGTGAATTTAATGGCGAATCTAAGAACCAGGTGTTGCGTAGGCAGGCTCAAAATATTATTTTTAGAGTCTATATGTTTTTTTGTTTTTTTTTTAATGCAGCAATGACGAATTATTGTCTCTTGACGTAACTGATGACAGTGATACGGAGTAGCCACTGGCAGTTATATTGGATTAAAACAGTAGATAACTCATAAACTATAATAATATTGATTTAAGAAAACGTGTACGTAATATGCAGATATACATGTTCAAGTTTTAAATTTAAAAACAGCAAAATTGAAGTTTATAAAAGTCAGGGTTTCCTTACGTCGAGCATTTGTGTCGCTAGGCAGATTTGCAAGTTCATTGTGCGAGTGAGAGGGAAATACGAAAAGAGTGGGGGTAGCGACCAGGCAGCGCAGAGCACGATAACTCATGTCATTCGTTGCAGAGTAGAACTCTTCCCATTTGAAAAACATTATAGATGGAATTTCCCTCCTAGCGGATAGGATCTACGAAGTGGCATGATATGTATGGCTGGTAGATGGTTCAGTAACATATACGTACTTACCGATTAAGAGAGAGAGAGTGAGTGTGTGTGTGTGTGTGTGTGTGCATGTAATACGCGTGAGTTTGTACGAGTGCGTGTATCTAACGTATACCCATTCGCACACGTATACATTATACTTACCACGATCTTAACCAGTTAGTAATAGCAACTTATAGTGACTTTCAAATGGGATAAGGTTTTTTCTCGAGCACCACCAACCGGAGTGCTGCTGTGTTGACTAATTGCATTCCGACTTAACTGGGGAGTAACGCGCTAAGTGATATACAGAGTGAACCGGAGCCTCACCGACAAACTTTCAGTTATACCTTCTGAGTATTTTGATTTAACCAACCACGGTCCCCGATGGTTCGTCACACTTTGTTTGGTTGCTTGCCTCAATAGCTTTGTATCTCTATTTCATTGAAAATGCTGCACAACATATGTGGACGGTTGTTTGTATACAAATTGCTTCCATTCACTCACGATATCTGCTGTTGACAGCAGTAATGCCCCTTTTTAACTCGTTGCCCTCAAGTTTGCATTAGTCACCCTCCGTGGTGTAATGTTTACCAAGCTAACTTCATATACCCAAGGTCGCACGTTCAAACCCGGCAGAGGACGATGGATTCGGGTGTAAAAATCCTTAGCAGGGCTTCCTTCGGATGGGAAGTAAAGCGTATCGTAGATTTACGGCACGTAAAACAACCTCAAGCCTGATAGAGAAGCCTCTGAGCAAAATTAAGCGGTCTTTCACTCCCAGTATAAAATGGGACGCTGAGGACCACAGCAGTTAAAGAGCGTCCATAAATAAAACGCCATTTCATTTCTCAAGCTTGCATTCAGCACTATTAGGCTCTGTTTAGAGTTTTGTTTTTCCGGCAGTGTTAGTTGTGCGTTAAATAATACACAGACGCTTTGTTGATTTGTTCCCGCACCGACAACGGCAACCAAATTACAATACTTTTGCATCCGTACTATCTTTCAAGAAAGTAAATGTACATACATGTATTAGGGATTCAATTCACAGAGGACATGAAAACTAAATCGACCATAGTCTAGATGTATACTGCCGTGGTCGTCATTCGCTTTGAAGAATTCTATACTATATTAACCCATACAACGAAATATGTGCTAAATGTCATAAAACAAATTGGAATTCTCTTGTAGCTGAGCTACTAACTTATAGTTTTAGAGAATATGCAAGAAAACTAAAAAAACATGGTATGATGATTTTAATAGATCAACATCAATTACATATTTCGTAATCTACGAATAAACATCTGCTGTCGTAGCTCAGTGGTAAAGCACTGGGTATTTGAGGGTTTCCGGTTCGAAACTCAACAAATGGTTTTTTATTAAAACTCTTTTACTTTATAAGACGAGCTTGGCTGCTCTCTTGCAGCTAAGCTATTACTACATTATTTCAAAGAGAATTCCAGGAGGTTGAATGACAATTTTGGTGGAACCAGCCTCTAAATGTTGTGCAAAATCCATCTGATTATAAGAAACTGATAAACTCTCATATTGAGAAAAGCAAATAGCTGAAAATATAATTGTCTATAATCCAATGTAGCATAATGTATAAAACTGAAATATTTCAGAAATTAGTTTATTTCTTAAAGTATGACAAGGCTTTAGCTATAACGCAACAGTGTTTAGTTTGGTTTTTAAGCACCTGCCCCCTTGGCTATAGTCTTCTGTTTGTTATCTCTAATAAACGCAGCAACTGTATCTATTGTAATCATGAGTTATATTTAATAGAACATCTCAAGGGGCCTAGGGACTAATAGTTATTGGCAAAAATAACTGCAATTTCGACATCAAAGATTTAAAAAATTATCATTCCGTATTAGAACGGAAGATACTGGCCGTGCCGGGTATGCCAAACACCCGATCTGGAAGAGAATGGTGGCGCATGATTGGTGACAATTCTGCCGCTACTAGTCGGCGCGTTGCACGAGCTCTGAGAACAGGCCAATCAACTATTTTCAGAGTCATACATGAGCAACAATTTCACCCGCATCATTCACAGAAAAAGCGCAGTCATTGCAACCAACGGACTTCCCATTTTGAATAGAGTTTATAAATTGGTGCCTACAACAATGGAAGAAAACCACAATTCCTGCTTTGGGATTGTTTACAGACCAGGTCAAGTTTGCAAGAGAGAGCAAATAGTTAAAAATAGTCATGTGCGGGATTAAGAAAATCTGCTCGCGCGGATGTGTCGATCCTATTATCAGCAGTTTGCTATGAATGTATCGGATAGTGTTGTCAACGATTTTGTGATTGATGATAATGATAATTTATTTCACCATTTGTTATACATACATACAATGCAATAGGTTTCGTCAGCAAGTCATTAAAATGCATCTATATTTAAATATTCTTGTATGTTGTAAAAATTAAGTTCGTTAATTCTGTTTTTACACTAATTTTAAAAGAATTTGCATTTACAATTCGTCTTATATTTAAAGGTAGTTTATTATACAATTTCACTCCAAGATAGAGATGAGAGTTAACAGATTTCTGTAACAGAAATTTAGGAGGCACCATGTTATTTCTACACCTTGTATAATGGTTATGTATATCAGAAAAAAGTAAATCATCTGTCTTTTGGAGATGAATAAAATTCAAGCATGCAAATACATACAAAGATGCCACAGTTAAAATTCCAAATTATTTAAAAATAGGTGCACAATGTTGGCGAGAATTACAATTTTATATTATTCTGAGAGCCTTCTTCTGGAGCAAAAATACTTGATTGGCTTCCCAACTGCAACCCCAGAGCAAAATAGCATAGTTTAAATAGCAATGAAATAAACTATAATAAACAGTCAATAAAGTGAACCTATGTGCTTCCTATGTGAACGGAATCGTATATAAAAGTCCCTTCAACATGTCCTCCTACAGTTCTTAGAAGATTTGCCACGGATAAGTCGTCGGCTGATATAGTTTCAGCATGATGGGGCGCGGGCTCACTTTGCACTCGATGTTAGATCCACATTGATGTATAGTTTGGATTGGTCGCGGTAGTCCTATTCCTATTTCCATGACCAGATATGATGCCAATGGACTTCTCATAGTTTACGAGACTCTACTTGATACTTGCTTGGACGTAGTTGCCACGATCTTCACAGCTGCCAAACTGCTGGACTACTTGAGCGTCTAAGATAGTCAATAATGCGTCACTGCACTCTGTTGAGATCAGAGTGGGCAACATTTTGAACAATGCCTTCTGTAATTGTTACGTACTGTATTGTAGACTGATAGATCAATTTGAACGTTTTAAGACAGAAGTGTAGGCACGTGTTTCGTCTCGGGATATTGCATTACTCTGTGTTGATGTTTTGGTTATTGCATATTACAGGCTTCTTAACTTTTATGAAAGCATCGTTACAGAAACAAGGGTGATTGGCGTAACAAACCGAATAAATTTCATTGTTGCTCTGTAACGAGCTGCCGGAAGCTATGGGTCCCGAATACCAAAATACCCAGAAGGTATCCCTAAACAACTTCTAAAAGCTTGTCGGTGGAGTTATGATTAGTCAAACCTGAGGCTTGAACTGATTAAATGTTCCTACTGTTCAGTGGAACTATTTTCAATTCTGTGTCATTTTTATTATTTAAATATTATTTAATAAATAGCAGGTTCAAATCTAACTCAAAGCTAAAACAGTTATGTGTTTCATTCACGTGACTTTCTCTACCGATTCAGCAAGAAACTATTTTTACAAAAGCTTATTTTTATGTCTACTTCACATATATCAATATAAACATTTGCAGAAATACTTTTATTACATACTTCCTTGTAGATGCACGGAAACAAGGGAATAACTAGGCTAAGGCGATAGTCAAATATTTCAAGAGCTGGTCGCTAGTAATGCACTACATTCCGTTCTCTTTGCTTGACTACGAGAAAGTAAAATAAATAAAGATGTTCTATGTGAGAAAAGACTGGATGTTTATTAAACCTAAACAGTTGTGCTACGTCAGCCATTATAACATCAGACAATATTTTATTTCTGCACACGCTAATCAGTATGTAAAAGCTAAACTTTCAGGTGTGATTATAACAAGTCGAACTACAGAGTGCTCCAGTTTAAATGATGATACCCTTCTATCTCTCTGTGTCTACAATTAAGTCTGACATTGATAAATTAATGTCTATTATACGCCCAAGAAAGGGTTTAAAAATCCACATTTGAGGAAATGTGACTGCAAGACATTTTTGGGTACTCGGCCATTCGCCCTACCAATTGAACAGTTCTGCCACTGATACATTTTACATGCCGAGCAACTGTCTTAATAGCTGCTCCAGCTGGAATGGGGAGACACCCCATTGTTACCAGCTCCCCGGGGCTGCCTGTCGCTCTTAGATAAGACCAACAATGCCAATTTAGCTGGTAGAGGAGCTGGCTGTTGAGTAAGTGGTCTTGGGATCGACCCTCCTTTGGTGGTAGCAATTTTTATTTTATTCCCTATCCTCTCCAAAGTCTGGAAGTACTTTTTAAACAATATTTTTATTGCTACAAGCGACATTACATGAATTAATATATGAGTTATACTTAAATGTTTTGTTTTCTCGTACTTGTTCAGTCATGTGTTATTAGATTGCAGTTCAATCAAATTTCAGAAACTGAATTTTGAAAGTTTTCCTAAGCTCGGTGTTTTATATCGACCATTGCCTTCTAAGACCATCTCTTTTACTTTTTAAACGTCCACATTCCCTCAGGATATGCTGTATTGCTTGTTCACTTTCCTTGCATGCTCGATCTTCCACAATCTTAAATCAGTGGAAATAGTATCCAAGTTTACCATGTCCTATGTGTATTAGTGTTATATTGTGGGTCCTGAAATATGGTTTTAATGATGTTTGTGCATATTAAGACGTGAATAAGAGGCTATACATGGCAGCTATGGTGTAAGGAGCAAACTTAAGCTAAGAACATACATGTAACATTCAAACTGCAGTCGGACAATGTCTGTCGGAATGACTACAAGATGGTGAGGAATGCATTTGGAAATAATATCATGGCATGCCAGGAGATGACGCAGAAGATCATGTACAGGCTCGCTGCCTTTATTGCATCGCCTTATTATATTACATACATCGGTTTGTGAGGGGTGTATTAAGAAACAAAAAATCTGATGTGTTCCATTCACATGCCTTTCTCTACATCTCTGCAACAAATTATTGTTAAAAAGCTTATGCTTCTATTTACTTCATGCTAATTGAGAAAAATTTAGCAGAAATAGTCTTATTACTTGCTTCCTTGTAAATATAGCGAAATAAGCGAATACCATAGGTTAAAGTGATAACAAAAGCTGGTTACTATGTGACTGATGTTACTATGTTTGTATGGTCAGAAGTTGACAAATTCCTGTATGAGAAAAATATGTTTTTCAAAGCTGAAACCAAAAACAAGGTATATCTCAAAAACGATGAACTCCATAAAAAAATGCATATAATATAAATTATGTGTTTTAAAGTGTTCTACATTTTTTGTGTGGTAAGTTTTTGTCCATCTCATACGATTTAGCAGTTATGCAAAATTCCGTAAAATTCATCCAGAATAAAGTAGTCTTCAGAGCCTATTCCTGGAAAATTCAAGATATATATTTTATTTGTCAGGTAAATATTTTTAATATACGATATTTTAATCAAAATCGTTAGAGCCATTTTTAAGAAAATCAAAAATTTCGAAAAAAAGTTCCATGTAAAGGGTAGTTTGGGGTGGGGGGATTATTCTCAAAATCTTCGTGTCGCAAGTTTGGTATTTTATCGAGTTTTCGTTTTTGAGTTATCGTGTTCACAGACACACGGACCTTTTTCTCAAAATACATTTTTTGGGTAAAGGGGACCCTAAAACATATATTTCCTGTGAAAACTCGGTATCAAATTTTTGGTGGAGTGCAATACCTTCTCTATACACTATGTACATAGTATGTGTAGAGAAAATAAAAAACAAAAACAAAGGCCTTACCTTCATTATCTTATATTCCACGCCCTAACAGCAAGTTCCAAACATTTGCATCGCAGCCTATGGTCGAATACTATACGAAAAGGTCCTTGCCATAAAGCAAAAATATTGTTTTTATTTACCGACTGTCGGTCAAACGTTAAAGTGAAGAACCTTAAGCTTTATCTTTCAAATATGTACTTAAATAATGAGAAGATTACCTAGCTACTCTCAAGGGTCTATTGGAATCCTACTAAATGTATATTTAAGTTTTTCACATATACTAGGTATGAAAACGACTACTATATATTATTTATTATTCAATATGTGATATTTCTTTATGAATTTAGATGTATACTTTTAGATTCAATTTAATAAGTTTGCTTAACATATTTATCTTTATATTGCTTATTATATCATCAGGTATACTGTAACATGGTTGGCAATCCTTTATGATAGACTGAACTCAGAAATAAATAGGCAAAACTAACTTTTCTAATGTTTAGGAAAATTCATAACTTTAGAGGAATGCTTATGTTCCGTTAACAACCCTCCTCCTCCTTTTTTTCTTCTTCTTCAACGGAGATTACATTCTTCTTCCTTCGCCTTGAGTCAGAAGCCTATCAAATGCAAAGCAAACTGTGTCATAACATTTCCAGGTTCCCAAAACCTGGTGCGGAGTTAAAGAAGAAGGGAATGAAATTTAGTAATAAAAGGGATGATGGGAAATTACGCTGATCAAAATATCCAACTCAGCACTTGCCTACTAACTGAGGAAAAAGAAACTTTGGTCAGATTATTTGGTCCTAGGGTAGAACCCAACACGTTTCCGCGGAGCCACCTCGATCAATTCAGAAACCTCAACCTTGCGAAATAGTTCTCATTCATGTAATCAATTAATCTCACCCTCAAAATCTATTAGATGTGGTTCATATGATTGCTGTATTATTTGCATTGAAGGACTTTCTTCCTCAACAAACTGGAAAAAAGAGCAATTACTAAACAAGGCTAAAAACTTGCTGTATATAATGTCACACACAGAATGATGCTATCTAGCCATTCACACACGTGTCGCTCAGACATATTCCTCAAGCTTTTCATACAATTAAATCCCTTTCATTTAACAAATCTTACTTAATAACGCAACTTTCCACAGCCATCATCCACATTTCGGTCATTATGCAAAACTTGGACCGCCCGAAAAATCGAATGAAACTAAGTGCGATTGATTCACTTTGTATTTCTGATAACCATTTCAAAGGTTTTATTTGTCGGTCAATCTTGTTTTTCTTTAAATTATAGACGAATTCGGGTGCATTCTGGAATGGTTGGTATTTTTAGTATATAACGCATATTTACCAAATAATTACGAGTATTATATGAATAATAAATGGTTTTATAATGTGCATATGCTCAAATTCTTGCATAAAAACTGAATTTACAGTGGTTTCGTTGCTAGCGGAAGACTCTGTAACTATTGGTATGCAGGAACGTCATATGTCGCTCTTGGTAGGATTACCACGTCGTGAGAACCCGTAGCAATAATTCACCGTTTAGTGTGACTATAGTAGTTGGTGAAGGAGTACGTTTCTGTGAGTTTTTTACTTTCTCTATACTCACTATGTACATAGTGAATAGAGATTTTATTGCACTCCACCAAATTTCGATACCGAGATTTCACCGGAAATATATGTTTTAGGGCCCCCTGTATCCAAAAAAAGTATTTTCAGAAAAAGGTCCGTGTGTCTGTGAACACGATAACTCAAAAACGAAAAGTCGGTAAAATACCAAACTTGGTATTTAAGTTTAGTATCTTCCAGGGATGCGACACGAAGATTTTGAGAAAAATCCCCCCACTCCAAACTACCCTTTATATGGAAATTTTTTCGAAAATTTTGATTAAAATGTCGTATAATAAAGTTATTTACCTGACAAATAAAATGTATATTTTGAATTTTCTGGGAATAGCCTATGAAGACTGCTTTATTCTGGATGAATTTTTCATAACTATTAAACCGTAAGAGATGGACAAAAACTTAACCCACAAAAAATGTAGAGCACGTTAAAACACACAATTATGTTATATAAATTTTTTTCGTGGAGTTGATCTTTTTTGAGATATTCCTTTTTCTTGGTTTCAGCTTTGAAAAACTTATACTTTTCTCATACAGGAATTTGTCAACTCCTGTCCTTACAAACAAAGGAACATCAGTCACATAGTAACCAGCTTTTGGCTTTCACTTTAACCTATGGTACTCCCTTATTTCGCTTCTACTTACAATAAAGAAGAAATAAGACTATTTCTGCTAATTTTTCTCGATTAGCATGAAATAAATAAAAGATAAGCTTATTAACAATAATAATTTACAGAGATATAGAGAAAGCCATGTGAATGGAACACATCAGATTTTTCTATTTTAATATCTGTTTCGGTAGGCGAAACCACTGGGTCCTGTTGTTTTCAAATTTAGTGTGAGGTTAGGATCGAATTCGTTATGGTTAGTATGTGTATATAAATTTAGGTTTCTAATTTGCTATTGTGGTACTAGTTGTGGGTGAAATATATTTATGAACATTATAAAGCCATTTATTATAAATATAATACTCGTTTATATGTATAATTATTAGATAAATATCGGTCATATATCTACGCAAAATACCAGCCGTTCCAGCATGCGCACGAATTTGTCTATAATAAAAATCTGATGTGTTACACTCACATAACTTTCTTTACCTGCTCTACAAACTTCTTACAAAAGATTATTCTTCTTTCTGTACAATGCTAATCGAGATACACATTAGCAGAATGTTCTTATTACTTATAAGTAGAAGGGAGCTAAGGGAATGCACTAGGCTAAGGTGATAGTCACATGTTTTAAAAGCTATCGTTAAGCGATTGTCATTGCCAATCGCTTCTTTGCTTGGCCAGGAGTAGAACAAAAGAAGCCATAACGAGGAATATCTCGGAAACGGTTACCTCCACAGCAAAAACGTAAAGGACATAAATTGTGTGTTTTGACGAGATCTACATTTTTTGTAAAGTAAGTATTTTATCTGTCTCATATGGTTTAGTAGTTAAGCAAGATTCGGTAAAATTCATCCAGAATAAAGGTCTTCAGAAGCTATTCTCAGGTAATTCAAGGTACCTATACATTTTATTTAGGATGAAAATAGCTTTAATATGCCGGATTTTAATCAAATCGTTAGAGCCATTTTAAGAAAATCAAAATTTTCAAAATTTTTTCCATGTAAAGGGTAGCTGGAGTGTGGGACTTTCTTCAAAATATTCGTGTCGCATCCCTGGAAGATACTGAGCTTAAATACCAAATTCGGTATTTAACGGTATTTTCGTTTTTGAGCTATGCAGTCCACACGCACACGGACCTTTTTCTAAAAATTCTTTTTTGGATTAAGGGAATCCTAAAACTGTATATCCGGTGAAAGCTCGGTATCTAATTTATGGGTGCATTACAGTAACTTCTCTATAGAGGTGTAGAGAAAGAAAAATAAAAAAACAAAAAAACAAGCCACCACAAATACAAGATCATCGATCGTTTCTGCATAGTTACCCACACTCTTTCATTATTTTCCTCCCAGCTTTGATGCCATGGTGCACTGCTTTTTTAACACCTAATGTTTCGGCCCCAATTGTGGGCGACCTGATCAGAGAGTGATTCGGAAGCAGGCTCAATTTAATTATCTCTATGGGTGCTTATGGAAGCTGCTAATTTATTGATCTGCTGTAAACACCGCAACTCGGGGAATGTGCGGGAGGGGGAGAATAGAATAGAATCTGTTTGCTAATTACGGGAATCCACAATCGGCCTATTTCAGTACTTCCTCTTGCTCATTAGCAATAATTTATCAACTTCTGAACATCTACATACATATTGAATTAATTGTTTTTTTTTCACACAAGCCGTGTGTGGTACAAGAGTCAGGTAGAAAAATTCAATGCTCTGCTGGCATGTTGCCATGCCAATCTATATACATATATAAAGATAGGTAATAGTCATCCGCCATAGTTAAATACAAAACTTTAACATCCATAAAAACTTACAGAGCGCGCCACCAAAGCTTGGAAAAAAAAATCTGATGTGTTCCATTCACATGAACTTCCTCTACATCTCTATAACAAATTATTGTTAGTAAAGTTATGCTTCTGTTCATGCTAGAACATTAGCAGAAACGGTCTTATTTCTTAGTTCCTTATAAGAAGGAGGGAAATAAGGGAATACACTATGCTAAACCGACAGTCAAATGTTTTGTGGTTGCTATGGAATTCAAATCCGTTTCTTTGCGTGACTAGGAGCTAAGAAGTTCCTGTATGAGAAAAGTTTAAGTGTTTTAAAACTGAAGCCAATAAAAAGGAATTTTCTCGAAAACGGCCAACTCCACGAAAAAAATGTATATGACATAAATTGTGTATCTTATCGAGCTCTATACTTTCTGTTAAGTAAGAAGAGGTCTTCAGAGGCTATTCCCAGAAAATACAAGATATATCTACATTCATTTGTCATGTAAATATTTTAAATATAAGAGATTTTAATAAAAAGCGTTAGAACCATTTTTGAGAAAAGAAAAATTTTCGAAATACCAAGTTTGGTATTTACCGGACTTTTCGTTTTTTGAGCTATGCTATCCGTGGATACGGACATTTTTAAAACGTTTTTTTTTTTTGTATTGAGGGGGTCTCAAAACATGAATTTTCCGGTAAAATCTCGGTATAGAATTTTTGGGTGCATTGTACTCGTACCTTCTCTATGTACATAGTACGTGTAGAGAAAGTAAAAACACTTTGCAAAAATCTAATATGTTACATTCACATAACCTTTTCCTCTACTATTCTGCAACAAACTTGTTCTTTCGCCTACTTCATGCAAATCGAGATAAAATTTAGCAGAAATGGGTTTGTTACATAATACCATATACATTTAATGTGAATAAGAGAGTACACTTAGCTCAAGAGAGAGTCAAATATTATAAGAGCGGGTTGCTTTGCGAAGGTATTGAAGTGGCGATTTTGTTTGCAAGACCACGATGGGAAAAGAAAAGGAAAAATAAGGAAAGAAAGAAAAATGAACAACAATTTCTCTTTTGAGAATACTAAGTGGTTAGACCGCTGGCTAGACCGTTCGCCTCCCGTCTAGGTGGCCCGGGTTCGATCCCAAGCGCCTCATGTGAGATTCATGGTGGACGAAGCGGCGTCTGGGCGTGCTTTTTCCGAGTCCTTTGGTTTCCCCCACCACTCATCCCACCAATTGCTCCATTATCACCTTTCCGATCTACAATTTCGCTTATATTTCATAGTGTCCACTTCCTCATGTTTATGCCTACCCTACAAGTACGGGGAGAGTAAGCCGATTACACGAAACGAAAATAAGTATTCCAAAAACAGGAGAACATTCAAGACAGTTTTATTTGTCTTGAATATATGGTATTTTAATTAAAATCGTTAGAGCTTTTTTTTTTTTTTTGGTGAAAATGAAGGTTTATAAAACTATTTCAATGTTTGGGGGATTTTCTTGAAAATCTTTGTTTCGTATCCTTGGAAGGTAGGGAGTTAAATGCCAAATGTGGTAATTAGCCGACTTTTAGTTTTTGAGTTATCCTGTTCACACACACACACACATACACACATACACACAAACATAGAGTTGTTTTTTTTTTTTGTTTTTTTTTAAATATAGTTCCGAAGTCTGGTTCGGGGTTTCGGTACTGTAACCCCTTTATCCTCTTTTTTGTATTTTCCTAGCATTTAATTTTTTTTTTTTTCTGTTTGATCACAGTTTTTGCTGTTCCAATACAGACACATAAACACCCATGCCCTAGGCGGGATTCCAATCCACGATCCCCTGCGCCACGAAGCACCAAAGTGAGACACTAGCGAGCGTATCCAAGGGGACCGGCGTCTTTTAATATGCTTTTTAGGATTTGGGGTACCTCAAAACATATATTTCCGATGAAATCTCGGTATCGAATTTTGGATGGAATAACATATCCTCCTTCTCTACTTTCTATATCAGTACATTTGTACGATAGAGAAAGTTAACAAGTTCCTTTAGATTTTGTTTCGTTCCTACGCCAAGGAACACTTTAAACTACAAACTTTCCGAAGATTGTATCCCTTTCAATGCCGGTGTCTATTGGAATGGACATGACTTTCTACAGATTATGTAATAAATTAAAAATATGTAATTACTATTTAGATCACTTAGGGGTATGAACAGTTATGTTTTTCAAGTTTTCCAGTTTTGTGCTGCTATCTGTGGCCAAGCTTGGAGCTCTTGTTACAAGATGGACAAGGAGGTTCACAGATAATTTTTTCAATGAAGCATAAAAAGTCAGGTCTGTAAGGGATAACTGGGTTACAAATGCGGAGTTTTTCTAACGCCCATATTAATAGCGCAGTAAACAAGCATTATTTCCTTGTAGCAGCCGCTAGGAGCAAGAACGCAGGTTGTCAGTCATCACAGCTACATGTTAAGGATGCTGTGAAACCGCGACGGGCATCTGCAACAAGATGCAGAGCAGCGGTTAGGGCTATTAATAATCTGTGAGCGATGGTATCGTAAGTGTTCCGCTGGGAAAAGGAAACTCAATTTCCTGCACAATATTGAAGTGTGAGAACTAGAACCGAAATGCAAATAACTTACGTTCTTTATAGAATGCAATTATAAATTTAATTTTAAATAGAATAGCTAATCAGCATTGTTTCGTAAAAGGGTTTGTCAAAAGAAACATTCTGAATAACATTGAGTACCTCCCCATTTTGTTATAGGTATACAAAAGCACAAACATTTAAAAATTCAAAGCATTTTTGGTACTTACTCTAATGCTAGCCCCCCCCTTGTTAGCTCACGCGTGGACTAAACAGTGAATGAAGTGAAAAGTCAAGAAACAAAACACGAAACGACTGCCTCCGTAGTCGAGTGGTCAGCGAGCTGGCTTCTCATCCGGAGGTCCCGGGTTTGATTCCTTGCTGGGGTGGGGAATTTTTATTTAAATTTTAAATTTTTAATGCGCGAAGGTGTAAGAAATATCAAATTCGAGTAAAAGGCATTGGAAGTAAATAAGGCCCTGTGCTCTTGGACATTATATCGTCACTAGTGACGCTTTAAAGAGATCTGAGAGCAGAAAGCAACAGTATATAATTGAAGTCAAAGGTTCAATTGAACACTGCCTGTTTTTGTTTTTTAATGTTTTGACCACATTTCAATCACCAGGCACTTTAAATGATCTAATTAACCTATCTATGATCTATCACTAGGCAGTTATTTGAATGCAGAGTTCGTGTGCATTCTACGTGGTATGGCATATCATAGGGGCATAAATGTGTGTTGTGTGGGGCGTTCAGTGAGTCTTTAGAAAATCCAAGAAATTACTCACGTTGCATCGAAAAAAGTTTGTATTTAGTAACCTTTGCCTTTTACTAGATTGCATTAAAGTTTCAGTTATATCTATCACGTGGTTTCGCTGCCATAGGCGATTGAATCAACAATTTTGTGTTTATTTAGAAAATGGAAAAAAAAAATTAGCTTCATGTGGTGATAAAACAGTTGTATTTAAAAGTCTTAACACCGAAGGAGATAAACTCCGAGTTGAAGTTCATGGCACATCTTCTCCTGCGCTTGCGACAATGTACATTTGGATAAATGATGAACTTCTAGTAGAAGTGACTTTCTCCGAAATGATTGACATGGTTTTGAGTGTTCAACGAATCAAAGCTCATGAAACAGTAGAAGCCACAAGCATATCACAAGGTGATCTCAATTTTGCACCAAAAATTAGGTCCGACAAAGGTCTCGGCAAGATGGGTGCCGCGTTTGCTCTCGTTGGAGAATAAACACAATCGTGTGATCGATTCGGAGGCTGGTTTGGCACTTTTCCAGGGCAATACTGACGATTTTCTACGTCGATGCATAACTAGGAAAGAAACACGAATACACTACTACATTCTAGACACAAAAGTGATGAAAGCTGCAGACTAGGTGATGGCGTCGCTTTTTTGGGATGCACGCAGAAATGTTACATTGATTGCTTGCAGAAAGGACGAAAGGTAAATGGAGAGTATATACATCGTTATTGCACCGGTTGAACGAAGAAATAAAGAAAAAACGCCCTCATCTAGCAAAGAAAAAAATCTGATGTGTTCCATTCACATGATTTTCTCTACAACTCCGCAACAAATTATTGTTAAAAAACTTATGCTTCTATTTCCCGCTAATCGAGAAAAAAAAAAAAGCAGAAATATTCTTATTACTTGCTTCCCTGTAAGTAAAAGAGAAATAAGGGAGTACAATAGATTAAAGTGATAGTCAAAATCTGGTTGCTATGCGACTGAAGTTCCTTTGTGTGGACAGGAGTTGACAAATTCCTGTATGAGAAAAGTATGTTTCTCAAAGCTGAAACGAAAAGCCAGAAATATCTTAAAAACGATCAACTCCTCGAAAAAAAATGTATATGACATAAATTGTGTTTTAATGTCCTCTACATTTTCTGTGAAGTAAGCTTTTGTCCAACTCTTACGGTTTAGCAGTTATGCACAATTCCGTAAAATTCGTCCAGAATAAAGTAGTCTTCAGAGGCTATTCCGAGAAAATTCAAAATATACATTTTATTTTTGAGGTAAATGTATTTAATATACGATATTTTAATCAAAAACGTTAGAGCCGTTTTTAAGAAAATCAAAATGTTCGCAATTTTTTCCATGTAAAGGGTAGTTTGCGTGGGGGGATTTTCTTGAAAATCTTTGTGTGGCATCCTTGGAAGATACCAAACTAAAATTCCAAGTTTGGGCTTTAACGGTCTTTACATGTTTGAGCTATGCTGCACACACACACGGACATTTTTCTAAATTTTTTTTTTTGATTCAGGGAGTCTCAAAACATGTATTTCAGGTGAAATCTCAGTATCGAATTTTTGGGTGCAATACAATACCTTCTCTATACACTATGTACATAGTCGTATTGAGAAAGTAAATAGTTTCTTCCACCAAGGCAATGCACACCTGCGCAGTTTCTATGGTTTCGATGAATTGTAGAATTATGGTTCGAATTACAACATCCACCATATTCACCAGATTTGGTCCCCGGTGACTTTTTTTATTTCCGAACTTGAAAAAATGGCGCAGCGGAAAACAATTTACGTCTTAACGAAGAGGTCATCTCCCAAACAGAAGCCTATTTTGAGGACCTTCCGAAATCCTACTTTTTGAAAGGTTTAAAACGGAGAAACGCTTGGAGAAAGGTATCGAGCTAAAAAGAGAGGGTCCCTTAAAACATATATTTCCGGTAAAATCTCGGTATCGAGTTTTTGGGTGGAATAGAATACCTTCTCTATGTACTGTGTAATAGTACTGTAGAGAAAGTAAAAAGAAGAACAGGAGCTGCTACAAATAGCGAAGTGTTGCACTTCAAGAGTAATTGGACATTCCTGGTTTTCCTGGTATTAAACTGAGTATATCCCCAAAGGTGTTTGAAGTTAATTAACAAACACAGTTTTCTCTGCTACAGAAAATTTACTGATCTTTTGAGGGGTTTCATGACACGAGATATCAGAGGCCACCACAAATTCATCATTTCCGTCGCGTTGTTATGAAAGCGGCCAAATCTATAAAAAATCTTGGTTAACGAACGTAGGAAAAGCGATGAATTTATAGGCAACAAAGTTGATAAGATCAACAGTATATGTTGTTATGATGCAGCAAAGAAATTAATGAAAGTAAAGCAGAGTAGATATACAAGGAAAACTCTAGTGATATCTTGTCTTTGAACCCAAATTTAAAATCTAACATTCATGCTTTTTCTTAAAACTTTTAATAGCAACAAGAAACATCTTAATAAAATATCTACTAGTTATCCACACAACTGCTGTAGAAAGTAAAGCATTTCATGAACTTTCTTAGAAGTTGCCCACCATATTTTGTTCCATATTATGCAGAAATTATATTAGTTTCAATAAACATTGTAATCAACGCTAAATATGCAGGAAGCTATATCATTTAATTTATGGGAATATAATAATGATAGTTGTACTGGATTTAAAAGGTTTGATATCAAATTACCACAAATGAAAATCCAGTCACCAATTTCTTGCGCGATGATCTAAATCAAGAGGAAATTACTCAAAATGTCTGTAAATGAGCATATTTATTTTTTTCTGTATTTGAATTTTGATATTACTGAACTCCAGTCTTGGATTTCTCCTGATGTCTTAGTGAAACGTAGTATGGAAAATGGCTCTGGAAGCGCAAAGTTGCATGTTCCATACTGTTTTCATGACAGTTTCAATGAGGTATGCCGAAGAGGCTCTGTTAGGCTGAATAAATTGTATAACGATTATTATTATTCTCTAACCTAACTCCAACTAACCTAAACTACGACGGCGTGCTGCAAAGTAATCCCTCCGATTTTTTCCCGGTAACACCCTTAAAAGGTTTGGAATAAAACAAACTGTATTACCATTCTACATCTTTATTCTTCATGTCTACATATTTATTTCTCAAAATAGTCAACTGGCGACGAACACATTTCTCCCGAGAGACCAGTTTGCGTATACCGTCACTATAGAATGTTTGACCTTGTTGACAGAGCCATATTCTCACCTCTGCTTGCACCGCTTCACCACTATCAAAGTGAACACCTCGAAGGTGTTCTTTAAGTCTAGGAAACAGATGAAAATTGGATGGGGCCAAGTCGAGACTGTACGGAGGATGATCTATGACAGTGAACCCAAGGCGTTCGTTTCTTGCAGATGTTACAACGATACACTCGTCACTTCATTCTTCTATGCATTTCAGTTGGAGGTTCGTTTTCTGCAGTTAGAAACTCCAATACAGCACGCTGTTTCTGACGCACCGCGTTGCACACGCTACAAATCGCAGCCCTCTAGCGCCAGAGGGTTGTAACTTGTGTTAGTGAAGCAGGAAGGATGAACAAGTAATATACATAACATGTGTTACGTCCACTACAAACAGAATAATAAATTTTGGAGGCATTACTTTTTAGCACGCCCTCATAATATAAATAAGATATAGAATAAACGCAAAAACACAGCATTTATTAATAAAGTAGTACTCTAAATATATTCCAATGGTCTATAGTTTATCAAAATCTAGCAGAAACTAAAATGGGTTTTAAATATGAAGCCCAGTTCTATAGTTTTGAACAAAGTTAACCTAACTTTCCGCTATCTGCCTACTTTTAAAGCCCCCCCCCCCCCGCCGTTCATCCTTATTTATGTCTGTCGATTTGTCTGCCATGTTCCGAGAGTTGTCCAAGAAGTAACGATCGTTTGCTCATTGGGGGCTCTAATACCCAATGATTTCCTCGGCATCTTTTGTCATTGTGTGAGTGGCAGTCGAAAGAAGTTATTAGTGTATGATATTTTGTAATTGATGAACTGAAATGTGTGATACAAAGTCCCATCAACTTTGCGGTAATTCTACTTTTGAATACTCGGAAGTTGAAACAAACAGATATCTGCCGTCAACTGAAGGGAGCGTATGGTGATAGAGTTATGAACGAAAGAAACGGCAGAAAAAGATTTGAAGTTTTATCAGTGGGCGAACAAATGTGCATGATGAAACTTGACCCAGATATGTATTACTCATCAAAAATCTTATGTGTTCCATTCACATGACTTTCTCTACATCACTGCAACAAATTATTCCATTTACTTCATCTAATCCAGAAAAATTTAGCAGAAATAATCTTATTACTTGCTTCCTTGTTAATAGAAGCGAAATAAGGGGGTACCATAGGTTAAAGTGATAGTCATAAGCTGGTTGCTATGTGACTGAAGTTCCTTTGTTTAAATGGACACGAGTTCACAAAGTTCTGTATGAGACAAGTATAAGTTTTTAATAGCTGAAACCAAAACCAAGGAATATCTCAAAAACAATCACCTCCACGAAAAAAATGTATGTAACATACATTGTGTGTTTTAAAGTGCTCTACATTTGATTTGTGGTAAGTTTTTGTCCATGTCTTTCGGTTTAGCAGATATACAAAAATCCGTAAAATTGATCCACAATAAAGTAGTTTTCAAAGGCTATTCCCAGAAAATTCAAAATATACATTTTATTTGTCAGGTAAATATCTTTAATATGCGATATTTTAATCAAAATCGTTAGAGCCATTTTTTATAAAATCAAAATTTTTTAATAAATTTCCATGTAAAGGACAGTTTGGAGTGGGGGGATTTTTCTTAAAATCTTCGTGTCGCATCCCTGGAAGATAATAAACTTAAATACTAAGTTTGGTATTTTACCGACTTTTCGTTTTTGAGTTATCGTGTTCACAGACACTCGGACACACACACACACACACACCCACACCCACACACACACACACACACACATGAACCTTCTGAAAATGCTTTTTTTTTTTTGGATATAGGGGATCCTAAAACATATATTTCCGGTGAAATTTAGGTATCAAATTTTTTAGTGGAGTGCAGTACCTTCTCTATACACTATGTACATAGTACGTATAGAGAAAGTAAAAATTATTTAAGGGGAGTGGATAGTGTGAGCTATATGGACATACAGCTAACTCAAAATATGTGAATTTCTCTAGCTGTAATTTATAGATTAACGTAAACAAAATTTCTGCATAATCTGGAAATATGCACTGTCTCTTTAAATGTTTATTATCATATATGTTGTAGTTTGTCGGAAAAAAAATTAACTTAAATAAATCGTTTGCTAAACAAATAGTAAAAAGTTGATATTTTTAGGTTCCCTTTTCTGAAAAACCGGCAGTAGCAGAAAGCTGAAACTTTTACTATTTATAAAGTCATTTTGCTTTATACCACTAAGAGTATAAGCTAGCTATGATATATCTGATTTGAAAAATTGCACTGTCTGTAACAATTTTTTTTTAAGTTTAACGTCTTTTAACCTTGTTGGTCATATTGGACGATGAATGAAATTGGTGAAATGTTGCTCAAATGATCTCGATGTCCATGAAGCTTAAAGTTACTCGACATTCGTCTTCTCAGGATAAGGGAAAACCCCGAAAAAAACCGTATCCGGGTAACTCACCCTAAATGAGATTCGAACTCAGGACCTTTTGAATGTGAGGCAGACACGCTACCACCACACTACCCAGGTGGGCTAACAAAAATTATACCTACATTTTTGAAACAATATCCTCAATGTTTAAAAACTGTATTACACTTAAAATATAACTCTTGTTCAATGTATGTGATAGATTATCTCACACAAGTGTGCACAATTGTAGCCGTGCAACTTTTATAGTTTTTAAGAAAAAGGAACATGTGTTCAAAAAAAATATTTTTGATATAATCGCAGTTAACTCGACCGGAGGTATGAGCGGTTGTAGAATTTCAAAGTCTGCTGCAGCAATTTTTAAATCAATTATATCTGTCAACTCTCACGGATTGTTTGCACTAATTCCGAGTAATATAAAAAGTAAGGGAAAACTGTGAGTCATTTAGTCCGAGTCAAGCTGCACTCTGCCGCCAAAACAGTCTCTATTTGTTCCCTTTTCTTAAAAAAAACAGTAGTAGCAGAAAGCTAAAACTTTTACTACATATAAAGACCACTATACCACTATTAAGCTACCTATGAAATGACCATTGACCAAATGTTATTGGTCAAAACCAAATTGTGTCAATTTTTCATCATAGCGTCCCCCTTAACTCAGCAAGGAGGTGTTTCTCGCCTAGAAATATGTTAGCAGTGAAAAGGTTAAATGGTCAGAAGGAATCACATATTTTTTTTCCATTAAAAACAGATAATGTCTTTTTACACTGCCCACTCCCCTTAAGAAAGGAACAACAAAATCGTAAAAGATTGACGCGTAACCTTAGACGAGTTTCTGTTTTTTTGGTTTTTTTTTTTTTTCTCTCAATAAATTCTCGTTATATTCTTGGTGAAAATGTGACTGAAGATCTAGATACAAGTAAAATGATGGAGAGGTAGGGGAATAAAACTGAAATACTCAATGCCATAGCGGCATTTGACCCGTGATCCTACAAACTGCTTATGTGATAAAATAAAATTCAATTTAAAAATAATCTGAAGTGTTCCATCCACATGACTTTCTCTACACCTCTAAAATAAATTATTGCTAAAAACTTATTCTTCTATTTACTTAATGCTATTCAAGAAAAAATGAGCAAAATTGGTCTTATTACTTGCCTCCTTGTAAGTTGAAGGGAAATAAGGGAGTAACATAGGCCAAACCGATAGTTAAAGCTTTTAAAAGCTGGTTGCTATGTGCTATGGACAGGAATTGACAAATTCCCGTATGAGAAAAGTTTTAAATACTTTAAAGCTGAAACTAATAACAGGGAATATCAAAAAACGGGCAAGCTCACGAAAAAAAAAATTATAACACAAAATGTGTGTTTTAGCGAGCTCTACATTTTTTGTGCGGTAAGTTTTTGTCTATCTCTTACGAGATACCAGTTATGCAAAATTCCGCAAAATTCATGCAGAACAAACATGGCTTCAGGGGCTATTCCCAGAAAATGTAAGATATACATTTGATTTGTCATGTAAATATTTTAAGTATAAGAGATTTTAATAAAAATCATTACAGCCATTTTCGAAAATTTTTCTATATAAAGAGTAGTTGGGGTTGGGGGGGGGGGGGTTCTTGAAAATCTTCGTGTCGCATCCTTGGAAGATACTAAACTTAAATACCACGTTTGGTATTTAATGGTCTTTTCGTTTTTGAGCTATGTTGTCCACAGGCACACACACACACTCACGGACCTCTTTCCCCCAATTTTTTTTTTTTTTTTTTTGATTCAGGGCGACCCAAAACATGTATTTCCGGTGAAATCTCGGTATCGAATTTTTGGGTGCAATACAATACATTCTCTATACTACACTATGTACATAGTACATGAAGAGCAAATAAAAAATCAATTGACAAAATAGGTAGTTAAATTTTGAAGCCCTTTGACCAATACTTGGCCTTGGGTGTCATCTCAAAATAATTTGTATTCTCCTGGTGTTCTACGAGAACATGAGTTTTGTGTCATTTCGGTATGCTTGGTCGGTAAGGGTAACCAAACAGAAACTTGGAGATCCGTGATTCAAATTCCGGCTAGAGCATTCAATTTTTCATGACAACACTCCACCTTTGCAATTCTTGCCCTACACATTGCTGTGTGGGGGGAAAATATCAGTTATTTAACAAATATTTAAATAGCAGAGGTGATTATCTAGAGAAATAAAGTAAGCGACATGTTTATTAATAATTTGATTTTATTTATTAAAAAGAGCAATTATTTGCATTCATTAGTAGCTACATTTTCACCTAACTACAGTAAAACGAAATTAGAAATTTGGATAAAAAATTTGGTACACCGTCAGAGTTAGAAAAGAACTCTATTATCTAGTTGAAATTCGTGTGAGAAAAGTTTAAATATTTTAAGTCTGAAACAAATAACAAAGAATATCTCAAAAATAATCAATTCAACGGAAAAGAAATAATATGACATAAATTGTGTATGATCTACATTCTTTGTGTCGTAGGCTTTTGTCTATCTCTGTTTACTAGTTATGCAAAATTCGGCAAAATTCATCCAGAATAAAGAAGTCTTCGGAGACTATTCCCTGAAAGTTCAAGATAATCATTTTATTTGCGACGTAAATACCTTTGATATAGGGGATTTTAATCAAAATCATTAAAGCCATTTTTCAGAAAATCAACATTTTCGAAAAAATGTCCATGTAAGCATAGTTTGTAGCGGGGGGTTCTTGAAAATATTCGTGTCGCATCCTTGAAAGATATCAAACGTACATACCAAATTTGGTATTTAACGGCCTTTTCTTTGTTGAGCTATGTTGCCCACAGGCACACTCACGGACCTTTTTCTAAAGATGCTTTTTTCGGACTCAGGGAACCCCTAAACTCATATTTCCGGTGAAATCACGTCAAATTTTTGGGTGGAATACATAACCTTCTCTATCCACTATGTATATTGTACATGAGGGGCTAGGGACTGAAAAAAATCTGATGTGTACCATTCACATGACTTTCTCTATAGCCCTACAACAAATTATTCTTAAAAAGCTTATACTTCTATTTACTTTATGCTAATCAGAAAAATGAGCAAAAATAGTCTTATTACTTGCTTCCTTATAAGTAGAAGCGAAATAAGGGAGTACCATAGGTTAAAGTGATAGTCAAAAGCTGGTTGCTATGTCAATGAAGTTCCTTTGTCTATATGGATAGGAGTTAACAAATTCCTGTATGAGAAAAGTATACGTTTTTCATAGCAGAAACCAAAAATAAGGAATGTCACAAAAACGACGAACTCCACGAAAAAAATTTATATAACATAAATTGTGTGTTTTAATGTGCTCTACATTTTTTGTGTAGTAAGTTTTTGTCCATTTCTTACGGTTTAGCAGTTATTCAAAATTTAGTAAAATTCATCCAGAATAAACTACTCTTCAGAGGCTATTCCCAGAAAATTCAAGATAAACATTTTATTTGTCAGGTAAATATGTTTAATATACGAAATTTTAATCAAAATCGTTAGAGCCATTTTTGAAAAAATCAAAATTTTCGAAAAAAGTTCCATGTAAAGGGTAGTTGGGGGTGGGGGTATTTTTCTCAAAATCTTCGTGTCGCATCCCTGGAAGATACTAAACTTAAATACCAAGTTTGGTATTTTACAGACTTTTCGCTTTTGAGTTACCGTGTTCACACTCACACACAAGGACCTTTTTGTGAAAATGCTTTTTTTGGATATTGGGGACCCTAAAACATATATTTCCGGTGAAATCTCGGTATCGAATTTTTGGTGGAGTGCAATACTTTCTCTATACACTATATACATAGTACATGTAGAGAAAGTAAAAATAGAAGGCGGACATCTCATACGAATGGATGATGTCAGAATATCACACCGTTTACAAAACGTATCTCGTAATATTCTTTAACTGACACTTCTGCATTTCCAAATGAGACAGCAGTGCAGCACATATATTCCGATTATGTTCTGTTTTCGTTGCTGTATTCAAGCTTTGTGTAGTCCAAAATGGGAGCAGTAAGGGATATGATTTAATTAAGGTGCGGAGAACTTCGGAAACAGCTTATTATTTAATCGTTGGAATCAAAGGTTGAATAACTGTGATATTCAACAATGGGGGAAGAAAATAATAACATGCTCTGGAGTTGAGCCCACTTGAAAAGGCACTCTAGAAGCGATCCTCTCTTTTTCAGTACTTCCTGGCATTTTTCATTGATTTTCAGTCACGCTGTTTTTACTCCTACTTGTTGAGCAAAGTAAGTGCTGGGTTTCACTTTGCCGTATTCAAAGCCTTTTCGCTTCGAGTTTCCCTATTATTCTTTTGTTCTTCCATATATAAAAACCTCAACTCTTGGCAAAGCTTATAAGAGCTCTATGCATTCTTTGAAGATTCAAAGCCGCCATTCATTTTTACTTTCTCTAGCCGCGTATGTACAATGTACACCCAAAAATTCGATACCGAGATTTCACCGGAAATATATGTTTTAGGACCCCCTGTATCCATAAAAAGCATTTTCAGAAAAAGGTCCGTGTGTGTCCGTGTGTCTGTGAACACGATAACTCAAAAACGAAAAGTCGGTAAAATATAAAAGTTGGTATTTAAGTTTAGTATCTTCCAGGGTTGCGACACGAAGATTTTGAGAAAAATTCCCCTACCCCCAGCTACCCTTTACATGGAACTTTTTTCGAAGATTTTGATTTTCTCAAAAATGGCTCTAACGATTTTGATTAAAAGTTCGTATATTAAAGATATTTACCTGACAAATAAAATGTATGTCTTGAATTTTCTGGGAATGGCCTCTGAAGACTACTTTATTCTGGATGAATTTTACGGAATTGTGCATAACTGCTAAACCGTAAGAGATGGATAAAAACTTACTATATGAAAAATGTAGAACACGTTAAAACACACAATTTATGTTTTTCACATTTTTTCGTGGAGTTGATCATTTTTAATATATTCTTGGTTTTTCGTTTCTGCTTTGAAAAACATACTTTTCTCATACAGGAATTTGTTAACTCCTGCCTATACAAACAAAGGAACTTCAGTTACATAACAACCAGCTCTTGGCTATCATTTTAGCTATGGTACTCTCTCATTTCGCTTCTACTTACAAGGAAGCAAATAATAAGACTATTTCTGCCAATGCTTCTCGATTAGCATGAAGTAAATAGAAGCATAAGCTTTTTAACTACAATTTGTTGCAGAGATGTAGAGAAAGTCATGTGAATGGTACACATCAGATTTGTCTATTTAGAAGTGTAAAAATGAAACCCTAAATATGATCCGCGAATTTACTCCACTATAACCCTCAACCACTCTCTTTGTAGATAGCACGAACTTAAATAGTAAATTTAATCCTGGGATTATAAATTTTATTACTGCACAAATTCAATTATATCTTACTTTTTGTAGATTAAATATATATGTTTTTTGAAAAGAGCTTAATTCCTACTTTGTTTTTAATTTTGTACGGGGATTTCAACCGGAACGTTTGTAAGCTTGTATTTATTTATTATTTTATACTTTATTTACTTCTTTATCATTTTTCCATTTATACCATTAACATTATCATAACAAACATAATCAATTTATCATACATTTCACAAAGATTCAATTCACTAAACGACAAAAAATCATTCAGTTTACATCATTCATTTCAATAATATCTTTAGGTGGCCTAAGAAATGAAATAATGACTTTAAACCAAGAGATTGTCAATTTGATTACTGTCGTTCAAGTTGAACCCATTCACCTTAGGACATACTTTTGATGGAAACTTGCACACCAAGGGTGAAGTTTTGCTTAGTATATCCTTCGTCAAATCTGTCCACCAAAGTACTGTGTAGTGTCCACATCTCCGTCTGGTTTAAAAGGTTCTCTCTCTAAACGTTTTTTCCCTTTCAGTAAGCATATGTAAATAATAAAAAAAAAAATCTGATGTGTTCCATTCACATGACTTTTTCTACATTTCTGCAACAAATATTATTAAAAAGCTTATGCTGTTATTTACTTCATGCTAATCGTGAAAAAAATAGCAGAAATAGTCTTATTACTTACTTCCTTGTAAGTAGGAGCGAAATAAGGGAGTACCATAGGTCAAAGTGATAGTCAAAAGTTGGTTGCTATGTGACTGAAGTTTCTTTGTAATGGACAGAAGTTGACAAAGTCCTGTATGAGAAAAGTATGTTTTTAAAGCTGAAACTGAAAACAAGGAATACCTAAAAAAAAAAAAAAAAAAAAAAAAAAAAAAACCATCTGTTACGGTTTAGCAGTTATGCATTCATCCAGAATAAAGTAGTCTTCAGAGGAAGTTTAGGATATACATTTTATATGTTTGAATATACGGTATTTTAATCAAAATCGTCAGAGCCATTTTAGAGAAAATAAAAATTTCGAAAAAACTTCCATGTAAGTTTGGGGTGGGATAACTTTTTTGAAAATCTTCGTGTCGCGTCCTTGAAAGCTACCAAACCTAAATACTAAGTTTGGTTTTTAACGGACTTCTTGTTTTTGAGCTATGCTGCCCACAGACACACACGGACATTTCTGGATTCAGGGGGCTTCAAAACACTTATTTCCGGTGAACTCTCGTTATCGAATTTTTGGGTGCATTACAATACCTTCTCTATACACTGTGTTCACAGTACGTGTAGAGAAAGTAAAAACTTCTCTTCGAGTGTGACTATAAGAGTAATTTTGTAAGAGTAGTCACAACTTGGGGTGCACTCAGCCTCGTAAAGTCCCTGGGGGGCCAATTGAGGAGCTACTTGATGGAGAAGTAGCGGCTCCAGGTCGTGAGGACCGCATTAACCGGCCGGGGGGGACTCGAGGCGCTGACCACGTCTCACCCTCCAATACTGCACCCCATCCATGACGTCTGTAGTGGACCGAGATGGGGGACGCAGCGGCCGGGCGGTAGGCCAAGGTTCCCCGTGAGCTGTCGTGCCATGGAGTTAAGTTAAGTCACAACTTGGTGTTTAAATTTTCTGAATATTCATTTATAATGAAGCATATGTAACAAAGGGGAAACTTGCAGATGTCTAAAGATATATGCAAATACTTGTATTTATGCTATTCCCACAAATTAATAAACATCGTATTTATAATGCATGACAGGAGAAACCTTGCACGTCTTTTCCTGCTCGTCACACATTCCTACAGGTGTATTAGCTTATACATATTACATTACTGGCGGACATACCTATCATTGCATGCATACATTTTTAACATAACGAATACAATTTGTATTAAGTGCATTAACCGATATTTTGGCCAACCTAAGCTCGGTATTTAACAGACTTTTGGTTTTTGAGTTATGTCCTCATACACACCACACACAGTGGGTCACGCCGTGGCCGAGTGGCTAGACCGCTGTCCTCTCACCTAAATAGCCTGCGTTCGATCCCAAGCGACTGCATGTCAGATTTGTGGCGTGCAAAGCGGGTTTTTTCTCTGGATTTTCCGGTTTCCACCGCCATCGTATTCCTCCGGTAATCCATTTTCATTCCATGTACCACCAGCGTCATCCCCTGCGGTGCCACAAGTAGTAACGGCGGGCTTTAAACACTGACAAAAGAAAAAGTCACACACCTAATTTTTTCTATTCAGGTACAGCTAAACGGGTAATTCCTGTGAAATTCCTAAATCGAATTTTTTTATGAGGAATGCAATTTATACTTCCCCCATAGATAGTTAAAAAAAGAAAATAGTTTCCATTGATATTTGAAAATGTAAACCAAAAACAGGCACTTCGGTAGTGGTCATTGCCACAATAACTTTTCCCCCCATAAATTTTGGAGTTTAAGCGAGATATAATTTTTGTATAGTAAGATATTGTGTATTTATTAGGGTTTATCAGTGGTTGAAAATTCATGTAGAATGAAGAAAGTTGAAGATATACATTTTATTCGTCATGTAAACTTCGTCATCTGGGAGACAATTTTGCAGAATAAAAAGTAATGAAACTCTTTCCAAATAAAAAATAGTTTGGGTAGGGAATTCTCTTAAAAATTTTCATTTTTAGGAGCCTGTTGGTATTTTACTTTCTCTACTTAGGACATAGAGAAGGTTTTGCATTCTATCCTACAGGGATTTCATTTTCTGGGAATAGCCTCTAAAGACCTCTTTATTCTGGATTACTTTTATTGAATTTTGCATAAATGGCATACCGTAAGAGTTAGACAAACACTTACTACACAAAAAATGTAGATTACAACAAAACACATAAATTATGGCCTATACATTTTCTTGTGGAATTGGCCGTTTTCGAGATATTCCTTGTTATTGATTTCAGTTTTTAATACCTTTAACTTTTTTCACATGGGATCTTGTCAACGCAAAGAAACAATTTCAGTCCTATAGCAGCCACATTTTAAAACATTTGACTGACGGTTTACGATATTCCGTTAAGTCCCTTCTACTTGTAAAGGTTCTAAGAAATCAGACCGTTCTGCTAATGTTTTAGCATTAAATAGATAGAAGAATAGGCTTATTAACAATAATTTGCTACAGAGATGTAGAGAAAGCTATGTGAAACTACTTACACCTTTATTTTGGAATGTTTTGTTTTCTTTAACATCAATAGCTTCAAATAACAAAGAAAAGCGAATTAAAGACTCGTTTGCTGTGTTTTCTGGTAGCTGGAAACGAACGGGGAGTCATGCTTCTGGAAGAAGGTAAAATATTCGTTCCACAAAATTGGAGCGAGGTCAGAGTTTCTGGTTAAGTACCCACTAAAGAATGTTGCAGCTGTTTTCTGGCCCCCGAAAGGCCACCTGCTACAAAGCAGTAACCGCAGATCTCTGAGAAAAGAGAGGACCGAATGTTTCACCCGTAAATGCCACATTTGGCTGCATAATAAAGTTTATGATCCCATGCGAGTCAGTAAAACTGCCGCCTCAAACGAAAACTCACTCCAAATTCTCTGTAAAGGAACCACGTTCATCACATCCAGCAGGAATTGTAAATCAGATAAAACGTGGTCCACCAATTAGGTGCTTTCTTCAACTGACGTCTCAATGTCTGCATTTCTGTTAATTAACTAGCTTGAAATTATTAATAACACGTGTTCTAAGTAAGAGATGTTTGAAAATTACAGTCCTTGGGTGTAAAGGATAATGAATAAATTGCTATTTTCTCCATTTATTTAAATCCTTCTAACTAGTAGCATATCTGTTAGGTACTCGTTGATCTGTATGTGGTGTACAGTAGCCTTGATGGTCTCTTCTGGGTATCATATCACTTTGAGCAGATGGTGTCACGGTACCTGAAGTCTAGCTACTTTTCCACCATCTTTACTCAAGCTCCGAGGTCTCATCCCTCTACACCATTCTGCTTTGCTCTGCGACACGTAGATGGCATTGGGGTGCCGTCCGGTCTAGCTGCTTTCACTGTTAATCGCAATTACTATATGCTTTCCGTTTTGCTATTGTTTTAGACCGAAAGTGGAATTTTGGTTGGTGCTTAATATGCAACATTTACCTTGAGGTAAACCTGGAAAAAAACCAAGCCAGATTGGTTGACCCATGGTAGGTATTTGAACCAATGACCTCCTAAATGTGGGCCATAGATGTTACCGCCTGAGCCATCCCGCTTGGATGTTATTATTATTATTATTATTATTATTATTATTATTATTATTATTCATGTATTTGTCGCCATTAACATGTAGGTCATATCGTCGGAGTCTCATTTTGGGACAATTGCTCATGGCAATGGTATTCACTTGCTTACTGTTGATGTTTAACTTTGGAACTTTACATCCACACATTCACACTTTCATTCATACTTCCAGACTCTAGGGAGGTAGAGAATCGAACCCGGGACTACTCGCACAACAGACATGTGCTCTGCCAAACGAATTGTTTGTAGTTACAATAGGAAAGCTACACAGCCATGCACCTTGGCATTAGGTTTCTCTTTCAAATTGAGTGTGTGCTACGCTCGATATTTATGTACAAAGTCTGTCAAAAGTTTAAGGACACTCCTAAATATCAGACATTTCATTCCTGTCCTTCTATTTTTGTGAAATCTCAAGATGTTTACACATGAAACAAACGCATCTCAAAAATGAAGCTTTTTGCTGTAAACCAGAACTCGCCATCTTTGAAACTGTGGATAATATAACCAGTTCTCAATCAAGAAAACTGGTCAAAATTGATGCAGTTTTTATGAAAAAAATTAATTTGCTGTTTAATGGTTGCACTTAGCAAAATTAATTTTGTTATGGAGAGAGATTTTCTTAAAGTGGTTCTTGGGCTGCCATCAATTTTTAATTTAAAAATTTATGAAGCCTTTTTATTCACATTTAATGCCAGATTTTTTCCCCCAACTTTCTAAGCTTGAGATAGTCTTTTTTTTTTTTTTTTCATTTGAAGTTTGCGGAAAATAGATGCTTTGCTGTCACAGCCAGATAGATCATGATCTTGGAGGTTGGTAGCACTGATAAAACAACAGATTCTCTCAGTTTTTAGTGTCAGTTGTGGAGTTTGTGAAAAGTCTGATATTTATGTGTGTCCTTAAACTTTTGATAGACACTGAACTTCGTAAAGAATTTTGGAGATTTTCTTTTTTGTCTCCCAAACATTTAGTATTTATTTACAAAACACTTTTGAACAGAACCACTGTTAGCTTTTCATTGCCCTCACACCCATCCGAGTGTTGCCTTGTTTTGCCTTGGCAGTATTATAACGTTTTGAAGGAAGTTCCAGATTAGCTTGGGTGTTATCTGATTGCTTGCAATTGCCCTAAGATCAGGTTGGCTATCAGAGAAATACATATGCTGCTGTTTTATATACACTACAGAGATTTGCTCCGAAACAGATTTTAAATATGTAAACTTCAGTCTGGAATACTGTGGTATTCCTTTGAGGGTTAAAAGATTCACATTCCTGAACTCCCCGTGGATTAGAGCTGTTTATCTTCGAGCCATCTATGTATTCTCCTCTAGTGGAACCATGATTTATTTTTAATCTTCAATCCAATTAAGGGATATGTTGAATAGTTCCATAAAGGACAGTTTAGGAAGCGTAGAATCACTGCCCATCTCAAAAACTGGGTTTCTGATTAGGTCCAACAGCACTGTATTTTACGTGTGCCTATAACCCTTCAAGCGTTTAAAGAATTGCGGAGCTCAACGTGTGCATATAACCCTTCAAGCGTTTAAAGAATTGCGGAGCTCAACGGGGCGAATTCAAGTAAACATTGGTTAGTGGCGGTATTAACGCGCGACCTGCTTTCTACTCCGCTTACATATCAGCGGAAACGCAGAGGGAATCTCGTTCCCAGGTTTACATTAAAATCCGTGCTCTCGAATACAGGACCAGTGCAAACAGGTTGAAAAGGTTAATATGTTTTGGTTATACAGCTTTTGTTTTTTTAGAGAATAGCTGCCGGAGGACATTAAGGCGTCTCAGAACCTGCCCAGGTGTCACGGCTCAGACATATACAATCTTCCAAGGGTTTCGGGAAGTACTACCCTGCCGAGTCTAACCCAATCTGAACAACTCCTGACGGGAGGGCTCAGATGTTTGCTCCAGCGTACTTCTAGTAACGTCAGAAGTACCACGAATACTAAGAGTCCGCAACGCCCGCATCACGGCAGCTGAAGAGATCGGAGCCTCCTCCCTGTGAGGCATTAAATAAACTGCCGAATCATGGAAAATCCGCTCTGCAAAAAAATACAAATTTAAAGCCGAAAGTCTTATTTTAAGCTAGTCTCCTTTAAGACAATGGCCAAAAACAGCAAATAAGCTCTACAGTTAATTTTTATGTTCCTCACTAATAAGGCTGCCAAATCTGAACAAGAACCATATAACGAAATATTCAGTTACAGCGTTTTATCTTATTTGAAGAGTTCCTCCACTTAGAAGACTACCAACTGAAAAACAAGAGGTTCCTCCGTTAAGAGCGTTCTCAAATATGAACTGCGCATGAAAAATGTAGATATAGCCCTGTGTTTTATTTGAGAGTTTCCTTCATTAAGAAGGCTGCCAAAATGAACAAGAAACGTTTACTATAATCATTTAGTTTTGGAGAGATTCCTCCATCAAGAAACTTGCCAAATATGAGCAGATAGGTTTACAGGAAATACACACCTTAGTTGCGTATTTTTTGAGAGATTCTTCCATTAATAAGCTTGCCAAATATGAGCAAATAAGTTTACAGAAAATACTCAACTATAATTGTGTATTTTTGTAGAGATTACTCCATTGAGAACGTTGCCAAATATGAGCAAATAAGTTCATTGGAAATACTCTTTTATAGCCGTATACTTTTGGTGAGTTCCTCCTTTGAGAAGTTCAGCAAATATGAGCAAATAAGTTTACAGAAAATACTCAACTATAATTGTGTATTTTTGTAGAGATTGCTCCATTGAGAAGCTTGGCAAATATTAGCAAATACGCTCATAGGAAATACTCTTCTATAATCGATTATTTTTGGAGAATTACTCCATTGAGAACGTTGCCAAATATGAGCAAATAAGTTCATTGGAAATACTCTTTTATAGCCGTATACTTTTGGAGAGTTCCTCCATTGAGAAGTTCAGCAAATATGAGCAAATAAGTTTATAGGAAATACTCTTCTATAGTCGTGTATTTTTGGAGAGTTCCTCCATCGAGAAGTTTGGCAAAAATGAGCAAATAAGTTTATAAGAAATACTCTTCTATAGTCGTACATTTTTGAAGAGTTCCTCCATTGAGAAGCTTGGCAAATATGAGCAAATAAGTTCATAGGAAATACTCTTCTATAGTCGTGAATTTTTGGAGAGTTCCTCCATTGAGAAGTTTTTCTAATATGAGCAAATAAGCTCATAGGAAATACTCTTCTATAGTTGTGTATTTTTGAAGAGTGCTCGCTTAAGGAGGTTGCCAAATTTGAGAAAATAACTCCCACAAGGAAATACTCAAGTTATAGCCGTGTATGTTATTTGAAATGCTCCCCCCCTTTAAGAAGGGTGCCAAACCAGAACAAATAAACTCTATAGGAAACGTCCAGTTATAGACATGTATTTTATTTGAGAGGTTCCTGAATTGAGTGACCATATAATCTGTACAGGAAATACCCAGTCACAGTCCTCTATCTTACTTGGACGATTTCTTGCTTTAAAAGAGTCTTTAAGTCTAATTTAGGGCTAAAGTTTGATTACATTTGGAGAAAAATCTTTGTTTCTTTCTACTCTTCTATCTCCCACACAAACCATCTTAAAGAGGGGTGCGCGCACGTGTGTGTGTGTGTGAGAGAGAGAGATGGTTCCAGACTGCAGTCACCATGGGCTTATTGTGCGAGACCCCAGGAGGATAGGATGTTATGAGAGTATTATTGACAGGTGGCCGAAACCGGACCGCGGGGAACGAGCTATATGGAGGGTCCCTAACATAGACAAAGCAGTTCTTCATATCCACGAAAGGACGCCAGTACGCAGTCCTCACTGACATTTTCAGTCGTGAAGGAGTCCGGTTGGATGAAATGAAAGAACAGGAAATATAGGGAATGAAAAACCTTCTCAGCATTCACCTTGTGACCTGGGAAAACCCCACAGGTCAGAAAAGTCGGCCGTGGGAATCGAATCCACCGAATGCCAGTCTCAGACGAAACGCCTAAGTCAGCTGTTGGGCCCTCAAGAACGTTGCCAAATCAGAAGAGATAATATCCAAAGCAGCCATACAGTCGCGTTTTTTTTTTATTACGTTCTCTTTAAGTATTATGTAAAAAGTGTATAGAGAAAAAATTTTATACCCACATTTCAACCGGAAATACATGTTTTCAGACCCCTAAATCCAAAAAAAAAAAAAAGAGTTTTTAGAAAAATATGTGAGTATTTGTGTGCGTATTATATCAGTGGTTTCGTCACTAAAGCGTTTGACAAATCACAGCAAATAACATCTACCAAAATTCTTACTCACAAAGTGTATCTCATTTGTTAGCTTACTCTATTAAGAAGGTCGCAAAATCGGAGCAAATAAACTTTACAGGAATAACACAGTTACATACATGTAGCTTATTTGTGGGGTTCCTCCATTATGAAGGTAGCTAATCAGAGTAAATAACTCTACAGCAAATACTCAGTTACATCCTGTTTCATATTTGAGAGGTTCCTCCATAAATTCTACAGCAAATATTCAGTTACATTCTGTTTCATATTTGAGAGGTTCCTCCATTATGAAGGTAGCTAATCAGAGTAAATAACTCTACAGCAAATACTCAGTTACACCCTGTTTCATATTTGAGAGGTTCCTCCATAAATAACTCTACAGCAAATACTCAGTTACATCCTGTTTCATATTTGAGAGGTTCCTCCATAAATAACTCTACAGCAAATACTCAGTTACACCCTGTTTCTTATTTGACAGTACGCTAGCAGAAGATTTCTGTGTTAGACACATTTAAGAGCCTTTTACTGACCGTCAGTTGCACGAAACTAACAGCGTAGTAATAGTATTTCTGTTTTGCGTGTCTACTGTTCTTCCTGGTGGTTTAAGACATGTTGAAATTGGGGAATTAGATGTTTTATTGCTCAAGCACCATCTTTCACTCTAAGTTAAACATTAAATTTCCGAACACGCGGAATTCCTAGCCCTAAGAGTAAACGGCGAAGTGGGCTTTAGATATCTAAAATTTTCATTTTGAAGAGGGGCATTCTCGCTTTCATATAGATAATCGATTTCCTTCTAATTTAATTGTAGACTGGCACGGAGGTTTGAATAACACAATGCGAATTGCGTTATAGAAACCGACAAAATCATCTATGAGTTGTTTTACAAATTTCAAAAACTTCTACAATCCTCACCAAAAAACCACACAACTAAACCATTCCAAATATAATTTCGGGCACCTGTGCTTTAGGGCAGGAAAAAATATACAGTTTACTTTTAATCTTACAATGATGCCACTATTTTTGTTTACAAAATGTTGCCGTTTGAATAACGGGACGAAACTTTGGACAGGTACATTTTAGAACCTACTAAAACTTACAAACAACCCAGGAAGTTTGAAAACAACTCCATTGTTATATTTCAGCCTGTTACTTACAAATCTTTTGGACACATGTAGGTAGATATACAGGGTGATTTATATAGAGCTGACATAATTCTTTCAGTAATTGTTTCAAAACTTGTTATGCTAGCGACAATATATTATACCTAAATTGTAGAGGAATTTTGGGAGACTATTTACCTCTATAGCAAATATTGAAAATGTCCTCCATCCTGCATATGGCACAACTCAACACGTCCTTCCATGTTACTATACACTCGTTGGAGGACTCTGTTGTCAGTAGCTTGAATCTCGTTTGTGATGTGTTTCAGATCGCCCAATTTCTTGGGACGTGTCTTTTAAGTAACCCCATAGAAAGAAGTCCGGCGATGTCAAATCTGGAGATCTAGGTGGCCATAGATTCCTGGAAATTATCCGGTCGTCAAAGAAACTTGCAATTAGCTTCATGGATTCATTTGTTGTATGGCATGTAGCGCCATCTTGCTGAATATATCCTTGACTCAGCTCTGCATCGTACTGCATTTTCACGTTGACTATAAGAACAAAATGTCGAAACAGCTGCCAATAATGCAATTAGGAATAAAACAAACATCTGCGCATGTAGTGACAAGGAATCGAAACTCCAGAATATTCTGTTTAATTTGGTGCTAAAATTGGGTCATTAAATGAATTTCCAACGGAATAATTAAAGAAATAAATGTGTCAGTTCTATAGAAATCACTCTGTATAACATATTGATAGAACTGTATGCTTACGGTGTAGGACTTGACAAAAAATGGACTGCCTTACAAATTCGAAAGTTACCCAGTTAAATCTTCAATCACTTAAATCTTCACATTTACGTAAAGGTATCATTACAAGTACATTATTTTTATCAATAAATTGTAATAAAATTAATTTAACTAAAAACGCAAATAATTCAAATTACTATATAAATAGATAATTCCTAGTAATAATGGCAAAAAAGCAAAATATGAAGTAAAAACAATAAATAAATACATTCCAGCTTTCCGACCTGAAAGTAGCTTCCTGTGAACAACTCTACATTATTGGACTTATGTAGTTAAATATTTAGACACATGTTATTTTCTAATTTTCAGATCATTCTTGTTTTAGCATTTGAAACCCAAATCGTTTGATGTGGCTGAACGAAACAGAAGTATTATACCTCACCTCAAACTTAAACGACAGTACGGAGTTAAATGGAATATATCTGTCTCTATTTCTATAAAGTACGATATTTGCGTTTCTATGCTTGTCACGCAGTAATTAATAAACTAAAGGTCAAAGTGCAATACTAAGTTTTTCTTAGCTAGAGTGAACTAGAGTTTGTACACTCTAAGTTTAAAATGATGACGTTTATTATTTTGTGAATAAAACATTTTGGGAAATTCTAAACCTGTGCAGTGGAAAAGTCCAATAACAGAAAACTTGTTTGTTATTGGGTTTAGTGACCAAGCGAAAGAAAACGTGATAACGGTTTGAGAACGTTTTTAAAAGACTTTGGAATTCTGTAACTTCTTGCATTTATCTAATACGAACTACAGTCATCCATGTATTCAACTCCAGGTGCGAGGTAGAATTCAGATACTGCGCTTTTAGTAATGAATAACACGTTTTTACTTTCTCTACATGTACTATGTAGATAGTATATAGAGAAGGTATTGCACTCCACCAAAAAATTCGATACCGAGATTTCACCTGAAATATATGTTTTAGGGTCCCCTGTATCCAAAACAAAAAGTATTTTCAGAAAAAGGTCCGTGTGTCCGTGTGTCTGTGAACACGATAACTCAAAAACGAAAAGTCGGTAAAATACCAAACTTGGTATTTAAGTTTAACATCTTCCAGGGATGCGACACGAAGATTTTGAGAAAAATCCCCTCCACCCCAACCTACCCTTTACATGGAACTTTTTCCGAAAATTTTTATTTTCTAAAAAATGGCTCTATTTTGATTAAAATTTCGTGTATTAAAGATATTTACCTGACAAATAAAATGTATATTTTGAATTTTCTGGGAATAGTCTCTGAAGACTACTTTATTCTGAGGAATTTTACGGAATTTTGCATAATTGCTAAACCGTAAGAGATAGACAAAAACTTACCATACAAAAAATGTAGAGCACATTAAAACACACAATTTATGTTGTATACATTTTTTTCGTGGAGTTGATCGTTTTTGAGATATTCCTTGTTTTTGTTTTCAGGTACGAAAAACAACTTTTCTCATATATATATATATATATATATATATATATATATATATATATATATATATGGCGGGCGGGGAATATTTCTTAATATAAATTAAATTTTTAAAAAAACCTGTTAGGAAGAAAGGAGTTCTTTCTTAACCTTCTTTTGGAGTCTCTTCCCTAACGCATTTGTCTGCAATGATTGCAAATCCCAAGTCTCATATAAAGCCAGTTAATTGCACTTTTACCCAGTCAGAGAGAATTATTACAGAAATGTTGGCGTTAGGAATATATCCACATTCTACTGTATTCAATCCGAAACAAGACTGCCTCCGTGGTCGAATGGTCAACGAGCTGACTTCTCACCCGCAGGTCCCGGGATCGATTCCCGTCTTGGGCGGGTCATTTTTCTTTAACCAGAATATTTGCTATCCCCCATAGAGACTGCAAGTGTGAGTTTGAGTGTGTTGAGGAAACTAAAACCCAACGTAAAGAACCTACAGACAACGAGTTGTTTCTAACACAAAGCCCCCGACACGTTAAAGGGGGCTATATAAATGAATCTCTTTATGTAGAGAAAAAACATGGATTTGATAGAAGCGCCCCTGGTGGATAGCTACTAGGGTTATCAACAGAAGACAGCATTATTCTCATTATTGAAGTATAATAGAGCATTTTTAATTTAATTTTTGCAATCCACTGTAATACGAAAACACGAAGAATAACTACAATAATTATAATTTTGAGGTGTGAGGTAGGAATAATGACATATATTATAACCGTGAACGATTGTTTTCTTGCATAATGTATGTCAAATACAGTTGGGTTATTAATATGCATATTTTTTATATTTTAATGAAGGTAGAATATCTTACGAATCCATCATATTGGATTTTTAAGAATTGGAAGAAGGATATATTCAGCCTCTCCTTGTTACTATTAAATTGCTATTTATAGCTAACAGGAATCCTTGCTATACATCCTTGCATATAATTATTCTGTAAAGTATTTCACTACATGTACATTTCTCTCAAACAACAAATTAACACAACTGTTGTTAGTTAAAACTATCCTATCAGTAGCTCGCCACTAGGAGCCTCTTTTCCCACCAAGTGACCCCCTCCCCCAAATAAAACCTCAAGTATCACACCTGTATAATATAGTAGACTGTGAACTTTATGGTAACAGTCCGCCATTGTAACTTCCGCTGTTTCTCAAGCGTCGACGTTCTCGATCGATATGTCACCAAGTTCGTACAGTTCGCTCTCTCCAGGCAGCGAGGCGGCTTTCATAGGAAGCATTGGCTAAACAAGAGACGCTCGCGCTACCGGAGCCCAGTGACGTATCTATACAAATAGGGTTGTACTCTAGGATTAATTTCATGTTATACTTTCAACCATAAACCACAAGTAATCAAGACACATACAATTTTTCCCCTAAAATTGGAGTAATTTTTTTAAATAAATAAACGAGAAAACCTACATAACTACAGCCAAATATAACCCCATTAACTTTCAAGCATCACACCGATTATTTTACTTGGGCTCTCCCCGTCATTTATCACAATCACTGGGATTTAAACTTGCAACCTTTGGCTTTGAATGGATAGCCAGTCCATTACGTATCACCTAACACTCATAGCCATTTGAAGTACTTTTTGGTAGTGCCTTTGTCAGGATTACGAAAACTGGTTCAGAAGAATTTAAACTTTTAATTGGGAAGAAAAGTATTAACAAAGGATCTACATTTATTTTCATTTCTATTTTCTCTATTATTTTATATAATAATTTTATAGGTTTATTCCCAAACATTTTTACTCCAACTCCAGTTTTGATTTTGAATTAAAGGAAAAACGGTATATGTAGTATAATAGTGCAGGCAACTAAGGGTTGAGGGTAAACTCAAATGAAAGTTCAACACACACTGCGATGTATTAGACTTAAATTTGGCTAGTTTGTATTCGTTATGTCACTGATGTCAGCTTTCAAAATAGGTACATACTTACCTAGTTTTCAGAGGATATTCCCAGAAAATTCAAGATACCTATACATTTTATTTGTCAGGTAAATATCTTTAATATAGGAAGGCTATTTTAATCAAAATCTTTAGAGCCATTTTTAAGAAAATCAAAATTTTCGAAGTTTTTTTCCATGTAAAGGGTAGTTTAGGGTGGGGAGATTTTTTTTGAAAATCTTCGTGTTGAATCCTTGGACGATATCAAACTTAAATACCAAGTCTGGTATTTAACGTCTTTTCGTTTTTGAGCTATGCTTCCCACAGACACACACACACACACACACACACACACACACACACACACACACACAGACAGACACATACGAACATTTTTCTAAAAATGCTTTTCTTATTCAGGGGGTCTCAAAACATATATTTCCGGTGAAATTTCGGTGTCGAATTTTTGGGTGCAATGCAATACCTTCTCTACAGATACACTATGTATAAAGTACGTATAGAGAAAGTAAAAAGTAAGAGATGGTTTTTTGCACTTATTATTAATTTATGGGTATCCATTTGTTAATTTAATTGGAGTTTTAAAGTCATTAAAAAAAAAATTCACACTCCAATAATAAGTAGGCATCTTTTCTACCCATTCACAATATTTTCCACTAATTACAATTTTCTGGTGTGTAGATAGAAATAATGGCATCTATATTGTAACCGTGAACGACTGTTTTCGTTTATAAATTGTGTCAAATACATTTGGGTCATTAATATGTAGGTATATTTTTACGTTTTAATGCAGGCAGAATCTCTTATAAATGCATCTTACAGGATCTTTAGAAAATTGAAACAAGGATATATTCTTGTTACTATTAAATTGCTATACAGAGATCCTTAAAATACATCCTTGTCCCATGTAATTATTCTGTAAAATATTTCACCAACATGTATTTCTCACAAACAACAATTATTTTGTTACTTATTATTAATATCTATGTACATTTATTTTTTTATCTTGTGTAAGCGAGTTTTAACACCCAAAAGTTCGATGCGACATTTCACCGGAAATACATCTATTCCTAAATAAAAAAGAATTTTTAAAAAAAGGTCCTTAGGTGTGTATGTGTGTGCGCGCGCGCGTGTGGGTCTCTGGACAGTATAACTCAAAAACGAAAAATTGCTTCAATATCAAACCAAGGGTGCCACATGAGGGTTTGCAGGAAAATCCCCCACCCCAACCTACCTACTCTTTCCGGGGAACATTTTTCGAAATTTTCGATTTACTAAACAATGTCTCTAACACTTTTGATTGTTTATTAACGCTATTTACATGGAAAATAAAATGTACCTATATCCTGAATTATTTTTGGGAATAGTCCCTGAAGTTCTCTTCGTTGGGGATAACTTTTGCACAACTGTTAGCAATCCGTAAGCAATAGATAAAATATAACACACAAAAAAAGTAAATCTCATCAAAACACACAATTTACTTCATACATCTACAGTTTTTGGAGAGTTAATCATTTCCGAGGTATTCGCTGTTATTGGTTTAAATTTTAAAATAGTAAACTTTTCTCAAACAGGAAGCCCTCATCCGTTTCATCTCTCTTTTACTCCTGGCTATGGAAGGAGAATCGAATTTCTATCGCATAGCGACAGCTTTTAAAGGATTTTTCTATCGCTTTAGCTTGGTGCACTCTCTTATTTCCCTTCTATTTCTAGCAATGTTTACCTCGATTACAATGATGCAGATAAAAGAACAATACTTCGTAAGAATAGTTTCTTTAGAGAAGAGATAGAGAAAGTCATAAGAAGGGATCACGTTGGATTTTTTTACGTTAAAATGATTAACTAAACAGTTTTATAGTCAATAATTTGGAATATAAGAAATAAAATTGTATACTTTCTTAATATTTACAAAAACATGTGAATTATATCTAGATCTATAGTTGTGAATACCCGTAAATGAGAAACTAAAACTAAAATACAGAGACATACCTAAATACTTGTTCTTCCACGCCGTTATCATGTAAAATCTTTGCTTTGATATTTTCAGATATGGCAGTACCAGAGTAGGCGAAATGAGGTTCTTGGAGGGTATAGAGAACCGTGCCGAATTCAGTCGGACTAGAAATACAAGATGAAACATAAACAAATGCAGGTAGCATTTACAGAGAACAGTTGAAGAAGGTAGATATTAGAAAATCTGAAGAACAAAAATAGGTACCTAAATCTTTTAGTGTCCGTAGAAAGATAAAGAAAAACAGGCTGGAAATATTTTTTATTTAGTCAGCTTAATAATTTCTTTATTTTATGTTCATTGTTTGATTTATACAATTACTCTTAATATAGTGGGAATCTTTTTAAAATGTTATTTTCTCTACACAAACTATGTACCTACTTAGAACATAGAGAAGGTATTAATATTCTACCCAAAAATTGGATACTGAGATTTCTCTGGAAACACATGTTTTAGCGTCCCTGAATTAAAAAATAGTGAAAAAATGGCCTTGCATATGTTGAATGAAGTAACGAGACGTGATTTAAACAAACAGGACATTACTGAGTAAATTTTAGTCATATATAACCTGGTTTTAACTTTTTTTTTTCCTTTTTAACCTCAACTCCGTTGTTTTAGGAGTTTTCCCTTTGTGGTCTCCGTTTTGCTCACATAGATATTTTTAAAATGTTGCAATCTACGAATTGGAAAAAGTCTTCAAACTCTTTAAACCTATGCGGAGTTTTAATGACTGTTTGGCAAACTCTGGTCCTAGAGAATATGTACTACAAAATAGGACAAGTTGACAGGCAGCATACATAGTCTCAGCTGAAACCCATGTATTCCAATGTGCATGACATAGCCTGCAATTGTCTTACCATGCACAAAGTGTATGCGAGGCCAACAGAGTTGAACGCAGCACAGAAAATCCATTCGTCTCTGAACTAAAGAAGACGTTATTAAAGCCTCTAGTAGAAGAGAACGTTACAGGGAAATCATAGACTTGCCATTAACTAAGTTTCCCATAATGACAAGCTGGAGAATATAAATTTCGTGTGTTCTTTTCCTCTATGAAAATGTCAACAAGATTAACGGATTTCTTCAATCCTTGAATGTTGCAGAATCTGCAGTCGTACCTAATACAAGTGAAGGGTTTGCTCAGAAATCCAAACTTGGAGGATGCGTCCACACGTTCAAATTTGTACCTGCTAGGTAGACACTGGATTGGACTCTTCCGCGACTGGAAAAGGAGTGTTTATTCAAGAAGTTACACTGGGATTGTCAACATGCTCGAGGGATTTCCAAAGAGAACTCAAGCAGAGTTTGTATAAAAATTCAGACATCTATTGAAAAATTCATCAAGTGTACTGACTTGGAATTCAGAGTTTGAAAGAACTATTCATTATTCATCACTGGTCTCCGTCGTCGTTAGAGGCCTTTTACTGTGTACAGATATTTACATTCCAAGCAAAGACCTTGGAATTATATTACTTAGACTCACCGTTGGCGCTGGTGTGCTGTCGCTAATTGAAACCTCTCGCGCATCGGTAGGTGAAGGGCAAACGTGCTTTTTGCCGTATGTTCAGGAAGCTTTAAAGGCTTTAAAAGTGAGGTGGCTTAAGAGTTTTAGGGTTTAATAATTAACATGGTGCACTTCTATACTGCATAACTGTACCAACCACCGGAAAAATGATTCCCAGATAAGTTTCCATCGGTAAGAATAAATTGTAACATTTGTGTTCCAAATTCATTCCGATTTATTCTCGTGTTTTCATGAGAATAAAGGCAAGATGATGCTAAACCTTGACACAGTTCCTTTAGTTTCCCTTGTTATCTGACAAAGGTAACGAGAACGCTAATTTCATTCTTATAACTATTTTGTTTATGTTTTATTAGCATTAGAAGAGTGTTAAAATACTATATTCAATATAATAATTTGTTCTAAATAAAAAAAAAATTACCCGAAATCTGGATTAAGTTAATGTTTCAAATCTGTAATTTCAGACTGAAACACGACCCCACAGGGTGCAAAAAGGAATTTTGCAAAAGTGTTAGAACATAAAGAATGTTGTTAAGAAATAATCGATTCTAATTTTAGATTTGTTTATAAATTATTTCAGGAAGCACAGACCATACTCTCCTGTTGTGTACATATTAATATACCTATATCTAACTCAAATATACCACAAATGCTGATGGAAATGTTTACTTAACATCTTGAATATAGTTTACTGAAGAGGAGTACTGGTACCTAATTTCACGTTTATTTTATTTTTATAGATACTGTACATACCATCTCTGAAAATCTAGTATCGCGTATGTTTTCTTTTTTTTTGTGCTAAATCATTTTATGTGGTTTGTTTGTTTTTATTTATTTACATGCCGTCTTAGGTAATATCGTCGTATTACCATTTGACCTTCTATAACGACTGCTTAAATTTGAGGTGTACATTAAAACTGTACTTCTCGATTTAACTTAACACACTTTCGTACTTCCAGGCTCTTGAGGGAGGGGAATAAGAATAGCTTCATCAACCTAGAATCGAACCCAGCATATTTTTCATTTTTATTTCAGCATTTTGATAGCTTTACTGCAGAAACTTTCTTAAACCCCTCTTTATAATTCTTGTTGACAACTTTGTGCATTAAAGTAAAAAGGAGAAAGTATACATGGAATCACTGAGAAGAAACTAGAAAACGGAATGAAAGCTGAATTATGTTTTCTGTGATGCTTACATCCTGCTCGTAAAACACTTTAAATGCAGGTAAGCGATATTCCAGTTCAATGATAATATTTACTTCTGATTTGTTCAGTTGTGGGATGAAATTCTGTCTTTTCAATGAAATGATTTTATTCAACTTCCAACAGGACATTCCAGGTCTAATCACCGTGCATAGTTGCTGACGATCATAAAGAACGTGTTGTCGCAATTATTTCCTACTCAGGTACCCTTATGAGGTAATTATAGCTGTTTTAAATTTCACTGTTTTCCCATTCAACCAATGTATTGCGCGACCTTCATATTACGACACAGCTAGGCGTGTAGGGGCTCGACTCCAAGAGACAGAATCTGACACGCAAGCATGTGGAAATGTTAGCGTGAGTTATTCCAACTTTTCAATGTAAAAACCGAAGCACTCTGTATCTCTTATTAATCTATTATAATCTTATATTATATATATATTTGTTCCTACCATTGTTGTGGAAATGTTAGTAAATAATCTAGTTCAGCTCTGTTTAATGAAGTAACATGAGAAATTAAATAAACGTGTGTATCTCTTATGGAACATTAAATGTCTGCTCAAATGAACCTGGAACATTCTTTTATCTTTGGAATGTTCAACAGCTTAATAAGTTATGGAGACATCTCACTATAACAAAAAATTGAAATCTGCCAGGTGCGCTATAAAATAATGAAGATAGTGGACGATGTTTACGATTATGATAACAATCAGAGGTTAAACTTGTAGAATACTGTCACTTCGTTGACAACAATCATACAACATTGAGTACTTGTGCTAAAGAGTGATTTGAAAAATTCTCAGGTATATAGACATAGTCGTGGGTGAGGAGTAGCGTTTGTTAGTGCTGATCAACTGAGTTTTTGTGGTCGTTAGTGTAATTAAATAGCTCTGGAGATGCATTTGTTTTGTTCATACAACTGCAGCCAGTGTGAAGGTGTTCAAGGACACGTAGTGACTGCTGGCTGCAGACGGGTTCACGCGCCACGGGTTGCTGCTCTGCCAGATAATTATCATGATTACTGTAGGCGGCGGGCTGGCACGTAGACAGGTTGGGTCGAGGCAACCTGCCGTGCCGTGCCGAGCCGACCAGATATTGATCACGTCATCGCACTCGCTGCGATATCCCTGCACCCTAGCGGCGACGAGTACAGGCTTCCACCGATCGATACCAGCTTCAAGATGGCGGTTGCGGACGAATCCTCGCTCCCCCTCTTTTCCGCTGTCATGCCCCACCACGCACAAAAAAAGGGTGGCAACTCGTTTATTTCGGGGTCGTATTCATCAGGTACTGCATTCCCCCTCCCTCCCCCCGTGCGGCGTATTAGAAGAAAGGAGGAGTTGTACTTGGGTCCGGTTCACAACACCCGGTCCGACATTTTGTCTTCTATAGCTCATAGAAATTAGGAACAGGCAGCAAATGTCGGACGAACACCTTCTACCGCTTCTGCACACCCTGCTACACTCGAAATCTGCCACAAGAATTTAATTGGAAGAGCTTAAAACCCGGTTTTTCAGTCATTAAAATTACGCGTACTTGCCCTTCATTTTCATGCTGCTTACACAACACCCTTCTAAATACGGCAAATTGACATGAACTGCTAAAGTTAAAGTGTAATTACTAAAGATCTAAGCAGATAGCTATTAAAATCTCTTTAATGCTTATGCCCTAACGCGCCTACATCCAGCCCCTCTCACCCAAAGAAAATAAAAGTTTATAGCTAGTCTTGTATTGCGTCATTGGTTTTTCGTTATGCCGCTGCAGTGCTCATAAATGGAATCTTAAAGCCAGAATATTATTAATAAGTATTCACTCCAGATTAGAGACTTTTGTAGCCAAAATTCTCTTCGCTACCTCAACCATTCCTTCTTAATCGCAATTATTGGTGCACAAACTCGCATTTGAGGTTAATATGTAACACGTGGAGAGTTAGAAATCGCCATTATAATAGGTAGGTAATATCGAGAAGCTCCTCAAAACAGTTTTAGTAAATATAAATATGTTACAGAGGTTCTATTTTCTAGTTCTCTGTCACAGAATATGCATTTCCTATGGTTGATTGTAAAGTCTTTGGTTGACGTTCTATCTACGTTTTTAGTCAACTTGTAGACCTTTCAGTACTTACACACGAATGCCCAGAAATGAAATTAAATTGAGTTTAATTTATGGACGCTCTTTAAATGTTGCGGTTCTTGACGTCCCATTTTTGAATTTTGCTTAAAAAAACTTTTTTGTTTACTTTTACTCAGAGACCTCTTTATCGGCTAGAGGCTATTTTATATGCCATGACTCTAAGACATCGGCCAACCCGTTATTTCCCTTCTAAAGGAAACCATGTTAATATTTACGTCCGAAAAAAAATCCATTGCCCTCCGCCGGGTTTGAGCCCACGGCTTTGAGAACCAGAGATCACCTAGGGCCGGGAACCTGTCGAGAAGCAGATGAACTTTGAATCAGAGTGAAGACCCCACTGGCCTGTAGCCAGTGAGGAAGAGGATGTCATGATGGAGCAGTTGATGGAATGAATGACAATGAAACAGGGAACCCTCTGTCCATCACAAATCCAACATGTGATCCCCTGGGATGGAACACAGTTGCCCTGGTGAGAGGCAAGCCGTCTAACTCTCAGCCATGGCGCTGCCTCTGGTCTTATTCTAGCTCCAAAAGGTTAGGCTGCTCACCTCGGACCTAGGCGGCCCGGGTTCAACCCCAAGTACTCGCATGTGGGATTTGTGGTGGATGAAACGGCGTCTGGGCGGGTTTTCTCCGGGACCTCTGGTTTCCCCCGCCTGGCTACGGACTGACTACTCGTTTCGGGTTCCCCCCAACAGGCTTCTGACCCCTAGATATCCGCTTGCAAGTGCTACGAGGATGTCAGTTCTAAAAATGGGGAGGGTGACCCGGCTACGACTATTTATGTACCTACCTCTCAGAATGATGGAGATAACAATGGTGGTTCTGGAGCGCAATGGTTTCTCTTATAGGAACTGTGGATTGTTATAGGGTTGATTCAGAGCTGAAAGAATGTTTGAAATCTATTACTTAGTTAAAAATGAGATGTGTTCCATTCACATGACTTTCTCTACTTCTCTGCAACAAATTATTGTTAATAAGCTTTGCTTCTATTTCCTTCATGCTAATCGAGAAAAAAAAAGCAGAAATAGTCTTATAACTTGCTTCATTGTAAGTAGAAACGAAATAAGGGAGTACCATAGGTTAAAGTGATAGTCAAAAGCTGGTTGGTGTGTGACTGAAGTTCCTTTGTTTGAATGGATAGGAGCTGACAAACTCCTGTATGAGAAAAGTATGTTTTTCAAAGCTGAAAAAAAAAAAAAAAAAAAAAAAAAGGAATGTCTAAAAAACGATCAACTTCACGAAAAATGTATATAACATAAATTGTGTGTTTTAACGTGCTCCACATTTTTTGTGTGGTAAGTTTTTGTCCATCTCTTACCTACCGTTTAGCAGTTATGCAAAATTCCATAAAATTGACCCAGAATAAAGTAGTCTTCAGAGGCTATTCCCAGAAAATTCAAGATATACATTTTATTTGTCAGGTCATTATCTTTAATATACGATATTTTAATCAAAATCGTAAGAGCCGTTTTTAAGAAATTCAACATTTTCGAAAAAATGTTCCCTGTAAAGGGTAAATTGGAGTGAAAATCTTCGTGTCGCATAAGATACCAAACTTACACACACACACACACACACACACATACACGCACACACATGGACGTTTTTTTGGAAATGCTTTTTTTTATTCAGGGGAACTCAAAACATGTATTTCCGGCGAAATCTCGATATTGAATTGTTGTGTGGAATGCAATAGTACGTGTAGAGAAAGTAAAAAGTGACAGGAAACAAAAGAAAACCTTTCAAATGAAAGTTTATTGCAAGTTCGCAGTGCTACGTTATGATGACCCACCACAAGAAGGCAAGGTAGAGGAATGTGTAAACACTTTTGCTGTCCGCATGATGTTTATGCTCGACACCTGGATATGACAAGGACATTAGGTTCATCTAAAATACACAGTGTTGTCACATAATTAACACTTAGCTAGAAATCCAATTGTCGTGCAAGATTCGGGTCAGAGAAGTCCTCATCTTTGCTGCCGCTCTCTGCATTTAAATATTTAAATATTAAACCAAGAATAAAAATAATAACATATTATAAAATTGTAGTACTATATGCCGTAGCGCGTGTTAGCAGCGAGAGCCAAATACATCACTGCAGTTACTGAAAGAAGCATTAGATCTGGCAGCAGTAGGTTGGTTCATATACACACGTAGTAAACGTAAACAGATCCACTAGTACGTGACCAGATAAACAGATCAAGCCCCCCCCCTCAGGCCCCCCTTGCCTTCTGGACAGTAGTATTACCTCGCTCATTAGGGTAGCATGTGGCACAGTTTAATATCTTATAAGAAGCAGCAGATAAAAGCAAACTTTGTTTCTTAGCCAATTGCTGCAAACATTCACAGTTAACAATTATAGCTTCGTGTCTTCTGGAATATATTAATGATAGTCTTTTCGCTAAGAGCAGAAAGAAACTGGCAAGACGAGGAGGTATGCGGCGTCCACGACAGCCAACTTGGAGGCCATTAACACCCCATTTTATGTATTAATATTTACTTTCTCTAGCGCGTATTTACAATGTATACAGTAGGTAGAGACGGTATTCAATTCCACCCAAAAATTCGATATCGAAATAGCACCGAAAATAAGTAACCTAATATGGATTGGTGCTTAATTGGGGTACCTCGGTATTTCAACTGTATAACTCTGACACCTGCTGGAAATCCAATGAATCAAGAGAGGTTTGTCGACAAAGCATTCTGCGAGCACGTCACCATATTCTTGTGATCGGATCGTATCACAGTGAGATAAAGAAAGAAGTGTGTTCCTTGCTGCTGTTGACATCTCTGTACACAAATATAATAATGTAATTCTTTTATTAAACACACTGTGCTTATGTTGTAGTTTTAAGATCAATCTATCTTGCCGTAATTCAATTAAAAAAAGGGCGGGAAGAATTAGTACACTAAAATGGCGCGTTCCCTATTATGGGGTAGCATGGACTCCATATTATACTACTTTATAAATGTTCATGCTAGAAGTATCAAGAAGACTCCAATATCAGGAGCTTTTTATTTGTTTCTGCTAAATCCCGCCTTTCTTCTTTAATAATACCTAATAATAATAATATAGAACATATATCAGTATTTTGTGAACTAATTATGGTTTGTTTTCTTTTTATATTAAATATATCTTATAAATAAACCTTGCCAGAGAGAACAATGTATCGATAATCTGTCCCCCCCTTACAACACTACAAACTTCAACCCCTGAACATGGTTTTCATGGTGCCATTGAAAACCTATTGCTGCCAGGAGATCGAAACGTTGCTGCAAAATGATATTGGTCAAAAGGTTAGGTTCACCAGCTAGGGAGACTCTTTGGAAAGGGCTATTATTACTAGACTATAATTAATATGAAACCAATTTATATAACCCAAGCCCAAATACCCTTATTATTATTATCCCTTCAAGTTTTAGCAGGAACTAAAACGCGCAACCAGTGCAGAATCAGCAAATAGTAGCTTCCGCAAAACGAGGGAGGATATATTCATTCAACCCCAATATTTTCAGGCCCCAGGATTTTGCAACCCATGAAACTGAGCAAGTGCTTCAGGAATGTGAACATCAGGAAGCATGTGTCACAAGTGCCCTGCCTATTCGCCAGTCTCGCAGGGGAGATTGGACCAAGCAGCGGGTATCAGCCCAATCCCACAGAAGCAGGACAAGGCAGCTCATCTAGAGTAGTGGTGGGAAAAGTTAATCTGTTTCTGTTGCAATCAGAAAACAGTTTCCTGCAACAGAAATTCCCTAAACTGTTGCAGACATGTTGTATACCACCAAATACTATTGAGATAAATGCAGTCCATGCGCCAAATGCAACCAGTCACTAGGTACACTGAAGAGGAAATTATCAAATTGCGGAAGCAAAGCATTGTTGCGCGTTAACGAGAGGGAATGAGTTTGATTATTACGTTGGAATTTGGCGGGTTATAATATCAGCAACTGCTGCAATAACTGAAACAAGTACCCACGTTGCTGTTATTGTTGCATGGTTCTGTTGCAACAAAGAACAACACAGTGCACGCAATTTCCAGAAGTGTTTTATGAAACAGTTTTAAATAGTTATTGTGTTATTTTTGTCCCATCACTAATCTAGAGCTGCGACGGACATCTTGTGTAAAGACAAGCTCGGCATACAACGCTCACCTCATTGAACAGAAAGAAGTAAACGAAGCCGACAACACTCTGCCAAAAGACAAACATACCAAAGCAACAAAGACAACCAGAAAAGGAAATCTTCATCTTCTGAAGACGAGGAGTGCCTCTGGAATCGGAAGAGAAGTGGGGAAACGAGAGTGACGACGATGGTGCAGAGTGCCTCTTTGTGCAGACCTGTTCTCGGAGGACCGAGAGGGAGAAACTTGGATCAGGAACTGCAAGTGGGCACACACTGTGAAGGTGATAATTCCAATAAACCTTCCGTGAAAAGTGTGTGAGCAAAAGAAATAAATAAATAATTGTCTAGTTATTAGGGACACAGGATACCAACATTGAACTTTCATTTGGTCATCAACCAATCATATATACTACAGATATTATGTAGCGTAAACTTTTACTTGTAGTTAGAAAGGTAGAGTCAGACTGAAAAATTCAATGCCATAGCCGGGAACTAAACCAAGGATCTCCCGATCTCTAGCCGGTTGCTCTGCCACTGAGCTACCATGGCAACATGCCGGCATAGCATTGCATTTTTCATCTGACTCGTATGTTTCCCGGTAAACCACAAGGTGATCTCAAATCATTTCGAGATGACAACCTCAATGGCGACTTACAATGTTGTAAGTACCTTAGACCCATGATTCATAATATAGCCAACTATTATGGACAATTTGTCCAATACCCTTTTCCTTGTAATGTTCTAAATGAACACTAGATCCCATGTTGGGAACCCCTGTCACCCTATATAAGGAATCCAATATTGCTATTGTAGAAAATCACATTACATTTGCTCAACAGTGTATTTAAGTTCGTGTATTACACTCTGCAAGGTAAATAAATAGTTTGTAGTATACAATCATATTATTCATGGACATGAAAAACAATGTACTCCATATTAGGCTACTTTCCTCTATATGTTTTAGTTTCTCTAACTCCCAAAAATGTATTTCTAAAAAACGTATGTGTGTGTGTGTGTGGACAGCTAATTCAAAAACTAAAGGACCGTAAAATACATAGCTTGGTGTTGAAGTTTAGTAGGCATCTTCCAAGGGTGCGACACAAAGATACATTAAAATAATTACATCACAATAAAATGTACCTACCTATATTTTGAATGTTCTGGGAAGAGACCTGTTCATTTTGGATGAATTTGCATACTGGTAAACCGTAAGAAATAGACAGAAATTTACTGCATAAAAAATCTAGATCTCCTTAAAACGCACAATTTGTGGTGTATATTTTTTTAAGCTACTTAACTCTTCTCAAACGGTAGGTCATCTTTCCTAAAACGGTATTTTGCTTTCTCCAGGTAGGCAAAGAGAATGGAATTTCAATTGTTTCACATAGCGACCGTCTTTTAAAGGAACTGGCTATCGCTTTAATCTAGTGTTGTATTCTCTATTTCCCTTTTAGTTACAAGGTAACGTTTCGATAAGATTTATCTCGATTAGTATGAGGTACCTGAAAGAATAATATTTTGTAAGGAAAGTTTGTTTATGGAACAGCTAGAGAGGTCATGTGATGGAACACATTTTTAACTGCCTTTGACTGCACGGTCATATCGGTGGCATTTTGGAACATGAGTAGGAACTGTTTACGTTAGTTTTCACACGCGCACACGCACACACACATACATACACACACTCTTTGGAATATTCTTGATTAGAGAAAAGTTCCTACCCCCAACGATTGAGCTCTGGGGCCAGGCAAGACCCGATTTATTTTAGATCAAAACTGGTGTATGAAATTTGAGGTTATATCGAAATATTTTTTCTATTAGCCCTCATCTCGGTTTGTTGCGCATTTGGCTACAGGTTTACCACCAGGCAGAATTAAAACATCGTAATAAATTCGAATTCTCGCTGCGCTGCTACTGCCAACGGTAAGTGTGTAATAAAATCCATGTTAGGCCCACGTAAATTAAACGGCGACTGGCGTGCGTAGAAATGACTTCGGTAATATTGTTGTGAAGCACATGTGCTTTGCATTAAACCTCATCAAAACATCTTAAACATTTTATTTAGCTACGATAATCAAAATACCTATAGTCAAAGTTATCAAAACATATAGCAGTAATGATAAAGATTTGGTAAAAGTTAATAATTTCTTGCTCATAAATATGTTTCCCGATCCATAGTAAATGCCCATTATGATGCACATGGAGGAGTAAAGTTAATGACGGTAATAGATATCGTAATATGCGGTGTTTAACAAATACGCTTCTCTTCTCTACGTATCCTATTGTTTTATCTAAATCAGGCAGTATAATCTACCGGTTTGACCAGGCTGATATTTAAATAAATTATAAACATCATTATTAAAATTAATTTAATTAAAAATAATCAAATACATTTTAAAGCATTAACTTGAAACCATTGATTAAATTCTCTTATCTTTTCCAAATTGGTTGTGTGTCGAAGAGGTGCGAATTACAATGCTTTGTGCAGTAACGTTTAAAAACTTCGTTTAATGGGAGATTTCAATCAATACTATAAATACTCATTTGCATTCATCGACTATTATAGAAGTCAATATGTTAGGCAATGCATCGCGAAACAGCATACCTCGCTTTGGATAAATTGTTCAAGGACAGGTGATCTCAAAATAATCGGGTTCGATTCCAAGCGATCGCATGTGAAACTTGTGGTGGACAAAGCGGCGCTGGGCGGTTTTTCTCCGGGTTCTCCGGTTTCCCCCGCCATCGCATTCCACCGGTACTCCATCTTCATTCATGTATCATCAGTGTCACCGCCTGCGGTGCCATAAGTAGTTAAAGCGGGTGCTAAACACTACCGGGAAACATGCGAGCCAGTTGAGAAATTCAATGCTATGCCGGCATGTTGCCATGGTAGTTCGGTGGCAGAGCAACCAGCTAGAGATCGGGAGATCCGTGGTTCAAATCCCAGCTATTGCATTGAATTTTTCAGTCAGATTCTACCTATCCAATACCTCGCTTTCATTTCAACTTCCTGTAGGTGATGAAATAAACGCGATAAAACAAAATATACATGGAAGATTACGAGGGTAAGTTCAAAGAATGGGTCCATTCTCAAAAACTTGAGAATAAACCCCCAATAAAATAATAAAAATTTAGATCTGATCGTTGCAGCGTTTAAAAATATTCTCCATTGCATTCTTAACACCACCTCATCCTTTCAAACCATTTGTCAAATGCTTAACGCCCATCTTCTTTGGAGAGAGAGCAAACAAATTATACGAAAGCAGCTCCTGCGGCTTCAGATGACCCAAATCGTGGACCGCGAATTTAACTTTTTTGAATAGAAAACAATTCTCGAGAGGCCTGAACAGGAATGTAGGGAAGATGGAACACATGTCTGACTACAGCAGAAATCTGGTTGTTTCTTGTGGGCAGAGACATTTGGAGCAATAAAATTCAGCGCAGACCAGTCTTAGGACTTTTTTTTTCTCAGTTCAATTGTTGCAGGCATTGTTATGTGTCATTTGATGTCATTTGACAGTACTTGTCCTCAAGCGGAATCGTTAAAATGTGGCCACTTACTCAGAAGGAACAGATCATCTTCTCGCCAACACTTCTCGTTCGCTTCACTTTTGTTGGGGGATCTTCTCCTAGGAATACAGCTGGACCTATGATTTTCGTTTAGTTTCCGGATCATGCTGGAAAAATCCAACTTTTGTTACCATGTTAAATATGTTTTTTGGATCTTTTTCCATTGAATTTTTAAACAATTTCCTGACACCTTTGTACACGAGTTGTTTCTCTCACTTGTAAGGTAGTGAGCGATTATTTTAACTGCTGCCAATCTCAATATTTATTTATTGAGCCTGATCATATGTGCAACAATGATCTCGCAATATGAGCTCTGTTTTCATTACATTTTAATCCATTCTGCAGCCGGATGTTCGCTTCTTCTTTTAAACTGTGTACATTCTGTCAAGAAAGTACCGGGAATTGATCATTTAAAAATCCTGTTTAAAAGGGGATTCGAAATTATTGTTGTCGCTAAGTTGGTACAACTTTCCTCTATACCCACGCGGAGTTTGATCGTCATCTATCATCTAGTTTGTTTACAGTACGCCATTTTGTTAGATCATCTCAAAGGTGATTTGCGATTTTACGATGGATACAAATATTGAACAAAGAATCTGTCTCAAATTTTGCATTGCAAATGTTATTTCGTGTGCCGAATCGCTGAAAATGTTACAGAGGGCTTACGGTGAATCGACTTTATCAAAAACACGTGCATGTGAGTGGTACAGTGCATTCAAAAGTGGTCGAGATGTGGAGGAAGATTTGTCTCGCTCTAGTCGGCCATCAACGGTTTCAACTGAACTGAACATCGGCATTTAGGTCTGAGAGAGATTGCCGCTGAACTTTCTGTGTCTCACGAATCGATTCGTACCATTTTAGCGATTGTTTGGGCATGACACGCGTTGCAGCTCGGTTAGTTCCGAAAGACTTGAATTTTCTACAAAAACTCAATCGCGTAAGGATTGCTGAAGACATGCTAGAACGAGCCAGTTCCGACCCCACATTCATGAAACGCATTGTAACTGGTGATGAGACGTGGGTTTACGAGTTTGACACTCAAACCAGCCAACAAGCTTCCGAATGGCGCCTTCCAACTGAACCGAAACCTAAAAGGGCACGTCAAACTCGATCAAAACTGAAGGTCATGTTGACAGTTTTTTTTTTCGATTATCGCGGTGTCGTGCACTCAGAGTTCTTGCCAGGTCAGATGGTAAATAAAGACTATTATCTGAGTGTTATGCTGCGTTTGAGAGAACAAATAGGGTAAAAAAAGGCCAGATTTGTGGAACGACAACTCATGGATTCTGCACCACGTTAACGCACCAGCTCACGTAGCTATTATAGTGAACGAATTTCTGGCCAAAAACTCAACAAATTTCATCGAACAACCACCGTATTCACCTGATCTGGCTCCTGCTGATTTCTTTCCAAAACTCAAATTACCATTTCGAGGCACCCGAAGACATAAAGGAAAATTCGCGGCGTCCTTTGACATCGATTCCTAAAAGTGCCTACAAAAAATATTTTGATGATTGGGTTATTCGTTGGCATAAATGTATAATTTCAGAAGGGGCCTACTTTGAAAGCGATAAAATAAAATTGGATGAATAATTCATGTTTTGTGTTTTATTGGCAAATTCCCGGAACTTTCTTGACACGGTAGTATACCATCGATAAATGTCGGATTGTTAATTGCAAAAATCCCGGCATCGATCCAAACTTTCACAGCATTCTTCTCTCCTCTTAACCGACTTCAAAGTCATAGAAAAACATAACATGGAGATGCTCTCGCCTGAGAGCACATGGCGTAGCAACACCTGATATACATACACACTAGTGTTGACGAACATTGTTGAAGCGCCCCCAGACTTGCATATTTTGTTTTCTGAACTTTAATCTGAAGTTAAGAAAAGCTGCTTTGGCCTACTAAACTTATTGTTGTGTATTCTCAAAATTTTTGGAATGACTCTCGTAACACAACAAAATATTTTAAAAAGGTGCGTAATGCACTGGTTGTGACACCCCCCCCCGTATTTATTCTTATATTTTTAACCGATTCCTGAGAGTGGGTCATTTCTGTTCATATCACATTTACTTTCTTAACCGCTTTTTCTACTTGTGGCACCGCAGGCGATGACATTGCTGATACATGGAATGAAGATGGAGCACCGGTGGAATGCGATGACGGGAGAAACCGGAGAACACGGAGAAAACAGCCCCTGCGCCGCTTTGTCCACCACAGATTTCACATGCGGTCACTTGGGATCGAACCCAGGCCGTCTAAGTGGTCTAATCACTCGGCCACGGCTCGACCATTACATGACTAGAATACCCTAATAGAAAACTAATAAGTCCATTTCTGCTAATGTTTGTCTTGATTATCATGAAGTAGACAGAGAATAAGCTTTTTACAATGATTTGTTACACAGATGTAGAGAACATGTGAATGGAATACATCAGATTTTTTTTTTTTTTTTTTTTTTTTTTTTTTTTTTTTTTTTTGTAGTTAACCGTTTTCGAGATATTTTGGATTATTGGTTTCAATTTTCGCCACTTTAGCCACCGGCTTTTAAAGTACTTGATTCGTTTTAGCCTGTGCATTCCCTTATTTCCTTCCTACTTACAGGAGACCAGGTAATAAGTATAATTTCTGCTAATGTTTATTTCGATTATCATGAAGTAGACAGAAGAATACACTTTTTTAACAATAATTTGTTCAGAGATGTAGAGAACGTGATGTGAATGAAACATCAGATGTTGATAGCAACTAGTATGATTCCATATAGAATCTCTAATTGCTTCATTCCTTATTTTATCTAAATGAGAAGTTATAGCAGAACGTGTATGATAATGCCAACAAGTGCCTCTTATCATCTATCTACTGATAATACTTACTACTTCTGATAAGAGTATAACACTTTAATTACGATATTACATATTTACACAACCTGAATATCAAGTGCATCTATTTATCTCTGTTATAGGTATCTGTTGTTGACGGCAGGATTTGTTAAGGAAAGGACACTTTACTCTACATTTTGTTGCGAATACACATTTGGTTAAGTCTTCAGCTCTTTTACTTTCTCTACTTCGCACATAGTACAAAAGTACAGTAGATGTTGCATGCCACTCAATATTCGATACTGAAATTTCACATCAAATACACGTTTTAGAGTCCCCTGAATCCAAAGAGTGTATTTTTTACTTTCTCTATACGCACTATGTACATAGAGAAGGTATTGCACTCCACCAAAAAATTCGATACCGAGATTTCAACGGAAATATATGTTTTAAGGTCCCCTGTATCCAAAAAAAGTATTTTCAGAAAAAGGTCCGTGTGTGTGTCAGTGTGTCTGTGAACACGATTTCTCAAAAACGAAAAGTCGGTAAAATACCAAACTTGGTAATTAAGTTTAGTATCTTCCAGGGATGCGACACGAAGATTTTGAGAAAAATCACCCCACCCCAAACTACCCTTTACATTCAACTTTTTCCGAAAAATTTGATTTTCTAAAAAATGACTCTAACGATTTTGATTAAAATATCGTATATTAAAAATATTTACCAGACAAATAAAATGTATATTTTGATTTTCTGGGAATAGCCTCTGAAGACTACTTTATTCTGGGTCAATTTTACGAAACTTTGCATAACTGCTAAATCGTAAGAGATGGACAAAAACTGACCGTGCAAAAAATGTAGAGCACATTAAAACACACAATTCATGTTATATACATTTTTTTCGTGGAGTTGATTGTTTTTTTTGTTTTTTTTTTTTAGATATTCCTTGTTTTTTTGTTTCAGCTATAAAAAACATACTTTTCTTATACAGGACTTTGTGAACTCGTGTCCATACAAACAAAGGAACTTCAGTCACATATTAACATGATTTTGATATTTGGCAGGCTGTTTTATTTTGGCTGCGCGCCAAAAGAGCAGCGAGTTACTTGCGAATCACAGGGGCATACCCGTAACTTGCAATACGGCGCAATATTGAGGGTAAGATATCATCACGGCTGAATTGGCAAAAAAAGTATTGTCCTAGTGGTTCAGTCGCTTGCCCGCTAGATGACATCACTTCATTCCAATTCATTCCAATGGGTTTCCTTCTATATTTGTAGTTGTTTAAGGGACCCTGGGAGCGAAATTTTAACTACAACGAGTCTAAAAATAGAAAATCTTTATTTTAACAGAAAATTATTTGTTAGAACCTTTAGGGTACCATAGAGAATCAACAATTATCTGTCCCCCATTACTTCGGGTTCTACAGACATTTAAAGGCCATATAATGTTCTACTTGTTTCTTAGCATACTATATTATAAAGCAGCGTTTTTCTCAAAACTATATTTTCACACTTTCAAAATGTTCCACGCGTCTCAGTTTTTGTTTAAATACAACTAAAATTTCCCAGAATATACAGAAGTATCTATTGAATATACAGACAACAAATAATCATAACACCATTGGTAATTTTTCAAAAATATATTTTTATAAAAATGTGTTTATTTTAGAGACTAAGATTTCAAACTCCTTAAAAAGTATCATAATTACGCAAAGTTTTGTGTATAGATCAAAGCTCTGATTCAAATAATGGGAACAAAGTTTCTCAAATTTTGAGAACATTCCGATTATGCAGTATATTTACATAATATAATTAGTGACTTAATTCACCTCCTCCCCCTCATTTGACACTTCAACTCCTTTGGCTCATAAATAGAACAACCTGTCCAGGAATCTTTAAAATTCAAAGCGTACACAAAAGAATTCAGACCACATACACTTTTTAAACCTCACACCCCTCTCGCCTTCTTCTCCCTGGTCCAACAATTCACGCCACAAACAGGTTTTACAATCGGAGATTAACATGGCGGATTTAATGTTGACTTATGCAGGATTATTTTTCTGCTCCTAGTAAATATAAAATGGAAGCTGTTGAAATAAATGGTTATGACTCTGAAATGCTTATGAAGTACATTGCTCTTGCTCGCCTACTTCTCATAATCAGACACTGTTTTATACTCACTCTGGTGGCCAGCGGACCGCGGTGCAACACAGTAACAATGCGCGCAGAATAATCTAAATGACACAATAAATTTATTCTTAAATGATATAATATCGTATACAAATATCTACCAGTTTAACAAACGCCGGTTTATACCGTTAAACAGAGCTATAAGACCCAGCATGAGTCACGTGATTTCCGCAAATTGTTTACACTGTAACGGTTGCTTGCAGTTCGAACTTGTAACGAAAGAAGAAGCGTTGTTTTGGGAGATGATAGTTTAAGTTGTTGTTGATAGCAGTAGTACCAGTGGCTGTCAACTGAAATAGGGACTTCCGGTGTCGAGTCAAGGTTCCAACAAAAACTGGCTCGAAAGGTGACATTTCGAGCGCTGCACACCAAAATTATCTTGTGCTGCTGTCAATAGATGTCTCTTTCTACCCGAGTTCAGCGGAAGTATAAAATGATTCGGTGGTACCAATGGTCATTAATATAAATACATTTTAGTGTGGGGTAAATAAAGGGAAACTCCGAAATAAAATTATAAAGATAGGACTTAGATGGGACTTAGTATCAATTAATTCCATTTATTCACACATTACGTAACAGGACTGTGGAACAATAGCCCATAGTGGCAGTCTGCTTCCTAGTATAATGTTGGCCATCTTCATGACATGCTTTGAATTTGAAAAAGATTTAACGTGCCCGTAATTTCATAACTGTAAAATGCACAAAGTCTTCAGAAAGAAAATATTGCCTTTTAAGGTTGTCCTGCTACAGGGAGGATTAGGGGAATTAAATTGTTTCGTTTCCCGAATTATACTGAAAGGTAAGAAGCTTACAGAACAACACAGGTATAAAGAATCAAGTCATTACCTAACCTAAAAAATGCTGCCGCTTGGTTGTTAACTTTGTGAAACGGCACTTTAATATTCTCACGCGGAAAAATAATTCACTACAAAATTAAGTATTGTGTACACTATACTATATTAATGAAACTATGTCAGATTTGAAGCAATATTTTTATCTTAACTATAACCACCAACTTTGCCCCTTTTTCCTGGAGTGTATACTTGACACTGGTTATATAACTTAAACTCTTATGACTAATTTAATGTTTACCTCGGCCATCTTGTAATTAAATGTGAGTTGGCATTTCAGTACAAACTTGTATAAATTTACATTCAATGCACATATTATTTACAATACTTTTCTTGCATTAAACAATCTAAACATATTATGAAATGCTGATGAATGATATATAAGCATATATTTGCACAGTTTTCTGTCATTTGTTTCAGGGTAGCCTAAATACATTTGACAAAAATAATGTTTTTAAACAGTCTTTTGTCAATGATGCTATCAATTGCAGGATACCAGTACTACCTGTGTGCCAGAATTTCATCATGAGAAGTTCTTTACATGCAGTAAATTTATAATATGAGGTTGCTTTAAAAACCATCCGTCTGGGCTGTTTTAATTTGGCTGCACACATTTTGGGTATCAATCTGTAAACCTCAGTGGTTCAGAAAGACTACTTTGTGTTGTTTGCTTTGCTTCAGCATGCGTTATCTACATTGGAAAAACATTAATATAGAATAAGTGAGGTGAATTGTTAATGTATGATCACTTAATTTGTTTCCTTAATTTCTTTTGGCAAATAACGTTAATGAAACCAAGGGAAAAATACATTCTATACTATTGGCATATAGATATGTTAAGTGTGGTGGAAATGTTGGTAAACTCACTTGAATTAATTATTTTTAATTTTTTTCATTTCAATAGCATTGCTTTGTTTCTAATGTATTATAAGAATCAGCAAATAAATTTACTGCATCATGTCATAGGCACCATGTCTGCCCAATAATAATCTTGTTATCTAATTAACATCTTAGGGTGAGTTACTTGGTTATGAATTTTTACAACTTTTTTCCTTTATCATGCAGTGACAAATGTTTGTAATAATGTGGCAAGCTAATTAATACTTTAGGGCGAGTTGTTTGGATATTAATTTTTATGTTTATAATAATGTGGCAAACTAATTAATACTTTAGGGCGAGTTGTTTGGATATTAATTTTTATGTTTATAATAATGTGGCAAACTAATTAATACTTTAGGGCGAGTTGTTTGGATATTAATTTTTATGTTTGTAATAACGTGGCAAACTAATTAATACTTTAGGGCGAGTTGCTCGGATATGAATTTTTATGTTTGTAATAATGTGGCAAACTAATTAATACTTTTAGGTGAGTTGCTCGGATATGAATTTTTATGTTTGTAATAATGTGGCAAACTAATTAATACCATGGGGCGAGTTGCTCGGATATGAATTTTTATGTTTGTAATAATGTGGCAAACTAATTAATACCATGGGGCGAGTTGCTCGGATATGAATTTTTATGTTTGTAATAATGTGGCAAACTAATTAATACCATGGGGCGAGTTGCTCGGATATGAATTTTTATGTTTGTAATAACGTGGCAAACTAATTAATACCATGGGGCGAGTTGCTCGGATATGAATTTTTATGTTTGTAATAATGTGGCAAGCTAATTAATACTTTTGAGGGAGTTGTTTGGATATGAATTTTTATGTTTGTAATAACGTGGCAAAATAATTAACACCATGGGGCGAGTTGCTTGGATATGAATTTTTGTGTTTGTAATAATGTGTAAAGCTAATTAATACCTTTGGGCGAGTTGCTAGTATATGAGTTTTTATGTTTGTAATGATGAGGCCAGCTAATTATTACTTTGGGCGAGTTGCTTGGATATGAGTTTTTATGTTTGTAATGATGTGGCCAGCTAATTATTATAAAATGCAAAATTTGCACTAACTAGGTCAAACTTGTGCATCAATGACATAAATATAACAACCTGAAATAAACTGCTTAAAGAATCCTTTGGTATATCTATGAATATATCACAGTAAAATTAGTAATTGTCCTATGCAGAACGTCTGTGTGATTTAAGTTTGTAAACACTGCACAATTTTAAGTAATTGCTTATAAATATAAAACAAGGAATTGTTGTTTTTACTTTACAGCTATTATAGATGCAAATTAATTGGTAGTACGGAATTAAACATTTTCATAATCGAGGAGTTTCTACTCCATTTTTGCCCTGATATTATGAGCAGAAATTATTCTTTGATTAATTAATTTAACACAATCTTTTATATGTATTCTGAGATGAAACTGCACAAATTATACACACAGCTATTGTTGCATATGGCTTCCGAGCATAATTCTAACATAATTGAAAATAAATTATTACAATGATGTCAGCTCAGTGCTTCAATAGCCAAGGCTTTCGTGACTCATTGTTATTACCTTAATGTTCAACTCCTGTATTATTGTGTGGAATGGGCATTTTTCTGTTTTACTTGCAATTGCATTCATTAAATTCATATAAAGACAATATATATGAAGGGAAGATATGGGCACTGATATTTTAGTGTGGTTTGTTTGCCATTCCTATTGAATAATAATCTTCAGTTTTGTAATGTTACAAGCTATAAGAGTCATATCAGCTTTATTTTATGCCAGAATTTGTTCCACAGGAGTTATGTGCATTGAAATGAAACTGTTGCAGTTGAAAATCCTTAAATGCAATTGCAAATCCCTCACTCTTGGCATAAATGAAATGTGCAGTATTCTCACTCTGAGAGTTTAATCGTTCCCTCAGTTGCTTATATGGCACACATTCTGTCGAGTCCTGCAGCCTGAGAAATATATGCTAAGCAAAGAGCTGAAGCAGATTTGCTTAAACTGTTACCAATATAAATTGGGATATGTACTCAAAAAGATGCTTCACTTGACAGACAAATTTGTCATACAACAAGATATATTGGAGTTTTAAATTTTGTTTCTAAAACTACATGTTTTCTTTGTCAGTGTTGATTACCATGCAAGGTATTTGGTCTCAGAAACTGAAGAGTCTAGGATTCCTTGTGATGTAAAGACAAGTAGATTTTAAACAAATGGTGCATTTTACTACTTTCTTGTTTTCATTGTGCACTATATGTTATTTTAATTGTAATAATTTGCTTTTTCTGTATTTGTGAAAGATACAACCAAGGTTATTACAAGAATGCACAAATAGTATGATTGATAAAAGTTATGCCACTAGTTGCTGACATTGTCTCATGTTAAAGGTGCTGCTAAAACGTTGATACTACAGGAGAGAGTTTCAAATTTGAGGTCCCTCTCTGAGGAACTTCTGTAATCTAATGCAAAATAACGTTTATGTGTATACATTGTAATGGAGCTGCTGCTATTCAAAACTTAATTCATTAATACAAGCATTAACATATCACTTTTGTTTACTTCTTGAAACAGCTGGTGCTGTTTTTTTGTACATAGTTGTTATCCTATCTTCATTTACAATTTTATGTGTGCATCTATGCTGTTTTTTACACTAGTTTTTAATGGAATTTTTCAATATTACTATTATTAACTTGCTATGTACAAAAAAATTGCATTACATTTAACCTTGTTGGCATCCCTTCCAGTTTTCCTCCCTTTACAGAATGCATTAATTCAATGTGAACATATAATTGATGTGCTATATATCAAACAGGATTTTAATTCTACTCAATGAAAGGATGAAACATGTATTTCTGCACAATCCCAATTTCATATAAATACTGTGCTTCTCATCTGATTATATAAAAAAAATCTAATTTGTTGTATACAGCAGAAAAAAGTTAAGTTAAACATGAATTTCTTCTTGCTGATTATTTTCTTTTCAGGAATTAGCTACCGAACTTCTTTCTAAGTCACATCTCGGGCACAATGAATAATTTACCGCACTTTTCGATTTCTCACACAGAAATATTAAATCAGCTATTTGGAAATGTTCGGTAACAATTCATTGGTGCGTGAGATGGGACTTCGAAAGAACTTCGGTTGATAATTCCTGCGTTGAATACGCGAGGGAAGGGAGGGTACAGAATCGCACACTCAGTCGATATTGAAGTTGGTTATGTTATCGACGCTGTTAGTTCTCACAACGCCCGTGCGAAAGGTTTTAAAAAGCGCCCTATTCGACCCCTTACCCCCACCACGGAGTCGGCTATCTAGTAATCTATGAGTAGTACAAACAGATCAGACGACGATTCCCATCTGGAGGGAATAGAGCCGCTTCCAGAGAACGAATAAATGTAAGTTATAGCATGCATATTTTGGCACGTGTTTTTAGATGTAATTATTACATGTGCATGCATTTGTTTTGATACGACTATCAATTTTATCACCATTATACTTAATAGAATATTTTAGTTACCGCTTAAACTGTCGGAATAAGGGCTCTGTTCGTTGTACATTATAATATGCCCCGTGTGCACGCCAGGTGGTTGGGAAAGTATGACAGCATTTCTGGCGCGAATGGCGGAAGGCTACTGGTCGCCTGGGGTTGTTTTGACGCGGATCAACTTAAGACTGAACTGGGCTTAGGAGCAAACAAAACGCACTGATGTATGGACAGCACTATAGTCATTGTTGCAAACTTGTGAGGCTCATTGGGTGGTACAGTAATAGGTAATATTGCCGGCGCAAAATTTCTGGAATCCTGACCCTAACCGCCAACCCAACTACCGAGCCTAGCTTATCGGAGTTTGTGATGTGATACTTTACTTACTTATAGTCACAGCGAGCAAATTTTGTACAGTCTGCATCGAAAGTTTTCCGCATATGTTTGTATTCAAAGTGGGCAGTAAATAGTGTTCATTTTATTTATTTTATTTTTTTAAACATGGCTCCTACGTTTTGAAAGTTAATAGGCAAGATATTACATAGTCAGACGAGAGAAATAATTGCAAATGTCCTTGACTTCATGAAACAAGAGGCAGAGATGAAGGAAGAAAATGTACCGAGTTCTTCAAAAGCCTGTAGAAGGCGAATGAAAGACTAGCCAAGGCAACTGATATTTTACTGAGTTCCGTTTTCAGGGTTCTCAAAGATAAGAACGAAAGAAAAATAAAACTTAATATATCACTTTTAAATTAAAAGATGTGGAACAGTTGTGTCGCCAGCGAATTGCAGAAGCTGGCAGGCCAGAATGGGAAAATGTATATTGACACGTTGTGAACATTGAAAATCAATAGAAAGTATTGTAAAAAAATCAAATAGAAAGAATTCTAATCCAAGATAATGGTGCTGAAAGTGATAACGTTGATGATGACAATGACGTGAGCTAGACGAAGGACTGTCAGGTTAGGAAGAATTGGAGGCAGACGATTGACATTGTTTATATAGTAAGCCATTTGTATAGACGTTTTGTAGATATGAATATACATATGAAAACACATGTTTATCAGTGCAGCGCCGTATAGTGCAGGTGACAGATATTTGACATTGACTGTGACAGGCACTCTTCCAGCATGCATGAATCGACTGGTGAACTGCTTATCTGAAAGTACAACTCGCTTACTAGCTCTCATTAAGATTTTCACATGTCCAGACCTGCCGCGCCAGTTTATAGTAAACGCTCCACATGCTCAGTTAGTGTCAGCAGGGTCCGAGCATATATGGTTAATTTCTCATTTGTAATGAAAATGAAATTGAGTTTTATTTGTATTGTACAACCACGTTTCATATTTCAGCCTTTTCTTTGCCAGTATACTTGTAGCCGAAACACTGCTGAACTCAGAAGTTAATTTCATTTTTTTTTTATAGGAAGGTTTGTACATTTCTCACAAAACGTAATACAAAGGTTCAACACTATTGTTTTTTCACCACCAGTCAATGGTAATGCTTTACGTAAGTCGACAAAGACGCAAGACCAAATTCACGACGAGTGAAGCAAACGAGTTGGCAAAATAATAGGAATGATCGACAGGCTGGTGGAAACGGGAAGAAAGCATGGAATAGAAATCAACATAGAGGAGTCAAAAGCGATGAGGATATCAAAAACAGAAGAGTCTCTCTAAATTGTCATAGAAAATCAACAATTTAAAAATATGAATCAGTTCAAATGTTTCAGAAGATTATTGACGAAGAACGCTTACTGCACAAAGGAGAATAGATCACGTGTTGGCATGGCCAAGAAAATCTTCATGAACTGTAGGAAGCAGGAAGTTCTTCATGAAGCAGAGAACATTCCTGACTAGCAATTTGATCCTACAGTTACGTAAAAATCTGGAAAATGTTACATTTATAGCATTTTGTTGACTTTGAGGAAAATTGAGAAGACATATTTGGAAAGTTTGAGATGTGGGGCTGGAGACAGATAGAAAATATAAAGTGGACGGACATGATGGCAAATAGGTTCTGAGAAGAGTGGATGAAGAGAAATCAGTCCTACACATAGAAGGAAAGCAAACTGAAAAGAAACTGCTTGTTGCATGACGTCATAGAAGAATAGGTAGAAGAACAATTATACTTGGAAGAAGAATCCAGTTACTAGATGATTTAAGGGAAAGGAGGAAATATTGGATGCTGAAGGAGGAAACAGAGGCTAGAAAAATCAAATTGGCATACCAAATTTGAGAACCCACTACCACCACTATCACTCCTGTCGCCCTCTGTGGTGTAATGCCTCACGTGCTAGCTTCATATACCCAAGGTCGCAGGTTCAAACCCGGCGGAGGACGATGGATTTTTTCGGGCGCTAAACCTTAATATTGCTTCCTTCGGAAGGTAAGTAAAGCCGTTGATCCCGTATCATAGATAGATTTACTGCACCTAAAATAACCTTAAACCAGATAAAGAGGCCTCTGAGCAAAATAAGCATCTTTCAATCCCAGTATAGAATGGAACGCTGAGAACCTCCGTAATTAAAGAGCGTCCATAAATAAAACTCCATCTCCATTTTTACCACTACTACTACTATCCTATTATTACAATTGATATTATTATTATTACAACTATTAAAACAAAAGTGTGCAAAGATTTGTCCAGATAGGCCGAACACCGCGTAAGGACTTGGAAAGTATGGATAGAGATGGTTCCAGAAACTATAATTCTTGTTGAATATAAAACCTAAGGGAGCAGGATTTATCCAGTTAGCTCAAGCAGTGTAGATTTGTAGGGATTTAAAATATGATTACAGTAATTTTTTTAAAATTATAGGCTACCCAACAATTTTTTATGCGTGACTATGCCTGAGTGCTCAGCGTCTTGATTATACACCGTGCGGAAAAGCAATGTGCAGAAAATTGTAGAGTAGAAAGCCAAAGCATAAAACAAATTGTAAAGCAGGAATCTAAGCAATTTGAGGTTAGGAACAGAGAGACGGTCTTAGGTTAATATAACCATTAGAGACCAGAAGTTTATGTATTTATACTAATCAAAATAGGCAGACACAAACAATTTACAAGTACTAAAAATTGTGTTACATTCACTTGACTTTCTCTGCCAATTCTTCAACAAACTAAATAGGTTATTTTTCTACCTACTTAGCGCTAATCAAGATAAACACATTCTGAAACACTTTTTGTTATATATTTTCGTGTACATATAACGGAATGAGGTAAATAATGTAGTCGTAAGCAATAGCCAAATCCTTAAAGAGCTGGTTTCTGTGTGAGGGCTTGAAATGTCGTTCTCTTTGCTTGACCACCAGAAAGAAAGGAAAAAAAAACAAACAAACAAACAAAAAAGTTTAACGGTTTTTCATTTGAAAAAAAAAAAACATGGAAAAGTTGATACATTAACATGGAATATCTTGGATATGGTTTACTTCTGAGTAAAAGAAAACGTGTTTTACATCTGAATGTTTTGTTTCCTAAGTTTTTGAGTATCACCAGTAGTTTATCACCTATGCAAAAGTCATGCACAATGAAGAGACCTTCGAGGCTATTTCCAGAAAATTCAAGATATATATTTCATTTGCCTTAAAGTATTATAAGCATATGGTATTTTAATCCAAATCGTTAGAGCCATTTTTGAGAGAATAATAAACTAAAAAAAAAGTTACATGTAAAGAGTAATTGGGGATGGAGGGTTTTGTTGAAAATCTCCGTGTCGCATCCTTATGAGATGCAGAACTTAAATACCATGTTTGGTATTTAACGGACACACACACATACACACACACACTAAAATAGGTACCTTTTTCTGAAAAGGCTATTTTTTGTTTGTTTCAGGGAACCTCAAAACAAATATTTCCGGTGAAATCTAAGCATCGAATTTTAGGGTGGATTATTTAATAGAGAAAGTAATAACAGCACAGTAAGTTTAAAAAAGATAAGTTGAGGAGGTTTCAATAAGTCGCTAGAAAAAGTTAGAAAAACTAATTATTTTTGATCGATTTTTTTCCCACATAATCTCCTTTTAGATCCATACATTTTTCCCAGCGTTTCTCTAAGTGTACGATTTCGGAAGTCCTCAAAATAGGCATCTGTTTGGGAGATGATCTCTTCGTTAGACGTGAATCGTTTAACGCCGAGCCACTTTTTCAAGTTTGGAAATAAAAAAATCACTGGGGCCAAATCTGGTGAATACGGTGGATGTTGTAGTAATTCGAACCTTAATTCTATAATTTTCGCCATCCTCCGCAGGTGTTTCTGTTGGCCAGATGAGAGCGTTTTTTCTTGATTTCTCCGTTCAACCGGCGCAATAACAACGCATAACACTCTCTATTTATCGTTCTTCCTTTCTGCAATTAATCAATGTAGATGATTCCGCGTTCATCTCAAAAAACCGAGGCCATCGTCTTGTCTGCAGCTTTCACCAGCTTTGCCTTCTTCGGAGCCGGTTCGCCTTTAAAATCCCACTGTTTCGACTGTACTTTTGTCTCTGGAGTAAAGTAGTGTATCTATGTTTCATTCACGCAGAAACTCGTCTGGGTTGACTTGGAAAAGTGAGAAACCAGATTCCGAATCGATCACACGATTGCGTTTATTCTCCATTGCGAACAAATGCCGAGACCCTTGTCAGACCTAATTTTTAGTGCAAAATTGAGAACGCGATTATGCGAGACAACCAGGAAAAAACGGCCAGGAGTCCTCACCGAGGGTGTCATCTTCCTTCATGACAACGCGAGACCGCATACAGACCAGAAGAGCACCACGCTGTTGGAGCAGATTTTTTTTATAGTATTTAACGAACGCTTTTACTATCACGGCACCACATGCGATACCATTCCATGGTGATACATGGAATGAAAATGGATCACTGGTGGAATGCGATGGCGGGAGAAACAGGAGAAAACCCGCCCCTGCGCCGCTTTGTCCACCACAAATCTCACATGCGGTCACTTGGGATTGAATCCGTGCCGTCTAGGTGAGAGAAGCAGTTTCGCTGGGATATCATCGACCACCCTCCCTACACACGGATCTCCCTCTAAGCGTCTTTCACCTTTTCTTCACTTGAAGGAACACCTAGGAGGCCGACGATTCGTTTCAGACGAGGAGGTGCAACAGTTCACTACAATGTAGCTGAACACACAAGGACAGGATTTTCACTAGGAGGGAGTAATCAAACCCAATCGTCATCCCCCATGTGTATATTGTCAGACGGCTATATTGGTTGTACGAAATAAAACATAATCGTTTCAGTGCAGGTTTTGTAACCTTAGTTTCTGGTCATTCCTCGTTTAGTTACTCTCCAAACTAAGTATTTATGTGCTAAGGTTATGAGATCATTGATTGGAAAAACAAACTAGAATCAAAAATAAAGATGTTCGGCAACAATTTCAGGAAACTAATATTGTAAATTAGGTATATAATTAAAAAATATAAAACGAAACAAACAAAAGTAACAGCAAAAAAGCCATAAAATAAATGTAAAGAGGTTGTTATAAGAATGTCCATTGGTAGATTCCCTAAGTAAGGTTTATTTTGGGATCGGACGAAATGAGGGGTCAGGAACATCTCGCAGAAAATGAAGAGACCAACATGAATTTAATAATTAGCCTCGGAATGAGTCGCTGGCCCAAAACTTACATTAGAAGAAGAAGAAGAAGAAGAAGAAGAGGATAAGCAGACACAAATACGAACGCGTGCTTAGTTTTTATGAAATCGCCTCCTTCTAATTCTATCACTTAGCAGTATTAAATACATATATTGTAATCTGCTCAAAAATTAGACATCGAAATTTCTGCGGAAATACACCTTTTGTCGCTCTTCTAATTTTGTTTAAAATACTACATAGATATCCCAGATATTAACTTAACAACTTCCAAATCGTTGTAGGAGAATTCAATGATACAGACGCTAGAGCAAGGAAATAAATTGTACATTAACTACCCAGCAAGAGGTGAGGGAAAGCTATGTGAAGTCCACAATGGTCAGATGCATGTTACTAGCCGTGCAGAAGGCTAGGGAAAGAGCACTCAAGAGGATGTCCTGCATACAGAAATGTGGCAGTACCACTACCAAATTAACCCTGCATAGCGCTTGTAAAGCAGCCAGAGGAAATTTTATTACTGATCGGCTTCAAGAGAAAAGCCGGAATTATAATAATACAACGCCCACACCTAGCAACAAAGCAAAATGACGAGGCATCCAAACATTTTCTTTTGTAGGTAGGTACCTAGAATATTAGAGCACAAGAGATTTAATTACGAATTAAACAATTTACTGTAGTTATAGTATACTTACAGAAAATAAAAAGAAATGGAAAGGTTATTCAGATCTAGGGGATTATTTGCTATTTTATTGTGGAGTTGATTAAAATTATCGAGCAAATGCTCATTTGGTAACAATGCTGTGCTGAAAAAATAAAGACCTTAGATACAACATGATCTCCGAAAGAATAACAACCTTAGAATAAAGCTGGTAAGCGGATATATGACTAATAAAGGGGTATATACGCCTGAGGAGGGGGAAGCTGAAGAAAGTTCCAAGTTTTGTGAAATACTACCAAGGAATCTTAACACCGTAAATAACACAGACTACATAATTATCACCAGGAATTTAAATGCAAGTAATTATCCTGTAGATAAAGCGAAAGATAAAACGGATAAGTGGTTTTCATTGATAATGAGAGACGTTAATTAAGTTTGAATTGTTTAACGAGTTAAAAAAAAAAACAAACATACAAAGACATCCATAAATACACTTGGGCAGCAAATAAATAATCAACTATGTTCTTGTAAATACCAATCCAGGTCTGAGATATACGTATTTACAGAGCTTTTGATATATTGTCAGATAATTTAAGAACTAAAATAAAAATATCAGCCTGAGGGATTAAACAAACAGTAATATTGAAATTACTGTTAGAAAGGTGCAATTCAAGACTCATTAACTGCAACAGCACAGTGTAAGAAAATTATACTGTACACGATGATTATCTCGATAGAGCAATAAGTCTAAACGCAAATCAAGAATGGGGGGGGACACTTAAAAGAAATTATGGTAAATAGCAGCTAAGGGAAGAAAGAAGGGAATTTTTATTTGGTATGCTGAAATTAAAGCTCTTACTGAGGATAACAAAGTAGCGTATTTGAAATTTATGCAGACACGCTCTGGTTCAATGTACAAAGGCCCGCACTAGTAAACAAAGAAGAGAGAAAACTAATACCAGGTGTTCTAACTGCCCGTTACTTAACGTGTGAAGAAAAGAGTTGACCTGTGGAGATATCCCTAAGTGCGTAAAAGAGTTGTAAAACTAAACGGGGCTATTTCAAGTAAAAACGTTTAAATGAAGAACTGGCCTCCTTCAGCCAGTTGCCCACTTACAAATTTTTGCTTGCAATAGTCCTGCTGAGTTCTGCAACTCTTTTAACGTACTGAGGAATGAATATCTCCACAGGTCAAATTCGGGACAGTTGGACCACTTAGGTCGTGCATGGAGCTTAATATAAAACACATAAAATATTAAAACACTCAATTCTGAAGAACAAAATCTGACGTGTTACATTCACATGACTTTCTCTACATTTCTGTGACTAATTATTGTTAAACATTTTATTCAGAAGAAGAATAAGCTGTTAATAGAAGTGGATAAAAACAATTTATGACAAATGAGATGAACATTAGCAGAAATTGCTTAAGCTACTTGCTTCCTTGTAGGCAGGAGGGAAATAAACCAATAGTGAAATCTTTTAAAAGCTGGTTGCCATGTGGTTGAAATCCGTTTTTATGCAGAGCCAAGTGAGACTAAAGAAAATTGGAACCTAAAACAAGAGCGGGAGCACAGCTGAAATTATCCAAAATAATGCAAGTCTCGCTAATACACCTATGGATGTGAACATTGGGTAATAAACAGGAAAGATAGGAGGATAAAGTAATATAGCTGACGAAATGAGATTTCATGATCCATTGGTAAGTTACTCTTAACATGCATAGAAGAAGAAATACAGAAATAAGAGATGAATTACCTGTTCATGTTTGATATAGACAAAAAGAAATGAAATGAGAATAAACTGGCAAAAAATCTGAGACGAATCCCACCAGAACGGATGCGAAACCTATTTTATATAATAAAATTTGATTCGCATAATCCAGTTAGTTTGCGAAATAGAAGCAGATCCTCCACTAGATGGTGAGCTCAATTCCCTCGGCTCTACTGAAGCCCTAACAGATTAATAGGCCTAATTCTTACTGTGAATAATGTACTTAAAAACGAAAGTTTCATCTTGAATTTTTAGTGAAGCCCTGATCATTTTCATTAAATATTATATTAGAAAGACTAAGCCAGAATGAAAGATTCAATGTTATAGTCAGGATTTGAGCAATATATGTCCTGGTTTCCGTCCATTTGCTCCAACGACTGAGCTACCATGGCAACATGCTGGCACAGTATTAAATTCACCAACTGACTCATGTTCTGACAATTATTTCGTACACAATACAACAATTAGATAATTAACAAATACTATATTATTTAAACGGGCAAAATAATAAATAGACCTTACCTCAAAAAATGATTTATTAGCATCATCTGCAATATTCGCTGTTGTCAATTTGCATGCATATCTGTAGCGGTCTAAAATGAGCGTTGAAACTATTTCTTCCAGTAATGATCTTGATTAGCAGCAAATGGAAAATGAAGATTTCTTGTGAATAATATATAGAATACACGTGAAAAGAAATTATACAAAAATTCGTGTAATTTATTATTTTTAAATTCTGGAGACTTCAGAATGTGTAAATGGTTTGAATATGGATTTCGAATATTGGGGTCAAAATCTTTTTCTGTATATCAATGGTAAAAAAATAAAAAATCTTATGTGTTACACTCACATGACGTTCTCTATATCTCTGTAATAAATTATTGTTAAAGAGCTTATTACTTTCTCCATACGCCCTATGTACATAGTGTATAGAGAAGGTATTGCACTCCACCAAAAATTCGATACCGAGATTTCACCGGAAATATATGTTTTAGGGTCCCCAATATCCCAAAAAAGCATTTTACAAAAAGGTCCGTGTGTCCGTGTGTCTGTGAACACGATAACTCAAAAACGAAAAGTCGCTAAAATACCAAACTTGGTATTTAAGTTTAGTAAGTTTTTGTATGGGTTGAAAGCTCTATCCAAAACCTTACAAACAATTTTCTTTAATTTTGAGCTCTATGAAACATTTTAAATATGCAATATACATATTTACATAATAACATTTATGAAATAATTTACATATGGCAAAGCGTTTATTCAATTTAATAAAATTGCTGCCACAAACAGGAATTAACTTATTGAGTTTATTATTATTATTATTATTATTATTATTATTATTTATGTTGATGTTCATAATCATAAAGAATATCAAGAGTGCCTTTTAGCTTGTGGTTAAGTTATTTGTTTAGCACAAGACTAGCAATTTTAGCGGAAATTTTGTAAAAGATTTAATATATTTGGTAGTTGGAGATGTGGTTTACTACTTGGTGTTAATATATGGTTTCTTATACATATTTGTTCCATTAGTTTATAATAATGAAGAGAATGAGAAGCAGCAGAAATGAAATACTGAGACAAGGGCAGGATACCAATGCATAGAGCAACAAAAGAATTGGGACTATAAGTTCAAAATTAAAAATCCATATCTTAATGCAGCAAAAGTATAAAAGCCTACCCCGGAGGAAATGTCACTTTTGTTGGTAGGATTAAAATTATAAGTTGATGAGTGTAAAATGTTACTCTGATGTACCGCAGCTAAACCTTAAAGTATTTGAGCGTTGGTATTTCAATAACTTCAGTTACTGAATTATGATAAATGCTTTTGAAAGACTAAAAGGTTTAATCAATGAAATTAATTATTAATTCATAGAAATATTGTTTTGAAAATTGCTACGTATTGCTGTTAGGATAATTTTATCGCCTGTGATATGTAGCGATTTCAGTAAGCTTTATTGCATAGTTAAATAAGTTTGTTTTTATTAATTGATAGCTTCATAATTTATTAGAAATAAGAGAAGAATATAGTATAAAAGACTACCTGTGGAATGTAGTAGGTGAAAGATGCCCCTTAGTAATATCTGATGAGAAATAACAAATAAAAATCTGAAAAGATCGAGAAAAAATCGAGAGTTAAAGTTTTTTGGTGTAATGCCAATGATTTTTTTCTATTTATTTATGTTTTCCTCATTTTTATTTCCTCTACATGCACTATGTACAAAGTGTATAGAGAAGGTATTGCACGCCACCGAAAAATTCGATACCGAGATTTTACCGGAAATATATGTTTTAGGGTATCCTGTATCCAAAAAAAATCATTTTCACAAAAAGGTCCGTGTGTATGTGTGTCTGTGAACACGGTAACTCAAAAACGAAAAGTCGGTAACATACCAAACTTGGTATTTAAGTTTAGTATCTTCCAGGGATGCGACACGAAGATTCTGAGAAAAATCCCTCCGCCCCAAACTACCCTTTACATGGAACTTTTTTCGAAAATTTTGATTTTCATAAAAATGGCTCTAACGATTTTGATTAAAATATCGTATATTAAAGATATTTACCTGACAAATAAAATGTACATCTTGAATATTCTGGGAATAGCCTCTGAAGGCTACTTTATTCTGAATGAATTTTGCGGAATTTCGCATAAGTGGCAAACCGCAAGAGATAGACAAGCACTTACAATACTAAAAATGTGGAGTACGATAAAATACCAATTTAAGTCATATACATTTTTTGAGGAGTTGATCGTATATATTCCTTGTTATCGATTTGAGCTTCAAAAAACTTATACTTTTCTCATACAGGAATTTGTCAGCTCCTGTCCATACAAATAAAGGAACTTCGGTCACATAGCAACCAACTTTTGACTATCACTTTATCCTATAGTACTCCCTTATTTCCCTTCTGCTTACATGGAAGCAAGTAATAAGACTATTTCTGCTCTTTTTTCTCAATTAGCTTGAAGTAAACAGAAGCAAAAGCTTTTTAACAATAATTTGTTGCAGAGATGTAGAGAAAGTCATGTGAATGGAGCACATAAGATTTTTTACCCTTTGTTTGTTTGCTTTTTTCCCCACAGTCCATGCAGGGTGCCCCAAAGTTGTGCAGTTTTTAATGTAGCGATTTTTACATGCAGTATACTGTATCCGACACCTTCTTCTTTGGTCAGACCAAGTATTCCTTACACTCCGTGCGAGTGTCTTCGCTTCAGCTTCGGTGTATCAGTCCTCGAATCGCTGGAAATGGCAATTTTATGCCGTATTCTTGGAACCTTTTGTGCCTTTGGCAAATCGTACAGTGGCTGTCCCAGTAGTGCCCGACCTGACGTATAGATTGCGGTTGTTGTTGCAGCATTTGTTTGGCAGCCATCATTAGTGAATGCTCTCAGCGAATTTGTAAACAAGGATAAAACTGGTCGTCGTTATGTGATACAATACTTTCATTTGAAAGGTCTTAGTCCAACTAATATTAAAGCTTTGCTATATTCTACTTTGGGGGAATCGGCTCCTTTGTTTACAACAGTGAAATATTGGGTTATACGCTGCCAAAATGAACATCGCAGTGGTCGACCAAATGAGGTTACCAGGTCCAGAAATTGTAAAGAAAATCCACAAAATGATTTGATGACCGTCGACTGAAAGTGCGCGAGCTTGCAGGCATTGCAGACGTTTCAAAAGTTCTGTACATTGCATACTGACTGAAAATTTGGATATGAGAAAGTTATGTGCCAGGAGGGTGCCGCGTTTGTTCACAATAGAACAAAAACAGCATCGTGGGGATGTTTCAGTCGAATGTTTTGCAATGTTTCACTGCAATAACGCTGAGCTTTTGCGTCGATTCATAACACTTTAACAATCAAAGCGATTGGAAGGGGAGAATCGGTTCCGAAGAAGACGAAGAGAGTTCCAACTGCAGGCAAGGTCATGGAGACAATTTTCTTGGACCCCGTGGGATAATTTTCATTGATTATCTCAAAAAAGCAAAAGTAAACAATAGTGAATATTATGCGAACTTTTTAAGCGTTTAAGTGATGAATTCGAGCAAAAACGGCCGCATTTAGCAAAAAAGAAAGTTTGTTTCATCAAGGCAATGCACCAGTTCACATCCATTATCCCCATTGTCAAAATCAATGAGGTAAAGTTCAATTGCTTCATCTTGCACCCTATTCGCTAGATTTAACCCCTTCTGATTATTTTCTGTTTCTAAACTTGAAGAAATGGCTTGGTGGTAGAAGATTTGCCAACAATGAAGAGGTAGAGTCTGCAGTTGATGGCTATTTTGTAGACCTCCATAATTCCCACTATAAACAGGGTATCGGAGCTGGGAAAAGTGTATCGAGCTGAAAGAAGACTATGTAGAGAAATAAAGATGTTTTTCCCCAAAATTGTTGTGCTTTCTTTGTTAGGTTAGGTACTTCTGGCACGGCCCTCGTACCTTTTGTCTAGATTTTATATTTTCAGCAATCGTCAGAACGTCATTTGAATTTTTATGCTTTTAATTGTTTATCATACTTTCCAATTTGGTTTCTCTAATAAGTATTTAATTTTTCTCTATAGAGCCGAATACAGGTCTAATGTTTGCATTAAAATGTAGCAAATTATTAATGATGCATATTATTTAAAATAACTTTGTTCATAAAAGTTCCTTTTAAACATACATCTAATTGAACAAAATTCAACCAACAATTCCTAGAGCTTCTTTATCTATTTAGTGATGTCCCAGCCAATTGGATGACTCCAAAGTTTGCATTAAAATGTTCCATGCATTGCATTTTTAGGATTGCAAAGTGAAAATGATTCACACTGTTCAAAAGAACCTTTTTCTTAGATGTTATAAGCATGTAACTGAATGAGATTCAAGCCAAAATTCCTGGGGCTCCTTTACTCATTTACTGATGTGTCCATTCCATTAAAATGGTGCAAAGATGCCCCAGACAATGACGTGACTCCCGTGTGTATGGTCTGAGATTTATAACAGAAGGAAATGGTATAAAAAGTGTTTTTCCAACATACCAGTTAGTAAACACATTTTTTGTGTTTGTTAATTCACAAACAACCGTTGGTGAAAAATCACGTTTGCAAAACGTTGGGGATAAATAAGGTGCACGCCTATCTTACAAACAATGCCACAACGCAGTAAGAGAAGAAAAAGACATCCAACGGCTCACAAAGCACTGTGAGGAGGACTTGGTGCTACCATTCTGAGACACAATACCAAACTTTTAGAGGTTTGCGGTTTCTGGTACTGGCGCGTCTTTTCCTATTTTATCCTAGTAACAAATCCCTCTAGATTTAAACCTTTATATTATTACACAATTTGCAACAGTATTATTTTCGAGGCATAGAATCTCACTACTTTAATGTATGGCCAAGAAAAATAGATTAAAGAGTTTTAGCAAATCATTCACCATAAAAATATATATTAACACAAATATTCTCAACCAAAACTAGTAAAATATATTGCGGATAGGTAGTTATATCAAATTAAATCGCCCATAATTCATATGAAACTGAATTAAGCAATTAAAATTGATTTCTGTATCACTTTTACCATTTTATTTCCGCATAACAGGCATGGTTACTTTTGAATATGCAATTAGGTATCTACTTCAGATGAAATTATGGTGATGCAGTTGATATTCATTTAAAGAGAACGTTTCATTTGCTTTAGACTGTTCTCAATTTAGTTACAAATTCGATGTAATTTTTTCTTCTGATATGTTGAAACTCACCACCACCACAACAATAGCAATATTGATCATAATTAACACCTTTTTATGCCATACTGGTATTTGTCACATATTGGTCATAATAAGGAAGCTATTCAAATATAATTGACTTGGGAGATCCTAAAAGACTTTACAAGTAATCTCTTACCAGAGTGCTTTCATAAAAGCAGTCATAGCTACTATCGTGCCTGCAACCGATATGCAATTGTTCAGATTCTAGAATGCACTCTCATAAATACACAATTACAGCATATTGTTTCGAGTCTTCCAAATGGAACGATTCTTTATATGCGTCTCACAGGATAATACTTGGACTCATTGATATATTATTTATATTCCTTCAGCAAATTAAAACCTAGTATGCGTTAAGCATTTCATAAATGGAACATACAGACAAGAAAAAACGTGAGATAGATTGGTATATTTACCGCAGATAATCTTTTTGCAGTTCGTACATGGAAGTCGCGAGCCTCCGTTGATGTACGCTGCACAGGTTGTAGAATGACAAAGCGGCGAGAGTGAGTGAGTTGCTATGGAGATTGTTGCTAAGCGCTAGCTTGCAGAAGGGCTCTAAATTGCTGATCCCGGCAGGTTTGATATTCCTGGGACACGGTGCCTGTACACACTTTGCGAAAATATCGATCGACGTGTGAACTGCGCAGGCGCACAACTTGCGGGCGAATAACGGACACTCGTTAGCGGCACTTGTTAGCGAGGTGTGTGCATTACTTTGCGTGTTCTTCTTTTTTATTGTTGTTTTCCTTTTATGGCGTGGCAGCGCTGTCACCACAAGGAAATAAAAGGCGAGAACAATGGAGGAGACCTCCCACGGTCTGCCAGGCTAGACTCACCGTCTGTTTTTTATTGCTCTGCCTGGCGTCCTCCAGTCCTGTTCACGACCACGTCAATACATCTCGTGAAGCAAGCTAAGGATGATTTCAGCCCAGCCTCCTCGTCCTTCTTTCTGCAGTAGCGCACCAAATTCTCGATTAGTATTAACAGGTTGCCACACCTTGCTTGGAAGGGAGAATCCAAAGGTATTGAAGTGTATGTACATAACACAGTACAAAAAAGCATAACTCTCCTACAGACTTTCACTCCATTTGAACTCGTTTTTTTTTTTAAAGTAATGCCCGTTTTTACTGCTTACAGCGCCACAGGCGGTGGATACTGATGATAGTACATCAGTATCATTAAAATAAAAAATGATGTGAACGGAAATCCAGACCTAACTATGGGACACCTCCAGCACTTGCCAGGAACTTAGTTTCAAAAAAAAATTGACACTAAGAAAAGTTAGTTTATATGACGTTTTGAGGTTAGGTAATTTTTTAACACACTTTCAATATATAAAATACAATCTTCCCATATCTTATCTCTAGAGAAGACATATAAGAAACTATGTGCAACAAAATAAATATTTAACTATAGATATAATAGCCTATAAACATATTCAGTGAAATAGGAAGCAATCACATTATCCTTATTAAATACCCCCACTCATTTCAAATCTTTTGAAATGCCACAAAATTAAGTAATAATACCTTAAATACAGTGTTTTTTTTAAGCTCAGATCGTCATTTCGGGGCCCCTAACTGCCCAGATCTATGCACAGACATTTAACAGCATAGCAATATAGAACATTTCCAGTAACCACTGCATTACTGCTGAATTTATATTGTTCTGTGTATGAGTAGATACGTTTCCATATCTGGATGATGCATCAGGAGTTTATATAAATTCCTGAAAATTGGGTCAGTTTATAATGTTCATCACGCTCTAGACTAGGTAGGTGAGCAGAAATCTCTGTGAAAAACTGATCAAATAGATTTGTGTAGGTAAGGGTAGAAAAAGATGTGAAAAGAATTGGGGGAGCGTACGATTTTCGTAGAACTAAAGCAGAAGTGGTCAAAGTTTTATATACCTGGTTTAGACAGTTTAAATTTATCCTAAGGGATTGAAAATACTATAGAGCTCTTGAAAGGTGAGATTTTCATCTGTAATTTTGATCTCCTAAAAAGAGTGAGTAAAGGTTTGTGCAGATCGGACAGACTTTTCAAATTTTGTAAGTTTTCAAGTGATGAAACATTTTGTTAGTACATTTTTTTACACCTATAAAGTAAATGTTTACATCGCAACATAACTACAGGATGATCCGTTTGGGTATGGATACAATCAAGTGTTATACATGCTAAAATGATTAAAGGAGTCTAAATCATAGATGTCGTTTATTCTCTCTCAACCAATAAGGGGACCTTTGCTTAAGCAATAAGCACAAATTCCCTACAATGGAGGTTAAAGAGGATAATTGTTTCATGGAATATATGAAGTTAATAATGAAATTACACTGCGGTTTTGACATGATGTACAGAATCCACTATTCTTCGTTCAGACTTACTTCACCACCAATGTAAACATAAACAACAATAGTTTCAATGGCTATGATTAGTTGCTGAACGTTTTGCTTTTCTCCATCAGAAAATAGTTCCTCTTAAATTAGCGAGTGCAAAAATATCATATTACACTATGTAATGTTGTAATATAGTATCTATGAATAATAATGGAGCAAAAATGACTGATCATTCAGCCGATTATAATAATGTATATTCGTTGTGCAGCTCAACGGCTGCTTCTATTATCTGTCCATCCTTACTTCACCGGCGATGTAAACAAATCAGAATGTATTCTTCCGCGAACGCACATGCACACACCACGTGATGCTAAGCTGGTTATTCAGTGTACAATTGTAAAACTGCGTACCTACGTTTGGCAGGAAATAAATAGCTGCCTACTTGCACTATTCATAGATAATGATTAACTCTATTAAATGTATACTAATTAAACAGATAGGCGAGTCGTTCTATATTCAGTACGAAATGTAAAATTCTCCCGTAAAATTATAAAATGCAGACATGTTATTTTGAAAGTTTGCTGAACTATTGCATACGTACATCACTCCATCAGTTTAGCATTCACATATGCACAAACATCGCAAGTTCTTTAATATAATACCATAATGAAGTTTCTTAGCAGAAGATGGAACTAGTTCCACTCCTTCAAGATAAGAGTCATTTGCAATCGAACTGTCCACCAATCCTTACAAATCTTACTTTGTTTACTCTTCCCGAACAATGCATGACATACATTCACTGCATTTTTAACTGTCACTTGTTGGAAAGCTGCTGCACAAGATGTCTCACCTCGGCTAATTTAAAAGTTTTGCACACTTTACACTGCTTTCGGAAACACCAGTAAATTCTACTGTTAAGCTAAGAACACTGTTTAATGAAAAGGTAAGTAAGGTACTTTTCACAAATCTTGTTATACACACGGAATAATTCTTTCCTTGTTTATGTTTCTCTACACTGATTATTACATGTTTCCGCCATTACTGACTAGAAGCAGCCGTTAGAAAAGAACTGATAACGGATACATATTGTTACATAAAGAAATAATGATTAAATGAAAAGTAAATTTTGTTCCTTAATCATTCATGTTATGTATACAGTAATAAAATATTTCTGTACTCGCTGGTCAATTTAAGAGGAACTATTTTGTGTTTGAGAAAAGCAGAATACGTTCAGCAACCAATCTGTTACTTTTGTTTACATTACCGCTGAAGTAAGGTTGGACAGACAATAGTCAGCAAGTAATGGCGGAAACAATGTGTAGTGTAGTGAAGCATAAGCTAGGAAAGTGTGACATAATGTGTTTTGTGAAAAATATCTTACCATTTTATTAAACAATGTCCTTAGCTTAACGGCAGAATTTACTGGTGTTTCTGAAAGTAGCATAGAGTCTGCAAAACTTTTAAACTAGCCGACATCTTGTGCAAGCAGGTTTTCAACAAGTGACAGCCGAAAATGCAATGAATGTGTTGCACACATTGATCTTGAAGAGTAAACAAAGTAAGATTTGGAGGGAATGTTGGACATTGTCGTTGGCCCTCTAATTTATGAATCTCTGTCATGATTCAGGCTGTTTGATTGAAACTGCAGCAAATTACTTGTATTTTGAAGGACTGGAACCAGTTCCATCTTCAGATTAGCTTTCCTGGTAAGTCACTGCATTATGGAATTATATTTATGAAATGTGTAGTGTATGGTTGTGCATATGCGATTGCTAAAACTCGCAGAAAACTGTTGGAGTGAACAACATGTCTGCATTTTATAATTTTACGGGACAGTTTTCCATTTCGTACTGAATATATAACAACTCGCCTACCTGTTTTATTGCGTTTTATTTATTATGCATCTGATAGATTGATGTTATCTGTGAACAGTGAAAGCAGGTAGTTATCTTGGTCCAGAGTTTCCGGTGTAGACCGCGTCTTAAGGCTAAAATCTGCCGACGTTTCGCCCATCTTATGATAAGGCTTCCTCAGGGCTAACTGCGTCTGGTCCGGCTGGCGTACCTTCTTTTATACTGTAGTTGGGACATGCCAAGTACCGCCCTCCTGTGTTGCCATTGGTTATCGTTTGGCCAATGGCTGGGGTCGCTGCTTTCTGTATTCCTATTGGCTCGCTGGCCGCAAGGTGGGATGCTTTTCTTAGCAGAGGTCTCCAGATGGTGTTCAAACTTTTTCCATTGTCTCTGTTAACTTTATGTTCTTCTTTAATTATTTCTATGCTTTCGCGTATAATGCGATGTTTGTAGTCTTCACATGGTACCAATAATTTCATGTTATCAAAATCAATGTGATGGCCAGTTTCAATAGCATGTTCGGAGAGAGCGGACTTTTCAGGTTGGTTAAGTTTGAGGCTTCTGATGTGCTCTTTTCGACGTGTGATTGCCGATCTTCCGGTCTGACCTATATATGCTTTGCCGCAATCGCAGGTTATTTTATAAATTCCTGGCTTAAGTAGTGGGTTGGATTTGTCTTTTACTGGTCTGAGGGAGGATTGTAACTTCCGAACCGTGCTGTACCGAGTATTAATCCCGTGTTTGAGTAAAATTTTGCCAATCCTTTCAGTGGTGCCCTGAACAAAAGGAAGGCGAGCCCATCTTGTCTTTTCTTTTTCTTTTTGTGGTTTTTTGGCATTCTTTCCCCAGTATTTTATGTCGGTTTTTGAGTATCCGTTGGCTTTTAACACTTCCTGTAAGTGGTGTCTCTCTTCAGTTAAAAGATTTGGGTCACAAATACGCGTAGCTCGTTGGAACAGAGTTTTGACCATGCTTCGTTTTACTGAAATGGGGTGGTGGGATGTGGCATCTATGTATCTGTCTGTATGTATGAGGAAGCCTTATCATAAGATGGGCGAAACGTCGGCAGATTTTAGCCTTAAGACGCGGTCTACACCGGAAACTCTGGACCAAGATAATTTTAATATTGGCCGTGGAAGTTTACGAAAACATATAGCAGGTAGTTATTTCTTTTCTTGCCAAACATAGGTACACGGTTTTACAATTGTATGGCAGACGAACCAGATATTATAATCTAGTTCCTCTGCAAACCATAAACTTAACAAACTGAGATTTACCGATTTCACTACTGCTCAAGATTTTGATAGCGGAAATGTTATGCATCATCATTTTTAAGATAAACCTCTCTCACTCCAGGGTTTCAGAATCCAACATATATTTGCAAATTAAAGGTAAAGGAGCGCGACTAGTATTTGTGGTTAGTGACGTAAATGCATGTACACAGATTCAGATAATAAGTTGCTAACATTCCATGCTATAGAGTTTCATATTTAGTTTTAAAAGTCCATGAATACAATTTTCAAGTTAGTACATGCGCTTGTTTCGTTCACAAAGCATAACTTCAGTAACATACACTAGCACATCAACGAAAGGAAGCAAATATTGACTGATTAGGTACCTCTGAGTGAATCATAATGCTTATTAATTTGTTACCGAGATATGAGAAAGTAAACACATGCCTTTTGCCTTCTCAGCCATTCTTTGGACATCCGACCACAAGCTTAACACGTGTCTCCATATCAGCATCTGATAATTCATTCGCTTTCAATGGATGCCAACACCAACTAATGTGTTTCCTCATGGTTGATTCCGGTACCCCTAACTCTGCAGCACGTTTCCTCAAGGATTTAACCGGAGATTGTTGGATAGATTTTCCACGTCAGCACGAAGTGCAAGTCTGGTGGACGGTCTTCCACTTCTCGTCGCGTCCCGAACACTGCCCATTCCCACGCTAACATCGTCTTTGTCAGTGCTGCCTTCACAAACCGTGTAACGAAATCGTCCATGTCATTAATTTGACGCTCATGAACCCACACAGCGGACACTGAGCGTTCCTCAATTGTGTGATCACTTGTATCAGCCATTCTTTCTCAATATCTCGGCATCAACTAATTTGATTCATAAGATTTGTTGATTTGTTGTCATAAGATCGACAACAATCGAAGTCGCCAACAATGGGCATCGGACAGGAGAATAACATAAATATATACCAACCTAAAAAAATCTTATGTGTTACACTCACATGACTTTCTCAAGCAACTCTACAAAACTCCTACAAAAGATTATTCTTCTTTGTACACAATGCTAATCAAGATAAATTTTAGCAGAATGTCATTACTTAATTCCTTATAAGTAGAAGGGAATGCGCTATGCTAAAGTGATTGTCAAATATTTTAAAAGCTATCGTTATGCGATTGTCATTGCAAACCACTTGTTTGCTTGGCCAGGAGTAGAACAAAAGAAAAACAGACACTTCCTGTGTGAGAAAAGTTTAAGTACTTCACAATTGAAACCAATAACAAGGAACATCTCGTAAGCTGTTACTTCTACAACAAAAACGTAAAGGACAAAATGCGTGTGTTTTGTCATGAGGCACATTTTTTGTGTAGTACGATTTTTTCTATCTCTTACGGTTTAGCAGTTAAGCAGAATTCAGCAAAATTCATCCAGGATAAAGAGGTCTTCAGAGGCTATTCCCAAAAAATTCGAGATATACGTTTTATTTAGGACATAAATAGTTTTAATATACGGGATCTTAATCAAAATCATTACAGCCATTTATAAGAAAATAAAAAATTTCGAAATTCTTTCCATGTAAAGGGTAGTTTGTGGGGGGGGGGTGATTTTTTTGAAAATCTTCGTGTCGCATCCTTGGAAGATACTAAACCTAAATACCAAGTTTGGTATTTAAAGGTATTTTTGTTTTGGGGCATGCTGTCCACAGACACACACACACACGGACCTTTTTTTTAAAAATGCTTTTTTCGAACTCAGGGGACCCCAAAACATATATTTCCGGTGAAATCTCTGTTTCAAATTTTTGGGTGCATTACAATACCTTCTCTATCCCGTACATTGTACATATGGGGCTAGAGAAAGTAAAAAACATATTTAATCACGTCATTTTAAAGTTAGTACAGGGGTATACGCATCGTGCACGCTACTCTGGCGGCAAGTTTGGTTACTAACAAGAGGATAACAGAGACAGTGGAGTAAGAATATTAGCGTATGCTATAAGATACGAAGTATCCAACCTTCTGAAAATGTAAACACTACAAGAAGGTGGAAAGAGAACAATAACTGCTGTGTTGTAGGATGCAATAATACCTACAAGAATACTTCGCCAGCTATTGCCTTTTATTCTTTTCCCACGCGGAAAACTGAAGCGCAAAGAAGAAATCTATGGATTCCAGCTGTACATCGAGACAAGTAAGCACACTAATTTTATAGTGTACCTCAAAGCAGTAACATATGCTTAAAAATTAACTGCAGCATGGATAATGTTGTTTAGAAATTAATGCTAACATTTTTTAAGTTAATAAATAGAAACTCTAAATACTGTGAGTATTAGATTAAACGACACATTATGCGAATAGTCTGTCAATTATTATTATTATTATTATTATTATTATTATTATTATTATTATTATTATTTTTATTATTAATATTTATGTACGTATTGTTGTGTACGTATTACTATTTATACTTTATATTTAATTTTTAGTCCTGAGTGGTCATCGTGAGAACCAAAGCCCGCAACAAAAATTTGCAGCACTCACTTCAAAGGTTCAGAACATCCCCACAGTTCAGCACGTGTTCCCAGTATATTTCCAGATGTGTACAAAAAGAAACAGCACTTTCAGTCAAATGTATGCACTTTATAGGCAGAAAACCACAAATAATACCTACATCGCACAGGGCTTCCGCTTCTAACTATCCTCCTAATTAGTACAAAGCATGACACGGAGCGGCGCCACCAGTACGATTTTCTGATCCGTGCCTATATGGACTTTGTGCGCGCACTGTACAACTGAGCCACTCGAAAACCATACACTAAAAACACAAATTTTTTTCTTCTTCTATTTCAGTAGGCAAATTATTAACATAACATAGTCTGGGGGTAACGTATCTCCCTCACATACAACAGGTGTCAAATTGGAATATCGATTTGGGCGAATTACCCGATAAGGTATTTTACCGGAGTTTTCTCATATCCTGAGAAGACAAATGACGGGATCCGTTTAGCGTCATCCATTTTTTTCATTCATTCATTTATCGTTCTATATGACCTACGAGGTTAAAAGAAAACAAGGGGGAAAAAAGAAGAGAAACAGCATAACAAATTAAAATAAGAGTAAATCAATGCTAACGTTACCATTGAATTCCTTAGAAATCTTCCTCTGCCATGTGTCTTTTTACTTTCTCTACACTTACTGTGTACATAGTGAATAGAGAAGGTATTATATTGCACTTAAAAATCGATACCGAGATTTCACCGCAGATATTTATTTTGAGGTTCCCTGCGTCCAAAAAAAATTTAGAATAAGGTCCGTGTGTGTATGTTTGTGTCTATGGACAGCATATCCCAAAAACGAAAAGTTGGTTAAATACCAAACTTGGTACTTAAATTGAGCATCTTCCAAGTATACAGCACGAAGATTTTCAAAAGTATCCCACCACCCCCAACTACCCTTTGAAACATTTTTCGAAGATTTTGATTTTCTCAAAAATGACTCTAAAGATTTTGATTAAAATACGTTATGTTTAAAATATTTTTATCACAAACGAAATGTATAGCTTGAATTTTCAGGAAATAGCCTCTGAAGACCTCTTCATTCTGGATGACTTTTGTAAACTGCCAAACAGTAAGAGATATACAAAATTCACTACATCAAAAATGTACATCTCATTAAAAAGCACAATTTATGTCATATACAATTTTTTTTTTTTTTTTTTTTTTGTAGAGTTATCCGTTTTCGAAGTATTCCGGATTATTGCTTTCATTTTAAACGTATCTAAATTTTTCTCAAACGGGGAGACATCTTTCTTCTCGTTTGTTTACTCCTGGCAAGCAAAGAGATTGGAATTTCAATTGTTTCACATAGCGACCGGCTATTAAAGGACGAGACTATTGCTGTAACCTGTGTATTTCCCTTCTACTTACAAGGAAGCTAACAATAAGACTAAATCTGCTCATGTTTATTGTGATTAGCATGACGTAAAGGGCAGATTAAATTTTAGAATAAAAGGTTTGTTTGCCGTACAGATAGAGGACTTCGTGTGAATGGAACTCATTGCATTTTTTCTCTTCTAGTTTACAAGTAAACAAGCATTAAGGACAATTTCTGCTAATGTTTATCTCAATGATCATGAAGTAGATAGAAGAATAAGCTTTTTAACAATAGTTTGTTATAGAAGTGTAGAGAAAGTCATGTGAATGGTTTTATAGATTTTTCATTTTTCTACTCGTACTATGTATATAGTGTATAAAGAAGATCATTCATTCAGAATAAATAAGTCTTTAGAGACCAATCCCAGAAAACTCAAGATCCATTTTATTTGTCATATAAATAACTTTAATATACGGTATTTTAATCAAAATCGTTAGAGCCATTTTTGAGAGAGAATCAAAATTTTCGAAATTTTGTCCATGTAATGGGTAATTTGGCGTGGATGAATTTTCCTCAAAATCTTCGTGTCGCATCCCGGAAAGAAACTAAACTTAAATAACAAGTTTGGTATTTTACCGCCTTTTCGTTTCTGAATTATCGTGTTCACAGACACTCAATATCCGCATCATGGTCCGGGCAACAAATCTTCGGCTCTTTCATCTCATCCCTTCCTCCCGGAGATTGCATTCAGTACATGAATCCCTGATGTTATTTGGCCCGAAGATACAACCAGTTACCTGGAGCAAGCATCCGTACCATCTGTCCGACACCACCTAACATCACTGAAACTAGAAGCACTCGAAGGTTGAGAATAAAACAGAATGAAAGGGAGTTGGGGGTAATGACAAGCTTAACATCCTATTGAAAAGGGTAAAACATTGGCATCTCAGAGTGGGCGGTCGAGGGAATTGTTCCCAGGACCTCCCGAATGTGAGCCTCAAACGTTACCACGGAGCCAATTCGCTCGGTATGACATACACATACTTACATCATCTAATTTATAGTGATTTTGGGAGGCATAAATATGAGTCTGTAATACATTCTCCAGTTTTAAAACATTTAGAAAAATATTGTAGCTTATACAGGGTGATTTATATAGAGTTAACACATTTCTTTCTTTAATTGTTTCAAAACGAATTGTGCTAGCGACAACTTATTATACCTAAATTGTAGAGGAATTCTGGGAGATTTTTTACCTCTATAGCAAATGTTGAAAATGTCTTCCATCCTGCATAAGGCACAACTCAACACGTCGTTCCATGTTACTGGCCACTCGTTGGAGGACTCTGTTGTCAGTAGCTTGAATCTCCTTTGTGATGTGCTTCAGATCGTCCAATGCCTGGGGACGTGTGGCGTAAACCCTATCTTTTAAATAACCCCTTAGAAAGAAGTCCGATGATGTCAAATCCAGAAACCTCGGTTGCCACAGGATCCTGGAAATTATCCGGTCGTCAAAGAAACTTGCAATTAGGTTCATGGATTCATTTGATGTATGGCATGTAGCGCCATCTTGCTGAAATTATCCTTGACTCAGCTCTACATCGTCCAGTTGCTCAACAAACTCTATGAAAATCAGTGGGTACTCTGCAGGTTCACAGTCTGGATAAAAAAAAAAAAATTGGACCCACTATTCTCTGTGCGGATATTGCACCAAACTCCGATTTTAACCGGGTGCATAAGTGCTTCATAGATGACATGTGGATTTTCGATGGCCCATGGCGTGAGTTCACATAACCGGATGAACGGAACCATGTGATGGACAATATGGGAGGATTTTGTACAATGAACGTCTGAAACCAACGACAATAATTCAATCTTTTATCCTTATCTGGTTCCTGAAGAACCGTAACCTTATATGGCTTTAGGCCTGCACTTTTCGCAGCTCTCTGACACATTGAGTAGGTGTACCCTGTCTCCTGCGACAAACGTCTTAATGATTTTTTGGGTGACTCCTCCAGTCGTGCTCTTACGTCATCAATAAACGTGGCAAGCCTAGATGAACGATGCTTGCCTTTTTCACTCACCAGAGATCCAGTTGCTTCCAGTTTGTTTACCAGTCCCAGTATTGTGTTTCTTATGGGAGGATTGCGAACACCAAATTCTCTCTGGTATGCCCTTTGAGTAGCTGTAATTGAATTCGTAATCCAGTTTTGCTTCTCAAGGAAGAGTCGTTGATTTAATGTGTACTGCATTTTCACGTTGACTACAAGAACAAAATCGAAACAGCTGCCAACAATGCAATTAAGAATAAAACACAAACATCTGCGCATCTAGTGACAAGGAATCGAAACTCCAGAACATTCTGTTTAATTTGATGCTAAAATTGGGTCATTGAATGAATTTCCAACGGAATAATTAAAGAAAGAAATGTACCAGTTGTATATAAATCACTCTGTATTTATAAACGATAACACTCTTCCAGTAAAGTAATGATTATAAAAATCGACTGTGTGGTTTCGAGATTAAGCTATTTATCAGCATCTGATAATTCTGCTTTCAATCTTAGCAAAGAGCTACTGAATTGCATTGCGTTTTGCTAGCTATCATTGAATAATAGTTAAGTTAAAATTAATATTCCTCTAAATATAAGCTTTTTATTTATTCATATATGAAAACACCCCAACGAGCAAAGCTCACTTTAAGAGGCTATATACAAGTTGACATGCGATCTTAATTCACAAATCATACATAATTATATAACACAGAAAATACTATAAAAATAAATAATAAAATATAAAAATCTGATGTGTTCCATTCACACGACTTTCTCCATATCTCTGTAACGAATTATTGTTAATAAGCTTACCTTTTATTTATTTGATGCTAATCAAGAAACATTAGCAGAAATAATCTAATTTATTGCTTTATTGTAAGCAGAAGCGAAATAAGGGAGTACCATAGGTTAAAGTGAAAGCCAAAAGCTGGTTGCTATGTGACTGATGTTTCTTTGTTTGTACGGACAGGAGTTGACAAATTCCTGTATGAGAAAAGTATAAGTTTTTCAAAGCTGAAACAAAGAAAAAGCAATATCTCAAACGACCAACTCCACGAAAAAAATGTATATAACATAAATTGTGTGTTTTAACGTGCTCTACATTTGTGGGTTAAGTTTTTGTCCATTCTTACGGTTTAGTAGTTATGCAAAATTCATCCAGAATAAAGTAGTCTTCAGAGGCTATTCCCAGAAAATTCAAAATATACATTTTATTTGTCAGGTAAATATCTTTAATATACGATATTTTAACCAAAATCGTTAGAGCCAATTTTCAGAAAATCAAAATTTTCGAAAAAAGTTCCATATAAAGGGTAGCTTGGGGTGGGGGGAATTTCTCTCAAAATCTTCGTGTCGCATCCCTGGAAGATACTAAACTTAAATACCAAGTTTAGTATTTTTCCGACTTT